>OY998178.1:206800414-208238747 GCA_963921935.1 Galeruca laticollis
CTTGCTGATTTTCATATATAGACCATGGTATGACAATTTATGGGAACTGATAGGGAGTATTAACTTTTGTTGAGCCATTACGTCTAAGTGTTTGGTCTAGCGGTAACCAAAAATCCAAAATATCCAATAATGACAAAAAATAAAAAAACAATGAATCAAAAGATAGTTCAGAAACCCAAAAAAAAATTAAAAACAAAAAAAATCAAGAATTCCAAAAAAAATCAAAAACTCCAAAAAAGGGATTCAAAAAAACCAAAAATTTTAAACATTTAAACATTTTTTGATATTTTTTTGGTTTAGTACAAAAGTATGTGTAAACTTATTATTTCTATAGTAAGCACATTTTGTTTTCTTTTGTTGACATAAATTTTGAAACATATTTGTGTATTTACTTATTTATTGTTGTTATTTTGTGTGTTTACTTGTAGAAACTCAACCAAAAACGAGAAAGCACTTTCCCAAGACGGTGGGATTTTTAAGGGCTGTAAGAAAAACTTTAACAATTATAGACTGCCAGGAGCTGCAGAGTAACTTAAACTGTCTTATTTTTTATATTTTTTGTATTTACAGAGCTGAGCAGTAGTTAACTACTTTAACTTTAAAAATATTTTAATTACTTTTGTTCTAACAGTCATAATACTTATACTCAAATATTTTCTTTCACAGAAAGTTGCCAAAAATAGTAGTTAACTACTCATTGCTAACACTTTTTTTGATTAAGTAGTTAGCAGTTATACTCCAGTAGTTTGTCCAGTTCTGTGTGTTTATAGGAATATAATAATAAATAAATTAATATAAATTATAATAAATAATTTTCTACTTTTATCTTGATTTAACATCATTTAAAAATATAATGATACTCCAATCTAGAATGTGTGTTACTAAAATTATTTTTTAATTATTGCATTGTTTTTACATTATAGTTTATTTATTGTCATTCTGTTTGTTAAGAAAAGTACTATGTGAAATAAATTATTTGTTGTGTATTTTTATACCAAAATAAATAAACTGTTTATATGATTATTGTTTTATTTTTTCCAATTTCACCATTTATGGTCCATCATTTGATATTTCATTTAATTTAACTCAACACCTAATCATTCTTGAGTTAATGGAGTTAAATTGAATGAAATGTCAAATGATGCACTATAAATGGTTATTTTTATATAAAATAATTAAAATACAGTAAATTTGAATATACCGCCAAAGTCTAAAATTAGAAAAATCTTTTTTACATCACTCATTTGCTTAGTCGACAGGCTCTTTAGAGGGCGCCACAAGCAGTCTCATCTATCTGTGGTTGCTGTCACGAAGCGTGTGTTTTGCGCCGCTTCTTCGCCGTGGTAGCTATGCGTAATTTTTACATTTGCGCGTATAATGCTTTTTACAACACACGTTACGTAATATACTATTATTGAATGCGGTTTCATTGAAAAGACGTCATATATTGCAAACTGGAAGGATTTAATGTATTTTTTCTTCAACCACGCCAGAAAAAAGCTGGCAACAAAAACTGTTATTAGGTTGTACATTTTTATCGGGTTTCTGATAACGACCTTAGCTATCTATAAAAAAATGCAAAGTTCAGCAAAAGGCTACAAATGAAACGAATTCTATGAATGCAATAACACATATTGTTAACTGTTCGAAGTCAATGTCCGACCCAGTTACACATAAAAAAACCACACACAAAACGAGTTGTGTGAGAACGACCTTCCTCTTAACTGAAAAAATAAAGAATAGAGAACCTATACAATGAAATAGATAAAAACTGTACTTTAATATGGTGGAAATTTGAAAACTAACGAACATATAGTTATCATTCAATTGAAATTCTATTTCATTAAATAAAAATAATTATATGGCCAGGTAGGTTGAAAATATTTCAAAAAGCGTTCAAGATGGGAATTGTACATGTTCAATTTTAAGTGATGAATTTTACTGTTTCTTTTTTAATGGATTCCGAAATTTGATCCGAAGCTTATAGATAATCTTGATGTGGCTATACCAAAGCATCATTAGCAGTGATGGAATCGTTCAGTAGGCGCAATACAAATGTAAACGCTTCTTAGTTGTCATAGAATTTTGTAACGAAACCTTTCAAACAAGAGCTAAAGATCTCAGTGATAATGAGCTCCTCCAGTTACAATTGTTTATATTTGATTGTAAAGGCATTGGCTGCCACAACTCTTTCCAGGAGTTACAATTGTTTATATTTTACTGTAAAGGCATTGACTGTCAATCATTATCACATCGTCAAAATTAAATGTCGCATGCTATAGAAATATATGAGCTCTTCCCACAACAACTATCGATATCTCCCCAAGTTGATCCATATTAGATGGCCTTTGATAAATGTTTTTTGTCCTAAAACCCAATCGTTTTTGAAGAAAAAAACTTCGTTATCTAAAATAATATGAAAATTAATTACTAATCTACAAACAGCAGAACAGATTTTGAATTAAACATATTACATACACATTTTACACAATTAAAATAGAAGGAATTGGATGTAGATGGCGACAAACAAAATATCCCACTGACAAGCCACTCAACAACACAAACTAAAAAAAGACCGATACCAAAATAAGCCTGAATAAATTTTACTAGAGAAATACAAGTAACGGTAGAAGCTGAAATGGACTATTCTCTATGGAAATTCGCAAGGAGAATCAAGAGACCAATAATGTCAATCTCTTCCATTAGGAAAGAACAAGGAGAGTAGATACTGGGCTAGAAACAATAAACAGCAGCAATAATTACAGAGCACTTAAGTGGAGTATTTACACCGTTTTTAGCGCTAACTAACAATATAATAGAAGAAATACAAAGCCATAAATCGGAAATCATCTCACGTGTAACACCAAAAGCAGCGGCAAAGGATATAAGCGTTAATGCGTTTTCGTCCGAATTGTTTTCGTCAGGTCGTACAAAGTGATATAATATAGTGTTTAAGTTAGATTCGTTTTATGCATAAGTAAACTACAGAAATAGATTTTTTCTTCAAATATCAGTAAAACATGACATTTTTGAACCCATTTATCAATCAAAAACTTTGTAGTACTTTTACTTCCGCTGAGAGCGTCAGTAAAAGTAAGACTGATTTGAGCGAGGTTTTTTAGTTTTATTACTTGGAATTTTAATAATAATTGTCGATTATCCTAATTATTTTACGTTATCTACAAGTTCTTCACATCAGCAGGCACCAGAAAGACCAAAAAGCAAAACAATCTAAAATATCAAGAGTGACTGCTCGTCACTCGCGCCATGTCACATCTTGACTTTGCCCTATTCCCTCTTCCTATTTTTGTAATGATGCGCTGGACGGCAGACACTCTTATCCCGAAAATTTCGTCATTATCAATTCTATTTTTTTTTATTCACTTAAAAAGTATATCATCTACGAGCAAATTATGCATACATACAGGGTGCAGCATTAGTGCGAGGAAGTCCAATTACTCACTTGTCGTGAGAGATACGAAAGAATTTTATCGAGATAAAAGTTAAGCCATATATAGGACCATACTTTGAAAATATTTTCAAATATACAGGGCCACCTATAATGGCAGAATGAACCTAACTTATCTTTTTTTAAATGGAACACCCTGTATATTTCCACATTTTTTCATTCCCCTCGATTTTCTTGTTTGTGGGATGTGAGGTATTGCAATGATATACGAGGTAATTCAAAAGATATAAGCACTTCTTTAGTAATTTCCTAGTAACATCAACACCCTGTACCATTGTATAGATTTCATATCTGGAAATCTATTTACGTTCAAATGATTTTACTATTGTCCAAAATTATTAACAAAGCGCGATATTCGTTTTTACTTTTCCGCCCAACCTTTCTATATGCGAGAAAAGTATTGGTTTACCCCAAAAAATTTTTTTTTTAGTTATTTTTACGTTTTCCATCAACAACAACACGAAAAAACGGTTTTTAGAAAAAAAATCCTGTGTGTATGTCGTCGTCGTCGTTGTCGTCGGCCACTTTTCCTTACATGTCTTGTTAGCACGATACAGTCTCCGGAGTGCGATAAGTCAGCAATTTTATGATTGAATATTGTTAAGGACATGTCACAGATGATCCCTATTGATTTTCAGTTCACCAGAGTCAGTACAACGGTTGTTATGGTACTTGAAGTACGACATTTTGTAATTTTTTGAGAAATTTCAGTTTGTTATCACGATACAGCCTACGCAGTTCAACAAGTCACCAATTTTATGATTGAATATTTTTCAGGGCTTCTCACTGATGAACCCTATTGATTTTCAGCTCACCGTAGCCAATACAACTAGTGATATAGTACTTTAAATACGATATTCTTGTCATTTTTGAAGAAGTTTCAGTTTGTTAGCACGATACAGCCTCCGAAGTATATACAAGTGACTAATTTTATGATTGGATATTATTCAGAGCGTCTCAAAGATGAACCCTATTGATATTCAACTCAGTAAAGCCAGTACAACGGGTGCTATGGTACTTGAAGTACCAAATTTTAGTTATTTTTGGAGAATTTTCAGTTTGTTAGCACGATACAGCCTCCAGAGAGTATACGATTGATCAATTTTAGGATTGAATATTGTTCAAGGTGTCTCACAGATGTACCTTATTGATTTTTAGTTGACTAGAGCGAGTACAGAGCGGGTCCTCTAAATCCAGATATACAAAATTTTTGGTTATTTTTGGAGAAATTTCGGTTTGTTAGCACGATACATCCCTCGAAGTGTATACAAGTAACAATTTTATGATAGAACATTTTTCAGGGCCACAGATGCGGAAAAGTTAGTTTTAATCCGTAAAACCGTTTATTTATATACAGGATTGGTCATAATTCGGAAGGATCATTTACTGTGTTTTCTCAAATGAAATGATATTGTATGGCACTTTATTATTTCTTAAGCATTCCCTATACCTAATTGCCCTAATTTGTGAGTTATTGATGATAATTTCAGCCAAACATTATTTGAAACAAATACCAGGTGAAATTTTATTTAGTTTGACGGTGGAAATATTTGACCAAAAATAATTTTCCAAAAAAAAAATAACAAAATAATCGAGTCTGATCCAGAATTGATTAATATTAGGTGAATTATCAAAATACAGGAGTACTTAAGATTGTTGGTTTATAAAACATGACTAAAATCACACAAGCTAGACTTGCACAAGCTATATAAAAGATAAGATCTATAAAACACCTCCTACAATTAAAGAAATTGTGAATGAAAGAATTAGAGATTAACTTATGAACTTAAACAAATGTGAGTCGCTCCTTTGAAGATCGCTTGCAATTATGAATCGACGTCGATGGAGGTAATTTTGAACATCTATTGTAATTCCCTTTTTTGTTTATTAGATAATGTGTATAAAGTTTGGGAATATTAGTAATTTGGATTTTGTATAATGATGCTTATGCTTGTGATGCAATAACCCATAACCTATTATTTTCATAGTCAACTAGAATATTGTGCGATTTTAGTAATATTTTATACACCATCAATCTTAAGTACTCATGTATTTTGGTAATTCACCTAATATTAATCAATTATGGATCAGACTAGATTATTTTGTGATTTTTTTTTGGAAAATTTCGTTTGGTTAAATATTTCCACCGTCAAACTAATAAAATTTCACCTATTTGTTTCAAATAATGTTTGGCTGAAAGTATCATCAATAACTCACAAATTACGGCAAATAGGTATAGGGAATGCTTAAGTAATAATAAAGTGCCATACAATGCCATTTCATTACGATACTAAAATACAGGGTGTTCCATTTAAGAAAACCCAGTAAATGATCATTCCGATTTTTGACCAATCCTGTATATAAAGAACGAATATCGCGCTATGTTGATAATTTTGGACAATAGTAAACTATATCAAAAATCGTTTGAACGTAAATAGATTTCCAGATATGAAATCTATACAATGGTACAGGGTGTTGATGTTACTAGGAAATTACTAAAGAAGTGCTTATATCTTTTGAATTACCTCGTATATCATTGCAATACCTCACATCCCACAAACAAGAAAATCGAGGGGAATGAAAATATGTGGAAATATACAGGGTGTTCCATTTAAAAAAAGATAAGTTAGGTTCATTCTGCCATTATGGGTGGCCCTGTATATTTGAAAATATTTTCAAAGTATGGTCCTATATATGGCTTAACTTTTATTTAGATAAAATTCACGACAAGTGAGTAATTAGACTTCCTCGCACTAATGCCGCACCCTGTATATGATCTTCCATTCACAGCATCAATCATAATTCCTCATGTATTTGTTAAAAAGATAGTTTGTTCTAAAAAATAAAAGGTGAAACTTTTGTAAAAATATTTCTAAAGATGAACGTTTAGCTTGTGTTGTTTCTATATGTCGCACCGGTGATTCATTTCCTGCGGATGTTGTGATCTTCCGTCCTGAATCTCGAACCGTGGCGCTGTTCTTGACATCGTTCGCAACGTCACGATACGCAAGCCATTGAATGCTCTATTTGCGAATACTTCTTAAAAATTATATTCTCAAGCACCATTCCCAAATTCGTACAAGTGGTACATTCTTATGCTTAAATATATTTGACAATTCAGCGATAGTTGACGTTACAAATGTCATTTTTCATTTTGTTCATAGATAATCTTTTATTTGGTTATAATATGGAATATAAACAATATCGCGTTAACTGTTTAATTAATTTAAATGAGTACAGTGGGAGTATTAAAATATTATTTATATGGTTCGTATGGGTTCGTCACTATGGGTCCCCTTTTATTATTACATAATTTATATTCGGTAAGTAGATCTTCGGTTATAATAAGCTATGTTTAAGATACCTTAAATATTTGAATAACTACAAATATTTATTGAAAGTATGTTACAAGTAGAATGATTTATGAGTACCTCTATACTAACAAACATAACTCTATAAACTTTAATTATTCTTTTATGTTTTAGGTGGATACCACACTATAAAGATATTGATGATATTCTTTGCAAGGGATAAGACAAGTAAGGAAACAGTAAATTTCATATAAATAGGTATTCGAGCAGAAGATTACAGATATAAAAGTTGTTGATTATGATATTACATTAGTAGAAGGAGCTCAAGGTACGTGTATACCATGTAGAAAAAACGAGTGTGAAGTTAGCAGTTGATTTCCAGTAGTAAAATTGAAAGTAATTGCTGCAAATTGTGTTTTAAAATTTAACATACATAATATATTATAGTTGTCTTTAAAAATCAACTACCGCCCACCGTACCCACTTAGAAGCCGTCAGGGTGTATGAAACCACCCCTAAACGAGAAAAAAATAAATAAATAATTCAGAACTTCGACTTCTCGTTCGAGTTCCAGGATTTTATTGTAACCTTACCTTGCTGTTGTTACTACAAGGGGTTACATTGCCAAAGGTTCGCTTTTCGCCGGGGAGCATAAGGCCGTGAGTTAGTGAGGAATCTTTGAAAGCAGGTCCTGTATTATTTTTTTAAGGTGCCACTTGATTAGTAGGACATTCAAGAAACGCTTACTGATTAATCAAGAAACCAATAGTGAATAAATTAGCTATTATAACTTTTCAAATATGTTATTTATATTGTTTTGCCCTTACGTTTGTGAATGAAACAGTTTAATTAAATTTAATGGTACCTTGAACAGATGGTGTAATAACCTGTCTCAATAAATATAAGGTAACCGACTCTAATTATGAACTGATAATCAGTTATCAATGGTTGGTTAATTTAAAATGTTTAACAGTTTCTAATGTTATCAACTATCTGAGATCCTCATGTACAATACACTAAATCTTTAGTAACATGTAAATGGTATACCAGTTACAGCCATACAAACTGTAATACTTAACAAGATGTCAACGAATAGATCAAGAGTGTCTCTTATGTAGTAAGATTAAGCTGAAATATAATTTCAGGGCGGTATGCAATAATAAAGTTAATATTTCAACTTCACAAAGTTGAAAGAATGTAATAATAAAATTGTGAATTGATAATTGATAGACGTCTATATAAGAATGTGAAGTTACTAAATATTGAAATATAAAAGTTGATGAGTCGTTAAACGTTAAAACATGAAATTACAAAATGAATAAATTGCTTAATGTTCAGATGAAAACGAATAAAACTTTCAATGTTACTTTCGGTTAGCGTCCAAACTATTAAACATTAATCGGCTTAATTGACAAGCCACATCTGACTTGTGGAACAAGATTCACCCATCCGGTTAAGAATCGTTGTCCTTAATGGAATCATTCCGCAATTATCACCAACAAACATGAGTCCAGCTTCGTCCTTTGAAGTGGAAACGCCATTACGAGCTCTTGTCGCTTTGTAACTTTAACGCCATCCGAGATACGACACACGTCTCTGCTACCATGAACGGAGTACTATAGTCTATCAGCTATTTCTACGAAAATATATCCCATACAGGAAACATACGAAATTTGAGGCTTCTTAAAATCATGACATGATCATCCTATCATCGATTACCATCACCCATAAAAACTGTTTAAACCATATCCATTTGGCAAAAAGGTATGTGTAAAAAATGTATGTAAAAACTATGCTGTACAGAAAAACCCTAAAAAGAAATTGGGGCTATAGCGTGAAAATATATGGGCAAGACGAAAGCTTACCTTGTTACCAAGGGCTTTTCACCACTATTGTCCCGAATATAGATGAAATAAACCATGTGCCACCGGCCATTTTCTATACTCACGACCTGTCATACTCGACACTCGACTTAACAACTCGAAAAGTATCAGACAAGTGATTATAGTTTATTTTCCCGTTACTTTTGCCATCTGCGACTACTGACAATCAAATAAAATCACCACATAAAATGATAAAACACTCGTAGATTGGTTAGATAACATGAAAAATATTAATAAAAATATTACTCTAGACTCCCATTTAGTTATTTAAATCCCATTATTTCAGAATATGCTTAAATAATTTTAAAACCCGTAGTTAATTCCTTTACGGAACCAACTATACAGAAGTGTGTATAAAGTTGCATACTCAGTGGGTGGATTAACTGATTAACCTCCGTGAGTTATAATACAATACAAAAGCATTGTATTTTTATCATGCTACAATATTCACAGGATTCATTGCAAACGCCCCTAGAAATCATTTACCGCACCCCGTATCCACTTAGAAGCCGCCGGGGTGGATGAAACTACCCCTAAACGATAAAAATATAAATAAATAATTCAGAACCTCGACTTCTCGTTCGAGTTCCAGGATGATATTCACAGGATATATTGCAAATATCCTTAGAAATCATTTACCGCCCCCTGTACCCACTTAGAAGCCGTTGGGGTGGATGAAACTACCCCTAAACGATAAAAATATAAATATTGGAATTGTTATTTTATAAGAATTAACATGTTTACATTTTTAACGGTTTATTAACGAAAAATAATGATCAACCTCTGAGCTACGCAAACTAAATATGTAAGTAGTACATTAAATTAATAATTAGTACATAATAATTATATATTTATAATAACTAATATGTTAGAACAGCCAGGGGGGCTATATACGCCTCCGTGTCGATCTTGGTTGTTGTCCCGAAAACTCGTGATCTTCCAAATGAAGGCACAAATGTGCGTTTGGTTTCCCTGTATAAATCCGTTATTTTGTGTTTTCCCATGTTACGATCAACAGCTTTGCTCCCAAGTTTTACACCCTTATTTGATTATACCGTACTGAGGACAGCTATATATACTGTACTTTTGCAAGGCCATTTGCAAGGTACTGATTTAATAAATTACCATAAGGTTTAAAGAGTCCGGAAGTTTCCCGAGTACATTTAATATGATATTTGAAAGAATTTATGGATGTGAAGTGTACATGAGTAATTTGTTAATATATGGATCAGACCAAAAATAGCATGATAGTAGACTTAAAAAAGTAATAGATCCATGTATCTATCATCTGGAGTTTCAAATAGAAATTTTTCAATTTGAAATAACTTTCACTTTTTTGGCAATATAGCTTCATTTTGCCTTCTTAACCCTCCGCTACTCGCGCGGGGTATTTTAGTACCCCACGGGCATATCCTATGTCAATATCTTGGTGGGGGAATCGCGAAATTCCACGTCGCCTCGTGTATTCTTCAAGCATAGTGTGTAGATATCTGTGCTAGGGAGTGGTCGCTATCGAGTCACTAACTTTTACGAAATACGCTATTGAACCTCGTTGGGGTATTTAAATACCCCACGTGAGTGGTCGTGTCATATTTTTGGTAAGTGTACTATATACTATAAATCTGCTATTACTTGAACATAGGTTATTATATATAGGTTAAAACATGACCAATCAATCCAAGGATCCAGAACAGTGGTTGAAATGGTATGAGGAACTTGACGAGGAGCCGGAGGTATATGGCGAAGAAGATCCCAACGAGTTCGAAGTTGACGCGATTGAAGTACAGGATGAACGCACAGATAGTGAGCAAGACGCAGATCCTGATTATATGGAAGATCCTCTAGCACAAGATGTTGCTGACGAATCTGCGAGTGCGTTCGAAGATCCGCTTACACAGGCTGATGATTCTGGTGAATCTACGGGTCCATACTTCATAGGAAAGGATAAACAGAGTAAGTGGAATAAAATGAAACCACCTTCTTCAAGAACAAAATCTCATAACATAGTTTTGAAAGTTCCTGGTCCAGTGGGCAATGCAAAAAATGCCAAGTCTTATATGGAATGTTTTTATAATTTCATTGACGACACTATGTTTGCTATAATTGTGGATTGTACCAACATATATATATCGCACATTCAACAAAATTTTGCTCGAGAAAGAGACGCACAGAAAACTGATGTTTGTGAAATTAAAGCTTTTGTAGGGATTTTGTATCTTGCCGGCGTCTTGAAATCTGGTAGACAAAATGTTTTATCTTTATGGAACACGAATGGTACAGGCATTGAACATATATTTATTACAATGACATATAACCGTTTTAGATTTCTTTGTCGATGTATCCGATTTGATGATATTTCTACCAGGCAGGAGAGGCGCAATTTGGACAAGTTGGCACCTATTAGAGACATATTCGAACGTTTTGTCTCAAAGTGTCAATCTTCAGTCACACCAAGTGCGTATCTAACAATAGACGAGCAGCTTGTGGCATTCAGAGGAAGATGCCCGTTTAAACAATATATACCGAGTAAACCAAGTAAATACGGGCTAAAGGTATATGCACTCGTGGATGTAAAGACCATGTATACGTATAAGTTAAAAATGTACGCTGGAGTGCAACCCGATGGCCCATACTTCCTTAGTAATAAGCCCGCCGACGTCGTCATGCGCCTCGTGGAGGATCTAAAAGGAACCGGACGCAATATTACTATGGATAACTGGTTCTCCAGTATCCCCCTGGCTTTCGAATTGCTCAGAAATAAGCTGACAATGATTGGAACTATCCGCAAAAATAAAAAGGAAATTCCTCTCGAATTTACCAATACGCGTTCTAGACCTGTACAGAGCAGCATGTTTGCGTTTAAAGACCATTGCACATTGGTTTCTTATGTACCAAAGAAATATAAGAATATCCTATTGATTTCCACAATGCATCACGATGATGAAGTGGATGAAGCTTCTTTGAAACCAGAGATTATACTTGAATATAATCGTACAAAGTCTGGAGTGGACGTTGTAGATAAGATGTGCGCTCATTATGATGTGGCTAGGAATACCAAGCGTTGGCCACTTACAGATTTTTTCAATATCCTCAATATTGCAGGAATTAATGCCATATGTTTATATGCACTGAACAATGGATTCCAAAAACCCACTAGAGAATGTTTTTTGAGGAGTATCGCTGAAGGATTAGTTCGTCCACAAATTCTGAAAAGAATATATGCCAAAAATATTCCAAGAAATATAAAGAAGCGGGGATTCCTTCTTCTAAGTATCGAAGAACCATCAACAACTGCAAGAGCTCAAGATCCTGAAACACATATGCCAAAGAGGCCAAGAACGGGTAAAGGAAGGTGTTATTTGTGTCCCAGAAGTTTTGACAGAAAACCCCAGTAAGTTGCCTCAAATGCACCAAGTGGATATGTAAGAACCACCAACAAATTGTTTGCAACAGTTGCCTGAAACATGGAGCGGATGACGATTCTGAATCGGAAAACTCAGTCAATTAATGTTTTGTTGCCATTTTTTTGAATTTTTACCTTGTGCTTCTAAATGTTTATAATTATAAATTTTTGTGATTATGAAGTTTGGTTTATTTTGTAAAGCATACAAGTAGGTGTTTTTACGTAATTTGCCATATAATAAATAACCCAAAGAACTCTTTTTTAATGTTTCCCATTAAAATAAAATTGGGGTATCAAAATACCCCACGCGAGTACTCAAGTAAAAAATGTAGGCGCGAGTAGCGAAGAGTTAAAAAAACATTTACTGTTATCAATGCCTTGTTTAATACTTAGCATTGATCAGTATCTACTGATTCGTCACAAAAATATCGGTTTTACTCCTAATAAAACAATATACGTACTATTATATTTTTATTTCTGATATGACGGGTAATTTTAGAAATTGAAGACATTTTGTATAACATTAAAATAACACCCAAATTATATTACGCAAAAACTATTCTTGTGTAATCATTTTGGAGATAAATGTTGACACTGACGTCACTAGCGGAAAACGGCGACGAATGTTTCAAATTTAAAGTCTAATTAAAATAATTAGGTGTAATCATAAGTCAAACCTTATTTCGTGTGAGCACCTAATTAATTTATTTCTAAAATGTACCTACCTATGTAAGGAGTAAATTACTAAAAAAATTATGAACAAAATGTAAGTCAAGGTTAACTTTACTTGCCTGCATATATTATTACCATAATTTGGACAAACAACATAAACTATTCTGACTCACAGTTTGTTTATATGATAATTACCAGTATTATACTATAATTACCTACAATATACGAGGTTTTATGTATCATTTATACTGAAATTTTGGGATTTTTTTCCGTAATGATTTCAATATAAAAACGGTAAACTTATCAATTCGAAGAAAAAAGTTTAGTCAAATGAGAACAAATTACTAACAAAGATAAACACAATTATTACTTTCCAAACAAAACGCCTTTATGTTCGTTTCGGGAAAATAGTTCTCTTTTAATATTCATTATAAACCTACCTAAAGACCGAATAGTTTCGCTTTTAATTTTTCAGAGATTAATACCAAAATTATCAAAAACTTTAATGCGTAATATATTATACGTCTAAGAAACGTGCTAGGCAAAACTCACCAAGCTCTAAAAAATTCTTCTTTCATACAGGGTGATTAATTACTAATTGGAAATAATTTAACAGTAGAATCTTGACTTCAAATTATTAAGATTTAACCCTACTAAATTATGTGAAACAAACGTTTCTGGCAACTACTAGAGGCGTACGACAGGGGCAAGTGACTGGTTAATCGTTCCCAAATTCTACGCGAGTAGCGGAATAGAAATTTTACATAAATAATGTACTGTTTCCTCATAATCATAAATTCAATATTTCTCAAGATATTTTAAATTAAGCTGCACAATTTTTTAAATTTTGATGTGTAATAATTATGCCGATGTTTTGGGCCAGTAATTTAATTAACAAAATTCTTTTTACTGACGAGGCCACATTTACACGTAGAGGATTTTTTAACTGGAGAAAAAATCACAATTAGGATATTGCAAATCCTCATGTTTTTCGAGAATCATATTTTTAGCACGAATTTAAGATAAATGTATGGTGCGTTATCTTTGGATATAGTTTGTTGGGTCCATATGAATTACCAGCAAATTTGAATGGTAACTCATATTTACAAACAACTCTTTTCGATCATCTCGAGGAATTGCCACTTAATCGGAGAATATACATGTGGTTCATGGAAGATGGAGCAACAACTCATTATCGGATAATAGTGACGAATTATCTGGATGATCAATTTCCTCATCGTTGGATTGGCAGAGATACTGAATTTCTGTGGCCGCCTAGAGCTCCCGAAGGTAATCGCCTAGATTTTTATTTTTGAGGCCATATAAAATCATTAGTATATTCACAAGAAATAAACACTCGTCAGGACCTATGGCAATTGTAAATTCGGCTAATTTTATTGCCAATCAGGCCAACATATTTTTTAAAGTCGGAAGATCATTCAGCCAAATAATAAATAAGCTTATTGAGGTAAACGGGGGTCACATAGAAAGGATTTACTGTTTGTTTATGATATTTTCGTGTTATTAAAATTGTAAGTACTTTTATTTAGATTACATCTTCAGAACCACAATTTGTTTCTTCAGAACCACAATTTGTTTTTAATTTATCCGTGCATTTAATAATTGTGTTCTTTATTATTATTACGGATTAAAATTACATTTGCTTATTAAATGCAATCCACTGACCCAAAAAATTGACATAGTTATTACACACATCAATATTTAAACAATTGTGCAGTTTCATGCCTAACTTAAAATATTGACTTTATCGTTATGAGGAAAGAGTACGTTGTTTACGTAAAAAGTATTGGAGAATCGAAAAACTGTGCTAAAATTTCTATTCCGCCAGTGGCATAGAATTTGGGTACGAATAACAAGCCGTGCCACTGTGGAACGCCTCTGGTAGTAGCCAGAAACGTTTGTTTAACATAATTTAGTAGGGTGTACACTGTCTAAACTTTCTGCCAAATATGAAATGGATACGTAATAGTTATTTAACGAACAAGTGTATTAATAAGGGCGATTAACAATCGAGTGAATTTAACGAACGAGTGAAGCGAGCGCGTTAATATTAGAGATTGTTAATCGCGATTTTAATTCAGGAGTTCGTTACAAAACTTTTCCGTCGACCCTACTTTTGATTTTAAAATATACACAGAATTTCAAGAAATTATAACAATAAAATAAATAAGGACGTATGACAGATAGTACTAACCATGGAGGTTAGAAAGGAGGAGACTAAACGACAATATGCGCTGTCAAGTTAAAATGGCACACATTTATGTTCCATAATAGATAGTTTGAAATTCCCCACCAGAGGCGCAAGTGTTGGGCTCTGGGCTACGTTTCGCCATTTACCCTATTTAAATGCATGTAACTGTAATGAGAATGTTTAAAAATTGCTCAAATTTTTGGGAAAATATTGAGATTTTTATAATTTATATTTACAATCATCATCCTAGCTTTAAATAGGATTATTACCAACTTATTTGTTTTTAAGAACACTGTGCCTTTCCCCATTATATTTGAATTATTAGTCAGCCCAGCGCCGTTCCTAGCGGTGGTGCAGTAGGCGTATGTACAATTGCACAGAGTGGCGGGAATTATAGGGAGCAGCCTTTCGTTCACTAAACATTTTATAAATTATAAATAAAGAATTCTTGAAATGCGTATGTGAATTTTAAAGAAATATATGTTAGACAATTTGAATTATATTAAAAGTCGCATACTACCTCATTATTTAGAGGTGCACTTCCAAAATGAAATAACAATTAATTTAATTGGCGAAGAAGTGAAATCCAAAAAAATTGAGTTTAAGTAAAAAAAAATATGTTTCATTAGATTGCAATTAAACTTTTAATTTTAAATAATAAAAATGTTTAAAAGCCTTAATGAAAGAATACAAATTTAAAAAAGATATTTAAAAACCAGAATTATAACACAAACTTTAGTAGAGAAATTTATTTCATTTAAAGTTATCTGCTCATCCATAATTTGGGGCGATCTATCAAAAATTAACGTTGTTAGTATGATGTATCAAAATCCCAAAATCAATACTTCCGAATGTGTAACTGTCTCGAAAAATTTAATTTGCTATCTGCTAAAAGAATACTGATGAAAGTTTTGATTCACTTATAAAAAAAGCTGAATCAATAGCTGCTGAAGTTAATATATTGTCCGAAATTCCTTTGCTTCGCCAAAGAAAAGTCCCATACCATTTTTCATATGTGTCAAAGGACAAGCCCATTGTTGATCAAAAACAAAATTTTAAAGTTAATTTTCATATTAGTTTACATTAGATACTACGAAAAATTTACTACAAGATATATTTTCTTTAATACAAGAATGTAATAATTTATTTTAATGTTTATTAGAGTTTTACGATATGGTATGTCCTTTGTCAATTTTCGCGATTTCTGAGAAGTCGAAGGCAAATTTTCATAATTTAACAAATTTTTAAGCTCCTCAAGTACTGTTCCATGTTGTTCGGTATTTATCACCAATGCTTTAGTATTTCTATTCTTGGGTGGCAAAATAGAACCTCGTTGTGTGGGCAACTTGCGTTTTTTTTGTTGAATTATTCAGATATTTTGGAAAAGATGGAAAAATAGAAGGTATTGCATCTTCCTTTATCTTGGGAGTATCTCTTTTCATTGGAAAAATAGATCCATCTAAGACCGTAGTTGTGTAAAAACGCTCAATATCACTATCTAAAAAATGTAATTCACACACAGCTTGTCTGCCTGTCTAATAGCGTTTTCCCAATTTCTAACCATTTCGTCCTTAAACATAGATTGTTATATATTATTAAGGGTTACTTGAACAGCAATTTTAAGACTAATATTTAAAGTTAATGACTACAATTTCAAGATTGACTTACCGTGCGAGGTCGGAATAAACTAGGGTTTTTCACGCCATTTTTCTTGTTCCACGTCTTTAAATTACCGTTACCAGTATTACAACCAGGCACAAAACAATTTGACGATTAATGAATTCAATATATAAAAATTCTTTAATAATTTCTCACTGTATAACAATTTCATTTGTATTCCCAAGCCCAGAATGCGACACTGCGGACCTGGCGGCGAATTTGTGTACCAGCTACTTTGGTACATGAAAAGTGGCCAATTCGAAGACAAGCCGTTTAGTCTCCTCCCCTCTACTCTCCATGGTCCTAACCTTAGATCATATATATTGACAATTATTGATAATCAATAGTTGTAGAAATTTAACTTCGTACGTTGTACGTCAACAAGTATAACGTACTTTTATCATCCATTTTCTTATGTAGTTAAAAATTAACTATTTTTTTTCCTTTGAGGGAAGATTTTGGAGTTTGCGCATTTGTATCTGAGAACGTGAGTCGTGAATAAACGGTTCTGTCAGGTAGCAGGTATTATTGTGTTGTTTGGTTCATAATATCATAATATTCCGTAACGAAGGTTTGACGGAAGCAGAACTTGAAAGGCGTTTGTATGAATGTGATGGGGAAAATTTATCTATTTTAGAGGATGTAGATGATAATAATAGTGTGTTGCTGAAAAGAAGTAACAACGAGGGTGGAGTTGAAAGTGAACAGGAAGAAAGTGAGACTAGTTTAGGGAAGAAAGAAAATATTCAATCGTTTTTTCTTTGGAAATATTGAACCAAAAAAAAATTCAGTTTCATGTGTCAAATGCAGGTTGTAAGCAAGGCAATCTGAATAATGTTTCAATACCAATGGATATTTTTAAAACATTTTTCACTCCAAAAATCGCTGATTGACATAAGACAATTAAGAAACGTGTCACTTTGAAAACTGTTCTAGGTTTGAGAAATGAAACGTTAATAAAATAAAGAGATATTTTACAGTTCACTGTAGTTTTAATTCCATCAACCACGGATAATCTAAAAACAAAGATACCGCTATTTTATCAATCTCAAGAAGTAATAGTCAAAACAACGAATAAAATATTATAGACTCAGCGATTGCACCAAGAAACTGCCACAATCATATGCAAATTGGTTGAGAGCTTATATCCCTATATCTATGTCGAGAACGAATGAGAGCAGAACAGAGATTTGGACCATTTGCACTTAGCCCATGATATTTTATGATCTAAGCCCCAAAATCAAAGTAAGATTAACAGCACTTAGAACTATTGAATACCTACTAATTTAAGTGAATATTCACCTATTTATGTTTAGAGAGTAAATTTTTATTCGTAAAATAATTGAACTTAATTACCGATTACTAACATTGGTCGCTGTTGTTATTATTGAAGCTTATTCAATGTTTATTGACAAATGAAACGTTTAAAGCTAATTTAATTTCGTATCTATCAACAAAAATAAATACTTCATACGTTATAAATATTGATGCCGGCGGAGTCGAATTGTCTCCCAAAATAAAAATATTACCTGCTCTCAAAAAGGTGACGGTCGAATTGTCTCCCGGATGATTTTAATCCGTAATTAGCATAAGTACTTATAATATCTAAACGTTGTTGCCAAATCGATCTTACTTATATCTTGACGAAATATTTGGAATGGTATTTCCTAATTTTGTTAAAATAAAACAGTACGTAGGAAATTATAATTATTTTATTATAATAAAACAAAGGAAAATATACAATGGTTTACTTATATATATATATATATATATATATATATATATATATATATATATATATATATATATATATATATATATACTTATATATTTCAAGACAATAATATTTACAAAAATGATATAAAAACTTTTTCACTCTACACACTTATAATACAAATTAGATTCTGCATTTAAAAGAAATATTTTTTAAAAATTGAAAATTGGTAATCCTGCCGTCTTGTAATTTTTCTAAATTATCTTCCAAAAACTTTTTTTTCATTAATACTTTTCGATGATATACTTTGACCACGGTATCAATACTTTGAAGCTTAATATAGGTATCTATTTGAAAATCTAGAAGAACTTTTATAAACTGGTTAAAATTTGGGTGTGTATTATAAAATGAAGCATTATAACGCGAATGAAAAGATTCGCATGCGTTTGTTGTCCTTTTTAAAGAAGAAGAGTTTTCAGCCCAAATGTTAGGAGGAAAGGTAGAAATTTCATCTATGTAAGTTTCAACTAAATAGTCATTGAATTTAATCACCCTCTCATCATCTGGTTCAATTGCAATGAGATCAAGAACAAAGCAATCGCCAACGTCTTCTGCTTTAAGGAATGGTAAACCAAAAATATAAGTAAGGTATTTAGTTATATCTGTTTCTAAATTGTCTTTTAACTGATACTCGGTAGAAAGTCCTAAACTTTGAATTTTTCTATACCAACTTTGACCTAGGTGAAATAGACATCCCTTAATTTCTGTTTTTGGAAAAATTTCGCGAATTGCTTTGTGTATTGCTAATTCAAAATCTGATGTTATAGTTTTTGGAAGAAAGTCGTGACCTGTTGTAAATAGATATATTTCTTTTAAATATTGTAAAGCTAATTTATACGATACTGTATTTTTATTTTTTAGAAGAAAGAAAACCAAAGGAATATAATGATTATTTTTAAAGCCATGAATGGTAAACAATTGTAAAAAAAATTTAGGGCAATAATCGAAAGTGCCATCAACATATAATTCACTTATTTCTTTTAGAGCAATAATATTTGTTTTACATGAAAACATGACTATATTATTTATTTCATCATTTTTAAGAATAAAATATTCGTCCCTATTAGTTTTTAAAGTAACAGAATTTAATAAACTATGAAATTCAACTATATTAGTTGGAAGTTTTGATGCAATTTTGGACCTAGCAGTATACATATTTTTTCTCATCCTTTCAACGTCATGAGTAGTAATAGTTTCACAATGGGATTCTCTTACCTCCTTTCTAATTAGGCCCATTGGTTTTGCCGAAACATCTTCTATTGCTTTAATTTTTACAGCATTGCTTAGAGTCTGCCTATTTAGAAGTTCTTCTGATAATTTCTCATGGTTGTGGTTTAAAGAAGATTCGATCACTTCTGGACGGTCCAATTTTGTTTTAACAAAAGCTTTGCACTGCGTTTTCCTGGACGCACAAAGCCATCTTTTTAGAGTGTCTCTTGCTAATAACTTGTGGAATGAAAATTTAAACCCATCGATCACTAACAAATCTTTGCCTTTTTCACTTTTAATTATTGTAGCCTCCATTATACGTATAGTTTCACTGTACCACTTTCAACTATTCAACAACTTCGTAAACAAACTTTACAACCTCTGAAACTTGTGAAGAATATGTGAAATATGGTTTACTATTTTTAATACCACCCTTTATAAGGCGAAGGAGGGAAAGTACTTTCAAACGATAATGTGAAATTAATGGTACCTACCTGTTTTTGGATTTGTAAAATGTTGATGGATTAACTTAACATTCTTTTAATGTTTAATGTTTAATGTAAGGATTATTTTCTAACTTTTCTATTTCAAGGTAGTTAAATGATTCTCATATCCTGAGAGACATTTTACAAAAAGAAAAAGGTATCAATAGTTCAACGTACTTTTAAAAATAAAAATTTTGATTTGGCAACAACGGTGTACTTTGTGAAAATTAATACCTTTTAATGTATATTACCTTGGGAGACAACTCGACCTATGATGGGAGACAATTCGACCTATAAAAAAACTACCTGCTCAAGACGGGAGACAACTCGTCCTTGCCCATTGATGCACGTCATACATTTTTTTACCTTTAATTCTAATTCAAGAAAGATTTATTATAAGAAAACATACATTAAAGATAAAAAAATTATGACGTGTATCAATCTTTATAATGTATGAAGTTTAGTAGGTATTCTTTTGCGCTTTAATTTTAAATTTACTATTTGTGATTGTGTGATTTTTTTTCGTTTTTTCAATTGTTTCCAATTTATACGGTTTTCGACCCCATATCAAAATTTTTTTACGAGAAAATTTCTTTAAATACTGCATACCTCTAACAAATTATTGAAAAAATCTATATTATTTTTCTTAAGTACCTATATGAGAATAGAATTTATATTCTACAAAAAGTACTGATATCGGTCCAAAAACCTCTTGACGATGCAAAAATAGGTGACGCAAGCACCCCCTTTATAAAAGATGTGGTATTAAATCATACGATGTATAGGATGACACAAGTACTACATCTACTTTAAAATAAAGGTAAGCTATGGCTATATATTCACACTTTATTCCTTATTAATTTCAAGTTTCAAATAATTGATGTACTCGCGTTCAGCCCTGTTTAAATATTGTTAGTGTTTGTTTGAAGCTGACTTTTTTCCTTTCTTTAAATTTTACCAAGAATCATTAAAATTTCTGTATAAATTTTAGACGGAGGTGAAAATTAGGATCCATTCAGTTCATACTATCAAAAATATAATAGAAAGAAAGGTTCCATCCGATTTATAGGTTCCATGAAAACACATAACAAAGGGCCCCATCCGATTTATATTTATAAAACACATTAGAAATAAAGGGCCCCCCCATCCGAATTATACTATCGAAACGCATTACAAAGCAAAGGCCACATCTGTTTCGCTTGAGTTGTCAGAACTAGAAAACAAACAAAAAGCTTTTTTGATCTATATTACAATAAGACCGGTTGAAGAACAAAATGCATGAAAACGGAGTGGGAAGAACAGAAACAAACACTAACAATATTTAAACAGGGCTGAACGCAAGTACATCAATTATTTGAAACTTTCAAATTAATTAGGAATAAAGTGTGAATATGTAGCGAAGCCTTACCTTGTACTTGTGTCACTCTACACTCTAAGTATTATTTAATATCATATCTTTTATAAAGTGGGTACTTGCGTCACCTATTTTTGCCTCGTCAAGAGGTTTTTGGACCGATATACCCTTACATGGTATATTCATATAAGATCATCATGTATGAAATAATGTTTTATGCCACTGAATAGAACTTGAGATGTACTACAGCCACCTGAATTTAAAAAAAAAGGTGATATTCTACTAGCTGTAGGTCCTTTATTAGCAACACTAGATAGCATGTGTGATATGTCGTTGAAATCAGTTCATTGAAATATTTTAAAAATTTAGTAATATATAGGATGTTTTATTAAAAAATTGTCACTTGAAATTTTATTTGCTAGAGTATTCAAAAATAGTAGTAAATCAGCATCTTTTATTTTGTAGGGCCTATGCACATAACGTATAACTACTTTAATAATATCAAGTCGACGCCCCTTTTCATCATAATGATGAGCACGACTTTTTGTCCCACTTGCATATAAATATTATTTTGCACAAATATATTTACCCGGGCATCTGTAGACAGTCGTATCACATCATCTCTTCCATCACAAACGAGGCAAGAATGCAACGATGTTTGTGTGAGCACATTCAACCGTAAACAACTCGGATCATTTTCAATATATCTTATTTCTTGCACTATTCGGATATTACAGGGATTGCTGCTTTTAGTATCAGCAGGTCTAGCGTTAGCCACTTCTTGTTTCGCAGCATTTTCGTCGCCACTTAACGGAACCATAACATATAATTTCAATATTTCTACGATGATCCATTTGTTATAAAAAATAATCTCAAAGAAAGCAAAACAATAAAGTAATAAACGAAAAACCAACTTGGCAGTTCATAAATTGACATTTGCGTGTAACCAATTAGAAATCAGATGTATGCAACATAAATAACTTTTCCAATTCGTGTGATCTTCCCATAACTGTTGGGACTGTAGGGACGTCATTCTATTCAATGACCATGACCCATTAATTATTACGATGCTCACTACTAAATCATGAATTTATATATAGTAGTTTAATGCTTCATTCTTTTGTGTAGAATTGTAATATTTTACTACAAGGTCTTTAGCAATCACTGTTTATGTTTCATATTTTTACTTTTTTTTATTAAAGCTTGTCTATACAACTGCAATTAAACCTTTTTTTATATGAATTCCACGGATCTCCAAAAAATCCCAGTTATTCCAATTCCCCATACAATTCGGTAGTATTGCGCCCCATTGTGTCATGTATCCAATCCCCTTTCAGTTTGCTTTCTAAAAAATATCCTAACATAACGTGCAAAAATGATTATTACATCAAAGATTCTTTTCAATTCAAAAACAAATTAAAAAATATTGCAGTTCCAAATAACTATGTATTAATTTCGTTGGATGTCGTATCCCTGTATACCAATGTTCCAAATGGTTTAGCTTTGGAAATAATAAGAAAAAAATGGAAGGAAATAAAAAAATATACTGACATTCCTTTGGACGAATTTATAAAAGCCATCGAACTTACATTAACTTGCGCAATGGGATAATCAATTTTTAGTGTTATAGCGCAGATAGTAATGGAGGACCTCGAAACAACTGTCCTTTCAAAAATTGATGATGAAGTCCCATTTTTCTTTACATATGTGGACGATTGTATCACTGCTGTCCCAGCACAACAGGTTAATAATATTTTTTAAAAATTCAATTAATATCATGAAAAACTTCAATATACCATCGAAAATGAACAAGATGGTAAAATAAACTTCCTTGATGTCACTTTACATCACATTAATAATAATATTCGAACTGAATGGTATACCAAGGAAACCTGGTCATCTAGGTACCTTAATTTTAATTCACATCATCCAGTCAATCAAACATAACCTGCTGTTATTGGACTGGCTGACCGTGCAATTCAACTATCAGACCCGGAATACAGAAGTATTGCTATCGCCAAAGCCAAAGAAGCCTTAAACCTTAACAGCTACCCTTCAGAATTTGTTAACAAATTATTTAAAACGCGTATAAATAAATTCTATAATTCAATGGAAAATATAGAACAAAACAATAACAGTAATAGAATAGTATATTGTAAAACAAGTGTCACAATGACTCATTTTGTAGTACGAGCGGATCGTTACGCAAAGCACGAGTACTACAAAATGTCATTGTGATAAGAGTTTTACATACGATTTTTTATAATGAACTTGCAAAAATGTTTTTCATGAAAATATAATTACATTAAGTATTTTTGAGCTTCTTTATTCATGTTGGTAACCCTGAATATACAAGTGACAGTTGACAGAAGTTTTAAATTTGAATGTTCATCAAGTTACTAATTCATAGTTCGGAATTTATGAATATGGAACTGAACAGCGAATTATCATGCACTCCACCAGAATTTCGTAATATTACTGTTAATGCAGTTAACGACTTACAACCTGAAAAATCTAAACAAAAATATGTACTTATATGGTATTTATGTTTTGATTTGCTTCTATTTACGTTCATAATCATTTGTTCTGCACGTGACAAAATTGCAATGCTGAAAAATTAGAAATTGATGAATGACATTACAAATCACATATTGTTTATATTCAATATTATTGTTTTTATTTAAATTCTTTAAAATTCATAGAAAATTTTATCAAGTCAATTGTCCACCCCGTCCAATGCCAGTTACATAAAATATTTTTTATGGCCAGTTATAAATGTCAGTTTGTCAGCCATAAGTTAAACAGTGCCTCCAACTGTATAAAAACTTACCAAAAACGATGCTGAAATGGTTATTTTGTGACACTGTTTTCGATGTGACAAAGTAAATTTTGTATACGTGAATATATTTCCATGCCATTCATAAACGGATTATCGCAACAAATACAAGAGCTTTATAGTAAACACAATATTGCCATATGTCATAAAACAAATAAAAAGCTCTCCAACAATTTTTCAAAATTAAAATCAAAAACGCCGAAAAATAAAAAAAGTAATATAATTTATGAAATTCCGTGTAACGATTGCAATGGTGTTTACATTGGACAAACCAGCCAGTATTTAGAAAATCGGATAAAAGGACATAAATACGACAAAAAATACAACAGCTCTAACTTGCCCCGAAAACCCAAAAAACATACATTTAATTTTGAAAACACAAAAATTATAGAGTCGGAACACAATACAAAAAAGAGGGAAATTTTAGAATCAATAGCTATCCAAAAAAACCAGCATGCCATTAACAATAAAAAAGATTTAGACAATTTCAGTAAGATATATCCAACAGTACTGTAAATAGTTTTAATGTGTATGTACGTTATGGATTGTTTGTTGTGAATATTGTTTTCCGTAGAGTGATAACAATATTTTATGTTTTGACGAAGTTCGTGACTGGACATTTTAATGTATATTTTATCAATTAATCTACGTTTGGGGTAAGTAAAAAAGATTTTTGTTGTATTGTATCTCTTAGTGAAGAAATCACTTCATTTTTGATGTAGATAGATATATTTTGAAAAAGGCTTGAGTAAGCCGAAACGTTAATAAATGATAGTAGTCCCAACTTAAACCGTCTTTTTGTATTTATATTTTATAAAAATGACCTAAGACCAAGAAAAACCGAAAAACGTTAGATATATGTTAAAAAAGATCAAAGAAAGTATATATGTATATATATATATATATATATATATATATATATATATATATTTCGATTTTTCCCGATTTTTCCTATTATTGCATTATGGGCAGAGAACATCTTTTTGCGCGAGAATTTGAGATCTTCAGCTGTTACGACCATGGAGACTTTTGATCGGGATGTCTTGGAGAACATTTTCCAATTGGTTTCAGATTGACTGTAAGCCATTTTCTCATCAAAAACTGCGGGGTCCTTTGACAAACGAACAAATTAAGAATGTCACACAAAAAATATGTTGAAACATCTAATTTTCAATTGTAACGAAACCTTCAGAAGAAGGAAACGCTAGTAATAAGTTGGAAACGTCCAATGAAAATAAAAAGAAACATTTGATACATGAGCCAATTCAAGTTTTTCGAAGAGAAGAGAAAATTGCTGTACCCCCCTGTATATCTTATTTATTTTGTATGGAATAATCTGTAATCGCTAGAATTTCATTGTGGAAATTGCATATGTTAGTCAACTTGTGTTCCCACTTCTTTTGTTTATATTTAGTAAATACAAAAAGAACTGATTCGTATCTGTTACAGCCCAACGTTTTGTAGGTTTATCGACCAATGACTCAACTACCTACTTAAAAAATATGCCAATTCAGTTGGAAACGTTTTTACTATATACTGTTATACAGTGACCTAAGTGCGCATTAATTTGGTTAAAGTAACACCTGGTAGATTACCATAAACTCATTGTCTCAATCATCGATATATACATCTATATCTAGAGTATACATGTATATCAAATGAATAAAATTTACAATAGACTACGGGAATATGTTGAGGTAATGAAGATATTGAATTTGATTTTTCAAATACTATTTATTATATAGCTTGTCCTATGAGTTCGTATCCAATACATGAAAGATAGAGTACTTTATATAAAATATGACCATGAAACCCTTCGTTAACAAACTACAGAAATTTAAAAAAAGTCAACCATTTATCAACACTTAGTCATTATAAACAAATACTTCATCACACGGAGAAACATCTGACTAAACAAAGTGCTATGGAGACTGTTTCAACCCTTGCGTTAATACCCGATTTTATGGACACTGTTTAGTACCAGGGCTACCCGGGTACCCATATAATGCAAATCTCTATTGTTAATGAGTATGGAAATACATTTAAAAGGGAAAACATTTTGTAGAACTGTTCAAGACATGACAAATTAGAAAGGAATTCCTCTGGTAGGTATAATTTCTTTTGTTTGGAGCCGGTTAAGTATGGTAATGAAATCTCGCATATCATCTGCAGGGTATAATTTACACGGAAAAAAGAATGATAGCCACGAAAAAGATCATGGAAAAAGGGTGGTAAAAGAATCAGCATCTCCATACCACAGAAGTGGAGAAATAACTGCATGGATATTTTTTACTTCTCTGTCCGTTGTCGTCATGGAATCTTACCATTGTTAGAACAATAAAAAATAAACGGTTTTAAAGATTAAAACTAACTTTTCCGCATTCCGGAGGCTGTGTCGTGTTAACAAACCGAAATTCCTCCAAAAATGACCAAAAAATGTGGTATATCTGGTTTTATAGAACCCGTTGCACTAGCTCTAGTGAGCTGAAAATCAATAGGATTCATCTGTGAGACGCCCTGAACAATATCCAATCATAAAATTGGTCACTTGTATAAACTCTGGAGGCTGTATCGTGCTAACAAACTGAAATATCTCCAAAAATGACAAAAATTTGGTACTCCAAGTACCATAGAACCCGGTGTACTGGCTTTAGTGAGATGAAACTCAATAGGGTTCATCTGTGAGACGCTCTGAACAATATTATATCATAAAATTGGTCACTTGTACAAACTCCGGAAGCTGTATCGTGCTAACAACCTGAAATTTCTCCCAAAATGACCAAAAATGTGGTACTGCAAGTACCATAGCCCCAGTTGTACTGGCGCCAACGAACTGAATATCAATACGGTTCATGTGTGATACTCAATGCAAAAATGTATTGAAACTGAAGGACATTATTTTGAGTTTATTAATGAAATAGCAACGTTTGTTACTGTAGTTATCTACTATATACAAAACTGTTACAATAATAAATTTATTCGTGAGTTAATTAGCTTTTCGTTTACAATATTTTCTATTTAGTTTTAATTGACTGTATAGAATTAAATGAACAATTTTAAATTATTATTTTTTTGCAATGTTATGAATTACAAACCCATAAAAAGTATGTATTTAAATTATTTGGGAAATATCTGCAATTAGTACAAATATATTCTCTAAAAAAAATTACAACATAAATTTACGGTACAATACATAATTCATGCTATCTAATTATTTTCATTATCTCTAGCACAAATACGCGTTGTTTATCGTATCAATTGATTCCTATCACAATCGGGAAACGTGGAAATTCCAGTAAGCATACTTTACATTCCAACTGCAAAATTAATGCTTTTCAATCCAATATTCAACAGATTTTTTAAAAATTCTCTGCATAATCAAGTACAACCGCTCGTTACTCCTTTTATTGATTAGAATTTATTGATTTTCATACATACATGCATAGACTGAAAGGTTAAGGTACATCCTTAAGCGTTAAAACTTTTAGGTCTTCATCCAATTTTAACTAGTCGAGAGGTCATGTGTCATGTAAACTTTAATAGCTATGTCAATTACAAGGTGATTTCAATAAATTTTAAATAACGACACCAAAAGTGGGCGTACAAAACTGCATTTAAAAATGTTGTTTTCAGTTTTATTTTTAGTTTATCAGAACGTCAATTAATCATAAACTTCATAACGTTGATCTTAATAGAACAATCAATTGTATCTTAAATATACCTTTACCAATTTTCTAATGACTGAATTTTTTATTGCTAGATTCAACCAATTAGCAAAAAAATAAACGACGATATATTTTTTCACATAGGATTAACTTTTATTGAAATCAGTTTATACTACAGGTCTCATCTCAAAAAATCTCCAGAAGAACACAAATACATTAATTTGGAGAATTCGGCAATTCTCATTGCATGTCATATCGTTCATAAATTTATAATATTTGTCAGCAGATGCGAAGTAAGTGTACGAAACCTCAAGAAATAATAATAATTCAATGAACAGGACAAATGAAAAAAAAAACAGGGAAAGGAAGTAGAAGAGAAAAAAGCAGAAGAGGAAGGCAAGAGTAATGAGGAAGAAGAAGAGTCAGAAGAAAAATTATAGAAGTAAAGAAAACGGCGAAGAATTCGTTACTCTAGGTCATGAAACAGGTTAATGAACAAATTAAAGAAACCCGTTATACAAAATATGTACCTTTTGCCTCCCTTGAAAGTGATGTTATTCAATCCTAGGATGTGATCTATTTGGAGGTTTATCTATGAGTGCATAAGAGAAGTTTATTACATCTTACAAAAAAATTATAGATACTTACAACAAATTGGTTTGTTGTCACTCACCTGAAACAAAAAAAAATACATTTACATATTATTTTATAATCTAAACTATTTTAATATTCATTATTATTGTTTCAAAAATATTTCACGTACATGTTTGTCATAAAAGTCTTAATACTAGATTAGAATTTGAGCGATGTCTATAAAACACTCCTGATTTTATTCAATTATTGTTTTGCTGTGAGTATTGGACGAACCAGCCTATTCCGATATCAGAATACAGAATTTATTCGAGTACAGTTGTTTTAAAAGTTGCCTTACAAGAATTCACAAGTGTTTATCATGACCAGAGTGCGAATAAATGCAAATTATCTGCAGCTATCTGAGCTCGAGAGAGGTCGAATTATTGGTCTTCGGGAAGCTGGGCTGTCGTTCCGAGAAATTGATGATAGAATAAACAGGAGTGTTTTTGTCAGAAGTTATCAGGCAGCAAGAAGGCCGAACACGAAGAGCCAGAGGCTCAGGACGAGTGAGCAGGACAACATAGGACCAATAGGTTATTGGCTCTAAGAGATCGTTTCTCATCGAAAAGGGCAATAGCAACTCAGTGGTTTGCATAACATGGAAGGATCGTTGGAATTCGAAGTGTTGATAGACGGATAAGGTTTGGATTAAATTAAATTAAACCATTAACACACCATCAGAAACAAACGAGAACTACTTGATCTAAAATCGTTTGTAATATATTGTAGTATAATTTTAAATTTTGTACGAGGAATATAAGTCCCTGAAAACTTAAAATATCGTATAAACCTAGAGAACAAAGTGGAAGCGATATTAATTCATGGAGAAACTAGATGTAATCTGCACGCAGCCGAACGAATGTTTAATGACAGGTATCCAGATTGGCCAATATTAAGGAAATACCTAATGCAGCTATTAGAAAAATTTCAGAGGACGGGAAACGCTCATCTAAAATCGTCTGTAATTCGATAATTCCATATTTTCAGTGACTACTATTCTTAATACAAAATTTAAAATTGTACTACAATATACTACAAACGATTTTAGATGTACTAAAGTAGTGTTCGTTTTCATCTGATGGTGTGTTAATGGTTTAATTTGACGATATTATTTTTCGGGCATTACAATTTCTACTATAAATATAAAAATGTTACTACAATTACCCAAATCGTTTGTAGTAAGGGCGAGGCTAAAATGAGATTATTTTTGTATTGGTTTATTCGATTATTTCCAGTTTTCAGGGACTAATATTCTTACTCCAAAATTTACAATTATACTACAGTATATGAAAACGTTTTTAGATGTATTAAAGTAGTTTTAGTTTTTCTCTGATGATGTGTTAATGTTTTAATTTGACGAATTACTTTTTCGTAAATTACAATTTTTAGAACAAAAATAAAAATGTTACTACAATTACCTACATCTATTGTAGTAAGTGTGAGACTATTTTTTTATCGGTTTATTCTATTATTTAAGTTTTCGTGGACTAACATTCTTACTAAAAAAATTTAAAATTGTACTACAATATACTACAAACGATTTTAGATGTAAGCAAGTAGTGTTCGTTTTTATCTGATGATGTGTTAATGGTTTAATTTAACGATTTTATTTTTCAGGCATTAGCTTTTCTACTACAAAAAAAATAATGTGAGCTTAAAATGATCTTTTTTTTTTATTAAGTAGGATTCCAGGTTCATACAGCTGGAGACATCCTGTACAGCTGTACACGAAGGAAAGAATCGAAAATATGGAAAAAATCGACAAAATGCTTCAGCGAATTGAAGGCAACTTGAACCAAATCATGACCGAGCATAAATTGGTAATACATGAAAACGTGAAACTAAAGAAGCAAAAGAAAAGAAAATTAGAAGAATTGGGAAGAACCAAAAGACCGATATTGATCAAAGTACTGAAAAAACATAAGAGAAATAAACTCCGCATGAAGTCTAAAAATCTTAAATGATCAACTATATGGATGGAAGACGATTATCCACAAGAAATTCAAATATATATATATATATATATATATATATATATATATATATATATATATATATATATATATATATATATGATTAAGCAAAAAAGCGATAAACGCCTATGATCGTTGCTGATCAAATTAAGACACAAAAGGACAAATAATATTGAGGTTAGCAGCAAAAGGAAAAGTGATTTAGATTTCCAACCTTTCGCAAATATTTATTTGCATCTTCAGGGAACTACAAAGACAGAGAAAAAACATAAATTACAAAAACAGTCCGCTACAACAGTTTCATAACTTACGCTAATTGAGAATGTATCCTTGATCTTAACGATTGTCCTTATGTTACAGGAGGACAGTAACGGGGTACTGGTAACTATATAACAAAATATAACGGTGGGAAACCCCAAAAGAACCAAGGAGGAAGCAATGAAAGTTTTGAGTTAGCTTCTTAAGTAAATGCCTTTATTCCAAGTTCAAATTTTCGTTTGTGATTACAAACTTCATCAGGAGGATAAATTAAAAAATATGGAGGACGCTCCATTACAAATACGTATGAGTTAATTATTATTACACTCACCAGAAGCAGCATTAAAGCTCTAAAAATCTAGCGACCACATTACTAAAAGAGGTGTACGAGTATGTAGACATAACCTCACATTTGGAAGTATTAAAACTGAATTTAAAAAACTAATATGAAAATATTAAAAATATGTATATGGACATGTTTAAAATCAAAAATACAAGTAACCAGTTGTCAATATTATTAATATAAATATATATATATATATATATATATATATATATATATATATATATATATTATAATTGTTAATTTTTTACTATTATGGTAATTTTTATTTTTATATGATTTATCTTTATTGTATTTTATATTTTACCTTTTTTACTTTACCTTCGGCTAGCTCCTGATGATAATCTGTGAAATTTAATTTTATTTATAATTTATATGATAGTCGGCAGCATGAAACTCCTCCCTTTGAGTTCTGGACGCATATGTATAACTTTGATACACATTTAAATATAGAGTTCTGAAATTTTTCTAGTATGTTTTATTCCTGAATAAAATATATACCTTTGTTTTTATCGACTCCAAATGTTATTATAGAATTAATGAATTAAGCACCATTTTCTAAATGTATTATGAATATTAAATAGAATGATAAAAAAATACCAACACTTTAACGAAATGATTTAATAAATTGTTGAGATTATATTCAAATTCTTATAACATAAATATTCTTTACACCGCTCCTGCATTCTTGACTGGACATGCGCACTGAATGCTTAAAATGACTGCGTCGGCGCATAGGAGAAGCAAATCCTCGTATATCGTTTCACAACGCCACAAAACGTATGGTTCACAGTCGACGTTGTTTATATGAATGTTTTTATAAATTTAACGTTCTTAAATTCATTGCAATTATCGATATATTATTGAAAAATTATACTATACAGTTACATACATATATCAAAATGCGAGTAAAGTGAATGCTGAATAGTTATAGAAATAGTTAAGCATGCATTCAATTTATGAATTTTTACTAATTTTATTTTATATAAACTCTTATTTATTTCCAACTTTGCCTTTTATGTTTTATATTCAATTCCAAAGCAATGATTTTAGGTTGGCAAGAAAATCACTAGATTTTATTACTTCCTCTTCATTAAATTTTATTTAGTTAACAGATTTCCTTGAAACATGGCTCTGTTCCGTATGTCATATTTCATAAAGTTTTTCTTTTTTTATAAATTCCTTTTCAAATTGTAAACTTTTACTACCATCGTCTGTGAACAACGGTAATCAATTAGTAAGTTGAGTATTAATTCTTGTTACTCTAGGTTTCAAACAAAACAACATTCTACTTCATCCAGATATTGACATGGCAGTGTTCAGATGATTTTGAAAATTGTTGACATTGACTTGACCTTAGGATTTAATTGTGAAGGTAAACTTTTTATACTTAATTATAATGTTATCATTAAAATTTTGTTCCTTATCCTTTAAGCCTTTCTTTATAATTGGTTTTCTCAATATTTGATAATACATTTGCTTACTTCATTCATTCGTTTATGTTAAATTTAGTTTTTAACTAGGTAGTGTCTAATGGTACACCCTCCGTATTAATAAAAAATCTTTTTAATATTCAATCTCATACGTGAATTATTTATATATATATATATATATATATATATATATATTAGAGGACTGGTTCAATATATATATATATATATATATATATATATATATATATATATATATATATATATATATATATATATTATTAATATATTTTGATTTATATACTTACTTATTATTATGAAGTTTGGATAATTATAATTTTATATGTTGAAATTTTGTTTTGACGTGGCTAGCTCAGTATTTATAATTTTATATGTTTTGTAATGTATTATTATTTTGTTCGGGAGCATGAAACTCTGTCTGCTCTTTGAGTCCTGGCATTTAAAGATATATTACCTTTATTTAAATAAAAAGAAACACCTTACTTTTTAAACACATTTAATTTAAAAAAAAAATTTAATGCAATAATTATAAGTTGCGACGCCTATGTTACCTCAAACGAAATTATCAATTTTTATATTCTCTCCTGTGCGCATGCTTAAAATCCAGTCATGCGGACTTAAAGCGTGAAATGAACATAGTTTTTACAACAATGCGAGATGGAGCATCGGTGATCATTAGATACACATAATATTGTCAAAGGATAAATACTTAAATGGTTTAACACACAGAAGAATTTAGGTGGAGAATATACATAGAAATATTACAAATATGCTGTGGAAGAAATAGAATTAGATTTATATATACATGGAAATATTATAAGATTTATATACAGACGGACGTATTACATGAATATAAATTTAAGCATCATTCTTATGATGATAAAATGGCGTAAGTACTTATTTTTATTTATTTGAATTAGGCCTTTTTGATAATGTTAAAGATTTATTTTATTAATTAACTAAATAAAGTCTCTGAAGTTCCAACACCAATTTTGGAGAAATTTGGCTGATTTTCGCAGTAAAACTGGATGTGATTATCTGTGAGTACTATCAGAATTGTTTATAGTAGTAATTGATAAGTTTCGTCAAGTTATTTTGGGAATTTCATGAATTTTCGGGAACACTGCAACACAAGCTCCACGTATATCGACGCCAGCTTCCAACCCACTTAACGCTTCCTTTCGATTCTCAACTTTTTTCAATAAACAAGTATTTTGTTTTTTTTAGGTCACTATTTCCAAAAGTTTGTTTCTTTACTTGTTGATTGAAAATTTGATCTGTCACTTTGTTTATAACCAATCAAATATTGTCCTATGCAATCGAATTATTTAATTTAGTCTACTTAGTAGAAAAGTTCAAACATATACTATTTCACATTATTAATTCACTTGTAGAGAGTCTTTTGAGTTTTTTGTCATACAAAATTAAAAATTGGTTATATACTTAGATACATTTTAAATAGTTCAATATCTAATATTGTTATTAACAGTCTATTACTGTTACAATCATATTACTTAGAACATAAATCCTTTTACGTAATCTCTATCTAATCTTTGTATTAACTTATTTATACTAACTCCTTTAACAAATTATTATTTATTGATTCTATGTTCATTTTACTGACAATATATCATTTTTCTTTATGTTATTAATAGTTTATCTATGAAAATCTATACTCCCTATTCTACTAAATATTTGTATTTGTTTTATAATTTAACTACTTATATTTATAATTATCGTGACTTGACTATTCTAATAATTGTTTTATTTCAGATAAACAGCTGATTACATTATAGAAGATATTCATCGTCTTAGGCAACTTTATTTACTCCATTACATTTGTTAGGCAATTTCTAAATTTTGTACTATTATTGAGGTAATTTCTTTATTTATTAAATTGTTATAGACTAATTATTTAATATATCTTTACTTGATATGCTTTTAATTAAGAAAAGTGTTTCCTTTTTAATTGTGTTTTCTTAAATTATATTATTTTCATATGTTTTCATATTAGCAACATATTCCTATAGAACTAATTCTCTTAATATATATATATATATATATATATATATATATATATATATATATAAAATAAAACTTCAAAGAGTGGTCTTTGTTAAAAAACCCTCAAAATCGTGGGGATAGCAGCCAAAAAAACTTTACAGGTTAGAGATAAAGTGAATCAAATAGTACATTACCTAAGCTTTCGAAGAGCATTGTCTTCATTCTCAAAGGCTATAATAAACCAGAAAGAAAAAATCGGTTAACTTAATAAAGAAAACAACTTCTGAAATCATTACGACTTACTTGTAGTGTTGATTTAAAATTAAACTCACATTTCACAAATTGCGGGAAAACTTTCATCCACTAAAGATTAAAATGTCGACTAAATATAATTTCTCTCCTACATATAGTAATGAGAGCCAGGATTTTTTTCTGTTTTTTAAAAACCAAAAGACGTACACAAGAAACGAACTGATTTTGTTGAATATCTATTTCGACATGAAATCGACTGCTGTCGAAAGGTAGAGATACGGGGGGCAATTACAAGGTTGAAGTAAAAACATTTAATAAAAATCTAAATTTCTCAGCAATACTGTTGTGTTTTTTTGGTTGCTTTGGTGAAAACTTCAAAGAAAAACAATAATAGATTAATGTCCACACCTAGGATCACGTCAAGATTGAAAAATTACACCTTTAAATTTAACCAGACTATTGTCTGACAGCTGCCACCTGTCTTTTGTAAAATGTAAAAAATTGGGATGACGAAATAAGCAAACAGTCAGTGAACACTCAAACCTCTCACATTCGGTATTCCCCAACTGTCAACCCATTCCAGCATTACTATTATTAAATAAAAAAGCCAAACAAAACCCACCCGCAAATACTAACGATCTCCACTTTCGTCTGATGTTAATTTCCATGAAAATCAGTATTGATAATTTAAAATTCTCATAACAATAATAATGTCAGTTAGGAAAAGTGATGTAAGATCTGTAACTTTTAACACATGGAAAGGACCTAACCTCTCACGTTAAGGCCCGACTGTTTGGAAGTTATTTGCATTCGCAACTGAGCTGTGATAGCCATAATGTATAAAAATTGTTTTGTTTTTAAATGAAATATTAAATAATGTTTGTATTGTCAACACTCGACTGACCTGTCACTTCAGCCAACCATTAACTCAAAACACTAATTTGGGAATCAATCTCCTCGCTACCGGAGTGGACATTATTAAAATGCAACAAATATGTATAAATCTTACTAAGTGACTCAATGTCAGACCTTCTATTCATTGGTTCCTCAATGTTATTAATATGATACATTTCTAAAAATTTTCTTTTGTTATAGTTTCTTTCTACATCAAGAATCTTTACTTTATCAAAATCTATATGGTGGAACTCATCTATAACATGTTCTGATAATGCACATTTTCGCTTTTTTAACCTAGCATCGCTTTTATGTTGAGCACAACGTGATTTCAAATTCTGAGATGTCATTCCTACATACTTTTTGTAACAATTTTTACAAGAGATACTATATATTACGTTAGTTTTCATCATGGAATCCTCCGGTTGTTTTAACTTAGTAAAAAGAGACTGTAAAGGTTTGGCTGTTCTTTGAGCAATTTTGACATTGGTCCCCTTGAACTCTTTGATGATTTTTTCTGACAAGTAACCAGTTGTCAATATTATTAATATAAATATATATATATATATATATATATATATATATGTAATGGATATTTTTGTGGGGATGTGGCAATATCCATTACAAATAAGTTGGCAAATATCTTTTTTCAAATTAAAAATTATATATATGTATATATATAACTGAAACAAGGAATTTATTATGACTATATGATAGGAAGGAATATAGTGTTATTCGATTTTCCATTAAAAATTGACGATGAGTGAAAGAAAAAATACATTTGCCATTTTTGTTGTCAATATGTACACTTTAAATAGAAATGTTAATTAGAGTTTATGAGAATAGAACGAACTAGTTTCTTAAGAGAAGACCCGATTTTAACATTTGAATTTAAATAAATTATTTAATTACGGAGTAGCCCAGTCACTTTTTATAATTTTTTTTAAAGAAGTGTGATTTAAGTAGTCTGTCAACTAGCAAAAAAATAATTGATCAAAGTAATCAACTTCAAACTAGTCTCTAATGACCCAAATATATACAAAAAATAAGAGCAAAAGGTTGTGAAGACTAATGCGAAATTAATGATGTGAAAGTGATACAAATGATGTGTTACATAAATAAACTTGATGCTTGTCAATATTTAAACTCGATATTTGCTGAGAGAGTATATCATTATTATATTACGAATCAAATTTGCTTCAAAACGTTTCGAAGATCTAAAACCACTTAGACGAAATTATGAGAAATAAAAAGTGCTATCTTACTAACGATTGATTTATAACGAAAACTTGTCTGATAAACAAATAAAAATACAAATACGGAGTGCTGAAATATGTCTGAAGTAATTGTACCCATAGCTATACTGAAAAATAAGCTGGGCCAAATAATTGATTTTAACTGCATTTCTATGGAATGTTGCTTCACGTGTAATTGTTTGACACTGTATTTCTGAATAAAAATGTCTCGCTAATTATATTTTCGTAACAACTGTTATTATGTATGGCATTTAAATTGCAAAAAAGCTTGTGGTTTCAATAGTCCCCAAATGTAATAGAAATTTTCCATCATCCATATGAAGAAACGACTTAAAACTGAAGTAAGCAAGACACGATGTAATCTAGAAACAATAATATAACTGGTAGTACGTCAATTAGCAAGTCTGGTGCAAGTGATCATTCTATATAGAAGCTACATTTAATTTAAATATAGAAATATATCATTGAAGTCCCAAACGACCGATATGTGTTGTCATGGTAAGTACTAGAATCTTAATTTTTAATGTCAAAATGCGCACGGAAACGGTGTTAACTGAATATTATGGGCCAGGTATATTTGACATCGTGGGAGCTTGCAGAAGATATAAAATCCAAAAAGTAAATTATTTTTTTTTCTAGGCCCATGTCAATAAACGTCATATTTTCCAATAACATACAATGTAATAATCATGATACAAGTTGAGTTTAATGTTTCACTCAAATTGCTGTCTAGTTATTATCTACGTAAATTATTATATTCAGATATATTATAGAAAAATATAAAATGATATATTTGCATCAAGAAAGTTTTAAATGGAATAGAGCCGTTCCCAAATGCCGTCAACATATCCATACTGTAATGTTTTTCTTATTTATTTAAAAGTTTTTGTTACAACGTGGGATAAATACATACACACGGTAGGTTCACTTACTTAATTTATTTATTCACTAAACTATTCATTAATTTATATTATATACACAGTATATTCACTTACATTAATTTATATAAACACTACTGTCTATTTACTTAGACTTAATTTATATATTTACTTGTATACTGTTTATCTCATGAGATCACTTTATAAATCAATTCGTTCGTAGATATAGCCTCTCTTACATATTAAGTGTCCTTTTTTCTAGATCTTTCTAGATTGTGGCTCACAAAGCAATCGCCTCCCTGGAATCGTCTAGATAAGACTGGTCACAACAACAATGGACCTCACTAAAAATCTCTAGACAAGAATATTCACAAAAAACAATAGTAAACAGTTCGAAGAAATCCTTGCGCATTCGCCAAAATTTTAACTTCTATACATGGCTTAGGCAAAGTCGGATTCAGGGACTACATCATTGTGCAATTTAGTAACAATGCAATATTATTATAAAGCCTCGTTCTCACTTGGCAAATTACTTGAGAGCAAGTAAGTTAAAGCAACTGTACTAATGTGGAGGAGTTTTTAACTTTAGTTGAACTGTTCTTTCAAGTTCCGTTCTAGTTTCAAGTGAAGTAGAATGCCTTTCTACTTTACTTGACTTGAATCCAACTAGAACGCTACTTGAAGGAACTTGTGATAGTGCGAACTGGATTTTCAAGAAAAGTTGGGACATTGAAAGTGTAATCATTATTGTGCACGTGTCAAAAGTAGTTATATTTTCATTTACGTTTATAAATATTCACAATAAGTAGATAGAGCAATGAAAATAGAGACATTCTAAAATAATTCGCATAAGCATATGAATCTTCTAAAGCCAATTCTCTCACTAAGTGTGCAGATACACCGCCAAGATTTCATCTTTCAATCCATTTCCTCACCCAAACTGACCGGCGTTTCCGTTTCTGAATCCTTGATAATTTTTGGATTAAACATTTAATATTTCTACGCTCACAACTCGAAATTAGACACGAAACACCTCATTCGACGCCATTTAAATAATACTTGCATTCAATAACCTTCTATTTGCTTGCGCAAACTTTAGCTCCAAGTTACTTGCCTTCAAGTAACTTGCCAAGTGAGAACGAGGCCTAAGTTACGGTTTCTTAGTACACAAAGCAAGTGACTGTTATATTATTTATGTTGTCAATTTTTGCAGCAAAAGTAGTTTGTTCAAAAAGGTCAAGCTACTAGATCGTTTGCTGCTGTCAAAATTCTTTTCGGATAATGTTGTACTTGCTTCTTTTACGAACTAAAAAAAAATATGAAGCAATCTTCGCTTTGGACATTTCAATCTGATTTTATTATTAAAGGGCGCTTGTCTTAAGTAAAAAATATAAAAAAATATCACATTGAAAATGCAGGAAAAAATGAATAAAACCATTTCCAATTCTAAAACAAAAGCCAGGCGTTCATTTGTAATATCGAAAACGATTTGTACCACATGTAAAATGTAGGTCAGAGTGCCCTACAGTGGCCATGCTACTACAGTGGACACTTTTAAATTTCTGCGAATCTATATCCTGGTGCGTGCTGCCACCAACCTTGTTAGGTGCGCATTAGCATCAGCCACGTTGCACTGTGTCGATGCGTCTGTCAGTCGCGTGCAGTTCGAGCAGTGAGAATGTGTGTGTTTTTCGACGCAAAAAATTACGTTTTCATCAAAATTGTGAGTGAAATTGAACATTCTCATTTATATTTTATTCCAAGTAACATCCATAGCATTAATTATGTATCTAGTGGCCACATATTTCTCCTACTTTCATCTGCTGAAAATCGTATAGAATATCATAGCTACCATTTTTCTAAAAAAAGTGGCCATGGCAGATGTAGCCAACAGTGGCGACTGCATCTTGGAGTCATTGAGGGGTGGCCACTGTGGGAATGAATTCGGTTTTAATGCTTCAATTTTTTTATAGATGCCGAAAGGTGAGAAACTGACAATTACTCCAGAGAATGTAATGCGGGAAGCAGCACGGAAAGTACTAGAGGGGGGCTGGTCTACACAAAGAACGGCAAAATACTTTAATATTCCCCGTACGACATTGAGAAGATATGCCAATAAATGCAGGGGACAAATGGAGAACATAGACTTTAATGAGGACAAGCATCCCATATTGACTCCAAATTATGCCTGTCATCAGATCTTTACTTCTGCAGAAGAAAAAGAATTGAGCACGTACATCAAACATTTGGCAAATCTCCTTCATGGCTTCACGCCAACCCAAGTAAAAAGTTTTGCATATGAGTTGGCTACTTTCTACAAGAAAAAGGTACCCGAGTGCTGGGGAGCAAACAAATCTGCTGGCTTCAAATGGTCCAACGTCACTACTTCAAGCCATGGGATTCAATACGCCTGTAGTTGACAAATTCTTCAAAAGTTTGAGTGATATTTATTTATTTCGTAAACGTGGCCCTGATCAGATCTACAATGTAGATGAAACGGGTTTAACTACGGTGCAGAGTACAAATAAGGTTCTTGCTACTTTAGGCCAAAACCAAGTCGGCCAGATTACTTCGGCAGAGCGAGGAACCCTAGTCACCATGATAGGAGCAATAAACGCAATTGGAAACTCAGTTCCCCCTCTGTTGGTATTTCCAAGGAAATTTTTCAAACAGCATATGTTAGTTGGAGCCCCACCTGGAAGTGTAGGAGCAGCAAATCCTTCAGGATGGAGCTTGAAAGAGATTTTTTTACAGTGGTTAAACCACTTTATCAAACAAGCAGGTCCTCCTGAAAATCGACCAGTCCTGCTCATCATGGATGACCATGACTCACATATTAGTTTGGAGGTAATAGAGACCGCTAAGTCTTGCTTACATTGCCACCCCACACAAGCCATAAGCTCTAGCCATTGGATGTTTGTGTTTTCGGCCCACTTAAAAATACTACAATAAAGAGTGTGGAGTCTGGATTGCCAATCATCCGGGAAAACGAATTGATATCTATAACATTGCCGAGATTTTGGGCCAAAGTTATGGCCAGGCCTTTTGCACACAAAATATAGTTTCCGCCTTCAAAAGTACTGGTATATATCTGCTAAATAAGAATTGTTTCAAGGAACATAAATTTCTGCTAGCATCAGAGACCGATATACCACTTGAGCTCCAGCCTGCACCCAGCGATATTCCATTTGAACCTCAGCCATCTACTTCACAATCAACCAACGAAACAAGTCCGGTTGCTACTTCTGAAACAGTTCCAACGTTTGTTCAAGGTGATGAGATCTCAACCGAAGAGGATCCGATTATCAATCAAGGTGATGAAGAGAGTGCTCTATACTTTTCACCCGAATTGGTGAGATATTTCCCGAAAGCAGAATGACAAATCCAATCTAAGCGTGGACGGAAGAAGAGGGCAACCGAAATTTTAACAAGTTCTCCCAATATTCAGAAGCTTAAAGATGAAATTGATGAAAAACTGAAGTCCAAGGTTACGAAAAGCTTCCATTAGCAGAAATTGCTTCCCCTAGCTCATCAGAAAATGAAGATCAGAGTGAGCAGAATATTTCGTTTGCCTCGTCCACACTTACTGAGAATTTCGATGAAGAAGAGGATGACGATAGACCTTTGGAAGTAAGCAGTTTTGTTCTTGTGAGGTTTGCTACCAAAAAAACGATAAAATATTTTGTTGGGCAAATCAAAGAGGTGCTGCCTGATGAAGAATATGATGTGTCGTTTTTAAGAAAATACAGGGAAAAGAAATTCGTTTTTCCAAATGTTGATGTTTCTGTGTAAAAAGGGCAGATATTGTTCTGCATCTACCTGAATCGAGAAATACTGGAGGGACATTAAGAACAGCTAGATGCTTTTCCTTCGATATTGATCTGGACCCTTATAATATCAACTAATCGACCTAACTGAAGACTGAAGACCGAAGATTTTATTTTTATACTTTTTTATTATTTATCTTCTTTAAAATATCACTTTTATGTTATCTTGAAAGTTTGTTCCTCAAGACTCGTTATGCATGAATATTTTATTCTTTTGCAAAATAGTGGCCACTGTTAGACGTATTGGTGGCCACTGTAGGCGTTATCTTCATACAGTGGCCACATTATTGAAAAAAAGTAAGTTGCTTTAAAATAGGTTGTTTTATTGATTTTTTGCAAAGTTAGCTATGGCAATTTGTAGCCAAATAATGAAAGTTTTGTGTGGTTTAATTATTTTTTCAAAATTTCTAATGGGAAAAAACTTATGTCCAACAAAGTAAAAAGGTGGCCACTGTATGGCATTCTCCCCTACATGAATTTGAGTCCTCCTGTGATTGAACAAAAATTACAACGAATTACGAGTTAGTTGATAGATGTCTAGACCTTGGATCATGAGATCAGGGTGCGAAGCGGCAGAAATATTTTCTAATTATTATTTAATCAGATATAATTTTTAAAGACATCTACCATACACTGTTGGATTCTAATTAACAGTGCTGTTCCTTAGTAGCGAGAGAAAAACAGAACACACTAGGCTAATAACCATAGAAATTGATACCGAAGACACCCAATATAAAAATTAGGTACCAATTATCTATCTTAGTCTTCTGATGTAGTAGCAAAAGGTAAAGTAACAATTTACTACCTTTGAATATAGACCTGTAACTCATAATAACTGTTCAATTGTTATTAGCAATTAATATAATGGAATTTAAGTAACCGAGTTTCAATATTTAATGGGAAATGGATGGACGATGACAAAGAAAGTATAGTAAGACCAGTTGCAAATCCTTTAAGGAATTATGAGATTCACTTTTCCCCTTTGTGCGTAAAAACTACTTACAACTCTTGTTCCTTAATATAACTATCAGTGACCTCAGGATACAAGATGCCAAGAGGATACTTGAAATTAAAAAGAATTTAAAATTTCTGTAAAAAAGTAACTTATAACGAAAAAACGATTGTATCCTTGCAAAATACATAAGTCGTTTATTTTTCAAGAAATGGAAAAGAACGGCATTATGTTATTTAACTTCTTATTCGTACGATTTATCCCAATTTTAGGCGTACCCTGTAACAAATATGTTTTATGTAATGTAAAAAATCGCACGATATGGCATTCTTACCGTTTTACGACCCAATTTTCCAAGTCATGACAAACGTTTTAAAGCCTTCGATCCTACTTTATAGTTATCTAAACGTTACTTTCAAACGTGACAAGAAAAAATTAACGTTAACGATTCTTTTACGTGGTTTTCTCATGAAAATCGTTCAACAAACGGCTGGATATTAAAGTTGTGCGTGAAGAGATTCCTTGTTCATGAAAAACATCTGTAATACTAAACGAATACGTGCCCTATATTATTCAAATAATTGGCCAAAATAAAGATTCAATTTATTTTTTATCTCTAAAATCTACACTATTAAAACATTTTGATAAATCTACACACATTTAAGGTCGCATTTGCGTACCCGGTAGAGGCAGGCGACTCGATTCTTGCAGGTGACAGAAAACCTATCCTTAAGAATTTCTCTTTACACCCTACACTCTACTCAATTTTTTTGTTTTTCTTTTAGGCTTATTTCAGAATGAAATAGGGCTATTGTAGAGAGTAGCATGACGCGACTTCGGAAAAATTTCAATGCAGTTTTTCGTTTTGGTGTTCCCTGATGCCAAAATCATCCCCCGTTCCGAAGGTTATATATATATATATATATATATATATATATATATATATATATATATATATATATATATACATATGTATGTGTTATAACGGAATTTGTAAGCACGATAGGGCGTATTTTTTGAGGGATCGAAACCAAACTCGCTACAAAAATCGGTTATATCAAAATCTTGGACGAGTTCGTAAACGAGCCAAATCGGCCCAGTAAAAACAAAATGGCAGCCTGTCAAAGTTGAAAAAAAATCGTATTTCCTTTGTTTTTCATTTGACGCAAAAAAGTTACTGTACTTTTTCATAGACCTTAACACGTTCTACAACTTTTGTATTTAACATTTTTCTCTAAACCGTACATTAAAACATTTATTTAAGAAAATTCACAAATTTACCAGAAATTTTTTAGGCTTATTTCAGAATGGAATAGGGCTATTGTAGAGAGTAGCATGACGCGACATCGGAAAAATGCAGTCGTCGTCGTCGTTGTCGTCGGCCACTTTTCCTTACATGTCTTGTTAGCACGATACAGCCTCCGGAGTGGAATAAGGCACCAATTTTATGATTGAATATTGTTAAGGACATGTCACAGATGAACCGTATTGATTTTCAGCTCACAAAGGCCAGTACAACGGATGCTATAGTACTTGAAGTACGACATTTTTGTCATTTTTTGAGAAATTTCAGTTTGTTAGCACGATACAGCCTCCGGAGTGCAAAAAGTCACCAATTTTTTGATTGAATATTATTCAGAACATCTCACAGTTGAACCCTATTGATTTTCAGCTCACCACAGCCAATACAACAGGTGCTATAGTACTTTAAGTATGACATTTTTGTCATTTTTGGAGAAATTTCAGTTTGTTAGCATATACAAGTGACCAATTTTATGATTGGATATTATTTAGAGCGTCTCAAATATGAACCCTATTGAGATTCACCTCACTAAAGCCAGTACAATGAGTGCTATGGTACTGGCGGTACCAAATTATTGTCATTTTTGGAGAATTTTCAGTTTGTAAGCACGATACAGCCTCCAGCGTGTATACAAGTGACCCATATTATGATTAAATATTGTTCAGGGCGTCTTATAGATGAATCTTATTGATTTTCAGCTCACCGGAGCTAGTACAACGGGTGCTATGGTACTTGAAGTACGACATTTTGTCATTTTATGAGAAATTTCAGTTCGTTAGCACGATACAGCCTCCGGAGTTCAATAAGTTACCAATTTTATGATTCAATGTTATTCAGGACATCTCACTGATGAACCCTATTAATTTTCAGCTCACCAGAGCCAATACAACAGGTGCTACAGTACTTTAAGTACGATATTTTTGCCATTTTTGGAAAAGTTTCAGTTTGTTAGCACGATCCAGCCTCCGGAGTATATACAAGTGACCAATTTTATGATTGGATATTATTCAAAGAGTCTCAAAGATGAACCCTATTGATATTCAGCTCACTAAAGCCAGTACAACGGGTGCTATGGTACTTGAAGTACCAAATTTTTGTCATTTTTGGAGAATTTTCAGTTTGTTAGCACGATACAGCCTCCAGAGAGTAAACGATTGATCAATTTTATGATTGAATATTATTCAAAGTATCTCACAGATGTACTCTATTGATTTTCAGTTGACTAGAGCGAGTACAGCGGGTCCTATAAATCCAGATATACTAAATTTTTGGTTATTTTTGGAGAAATTTCGGTTTGTTAGCACGATACATCCCCCGAAGTGTATACAAGTAACAATTTTATGATAGAATATTGTTCAGGGCCACAGATGCGGAAAAGTTAGTTTTAATCTTTAAAACCGTTTATTTTATTTAGAATTTTTGAAAAACAATGGAACAAAAAGAAAAATTTAAAAACCAACTAGAACAGATTGTATCACAAAAAAAACAAAAATAATATTTATTTAAACCAACTAAAGGCAGCAAAATTGAAAGAAAAGAATAAAAGTGATATAGATTACCGCCGGCTGAAAAGATACGATATAATAGTGGTAGGGAAGGAAGAAAAATTAATAAGTCCATTAAAAGAAGGAGGTAGCATAAAATATTTTGCAACAATTGAAGAAACTTATGGAATTATACACGATGCTCATTTGGCAACTGGCCATGGTGGCCGAAACAGATTAGTGAGAGAAATTAATAACAAATACAACAACATTACTACTGAAGCAGTTATGTTGTATTTATCTTTATGTGAAGCATGTTAAAAAAAGGCAAAGGGCAAGAAAAAAGGAATTGTGATAAAACCAATTTTGACGAGTGAAATAAATTGTAGGTGTCAAGTGGATCTTATAGGTACAACCAGATAATGAATTTGAATTTATTTTAAATTATCAAGATCATTTAACCAAATGTGTTGTTGTACTGCGCCCACTAAAAACAAAAACTGCGTCAGAAGTAGCAAAACAACTTATGGACATTTTCACTCGTTTGGGAGCCCCATCCATTCTCCAATGTGATAATAGTAGGGAGTTTGCAAATAAAATTATCCAAGAATTAGCAAATATGTGGGATGGTGTGAAAATAATACACGGAAAACCTCGCCATTCCCAAAGCCAGGGCTCGATAGAGCGAGCGAATCAAGATGTTCAAAATATGCTTACAACCTGGCTTATCACTAACCAAACAACCAAGTGGTCAGAAGGTTTAAAATATGTTCAACTGATGAAAAATAGAGCTTTTCATGATGGTATAAAGGAAACTACCTATGATGCTTTATTCCGAACAAGAATTAAATTGGGTTTGAAAACATCAAATTTACCTATGGAATCTGTTGAACAGCTGGAAACAGAAGAAGAGTTAGAGCAATTACTAGAAGGAGTACACACAGCCAATTCACCACATAGCAAAGTCGCAGAAAACGATGAATTTTCCATTGAAACGTTAGACATAATTTTGGATGATGGTTTATTATGCAACCAAATTGAAGATAAAGATGGAAGTTTTGAATTAAATTCTGTTTTAAACGAGAAGGACATTTTAATTGATAATGCTCGAAAGAAAACAAGGGAAAATTTAGAAAATCAAGCTATCAAAATGTGTAATCTTTCGAAAGAAAAATTTCCTGCAGCTGTGATTGGTGACAATGTTAGAGTTTCCATTCCAGACGTTGATCGTGGTAAAACGGATCCAAAAAATTTGATTTGCGTTGTTTTGTCTAGAAATGATTATAAAATTTTTATATAAATTAGGAAGTAAACAGGAAGTTTTAAAACAATCTTATTCTAGGCATGAATTAGCCATTTGCGAACAAAAGTTTAAATCATACGAAGATGTTCCTCAAGATGTTGAGAAATCGGTAAGAGAAATTATAGGAATGCAGTCCCTTACTGGTGGACAAGGTTTTAAAATATGCATCTGTATAGGAGCATGTTCCTAAAAAAATGCAGTTGTACAAATGCTGGAATATTATTTAATTCCAAGACCCACAATAGCAATTCTTGCTCAAATAAATAAAACTTTTTCCATTATGACATTCCTATATGTTCTTTTATAGTTTTACAAAATTTAACTGTTATAATAAAGAAAAGTATGTTATTATTATTATTTGTTTGATTCCCATCGTATTGGTCCTGAAAAACTAGGACGATAATTGTATTTATGAATATTGGGATCATAACCTACGACATATTATATAATATGCAAAGGAAAGGATGTTTTGTTTGTCATTTACATTTTTTAAATAAAATTATTTTCGTTATTAAAGCCTTTTGTATTATGTTTATTTAAATAAATATTTTTTACTGCAACGACATTTTTAATTTATTTGTATTCCAACTTTTCTTAAAACATGAAGGTAAGAGTATACATTTACCAAAACGTGAAGGCAAGAGTACACATTTGCCGGGAAATGTACATATACATTATATTCAGTTCACATATACCTAGTTTTTGGGGAAATGTACACATTTTACGGCAAAAGTGTACATTTTCCAAGAGTGTACATTTACCGTAACATATACATGTGACCAATTTTATAATTGGATATTGTTCAGGGCGTCTCACAGGTGAACCCAATTGATTTTTTCAGCACACCAGAGCCAGTACAACGGATGCTGTGGTAGTTGAAGTACGACATTTTTGGAGAAATTTCTGTTTTTTACCACGATACAGTCTCCGAAGTGTATATAAGTGACCACTTTTATTATATGTTATTGTTCAGAGCGTCTCACAGATGCGGAAGAAAAGTTAGTTTTAATCTTTAAAACAGTTTTTTAATATACCAACTTTTTCAACTTTGTTTTCGCTCTTTGATCTCCCATTCCAATTCTTCCCTGGTACTTTCAATTTATATTTTCTTCAAGATAAAAACCATCTAATATTTTTTTTGTGAAAATATGTTTTACTACTATCGACGTCAATTACTGACGATTATTCGTGTTTTGTTACTCTTTTCCGCAAATTAGAGACGAACTAGTCCATGCAGTTAGTGAGACAGTTACATATAAATATTTATACTAACATCATTATAACCCATGTAAAAATTTTGCAATATTCCAATCTTATAATCATAGAGTAATTAATACAAACGATAACAGAACGTTGTTTTTTATGTCTATGATGCTTTACTTACAACTGTTTATTGAACATTTGCAAATTATTAATGATAATAATAAACTGAATTTAGCAACAAAGTTTTTTAGAAGAGTACCTACAATATATTTTTCTTATACGAGTTACGATATTTTATTTCTCCTAATTCTTGTTTTGTCAAGTATTTGGAAAATTGTATTCTAACTTAAAGGGCTAGGAACATCAATAATTCACTTTGATTTCGATGAATACATTTCATCAATAAGGTAGAATTTTTTAGGAATACCACTATTTTTGGATTGAGGATGGACACTTCTCAAACAGCCAGAGTATTTTAAGTTGACTAATATCCCAAATTAAAAAAAAATTGCACTTTTAAAATAGATTTTTGGCACGGTTGCATGACTACACTTACTTAATAAATGGCTCGCGAAGGTTGTATCTGCCGGAAATAAGGCAAAATTCTTACTTCAGTTATCCCAGAATTTATACGATTTTAATCTACGTCAAACACCATACCTATGAAATAAAATGTTGGTATTTGAATGATTCAAATTAGTACAATCGAAGAACTTTACTGGTTCATAAATTAAGAAAGTTCATTGTAGCATTTCATGCAAGTAGTTTACGATTTTGTATTATTCAGTATAGTATTACAGAATGGAATTGAATGGGTAACATCAATATTGGTAATGCTCTTAATTAAAACTAGATGTTATAATTCCATCGTATTCAAAGAAAATCTCCCGTGTCACCTATTATTGAGTGCATTTTCGTTGACAACAAAAAACACAGTTACTTTCCTATACCAGAACGGATTTTCACAAATTTCAATTCGAAGATTATTAATGGTAGATTTCAGAAACAAATAAAATTCTTCTTCGTTTTAATCAGCTCTTATCGTTCACACGCTTGCATTTTAAATTATAACGAGAAAACCTACTAACCCTCTCAGTGCTCGTTATAGGTATGCGGGTTGTCTCACGTGGTACAACCCGTGCTCGCCAGTCGACTAGCTTCGAGTCGAAGAAGGGGTGGATTCTTCAAAAAATTATTAAGTTTACAAAAGGGCGCCAGAGAAGTTTTGTCAAGCACCCAAGACTTCCTAAGTTAGCCCACAACTCCTCAGTGGGTTAACAACACTCACTACACACTCCAAAGGTTAAACTGATAGGTAAATTATCATAAGTAAATAAAAGTCAGCAAGTATCCCCTGATTGAAGATTTAATTAGTCTTTGTGGACCAAAGGTCTCTTTTCAAAATATTTATTACAATGTCACTACCAAAAATGTTACAAATAACGTCTGAGCTCAGCTGAAGGCTGTAATCTCAGAACGTAGATGGGCTGAAGGCCGAAAACTACATAAATCCAAGAATTTCTAACTAATTTATCAGTTACAACTCAAGTAAATAACTGTCAAGCAGATTTTATAAACTCTGAGCAGAGCTGAAGGCTTCAAACTCAGGGTGCAGAAGAGCTGAGGGCCCCAAACTACACCGATGTCTCAATTCTAAAATTCTAGAGAATCGACCAAATTGTTCATGTACAATATCTTAAAAATACAACGATAATATATATATCAAAATCAACAATGTACAGTTACAAGGGTTCAGACTTCCGCAATTTATACCAGTATCAATATAAATATAAATAATTGCATAAGCCAAAAATTTAAATAGCAACGAGTTTAGCGTTGCTAGAGAAAATACAACTCAAAATTATGTACGGTGCAAGTTATATACATAAATCGTCAGAAATAGGCAAAAAAAACCACTAAATAACGCAATACCAGGTACGTACCGTAGTGTCTTAGCGTATCTTAAACTATGAGCAAAGATTTCAAATTTTTTTTTAAATATCAAGTACAAGTGTAAGCGAAATTATAGTAATTGTCGCAAAAAAAAAGAAATAAAACTTTATATAAAAAACGGTAATATGTGAAGCATAAATGTGAGTTTACTAATGAAGTTGAAGAATAAAGAAAAGGAAAACTGTTCACTTATCCTTTTCCGGCACCAGAACAGGAACTGAAGTTACTCCAGAATATTCCAGCTCTCCTGGAACTCGTTTCACTGACCCATTAAGTTCCAATCAGTTATTTTTTTTTAATGTCCACGTACAAAAACCCCCCTTGTTAACGAATCCTTCTAACTAATGCCGTCTACGGAAATTTACCTCAAAAACGCAATTCCTCTAAATTCTTATGGTACCCAGAATCATCGACCGATTTTGGACCAGAAACCTATCGGGTCGGAGCCGCCAGTTGTTGGTTTCAGCCGTATTTCTCTTCCCCTATGTCGGAATTGTCGGGTTTTCCAATAAAACGTTTATGGCTCCCAGAGCACATGCGAAAATTTTAAATTGAACGATGTGTGTTTACACCTTGACGGCAAATGGAGGACTGACTTTTAACTTCGTACCGACAGCGCTGTGACTTCTCTCAGTCGACAGGTTAGCCAATATTAAGTCTCCGACGGCTCGGCAAATTTTCGCGTTACAAAATTAAAATTAAATATTTTCATAAAGGCCGAAGTTGAGCCGAAACGTCAAAAATATTTCTATAAAAAACACGTTATTTATTAAAACAAACCAAACATTAAGAACATTTATTAAAGAAAATATATTATATACATCCTTCAAATATTTAAGTGAATCATCCACACTACATTTTGCATATATGTTTTGGGGAGCTCGCAAGTTCTAATTTTTACGATAACCGAACATTCTACTAATATTTGTTTAAAACTCTTTCGTTAGATAAAGTGCAGATCGATACATCTTGCTTTTTTGAAATATATTCGTAGGTACAGCGCATATCGTGTCCAAGGTGTTACGACACTTTGATTTGATGTTACTGATTTCTAAAAGCGGAAGGGATGTGTTTTCTGACGTTTGTTCCGCAAACATATCTCCGCTAGTTCATTATGTACGGATCATATTTACAAGTTAATTAGTATGGTACATTTGTTATCATATTTTATTAGCAGATATGGATTAGAGCATTGACGCTAAAGAAAATTCAAATTCTGACATATCTCCTATGAACGAAAGCAGATTTTATCCCAATTTGTTTATGTGCAAAAAATACATTTAGTTAAAAACTCTTTTGGAAGGTCACAAATGATTTATCTAGATTGTGAATGGATTTTAATGAATTTAGTTAATATGAGATACATTTTAGCGATATTCGAAATTTAATCAGTAATTTTGACAGGAAATCACTCCAATTTTACCTCGTCAAAAGGGTTTTTTATCTCATTGTGTATAGAAATTAAATTATTCAAAATATCAGTATACATACGTAATTTACACAATCATGTAAAATAGTGTTTTTATGTTCTAAACAATGAAAGACCCACATTTATTAACAATATTTTATAAAAGAGACAAGGTCGTATATATAAATAGATATAATGTAACACCTGTCACTAGGTGTAGACATACGCATTTTTAAAAATTATATCAGTAAATATTTGGCAATACATGCAGCACGTTGAAATAACTCATGCTGGGATGATCATTTTCATTCAGTGGAATAATGAATAAAATTTCAATTCAGAGAAATTCCTAGACTAATTAATATTAATAAAAATAGTTGAAAATTCAGTACTACCTACCTAAACTGATAATTTCGTGACAGATGTTTTTGACAATGATGTGCGACGCTCTGGTCGCCCAAAAGAGGTGATTATAGCGGGAAATAGAAAAATTAATAATGTAGTTTTGCGAACCATGAAGTGAAGTTGCAGGACAGTTGATACTCTAAATATATCTGGGATCCACCGTTACTTGCCAAAGTCAAATCGGTAAACAGCGAAGTGGACAGCAGACGGAGAATCTCACTCAAAAGCGCAAGGTAACGTATTTTGTAATATGTACGGGCAGTCAATAGTTATCGCTAAATGGTGCAACTGATAGTTTGAACTCATCACGATCAGATATATCTAATAGAAGTAGTTATAAAACTTCAAGGCCAAACAACGTATAGAAATAAAAATAACAAAATTAAATTTTAAATTTTAAAAAAGAGAAGAAAAAAGGAAAACGTGGAGAGAACTTGAAGGACAAATATCACAAACAAATTGAATAACCAACAAAAAATTCTGGACAAAAACCAAAAGGCAATGAAGAATAGAAATACTAGAAACCTGGAAAGAATACTATACTATACGCGATAGTAAACTAAAGAGAAAAAAATCCCAATGGCACAGGACCAATTGGACAGGCTTATTTCAGTAACATTTTTGCATACAACCCAAAATAAAAAATTAGATACAAAAGTAATAGAATGTTTTGAGATGTACAAAAAACCAAAGTAACATTTTGGCATCAAATCAAAAACAAAAAAAAATTCTGGCAAATTTGTGAATTTTCTTAAATAAATGTTTTAATGTTCGATTTAGAGAAAAATGTTGAATACAAAAGTTATAGAACGTATTAAGATCTATGAAAAAGCTCCATAACTTTTTTGCGTCAAATGAAAAACAAAGTAAATACGATTTTTTTTCAACTTTGACAGGCCGCCATTTTGTTTTGACTATGCCGATTTGGCTCATTAACGAACTCGTCCAAGATTTTGGCCTAACCGATTTTTGTAGCAAGTTTGGTTTCGATCCGTCAAAAAATCAAAAAATACGCCCTCTATCGTGTTTACAAATTCCGTTATAACACATACATATATATATATATATATAATATATATATATATATATATATATATATAGCTGAAAAGCGAAAAACGCCGGTGATCGTTGCTGATCAATTAGAACACAAACTGAAAAATATCTTATTGGGGATTGCAGCATAAGAGGAAAAATACACTCTATTCAATTCTCCAAGCTTTCGTAAATCTTTATTTACATCATCAGGGAACTACAATAAGGAAGGAAAAACATAAATTATAAAAAGTGTTAATAAAAACATTTCTACAACTTACATTGATCGAGATTGCATCATTGATCTTGAACACAGGAAAAGTGCACAACAGAAAGTCATTAAAGAAATAGGTCCAGTCGGCAATACATTTGCCTATTACTGGTAAACATTTTTATTAAAACATTATTAAAAAGTAAAAAGTTTAAAAAACATTTAAAATCGAGAATCCACACACCCACGCGGACTTGTGAGAATAATGGCGGAAACTAAAAATGTCAGGTTAAGTACACCAATCATCATTACTAAATGAATGAAAAGAATCGATCTTTGCAATGACGCGAGACACTGAAACAATCGAATTGAAACTTTAAAGAGAATACAAGGGTGGTACCAAAATTATGGAAATGTATTTGAGTAATCATTTCAATGAAAAAATTATTTTAATCACGAGAATTAATATGTGATTATTAATGTTATTAATTATTATTATAAATATTATTATGGAGCTAATAATAATGGGGGAACACCTACAAAGAGGGGGAACACCTACAAAACAGGGGGAACACCTACCATGATGCCACAAGTAGGAAACTAGTGAGAATTATTCATATTCTCATTATTATTATTATTGTTATTAATATGGAGACAATTGTGCTTATCAAGCGTTAGGAGGAGGGAGTAGAGATTACTCAAATTTTGAATGTCAGTCTTCCTATTCATACAACCCTCTTCCTGGAAGATGAAAGCCATTTCCAAAAACAGTCTTTTATTATAACTTCTCTCCCCCGAGAAAGGATTTTAACTCCCTCAAAGTCAATGACATGATCCAAAGAGGAGACATGATTAGCCAGAGAACATCTTTCAGGGTGTAACCTTATATCACTTTTATGGAGGGATACACGGCTTGAAATTTTTTGGGAAGTTTGACCAATATATGATAGACCACAACTGTTACAACAAAGCTTATAAACAACATTACTACAATCCACAACAGGTATCTTGTCTTTTAAAGGACTATAAATTGACTTAACAATCAAGGAACTCCTGGAGGCAAACCTAACATTCTGTAAGTATTGTGAAAAAATTCTAGCAAGTCTGGGCGTAATTTCCTTTATATAAGGCAGAGAAACCGTTAAATCAGAAGGAATCGTTCTGGAGGATGAGAGAGGATCCAACTCAGTTGCACCTGCTGCGTCAATTGAATGTATTGAGGTTTGTGACAAAACAGAAGACGTATTGAAGATGATCTTTCTCAGTAACTGTTTTGGATAGGCATTGTCAAGGAACAAATTAAAGAGAATATTACGATTCTTATTTCTAAATACAGGGTCAGAGAGGTTCATAACTCTAGCTGTCATTTGTTTAACCAAGTTAACCTTTATGCTAAATTTATGGTAAGAATTGTAGTTGAGATATCTCCCAGAGCTACTTTGTTTTCTATACCAATCAATTATAATCACATTATCAGGAGACCTAGTCCATAAAGTATCTAAAAAAGGGACAGACATGTTAGAGTTTTCTGTTTCGATAGTAAACTGAATGTAAGGATCATAGCTATTAAAGAATTTTTTCACAATACTTACAGAATGTTAGGTTTGCCTCCAGGAGTTCCTTGATTGTTAAGTCAATTTATAGTCCTTTAAAAGACAAGATACCTGTTGTGGATTGTAGTAATGTTGTTTATAAGCTTTGTTGTAACAGTTGTGGTCTATCATATATTGGTCAAACTTCCCAAAAAATTTCAAGCCGTGTATCCCTCCATAAAAGTGATATAAGGTTACACCCTGAAAGATGTTCTCTGGCTAATCATGTCTCCTCTTTGGATCATGTCATTGACTTTGAGGGAGTTAAAATCCTTTCTCGGGAGAGAAGTTATAATAAAAGACTGTTTTTGGAAATGGCTTTCATCTTCCAGGAAGAGGGTTGTATGAATAGGAAGACTGACATTCAAAATTTGAGTAATCTCTACTCCCTCCTCCTAACGCTTGATAAGCACAATTGTCTCCATATTAATAACAATAATAATAATAATGAGAATATGAATAATTCTCACTAGTTTCCTACTTGTGGCATCATGGTAGGTGTTCCCCCTGTTTTGTAGGTGTTCCCCCTCTTTGTAGGTGTTCCCCCATTATTATTAGCTCCATAATAATATTTATAATAATAATTAATAACATTAATAATCACATATTAATTCTCGTGATTAAAATAATTTTTTCATTGAAATGATTACTCAAATACATTTCCATAATTTTGGTACCACCCTTGTATTCTCTTTAAAGTTTCAATTCGATTGTTTCAGTGTCTCGCGTCATTGCAAAGATCGATTCTTTTCATTCATTTAGTAATGATGATTGGTGTACTTAACCTGACATTTTTAGTTTCCGCCATTATTCTCACAAGTCCGCGTGGGTGTGTGGATTCTCGATTTTAAATGTTTTTTAAACTTTTTACTTTTTAATAATGTTTTAATAAAAATGTTTACCAGTAATAGGCAAATGTATTGCCGACTGGACCTATTTCTTTAATGACTTTCTGTTGTGCACTTTTCCTGTGTTCAAGATCAATGATGCAATCTCGATCAATGTAAGTTGTAGAAATGTTTTTATTAACACTTTTTATAATTTATGTTTTTCCTTCCTTATTGTAGTTCCCTGATGATGTAAATAAAGATTTACGAAAGCTTGGAGAATTGAATAGAGTGTATTTTTCCTCTTATGCTGCAATCCCCAATAAGATATTTTTCAGTTTGTGTATATATATATATATATATATATATATATATATATATATATATATATGTATAAATAACAAAGAAGATGTAGGAATATCGCGTGATATGTTAACAACAACAATAAAGAGATTCTTGGGTAATTCACGCAAAAAGAAAAAGGGCTACTGAAACCGAGTGGTAACCGCGGACATGCATGTTTCTAGCTCATTTGCCTTCTTCAGCACGGTATAACCAAATAAGGATGTGAAATTTGGGAGCAAAGATGTTAATCGAAACATGGGAAAACACAAAACAACGGATTTCAGCAGGGAAACCACACGCTCATTTAACATCTTTGCTCCCAAATTTCACATCCTTATTTGGTTATACCGTGCTGAAGAAGGCAAATGAGCTAGAAACATGCATGTCCGCGGTTACCACTCGGTTTCAGTAGCCCTTTTTCTTTTTGCGTGAATTACCCAAGAATCTCTTTATTATTGTTATATATATATATATATATATATATATATATATATATATATATATATATATATATAACTTTGGAACGTAGGGTGATTTTGGCATCAGGGAACACCAAAACGAAAAACTGCACTGAAATTTTTTCGAAGTCGCGTCATGCTACTCTCTACAATAGCCCTATTTCATTCTGAAATAAGCCTGAAATAAATAGGGAAGAATCAGACCATTAACAGGAAATAGTACGGGTGGAGGTGAAAGCGGTTGTACAAAACCTTAAAACAGGAATAGAATGCTGAGAGGATATTATAGCAACTGAAATGATTAAATGGCTGGGTGAAAAATGAAAATAATGGCTAAGGAAGAGCTTTGCCGTAAATTTTATAAAGATCAAATAACTAGTACAAAAAATACAAATAAAAACCAAATTCAAAATTAAAACTTTGGAGGCCTATAACTCGAAAACGAGGGCCTGCATAGTAAAAGTTTATATGAAGTACTAACATTATTTAGCTCAGATTATACGCTCCTGACTTTTTTCCCATTAGTCCCGGGACACCCTGTATACATAAAAGTAAAAATGAAAAAACATAACAGTACCAATAATAAATAACATATGGAAGCGATAGCTGCATATTAAAGAACAAAGATGAAAGAAAAACAAACGCCATGGAAATGAAGCATCTTAGGAATAGAGCAGAGAACACCAAATTCGATGGATTTAATAACGAGATCAGGAAAATGACAAAATAATGACGAAAATATGCAAGAAACAACTATATAGGTTTGGACATGTTATTAGAATGAAGACAGATAGAATTAAGAAAAAATAATGAAAGCTGAAAACTGAAATAAAAAATGAGGAGGGAGATCCAGAAGGAAATGGATAGACCAAATAAGTGGTAAGAAATAGAATGGAACCTGTACGAAAATACATTTTTCTCTCTGATGAATTATCTCTTTTGTATCGAATTTACAACCTTTTGTCACAATAATAAACATTATTAATTTGTGTACTTTTGTGCTGCGACATTCACAACCGCCTTTTGTATTCTAAAAACGAATGTCCGCGCGGCGTGAACCACTGTGATCCCTTGTAGGTCCGTATTATGATATTCAATGTTTATTGGCGTGAACCACTGTGATCCCTTGTAAGTCCCTATTATGATATTCAATGTTTATTGGCGTCGTTCTAAACAGAGTCGCATGTCGTGAATGTTTTTTCAAGTAGATCGGTTCATTTCCAGCTTGAGTTAAGCTCAAGTTGTATCTCAGTAGCTTACTGAAGTAACTGTAGTAACTTATTCTATTATACTTACGCTTCTCTATCTCTGTATACCTCGTGAGATGAGCTACACACTCTCAAGAATATTCCGCAATTCTTTCTCTCGGTATCTTGAGTAGTAAACGAGTGATTAAAGTAGCAAATTTTCGTAACCGTAATGAAACATTGTACAATTAATAATAAGTGTAAATAGTGTAATAATTATGTGTGAATATAGTAACAGTGTCCGAATTTGATTTTCAGTTAACACTTTTTAAATTGGAAAAAAAGTGCGCTAATTATCACTGTACGTGCACATACGTACACAGAACCAGAATTATAATTCGACGCCTGAAAATGCAGAAGAAGATGAGAAGAATTAATATTTTATTCTATTTCATGTACCGGGTTTTTCACTATAAGTTGACCCCCCTTTAAATTTGTTACAAATCGAGATAAATAAAAATGTTTTATATAGAAGATGCACTAAAACAACTAAATTTTTTCTAAATGATTTCACAAAATGAAACAAGGTGGACAACATACTTAATGCAACTTCATTTTTTCAAATTAGACACACTGCTCTTCTCTCCTGATCTCGAATATATATTATGCAAATGTCGGTCTCTCTCTCTTATTTTGAAAACTAAAGAGTTTCAAGTTTTTGAATAAAAATACGGACTACTAAAAATATGTGAAATTATTACAAAAAATTTCTATATTCGGACAATGTACCTATTTAGAAGAATCATGTTTTCAATAAATACTTAATAATAACCAATAAAAATAAAATCAACAAAAAATAAGTAAGTATGGTGGTATGAAATAAACAGTATCAACTAACAAAATAGCTCAAAATGGGCTACATTATCTAAAATACAGAATTCATATCGTTTTCTCAAGCTGAATAAACTATTTGAGATAGTAGCATTATTATAGTTCTGATTTAGTTCATAAATATAAATTAATGATTCAATTTTATTTTCCATAATCTCAACACTTTCATTATTATTAAAGTTTTTCTTCAGGAACGGCGACAAAAGCGTGTCCAACGGTGTTAAATTCGGACTATTTGATGGCCATGAAATGGGTGCATCATAACTTCTTTCTCTTAAATATTTTAGAGACTCTTGCACGGTTGTAAATATTTGAAATCTGAAAGCTTTTCCATTTTCTTATCGAAGAATCGAAGAATGCGGTTTCTAAAACAATATAATCTGCTTGATTTATTAAAGGATATTAAACATCACAAATATAGGCACTGATTGTTAACTATCATTGAGACCATTATCTTATCAGGTGAAGTGATTGTCAAGATAAATGGTTGACTACAATAAAAGTTTATGTCCATTGCAAGCCGTATTTTAACTATTTTCAAGGTATAAATATATCTAAAAAGATGATAACCAACGGCGAAACCCAAATAAGGTATTAACTAATCAGAATTATTTTTCGTGAAAAGAACTTCACATGATTTTAGGACAATTATTGATATTTCTAGAATCACAAGCAGATACGCCCTTGGTATGGTCATTTTATAAGGGATTATTGCTCTCTGCTGTTTTTATATAGATTATATACATTATAAGATTTGAATTAGTACCTGCTCTAGCTGTTGTCTCCCAACGAAGTAGATCTAGATATCCCCAATGAAACAATATGCGCTCCCCCACATTTTGGTATTAATGTCAGAGAATATATCGATGGAATATTTACGGAACACTGGATTGGACGACGTGGTAGGATTGAATGATCACCAAGATCTCCAGACTTAACGCCATTAGATTAAGGGATATCTGAAAGGCAAGGGTTATCAAAATAGGCTGGCTACTATTGAAGATTTAAAAAACAGAATTAGAGTGGAATCAAATAACATACCGACAGAGGCTATTCGGAATTCCATAGACGGGTCTTATCATCACCTGGGAGCCTGCCAAGTAAACGTCGGAGGAAATTTTCAACAACTGCTACGTTAATTCACCCGTCGATAGCACTAAACATTTTTGTTTTTAAAGAATTTTTTCTCATTTTCCAATAACCACATAAGTAAATGAAAAAAAAGGATATGACGAGATTCCGTTTTTCACGAACTTTTCAATGACTCTACACGACACACCTTTGAATTTGAAAAAAAAATTGCCTAGGGTTGCAGCTAAGGGGTTGAATAAAAAAAAATTTGGCAACAAATACGTCCAATGTAAAATCAATTCACGTGTTTCAGCGTTATTTTTAAGTTACTGGTTGAACAAATAATAATTTTAATCCGAACTTTCGCACAAAATTATATATTATATACCACAGAAAGTATGTTTTGGAAGCAATGTTTATCGTTGGGATTTTTTTGAATGATATAATTAATTCAACCCTTTAATAAGCTCAGACCTTTTTTATAACTGAAGCTGGCTGTTGCCAAACTTCAATGCCAAGCTAGAAATGTTTCTAAATTATTGATACCTGCATATCTATTCAATATCAAAATTGTTACCTTGATCTTTTTGAGATACGGCCTGCAAAAAAACTTTACAGGGGTACCACATATCGGCTACCACTGGACAATCCATACATGAAAAAACACGTATCATGCGTGTATATTTAAATCGGAACCAAACATCACATTAAAACCACAACACTACACGCCAACTTCCAGTAATCGTGGAAATTTATGAACTGGTTATTTACCATCGAAACCGCATAAATCGTCGAGTACGAATAAACTAAACCACACCGGATGATTTTTCCAGGTCAAGTACACGAAATTGATTCAATACTGTCGCTAAACATTTTCCCTACGAAGTTTGTTTTTCGTATATCTAATCGATTGAAATAATAAAACGGTTACGCGGCATTGGAGGTTTTTGTACCGTTCGCTATATGAACCGAACGTGTTTATAGCGAACGCGACTATGAATCCCGAAAAGTCGTCGCGGAAGCGCGGATGCGTTATTCTATTCTATTATATATCTACTGCCAATTAAGGTACTTCGTTCGCCTTTATTTATTTAATTTATATTATGAACGGCACGATAATAAGTTAAGTTGACATGTGCGAGGCGCTTTATTTATAACGAGTAAGTAGTATTAAGCGAGGATAAACAAGAAAACGTATGATACATTCCAAAATATTGACAGAAACTGAAGAGAAATACGCAGTTTAAAGTTACTGTAAGGTTGCTTGAATAACACTGTTCTGCGTGAAAATCCTCTCCGCCGAACAAATACGTTATTTCGATAAGCAGTATCTATTTAACTCTTAAGTCGGCCTTACATCAAGGCAACAATTGACAACATGTAGCACGCGACCTCATCGCATACCACATATTGTCAAATATTTCCATTGATGCATGCGACCTTGCTACAACATTTTGCCGGTTGCGACCTGTTGCTGCCGATCCACACAAAGTAGAAAAAGGGGCAACAATTCGTACGATCTCAAACGTTTTCCCTTATATTTTTTACCACTTTTGGTATAGAGATGGAATCGTCAAACGAAAAAACTGTAATGTAATTCTTTGGAATCACCAGTTAAAGAGATTTCAAGAATAACAGCTGTGCAAACAACTGTATATTCCGCCACGTTCGTTCCATCCGTTTTTTCACTCGTTGAGCCAAAATGACATAAGCTACAGCTGCAATTACTTTGTCCGACATAGTAACTATCGTTTAGTTTCGGCTAGTACTGAATATTGCAGGCAATTTAGTTGTGTTGATATAAATGGTTTCTCGCATGCTACTAAGTGGTAATAAATTGGTTTGGGTGACTGACGACTTTCTCGAAGACTGTTACATGCAATTTGTTGACAATTGTTGCCTTGGTCTAAGGCCGGCTTTACACAAACCTTAAAATTGTCGTATCACGTAACAGTTCAGAGAGTGCCAACAACATGCTTTGAGCAGGTGAACGAATGTACCTATGCGATATCTATCTTTCTATAGCATAATCGGGTGCAACGTTTTCAAGTCTACGTTTTTTCTTAGTCTAGGAAAATTGTGTGCATGGGGATGTCTGGGGATGTTCCCCATCTACGAAATCTCAACCCTCTAGTGCTTCAAATAAAGGAGATTCCATTAACCCCCATGTAATTCCATAGTCGTCGGAGGGACAGCTACTTATTGGAGGGCCCCTGTATACAAAAATCGTATTTGATACTCTTGATTCCCAATGTTTCTAGAAAATACCAGATGTTCGAAACGGGTATATAAGCAGCCAACCGCTTGTCGGAGGATCAGCATTACAGTATTCAGCAGATGACATGTAAGGGAAGCGATGCCGTTGCTATCCTGTGTGAACCATCCGAACAGTTTCTATTCCCTCCCCTCCTCTTTTATTTTGAACGGTGATACTTAGACTGATGAAATCTGGAACGTGAAAATGAACTATTGTAAGCTTCTCTACTAGTGGTAACATGTGACGTACTAGGCATCGGTGACGTCACCAGGCAATTGAAATCAATATTATTAAATGGGACCTTATGGCAAGTGACACCTCGTTCGAAAGGTATTTAGAATACATATTCAATCATACTTTTTTTTAATTTACGTTGTTTTTGATGGTTAAATTAATTAAACACTAAAAATTGAGTTTCGCTTTTGATTAATAAATATTTAAGAACAACTTCTTATAATACTTGTTCAAAATGTGCTCCATCTACTTCCTGGCAGTAAAACATCCTATTATTAAACTCTTATCGGACTCGATAAAACTGCCCTACATTCTTCAACAATTCGTTGTTTTAAAACGTAAATACTGTCAGGAGCTGTAACGTAAACTCTAGATTTGTGGTATCCCCACAGAAAAAAATCTAAAAGTGTTAGGTCCGGTGACCGAGCTAGCCATTCTATTGGACCGGGTCGTCCAATCCATCTACCAGGATATTCCTCATCTAGATAACGTCTTACTGCAAAGTAATAGTGTGCAGGAGCACCATCTTGTTGGAACGTTATCTCCAAGTTACCAAATTCATCTGGATTGTCTTTCAGAATTTGAAGAATTAACGGTTCAATTGCATTTTCCAACATATCGAAATATACCTCACTAGTTAAATTAGAGTTCAAAAAAAGAGGCCCAACTATATGGTTTCCCATAATACCTACCCAGACATTTAATTTTAATGGGAACTGTGTATGTTTTTCACGAAACATGTTAGGATTTATGTCACTCCAATACCTTACATTTTGAGTATTAACATTTCCATTAAGGAAGAAAGTACTTTCATCACTAAAACAAGTTGCCCTTACATAGTCTGCCACTCAGGGACACCTCAAGAGGGAGTGATATCTCCCCTTCTATAGAGCCTCGTAGTAGATGAGTTGCTCTACAGGCTAACGGAGCTTTGCTTCCAATGTATGGGCTATGCTGATGACATAGTTTTAATAGTCAGAGGCATGTTCGAGAACACCTTGTTTGATTTATTACAAAAGGGCCTCAGACCCATTGAGCAATGGTGCTTGTCAGGGGGGGTAAACATTAACCTAAACGTAATTCCATTTACCCAGAAAAGAACACTTCCAGCCATGTAAGCCATATCCTTAAACGGGGATATCATAGAATGGAAGTCAGAAGTTAAATGTCTAGGGATAACCTTAGACAGTAAGCTTCTGTGGAATAAGCATGTTGAAATAACTTCTTGTAAAGCAATAAGAGCTTTGATGGCGTGCAGAAATCTAGATGGTACGAGGTGGGGCTGTAACCCAAAAATACTGCGATGGATGTACGCCATGATTGTGAGACCAGCAATTACGTATGGGACAATAGTTTGGTATACAAAAGCAAGTCAGTACAGTACGAGGAAGACCCTCGACAAAGTTCAAAGGCTTGCATGTGTGCATCACTGGAACCATAAGAACGTGTCCAACTAGGGCACTTAAGATTATTACAGACCTCACACCTCTACAACTGGTGATAGAAAGATCTGCCCAAGTGGCAATTCTTAGAATATCTAAGGAAGGTTCAGGCAATGAGAGTATTAAAAATCAGGGAGCCTGGTCCTCTCTAACAAAATACATCTCATCAGCGAATCTTCCCAGTGATAAAATGATCAAGAAAGTATGTATCGAAAAGAATTTCACTACGATGCTAAATAAGAGGAGAGACTGGGAAAGGGATGACACCACCCAAACTCTCAATGAAAACACCATTAAATGGTATACGGATGGTTCAAAACCACCACTGGAGCATGCGCTGGAGTATTTGGGCCTGGCATCAGATACTCATTATCGTTAGACTCCTTCCCGAGTGTCTTTCAGGCAGAAAAACTAGCGATCGAGAGATGCGTGGAAATGAACCTAGAAAGAAACTATCAGAAATGTGACATATGGATTCATTCTGATAGTCAAGCAGCTGTCAAAGCATTGAGCTCCCATGTCATTGAGTTGACATGCAAATGCCGAAGAAAACTTGACGAATTAGGCAATAATAACAGGGTCTCTTTAGTCTGGGTTCCTGACCGCTCGGGAATCACGGGAAATGAAGAGGCCAACACACTTGCCAGGAAAGGAGCACAAACGCCCTTTATTGGCCCGGAGCCTTTCTGTGGTGTAGGAAAATGCTCCTATAAGAAAGAGTTTCGGAAGAAAGTGGAAACCAAAATAGAAGCACTCTGGCGGTGCCTTCCGGGGCTGAAACACTCCAAAAAGTTCCTGCGGAACTTTGACACTGCTAGATCCAAAAATATTTGAACCTCAGTAAAAATAAGCTACATCTCCTCACGGGCTTTCTCACAGGACACTGCCACCTTAGGAAGCACCTAATGAGAATAGGTCTAGCAGAAATTGACGAGTGTAGATTCTGTGGGGTGGAGGATGAAACTCCGGATCACCTAGTTCTAGAATGCCTCGCCATTGCAAGCCAATGCAAGAAATGCTTCGGACAAGAAACTTGTAAGAGTGAGGATCTAACCTCGTTGAAGCCGTCCCAAATACTAGAGTTCATTAGAACCCTGGAACTGGAAGGCGAGCTGTAGTAGTAGCGAGAACAGCTCTGATAGGGGGGGGAGCGCAATAAACCTTAGGTTTCAGTGCATTGTAACCCCGTTAAAATGTAATCTAATCTAATCTAATCTAGGCATTCTAAATGCCTTTCAAACGATGTGTCACTTGCCATAAGGTCCCGTTTAATATTATTAGTTTCAGTTGCCTGGTGACGTCACCGATTCGTATTACGTCACCTGTTACCACTAGTAGAGAAGCTTACAGTAGTTCATTTTCACACTTCAAATTTCATCAGTCTAAGTATCGCCGTTCAAAAGAAAAGAGGGGGGAAGCACTCTATATGTGGTGAGGTGACACTGAAATCTCAACGAATGACCCTGAATCCACTTGTAAGAAAAGCCTACGAGTTATATTTCGGGTTCAAAGTTGGCGATTAAGACAAAACATGGGCTCCCAAAAAATGCTGCCGCACTTGCTCAATAACCTTAGTAGGATGGCTACGGGTACATATCTATGATGTTTGGAGTGCCAATGATTTGGCGGGAGCCTAAGAATCATGTAGATGATTATTATTTTTGTTTAACAAAAATTCTGAAATTTTCTAGTAAAAGCAAGCATAAAATTGTGTATCATAATATCCCCTCAGCCATTACACTTGTACCGCATGACACTTCTAGCATACCTGTTCCTAAGCCTCCAGAGAAATATGATGAACCAGATAAGCCGGTCCAAGTTTTGAAGAGGAAGCCGTTTTCGAATGTAGTAGCAGCACACTGCCACCTTTTATATCACAGGAAGACAGGAAGAGCTCAATGATCTAGTTCGTGATTTAAATCTCCCCGAAACAAAGGCTGCTTGGATCACGTTTGCAGTAGTGGAACCTTTTCCAAAAAGGTGTGAAAATTTCCACGTTTCGGAGAAGGCAGTCTCTGCTGGCCATATTTTTCTCCTGATATTCCAGGTTTAATGAACGAACTTGGCATTCCCTATGTACCTACGTAGTGGCGACTATTTATTGACTTTTCGAACACACGTCTATAGGTAGTTTTGTTGTTCAATGTAAACGAACGGTAATCAGTTCCCGTTGGTAATGTGTGCATATTTCTCCAATGCATAAAATACGAAGATCATAAGTGGATCTGTGCCGATCTCAAAGTTGTTGCACTGCTCACAGGACCACTGAATGGATTCATAAAATATTGTTTTTTATGCGAATGGGGCAGAAGAGCCAGAAACCAACATTATTTAGTTAAAAAAATGATAGAGAAGGAAATGCGTTCCTTTATTTGAGAAGGAAATGGGTTCCTTTATTTGAGAAGAAAAGGCGTTCCTTTATTTGAGAAGGAATCTTCGTTGGACCTCAAATACGGGAACTTTTTAAGGATCAAAATTTTACTACTACACTTTTGAGAAAGGAAAAACGGGCATCGGATGCCTTCAAAAATGTATATATCACCTTCCTAGACAACAAAAAGTCAGAGAACTACAAAAATCTGGTTGAAGATCCAATCTTATAAAGCCTTGGGTTGCAATATGTTCCTTAAGCTGCATTTTCTTCACTCCCACTTAAAATTCTTCCCTGACAATTTGGGTACAGTTTCAGACGAGCACGGCGAGAGATTTCACCACCAAATTGTTGAGATGGAGTAGCGCTACAGTGAAAAATGGACCCCAAATATGCTAGCGGACTACTGTTGGATCCTTAAAGATGAAACCGCTCCTGGCGAATACAAGCGAAAAAAGGCAACGAAATAAAAATTTTCATTGTATTTATCTTTTTTTTGATACAATAAAAAGTATATTTTGTAAAAAGTGGTTTTTTTATTTTTTAAAAATTCACCACTAGGTTTCTTATAAATTGAGTTTCATATTTTATATTCTCCCTTCTTTAAAAACTTGTGGGTGATGTGGAGAAACCGAGTGCATATTACAATTCAGTACAACACAGTAGACGCAAAAAAACCAAAAAATCGGAGATCGACAAAAAGTTTGAAAATGTAGAACAGTGTAATTTAAAAGTGTAAATCCCATTATAACACTTCCGCCGCGAAAAAAGTGAAATCGTCTACGTAGACCTATAGCTTTACCCGAGTGCGCAGTATACGAAATTACATTTCTGCTCGGTGCCTTCAAATAAAATGAATCAAGTCCATCTAAATTCATTTGTATTGATAGAAAATTGAGTACTAACCAAAAACTAACTGTATCAAAATCATTATTTAACACGCCAAATTAAATGAAATTTTAGCTTAAAGAGGTTAGGTTACCTTGTTATTTTAATCTCTGTTAAAGTAATCTTCTCTAATTTACGCCATTATCGTAACAGTTGTCACAAATGTTCTGAGTCAGTAGAAGATCGATTTTTCTCCCTTCTACATACCAAACAACATCAAAAGAAAGGTCAGATTATTAAGATCATTGCATTTTTTTTAAAACTTATTCTATTTTATTTCTTGTTCAAAAAGTTCTGGCACAGTTTAGAAATCTGTTGAAAAGTGAATCCAGTTCAATAATATTCAGTCCTCAAGCCTGAATAATTTTAAAACAACCCTCTATGTTTTGTTAGCTTTTTCTTCTTAAGGTTGGTGACCATCATGATTATTTGCAACTTGTTGACTACTGCTCTGAAGAGGTAGTTAAATCATTTTCTCAGATTGCGCAGCCAAGACATACGTCTTTTTTCTATGCTACGTTTTTCCGTAACGTTTTCCTGCTTTTGGTATCTCTTTCCCCACCATAATTATGGCCCATGTATTGATTTAGTTCTGTTTCTTTTGAGAATATTTCTAGGACTTCCCAGTGATCCCAAAAAGATTTCTGGATTTATTATTGGCAAAATACTCCCAATCCATGATATGATCATCACCATGTTTCATAGGTACTGTTCATGTTTCTAAAGACTCCTCCATCTTTTCAGAAAAATTTTAAACTTGGATATATATATATATATATATATATATATATATATATATATATATATATATAATAATTCACCGTATGAGATTGAATATTAAAAAGATTTTTTATTAATACGTAGGGAGTACCATTAGACACTACCTAGTTAAAAACTAAATTTAACATAAACGAATGAAAGAAGTAAGCAAATGTATTATCAAATATTGAGAAAACCAATTATAAAGAAAGGATTAAAGGATAAGGAACAAAATTTTAATGATAACATTATAATTAAGTATAAAAATTTTACCTTCACAATTAAATCCTAAGGTCAAGTCAATGTCAACAATTTTCAAAATCATCTGAACACTGCCATGTCAATATCTGGATGAAGTAGAATGTTGTTTTGTTTGAAACCAAAAATAACTAGAATTAATAGTCAACTTACTAATTGATTAGCGATATTCACAGACGATGGTAGTAAAAGTTTACAATTTGAAAAAGAATTTATAAAAAAAAAGAAAAACTTTATGAAAGATGACATACGGAACAGAACCATGTTATATGTCAAGGAAATCTGTTAACTAAATAAAATTTAATGAACAGGAAGTAATAAAATCTAGTGATTTTCTTGCCAACCTAAAATCATTGCTTTGGAATTGAATATAAAACATAAAAGGCAAATTTGGAAATAAATAAGAGTTTATATAAAATAAAATTAGTAAAAATTCATAAATTGAAAACTAAACAGTTCCATATATATAAATAATAATTTTAGGTGGAAGAAATTGTATATTTAATTGTAAATAAATACACCATAAAAAGGGAATAACAACAAATTTTGGGATTGTAATACATGTAAAGGACATTTTATATATTCCCTAAGACATTATAAACCCATTTATATAAGTGTTATTATCCTCCAGGACAATTTTAATTAAAGAATTTTGTATTTTCATGAAAAACACTCAAATTGACAATTATCGAATAAAAAAACAATATAAGGAGGCTTTGTTTTTGATATGTGAAAAAGTTGATTGTTGATTTAAAAAAGAATGGGGAATCGGACGTTGGTAGAAGAATGGTTAGCATCTATGAAGCTCTCCTTTACAAAAATTTTCATAAAACTATGTAAAAGTATATAATTTTAAGTTAAAAACCATTATAAAATCATAATATCAATTTTGTTTCAACTGTGTAATAAAGTGCAGTGTGCAGAAAGAGTATTTCTTTAATAAGAAATTCCCAAGAAAAAGAGACGCATAGCAGCAGTTCCACAGTGCCGAGAATTGGAAATAAGGTCGGTGGTTTTTAAGTTTTTTTAATTTGGAATTCCAAAGAGAAAGAAATAGTGAACAATAAAAATATTATTTGAACGTTTACATTAAAATTTCTCAAAAAGGTCAAAAACAATATAAAATGATGAATATCATTTCATATCCATGGATATCCATGTAATTTTGATTATCATGCAACTTTAATAATAGTTATAATTTGTACTTACTTGTAAAAAAAAATTTATTTCGCATCATCATTGTTTACATTGCACGTAAAGTACCATTTCACTCCTATTTCTTCTAATGGATGTTTAACTATTTCTATAACTATTCATCATTCACTTTACTCGCATTTTGATATACTCGTATGTATGTAACTGTATAGTATAATTTTCAATAATATATCAATGATTGCAATGAATTTAAGAACGTTAAATTTATAAAAACATTCATATAAACAACATCGACTGTGAACCATACGTTTTGTGTCGTGTGAAACGATATACGAGGATTTGTTTCTCCTATGCGCCGACGCAGTCATTTTAAACATTCAGTGCGCATGTCCAGTCAAGAATGCAGGAGCGGTGTAAAGAATATTTATGTAGAAAGAATTTGAATATAATCTCAACAATTTATTAAATCATTTCATTAAAGTGTTGGTATTTTTTTTATCATTCTATTTAATATTCATAATACATTTAGAAAATGGTGCTTAATTCATTCATTCTATAACAATATTTGGAGTCGATAAAACCAAAGGTATATATTTTATTCAGGAATAAATAAAATTGAATTTCACAGATTATCATCAGGAGCTAGCCGAAGGTAAAGTAAAAAAAAGGGTAAAATATACAATACAATAAAGATAAATCATATAAAAATAAATATCCCTATAGTAAATTACACAATTATAAATTTGTCGATCCCAACGTGGGGCAATTAAATAGCCAAATTTATAGCAATTATAATATATATATATATATATATATATATATATATATATATATATATATATATTGAACTCATCACAACATCTATAAGGGTTTGAAGGTGTTGGAGTGTGAGGTTTTCAAGCGTGAATTTGGTTGTAAGTTGCCAAAACATAGGGAATTATTTGTTTTTCATGATATGAATGAAATTAAAATGAGTTATATATTGAATATGTACCTATGATATCGTTTGTTCAATGTAAATATAGAAATGCTAAAATAATATTCAAAACATTTACCATTGTCAGTGCTTCCTAAAATAATTCACTCATAACTTGTATACCAGACCATAAAAATCATCTTTAAACAATAAAATAATTTGTAAATTTGGCATATACGTCATTAAAAGTATCTAAACCCCTAAAAGAATAAATAAATGTATTTATATTATTATAATAGATCATGTTTAATAAGAATTAGTAGAAAAATCATTATTTTTGATGTTTACTATTATAATGACACTGAGAACTGTCAACAAAATTGGAATGTCAAAATAATTTCAAAACATGAAACATCAGCGACAGATTTCGTTGTGCGCGACAGGATTAATTGTCATAGAACTGTAATAAATGCAAATATCAAAAAATAAATTTAGTGTAGAAAGTTTTAGACCACACGGTAAAACATATTTTATTTTAAATCATAATAAAAAACTGGAATGCGACCCACAATTTGTTTAAAAAATTTAGACGAAGTCAAAACAGACGAAAGAAAAATAAAACATCTTACTGGGTCACAGTAAACCAATTTGTTTTGAATACGATTTTCAACAAACAAAAATTAGCACACGTCCGAACAACAAAAAAAAAGACAAAAAAAAGAAATTGTTTTGCAATTCGACAAAAAAAACCCAAGTAGGGCAAACACAAAAACGGTGGAGGAGAAAAAACAAAAGTGTGCCGGTCGAACTCGCGAAGAGAAAGGAGTCCCTTCCTTCGTGACGGTAGCGGTAGTAGTTTTTTTAGTGTTAGCGTTATCAGAGGCAAAAGTTCTCGCCGTTGTGTCAGGGTGAAATAGGGATACTGAGATATCCTTGTCAGTGAACACTGTCCCCCGTTTCGAGACACAAAACGGTAGAATTACCCTCTACGCAAAAATTGTAATCTACCTAGCCCGATATCGGCGAAGTGGCACTACTCGTGGCGGTAAGAAGCTAGCGAATTCCAGCAGCACCCCGGCCATACAAAAGAAGTTTCCAAAACCGTAAGTTTTTGAACAGAATTTAGATTGGGAGTTTTTTTATTGGAGAGATTTGTCAGTTATTATTTGCATCGAAATTCTGAAACTTGGGAGTATAAATTCGTTTGCCAATACACGAAATAGCGAATGCGAATATTTGTATCTGAATTTTCTATTTTTCTAAAGGGCTTGGACACATCTGGGCAGACTCAGTTAAATAATTTTTTTTGTGTAATATATATATATATATATATATATATAGTTTATTTACCGTGTGGGCTGATACTAATTAGATTTGCCAGAGAGTCTACAACTCGTCAAATTAAATTTTTTTTTCCTTTTCATCTGGGGGAGTTATCATTTTGTTTAGACCGCATATTTCTATTCCACCTCGTAGGTAGGTAGGAGACAGTAAGTTTCAAGAGAGTTAAAAATTATGTACACGGCAACACAAAAGCCGGAGTGTGCTTTATAGATAAATTCTTTTTGTAGACTGCAACGAACTTGTGCTGATAAGTAGTCAATTTGGTAAATTTACATAATCCTTTTTGTTCCGATTTGATTTTGAAGTTTTAATTATTAATGGAATGCGTAAACATATGTAGGTGATTTCATTACTGAGGGGGATTGCGAAAGTCGTGACGCTGGCCGATAAATATTTTATTAGTCACTGACACATCAAATTTTGTTTTGTCGAGAATAACTGTCGTCTGCAGTTGTAACACTAGGTCAAGGACAGCCCAAGCCCGTGAATTAGAAATAAATCGTTTGATGAGAAGGTAAACACAAAATAATATTATATTTATCGTCTGGGCACACGTTTCCAAAAGAAAAAGGGTATAGGTAGGATTTTAAATTGTATCGAAGACCTTTAATTATTTGAGGGTATCTCGGTATTTTCACAGGTGTTTTGTTGAATATATTTTTTTTATACAACGTTGTAGTTCCACCTTATTTAAATTCATCATCCGTATCCCGTAAGTCAGTCCTTCCCCCTCTGGAGAGTGTGGTACCCTCGGAAAGGAGACGAAACACCGAGACCAACCCTGTCCTGGCAAAGGGAGACCAACCCGCTTTAAGACCAGGCGAACCTAGCTCAGGAAACGGGCCGGAGTAGCCTTTGTCCGCTCAGCTGCGCATTTCGGGTTATAGATATTGGTGACAGCCGACATTATATAGGGGAGTAGAAAGCAGATATTACACTCAAAGAGGTTAGAGATATTACACTGGTGACAGCGTTATTACATTTACATGTTAAAATAAATAAGGGTCTAGATTTTATCAGGGTCGACTTCATTACATCTGGTGACTTTATAACAGAACTATATAATTCTGACAAGCGTATAAAGCGAGGATGTAAAATAACATATAAAGAAATTTTGTAAATAGAAATTTCAGTCCGCGTTTATAATGAACACTAATTGTGGAAGAATTCTAATATAATTGGAAACGGATTGCATATGTATTTCAGAGTAATCAGACTGTAGATTTGTTTCATTCAGAATGGAATAGTTTTATACAATCAGAGGTTTTTTTTAAAAATAGGGATATTTTTGGAAAAGTAGAGTTTTAAATAGATAAATTAGATTATTTTGGAAATAAATAAAGCATTAAATATCATCAAATAGTTAAGAAAAATATGAAATTAAATGAAAACCTCTGATTTATAAATTATTGTTAAAAAAATCTAGTGAGATGATGAGTTTTGTCCATAGCAACGGACAGGAGAAATGAGGGTTGTTTATTTTTGGAAAATGAAGAGGTATGATATATGATATTTTGGAGAGAGGACGTAGTAAAATAAAATTTTAAAATTATAATAAAAGTTCTCATAAAACTCAAGAAAAGTAACAGAAAAAAGTTAAATAAAGTTGAAGAAGTATGTTGAGAAGATTTAGAAGCTAATTGAAACGTTAAACGGGACACGGTGAAGAATTTCAAGACTTACCTGGAGAAGTTTTGTCAAGCTGGAGTTCAGGTTGAGTGAATGCAGTTGACATATTAATATGAGAGTTGGTGGTATTGGATATTGGTGATCGTCGGTGCCAGAAGACATCATTGTTAGTGAAAGGTTAGTGTTAACCAATTTGAGATTTCAAATTTTGGCCATTTCAAAGAATATAAATTTGCGCAAAGGTACCTATTTGTTGAATTATTAGATTTTAGTTGTTTGTTCCACTATTTTGATTTTAAATTTGTTTATATTAATACATGTATTACTTCTCCAATTTCCAACGTAGTTTTGACAATATATAATTATAGTGTTCATTTTCGTTTCTATACTCTCTATTAAAAACAGGAATATAATCAATAACATAGGCGTCTCAACATAAATTTATACAAGGTATAATTTTATTTTAAATAATAGACAAAAACAAATAATTCTTTATTAAAATATATAAAACAAAATAATAAATCACATAAAAAACTTTAGACCTGAACTCAAAGAGATTAAGGAGTACTCATGCCCAACTATGATACATTTACCCTGAGCTAGCCGAACAACATTCTTTATTAATCTACATAAAACAACAATAAAAATAAATATATAAATATAATATATATATATGTATATATATATATATATATATATGTATATATATATATATATATATATATATATACATATATATGAAACATAAATTTCGATTTTCTACTACACCTGCCTTCAGTCGAAATTTCAATAATTTCGACGTATTGGCCTGACCGTTCTTCGAAGGAAAAAACAAATACATTCCTGGCTAATACCACGCAGAATATTGAATTACATCCCCTTCGAAAACCGTGACGTTGATCAACCATTTTGCCGATACGGACATCCGTGGTGATTCGCAACTGATAGCGGAATGGCATAGTATACTGACGCGTTTCGACCTTCTTGGGTCTCTTCAAGAGTGCCGTAATGCCTTCCAGTTCAGAATCTCTAATCTGAACTGAAGATACCGTCCTCCGACAACTTCACTTGGCACGTATAGTTACACACAAGCGAGAAGCAGTCAGCTGGCGCCATCTTCACTTTCAGTTGCGAACCAACACCTCAGATAAATGCGACCGTATTAGTCGTATGAAATAAAATGAATATAATTTCATAAAATACGAGGAATGTAGTTGTTTTTTCCTTCGAAGAACGGTCAGGCCAATACGTCGAAATTATTGAAATTTCGACAGAAGGCAGGTGTAGTAGAAAATTGAAATTTATGTTTCATATAGACACCTCGTAATTTATGTAATTATATATATATATATATATATATATATATATATATATATATATATATATCCTATCGGCATATTGTTCAGTTTTTATGCTCAATTTGCCTTTCCCATTCTATTTTTCTCATATGAAATTTAATGTTTTGGTTTGTTAGTAGCTCTCTGTTTTGCAGACAGTTATGTCTTTAAACTATTTCTCGCATATCATTCAGCGCTGTGATAATTTGAGAAACAGTTAAGCGTCGATTTCGTTTAGAGAGCTCTGACGAAGTTATCCCGTTGAATTGTTCTGGATTGGGACTTTCCGTTTTCATGTTTTCTAACATTGCGAAAAGTTTACAAGAAATTGCGAGTCTTTTACGATTTGTCTTTTCATTTATAGTACAAAGAAAGCTTTGCTATTCAAAAGTGATTTGCTTACGTTTTTCCATTTTCAGAAGAAAAATTACGGTCAAAGCACGAGGCAAATACAGACAATGTTAATATCATGTTCGCCTGTCAATGCAAAGTAGGATCTAGAAAAAGTTCAGTCACCAAATATAATCCACACTAAAAGAAAGTAAAAATATGTGATTACAAAATTAGTAATAATCTAAGAATGGAAAATTGAGATCCAATGGATTCTAACTTTATGAGAACATCAAAATAAAAGAACCAAAAAAATGAACAGAATATACGTGGAGTAGATCGTACGCTTGCTTCTAATTGCAGAAGGAAAACCATAAAATATTTCGATTACTTTTGTTAAATTCTTATAAACTTGTTAAAAATCGTAGTGAATCAGTTATTTCCAAACGTACATTTTTAAAAACAAATCATTCTAAATAATTGTAGAGTATCCCTTTGACTGGAAAAACATGGTTTTTGTATAGGTTTTACGGTGTAAAAACTATTATTTTTTCCTTTCTCTACAGAAAAAAAATTATCACAACAAGCACTTTATTGAATAACCTCTTATACCAATAATTACAATATAACATCTAGATACGAATTCACATTGTACATTGTCCTTGAAGAAGGTTTTCACGGTATCTCATCTAAGGAATAAAGACTTGCTGAACAGTTTCACTTGTCTAGTACTTATCAAAATTATCAACAGGTGTTTATCATATACTTTTGTTATAAATAAAAAAGTACTAAATCATCTTTAACCGATTCCTCGAAGAACCTTATTGTGATTCAATCTAATAAAGAAAATAATTTCGTAGTGCTTTATTTAGTTTCGAATAACATTCACGTGTTATTTATTTTTTCAAACAAGAAATATTTTTACAGACATTCATAATCTAAAAATAATTTTGGAAACAGACAGCAACTAACAATAGATATTTCCGTTCCAACGGATTTATGAAAATAGAATATTGTTTTCTAATTTATCCGAAAAGTGATAATGGAACAGAAAATACGAGTATATCGGGCGTGCTATAAACATATTGGAACACAAATTCGTTTCGAAAATGTTAAGAATCAGGATTGGCAAAGAAGGGTTAGACATTAGACAATATGTTGAGAAACACTGTAACTGCGTATATCTGGGAAGTATTTTAATGTGTGTTAATTCGGGAGGTAGTGTCAAATTTGACAAGTGATCGGACCGAAAACGTAATTTTGTTGTAAGCACTGAATATGAAGCCGAGCGTCAGAGAGCTGGGAAAGGGGGCATTGTCTTGTGGGAGGCTAGTTGCATTCTTGAAAGCAACAATAAATTAATATTCAATAAAATTGTTATATAAGCCAAAAATTATAAAACAACTTTGCTAGTTGGTTAGTAAATTTGAAACAGTGTGGTATGTGGGACTATAGCAACGTTAAAACTTCAAGAAATTATGAATAACCAACAAAGTAAACAAGAGAGGAAAAAAAATTTATGTTGATAACAATTTTCCCATAATTCATTATTTCATACTTATCCTTATACAACTTATGAGAAATATGATTAATTAGAAACCAGAATTAATTGATAAAATACATTTAGGTACTAAGAAATTAATGCCTTTAATAACAAAGTGTAATGAGCAATAGTGAAAAAGCCCGCATACCCAGATATTTTTGAATCTGACATTAAAATGCCTGAAATAAAAAATATTCCCGTAATAACAGAGAAATTGTCCTTCTATCACATCTTTCAAACAGGTATCCCCGACATTATCATCTAAAATAAAACTGGTCGGCTGGATTTTTTTCTGAAATGTTAGTAAATTTTACATCAAATTAACTAAGATTGATCTAAATCCGCAATAAAGGTAGAACAATATGGCCATTTGATAATACTTAATAGGATATTACGTAACGTGTGTTGTAAGAAGCATTTTACGCACGAACGGAAAAGTTACGCACGAAGCCGCGTAGCGACGAGTGCGTAATTCCCTGAGAGCGTAAAATGCGTTACAACACGTGTTACGTACTATACTTTTCCTACGACCTACTTGTACTTGTATTGATAATCTTATTAAGGGATTTAAAGTACAAATAAAAACGTACATCCTCGATGCCTAGCCAAGCATTTTAGAAGTCTGTTCTCGATGCCTAGCCAAGTATCTTAGACGTCCATCCTCGATGCCCAGCCAAGTTTCGTAAAAGTCCATCCTAAGTAGTGTTTATTTATATTAAAAATGTATGTAGAATTACTGGAATTGCAAAAATAGCGTATACACCTCTCGACTAAAGTGACATTACTGGTGGATTACTTACCTCAGGAATCTAACACCAACCGCGGGATTAAATATGTCATTTTAGTCGCTTGGTGTATAATAAACTATTGTTTACTAATATGATACATTCAGACAGCTAAAAGATGCGGATTGAATGAAACGGAACCAATTATCATATAATTCCAAATAACACTTAGTATTAAATGCAACCTCATACCTAATAAATGTTGTCTACAATTTATATATAGAATAAAATTCAACGTCTAATGTCTAAATAATAAATTTTTAATAAAATGGCAACGTCTATTGATAGTTGCTAAGTGGTTGCTAGGGAAGCCGTGCGATTTACTTTACAGCCGGGCGTTTTGTTTTACCGTGCTTACATTGATTGCTCACTGTGTGTTTTTGAGTACTTACAGGGGTGGTTGTAGGTAAATTCTTTAAACATATTTGTCGGGGAGCGAAGACGTGCAGTAACTTCAGTGGACTGTATAATTGACGGGGAGGTGGTTGTTGACATCTAACATAAACTATCCTGTATCCGCTGACCACGAAAGGTTAAACTAACTACTGAGATGCCAATAAAATAGCCAGTTTAATTTCCTTGGTTGAATAGATGATGCTTTTACTTCATAAAGATCCATACTGAACGATGAAATAAAACAATATAATTTGTTTAAAACTTCATTTATTTGAACTAATGTTCAATTTAAACTTCGTTTAAATTTCATTTTGTGAAAGCTACTGTGTTAGTGAAACGCGTCAACCAGTTAAAATTGAAAATTAGTTCAAATAAATGAAGTTTTAAACAAATTATATTTGTTTTATTAATCGTTCAGTTTAATTTCCATTGATCTTTTATGAAGCAACTTCGAAAGATCATAAAAAAATATGTAACAGAAACTTGATAAATGTAATGCACTTTGCAGGAGTAATTGCATAACTCGATGTTGAGTATCTTTCGATAGAGAGAAGAGAGAATTGATAACGTGTAATGGATGTAGAGAGAGAGAGAGAGAGAGGGAGAAAGAGATATTAGAGCGAGCACGACCTACTGGCTTTCTTACGAAAGACCACGGCGGTTAACTATGTTAGGTTACATAACTAAACCACACATAACTTCAACAACAAAGCACCAATTTCACAATAAATTCTTACAAAAGGTTAGTTTTTGTCTAAAGTGCGTAGACACTCTCACAGTAGGTGTGCCTAGGGCGAAAGTTATTTCAGTACTTTTTTGAGGACTGTTTTAATACTCTCTGAAAAATGAATTTGTTACTGTTAGGTGCTCGGCGACATCTACGCTGGTTCCAAGACATATGTACAGGGTGCCTCGAAATAGATAATTAGAACAGTTGGAATTACTTAGTGTAAATTCCAACAATATTTTCATAATCCAGACGGACCAAGCTTATTTAAGTGTAAACTGTTAATTTTCTTTTAGTTTTAAATATTAGTGGCTCCCGGACTATAATTGCCCGCGAAATGATGATTTTACTAATAAAAACTAACGCAATTTCAATCCGGTAGTTTTCTCAGACAAAAATCATTCAAAATAAATCAATCCAAAAATTGGTATTACCTATAAACATTCTGTTTTATTATTTTCATACTATCGGTAACTTCCTTTTAGGATTTGTTATTTAAATTTTAGATATAAAGCAATATTTTATGCCGGATATTTACGGTAAAGATATAATGATGAAAGACACATTCATTTTTTTCAAACTAGACACTGGTCGAGAAAGCTTAAACTAAAAAAGTATTCAGTAAGCCAGAAATATTGAATGATAAATTGGAATTTCCCTCATTTATTGAAAAAACAAATGTCGAGGTCAAAGTCGACAAAAAGGAAATCCTGGAAATTTCTCGAGCGCAGATGGTACGTTTTTGTTTTCCAAGTCAAGTAGGAAAACTGTATTAGGGAATAATATGAACTACATAAGTCAAGGGCGCAGTTTTAGAAATAGTCTAGTTAGGTAATTGTTTTTAAATATTATAAGACAACATAATTGTACATAAATAATTGTTTTTGAAAATGAGATTCAATAATTCAATTCAGAATATTCACCGTTCCATTAATTTCATTTGATACAAACTCATCGATTCGTTGAGGAAATGAAGAGTGAGAGACAATTTTCAGACAAAATGTCATTTTATTATTTTAAGATATATTCTGTTTTGAATAAATATGAAACGTGCTATTTGTAAATTTAAGAATACAGTTGAAATTTTCAAACGGTGTACAAGGGAGAACAAAAAATAGGAATTTAGACTAAACTACCCTTATTTTCGACATTATCAAGAAAGTTTATTCAGAAAAGCTGTTTAGAATTGGAAAGAATATTTATATTTGAAATAACAGCCACCTATCCAACAAAAAAAATGTACCCCATTTTTCATTGTTCTAGCCTCATAAAGAGTACTAGTATCTAATATATACCTTAGGCAACTCATACATATTACTATCATAATATTTTAATGAAAAATTTAGTCTAATGTATTGTTTGTACTATGATATCGACGTTTGTTGAAAATGGTTTAAATTTTTACTACTTTTTGGGGCGAATTTGATATTTCACTGTTTATGTATGTCGATTATAACTATCAGTAAGGATTAATGGACGAAAATAATTAAATAAACTAAGCAATGAATACTAAACAATTGGACAACAATATGAACATACATACAGAGTGAAATATCAAAATTGTACCACTACTAGTGAAAATTTAAACCATTTTCAATAAACGTCGATATAATAGTACAAACAATAAATTAAGACTAAATTTTTCATTAAAATATTATGATAGTAATATGTATGAGATGCCTAAGGTGTATATGTCATCTTTATGATGCTAGAACCATGAAAAATGGGGTAAAACAATTTTTGTTGCATAGGTGGCTGTAATTTCAAATAAAAATATTGTTTCTAATTCTAAATAACTTCATTGAACGATGAAAATAAAAGAAATTAATGTGTTTAAAACTAAATTTATTTGAACTTATGTTCAATTTAAACGGGTTGACGCGTTTCACTAACACAGTAGCTTTCTCAAAACGAGTGAGGGTATAATTTGAAAATATTTTAATATATACAGTGCATAAATACAAAATTCTATTATACTAATGTTAAAAAATGTATTGAAATTACCTGGAAATTCATTCGATACAAACATTCCTAAGCTATCTTCTAAGTAAAAAGGTTTAATAAAGGATAGTGATTGATATATATTTGGTCGTTAAGAAAGTTACCTGAATATTTATTTTTGTTTATCTTAAGAGCCTCTAATAAATTTAAACTAAAGGATATACCGACTATATGAAAAATTTCAAAATCTGGATCGAAAATGAGTTGGTTGTATAATAAATGATTTGAATAGTTAGAATCTAGTTATTTGTTGTATTAGCTACGTTTGTGTTCGGAAATTCTAGTTTTAAAATTTCTAAAAAGTTCTACCGATATAAATTTTATCACAGTTGTCATTACCACATTTTAATTTATAAACTCCAGATTTGTTTAATTTTGAAGATTTAGATTTGTCATTTTTAATGAGTTTGGATAAATTTTTATCAGTTTAAAAGCAAATATTCATGTCTAAAGTTTCTAAAAATGATATAATTTTTAAGGATGGTGTTCCAAAGTATGTTAAGCTTTTAAATTGTTTATTACTATTTTTATCAGAAGGGAATACTTGTTCTAAAGTCTGTTTTTTCATCTTTTTATTTATGATATTTATTTCTTTATAATTATTAATATTTAATGGGACTGTTAAAAGTCTGTGTATCATACTATGTAAAAAGTTTATAAACTTATTTTGTTCAAGCTCTACGGTAAATTTGATATTATTGTGAATTGAGTTTATGTAAGTAGTGAAGCTGTCTAATTGTCTATTTGTACCAGTGAAGCTAGCTAAAATGCCGTCCACATATCGGTACAAGTATATACATTTTTTACTAAGGGGGTGTTTATGAATTATTTTTTCTATATTATCCATGAAAATTTCTGCCAGTAGGGGCTGAGGGGGTTGCCCATAATCAAACCATCTTTACTGCTATAAACCTCTCCATTAAAATTAAAATAATTTTGATACAAACACACTTTTAATAAAGTAATGATATCAGAGTGAATTATAGGATTAACATTATTGTATGCGAGCAAGTTATTAACAAGAGATATAGTTTCTTTAGGAGGTATACTAGGGAATAGATTTGTTACATCGAACGATATGAATTTAGAATTATGGGGTAGTATTATATCTTGAATATTATTAATTAATTCTGTTGAGTTTATAACTGAAAATCGAGGTTTGAACGAACAATATTTAGAAATGACATCTATGACAATCTTTGAAATTTTGAATGAAGGTGCTGTGAAATAAGAAACAACTGGTATGATTGGGTACCCCTCTTTATGGAGTTTAATTAATGAATAAAGTTCAGGATGTTGTGGATTGGGTAAAAATAATTTATATTTTTCTTTATCGTTAATTATTGATTTAGCGTTATCTACTGCTAATTTTATTTCTTTCTGAAATTTATTAGTTGGGTCTTTTTTAAGGGTCTCAAAATTGCTTGCCTTAATAAAATTGTTGGTTTTTAATATATAATCATCTTTAGGTAATGCTATTACCGTATTTCCTTTATCTGCTTTTGTGAAAATAAGACTATTTGACTTTGATTTTTGTTGAATTGATTTGGCAACTGATAATTCAAAGTTGGGTTTGTTAAACTCGACAAATTCTTTTTAAATAATTTCTGAAGCTTTATGTTTTAGATTAGAATTATTTGGAAAATTATACAAGTTAATTTCTGTTTCTATACCTAGTTTGTTGAAGTTATCAAATGAACATATGGGTTGAATATTATGTTTAAAACCTTTTTGTAATAATTGAACTTCTTTATCTGAAAAAATTATATTTGAAAGATTGACGAATCTATTAAAAAATTTATGTTCTGAGAATTTGGTTTGTGGGTTTTTTTATACTGGTTTGTTGGTTAATAATGACTTTAATTGTCCTTGGTATTTTTTGTGAATTATTACTTTAATTTTATCTCTTATGTCTCTATCTAAAATGTCAAACTCTATGGGGTGTAGTATATGTGATAGTTGTGAATGAATTACCTACATAAATACTAAAAATATATCTTTTACTATACTGAATATTCTTTTCTTCTTTTAACCATTTTCCTTTGCCATAGATACTAGCTTTGTTGGCTGGACTGCTCTTGGTCTTTAATTTCATGTATCTAGGGAATGCATGATTTCTGGAACACTGCCCGGAGAACCACAAATTTTGCGTACACACTGCACTTTTTAAAAGTAATTTAAAATCCCATATAGCCAAATAGCTGATATCAGCTTCCTTCAAAAATTTAATAGATGAGGCTTTTACTTGATGAAGATCCATACTGAACGATGAAATAAAACAATATAATTTGTTTAAAATTTCATTCATTTGAACTAATGTTCAATTTAAAATGGTTGACGCGTTTGACTGACACAGTAGCTTTCTGAAAACGAATGAAAGTATAATTTAAGAAGTATATTGAATAAACTTTTTCGATAATGTCGAAAATAAGGGTAGTTTACTCTTGATCAAAAATTTTTCTTCTCCCCTGTACATCGTTTGAAAATTTAGAATTTCGACAACTCAAATGCCAATTTTCCGCAATGCACCAATTTTTATCATGAATAAAATTTTCTGACAAATTGATAATAAGTTCTCATATGGTGCAGACTTTTTGAAACTCACTGTATATAATATTTAAACATCAATTGACTAAGAAATTTTCATACTTATTTGATCGATAGATAGACTATAAACAGTCAATAAATAACATTAGTAAAGTGAAGAGTGTATCACGAGAAATTAAATTTAAGACTGTAATTGATTTTATTGTAGTTATTAAATGAATAGAAGTAACATGAATTTCCCAGGAATTAAATTCATGAGACTGGTTTTAAGATGGTTTTATTGTTTGATTTACGGTGGAACTAGAAAATCTTATAACTTTTTTACAGTAAGTTGTTCATTGTAAAAGAAAAGAATAATATTACTTTCTTGAATGTTGAAACTACCAATTCCTTCAGCAAAATTGCGTTTTTCTGTTTTTAATAAATTTCGTTACGCTTCTGATTTTAAGCGGATCAACAGTTGTAAAAACGTTTGGCAGATTTCGCGTTTGCTGCAGTATACGAATGTCTAACATAGGTCGCTTTAAATCAGATAATTTTTTTTTCTTCTCCAACGAACGCGTACAGACACGATTCCAAACTCTCTCAATTTGTAACGCTTGCGGATAATTTATATTTTACCATGAGAATGTAACTAGTATTAACTATGCATAGTTAAAACTAGATAGCTTACCCTGTATAACTTGGCTGAGTTATTAGTTATAAAATAAAACACGAGGATATTTTAAAGCTACATTTATTAATTCAACTAAATTGTTCAAAACAACTCAGCTTTGTTATATCGTACTACACCATATGATAACTGTCAAGAAGTTGTAATAATCAATAATACCCATGTCAATATCGATTAGGCAACACACATGACATGATGTGTTGTACTTTTGGGTTACCTTACCTAACCACAGATACTATGAAATGTAAAATATATTATTTATCTAATAATACCATATTGTACACACTCTACATCTACAAAATAGTGAATAGAGATATTCGGCCTTTGTTGGTACTTGTTATATACTGTCAGCGTTTACCATAACGAACATCAATATTACTATAGTCATGAAAGTTTGGAATTGGTCATGTTCGGTAAAATTGCTTGCACTTCAAGACTCATGCGAACTTTATATTATTTTGTTAGTGGACACGATTTTTTAGGTAGCCTCACAAGAAAAATATTAAGGTGTCGAGTCGGAAGCTGCAGTTGGTTATTCAATTTCTCCTCTTCAACCAATCTATATCCCACGATGGAAATTAGTAACCAAATATTGTCAAAGGTTTCCTTTTTTTGGTACCCCGTATATGATGCAAATATACTGGAGGTGGACATTCTTTTCAAAACTTAAATCAAGAAACGTTTTCAATAAAATCGTAAAAATACGCTTTGATATATAAACATTTTATTTGATGAAATCATCATGGTCGTTAGAGTATTTCGAAAGAAGTACGATAATTTTGAAAGGATCGATTTTGTATTTCAGACTGATTTTTTGCAAGAAATTAGAGTCAATAAGAAACAGCCAAAAAACTCCAAAATCTGCGTTCCGATTATATTTCAACTTGTACCTTACTTTTTCAATAATTATTAAAAATGTCATTCGACATTTTTAGCACATTTTTGTACATAGTATCAAATTATGTAGATGAATAAATAATGATGTATATAGTAGGTTTTATTTAGACACAAATAGATCTTTACAGTAGAAAATAAAATAAACGGTTTTAAGGATTAAAACTAACTTTTCCGCGTCTGTCGCCCTGAACAATATTCTATCATAAAATTATCACTTCGGAGGATGTATCGTGCTAACAAACCGAAATTTCTCCAAAAATAACCAAAAATTCAGTATATCTGAATTTATAGGACCCGCTGTACTCGCTCTAGTCAACTGAAAATCGATAGGGTACATCTGTGAGACACCTTGAACAATATTCAATCATAAAATGGGTCACTTGTATACACGCTGGAGGCTGTATCGTGCTAACAAACTGAAATTATCCAAAAATGACGAAAATTTGGTACTTCAAATACCATAGCACCCGTTGTACTGGCTTTACTGAGTTGAATATCAATAGGGTTCATATTTGAGACGCTCTGAATATTATCCAATCATAAAATTGGTCACTGGTATATACTCCGGAGGCTGTATCGTGCTAACAAACTGAAACTTCTCCAAAAATGACAAAAATATCGTACTTAAAGTACTGTAGCACCTGTTGTATTGGTTCCGGTGAGCTGAAAATCTATAGGTTTCATCAGTGAGATGCCCTCAATAATATTCAATCATAAAATTGATGAATTGTTGAACTCCGGAGGCTGTATCGTGCGAACAAACTGAAATTTCTCAAAAAATTACAAAATGTCGTACTTCAAGTACAATAGCACCCGTTGTACTGGCTCTGGTGAACTGAAAATCAATAGGGATCATCTGTGACATGTCCCTTACAATATTCAATCATAAAATTGCTGACTTATTACAAGCCGGAGGCTGCATCGTGCTAACAAGACATGTAAGGAAAAGTGGCCGACGACGACGACATACACACAGGATTTTTTTTCTAAAAACCGTTTTTTCGTGTTGTTGTTGATGAAAAACGTGGAAATAACTTTTTTTGGGGTAAACCAATACTTTTCTCGCATATAGAAAGGTTGGGCAGAAAAGTAAAAGAAAATTTTTGTATTTGGTCGAAGGAACACAGATTTATTTTTTTAATCACTGGGAAATATTTGCAATAATAAAACTAAGTACATCGTCAGGAAATCATTGAAGAGCATGCACAATAAAAAATGTAACTAATTATTCTTGCTAGCTAACGAAAATTACGAATTTTATTGGCCTGCCAAACAATATGCACACATTTAATAGAATAAAAACGCAAGATCATAACATTACGGAAAATAGTCAAACAACATCTACCGAGAAAATAAAAGCTATGTATTCAGAAATAGGGAGCCAGCTATTGTATGAATATGTGTAAGTCAACTAAGTCACGTGATGGAAAAACTTCACCGTTTCAACTGTATGTATCTATCACGTATCTAATGTGAAATTGATTTTGGTTTTATTAAGTTTTGCGCAGGTCGTAAATAACAATAAATCGACTACTAAATACAAATAATATATGAAAACTTAATCAATAAACGTGGTTACATAAAATATTAAATATGATGGTCAAATCAACTATAATCATATCGGAAGTGGACTGTAATGATATTGAAAACCGATCTATTTAAAAACTCTCGTTAGATATCATGAATGTTATTCAAGGACAAATTTTATAATAATCAGGTTAGAAAATTTGGAAATATGAACGTGTTGTGACTCAGTGATTGATTTTTGTACGCTTATCTGAAATATTTCTAGATAATTTTGAAATTTTTCTTGATTTTTTGATAATATGCGAATTGTTGCGTTGGAATGTTTTATTAAATTTCTTGAAAGTGAACGTTGCAACTTTATTTCAGTAATCATATTCTGTTGATTTGTTTCAAGAATTTTTATTGTGTTATCATATGTATTACAGTCGTCGGCGTCAAGTGTACCAAACAATCATTTCTCTAGTTGGCGTACCCCGTTAATAGTCCAGGAGGAATCGGCGCATGAGTACCGAAAACTATTCCACCTCAATTTTTTTATGCGATCCTCTTTGAATTGCCCTACTGATGATATAAATTCATGTTGCCATGGGGCAACCTAGTGCCATATTGTTTAAGTTAATTGCTATCAGAAAATTCATTAATGAACTCTGTAGAATTTAAACCTGATTTTAGTTACTTTACTTATTTAATCCAAAGCTCTTGTGCTTTTCGGTTTTGGGTTATGTTGTTCTTTCTGGTATTTTCTTCTTTCCGTATTTTTTCTGTCACCTGCCAGTAATCTTACTTCTTACTACCTCTCCCCCCCCCCTTCCCAACAGCAGCTCTCAACTCTTTTATCTAATTCCTTCTCGCTGTCTCTTTTCCTCTTCTTTTATTTTCAATTCAAGAAGGTAGTCTCGACGGCTAGTTAGAAAACAAAACTTCTGATTCTTGGGGATTCCGTCTATAGGTGATAATTAAAACTCTTTTTTACTACCCAACGTTTCGAAAATGTTAATTTTCTTTATCAAGGGCTAAAATATAATTTTGGATAATTCACTGTTATAGTTAAACAAAATTAGTACTTACTGCTTATATATATATATATATATATATATATATATATATATATATATATATATATATAATATATATAAATATATATATAAAACCACGAATATTGGGGTAACGGCAAGTTAATTAAAGAAAACTCTTTTTACTGTTTTTCTTCCAAGCTTTCGGAAACTTTTATTTCCATTATCAAGGATAAGTAAATTGAGATTGTTATAAATTGGTAAATATAATCATATTTGAATTTTGAAAAAAAAATTTTTTTTCAATCATAAATCATTATGACATTTTGACAGATTCATGAATGTAAACATTTTCTTTATATGCTAAAATGTTTTTGAAAACAAAAGAAGAAAATTGGTTATATTTGTAATATAGGTAATTCAAATATTCTTCTTTTATTATATAAAATTCAACCTCAAATTATTATAGATGTCATCATGTCATCTTAATAATTTAAAAGTATTGAAAAAAATTTTTAAAATCATTTACCTAAAATAAAATTATTTCTAAAAATCATCAAATTTCATTTATGTAGCTTTAATTATGTATAAGAATTTGAAATTTAGTTATTTTAATTATCAATTGTTAGTAGATAATAATAAATATCACTCAGATTATTATGGTCATTTTTTTTTATTAGGTTCTTGAAATATATGAGCCATTTCTAAGAAAAGTCTTTTTTTGGTATTTGGTTGTATGTCCAAAATATTAACAGATTCAAAATCCATAATTACATGTTCAGATAAAGCACATCTTTCAGGATGTAACTTACAATCGCTCTTATGGAGACTTATACGGTTCTTTAATTTCTGACCAGTGTGACCAACATATTTTTTATCACAATTTTTGCATGGAATAGAATATATTACATTTGAAAGATTAAGAATTGAAGTTTTGTCTTTCAAATTAGTGAAAATAGATTTTATGGTTAAGCATGTTTTATTGGCAATTCTAATGTTGTTCATTGGTTTAAAAATCCTACTCAACTGTGGTGTTATTCTTTAATATATGGTAAAGATACATAATAATTTATATTATCTGATTGGTCGTTTCTAATATTAATGTCTGCAATGTCTATAGTTGGAGAATAATTAAATAGTATGTTTTTAACTAATTTATTTGGATAACCATTATACAAAAATAGATGATATAAAGTTTTTAAGTTCTTTTCATGAAAAATAGGATCTGATATTTTGGTTACTCTATTTCTCATTTGTTTAATTAAATTAATTTTCATTGAATATTTATGGTAAGACCAATAGTTCATGAATCTTCCTGAGCTAATTGGTTTTCTGTACCAATCAATAGACAATGTGTTATCATTATTTCTTATAAATTTTGTGTCTAGAAATGGTACACTTTGCTTACCGTCTTCTTTTTCCATTGTAAATTTTATATATGGGTCATAGTTATTGAATATTGAAAGAACTTCATCTAAATTAGTTTTTGGTAATGCTTAAATAATATCATCAACGTATTTTTTTAAGAAAATTATTTTAAATGGTAACAATTGTATGTATCCAATAAATTATCCATTGCATAACAAGATATAATGGGAGAAATTGTAGCTCCCATTGAAGTACCAAAAGTTTGTTTATATATTTTATCGTTAAATGTAAAATAGGTATTTTCAAACAGGAATGTAATAATTTCTTGGAAATATTTTTTAGATATTTTACAATATTCACTGATAATTTATTGGATACAATTATACCATTGTTACCATTTAAAATAATTTTCTTAAAAAAATACGTTGATGATATTATTTTAGCATTACCAAAAACTAATTTAGATGAAGTCTTTCAATATTCAATAACTATGATCCATATATAAAATTTACGATGGAAAAAGAAGACGGTAATGAAGGTGTACCATTTCCAGATACAAAATTTATAAGAAATAATGATAACACATTGTCTATTGATTGGTACAGAAAACCAATTAGCTCAGGAAGATTCCTCAGGTTTTACCATAAATATTCAATGAAAATTAACTTAATTAAACAAATGAGAAATAGAATAACCAAAATATCAGATCCTATTTTTCATGAAAAGAAATTAAAAAACTTTATATCATCTATTTTTGGATAATGGTTATCCAAATAAATTAGTTAAAAACATACTATTTAATTATTCTCCAACTATAGACATTGCAGACATTAATATTAGAAACGACCAATCAGATAATATAAATTATTATGTATCTTTACCATATATTAAAGAAATAACACCACAGTTCAGTAGGATTTTTAAACCAATGAACAACATTAGAATTGCCAATAAAACATGCTTAACCATAAAATCTATTTTCTCTAATTTGAAATACGAAACTTCAATTCTTAATCTTTCAAATGTAATATATTCTATTCCATGCAAAAATTGTGATAAAAAATATGTTGGTCACACTGGTCAGAAATTAAAGAACCGTATAAGTCTCCATAAGAGCGATTGTAAGTTACATCCTGAAAGATGTGCTTTATCTCAACATGTAATTGATAATGATCACTTTATGGATTTTGAATCTGTTAATATTTTGGACATACAACCAAATACCAAAAAAAGACTTTTCTTAGAAATGGCTCATATATTTCAAGAACCTAATAAAAAAAAGTGACCATAATAATCTGAGTGATATTTATTATTATCTACTAACAATTGATAATTAAAATAACTAAATTTCAAATTCTTATACATAATTAAAGCTATATAAATAAAATTTGATGATTTTTAGAAATAATTTTATTTTAGGTAAATGATTCAAAAAAAATTTTTCAATACTTTTAAATTATTAAGATGACATGATGACATCTATAATAATTTGAGGTTGAATTTTATATAATAAAAGAAGATTTGAATAACTATTAACCTATATTACAAATATAACCAATTTTCTTCTTTTGTTTTCAAAAACATTTTAGCATATAAAGAAAATGTTTACATTCATGAATCTGTCAAAATGATTTATGATTGAAAAAAAATTTTTTTTTTAAAATTCAAATATAATTATATTTACCAATTTATAACAATCTCAATTTACTTATCCTTGATAATGGAAATAAAAGTTTCCGAAAGCTTGGAAGAAAAACAGTAACAAGAGTTTTCTTTAATTAACCCAATATTCGTGGTTTTATACCTAATTAGTCGGCAAAGACTATCTCCTATATATATATATATATATATATATATATATATATATATATATATATGTATAATTTTATCTGCATAAGATAGTTCTGTTAAATTTATAGGAGTTTACGATGCATTTTTCTATTTTTGCATTTCTTAATATGAAGCACTAGATTAAATAGTAACAGAACTTATTCGGTTTTGATTAAAAATCATTTTTATGTCATCCTTATTCATTATACAGTAATAACATATTATCTAATTTAAGAAACGTTAAATTGCAAATAACGCTCTCTAACTTTGCATCGAATATTTGGGTAGCAACGGGCGTTATTTATCATAACTCCCGCAAATAAATGTCAACATATTTACACATATTTAAATATTCATCATAGAAAATTTAGTCGACAATGAGTTAGGAGAAAATGATTCTGACGCTAACAAACAAATTATAATGAATTTCCAAACAATTATTATAAACGTACCAGTTCCTGGAAATATGCTAACATGACAGTCTCGTTAATTGTTATTATAGCGTTGAGGTAACCATTTCTCGAACCGGCAGTTTCCTTGTCATAAATGGATTTAGATTTTTGAGGCACTAATGGCTCCACAGCTTTTGCTGCTCTCAGTAGGACGATTTCATCAGAACGGCGCGACGCACGATGACATGACAATATTAAAATTACAAAATTAATTGGAATTTGCGTTATTGCAGTTACCAGCAACAAATACCTAAATCTATCATGTAACTCGACGCTACCACGACGTTCTGTTGGGAAAGTTTAAAATGTATAACTTACAATAAAATTACTGTTATTTCCAAGGATGACAAAACGTTGAAGGCGCCATGTGAGCGTTAAGCGAAATAACGCCTACGGCCGACGACATCCCTCGGGCCGAACGCCCTCGGGATGCAAACCGTCGGCATCTGGCGTTATTTCGCTGATAACGCCCATGGTACTTTAATAACTATAATTGCACATTTCTCATCCTTACGTAGCTTTGTGTTGATTCATAGAAGCATTCTCTGCTGTCTCCTTTCTTATAATATTGCTGTAAGCTTTCATTTCCGATCTGATAGTATTTTCACTTTACGCTTGATTTAAGACATAATGTAGTTCTTTCTTTGTTTCATTCGTGTATCATTTCAGTTGTTATCTCGTCACATCTTGGTTCTTTTTCCATTTGCACCTGCTTCTTTTAGTTCTAAAATTGTTGTCTGAAGTTTTTCTAGGTATATCTTCTCTATTTCAATCGATGTTTTGTATTGTTTCTCCTGTTTCATCTTCTTCCAAAAATAACTCAAATTATTCCCTACGTATTTCCATTATTTTTTCTTCTTTCGTAATTATCTCACCTTTCTTGTCTTCTAAATTTTCAAGCATGTCGGTTGTGGGTCTTTTTTTACACTCTTTTAATCTAATTTTATTCATTCATCTCTGCCTTTTCATAGTTTTGTTGTGTTCTATTAGATAGTTTGTCCTTCACGTTTTCTTTTCTTTTACTATTTTATATTTATCTGTATTGTCTACCTTGCAGGTCTTTTCGTAGTATCGTGTTTAATTCCACAACTTTCTTTTACTGGAGGTTTTTATAATTCCTCTCATCTCTTTTCAATACTTTGGTATGTAGTTTCCAAGATATTTGGTTTCCACTTATTGTCTGCATTAATTTTACCTGAGATGACCCTATTGTGATGGGTGATAAGAGATAAATAAGCGAATAATAGAGAATCGGAAAGGGTCGGACTTAATTTGTTTGTATTTATTGTATGTAATTTGAACAGTCATTTAAAAAGGATTGATTTTCTAAGGAAAACTAATAAAAATAAAAGCATGATGTTTAAATTACTTTAATGATATAAAATAACCTGAATAACAGAAAATTTCAAGTACTAGTTATTTATTTATATTTTATCAAGATTCTCATTCTATATCTAGTTCCGTTTCGATGTCGCTATCAACATTTATTAAAATCGGATTTATTACTGTAGGAATTTTCTTCAGTGAGATAAATTTGGCAAACATTTTGAAAAAGATTTAGGTAATCCCAAAATTCTTAACACTTCAGATTTATTTTTAGGCAATTCTATGGCTTCTGTTGCCTTAACAGTCTAAGTGACTTGTTTAGTTTTTCAACTATCATAAGGCTATTAACCCAATTAGTAGGGTAATTAACTTTTTGAATGATACTTTTTTTTCTAGATTGTATAAAGCTTGTTTAAGCCTCTCATGTAGAGACAATGACACTTTTCTTTGACATTGTATGGTAGGTTTTGCATCATCGGTGAGTTTAATAGAGCACAAGCCAGAAACTTGGCCTATTCCCTCAAAAACATTTTTATACAATTCATAAATCTGTTCTTTATCTGGTAACACATCCAGATGATTAACCCGCTTTACCATTCCAAACTTTAGAGATTCTCAGAGACCTAGAAGAGGTTTACTATTACTATTATCTACAATTATAAAGTTCATTTTCAATGTTTCATTTTAATACGTAGTATCTAAAGTAGGTTGTCCAACTGGTTTTAATTTAAAATCCCCAAAGCTAATTAAAGTTATTTTACAGGGCTTAATATCAAATTTTTTTTTAATTTATTTAAAATGTTCACTGGCAAAATACTACCATCAGAGCCAGTATCGAGCTTTAAATTTACTTGCCAGCCTTCAATTAGCAAATTTTCAGTCCATGACATGTTACTACTATTACCACATTCATTTACATATAAATAATCTGAATCGTCATCACTCTCATCCTCTTGTTTTACTTCTCTTACTTTCTTCTGTGTGTTTCTTACTCGTGAATTTCCAACCTCATTGTTTTTGTACACTGGATTATTGTTTTCACAGGCCTTTACAAAATGGCCTCGTTTATGGCAAGCTGCACAACTTTTGTTGAATGCTGGGCACTTACCTTTATAGTGTTCATACAAACACTTTGAACATTGTATTTTTTCAGCTTGTCTGTCACTTTTAGTTATAGCTAGAACTTGCTCTTCAGAGTTTAAAGTTTTTAAATGCTCTCTGCTTAGGTTCATAGCTTTGTAATAGTCAATTGTTTTGTTTACAGTTAGTTCTTGCTCTTGGATTAGTCTGGCTTGTAATTGTTTGTCTGACAATCCTAAAAATAGCCTGTCTTTGATCATTCTTTCTAAAAAACTTTCATTACAATAAAAATCACAAATTTTCGCTTGTTTTCTCAATTCAGTCAAAAAATTTTCTATACTTTGACCATCTGCCTGTTGAAGGTTGTTAAACTTGAAGGTCTCCATTGGGATAACAGTTTTAGAAAGGAAAAAGGTGTCAAATGCTTTCAACAGCTTTTGAAGGGTGGATTTCTTATCCTCTTCGAATGTATTATAGGTGTCCACACCTTGGTCACCCATACAGTTCAACAATATGGCTATTTTGACATCCTCCGGTGCACTGAACTTTCCGCTGGTCTTCAATAAAATCTCAAATTTCTGCTTATACAGCTTCCAATGTCTCGAGTCATACTCTGACAAAGCCTCTGGTGGCTGGAAAAAATCCATTTTTATTTTGTTGGAGTACTAATCAGGCCGTACATTTCCAACAATGTGCATAACAAGGGCACAATACTAATATGCAATAAACAAGTACACACCTGACACCATCTTTTGTAGGTTCTTTGTTAACTAAATCAAGTAATAACACTAAAGTTTTAGGGCTTTTATTGTTCAAAAACAACTGACAAGTACATGTGTCTTGCTACCCTCTGCCCCCCGATGATCCCGCGAATTATCTCACCACTTCTTATGGGAATCGCAGACTCAGCAACCTCATTTCCAAGGATTTGCTAATCATATTATTTTTCATTTTTACTGTTTTAATCTCTGAATTGTTCACTTTTAAGTCAAGCTTTGTAGATATCAGATGCATTTTCATTGTAATAATTAATTTTGAATAATAAAATTATTTTTAAAAAACAAACTTTGAGACTTCGAAACATTTCTGGCGCAGTCAGTAGGATTTCCAAATTGTCGCGTATCGAACGTAACAATTTCGTTTCAACGATTGATTGGAAATCGAACCCAGTGTCGCGATTCGTCGGTGGAGGTGTTCGCAGTGGAGTAGTTTCCAAAAAATCGAGAATCTCATCTATAGAGGACCACTACGACTTTTCACAACGTCTGGCGTCGAAGGCTCAGACAAACATTGCTCAACTTTGCAAGGAGTGCATACCCAGGAATAGGTACTGCTCACCCTTATAGTTTTGGATAGCGAGATGCTCAAATTCGTAATATTATTGTAAGTAACTTTGAATTTATTTTGTCATTACATGCCTATTGATTCATTCAGTGATTTTGACTTTGAAAATGTAATCGATCTTCCTAGACCAGAGAAAGAAAGCTGTTCTAGATTCCGTAAAAGATTAAAAAATAAAAATATCCAAGTCAAATATAATTGTAATAACATGGCAGATTTTAAACCAGAGTATTGTTACGAAACAGCACCCTGGTATAGTCCCTAAAACCGACTCTGTCTAAGCCAGGTATGAAAGTTAAAATTATGGCGGATACGCAGTTATAAAAAACTGTTTACGAGTTACGACTATCTTATGTAAACATTGTTTTTGTGACCAGAGTTATCTAGAAAAAGCCAGAAAAATTATTCGTGACTGTGTAAGCCGTAGCCCAGAATTTACTAGTAAAAACGGCTTTAATATATAAGGGACTGATCAGGAAGAGGGAGTTGATAATTTGACATCGAGAGATTAGTGAACTGTTTATATAAATTAGTTTAAGTGAATATACTGTATATATAAATTAAGCATTAGTGATTAGTTTAGTGTTTAAATAAATTAGTAAGTAGCCATACCGTGTGTTTAAAGTTTATCCCACCCGTTTATTGTTTAAATAAATAACAAAAACATTACATTGGTGTCAGGTGTGGGGTAATATAAATAAATTGCTACGTAAAAATAGCCAAGAGACTATGTGACCTCAAAGTGGCGGAACTAAGAGCAGAATTGGAAGATCGTGAGTTGGAAACGTCCGGTAAGAAAAGTGAATTAATAGAAAGACTCAAAATGGCACTGGAAAGTGAAGGCTTGGATCCAGAAACATTATTATTCAAAGACGCGGCTTCCACCTTGATCTCGTCAATTTCTGATATGAGGAATGATTTTTCTGCCATGGACGAGAAGATTTCAACCATGAAGAACGATATTTCTGCTAACATGGACAAGGTTTCTACTAATATGGACGAGAAGATTTCTGCTATGAAGAACGATATTTCTACCATGAAGAATGATATATCTGCAGATATCTTATCATTGAAAAATGACATTGCTGCTGAAGTCGAGAATAAAATCACGTCTCTAAAATCGGACATTGAGGATAAGATGACAACGATGAACGAGAAAATAAAATCAGACATGGAGAATAAGATGACAACGATGGAAAATCAGATAGATGAGAAAATCAAGGAGTTAGAGACGAAGATTGCCGATTTAAGAACACAAGACACTTCAGCAGAAGAAAAGAAGATCGAGATCTGCAAGCCAGAAACACAACCCAAGACAGATGATATTGGCAGTTTTGCCCGAGTCAAGGCCCCAACGTTCGATGGAAAAATGTCGTGGACCAATTATGTGAAACAGTTTGAAGCAGCCGCTAGAGTGAATAATTGGTCCAATAAGGAGAAAGCAGTGAACCTAACCATCGCGCTTCGGGGAGATGCCTTAGACGTACTTCAGACGATACCACTTGAAGAAACGGATGACTTCGAGCAGCTGAAGAAGAGGTTGGACATGCGATATGGTCATGAACATCTAGAACATTTGCACCAATCCCAGCTGAAAAACCGAAGGCAGAAACGTGATGAATCCCTTCAAGAATATGAAGTGGACATTGCCCGACTAGTTCGGTTTGCTTATCCGTCAGCACCAGAGAACATGATGGAATGTCTGGGCATTCAGGCCTTTATTGATGGCTTACGTGACCCCGATATGCAGAGGACGCTTCGTTTAGCCCATCCGAAAACATTAGTTGATGCATTGACAGCTGCTCTTGAATATGAAGCAGCCACGATGGCTTCGGGATACAACAAAGATAGGACCATACAGGAAGAAGGTGACGATGACAGACTTGACCAGATCGTCAACTTGTTGAAAGGTATGGTAGACAAGAAGCCGAAGAAAATCAGGTGCTGTAATTGTGGCGAGCTAGAGAATGCACGCAGTTCGTGTAAGCGTCCTACGACTCCTGTAAACCAAGAACTTCTTAAATGCAAAGCAGCCAAGAAAAGCTTCGGTACAACAAAGGTAGAACCATGCAGGAAGAAGATAACGATGACAAACTTGATCAGATCGTCAACTTGTTGAAAGGTATGGCAGACAGGAAGCCGAAGAAGATCAAATGCCGGAAGTGTGGCGAGCTACAGCACGTACGCAGTCCCTCTAAGCACCCCAAGACTCCTGTAACCCAAGAACTTCAGTCGCAGGGGAAATCAGACAGGGGTGAATATCCAGCTAATGTGAATCACCAAAAAGCCAACTCCTTGCCTAGACGGCCATGCCCTGTAGACTATTCACAATGCAACCAGTCGAAATCTAAGGAAGTTGCAGTTTCAAGAATTACAGTAGTCAACGAGGAATGGTCACCCACCAGGATCAGAGAAGATCAGGAGAATGATCCTCACCTGAAGATGATCCGGCAATGGAAGAAAGAAAATCGGCGACTTACCTGGCAGGAAGTGTCAAAATTTTCACCGAAATTTAAGGCGTATTGGGCTCAGTGGGACTCCCTTGTCCTGGATGAAGGGCTGTTGAGAAGAGTCCTTGCAAACGATGATGGTTCTGAGATGAGGAGACAGCTAGTTATCCCGAGAACAAGAGTAGCTGAGGTACTGAAGAAGTTACACGAGAGTCCATCGGGAGGTCATCTGGGAGTGAAGAAAACCCTTCAGCGAGTACGTGAAAGGTTTTATTGGATGAACAGCTCCGACGATGTGAAGGACTGGTGTAAGAAATGTACGACTTGTGCTACGAGTAATGGACCACATCGCAAGAGAAAGGCACCTATGAAATAGTATAATGTTGGAAGCCCTTTCGAAAGGATTGCTTTAGATATCGCTGGACCATTCCCGACGACAGAAAACGGTAGCAAATACATACTGGTTGTAATGGATTATTTCACAAAGTGGGTGGAAATTTACGCTATCCCGAACCAAGAGGCCACAACTGTTGCGGATGTATTGGTGAAATAATTTATCAGCCGATATGGAGTGCCTTTGGAAGTCCACAGCGACCTGGGAAGAAATTTCGAAAGTCATCTATTCCAGGAAATTTGCGAGAAGCTGGGAATGAAGAAGACCAGGACAACAGCATTACATCCACAGTCAGATGGAATGGTCGAGAGAATGAACAGGACTATTGGAAAATACCTGTCCAAAGTAGTATCCAGTCATCAGAGAGATTGGGACCAGTATCTTTTCCTATTCACATTGGCTTATCGATCTGCTGTCAATGAGTACACGGGTGGAACACCGGCGAAAATCCTGTTTGGACGTGAAATGAGGCTTCCTTGTGACCTGGAATTTGGCTGTCGCCCTGGACAAGATCTAGCAGGAGAAGACTACGTGATCCAATTGAGAACAAGGCTGGACGATATTCATGAAATAGTTCAAACAAATCTTCAAGTTGCCAGCGACAGAATGAAAAGTCGGTACGATACGCAGGCCACAGAAGGCGGTTTTAAAGAAGGGGACAAAGTATGGTTACACAACTCGACGAGGAGAAAAGGATTTTCTCCAAAATTACAAAAATCCTGGGAAGGTCCATACTTAATCAAGAAAAGGATCAATGATGTTTTATATCGCATAAGCAAGATCCCCAACGGAAAACCAAAAGTAGTTCACCAAAACCATTATCATTATAGATCATAATTTGAGATGGGATCAGCATATACAATATCTACTAAGGAAGCTACGTTGCATTCTATTTAAATTTAAGGAAATATGTAAAATACTTAACTTAAAACAAAGAAAAATAGTTTATAGAAGTCTAGTGGAACCACACATTAATTATGGAATGATGGGATGGGGCGGAGTTTCTAAGACGTACCTACTACCATTAGAAATCCTTCAAAAACGTTTTCTTAGGACAATTCTTCACCGAGGTTATGATTGTCCAAGTAACACATTATATAAGGAAAGCGAAATATTTGGTCCTAGGCAAATATTTTTTATAAATGTATGTATTATTCAACATACACATAAGACGGAACTGAGAACTCCAGGCCACCAATACGAAACGCGAAATAAAACAACATTTATTACACCACATACGCAAAAAACGGTTGGTCAAAAAAACTTTACCTATTTAGGCCCTAAATTATATAATTCACTTCCGAGTGAAGTTAGGGAAGTCACCATACTATCATCATACAAAAGAAAATTAAGAGATTTTGTCAGCAGTAAGCCGAGAGATTTTATAAACAACTTGATTGATTGAAGTGAAGAAAAGGCTATATATAGAAAAGAGAAATAGTTATAATGTAAATAGCATCCATCCTATATCTTCAGTGTTTTTATTTTTATATCTTTTACAATGTTAAAGTTCTTGTAAATTCCATATTGTTTATAATTTTCAGTTCTGGTTAGATTTAAGATATTAATAAGTCATATTACATTGTATTATATACAGTTTAATTGTTTAATGTGTTTTTGCCACATACAAGTAAACTTAGTTTACTTCGTGGTTAACAGTTCATTTGTACTTTTTTTTATTTAAAATTTTCTATCTGTAGATGTATAGTACAAATAAATATTATTATTATTATTATTATTATTATTATTATTATTATTATTATTATTATTAAAACCGACTAGCGCTATTCGAAGGAGATCATGACATAGAGGAAGGAGTAAACCTTATTCGAGATGTGTCCGACCCTACCTTCGAGGAATTTATGGGCACGTATGGAGGTACCGGGAAAGCTAGATATGGAGTCACTTCGGAACAACAACAAGATCTGTTCACTGTCATACAACATCCCCGCCCGTATCAAGAACGCACGAGGGTTGGCAACCATCTTTCGAAAGAAGTTCGGGTAATTAGAAAAACTTGAAGACCAGATTCCAGCCCCTGGCAAGACACTGAAACTGAAACATAATTCGCGGTACGTCTTCTACGTGGTAACTAAAAATGAATTCCAAGATCGATCTACCTACCGCGATGTGTGGGAAGCACTTCGAAACCTCCGAGACCATGTGTTGGAATCCAACGTGGAGAAACTGGCTATGTCTAAGATAGCGAGTAACCAGTTGGATTGGCGAATCATCAAGAACATGGTAGAGATACCGGTGTCCAGATATTAATTTGCAGCTACAACCCCCGTCATCAGTATCCGATGAAGATGGTGCCCTGCTATTTCCATAAGAGCGGAAAGTGCAGAGATGGGGCCAGTTGCCGATTTAAACATCCAGTCTCGGCTACACAAAAGTTCCAGGAGGAACTTCCATTTAAGGAGGGGGTAATGTTACGAAGCACCCTGGTATAGTCCCTAAAACCGACTCTGTCTAAGCCAGGTATAAAAGTTAAAATTATGGCGGATACGCAGTTATAAAAAACTGTTTACGAGTTACGACTATCTTATGTAAACATTGTTTTTGTGACCAGAGTTATCTAGAAAAGGTCAGAAAAATTATTCGTGACTGTGTAAGCCGCAGCCCAGAATTTACTAGTAAAAACGGCTTTAATATATAAGGGACTGATCAGGAAGAGGGAGTTGATAATTTGACAACGAGAGATAAACAAATAAATAAGTGAATTAGTGAACTGTTTATATAAATTAGTTTAAGTGAATATACTGTATATATAAATTAAGTATTAGTGATTAGTTTAGTGTTTAAATAAATTAGTAAGTAGCCATACCGTATGTTTAAAGTTTATCCCACCCGTTTATTGTTTAATTAAATAACAAAAACATTACAGTATTTAACCTGCGAACGGTAATCCTAATGAACTCGAGTTCGACGGTAATCCTAATGAACTCAATAGGTACTTATGCGTATGCGAATCGCTTATTAACAATTTTTATGATAGGGAACAACCGAATCATTTCCAAAATATATATTTGATTAATTCCTTAATTTCTAAACTTCGTGGTAATGCTAAACTGGTTGTAAGTATTCAAAATGTCACTTCTTGGACATCACTTAGGGACACCCTTTCTAGAAATTTTCCAGATCAAAGGGACGAGGCCTGTTTAAATCGTGATCTTGTCATGATGAGACAAGAAAATAACGAACGACCTCAACATTCCTATGACAGAATTTTTAATATTTTAAATTTAATATGCAGTTAAGTTGAGTTACATGGAACAACACATCATAATAAATTGCGAAAAAAGGACTTGTATAACAATTTAGCCTTGAAAACCTTTTTGTTAGGTCTTAGAGAACCGCTTGGAACAACAATACGCTGTATGAAGCCTGACTCTTTAAACCAAGCTTTACAATATGTTTTGGATGAAGATAATATTCAATATTTTCAAACTAAAAATGTAAATAAACAAAAACCAAAATGCGTTAATAGTTGATGGATCTGTATACCGAGAAAACGCTATGTTTATTAAAGATACCATTAATTAACATGTTTGAAATAATTATTTCTATATTATATGATATAGAAACTGCCATACTGTTCTCAAGGCTAAAAATTATGCATCCTAGTATAATAAAAACTAGTGAAATTTACAACGAGTTAATTGCATTACAAAGAAATTTAGAAAAAGGTTACCAATAGAAATAAACTCAGAAAATATTTTGTCATTTGAAATATTTATAAAAATTGATAGCTATATTTCTAATAATAGAATCACTTACATATTACGAATACCTATAACTTTAACCGAAAACTTTGATCACTATAATTTGTTTCCAATACCAATTGGTAAGCAAGATCGGTTAAAAGCAGTAATTCCTAGAAAGACATTTTTGTTAAAAAACAATAATCAATACGCATTTATGAGCGAACCCTGTCCTAAATTCTATCCGACCAATCAGTACATCTGCGGGAACATCGAACTACAAGACATTGAACAAGAGAATCCTTGTGAAATCGAATTAATAAATATTAAAAACATCTCCACTTGCCACGAAACACGAATCGTCATCAATCATCCATCCTTCGAGCGACTAGAAGAAACAAACCATTGGATTACTATTTTTCCTTTTAAAGAAACAATTACTTTAAACTGTCAAAACCAAGAAGAAGTAATTGAAGTTACCGGCACCTACCTAATCAATATTCCACTAGATTGTTGGTTGAAATCAAACCAAATTAAAATCCTAAATAAAAACGACACCGAAATTCCTGGGAAACCCATTTTATTTCCTGAGTTAAAATTTGACACATCATATGCACCTAAGAGTACACCAGTATCAAATTACAAGAAATCAACCTAGACGATCTACAAGAACTAAAATCAAAACTCGCCGATAACAATCCTAAATTAAATTTTCAAGAAATCTATTCAAGGCCCAGTGTATGGACAATAATCATTTATTGTCTTCTTATTCTAATTGGAGGAACCATTGTTGGCAAGAAACTTCATTCCCGGTGGATGCAACCAAGGGAAGAACACCCTATTGACCTGGCTAGTGTTCAACTTCCTCGCTAGCCCTCAAAGTTGAACTTTCGAAGGGAGGAATTATCTCATCACTTCTTATGGGAATCGCACTCAGCAACCTCATTTCCAAGGATTTGCTAATCATATCATTTTTCATTTTTACTGTTTTAATCTCTGAATTGTTCACTTTTAAGTCAAGCTTTGTAAATATCAGACGCATTTTTATTGTAATAATTAATTTTGTTTATTAAAGTAATTTTTAAAAAACAAACTTTGAGACTTCGAATCATTTCTCGCGCCTTTCTGACATCTGCCAACCACCAAGATTGTCCAATAACTTCTTGGAGAAAGTGTTTAGAATATTGCTTTCAAAGTATATTGATCTTGAATGGGAGCACTTTCAGAAACAAAAGAGCGTTATTTTTGTTGTTTCATATTTCCCATGATATTTAGCATTACTAATCTCCCCATCGTCCAAATGATATTTTACCTATCAAAAAAAAGGAAAATATGCAAGTTGTTTGCATATATAAATTGGCTTATTCTAAGGAACTTAGGCGTATGTTAATATCTACAGATAGAGATGGACTAAATACATTTCCACAGTGCAGTTCATTGAATGTCGCATATATGAGAGATGTATTACAGACTCAGAAAATAGTATTTAATAGTACAATTAACTCAATTATATACCAAAATTGTATCAATTGTACATAAAACTAGATAAAATAGTATAATAATGTTATGATTCCCTGCGATTATAATGTCGTTGGCAAAAAATATCTAAGAAATAAAGATTTGTTAACTTGCCTCGTATATCGGCGCTAGTTAATTTTTTAATATAATAATCCTGATTTTAACCGTATTATCGAGTCTACTGCCAACGCGAACAAGTATTTTCTTGCCAAAACTGGATTATTCCTATCGAAACTCCTTTTAGGGCCAATTTATCTAGATTATCTGGTAATTTGATTAAAATTGTGAAGAGCTTACATTAAACTGGTTGTCCCTACATTGTTTGCCGCATCACATTGATAAGAGCGATGAGGTCATACGTCATACCACAGTATAACCAGGGTTGGCATTATGCTTTTTTTTCGACTCTTCATGTAAAATTTACGTGTGTTATAAATATAATGGAATTAAAATAAGACCGATATGTTTTTCAATATAGGTAATATTTTATTTGATACATTTTTCAGAAGTTTCTTTGGTATTGTCTACATTAATAAAGCATTACGATTTTGTGGATAAAATAATTTTTAAAGTATACGGTGATTCAAAACGAGTGTTAATTTTTTCAACCTCTTTAAATGAAAGGAAGAATTTTAACTTCTCTTCTAATGGTCATGTTCATTCTGTCGACCATTCTGTCGACCATTCTATCTGACTGTGGATGCAACGCTGTTATCCTGGTCTTCTTCGTTCCCAGCTTGTCACGAGTTTCCTGAAATATCTGGCTCTAGAAATGTCTTCCTTGATCGCTGTGGACTTCCGAGGGCACTCCATATTGGCTGATAAATTATTTCACCAATACATCCGCGACAGTTGTAACCTCTTGATTCGGGATCCTGTAAATTTCTACCTACTTCGTGAAATAATCCATTACAACCAATATGATTTTACCACAATTTTCTGTCGTCGTAAATGGTTCAGCGATATCTAAAGCAATCTTTTCGAAAGGGCTTTCAACATTATATTGTTTCATGGATGCCTTTCCCTTGCGATGTGATCCATTACTCGTAGCATAAGTCGTACATTTCTTACACCAGTCCTTCACATCGTCGGAGCTGTTCATCCAATAAAACCTTTCACGAACTCGCGGAAGGGTTTTCTTCACTCCCAGATGACCTCCTGATGGACTGCCATGTAACTTCCTCAGTACTTCAGCTACTCTCGTTCTCGGGATAACTAGCTGTCTTCTCTTTTCGGAACCATCATCGTTTTCAAAAAGTCTTTTCAATAGGCCTTCTTTCAGGACAAGGGAGTCCCACTGAGCCCAATATGCCTTGAATGTCAGTGAAACTCTTGACACTTCTTGCCAGGTAGGTCACCGATTTCTTGAAACTGCAGCTTCCTTAGATTCCGCTTTCTTACAGTTGGAACAGTCTCCTGGGTACGGCCGTCTAGAGAGTCGGCATTTTGGTCTAATATTACAACCTGAAGATCGGCTTGTTAATCCACCGTGGACATTAGTTAATTTATTTGATTTTAATAGTTGTTCAGGGTTATTCATATTAATTAGTCTCCACTTATGTATAATATAATTTATAATAAATACCCTAGACATTTTATTTGACTTGAGCTTAATTCATTTAAATAACCATTACACAATCCAGTAAATTCTAATGTATTGCCTAATTTTCTTTACCTCGTTATTACGAAAAAACAATGTCCTTCATAGAAAAACAATAGACTCATAGTTACCAAGTTTACTAATCACGATCACATAGGTTTTAAACAATAAACAAAAAAAAAACGTAAGAATAAATGTTTTTGTTATTGGTCAACCACAAGTTGAATACGATAAAAATATTACGTGGTTACGTTGCGTTTTATTTGTGAAGCGGAAAACTTCCAAATGAATGATTTATAATCGATATAAATTTATCAACATGATTTTTAATTTTAATGCTTTTACAAAAAAACTAGGAAGTTTGTGAATACCACCATAAAGTTTTCATTGACATTGAAAATGATCTTATTTTAACGAAACCTTCAAGAAATATTTACCTATCTAAAATCACTAATCAAATTCGACCATTTATATATTTTATGCATGCGCTCATACGTTGATCGTTTTGTGGTTTCGTCCATTTCTCTCTCCGATAAGAAAATATTTGATAGGTCCCAGTTTTGTTACATGATGGTATGTATACGTATAGACGACCAAGTTAGCAAGTTTATCACAAATTCGTGGTCAATATACGAAACAAGTAACACCACTAAACCCGGTATAATATTGATTATAATTTGTCTTCAACGTCTGTGCACGATACAGCTACTGAATACTCAACAAGATACAACTTTTGATATTTTTACGCCTGAAGGTTGGTATGCAACTGCACACTCGGCAAAAACAAAGAAACCTTTTTATAAAGTAGTTGAACTTAACTTTGATCAGTTTTTAAATAGCTTTCCTCTGTGGTCATTAAGAAACGACACCAAAATGAAAATGGGGAAACCGCCAGCTGGCTCAAAATGAAATGGATACAGTATAGAGAGGCAGATCCTATCCGAATATTTTATAAAGAAAAACTTTCCAATCTAGAATTTCAATCGATTCTCATGAAAAAGATCTCCACAAGGGCAGCCAGCGGTTTAAGGGATAATGTTGAATTTCTTTTATAAAGAGCTTTTGTGTATAGAAAAGAGAAAACTTCGTTGACTGCTCCAACTATGCCGTTCTCTCAGTATTTATGCAGCTTACAATCCATTTTATGAAAATTTGAGGTCTACGGAAGAAGCCACTTTGATGATACTAATTGACTTTTTTGTGTTTAATTTAGTTTAATAAGTTAATATGTTTCTGACGATAATTTCCAAAATTACGTTTATGTTTACGAATTTAATAAGTGAAAAGTCCCATAAATGACATATTGTAGCAAAAACATTAATTTCTTCTGATAAAATATTTTTGTTATACGTGTAATGGATTTAGTTAAGTCAAAATGTTTAAATTGAAATAAAAATTTTTGTAACACATTAAAAAGCCTATTTTTACTAAAAATAAAGATTTTAAATGCAGTTTACTCAAAACTTAACTTGAGTGGATTAGAATCATTTACCACTAGGACGACGATATGTTGTCTTTTTAGGAATCTAAATCATCTATTCTTCTCTTTTGAAATCATGTTTTTCAGGAAGAAACTATAAACGAGAATCAAGGTTGTTATACTTCTCACAAATGAGAGATGATAGAGTATGAATAAGGAGCAACCATTCGTCGGCATTTTTCCAAAAAGATCTGCAAATTTTGGTTTCTGGAGTTTGCTTCACTACAAATACTATAGCATACGTCTCTACAAGTTATGCTAATCGTCACGCACCTTCATTCCATCAGGAAACATTTAATAGTGCTGTCATTGGACTTGAGTTGGTTCTAATTTGAAATGAATTTATTTAGTCATCAAATAGTCATGATTGAGAAGAGCGGCTTTCAACATTCTAGTAATCAAAAGAATTAGTTTTCGCAATATATGTTTGGCATACAGTATATGAATATCGAATTATTTGACTTCCTGAATAAGTAGCAGCAATAATTGACATACTTTATGATCAGACAATAGTTTTTTGGTCTCATGAGAAACATGCACTTTGTCTTCTATTTTACAAGATCCTTGTTTGAGAAGAGGCTAGCGTATTCTTTTTAATTCAAAGTTTCTTGTTTCACTCTCCCGTTGCCAGGGCCGGCAAAAGGCTAGTTTAACGTCCGTGCGAAAGGCAAATTTTCCGCCCCTCCCCCATCGATTTGATGAAACATATTTTTAAAATTTTGTAAGTTTTGCAATAACCGTTATGTGGAATCAATTTACAAAGTTAAAATAAAAATACTCAAAGAAAAACTAATACGTTAACTATATTCATTTTCATAATCGTGAATCATGTGTAAATTAAAATACAAAAGAACAGAAGAAAATTATTTATTAAGTATTAAAAAAACTAATAATGACACTTAAAGTTATAAACATCTAAACATTATATTATAAAAATAAACATAATGAAAATATTTTCTAAAAAAAACATAAAAATTATATTATTCTACAAAATACAAACTGAATTTAATTAAAATTACCTTTTCTGGCTTTAGTTTGCGAAAAATCCCTAAGAATATTGTCAATATTAATATTCATCATTCTATGCTCAACATAGTCAGATTAACTATGCGCTCTTGAGAAATACTTGAACGTAAATAATTTTTAATTTTGAAAAACTTCTTTCACCTGTTGCCACAGTAACAGGAAGCGTTAATAAAATACGCAAAGTTACAACATTTAGAGAATTTTCAGACAAATAATTTTTACACACAAAATTTAAAACTTCTACTGGCGAACTCTCTGAAGGAACAATTGGTGACAAAACACTTAGTTCATGGTGTAATTCTGTACCATTAATATCAGCATACCTCCGTCTGTAAGACATATTAACTCGCAATGTTGACACTTTTTTAAAATCTCTTTACTATCCATATTACAAATACCGCTAATATGATTACGCAATAGTTCAAATCTTTCTTCCAGGGAATTTTTAGTTTTATCCACAACCAAATAAAAAAAGTTTATTTTAAATGATCGTGATGGATCGTCCACGGGTTCATCTCTACTTTCGTACGTAAATTGACGTTTGATTTTTCTAGGTCGGATTGCTGCAATTTCTTCAAAATTAACTTCTACTTCTAAAGTATCAGCCAATTCTCTAGCATCTACAAGTACTTCAACAAATCCCCTGTTACACTTTATATTCTTCAAATATTTTACGGTTTTTGCAAATAAATCATTTGAGGTTAATATATTAACTGCTTTCTGTTGAAGAATTTTGCTGATTATATTAATTCTGTATAATATATTACACCACATCACGGTGCATTATATAAAATTAAATTTTTTAATGTTTCTTAACAAATTCGAAACTGTATTTTTCCAAATTCATCAATTTTATCGTCAGTATATACCCGATATAAAGCATCATATATGTTTCCAATTTCATAACGAAATGGCGTTATCGCGTCGATGCGACTTTCCCACCGAGTTTGGCTGAGCGGCTTCAAAGTCAAATTTGTGATGTTGTTTTTTAAAATACTCCATCTATGTGTCGAACCCCCAAAAAAATTCCTGAATTATTTCAAAATATGGTACTGCCTGGACACACGTAGGAGCTGCATTGTTAAAAACTAAATTTAAATTTAAAGAATGTGCACTGCAAGGAACAAAAAAAAGCTCTAGGATCTACTATACGATTTTGCACTCCTACATGTTTCCCGCGCATATTAGCCCCACTATCGTATCCTTGTCCTCTCATATTTATTAAAGGAATATCAAGCTTGTTAAGTTCTTCTAATAAATATTCTGTTAAACTTTCTCCAGTTGAAGTATAAACATGTATAAAGCCCATAAAAGATTCCTGAATTGTTACTTCTTTTCCAGATTCTATATTTACATAACGAATAATTAAAGTCATCTGTTCCGTATGGCTCATATCGGGCGTGCAATCCAGCACAATAGAATAATATTTAGATTTAATGATGTCGTTTACTATTTTTGTTTTTATGCTAGATCCAATTATATTAATTATTTCATTTTGAATATCCTTTCCTAAGTAATGAACGTACATTTCTTTGGAAGTTGCACGCCGCAAATGGTCAGCCATTATAATATCGAAAGTACTAATTAAGTTTCAAAAATTTACCATTGCTTCTTTCGTAGAATTGTCAGTACTTCCTCGAAATGCCATATTTTGACAACCAAGAAATTCTATAGCTGCAACTAAACGTTTAAATACTTCAGTCCAACGATTAGCTTCAGTATTTATAATTTTTTGATGTTCAGCATCAATTGTTTTGCCCACTCGTAATCTCTGCTGGAATTCACACCATAACTGAAAGCTTTTATGTGATTGGGTGATTTTTCATGCTCAGAAAAATACTCTGACATGTGACGCCAATCCGAAAATCCTGCACTGGTTGATAAAGTAATAAAGGCCGTACCAAAAAGACGACAACAAAAACAAAATATTGAGTCTTTTTTGCGTGAATAAATGAGCCAAATACGTGAAACTTCCTTTCCATTACATAATCGCCTTTTATAATTATTAACAGAAACCGACGACCCGCTTTGTTTACGGGAAAATCAAAATTTTTAATTTGTAATTGTAGCGGTTCACGTATGACCAAAATCTGGCGTTCTTGATCACGTATAATTTCTGGCCACTCTCCTGGATCATATGATAATACCACGCTCGATTCCGACTCAGCCTTTGAATCCTGCAATTGACACAAAACTTCAGTTTGATACTAATAGTTTTTGCCTCATTTTTTCTTTATATTATATGTAAATAGAAAACTAGTTGTTTTTCCATTTACTTGTGAATAAAACAATGTTTTCCAACTATTTTAGATAAATATAAATCATTTTTAATACCTACACGTGTTTTTAAAATTAATTATACTCCGTTTTTAAAAGGCATGGAGTAATAAATCACTCATTTTGGCCGGAACCATATGCGTACCACATTTAGTCATTTAAAAAAAGTTAAGGCTTCTAAAATTATCTCATTTCCGAAAATAACCGTTTTGTAATATTATTTAAAATGAAATTTCGAATTATCAATAATATAATAAACTGTGGATTATATCACTGACATCAATTTTCCAGAAAATTTATTATTATGTATAAAAGGGCGTAGACGAGTCCCTCCACTAAGCTCCAGGTGTTTCAAAAACAACAATTTATAATTTAATGAAGGAGAAAAAAAAATGGAAACATCACAGCCCCAGCAAAGTCCCCAGGCCGACCCAAACTTGAAATGGATGACGACTTGAAGAATGGAATGAGGCGTAAGGTGCATGCTTTTTTCTTTAGAAAAGAGATCCCAACTCTCTCCAAAATTATGGCTTCGGTTCAAGAAGATTCAGATTTTCCGAAAATGTCTCGAAGTAGATTATGGAAAATTTTGAAGGAACTTGGATTTGAATATAAAAAAATTATCGGAACGCAATGTTGATTGATAGAGACGACATTGTCATTTGTAGGAGGAGTTATTTGCGCAATATTCGGAAAGCAAGACTAGATCAAAAACGAATTTATTATTTGGATGAGACTTGGTTAAATGCAGGTCACACTGTTTCAATGTTTTGGCAAGACACGAATGTCAAAAGTCGGAGGCAGGCAGCTCTTGAAGGGTGGTCAACAGGCCTCAATCCACCAGCAGGAAAAGGACGTCGACTCATCATTACTCATATCGGAAGTGCCGAAGGTTTTGTTAAAGGTGGATTGTTGTGCTTTGAGTCGAAGCAAACCGGAGATTATCATGAAGATATGGATGGAGACGTTTTCGAAGAATATTTCTCACAAATGTTAGATCTAATTCCAACGGTCTCAGTTATTGTTATGGATAACGCACTCCAGGTTAGTGGAGAAATTACCTTCAACTGCATGGCGTAAACAAGATATCCACGATTGGCTAACCTCGAAAAATATTGAATGCCCAGATAACCCGCTGAAAAATGAGCTCTTGCAACTTGCCAATTCACATAAACACAAATATAGTAGATACGTTGTAGATCAAATGGCATCAGCGCGTGGTATAACGGTGCTGAGGCTTCCTCCTTATCACTGTCAACTCAATCCCATAGAATTAATATGGGTCCAAGTGAAAGGGGAAGTTTCAAGAAAGAATACGACATTCAAAATAAGTGACGTAAAAGTTTTATTCGAAGACACGTTAGGTAACGTAACCAAAGAAAACTGGAAGAAATGTGTTGAACACGTGATACAAGAAGAGATATGTGGGAAATGGATCATATATAGACCAGGGTCGATAATTTTTAAAACCAAAAAAAATAATAGTGGGATGAAGCCCATTAGAAAAGGAGGGGAATATTATAAAAATGAAAGGAAAAATAATTTACGGGCGATCTGAGGTCGGGAAGGGGATGTGGGTGAGTTTTTAAGGGTAAAAAACGGTTTTTCTCGATTTTCGGCAAAACTAAAAGTCCTATCGAAAAAAGTCAAATGGCAAAGTTGTAGGTAATAAAAAGATCTAAAACTTTTGTATTTACACTTTTTTCACATAACCTCAAAATTTATGTGAAAAATTCAAAAAACCAGGTGTTTGGTTTTTTATTTTTCTTTTACAAAAAATTTTTTTTAACGAAATTTGGTGAAAACTAACCTTTTTATGTCGCAAATACGCTGTAATTTATTTGATTAAAAATATTTATTTTTTCACCTTATTTTGAATTAATATCGAAAAAACACCCTAATTTTCAATCGAAAACTCACCCGTCAAAATATCAGCTTTTTTCAAAAAGTTGGTATGTTTTCTGTTCGTTGAAATCTCTACTTTCCGATGGTGAAAAAAAAATATATGTTACTATAGTAAATCTTCTCAGAAAATGCAAAAAATCGAAAAAAACTCAAATTCAATTTTGTTTTTAATTATTATAAATAATTTCATCTAAAAAATGTGATTGCTGCAATTTGTTTCAATTAAAAAGTTGATTTAATTAATACTAATTACATTTATGTCATAGAAAATCTCATTAGATATAAATATAAATGTAAATCGTACAATTAAATGTAGATACTTTATTCTGATTACGTTATTCATTACAATATTTTTAAACACATTAATCTTATCATTCATAAATACCTTATATTCAATTCTAATCACTTATCCATTAGTTTCTGTCTTTTTGATGGCATTTCTTCATCGTTAGATTCGTCAAACATCTCCGATTCTAGTAGATCTTCGAAATCTTCATGACTATCACATTCTTCCTCTCCAACATTATTTCCAGACTGCGTTGGTTCTTCATCCACAATTTCTTCTGAATCATTAACTTCCTCGTAGGTTTCTTTTTCAATATTGGAGCAATTTTCAGAACCATGACAGTTTGAACATAAATTTGTGCATTTTAAACCATGTTTTCGGCAACCACATTTTAAACTATTCAGTTTCACAGCTGCAGCAAATAGTTTTGAGCAATATTTCCGGAATTAATTCTTTTTGTGTAAATTTGGGCATAATTCCACGTTGATATTGCTTCCAGCCCCAATCTGTTGCTGTTAGTTCGTTACCCAACCAAGTTTGAAGCTGATAATATGCCCTGTAACAATGTTGTTCTGCCGCTTCTTCTGTGGGTGGGAGGTTTGCCAAAACGAAAGATGATTTAATTTTTGCCAATTGATATTTTTGAAACCTTAATTGATTCAGTGTAATTTTTTCCTTTTTACATTTATAAATAGATTTGATTAGTTGTAATCCATTTTTTTATTTCTTCTTTACTCGCATCTTTCTTATAAAAAACATTGGCCAAATTTGACAAATTTTTAACGTCTAATAATGAATTGACGATACTTTTCTTTCCTTTTGCGGCAAATCCAGATGTTGTATCGCAACCAGACAAACAATGCAGAAATGCAACAATGTTTCTTAATGATTCATGTTTGAAACTATTAGACGTGAAAAATAGGTCTTTTACATTTCCAGAACCTGGTTTGAGAAAATAAATCTCATGATTATATGAATATAACTGATTTAAAAGGCCCACAACAATTACAGTTTTATTAGTACTCATTGCAACTTTTATCGCGGTTTCAATTATGTCAGCATCAGCATCTTCTTCTACTTGGTTGCAGGAAAATCCTCGTGACTGTAATCTTTTCATCAAAGTTTTTATTATTTTATCCTTATTTTTCTCGTTAGATAAAAAATTTTCTTGCAAAAAAGGTATTTTTGTATGATTTTGATAATCGAACTCTGGAATATTGTCTGAGGTTTTTCTACGACTACGTTCTCCTCTTTTAGTTGAAGTAGCTGCTGGTACTGTTGTGACACTAACTGATTTTTTAATTTCGGGACACCCATCAAAGACAATATAGCTGCTTACTGCGTAATGTTTTTCTACATAGCGCAAATATTTATTCATTATCTCTCCTACCGTTTCATTTTTTTGCCAAATTACTTTGTGCAGTAAAAATCCACCGTCAACGACATGCACTACACCGTCAGAAAGCGTTGGTCCATTCGCACTCACAAATAAATCGTAAAGTTGAGATTTAACATTTTTCCTGAGGCAATTTTCTGTAAAAAGTGACAATGGAAAAGGTGCAAGCTCATATTGTAAATAAGTTTCCATATCTTTTTTACTGTCAATAGTTAACGATATTCTTTGAAACAACAATAATGGATCGATAGCTATAATATCTCCGTTCACTTTAACGGAAGATTGAAATGTTTTTAAAGACAAGACTTTGTTTTTCCTTTTAAATTTTACACTGCCAAAATTCATTCCAACAATAGCTTGCAAAGTAATTAGAGTGTTAATTTTAATAAAAAGCTCAACATTTTTTATAATAATTAAAAAAAATTTCGAATTCGAGTTTTTTTCGATTTTTTGCATTTTCTGAGAAGATTTACTATAGTAACATATATTTTTTTTCACCATCCGAAAGTAGAGATTTCAACGAACAGAAAACATACCAACTTTTTTAAAAAAGCTGATATTTTGACGGATGAGTTTTCGATTGAAAATTAGGGTGTTTTTTCGATATTAATTCAAAATAAGGTGAAAAAATAAATATTTTTAATCAAATAAATTACAGCGTATTTGGGATATAAAAAGGTAAGTTTTCACCAAATTTCGTTAAAAAATTTTTTTTTGTAAAAGATAAAAATAAAAAACCAAAAGCCTGGTTTTTTGAATTGTTCTCATAAATTTTGAGGTTATGTGAAAAAAGTGTGAATACAAAAGTTTTAGATCTTTTTATTACCTACAACTTTGCCATTTGACTTTTTTCGATAGGACTTTTAGTTTTGCCGAAAATAGAGAAAAACCGTTTTTTACCCTTAAAAACTCACCCCCATCCCCTTCCCGACCTCAGATCGCCCGTAAATTATTTTTCCTTTCATTTTTATAATATTCCCCTCCTTTTCTAATGGGTTTCATCCTACTATTATTTTTTTTTCACTTTTTATTATTTTTAAAGGCTTCTACCCTGGTCTAATAAGTGAACACATGATTGAATCATTTATAATCAATGTTAATAATGGAAGCTCAACAGAATCGTCTGATTCTGATATATAGACTAGTTTTTGTGTTAGTTATTACTATTATTTGTTAGACTTTTTTATAAATATTACATTAATTCGTACTTTATTCCTGCATTTTTCTTTTTCCTCTCCTATTGTAAACGGTATATTAGTAGTAAAGTTGATACCTTCTGCAAAAAAATTGCTATTTTTTATATAATATTTTATGTTTATTGTTTATTCATAGGAACACAAAAAAATGTGTTTTCATTGAATCGATATTGTGAACTCTTTTGAATAGTTTTCGTAATTATAATTTCATAGTGCCTTCATATTTATATACCAAGTTTGTTTTGTCCTGATTGCACGCCTCTGAGGATTAAATTGTTTATTTGTTCATTCAAATACAATAGAGCGACCCTTTCAATACAATAGGCGACCCAACCGAATACAGAGTTACGGGGTGTCTACCTGAAATTCGTAACAAATGAGAAATTTTAGTACAAAATTAGTTAAACTTCGAAGATATTTTATTATACACCCTGTATCGGTTTTGCATACCTAATGAGCTTTTATTACTCCATGCCTTTTAAAAACGGAGTATAAATTTGTCTAAAATTGTTGGAAAACGATGTTTTATTATATATAACTATAAATAATCTTACGTTTTGATGGCCTAGTTAAAAATATATAATTCAAATATGCATACCTCTTGCAATTCCTCATTTGTTTTAATCTGCATTATATTATTTTTTGTTTGTTCTTTTTCCGCCTGTCCCTCAATTGCGACTTCTAAATGTGATTCACCCGATTGCGCTGTATAAGTTTTTGTTTCAGGCATAGTATTGGGTCCAGATATAACAGATGTCCCTTCTTCTATTACATGGTTTGTTTTTAGCTTCTATTTTTGCTTATCTTTTTCTGTAATACGCTCCTGACTGTTTTTGTCTGACATTGCAGTAATTTAAGCAATAAGTTAACCCTTTAAAATTTAAATAAATATCACACTTTATCTTAAACAACAACAACATACAGTTCCACACTGCTGTAACACACAGTAGGTAGCAACTAATTATTTCTTTTTGAATTTGAAAACACTACCCTGATACCGGCTAGACAAAACAAAAAATATTTATTACCTGCAGGTGGTGCGGTGGCGACTGGCGGCGCCTTTCATTCCCCAATAAAATAACAGCGCTTGGGCTTGCTTATCTTCTGACCGACCGGCGCGGACACGACGCCTTTCTTTGTCAATAAAATAATACCGCTCGTCTGTTCACGCTCGGTGAGACACAATACATCATAAGCAAATACACTGATTGATATATTATGCACTTAATTTATACTGGATAATAAATAATTTTACACATTTTCTTGTGCTCTAATTTATTGTTTATATTTTTTTATATTAGACACTATTAGTTCTTACCAGTTTTTTATTAACTATCTCTTGATTCGGCGCTCCTAGACGTTGGCGCCCCGTGCGGGCGCACGGTTCGCACGGGCCTTCCGCTGGCCCTGCCCGTTATCCTCTAAAATGGAGACAGGAGCATAGGCTTATATATTAGTCACCCAGAGAAAATTCCTCATAAAAATGGCTTTCACATTACCATTTATAATCTTTGTTTTTACATACTTCAACAATTAGTATAATTTTAAATTAAACACTTGTTCTAGTAACATAAAATACCTTTTCCGTTGGCAGGGATTTTGGATGCTCTAAAAAGAATTCTTAGAAAACTATTTACGTCAATATTTTGTTCCACAATTGGACGATCAGAATAAAGAATAATAAAGCATCAAACAATTAGATTCATATTTATTATTAGCACCAGAGCCCGTTCCAATAGATCTCCAAAATAAAATCGTTAGCTGATGCTAGGAAATAAAGATTGAATAATGAATTGATATTACGGTCATTGAAGTTTTATAAATAGAATTGCTAACTCATCGATAATTATTGTCTATAAGTACCATATGTTCACCGTTCGGAAATAACGAACAGGATGAATTTAACTGTTATCTATAAGAAGAAAAAATGTGTTACAGCCTCCGGTAAGTTCATTACGTTGATGTATTATATAACGATTATGTGGTAATCAATTAAAACTGAGAACGCACTTTATAGTACAGAAGCTAAACATCTTCTAAAGGTTAAGTGAATGGTATATATAGGTTCGTAAAGTTTCCGGTCGCAGCATGAACGTTACTTTCCAGTACATTACTGGAGCAAACGAACCGATAGTTACTTTAATTTTATTGTACATAGATCTCTATAAACCTAGTAGAATCGATTTGAAATTTCGAATTTTTGATTATGCTTGATTCATATCAAAATTGCATCACAGATTTGTTGTGAACTGCGTAAAAATCCATGTCGGAAACATCTTCGTGAATCGAGAAACACTTCTAAAATCTTCAACATTGAAGAATGTGAGAAATAACAAGGTAAATATATAATGACTTTATAGTGAGCTCATCAGAATATATTTCACGAGATAGTGTGTTCATTGAAACCGTACACTTTGGTGACGGTGTATCCCCCTCGTTATATTTAGGACAGATTGTAAATAAATTTGGTGACCCGCTGGATAACCAGAAATGTACAAATTGGTGGGAGTTATAGAGTTCAAGCAACCCTACAATACCAGAAATACGAGTTTAAATCAAATTGTAATAATGGGGCACTACACCGGGATAGCACCAAGAGAAAATGTCTTAATTGAGATGACCGACCTGAAAGACAAAGATCTAAAACTCAACAAGAAATTCAAATGCCACCCCCACTCAATTATATATATGAAAATGACTAAAGACTGATGTAAAAAAAATAAAAGAATAAAGTAAATACATGTATTCTGTGCATCAATTTTTATTTGTTCGGCTGGCTTGATTTACATTGTATAGTAATTCGAAAACAAAAGGTGACCGAAGAATATTTGATTTATTATATAAATTTCGTACACCATATACTATGGCTATTAATTACATAAGTCAACAAGAGAATTTCTCCACGACGATTAGTGAATGTAATAATTCCGAAATCAATTTCAACAGTAGAATATAAACATTCAGGCTCTATGGTCAAAATATTCATTCTGACACACTTGCTTCGTATGTGTTTTCATTCAATAACAAAGTGTTAAAATATTCCGGAATCGAACTAAAGAATATGGGTTGCCATCGAAGCCAATACTGTCATTGTCAGATATAAATGACAGGGTGAATTATTCAGACAAGTTTAAAAATAAGCAAAATTAGTGAAAAAACGAATGAATCCGATATGGAAATGAAAAATACTCTACCTGAAATTACGAATACCATAAACGAAAATCTGCTGCCGTAAAAATCTAAACGTGAATATGAAAAGTATATGCAATGTTAAGGGATTGGCAACAAGAATAGACGTTTTAATTGCATTTTTCGATTATTTAATAAAAAATGGAAATCTACTTTATGGAAAATATACTGAAGCCTAAGATTAAAACGCTCATCTGAAAAGTATGCAGCTGAAAAATTGAAGATTTTTACTGAAGAAAATGTTGGAAAATTCTTAGAAATTGCTCCGGATGAGATATATTTAGTAGTGTTGAAGATGAGACGAGACTTTGAAAAATCTCGTCTTGTCTCGCAAAAAAGGTGGAAAGTCTCGTCTCGCCTCATGTCTCGCAAATTTGTCATGTTTCATATTTAAATAAAATCAGTTTAAATTTTTTTTATTGATGCCTCATATTACCTTTTTAAAGCACGCCTCAGCGTGTTTAAATCGAACTTTCAAACACGCGCGTTTTTTAAAGTCCCTATGGTAACAACAACAACTTGAGAAATGTAGCTATCAATGACAACAGTTTTTAAACTGTATATTTTCATTGGGAACCAATGTCTTATTTGGTTTTTTCTGCAAAATTTATTTATATATTCATATATACATTGTATCCTTTCAAATATAAATTTAAGAAACTTTTTGATTATTGATCTGACAGCAGTACCTCGTAACGTCAAATAAAAATAAATACTATTTGACTTTCACAAAACTTGGCTGGGCATCGAGGACAGACTTCCATTTTTTTGTAGAAATAATATAATAATAATATTTTATGATTTCAAAGTGCACCAATAAAAAAAATAGCGTAAAGTATTCGTGGATAACTGGTCTTTCAAACACTCTATTTCGAGAACTCCGGCTGCGCCGTCGCGCGTGTTTAAAAGACCTCTTTATCCACTTATACTGTAATATACTAATTTTAATCAACAAAAACATAATAATATTTCAATTTCTATTGAATGCTCCAATAGCAAGACCGTCCTATTGTAATCCTTTTACTCAGAAAGGTTATTCAAACGTTTCTTATAATCTTCCGACCATCGACCATAAAAATTCCAGCACAAAGTGACAATAAGTAAGGGATGATTATTTGCAGTATCGGTTAGTGTCATCTTTAAGCAACAAATTCCTGTGCATTTAGTTTTTTTAATATTACTTATTTTGTATAGTTATAGCGTGTGGCTACGCTAGCTTAATATAAAATAATACTGAGGGGCGGGGAAATCGGGGTAAGGGCTGATTTTTGCAGGATCGGTTAGTGTCATCTTTTAGCAACAAGTTCCTGTGTATTTAGTTTTTTTCAATATTACTTATTTTTATAATTATAGCGTGTGGCTACGCTAGCTTATTATTACGCTAGCATAGTTTGCGTTTTCTCGGAAACGGCATTAGCAACTAAATGAATCTCAGCGTTACAAATTAGCAAAAAATTATTAGCCTGGTCCGAAGGATACCGTATAAAATGGCTACGCTAGCATAATATATGTCGAAAATGCAGTTTTCGGGATATCACCAGGATACATTTCGATCTGATGGTATCCGTTAGCTAGATCTAACGTTGTAAAATACTGGGCGTGCCCTAGTTTGTATAAAATATCGTTTATGACTGGAAGTAGAAATTTATCATCGATAGTCTTCTCATTTAGTTTATGATAGTCTATTACAATTATATATTTCTTTTTATCGTTTATTATTCCATCCGATAACATTTACTTATTCGACCATCTACTTCTTTTCTATAAATTTGCGGATACTTATAATTTTTTGTATACCTATACTGGACTATCATCAATAAGAATAATTTTGTGGTTAATTTGATTTGAAAATGTAAGGGGTATTTCCTCAACATATCCCCGTACTCATAAGAAAGATTTTTAATAGCTTCATATTCTTCCTTATTACAATGATCTAACCTAAATTTATTTGTTATCTTTCTGTAAACAATCAAGTTCATCTTCATATATATCCATTTTTTTCAAAACAATTTAAGTCTATAGTAGATTTCAATTCATTTTCTTCAATTAACTCTACTTGAAAGGGTTCAGTAAAAGTTATTTCAACAGAATATTCACTACTATTCGTAATTACAGTAAAAGCAAATGAATCTACAATTTTTACCAGACACTGAGGCATTTCAGCTTCTCCAAAATTAACATAATTTAATATACCTATGCCGGAGGTTTGATTTACCGGTACTTTTACTTTCTGGCATACTCGCGGGGGAATAATTACTTGGCTTGGTTTAAAAGACTTATACTAAATACAGCGTGAGGCGTTTCTAAGGTAAATTATAACCTATTAAGCCATCAAAATTTGGGGAAAAATCGAATAAATAAAATTTGTGATTACCTTTAACATTAAATGAAGAGAATATAGAAATGATTATAGTTGCATCATGAAAAGATGTTGCATGAGCGGCACAGAACATTTTTCAGGTCTAATAAACTTTTTATATATTTTGTGAGTAAGATCCGGTTTAAGAAAATTTTGGCCTGACCCTGTAACTGTAAGAAATTTAGCATTTAATTCTGGTATAATAACCTTAGGCAACGCTGAATAAACAACATTATTTATATTCATCATTTTACATTGTCTTACGAGGCCATTTGATAAAAATTTTCATCATAATAATCTTTGCAACTATTTTCTTGGAACTTTATGTTCTCATTAGATTGTGAAAAATTACAAGATGGTTCAATTTCATAAGGTAGTGGTTCTACGCATTATATAATTCTTCAAAATTAAAATTCTGCGGTTGTTTGGTTTATTCTTGAAGACATTAGATTTTTCATTTGTCATTTTACTCATATTATTAGAGGAGGTATCCATAGGTTCTGGTTTCATAAAATTATTATTTCTTGCCTGTATTGAGCGATTTTGAAAGTTTTGTTGAGCTCGTAGGTTAAAGTTTGAATTAAATGATCTGGGACTAATTTGTTGCGGGTTTGCATTTGCAAAATTAGGTCTTTGATTTTGAATGTTAGGTGTTTGATTAAAGTAATTTTGAAAATTTGGTCTCGGATTACCAAAATTTTGATTATATTGAAAGTTTCTGAAATTAGGCTGTTGTGGTTAAGTAATAAAATTTGGAAATGAATAAGATTGGGCGTTAGCCGGATAACGCCCTCATGGTTGGAGCTTTTGTCTATGCTGAAAATTACCACTTGCTTTTGAGTTTAAAAAACTTCGATCTTTAAAACTAAGGAAGTTTTCTTCCTCTCTGGCGTGAGCCATAGCTTGTTCAACTGAATCAGGATTTTTTAATCTAACAATTAATTGCATATGATAATTTAGACCATTAATGAAGGTCTTTAAACACAAATCTTCGTATTGTTAAATTTTTGATAGCTTAACAATATTTGGGTCGTTCGACATATTTATTTTTGAAAATAAAATACTACGCGCATCTTGGATTTTTAGTCCAAAATTTTGTACGTTCTCATTCTTTTCAGGATGCATCGAAATTATGACTTGGATAATACAATCAATTGTTCTTTGGTCAACTAACCGTGAATCTTTAACCATTGCCCAATTATCTAACTCTGTTCTAGAAGCTATTAAGTCAGCAGCTCCACCTATAAGTTTTCCAATTATAATATCAAACAAACAAATATTTATTGCAGCATTAGGATCACCACGATTAAAATGATTCATTAAAAAATTCTCGCGCTTTAATAAATCTATTAAGTTGTTTCGGGTTTCTATCAAAATTTTGGAATATTATCTGCTTGGTATTTAATTAATTGATAGTTTGGTTGAGCCATGCCGTTTAATTTTAAATTTGTAATTCTATCTATATCTTCCACGATGATAATCAGAAAAAACACTTATACAAAAATAAAATAATAGGAATTAATTATAAAATGGAGACACTCACAGCAAAAATGTATTCTTCATTTGTTGAATATTCTTAACTATACTATGGACTTTAAACGATTTTTGTTCCTCTGTCCGCGCTAATAGGGTCGTGGACGATGTAGTTCTGGTCCCATGGTCAAACTATACTATGGACTTTTGGACGTTTCTTGTTCCTCTAGTCACTGGTGAGTTCTTATGAGCACTCGAATTTCCGTAGGTTCGCACCAACTAACCGTTAAAATGAAGAACTGTACGAGATTTCGGCACTTTCCGTACAATTTTGGCCAAATCCTACTGACTGCGCCAGTTAAAAGCTCGAAGACGATAAACTTGTTTTTAAAATTTTCTATTTTATTATTAAAGCGCAACAAAAGAACTAACCACAAAAATATGGTGTTCTACAATTTATAGGTTTAATAAAAGTATTATATTTCTTGCTACGTTGCATTGTGCAAGAATGTAACTTTTATTTGTATATTTTCTGTAGGTTTACAAGAAAGTTCATCACTATCCGAATTCATCGTTACAATATGTATATCGGCAGATCGACAAGTTTGTAGTCATTTGATATTTGGTATTATTGACAATTCTTAGTTCAAAATTAATAAACTTCTGGAGTGCGACAAATAATTCGTGTGACCTATTGAGATGGACGTTACTGTGTAAAGTATCGATACACCGTACCGTTATAAATATATTGTTTTGAAAATATCAATATTAGAAAATATCGTTATGAAAAATTTTAATACTGAAAATTTCGATATTTTGCAGATGCGATTATATTTCACAAACAAATTTCCGAAACAAAATACGCAGGTTTACTTAGTGAAAATATCGTATCCTATCCCCCATCTCCAGTCACCTATTGGGCTGAGCCGGAATGTTGTGTTGTTGACATAGCAACATATGCAAAAGCGTGAATTATCATATATCACTCAAGTGATGTATGGGGACCATATACTTTTAGTTAGGAAGTAAAATATTGATTTCAACAGAATTAAGGGCCGACATACGCCATTCGAGAAATTAGGTTCTGGCATGGCACAGTCACGATGCTACAAAATGCAAGGCAATTGAAGAAAAAGGAAGACCCTTATCCAGAATTTCTGGAGGTTCGGGGCGAGATTCGACTACAGTTCTTGCTTGCATGTCTGCAGATGGATCCTGTCTTCCGCCTTTGGTCGTCTTTAAAGAAGTTGGCGTGCAAGCCAGGTGGACTTCGGACAAAGCTTTCCCAGGAACCACCTACACGTGTTCTAGCAACGGATGGATGGAGGAACCTCAGTTCTTTGAATGTTTTTCGTCGGTATTTGTGTCCCACGTACAATCTTTACGGCTTTCAAGAGATCTTCCGCAACAAACAGCTGTTTTACTTTTTGACGGACATACCAGCCACATTAGCGTCCGGACAATTAAAGTGGCTATGGTGAATAATATCCATTTAGTGAAATTCCCGAGTCATCTCACAGATCGTATCCAGCCTCTTGACAAGTGTGTATTTGGCCCTATAAACAGGAAATGGAACCGAAAAGTGGTTGAATGTGCAAAAATACAAATTGAAAGCAGAGAGTCAGCACGTTTGTCTAAATTCTTATCTGTTGAACTGTTGTCACAAGTCTTGACAGAAGGAATGAAATCTCAAAACATCATAAAAATATTTGAGTCAACGGGAATTTTTCCTGTCGACGCTAAAAAATTTCCAGAAACAGAATTCAACTCTGCTGCTCTTAAAAAATGCAAAGAGGCCGTTAACAAAGTCTTGCCAGATTCGAAGTCAGACTTTGTTCCTAACCCTAACTTGGTTCCATCTACACCGTCGACTTCAATAATGTGTAACTGCATGCCTGAGCCCTCCCATCCCAGTGAAACGTCCGATCAGCGGATAATTTCACAGGACTCGGTATCCGAGGTTGGTGAAATTCAGCAAGAAACGTCATCCGTAATTGCGAGCAGCAGTCAACTTTTTGAAGTAGGACCATCGACAAAGTCCCTTCCAACACACTCGACTCCTGTTAAGGATAATGAAGAAACTCAAACTCCTTTGACTCCCAACACTATAGTAAACATTTTTGCTGAATACAATAAACGTGGCCAGCGTGACCAAGTTCAAGTTAAACAAGCTCAAAGATGAATTATTCTTGAAACTGCTCAAAACGAAAAAAATGAGGAGACAACAAAAAGGACGGCCTCCAGTCCAGAAAGCAAGAGCAAGACAAAGAATAAAAAAAAAGGCTTCTTGCAGTACCAAGCAAAATAAACGGACAACGAACAGGCAATAAGGCTTGCCAAATTCAGCAAAACTTACATAAAAAAAATGCTGTCTTTTGGGAAGCAAAACTGAAGTTGCAAATATTGTTTACAATTACCCCAGTTGACCCTGCCTCGTTCACCCCACCATACCTTCTGACCGACTGTAATCTATTTCCCAAAGGCTTCTTTATCTTTTGGAACAGTATGTTTAGAATTTTATTCTTCAAATTAGTCTTTTTTTCTTCACTTCGCATTTCTATTACAGAGGTTTGCTATCAAGTTGATGATCAAAGTAATCAAGTTAAAGCAATAACACAGATTCCCAAAGCAGGTTGTTCTTTTTTACATACTGTACACAATCTAGCTTTTAATTATTAGATGGAGAATGTTTCACTTGGAGCCCTGCATTAGGTAACTGAATTTCTTTTCTTTATCACTCACAGTATTGGTTGTATGTTCCGAGTGCGAAATCTCGAAGATTTAAGTACCGATTTTATTCATACTTCTATGTTTCAACTTCATAGAGAAAATCCAAGTATGACAGTTCTCAGTTCAATAACGTTGTGCCAAATGAACATGTGCATCCAAAAAACACTGGCAAAAGATTAACAGAAATACGAGTATGTTTTCAAATACGGTCAGTGTATAAAACTACTCGAAGCAAGGTCAAGAAGGTTTTATTATGACGACCACGCGTTATTCATATCAATTAATTTAACATTTTTTTTGAAAGTGATAGACGACTAGTAAATTTTTTTACAACGTATTTTTTACATAATTAAGATTTATCTTTAACACAAGGAAGGCGATAAACCACGCATTTATTTTAATCTATTTACAAAGTTAATAATTGATCATTAAGTAATCATCGGTAAAATGGGAATTTTAGATAACTTAATGCTTCCCGCGTGTTTATAGATACACTGAAAAACTTTTTTAAATGCAAATAATGGTTGTTAAAATATCGTATTGAGAGATATTTTTTTGTTAGTTTATATTTATATGTAACTTTTCTATGACTTAGTAATACAGAACATAATAGAGCTACTTTTTTACGACTTTCTTCTAATTTTTTTTTCTGTTTCTGATTTAATGTGCACCTTACACTCGTTTTTTTATTATTTTAGCTATTACTTATTTCAAGAACATTTTGGATTTGTTACCTATTCCTTTTTGGTTTCCGCATTTCTCCTTCAGACCTTTATTGAATGCGTCACCACTATTGTAATTATCTTTTCTCTATAAAAATCTAATGTTAGCTGTATTCCCAAGTCCAGTATCTGCATTTCTCATTGGACCAATATTTTCAGATACATTAACTTATATTCTCTTTTTATTACCTTCCTGTAACTATCCGGTGACACAGTTTCATTTATTACACAGGCGGTGGTTTTTACCACCAGGGACTAGTACTTACATAGTGCTTTAGGTACCAGAGCTTCCGCTAGACCAAGACCAGTGTACGTGATGAAGAATCACACTGGATCTAGACCAGAGAAGGTCGAAAAAAAATCCTACTCAGGCAATGCTAGCGACCTACCTAAGCTGAACATACTAAAGCGCTTAAAAAAGAAACGAGAAGCCTCGGAATAGGATGGATAAAAGGTAATAACCACAGCACGAAAAAGGATTATGAGGCGGAACCTCATAAGATTCAGCACATGGTACATCGGCCCTTGGAGTAAAAGGAATCAGCAAATATTACATGAATTGGAGTCCCACAAAATTGAAACATGTGCCTTGAGTGAGACAAGAAAGAAAGAAAAATGAAGCATACACGTTAACAATTGCATACTCATATACAGCGGAGTTGGGAAAGACAAGCAAGTGCAAGGAGGAGTAGGTCTGCTACTATTACATAAAAAATATGAAAATAATATCACAGACATAAAATATATTAACCCATTAGGGTCCACGGATACCGTGTGGTATCGCAAAACAGGTGTAGTAAAATCCCCACCCTGCTAGAGCCCGCAAATTCGGCGGTGACGCTTTCGTGTTACTTGGATCGTTAACGGATAAAAGCCCGCAGTTGACCTTCAGACGTAGTTGGATGAGCGTACGTTAGTTTTGGTGCCAGTGTGAAGTTTGATTTGAATGCGTAATATTTTTCGCGTGAAATAATGGACATTCAATGGGCGTAATTATATTTTTGACTTATTGGTAATATTTTATGTAAGCTAATATATGGTACTAGATTGCTAAAGGTTTGCTAAATATATTTAGATAATTTTTCTACATTTTTGTTATCCATAGTTTCCATTATAATGCCCAGAAGGCATGTTATACCATATGGTATCCGTGGTACTTTGGGTACAAAGTTATGTCGTTTACCAAATTGATAAATACAGTGTAAATATACCATTTTATGCGGGAATTTTTGCATTCTCAAGCTCTAGATATGCTAGATGAAGATGAAGAAGTACAAGAAAAGGTCGATCAAATTTTTATCCAGAAGTTAATGCTGATTCAGACGAGGATTCGGCAGATGACGATGATGGGTGAATGATGTACAATCTTACAGGTGTGTTGTAATTTATTTTTACCTAGATCAACAATTTATTTTTTATATAGGACGCCAGTTACGAGCTGATGCTGAAATACAGCTGACAAACAATGACAGGATCAGTGGAATTTGAAAAAATATCGAGGTAAATTTCAAAATAAACAAAACCCAGTTCTGATTCTAAAAGCTAAATTATTATTGTAGGAGACAGCCAGTACAAACTTAGATGCCTCACAGCAGACGAATGGAACTATCAACAGCAAAATGGGAAACTAGTTATGAGGCACGCAACAAAGAATGGATAAATAATTGACTCACAGTGAAAAAGAACCCAAAATGGATAGAATGTGATTTCGAACCATCAATTCGAGGTTTTAAGAAAGTGATTATTCGCTTTATACAAATATGTCCGCCACAGAGCTTTTTGAATTATTTTTTGATGACGATATGTTCCAGCATTTAACTGAGCAAATACAACTATATGCTCAGTACAAAAATGAAGCTGACCCAGGTATTTCCAATTCAGAAATACGTTGTTTTGTGCCTATCCTTATTTTAAGTGGGTACAATCATTTGCCTAGCAAGAAACTGTACTGGCACATGAAAGATGACGTCCATAACAACATGGTAGCAAATGCCATGAAGCGAAATAGATTCATTCAAATTCAAAAATATATCCATTTGGCAGACAATACTGAAATCAATTAAATTGATAGAGCTTGGAAATGGCGGCCACTTATGAATAAAATAAAATAGTTTAAACCACTTTCAACCTTTCAAAAATTTGTCATTTGACGAGTCAATGGTTAAATATTACGGACGCCATGGATGCAAACAATTCATCCGTGGCAAGCCGATACGTTTGTACCCAAAATGTGGTGCCCAAATTCAAAAGATGGTTATCTCATAAATTTTGACTTATAGCAGGGAAAAGACCACGAGCTCCCAAAACAAGATTTACCGTATATTATTCATATAGATAATTTATTTACTGGTCTAAATTTGCTTTCATATCTAAAGTATCTCGGTTTTGGTGCAGTAGATACGATTCGGGAAAACCGAATACCGAGATCATGTCCGCTAACCAATAAAAAACAATTTAAAAAAAACCGTGGACACATCGAACATATTATTGAAGAAAATGATGGTATTCTTATTCTACTGTTCAGATGGATGGACATTTCAGTGGTTACAATTGCCTGTACAAATGACGGTATCCATCCATTATCAACTGTGAAGACGTATAGCCAGCAAGAAAAAAAGCATCTAATGGTGTCTCTTCCAAACTGTATTGCATCCTATAAAAACAACATGAGAGGGGTTGACCTAATGTATCAAGGAATAGCCACCTATAGGATAGGGATTTCGGTATACCGAAATAACCTGGGAAGACAGGCGATTAGAAAACTTAACAATATACGAAATTGACTGTCTCGACCCTTACTTCGTGGAATATGCTCATATTAGTGTTTTTAAATGAAACTCAAGGTCTCTAGTTAATTCCACAATATAATTATATTGTGGAATTAACTAGAGACCTTGAGTTTCATTTAAAAACACTAATATTAACAATATACTGTGGGATAAAACGATATCAAAGGATAACAAACATAAAATTTATAACAGTATAGTTAAAAGTATCGTCTCCTATGGAAGTGAGGTATGGCCGTTAAAGGAAAATGCACTTAAAATGATAGAAGCCACCGAAATGGATTACTGGAGGCGTGCTGCTGGAAAATCGAAGCTGGATAAAGTCAGAAATGAGAAAATCCGAGAAATAATGGGGACTAAACACAATTTAACAGAAGATATCCGAGTTAATCAACTTAGGTGGTATGGACACGTACAGAGGATGGAACAAACTAGAATACCAAGAAAAGTGCTGGATTGGACGCCATACGGCAGAAGGAAGAGAGGGAGACCTAGGTTGAGTTGGAGAGAAGGAGTAGAAAAGGACATACAGGCAAGAGAAATAGAGGAGAATCTATGTACCGATCGAGATAGATGGAAGCTGGAAATCAGAAAACGGCGAAGAACGTTATGAACTGATATATATATATATATATATATATATATATATATATATATAGGATAGGGATACGTGGAAAGAAATGGTATTGGCAAATATTCACCTGGCTTATTGATGTTGCCATACAAAATGCATGGTATCAATGTAGGAAAAATCACAACGTGTCTAACCTGGAATTTAGGCGTGAGATTGTCCAAGTTTACTTGACAAGATATGGGGTAAGTCCAAAAAATCCTGGACGCGTAACTCTAGCCAAAAACATTCGACCTGATATAAGGTTTGATAGAATGGACCATTTTGTTGTTTCGTGTCAAAGACGGCGCTGTGCTGGAGAAGCATTTAAGTCATTTGGTAGGACCATGTGCCAAAAATGCAATGCTTTGTATAAAATGTTTTGCTTCGTATCATAAGGCAGAAATTGATTTTTTGTTCCACTGTAAAAATTTGAAAATGTGCAATAAACATATCCTTTAAAGACCACGAGTACCATGTGGAATCAATGTTTTTTTTTCAACACTGTATATTGAATTTAAAAAAATATTATTTTATGTTCTTTTGCTATCCAACTATTTAAAAAAAATGAAAAAATTAATAATCAAGCGAAAAAAAAATAATTCGGTCTTTAATGGGTTAATCAGCACTTGCATATGGTAACACTAAAAATTCAAAATACCGCACTTAACATTGTTTCTGCTTACGCGCCTAATATCGTAAAAAGTAAAGGAGAGAAAGATACCTTCTACGAAAATATACAAAACCACCTAGACACTACAAACATAAACAATAAAATAATTATTCTGGGGGATCTCAATGCACGAGTAGGTAAAACACTACTAAAAGGAGTGAAACAAAGGTTTAATGAAGAGACAGTCAAAGAAAACGGAGAAAGACTTATATAAATGCGCCTGATGATTAACCTTAGAATTAATAACACATATTTCGATCAACATAAAATAGCTTGGTCGGATACAAGAGGCTGTAATTCCATTATTGACTATATCATAACTAACAGGAAAATACATCCCACAATATACTAGATGTGCGTAGTCTGTCGTCAGCTAATGTAGGATCATACCATGGACTAATACTGGGAAAAATAAATGAAAAAATCACAACCGGGAAACACACAAATACAAAGAACGAAGAGAGGCTATATACAGAATGCCTATAAAACGAGGGGACTAAGAAACTTTACCAAAACAGACTAGCAGATAAGTTAAGCAAGCACGAATTAACAACAGTAACAGATATTGAAATAATCTGGAGAACCATTAAAGAAAGTTTCCAAAAGACTGCAGAGGAAGCCCCAAGCAAATGAAAAATTAATAATAACAAACGCGAATACAAGACACCATGGTTTGATGAAAGAGTAGATACATTAGCGAAAGAAAAGAAGCAATAGGTTCTAGCACATAAAAAAGCCAAACACAAGAATCCAGAGAAGAGTATGTAAGAAAAAGATATAGAGTCAATCAAGAAATAGACAGCATAAAGAAAAGATCATGGGAAACATTCACAAAAGATATGGAATACGACCTATATGGATCTCAAAGAAAAGCATGGAAAATGATAAAGAGGCAAAGAAAACATATGAATGAATCTATACCTATTGACAACATCACGGAGGAAAGGTGGATTGAACATTTAACAAAACTATATGGGCGCGCAGAAGATGAAGAAAATAACAGAGAAGGAGCGGGCGAAGACAATAGTCACATAGTACAAATAACAAAAGAGGAAATAAAAATACGAATAAAAAAGTTGAAAAACAGAAAAGCACCAGGTCCAGACGGAATTCACAATGAGCTTATAACGTATGGAGGCACAACACTACACAAATATCTCCTTGAAATGATTAACAATATACTAGTCACAGGAAAGTCCCGATAGAATGGAAAGACTACTACCCATTCTAAAAAAAGGAGAACACATGAACCTAGCAAATTATAGAGGTATTTGTTGCTTTGTGCTTTCGATCAAGTGAAACGGAGTGATATTTTGTCACTACTGGAAACATCAACAAAACACTCATTAAAATAGTAGGGGATATAAACAAAGGTAACAGAACAAAAATTATAATGCCAAAAGGCGAAACAAGCCACATGTCGCTAAAAGAAGGAATACGTCAAGGAGACTCACTAAGTCCACTTTTATTTAACGTGATAATGAATAAAATAATACTCGAAGTAAAAAAGCGAGAGGAATGTAGAATGGAGCCTCATAAGATCAACATACTGTGCTATGCTGACGACGCGTTCCTGATAGCTAACAATGAAGACGATCTGCAAAGACAACTCCACATTTTTAACAAAACGGCTAAAAAGTAAAACATGATAATATCAGTGGAAAAAACAAAATGCATGGTTATCAGTAAAGAACCACGCAGGTGTAAGTGGAAGGAAAAATCATCGAACAATTAATGACATTTAAATACCTGGGGATTGACATTAGCAGCATTAGAGATTTAGCCACAAAGGTAAAAAGACAGACAACAAAAACAGCAAAAGTTAGTGCCTAAGAGAGACAGTTTGGAAAAACAAATACATGACCAGCGAAGGTAAGATAAAAGTGTACAAAGTTATAGTGCGGCCAGTCCTAACATACGCAGTAGAGACTAGCGCCGACACAAAAAGTACAAAACAAATGAGGGGAGAAATCCTAGTCGAGTGAAGACGAAGAAGAAGACAAAGATAAACATGGTCCGAACCCGTTTTTGATTACTTTTGAAGTTCTATGCGTTACTTACATCATTCAGTATTATTCTGACTTTTTAATTTGAGTAGCAGAGTTCAGTTGCCATCTTTCTTCCCAAAGTTAATAATATCATAATCAATTGCATTAACCCCTTTCTAGCAAACATTTTTCTACTGGATGCTTTGTCTTGAAAATGTGTGCTAAGATATTTTAGAGGTCGCTGAGTACGAGAATAACGAAATTTTAATTATCAATATAGCTGATTCTAACTCTAAGCCCACAAACTATAAGCCCAAGCCTGCAATCCCCTAATTTAGATGAATTAAAGATCCACCCATGTAAATTAAGATCGAAGATCCAGCCTCATGAAGCAAGTTCAAATAAACACCTCTAAGCTTTCTTTAACGATTTCGATATAAAAATTTGGAGCAAGCTTATTTGGGGAAAAAGTATCTACCATGTAACATAACCCCGAACAGAACGAAAAGTCAATTTTTTTGCATTTTTGGTTAGGATTACGCGAAAACTTGATATGCTAGAGTAATCCTGACCCCAAATTCAGATTCTGCTTGTAATTATGTCATGAATAACTATTACTTATATTCTTTTTTAATTTATTTTCTCTGACATTGACAATACAGTGGACCCCCGGTAATCCGGCAAACATTATGCAGGGCAGTGTCGGACTATCGAATTTGTCGGATTATAGAGCACTGCCTAAGACCCCTATAGTCCGGATTTTTTTACGAAAGAGTACCTTGTAATCCGACAAATTACATATCTAATGACAAGAATCTATATACATATGTAATTCTAAGTCATGTCGGATTACAGGGGGCGCCGGATTAGACAGGGGCCGGATTATCGGGGGTCCACTGTATATTGTTAATTTGCTACCGGTAATCATATGTCTTTTACAAATGCTTCCTCACTGATGCTCAATTTGGTCAAGTTTAGATGTCATAGGCTTATCATTTGCTCAGGGATGTACAGTTTCCAATTATCTCATCCATGAAACTGATAGTTAATAATGGTCTTACAGTTTCTTCTTGTCTTAAAACGATATCGGTGATAATATTTTCCGATATCCTAAGCGATGATGTCATACCATTTTATATCTATTCTTGGTCAGTCAAATTCTGTCCAATCACTTTATTATCACAACATTTCAAATGCAAATTTCGCTTCCGTACAATGATATTCCTTCACGTCAAAAATGACATCTTATTAAATTGCACTTGCACCGAACTAATTATCATCACGCTCTATAATGATTCCCCATCTCTAAATTCCATATTATTTTAATGTTATAAGCTATAACTCTGTGTCTTTTGCTTAGCTTTAGGGCTGTACCAGTGATAGCAGTATCAAGATCTTCAAACGTTTCTATAACAAAATTCTATGAATCTTTTAGTAGTCCCAAAACAATGATTTCGTATGCGTCACAAAGAACGGTTTCTACATGTTAATTATATGCTCGATAACACCTACTAAATATTATGAAGATTCCAGATGAAGAAGCAGTAAGTATCAAGAATTAGTGTACAGCTGAGAGAAGTCCAGATTTAGAGACTAACAATGTTTATTATGGATCCCAATTGAAATTGTATCAAAATGATTTGATACGAATAACAGAATCATTTATTGAAAAAAAAAATCATGTCTCGGTAATTTTTCCGCTTTTTTAGCTTTTTCACCATATATTGCAAAAACAACGCCTGCCTTCCGTGTTCTTTTGTTCTCATTATCACCCAGTGTAAAGGTATTTTTTCCAACTTACTGATAATATGTAATTATTATGGAACGTGAAACCATAAATTTAATCAAATCATAAATCATTATGAGTAACGGCCCTTATTATTATCAATAGATTAGAAATACTATTGTTTCTCATAAAATATTTCCTGGTCTGAATTTAACTAACTATCTCATCAAATAAATAATTATGCCTGTCTTCTGTTGACAGTTTTCTACTTAAAACCATTTAAAAATTGGTTTTTGATAATTTAAAACTAAGGTTGTTTCAAAATTGTGTAGTGATTAATACTTCCCTTAGAGGAACCAAAGGGAAAATATATCGATACATCATAAGGGTGTGCTTCTTAGGAAACATAATTTTTGTCCTTTTAAAACATAATGTTAAATGTTAGATCAACAAACATACATACATTAGTTAATATCACTTAATTTATTACATCTTTATTGAGTTAACAGATTGTTAAAAAATTATTTGTGATGTAAACAAAACTAGTTATTTTTGTTAAATACCTTCTGTAAGTTATCTCAGGACAGGTTCCTGTAGTACGTGAAAATTAAAATTAACTTCAAGGCATATTTTTCTCAAACATTAGTCTATTTGATTTTTATAAAGCAGAATTTAGTATCGCAGCTACTTACATGAATAATTTAACACTAATAAATATTTATAATGGATGGGTAACAGTTGGTTGCAAGTCTTCCTCTGTTGAATATATTGTCCCTTTGGGTGTACAATTATTGTTGTGGGATCGTCTATATCTTCAGAATTTCACGTCTTGAATAATGATATACAAAATGATAAATGAACCTGTACTTTCTATATCAGCCCTAAACGAAAAATTACCTCCGATTACCACAAATGTAGAATCGAGCAATACTCAAAAAAGAAAGATAACTGGCAGGGACGCTACAATGAAACAATTACTAGAGATAGAACAGCGAAAATTGGACCACTTCCAACATACCTCTCGACAACACGAAGATGATACCAATTTCGTTTTAAGTCTTGTTCCATATATGACACAACTTCCACCTCATAGAAAATTATATGTTTGAACACAGTTTCAAGAATTACTTATGAATGAGTATGAACTAATAACTCGACCCCGCGATACTACACAAGCAGTAATTTCACGTAAATCTCGTCAATATACCCCAGTACCAACGCCTTCGTCTGCATATAGTTCTACAGATTTTTCACAACCACTTTCAGTTCAATCAGTAAACGATTCCACACTCAATTCATTGAACTATGATCATGCTCCTGAAAGTGGTACGGAAAGAAACTTTTCTCAATCAACACAATCATATTTCTTGAACTTTCAACCAGGTTTTTCATAATTTATTACTACATTGTATGAAATAGTTGTTACTGCACTCTTATTTAAGAAATACATATTTTACTGATTATGAAGATTTTTTACTTACCTAAATGTTATAATTAATTTTTCTTCAGGTCATTCTCGAAAATACGAGTATTTGTGAAGTTGAGTTTCAACAGATTTTAGTATGTAATCGAACGTAGACGGTGTCAATCTTGTATATTCAAAAAATTTTGTATCTGTTAACCTGAGCTGATTGAAAGATCTCAACCGAGACTCAGGTGTTTTCCAATAAGAGAAACTTTAATAATAACTGTGTTTCAAAAAAGTAATACTTCTCAATTTCATTCATTGTCAACCACAATCTGAAAACTCTGATATACTGCAATTTTTCGTCAGCACTCACATCATCTATGTAACCATTCTATCTTACGTGTTCGTACGACTCAACTTCTTAGGCCGGTCCCAGACACTACGTGTATTTGGCGAATAGGCCAATATTTATCACTTGCACGAATGTTTGCTTGATCTCCCACACGGTGCCGTAATATAGCAAAGGTTTGACTTTGAAAACATTTGGCGAATATTCGCGCAGAAAGACGTGGATTTTCAGGGGCGTGTGGCGTTTTTGTTTTTATGCAATTATTTTAGTTAATTTAGTTCAGTTTAAAGATTGCTTCCGCTGCTAGTTGTGTTATTTTAAGCAGCGCTTTACTACTTGAAAGAATAAAACAAAAGAATCGTAAAAAGAGAAGATGGTGGATGGTGTCTTTAAATAAAAGTCGTTCTAGGTAGGTATTTATGACTAGATATTTGTTAAAATTTGTGACAGTGACGTCACGGTCTGGAATCCTTGGATTCCAAATCACAGGTTTATTTTCGAACAACCCCAAAAACTCCAACGTTAATTCGTTCGTCCACTCCGTTTTGTAGAAACGAACCTTTCGTATAATCACCGCTAAATTGAAACAAAAAACTTTCCGCATACCTCTTCTACTCTGCCGAAGCGTGTGGGAGCATTGCCGAAGGTACACGTAGTTTACTATGCTGCACTGGGTTATCTGTGCGCTGCACTACGGCTTCCTTTACTTCGTGCTAGTCTACCGACTAGCGCCGGGAAAATAACGAAGGACGAATATTTGCCAAAGTTAACTTCCCACACGCTACACGAATAAGTCTGAATAGCAAATGTTTGCCAAATACACGTAGTGTCTGGGACCGGCCTTACGAATTCGTAAAAATACATAGTTGTATGAACTCGCATCCAATGTAACCGCCGCCTAACAATTATAAAACAATATAGTTAAGTCAATGTAAGTATATTAGGTTTTCACAAATATTTGTAATTTGAATTTACTATTTATATACTAAAAAGGTGATTAATTGGAATTAGCGAAATTTCTATCCATTGTAAAAATATATACAATATTACAAAGAATAAAAAGAAAGACATACTTATTTCAAACTTCCAAATCGTCTAAACAATATCTTTAAGTATCTAGTTTTTTCCACAAATCTGGTCTATCCGTAAACCAATGTGAACTAGAGAACAGTAGAGCGGCAGTAATAATTTCGACGATATCACAGAGGGGGCTTTTTAAATGTTAAATTTTCGGTACTTTTTTTAGTCACTGCATTATTGTTCTACTGAAATTGAATCCTTTGAATTTAAAAACAAATATTAATTTTTCGTTCCTCCTTGTGAATACATCAACTTTAATAGACGAACTGTTCGTTCTAAAAAATATTCCACTGCAAAATTTCGCAGTGTTAACTCAAACCGAAAAACCCATTGAACATTTTAAAATAATTACGAGTTACTTATTTCCGCTATGTTACGCATCCTTTATTTCTGATTGTCAACTTGATGCGAATGAATGACACTTTTCATTAAGTACTTCCCGAAAAAGACACAATGGATTAATCCGCAATTTATCATGGATGTTAATCTCTCATCGACTGTTACCATAGACACAGAATTGGCGATTGTTCGAAATAAATACGTACAGTGTTTTATTGGAACGTTATCCACCACAAAAAACGTCTTGAAGTTTCCTGTGACTGGAAAAAGCATCTGACATGGTAAATAATCGACTGATGAAACGTATATAGCATGGGTGAGGTATAGTCGACGCAAGAGATATAGTGTGAACTTTAAGCTTATCGTTTGAGTTAAAAACCGTCATAGTCCAGTCAATATGAAAATTTAAAATGTTGTTTTGACGATATATTCATTTAATATTATAATTTCAACTAATAATCGTTAAAATGTATTTAACCATTTTATAATCATTAAATACATTTAGCGATTATTTTTAACCCACCATCCTACTTTTTAAGATACTTAGCATTAATGTATAGAACAAAATGCATTCTTTCAAACAATATTAACATATTTATATTTAAAAACATCTTAAACATAACACCAGACAATTAACACCACCTTATATCTCGTTTTATTAACAACAATTAGGAATATAATTTTCAAAAAACTTATTATTTTTCCCATCTTTTACTGAACTCGTATATTTTGAGATAGCAATTTTTTCGAACGCAGCAGGTGTTCACTAGAGATAAGCAACGCTCACTCTTTAGTTGGTAGGCTGGCATTAAGAAAGAGTGTAATGAAATTGTCAATTTTTTAGAATTTTCAACAATTTTCATTATATTGTGGAATTAACTAGAAACAGTGAGTTTCATTTAAAACACTAAAATTAAATATGTTTTTCTGAGGAATTTGTACTTTGAAGATTATTATACAAAACAATATGTGATTGAATTTTTACAGACAAAGAAATTTACGCCCTACAGAGTACTGCTGAACAACATAGACACTCTATAGTGAGACTTTCTCCCTATTTTTGTATTTTCAATCCCATCGAGTTAATGTGGGCACAATTAAAATAGAAATTAAAAAGTTATCAAAATTGAAGATGAGTATAAGAATATTGGGCAAGTCCATATTAATGGAGGAAATAAATTTATTATCGATTTACAAGATAGTGATAGTGAAGCAGATGATATGAGAGAAGGGTTAATAGAACTTTTGGAAGAAGAAAATTCATCAAGTTTAATATATTTTTCATGTTACTTATACAGGGTGTCCCGCATAAGACCCGACACAGAGCAGAGGCGTATAGGGGAGCCCAAAATATGACGATTGGGGGCAATTTACCTCTATATCAAGTTGCATCCCTGAGGAGTTATAGGACCTCAAACTGGGGCCCAAAATTTCGATAAAAATTAATTTCTTTGCACCCTTTAACTTAAAAATACCAAATTTGATACACTGTATGAGACTGTTAAGAGCATTAAGTAATGGTAAGTAGAAGGCGATCGAATCATTCTGGGGAGTGACCTAACCTTAAAATTTCACAGAATTTTTTTATCTGTTATTCGATTTGAAAATTTTTTCATACCAAGGATAACTTGATTCTTAAACTGTTTTTACTCTTGAAATTTTGCACAAAACTTTGTCATTTTCAAGGAAAATTGGAATAACCAATGACATGTTTTCAACAATGTTATTTAAAAAGTTACAAAAGAGTCAAGAGTTCGCTATGAATTTATACATCAAATTTGACAATTTGGAATTCAGTTCTTGTAATAAGTAAATTTTTTTTAAATGAGTGGAAAATTCTCATTTAGTGAACAAGTGGATAACCATAAAATTTCCCAGAATTTTCTTACCTGTCAGTTGATTTAAATTATTTTATTTTCGTACTATGGATAATTTAATTCTGAAATTTTTTTATCCTTGTAATTTTGCATTTTAAAGGAAAAGTCGAATAACTATTAGACTTAATTTACTCCATTCATGAATTTTATTTCAGATTTAACAAATTAATATCCTGAGGCTTTATGATCGGTTATGAGCATGTTTCTTCTTTACCAGAGACAGGTTGCCCCCGAACCATCCTCTTTTATCCTGGCTTGGGACCGGCTACACTACTGTCAAGCTACTCAGTCCACCCGACAGCATTGTAGGAAGACCAAGACCAAAACTATGGTAACTGCAAGAGAACCCAGATGATGCAAAATTGTAATTGACGATGAAATAATAGAGCAGGTTACAAGGTTCGAATACCTGGGTTTAGAAATATCCAGCTACGGAGATCTATAACAAAGTGTACGAAAACAAGCAAATAAGGCATCTTACATATCAGGTTGTCCGAGGGATGTTATTTGGAAAAACAAAGACATGAGACTGGATGAGAAAGTTCGTATATATAAAGCATGTGTTAGACCAATATTGACATATGCAATAGAAACGAGAGCAGACACAGCGGAAACAAAAAGAATTGTGAGAACAACAGAAATGAAAACTTTAAGATCAATCGATGTCAAAACATTGAAAGATAGAATTCCAAGCAATCAGATAAGAAAACTATGCAAGGTACAAAATGTTGTACGATGGGGAAGTCAGAGAAGACGGGAGTGGAACCAGCATGTTACACGAATGAGCGCAGATAGGATAGCCCGAACAGCAAGAGATCTAAAACCATATAGCACCGGACCACCAGGAAGGCCCTTTAAAAGATGGCGAGACAGCTGGCAATCGACATCCCAAATAAGGTTGCAGCACTAATCGGTATAGAACAGGCTCAAGAGCCTATATATATGAAGAAGAAGAAGAAGAACAAATTAATACATACATTTAAATAAGAACAATTTATTGGAAAAACAAATTAATAATATTGCAGAAAGAACATGAACATTTTAATTTAAAAAAAAATTGCTGAAAATGATCAGCATTTTCTCTTAGACACAAAATTATTCTTCGCCGAAATCGACTCTGGCCAGTAGCTGATGATAATTTTTTATTATATTGCATTTGTTTGCAATGCGATTCCACAATTCTTCTCGGGAATCAACTGGAGAAGAATAAACAGACTCCTTTAACGCCCCTTTAATGATAGTTATGCACATTTCTAATACCTCTACGAGTAAAGCAAGCCTCATTAGTAAAAAGAATCTTCTTTTGAAAGTGAATATCCTGACGTAAAATAAACCGACAGAAATTCACTCGCTGAACCAAGTCTTGAGGTAACAATTCTTGCACTTTATGAGCATTATATGGATGGAGTAAATTAGGTCTAATAGTTCGGTGTACAGATGATCTTGATATGCCACTCTGTCTAGATAAAGTTCTAGTGCTAATATGCCGTTGATCGTCAATTGTATCCAAAATGAGTTCTCCATCTCGCACACTCATTTGAACATTCCGTTCTCGAATAACACTATAAAACTTTCCTATTTCTCGAGCCCATCTTTCAAAATTAGAAAATGTTTCTCTGTGAGGAATTACGCGATTAGGAAACCTCCTCCGATATTCTTCCACGCTTCTTCTACAGTTTCCTTCACAAAAACCTAACACCAATAACATATCCACTTGTTCGCTAAATGAGAATTTTCCACTCATTTAAAACAAATCATAACAATGTACTTACTACAAGAACTGTCCAAATTGTCAAATTTGATGTATAAATTCATAGCCAACTCTTGACTTTTTTGTAACTTTTTAAATAACATTGTTGAAAACATGTCTTTGGTTATTCGATGTTTCCTTGAAGATGACAAGTTTTGTGCAAAATTACAAGAGTAAAAAAAGTTTACGAATGAAGTTATCCATGGTATGAAAATAAAAAATTTCAAATCAAATAACAGATAAAAACATTCTGTGAAATTTTAAGGTTAGGTCACCCCTAATTAACTCCCCAGAATGATTCGATCGCCTTCTACTTACCATTACTTAATGCTCTTAACAGTCTCATACACCGTACCAAATTTGGTATTTTTAAGTTGAAGGATTGCAAAAAAATTAATTTTTTTCGAAATTTTGGGCCCACTTTGAGGCGCTATAAATCCTCAGGGAAGCAACTTGGTATAGAGGTAAATTGCCCCCAATCGTCATATTTTGGGCTGCCCTACACACCCCTGCTCTGTGTCGGTTCTTATGGGAGACACCCTGTATAGTAGTGACAAACAGGAGTAAGAAATAATATTTATTTTTAAGAATTGTTTTATTCGTTGTTATAAAATTTCTTTTTTTTATTATTTTTTCATAGAATTTTGTTATGTTCATAAAAAATCGAATGGGATACAAAAAGGGCGCAGTTCACGTCTGGTATCCCGATTAAACCGTACGCCCTTTCAACAATTACGTAACATCAAATACAATATAGATATTGATAAAAGTAAACAAAATATTAATATCTTTCAAAGTCTAGCTACACAACATAACTTAAAGGGGATATACCATTACATTGCTACACTATATGTTTTGCGTCAACTATACATAATGACTTATAACGAAATTGGAGAATTTTACTGTACTTCATTTTACTACTATCAACCTACAATATGCGAGCAAGAAATGTCTTGGTAGGTATCTATTTATTTAATACCTAAAAATTATACGAAGACGTTTTTCACAAAACTTAAACCGAAAACCGAAAAATTGGAACAAAGTAATGTAGTGTATAATATCAAATGTAAAGATTGCCATGGTGAATACGTGGGTCAAACATCTCAATACCTACATAACAGAATTTACAATCACAAATACAACATAAAAACCAACAATGAACATTCCACAGCCCTTTCAAAACAAGCAATCGAAAACCACCATAGTTTTGATTTTGAAAACATTAAAATTTTAGACAAAGAAGAAAACAGAATCAATCGTGAAATCAAAGTAATTATTTATATCAAAAATAACAAAAATTCAATTAACTATAAGACGGACCATCAATGTCTCCCAAAAATATACAACCATTTGATAGAGTAGCTGTAGGTGTTTTGCATCTTACCTATCTATGAATATTATTTGTGTGTTTTGTTGATGATTTTATAAATCAGACAGGTTCGAGTAACTTTATTTTATTTTAAAATATTTTAGAACGCAATGTCCACAGTCGACAGCAGATTTATAATGTGTAAGTTTTAATAGCTCATTGTTTTAAATTAATTTTGTCTTAGCTTTTATTGTTCAATGTATTATAATTAAGTAACACATTATTCATTGTAGAGAAAAAGAAATACTTGAAAATGGCAATACGCCGAAACGTAGTTGAGAAAATGAAATAAATGAGAAAAGAATGTAAACAATACAAAAAATCAGAAACACGCACCCTTAAAAAAGGTGAGAGTTGAGGGTTTGTGTTGCTGAAATAATGGATATTTTAATGCAAAATTCCAGTAGAACAAAAAATTCAATAATTGTTTCAATAGTCCCGCAGAATAAATTTAATTAATAATTAATTGGTGTCAACGGACAAGTAAAATTTTGTCACATTTAGACGACCTTTTTTGAAATAATTTTACATCGCCAACAGTACCGTGCGTTGGGTTGAGGCATTCTTGACTGTTTCTCTTCTTTTTTGTGGGAGAGAAAGGAAATAGCGAGAGATCGGAATTGGTTTTGACTTGGCGGATTGTGGTGTTGGTCTCATAATATTTGTTGTAACATTTTTATAGTACTTTGTAGTACTTCCTGAAGTTGGAAATAAACGTCTCCGAAAGCTTGGAAAAATTATAAAGAGTGTACTTTTATTGCTGCTACCCCAATATCCTTACAAGTCTTTTTCTATTATTCTCTTTTCAAAAACACTTTATATTACAAATATTTTATATATTCGCATATTTCCAACAGTATTCTTCTTTGGATAATACATTTTTTTTAATTAAATACAGTCTTTAATAGGAATTCTCTGTAATAACTATAATAGTATATTACGTAACGTGTGTTGTAAGAAGCATTTTACGCACGAACGGAAAAGTTACGCACGAAGCCGCGTAGTGGCGAGTGCGTAATTCTGTGAGTGCGTAAAATGCGTTACAACACGAGTTACGTACTATACTTTACCTACGACCCACTTGTACTTGTGTTTATAATCTTCTTATGGTATTTAAAGTACAAGTAAAAACGTAAACCCTCGATGCCCAGCCAAGTTTCGTAAAAGTCCGTCCTAAGTAGTATTTATTTTTATTAAAAATGTATGTAGAATTACCGGAATTGCATAAAATAGCGTATACACACTCACTTAGGTGGATACTTCCCTCAGGAATCAAACACCACCCGCGGGATTAAATGGGCCACTTTAGTCGCTTGGTGTATAATATACTATTGTTTACTAATATGAGATACATTCAGACAGCTGAAAGATGCGGATTGAAAGAAACTGAACCAATTATCATATAATTACAAATAACTCTTAGTATTAAATGCAATCTCATACCATTTATATATAGAATAAAATTCAAAGTCAAATATCTAAGTAATACATTTTGAATAAAATGGCTACGTCTATTGACAGTTGCTAAGTGGTTGCTATGGAAGCCGTGCGATTTACTTTACGGCCGTGCGTTTTGTTTAACCGTGCGTAATAGACGTCTTACATTGATTGCCGACTGTGTGTTTTTGACTACTTACAGGGGTGGTTGTAGGTAAAATAAATTCTGCAACGTATATTCCGTTTTCTATATACAGGGTGCGGCATTAGTGCGAAGAAGTTCAATTACTCACTTGTCGTGAGAGATACGAAAAAACTTTATTTGGATAAAAATTATGCCATATATAGGACCATATTTTGAAAATAATTTCAAATATACAGGGCTACCCATATTGGCAGGATGAGCCCAACTTATCTTTTTTTAAATGGAACACCCTGTATATTTCCACATTTTTTTATTCCTCTCGATTTTCCTGATTGTGTGATATGAGGTGTTGCTATGTTATACGAGGTAATTTAAAATATATAAGCACCTCTTTAGTAATTTACTAGTATCATCAACACCCTGTACCATTGTATATATTTGATATCCAGAAATATATTTACGTTCAAACGATTTTTGAAATAGTTTACTATTGTCTAAAATTATTAACATAGCGCGATATTCGTTTTTCATATACAGGATTAGTCATAAATCGAAATGATCATTTAATGGGTTTTCTGAAATGGAGCACCCTGTATTTTAGTATCGCAATGAAATGGTATTGTATGACACTTTATTATTTCTTAAGCATTCCCTATACCTAATTGCCCTAATTTGTGAGTTATTGATGATATTTGCAGCCAAACATTATTTGAAACAAATATTAGGTGACATTTTATTAGTTTGACGGTGGAAATATTTACCCAAAAATAATTTTCCAAAAAAAAATCTCAAAACAATCTAGTCTGATCCATAATTGATTAATATTGGGTGAATTACCAAAATACATGCGTATTTAAGATTGTTGGTGTATACAACATTACTAAAATCACACATTATTCTAGTTGGCTATGACTTTGACAATAAACAATAAACATAAGATTACTTTTATTAGTTCCTGTTTACTATTATCAACATGAATTTTTCTCAGGAAGAGCTGACTGATATGGTTTTTGTGCTAGGAGAATGTAACAAAAATGTGTTACTGGCAAGAATAATTTATCATCAGCAATTCCCTGATAGGCGACAACCAAGAACTGAAGCATTTGAAAGTTTATTAGAATGATTTTAACGGACCGGACACGTAAATTACGAGAGATCTGAACAAACAAAAACTGTTGTAAATGAAGAAAACGAATTAAATGTAATTCTTAGTGTCACTGAGAATCCCCATATTAGAACGAGGGAAGTTGCAAATGCATTTGAAATTAGTGGTCGCAATAATATGATGAATCCATATCATGCATAATTGCATCAAGAGTTTGAAGAGAATGATTATAATAAAAGAGTAGACTTTTGTCGGTGGGCGCAGGAAAAAATTCAGAATAATGTATCTTTTTTTTGAATATGTTTTATTTGGAGATGAAGCTACTTTCCATAAGAATGGTACTATAAACAGAGATAATTTCCACTATTACTCAACTTCTAATCCGCACCACATTTTCACACAGATAAGATGGTCATTGAATGTTTGGGGTGGAATTATTGGAAATTATGTTATCGGACCTTACTTTTTCGATGATCACTTTAACGGAGAAATGTATCTACATTCTCTGGACAATGATTTGCAGAAATGATTGGAAATAGTACCGTTAGAATGTGGATATGACGGCGATCCAGTACACTACAACTTTTAGTGAATGAGCATCTAAATTATAATTTTCCTGTAAGATGGATTGGAAGGGGAGGACCTATAAAGCGGAGACCTATATACGCGATTGCGACCACGATCGCGATCGCGACTGCGATCAAACGCATTTATCGTAAACACTTTAAGTCGCACATACTTATTACGACCTGTTAGTTATAGAGTGAAAGTCTACAGCGTTCCATCGTGGGATAGTCGACGATGAGCGTGCAAACGCAACAGGTTACGTTTAGCGCAGATCGCAAACACTAAAAATGGAAGATTTCACTGAAAAATTAATAGAACACGTGAACAAACATAATGTGTTGTATGATATGCCACATGCTGACTACAAGAATGCACGCATAAAAAATAAAGTATGGGATGAAATTGCGAAGGAGATTGGAAAACATACCGGTAAGTAAAATATTAATTTTTTCAAATAATAAATTTATTATGAGTAGGTAGAGGTTGCGTTTATAAGTTACTGAAATAAGTGACGCATTTTTCACGAATGGTAAAAGCTAGGTTGACTGCTCTCCTTCCTTCTACTGGAATGTTTTGGAATGCTTGTATTTATACTGGTTTATCGTTATTTTGTTGTACATGAAGAAATTGTACGTCAATATTTTTTCCCGTAAAAAGTTGTGCAATACGCTGCTTTTACAAGTTTTTTAGCTGTTTCCACTTTTACTTCTAATGGTCTAAAAAATAATCTCCACTTGTGTGCTAACGTTCCAAATGCGTTTTCCACAACGCGACGAGCTTTACATAGATGGTAATTAAAATTTTCTTTATTACGGTCATGCCGTGATTGTCTATAGGGAAATGGTCTCATTAAGTAAGTACTTAAGGTAAAAGCTTCATCGCCTATCAAAACACACGGAACTTCATCATTTTCACCGGGTAAAGGCCTATCTGGAGGAAAGTTGAATGTGCCATTTTCAAATCTTCTTCCTATAGCTGACGCCTCAAAAAAACCACCATCACTTATTTACCATACGCACCTACATCTATACAAATAAATTTGTATTCGGGGTCAACAACTGCCATAAGTACAATTGAAAACTTTTTTAAGTAAGAAAAGTAATTTGATTCGCTTTTTTTTTTGGACACTTCATGGTCACGTGCTTTCCATCTATACTTCCTAAACAATTGGGAAAGTGCCACAAGTTTTCATAGCCCAAAATTGATTTATCCCATGACTCTTTTGTGGGCTCTGGCATATACATTGGCTGCAATCTATCCCATATAGCTTTGCAAACTTCTTCCACAATTATGGCAACGGTTGGAAATCCTAATCGAAAGCTGTGACCAATTTTTTTATATGAATCGCCAGTAGCTAAAAACCTAGAAAAAAGTAGTAGGTTTTCGAATTTGGTTTTCTTTGATTACAATAACAATATGTTTATTTTATTAGTTGGATTATGTAAATAGGCACATGTTGATTGGGAAATGTTTTATTTGCAGGCGAGGACTTAAAAAAACGCTGGAAAAACTTAAGAGATTGTTTCTCAAAGCACTTACGTTCCGAGAAAACCAGAACTGGGCAAGGAGCTAAATCCATTTGTCGCTATAAATTCTGGCCATGGGCACAGCACATGGAAGCTTTTATACCTTTTTTGCAATTTGCGCAAACAGAGTCCAACATTGCTACTACTGATGACAAAGCAGAAAGTCCTGAAGTAGTAGCTGAAGGAATTGAAGCAAGCAATACACAAAAAGAAGCTACAGAGAGTTCAGAAAACGTTAACAAAGCCACTACTTGGACTACTGTACAAGAAAGATCGGCACAAGTCTCATATATTCGTAATTCAAGCCAGAAAAGAAAAGCGGTAGAAAATTCGGCATCGAACAATTCATCTAATGTTGACAAAATTATTCACTTTTTCAATGAAAGGCACTCGGATGTTACAAATAACTGCGACAGCATAGATTTAACTTTTCAAGGATATGCTGCAAGCGTTAAAAAACTGTCTAATCGACGCCAGACTGTAGTGAAATATGAAATCGCCAAAACCATAATGGACGAAGAACTGGCTCAAGAAGCGGAAACTTAGACGGAAAGTCGACCGTGTACATGTTTTTCGAACAATTCCACTGCATCATCTTATACATCGTTAAACTCGTCCAATATACGTGAGACTGATGACAATTCTTCTGCTGCAACGTGGTATGAAGATTTTTACCATACCAACGTGTGAAATCCATACATATTTTTTATATCACATTATACTTTTCAACTGAATAAAAAGTAAAGTATTACGAAATAATTATTATATTACCTCAATGTGACTGCTAGTCGTTCTGTTGTCCCAATCGGTTCTCTAAATGTAGTTTGCTCTTTTGTAATGTCGTTCCTGATAAGGTTCAATATTTCATCAAAACTTTTACAGTCCATTCTAAAATATGTGTGGAATCGTTTTGTATCTTTCCGGAGTTCAGGGTATAACTTATGAAATTCGCCTTCTTATTTACGTTTTATGTTAATTTCGTGCACCTAAACATTCCGCCTTTTCCTTCTAAAATATACATTAAATACTAGTTATTAATAGCCTACATAATATTTAACTAATTTTTGCTTACCGTTGTCTATTATTATCATCTTCATCCAATAATATTGCAAGAAGCAGTGCTTCTTCTTCCAAGTCACACATTTTTAATAATGTAGTCGATTGTAGGTAGCTATTGCATATGTGTTTGCTTTCCAACGCGATCGCTATCGCCATTGCTATCGTGGTCGTGATCGCGATCGCGTATGTGTGTTCTCCGCTTAAGGTTGCCACCGCGATCTCTAGAGTTAAACAAGCTAGACTTTTTTCTGGGGCTATATAACGGATAAGGTATATAAAACACCTCCTACAACTAAAGAAGGTATGAAGGAAAGAATTAGAAATGAATTTATCAACAGAAATGTGGCTTCTTTGAAGATCGCTTGCAATTATGTATCGACGTCGATGGAGGTCATTTTGAACATATATTGCAAATTCAACGATTTTCTTGATATTTTTGTTAGATAACTATATTAAACGTTAATTCCCTTTTTTGTTTATTTGATAATGGGTATCAAGTTTAGTAATATTAGTAATTTGGATTTTGTATAATGATGCTTATGCCTGTGATGCAATAACCCTTAACCCAGTGGTTAACAACCTTTTCTACCACCGCCCCATATAGAAGAGAACAAAAATTTCAACGAAATGATGAAGTAGACATTTATTAAACGACTAGGCAATTAACAACTTCTGTACTATTGTCCACAATCCAGGATAGAGAACTGGTATTGGTTTTTGAAGCCAGAACTCTTGATATCCACGTTTGAATTTTACTTTCAGTTCTTCGTTAGTTGTGAGTTCTAATAGCTCCTCTTCCAAATTTGATGAGCCTTCAGTATCTGTGTTTGCGAAAGGATCTATAACCCAACTTGGTATTTCCATGTTTAAAATATCTTGGAAACGCTCTGTAAAATCAACATGAAGAACTTCCAAGTGGTGGCAGTAAGTAAGGAAATCTTCCGGTTTTGCAGACACTGTTGATAATGTGGGAAAATGGTTGTACTCACCTCTACCAAGATTTCTTTTGAATATAAGAAGTTTTCTTGCAAAAGCAGCTATGACGTTTTTAGTTTTAATTAAATTTAAATCATCACCTTGCAATTGTAGATTAACTTGATTAAATACTTTAAACAGGTCCGTCAAATAAGCGATGTCATTTTTTGACGTAATCAGGTTTTCGCGCAATTGTTCGTTTTCTTCAAAAAATTCCAACACTGAGTCAAATATATTGAAAAAACGATTCAGACAAACACATTTAGAGAGCCAACGTAATTCTGTGTGCAGCAGGAAGCGATTGTAGTCTTCATCATTTTCATTGCAAAGCTTATGAAACAAACGGGCATTCAATGAATTACTTCTAATGTGCTATAAAACCCTTATGACGCCCGGTCATTGCTGGAGCACCATCAGTAGCAGCAGACAAAATATTGCTAATAGGAATTTCTTTCTCTTGAATAAATTCTTGCATGATATTAAATATAGAATGTCCCTTTGTATCAGATTCCAAATTCTTAGCAAATAATAACTCTTGATGAATTTTTTCTTCTTTTATAAATCGTACGTATGATAAGAGTAGAGCTTCGTTACTTGGTAGAGTTGATTCATCGAGTTGAATGGAAAATTTGCAAGTCTTTAGGTAATCGCATAATGATATTTCAACGTCATTTGCCATTTCATATATTCTTCTTTGCACCGAATTATTACTGACAAGAATTTTTTTAATGATATAAAATGGTGTCTTATGATGGAGAACAGTTTTTAATATCTCTTCGACTGCCGGCAAAATTAATTCCTCGCCAATGGTGTGTGGTTTTCCTGACTTTGCGAGTAACAATGAAACGTTATATGAGGCTCGTAGCCCATCATAGTCTCGTTTAGAAGACGATGCAAAAAGGTTTGATATAGTTGGCTGTTTTAAATATTGTTTTTCGAGTTCTTGAAAATAGAATATATCTTTGTCCTTCTTATCGGGAGGCATTTTATGTAAATGCTCTTGTAGCCTAGAAGGTTTCATAGCTTCATTTGAAAAAACTTTTCGGCAAATTAAATACATAGGTAATGATTTGTTTGTAGAAGATTCCGCAAATCCATATTTTAAATATTCAATACTATATTGCCGGCATTTCTTTTTTAATTTAGAAGTAGATTCGGCCATTTTCATACAAAAATTAAATTCTCAATAGATTTATAGATAGTAATGTTTATAAAATGACACACCACTCATGATTATTTACTACGGCAGAGCTTATGATTCACGACTATATATCGCGGCCAAGCACATACAACTAACAAAAAATTCGTAGAGCTGTTGCTTTTATACGTTTCATTTCGTGCATGATTCAACTTGTCTGTGTGCGAACATGTCGAAACATGTTATTTTGTATGAACATCGCGCGTTCGGTTATCAACGTGCGAGGACAAGTCATATACTTCTATTCTGAACTAAAAGAAATTATTATAATTATTAGTATTATTATTAATGCTAATTTAAAACTGCTTATTAAACCTTATTAAATCATTTTTATTTCACCATTCCTCTTGACTGCTTATTATTTGCTTCTGAATCCGCTACCGCCCCCCTAAAAGGCTGCAGCGCCCACAGGGGGGCGGTATCGCCCCCGTTGGGAACCAATGCCTTAACCTATTATTTTCATAGCCAACTATAATAATGTGTGATTTTAGTAATGTTTTATACACCAACAATCTTAAGTAATGATGTATTTTGGTAATTTACCTAATTTTAATCAATTATGGATGAGACTAGATTATTTTGTGATTTATTTTTGTAAAATTATTTTTGGTTAAATATTTCCAACGTCAAACTAATAAAAGTTCACCTAATATTTGTTTAAAATAATGTTTGGCTGAAAGTATCATCAATAACTCACAAATTAGGGCAGCTAGGTATAGGGAATGCTTAAGAAATAATAAAGTCCCATACAATACCATTTCATTACGACACTAAAATACAGGATATTTCATTTAAGAAAGCCCAGTAAATAATCATTCCGATTTATGACCCATCCTGTATATAAAGAACGAGTATCGCGATCTGTTAATAATTTTGGACATTAGTACACTATATCAAAAATCGTTTGAACGTAAATAGATTTCTTGATATCAAATCTATACAATGGTACAGGATGTTGATGTTACTAGGAAATAACTAAAAAAGTGCTTATATCTTTTAAATTACCTCATATAAGATTGCAATACCTCATATCGCACAAACAAGAAAATCGAGGGGAATGAAAAAATGTGGAAATATACAGGGTGTTCAATTTAAAAAAAGGCTAAGTTAGGTTCATCCTGCCAGTATGGGTGGCCCTGTATATTTGAAAATATTTTCGTAATATGGTCCTATAAATGGCTTAACTTTTATCTAAATAAAACTTTTTCGAATCTCTCACGACAAGTGAGTAATTGGACTTCCTCGCACTAATGCCGCACCCTGTATGTAACTCTCTCTTAAATAATTTTAAAATCGTGACAAACTTCCCAGAATCTTAAATTTGTTTAAAATAATAATTATTATTAACTTTATTCTACTTAATTATGATTATTGCTAAAGTCTATTTTATTTTTGGATGAACAACTAATATACTATATGTGAAAAAATATCTAGTAGGATATACGAGTACGTACCTACAATTTATTAGAGTTAATGTTAAATTGATCACACACGTTTTATGTGAACAAACGCAGACCTTCTTTTATTGTACCAGGCTGCTATCATAAAAAAGTTTTTTAAGAAACAATAAAATCCTAGAATAATTTATCAACTTTTTTTTAACAAATATAGCCAATTCCCACTTTTGTTTTCTGATTTGATAATTGATCTGATGTGCACGGTGATTTTTCTAAAATACTTAGCTTCCAATAGGTACAAATCATGTTCAATGTAGATTTTAGGTTAGGTTAGGAAAAAGGGAAAAAATTATATATATATATATATATATATATATATATATATATATATATAAAATTGAAAATATCACGGGGATTGCCTACACATATTTCCAATTTTATTTGTTGATAGTTCAGCCGTGACTACTTGATTCTGTATATATATATATATATATATATATATATATATATAATATATATAATGCAATTAATTGATAAAACATTTTTTTCGATACCTTTTTAACCTCTTATTATTTTAAAACTGCGCATTTTTTTTGGTTATTTCCATGTCCATATCTGCAAACATTGAAGGAATTAAATTACGTAGGTAGATGATTATAAACATACACTACCGCATTGTATGATATCGAAAATACACTTTCGGTATTGGATATTGTTAAAATAAATCAATTGTTCCAGTATAAATAGACAATTTCCAGGATATTTTCATAAATCAGGAATATGGGCAACCTTGTCTAATACATTATTTATTTTTAGCCACAATTTATATTAGCAATGGATGATCTAAGATTTAAGAGGCGGAAGTAATATTCCACGGGATTTAAAAATATTGTATGGTTCATTTTATTTTGAAGTTCAAATATTATTTTAACTTGACATTGAGTTATTGGAACAATAAATTTTGTATATATATATATATATATATATATATATATATATATATATATATTCTCAATACTAATACAAATGAAAAAGTCGACAAGAGATTTGTTTCAATTTTTGCTCATTCATATCAAGCATTTCTGAATAATAATGAAATGCTTCATACCATTTATGCTCTAAAATGTTTCTCATTAATTTACTTATTATTCTAGACTGTAAAATGAAGTTGCGAAATGAATTTCATAATTCTCTTCTATTCAAATTTTCTAAGATCCAGTTGTATTCCAAGTCGTGCCTTTGACCTACTTTTTAAGATTCTGTTATAATCATTGCTGTCATGAAACAGACAAATCATTGCATTAAAATCATTTGTACTTACATAATGTTCGTTATATTTCTAAGAAGAAGGAAAAAAATTCTGTTTCGAGTTACCTGAAAGAAAAAAAATCGATTAATACAATAAGTAAGAAAATGGAGATTTTTTCAATCATAAACTTGGTTTCCATTTTCCATCCATTATGGCATTGAAATTTGTGAGATGGATTTTATGGATTTAACTGAACGAAAAAAAACACATGCTTCGAAGAAAAACTATAGTTCGTGACATCCAACATAACAAATACTATTATGGTTCTGAGAAGAACCGTTTGCTTTTGTTGTAATGATTATTCCGTACGTTTGCTGGCTCTCCAAACAAATGAGAGATTTTTTTTAATAGTCAACTATTAATCTGTTCTCTCTCCTTAACATTAAAAAGCATGGAAAGGTATATATTTAAGGAGGGGTGCTATATTAGAAAGTTGGTAACTTTAATATTCAAATAATAGAGCAGCATAATTCATCAGAAGCAATTAAAAAAAGTATAAAAGTATATGAAGCGTATAAAACACGAGTTAATTTTTAAATTTTTTATAAATTCACAAATATTTTTAACAAATGGCCACTTCCTGAAAGATGGCACAAGTTAGTGAATAGTGAGTCCTATTATTACTTATTCTATAATTATTCATGTAAATCTTAAAATTGAAGTACACTTACAGTTGAATTATTGGATCTTTACCCGCGCGTCAATAATATCTGATAACATAACCAACAAATGTCAAATTATTTTGTTCTGTTCTTCACTATTAATAGAAAGAGACAAGAAATTATTGTACAAACTGGTAAATTGAAAACTCCATGTACCTTATGTGATACTACACCCGAAAACAGTTATAATTTATAAGTGAACACCTAAAATTATTAATTACATCTAAAGAAAGATACCGCTATTCTCCTGATAATATAATACTATGTTCCATACAAAATACAATAAGTTCACATTCTTATAAATGTTTAAGAAGTTTTGGAATTTTAATATTGCCTCATCCACACCCTATAAAAATAATATGTAATTATTTTCTTACCGACCCTACTAAAGAAGAAAGGCAGTCTTTTCTAGTATATGCTAAAAAATAATTAATAACAGCAGTATTTGTAGTTATGTCGTAAAAACGTGATGGGAAAAATATTAAATTTATCTTACTGCGCAATCACTGAAGATTTGAGTAAAATAAAGGTCTGTGCATGCTTTGTTCCACAGCTGAAAACAATACAAATTTTCTTGATTCGATCAATGCTGGTGGTGGCACGAGTTATTTTAAACATGACCTTATAACTAAGCAATAATTTACAGAATATAAGTCAAGAACTAGTCAAAATCAAGATGTATGATTTCAAGTATATTGTTCACAAGGAATTCGTTTCAGAAGGCAAAACTGTCAATGGGGAATAAATACCATTTACAAATTGTACATTGTTTGTCGAGTAAGACCCGAATAACTCCAAAGAAAACAGCTTTTTATTCCACCACCTTACAATACCAAAAAAGTTATAAAGTAATTTGTATAAAAAGACAGATTTGTGTAATCGCCCTCTGTGTAATTATTTTCTCTTCTCAAAACTCCAAAGAAAGATTTTCAGGATGACGTGACACATATGCTAGAGAACATTTAAAAAAACCGAATTTAAAAAGGTGTATGGATAAATTTATTGCTTGTTTCAAGCATTGTATTTAGTTAGAGAGAGAGAGAGAGAGAGAGAGAGAGAGAGAGAGAGAGAGAGAGAGAGAGAGAGAGAGAGACATAAGCTTTATTGTCATGAAAATTTTTACAATTTTATGGGCAAAGCGAAATAATTTAAAAATAGCTAAATATAAAAAAGTATATAAAAAATAATATAAAGGTATAAAAAATACTGACAATACTAACGATACAAAACATAATATATAAAAATACAAATTTAAATTAATAATTATAATACAATGTTACCATCGTACATCATACCAAATATTGATCTACGCCGACGTAACTCAGGAATTTTTTACCAGATCAGAGGTGGGTATTGTTAAGTAGATATCGAAATTTTTTCTTCTAGTAGGGTAACTATGAATTGGCCTCTCAGTTAAATTGTGAAAGTGTTTGCGAATCAAACACACGGATTCCAAAATGAATAGAGCAGGAAGAGTTAAATCGATAGTATGTTGAATAAATGTTAGCTTTGAAATATAATACCTCTTTTATTTTATTCTAAAGTTCGACTTGATTTAAATCACACATAGCATAAAATAGCAAACGTTATTTACAACTGCGGTTCCAATTAGAAAACCAAATACAAAACTCGTGTCTATTAATTCTACAGAACATTATTTCACAGCTATTGTTACCGATACGACCTTAGTTTAAAAAAATTGTGCGACTAAAGAATTGAAACAAAAATCGTGATCGAAAATTTTTATTTAACTTAGAGTAATCACCACGTCGGTATGAAATAATAAGCTACGGCACATTTTCTTTCGCAGACATAACTGAAAGGTCAACGATTTCAAATCAACCATGTTCAAATCGGTAAAAAAATTATAATTTGAAAAAAAACCAGCAATATCAACTTAAAGGTAAGAAATATCTTTAAATTATAGATTTTTGTTATTGTTGTTTACCAGAGGATTGAAATATGGCTTTATTATGTTCCCTATACAAGAATGAATAAGACAAACCAAATCGCAATAACTGTAAAGGTATTTGAAAAGATATTTCAAAGCTCTTAAGAATAGGATTAAATGGAATTGCAGAGAAAATACTAGAAGAATACCAAGTAGGTTTCTGTAAGAAACAAAGAATAGATTTTAAGATTAACAGAAAATAATTTTATAAATAAAGGTATGAAGTGAAGTCTCGGAAAATGATCAGATTATTAAGAATGACAATGAAACGTATTATGGAACAGTTGAAGATCATCTGCTTTCATGGTAACGAATTCACTGGACCCACTTTATTTAATCTAACGCAAGAAGATACAGAATAAAGATAGGAGGAATAATTTCCAATTAATAATGTATCGCTTACGCAGATGACTTTACAATAATGAGAAACCCGAAGAAAAAACGGAAAAAGATAGAAAATTGTTAGAGCATGGGCTACAATTAAATCAAGACAAAAAGTTTTGTGCTGGGCGAAACTGGAAGTACGGAAGAATGAATGAAAATGAACTCTTGCAATTTTTCCAAGACAACACGCTCGAATGCAAAATTATCTGGTTATTTTGATGCACGAGTGTAATTCGGGGAAATATTTCCCGAATACAAATATTGGTTTAAATATTAAATTCCTATTTCTTTTTTTAATACAAAATATCCATTTAAAACATGCTGTTAGGTACAAACAAAATAAAAAGACCCAAAAATACGACTTTTTCATAACTATTTTTAATAGAAAGACCGGAAATATATAATAAAACGATTTTTTTTAAGTAAACCTAAACAGGAATTGCAATGAAATACACAATTGTAATAACTGTTTGTGTTCTGATTAGACAATGCAGATACCAGTACATTAACGGCTGAAGATGTTTGAAAGTGCTGTGGTACATCATTACCACGCATTTTTGTCGCTATTTATTTATGGTGATTTTCATCCATTTGAAGATATGGCGTTATTGATTTGGAATCGGAATGGTCAGTGATTTTTATAAGTTGCTGCTCGCTGACACCCTTTTTAGCGATATTGGAGACAGCCGTAGCTCGTAAGGAATGGTTAGTTAGTTTAATATTCTCTGTATTCAAACTTGATATTTTGGTTTGTATGTTAGTCCACTTGCTTACTGTATTTCGTCTAGCGGGAACATCTTTAAACCATTTTCTGTTCAACTTCCAAGCGGGATTTATGGTAAGAAAAAGTCGATTTGATTTTATTCCATCCCGTTTTTCTAAGAATTTTTTGTATAATCGAATGGGACAAATCAAGATTGATTTTATTCATTATTAGCCATTTCGGTGAAGCGCATGGTTTTTCCCCTCCTTGCGTTGTCTTAGTAAATGCAGGGTCGTAAATAATCCTTCCTGTTTTTTCACCTATGTTATTTTTTTTCTTCTTTAAAGTATGAAATTAAGCACTTGTAGCCTTCTTCACCACGCCAAGCTAACTCAATAGCAAAAACAAAAAATACCTTCCTTTGTAACCCATCTGGGGTGTCTTCATCACAACCACGAACCATATTGTGAAATTCAGCGTACTTTAGAAAAACTGCACTTTCTTTTCTTTTCGCTGGATCAGTTTGTAATTGTTTTCTCTTGGCATTTTTCGTATCTCTGGCTGTTTTGAATTCAATGTCAGTAAAAGGGTTAACAATAATTTTATATTCGGTGAAAAACTTATTCATTAGTAATTTTGCGGTGACGTTCCAAATTGTTTTGACAGTGAATTCCTTGTACCATTTTGCTTACGCATATTGAATGCCCAGTCCGTTAATATTTCTGCCAAAACGTTGATTTGTGTTGTTTCATCCAATGTATATTTTTTTTCAGCACAAAAGCTCATAAACTGTCGCCACACGTATTGCCTGTTGTGTTTAGGGTTATTTGATTCGCTTTCCATCACTTTATTTTCTATAATTCCCAATGAATCACATCCGAAACGAGACATTTTTAAAAATATTTTTTGACTTGTCAAACTGATTTTATTTTCAATTATCATGGATTCACAATGGGATTACCGTGGATACGTAAACAATGCAATTATCGCAGTGCTCCTTCGGTTTCTACAGTACAGTTACTGCTGTAATCAATTGATAATTGCACTCCTCTTATGGGATTTTTTACATATGACGGAAATATTCGCTGAATATGTCCAGCTTCATATGAAATATCGCTGTAATTATTGGAAAATGACATGCTTCATATTGGATTTTTAATATAGTATGGAAATATTGGCTGTAATTTTGCGATAATTGCACTTCATTTACCTGGGATTTTTGACAGGAGGGAAATATTCGACATATCACGACTATCCAAGAAGACAATATTACCAAAACACCTTCACTTTTATATGCACGTTCTAATATTCAGCCATATCATTGTTTCAATGTGTATTCAATCAATTACCAACTCCTATTAATAACTTGCATGTAGATTTATCAATGTTTTTATTCTATTTATTTGAAATTCATAATGAAAAACTGTTTGGTAAAGACAACCTATCAGAGTTAAATCTCAATCTTAATACAGCAACAACTTTTTATTTTTCAGGTCATATCCCAGGATCGTATGTTTTAGAATATAATTGTGCAATCTATACGAATATCATTAAATGACGGTTCGTCGAAGTGGATCTAGGACACCGAGAATCAAACAATATAAATAGTAAGCCATTATAATACAAATAGGTTGTGATTCATTATCAAAACAAATAACAAAACCCACTTCCTCCAACTTTTACTAACATCAAATCGCAGGTACGATATGAAATGTGACTTAATATGAAATTCGCAGAACGACGGCACTGAACACCCACCTAGCTAGAGAATAACATGCACACCATCAAGCACGCATATTATGTGTATAAAGAAAATGTAACGGATTTCACGAGCGATGCATACAAAGTAGACCACTGGCTGAGACCAAGACACAATATTAATAGTCCAGTCAAAAGAATTAATTTTTTTCCTTTACTATGATAGTTTCCATTTGCAATTGAGGTACTTTTTATAACACAAATATTGAAAGTGACAATATGTAGCCTACATCTCACTGTTCATACAACTAATATCTAATATATAAACAATTAAAAGTACATCTACACTCTCGGCGAGACACCACAAGCGCGTGAGTGAACATGGTGATCTCGCCTCGACTTGGCCTCGTTGTGTCTCGGCCGCTCTCACTCCTGTAGCGTTTTTTTGAGCCCCAGTCAAAAGGTGGGTACAGTCATAGAACAAAACTTCGTATCGTAACTCCGTCGCGCAACAATTGTTTGTTACGTATCGAAGATACGGCGTGTCAACAAATATAGCGTATCAATACATCGTCGCGTATCTTATAAACGGGACATTTTGCAGTTCCGTCTTTACTGTGTACCGCAGACCTGTCCAAACATGCTAATAAGTGTTGCAACATCAGTGCGTATCATTTCTTTGATGCGGCGTCAAAAAACCGACAACCGACGGAACGCCGAGATGTTACTATGTTACGGTGTTACGCAGTGCCGTCCACACTTGTTACGCGACGGCGTTACGATACGTAGTTTTGTTATATGTATGTACGCACCTAAAGGGTCTTGGCGACACCTCGCTAAAATACAGAGAGCATTGCTCTACATATACACTATCGCGCTCGCGCGTTCAGTATACAGCCAGCAACCGTTTGGAGCGTACGTGTCACTACGACGAGCGGCGAACATGGCGAACAATGAAAACAATTTAAACTTCATAGAAATGTAACAAACAGACCCCATCCTAAGGGAACCAAATCACAAATTTTATAAAGACAAAAAAAAGATGGATGATGTTTGGGTTAGAATATCGGAACAAACTGGACTCTCTGTGGATGAATTGAAGAAAAAGAAGGACTCTTTAATGGCAACGTTCAGGGGACACCAACGAAAAGTTTAAAATTCTTTGAGATCTGGTTCGCCTTCGATATCATGAATTAATTCTTGGAACACCTATAAAAATGTTCCGATACGTCCATCTAACTTGAGTTCACGACTAAAACTGAATTGACAAGAGTGTAGAGGGCCAGGCTCGGATTAAAGCTTCTCACACCTTAGTCACTAGTCAGTAATTCTGATCCAATCTATTACTATAAACACGGATATGTTATTTTGAATTTATTTCATACAATAAAAATTAACTGTCTCGACCCTTACTTCGTGGAATCTACTCATATTAGTGTTTTAAATGGAACTTACAGTTTCTAGATAATTCCACAGTATATTGTGTGAATGATATTAAATATCGAAACAATTGTCAATTTCTTAGAGTTTTTAACATTTTTTAAATATTCTGTGGAATTATCTAGAAACTATAAGTTTCATTTAAAACACTTCATACACATACTATTTACATTAACGGTGTATCCGAAAGCTGAGGAACGTATATATTTCTTAAACTCAACGCGTGAAAGAGGTAAAATAAAAGAAGGATCTGAGTAATCTCAACGCGAAAACTCAGCGGTAGAAAATCCTCCACACAACTCAACACACAATGTGAGTCACGGCAGTTAATTGAAACGGTCTCAACGCGAACGTTTCGGTAGCGGAATTGAATGGTTTCAACCTTTCAACACGACCACTCAAGAGTATAGAAGTGAACAGTCTCAACGCGAAAGTTCAGGTAGGGGGAGCGGACCGATCAAAAACTCAACAGGTGAAGATCTGTCCTTTGACCAACAATTGTTCGGTCTTTTATACTAATTTAAGGTCTATAAAAACATTAGAAAAACTGTTTGGCTATTAACATAGGCGTGCGCTTTTAGACGATACGTTTTATCGTTACAAACTGATATTTCTTGACTTATCTCAAGCCCATTTTTGTTAGTCCATTTAACAGCACTGTCGATTCTGTTATTCAAGTCCGTTATTATGTTTTCAATTAATCTAATTTCGGAATATAAACAAAAATCGTCTGCAAATTGTACCACTCTAATTTTAGGTTGAATATAATTCATAAAATCAGCAGAATATAGAATAAAGAGGATCGGGTTTAAGATACTTCCTTGAGGTAGACCTAACGATGTTGTTCTTGGTGATGATTGTACTTACTCCCCTCTTTCGATTTTTACTAATGTCATTCTTTCCAATTCATAAACGTAGCCGCTACGAATATTTTTAGGGTGATTTTAATAAAACTTTTTAGCCAAATTGGAAAGAATGAAATTAGTAAAAATCGAAAGAGGGGACTAAGTACAATCATAAACAAAGATACGGCACTTTTCCACCTATATTACAAACCGAGTTATAAAACGTCAAAGATGAAATAATAAAACAATTCAACACCCTGTATCTCATTAACGACAAGACTTATCACACATGTTTATAAGAACTGTTCGTCTTAAAAAGGAGTGACAAAGCGCCCACTACTATATTTTACAGTAAGAGGAAATAAAATTATTATACATAGGGTGAGCTTAATATATAGCCCGTGACGTGGTGGTAACACCTATTTTTGCGCAAATCATAAGGTGTGTTGTGACACCCATCGGCCAACATTACTGGGTTTATTAAACTTAATTCAAACATTTTTTCATCACACCATCATTTAATATAGTTTTGTTTCTGTTTTATGAGCTCATGGAGTAATGATGGGATTGTAATTAAAAAAAAAACAGGAATAGCTACTTCACTGGTACTCATACTCAGAATCGAATTGTTTTGTGTGCTGGGCAAAAATCGTGAAGATAAACGGACAAAATTAAAACAAGGATATTTTAAATGAAAATACATACGTCACATGCTTGTGACGAATTAAGTGAATAAAAATAAATTTCTGTATTTGAAGGATATTGAAAGAAATAGAAATAGACTCTCACTGTTATTCGGTGACAAACAGCAGAAAGTAGTTGAATGTACTAATTCATTACATATAGGCTCACTGATAAGCTGCCAAAAACTATACTAATTTCTTCTCCTGGCTGATGTGGGTATATTTGTCTAGCTACAGATTTTAAAACTCTTATAGACTCTGGTAAACTGAGTATCGGTGATCAAAATAGAAATATAGCGATGCTACGAATAACTCGATAATGAAGAAAAAAACAGATCTAGAATTAAGAACAGAGTTGCATTTCTCTTGAAAGAGCTGCTTAAATATGAAACTCGAAAATCATAACAGGAAATAGTTATGTGCTCGGATTTTAGGGTGAATTTATCAAAGACGGAAAATCATAGCATAACTCCCCGTGTCCCTGCGGACGGTTGGAATGATTATTTCTTGTGTTCCTTATTCCTCTACCCATTTTTGCCATGCCTGACGATCCCTTGTGAGCTGTCTCATTTCCTGTCCTTCATTTCTACCTATTTATGCTATCTGTTCATTCCATATTTTCCTTGGTCGTCCCCCTCTTCACTTCTTTGCAGGCCATGCCTCGATTTCCTACTCAGTTATTCTGATTCATTCTTTGCATATAACCATGACAGTTCTTATTCCTTTATATGATAGGTTCGTGTTGGATGACAAGACCTAATTCGGTCCATTTTCCACTTCTCTTCTTATTAGATATTTCATCTCTACCACATTTACCAATTACCAATTTTTTTTAGTTATACACATTTCACAATTATTTTCTTTATTACGTAGTAAACATGTTTCACCTTTGTTCTGTTTCGCGATCGTGTTTTCAGAAAGAATCTTAACAAAACAATAAAACTGAATAAAATATATCTGTAAACTGGTTTTTATGTTTGTTGAAAGAATTATTGTGATTATATAACTCATGTTCTAATGAACAGATATAATCATTGAATTTCCCTTAGATACGTGAATATACCCCTTGACGACGTGATATAATCGTTTTGGTGTTTCGCCTCCTGCCATATTGTGATCATTTCCATAGTAACGGGCAAGCTCAATGAAATGTCAGTGAATTCTTCAAAATGCAGCGCTTTGGTTTCATTCCAAGTGGTGAAATTGATCAAGAAATTGAAAATTTAACACCAGAAAATACTACAAAAACGCATAATTATGTTTGGAAGCAGTTTACGGTGTTTTGTGAACATCGAAATTACAAACTTTCTGTTGATATTTCGAATGAAAAAGTAGCAGATATTATGAAGGATTGGACATTCAATATGAAACGTGCAGACTGAAAGGAATATAAAGAAAGTACAGTGAAAACCATTTGGAATATTTCTGCTAAACTGTTACAGAAAAAGTTTCATACAGAGTTCGAAAGAGAAATAAAAATCCATTTAAATGTGTAATTTTCGAGAACGCAAGAAAGGCTCGTGCAGCCAAGAGAAAGAAATTACAAGCAATTCCCGACAGAAAAAAAGGAGAGTTCAGCCGCTCTTAACGAGAAAGAAATAACCAAAATTATATAAGTTTTGATGAAAATACACCAGATGGTTTGCAAAAAAAAATTATCAAATTTGTGCTATGGAATTGGCATGGCGTGGTAATGAAGCAGCCTTTTGCTTAACCGACTATTTCAAAAAAGAATTCGACAATTATGGTCAAACTACGGGGCGTATCGAATACAATGTTCTCAAAAACATCACAAGGTGGAGAACAACGCACCACTGATTCTAAATGGTTGGCTCCGAATAAAGAGTTTGCGAATAAGTGCCCAATACGTCTCTTGGAAAAACTTTTGAGCAAAAGAACGCTAAATATCACAACCAATCGTCTTTTTTTAACACCTAATATAAATTGACAGAAAACAGAGAAATGGTTCAAAAATTGCCCTGTTGTTTTGAATCAATTGAGTAAATGGACACGTACAGCAGCCGAAAGTATCGGAATATATACGAAAAAAAGGAAAATTACGAATCATTCAAACCGCTCCTCTGCTGTGTATCTTGTCACACTCAGGAGCAAACTTGCAAGAAATTACCAAAATAACAGGCCACTCATCATCTGAATCTCTGAAACCATAGAAAAATAGTTGAAAAAATGAGAAACATTCCTAATCCATCCACCTCAAGCGTCACCAACAGAACCAACATTAACACTACAAATTCCGAAAACCACAATACATCAAATATGTATTATAATAATTGTACCTTCAATATTAATATTAATCAAATTGACCGTGAGTTTCATTTAAAAACATTAATATTAATCAATAAAAAAAATTAGAATATTATTCGTTATACTCGTATAATCGTAACGAATCCAACTCGAGCATAGACAATATTTTTCGATTATTTACCTCTTCACTCGAGCTGCGCTCTCGTGATGTTTCGCCAAATACGTCTCGTGACTCTGTGAATAATTATAATAATTGTACCTTCAATATTAATATTAATCAAATTGACCGTGAGTTTCATTTAAAAACATTAATATTAATCAATAAAAAAAATTAGAATATTATTCGTTATACTCGTATAATCGTAACGAATCCAACTCGAGCATAGACAATATTTTTCGATTATTTACCTCTTCACTCGAGCTGCGCTCTCGTGATGTTTCGCCAAATACGTCTCGTGACTCTGTGAATAATCGAATATTGTATATGCTCTTGTGATATTATAACTGAGAATACCACTTGACTATAATAAGTGGATATTTTAATAATCATTGTAGACCCTAAATATGGTAACGGTAAAGAGAATGAACTCAAAGTAACTGGTCTATAAAATATCGTTAAACGTAATATAAGACACATAATGTGTCACTTTAGATTAAGTAAACAAAATGATTTGCTCAATAAACTCCATATTTTTGTAGTAGGACTATAAAACCGATAAAATGTGTGTTGTTAATAAGTTCTATGTACTTTTCAAGATGAGATAAATTTAAAAACAAAAAGTCGGAAAGCCCAATGTTTCACAATGCGACTAAAGGATGAGTCGATACGTTTGACCAGCTTTTTCACTCAAATACTCTACTGCAAAACGAGTATTTTGTATGATGTGTTAGACACTACTGGAATCATTTTTTTTTGTATTGCATCGATTAGAAGATTGGACAAGGATGAAACTCGAACTAATTTTTAAAAAGATTAGAAGATGCTTTGGTTATTGAACAACGAATGGAAAATAATCGATTGTCAAGAAAACTAAGACAGTGTATTCGTGATTAACTTGGAATTCCAGAAGAACTGCCACCACAAGAGCCCCAAAACCGTTCACCTCGTTGTGACTTTTACCCGAGATTTCGAGACCGAAAAGGACGTCATATTTGCGTTCATTGTGGAAAAAATATGTGCGCAGGACATCAACTTAGCATTTGTGACGAATGTAAATGTTAATCTTACTTATTGTCTTTTTTATTCAGAATTTGTTTTTTATGTACCAAAAATATTTATTTTCTATTCTGTCATTTATTTGTTAATAATTGGTTCATTTTATCACATCTCGTAAAAAATGCACTGGATATATAATACAGTATTTAAGAATTTAATTATAACTGTGATATTTTTTACTTTTTCGCCCAACCTATCTATATGCGAGAAAAGTATTGGTTTACCCCAAAAATTTTTTTTGAGTTATTTTCACGTTTTCCAACAACAACAACACGAAAAAACGGTTTTTAGAAAAAAAATCCTGTGTGTATGTCGTCGTTGTCGTCGGCTACTTTTGCTTACATGTCTTGTTAGCACGATACAGCCTCCGGAGTGCAATAAGTCACCAATTTTATGATTGAATATTGTTAAGGACATGTCACAGATGAACCCTATTGATTTTCAGCTCACCAGAGCCAGTACAACGGGTGCTATGGTACTAGAAGTACGACATTTTGTTATTTTTTGAGAAATTTCAGTTTGTTAGCACGATACAGCCTCCGGAGTTTAACAAGTGACCAATTTTATGATTGCATATTATTCAGGACATCTCACTGATGAACCCTATTGATTTTCAGCTCACCAGAGCCAATACAACAGGTGCTACAGTACTTTAAGTACGATATTTTTGTCATTTTTGGAGAAGTTTCAGTTTGTTAGCACGATACAGCTTCCGGAGTATATACAAGTGACCAATTTTATGATTGGATATTATTCATAGCGTCTCAAAGATAAACCCTATTGATATTCAGCTCACTAAAGCCAGTACAACGGGTGCTATGGTACTTGAAGTACCATATTCTTGTCATTTTTGGAAAATTTTCAGTTTGTTAGCACGATACAGCCTCCAGAGAGTATACGATTGATCAATTTTATGATTGAATATTGTTCAAGGTGTCTCACAGATGTACTCTATTGATTTTCAGTTGAATAGAGCGAGTACAGCGGGTCCTATAAATCCAGATATGCTAAATTTTTTATTATTTTTGGAGAAATTTCGGTTTGTTAGCACGATACATCCCACGTAGTGTATACAAGTGACAATTTTATGATATAATATTGTTCAGGGCCACAGATGCGGAAAAGTTAGTTTTAATCTTTAAAACCGTTTATTTTAATGTCACATTACAAGCGATTTCAAAAATGGGTAACCGGCAACCCCACGTTGTGGTTGCAGTTTCAGTTACTTCATGTTATGGTACTAGGGATAAATGAAACTATCGTGTTTAACTTTTTTTGTCTTGCTTAATACAAGCATTATCCTCCATCACTAAGTCAAAAACATTACTATATATCAAATGTAGAACAATACATCTTACAAAATTACCTATAATGATAGTTTTCTCCGATCTAATGTTTTCTGGTTTTCTTTCTTTAAACATCCCGAGATTATTGTACCGTACGGAATTATTATTCTTTTTTAGAACAGTAACGGTTCGCGTGTTAGTAATTTCTTTGCCTTAGCCAAAGTCATATGTAGTTTACGAGGTTAGATAAGAAATCTTTGGAGGAAATGTATGTGGACAAAATTAGAACACGAACGGTGATTTCTTTGAAAAACTTGCATTCAATAATTGACCAAGTGAATAAATAAACTGATAGTCTTTTTTTGACTACACAGTGTGAAACAACATATTCAAAAATATAATAATTTCTACTGAGGAAAATTAGTAAGTTTATTTGCTACCTGTTGAAATGGTTAATATTTGGTTTGATTTAGTAAAAAAGTGAAATATGGAGAAATAATTGTTGTACAGAATTTTTAATATTAAGAGCTTTATCAACGCAACTCAAATTTCAAATCGTCAAGGAAGAGACCTAAGCACGCATTCTACACCAATGGGGCAACAGCTCTCAGGTGATCTAGTGGTTCAGCTTTTACGTTTTTATCTTAAATGTTTTTCACTGATGGTGAAGAACCTCGATTCCAGCTAGCTCAAAAGAATCGAAAATGTTATTCAACGGTAGAGTAGGGATGGATTCATAAATTAAACATTGTTAGATTGAAACCATTGAAATTTTAATTTGTAAATCACACATATGATCTTTGCACGACCGAGTGGTACCCCTTGGTGTTTACAGGTAAGTTTAAAGATAAATCGATAATAATGTTTGAAGTAGAGGTTAGTTAGTAATGTATAACTTGTCGGAATTATGTTAAAATTTCAGGTTCAGATGCTTGTCCTTCAGATAGCAACCCTTTGTAAATGGTGAATGTAAATATAAATCGGAAAGTTCTTACTTGTATGATTGGCCGTAAGTTCAACGTCAATACTTGCGGTAGTTGGGTTGATTCGACCTGGATCCTCCTAGGTTTCAAATCTAATGAGATGAATCGCCTGGCATGCATCAAAATTCATGCAGTACGGGGTTACTAGTTACATCTACTATCTACTACGGATGAATGATGTAATGTGGAAATGGTTAGACAGCTTAGAGGAAGCGATACTTATGAAAAGCGGTGAGTGATACAGCGAAGTTCAGCACATACAGTAAGCGAGATAGAAACAGACAGAAGAAAATTAGAAGAGAAGGAGAAGGCCTAAAAAAAAGTAAGAAATATGTGAAATATTAGCTATGAATTTAATAAAAGTGAATGGTGGATGATTTTTACTTACCCAAGTTGTAGGGTGGCCTTAAAGAGGTTTTTAGATTTTGGTCCAGATCCAATATAGATAATTTTGTCTACACTGACAATTATGACCAATAAAATCTAATAAAGTTTACTTTTTTTCCAGCTTATAAGATCCGATTTACAATCGAAAATTAAGGAACCATGTGCTCCGAATCAAAGCTGATATAAAAAGAAGGAAGGGTCAAAGTCCAATCAAGTATGTTTTGTAGGCCATCCACAGAACTCAGGTGAAGTCACAGAACACAGAACATTCAGCGAAATAGTAAGTTGGATTGGTATGAAATAGTAAAAAAGAAGAATAAATTGTTTTCCATGCATATGATAGATATCAAATATCAAAATATAAAATGACAATTCAATTTGGAAAGAAGAGATTAAAACAATAAATTGGAGTAAACAAAAGTGCTTCGAGTTTTAATTATATTTTTATAACCAGGTAAATTAGAGTTTTCAACTTATAATGATAAAGGATACGATATCTTATTATGATTTAGTTAAATAAAGCTCTGTTGTAAATGTAAATAAACCATTGATTTTTGGTTAATGTTGAATGTTGAAGTTATTGATTTTACTCTAATCATTGAAAAGGTGAGTTTCAATATATTTTTGAAAGAAATTATTATGTCAACCATTTGTATATAAGTGCATGATTACATTCCCAACAAATTTTGTACCAATGTTTTTTTAAAACCGTAACACAGCGCAGTTTAAACGTCATTAGTAGGGTGGCCAAAGTAAAAGTTTAACAAAAAAAATAATTTTACACAACAGGCGGCTTGAATTGAAATTTAAAAACTTTTTGGTTTTTTAGACTAAGTTAATAGGCACTGCTTGAAGGTGCGCGTTGTACGTCACAGATCATTTACGTCGTCATGACCTTGCCGTGTTGCCTGATCGTGAGAATAGTCGAGGAATGTAGGAAGTTTTGAAATTGTATTAAGGTTACGTCTTTTTGTTTAGTATATGTTACTAGGAATAATTCGTTTCAAATATTCTTGGCATTTTGTACGCATAAATAAACGGCAATAATCAGCTTACTTTCATTAACTGTTTTGAAAAAAGTGTTTTTAACACTAACTAGCAAAGCACAAATAGAGACCAAATTATAAATTTAAAGGAATACACAAAATACAATAACAATCAAATTGTTCACATAATCAATGAAATTTTCTGTGGCCAGTTTGCAATCCAACAAACAGGGATAACAATTACCGTAATGATATTTATTCTCTATAAATATGAGTTTCATGGGCGTACCGAATGTTAAGATTATTTAATGTAAAGAATGGTTTTGTGTTGACACTAAGACGACCGTTTGGCTGGAGCAGTCCCTGGACAACCTCCACCCGTGGGAGATCGCGAAACTGCGTCTACTCCAGCGGGACGAACTACCCAAACCCCATATGTGCGTGTTGTACATCCCAGACGATGTTAATTCACCCGCACTTACATGGGATCAGATAAAAAAGCGTCACAGGACCTTAACCCCCGGTTTTGGCACCGGAGAGTGGACTTGTTTACACCGGACTGCGAGAGGACCTACGGCACATACCTGTACGCTGTCGGTAGACGAAGCCTCGCTGGAAGTGTTGGAGGTACTCAACTTCCGGCCCTACTGCGGCTTTGGGCAGGTGCAATTCCGGTTCAGAGATCGCGGAAGGACCGTCCCCGATAAGAGCTCCGAAACAGACACATCTACTTTCGGATCGTCCTACAAGACCATGAAGACTGTGGAACGTTCAAATGTCCACGGTTGGAGCGGTCGTGAAGGGCAACCGGAGACAACAGCAGCGGGCCACCTCCTCGTTGGGCAAGGACATCATGTCCAAGCCCAAAGAGCCCAGCAATAAGGGTAGCCTTGCAAAGAAAAGTAAAGGTAAGCGTGACAGTGAGGAAAATACCCCCGCCAAAACCACCCCCCCCTACACCACCACCCCTCCTCCCCCTCCAACCTTACCTTCAATCTAAAACACCACATACGATTCCTCTAAGTTAACCTCCAGCATGCAAAGCGGCCTCTTACACCATTGGCAGGATATTTGCAAAGGAGGAAATTCACATTGCACCCATCCAGGAGCCCTGCATTTCCAGAAATGGCCGCATAATAGATCTGGGAAAGAAGTGGTTCTAGGGAAAAACCAAGAGCGTGCTTACTTATCACAAATAACATTCATTTTTTATGTTAACAGAGTACTGTACTCAGGACACGATTTCTGTTCATAAATCCGTCCCGGTGAAACTTATCGCCTTCTGTCGGACAAGCAACAAGTAGCTCCTGTTGGGGTGTGACGCTAACGCCCACCACAGGGACTGGGGTAGTTCCAATATCAACAAACAAGGTGAGCAACTTTATAATTTTATAATCGGGGAAGGGCTTATGGTTAACAGCATAGGCTCGGAACTAACTTTCGTTACGAAAAATTGTCACGAAGTTATAGACATAACAATCAAAACGTCTTCTATATGTGCGGACATTGTTAACTGGAGAGTTTCAAGCGAGCCCTCATGTTAAGACCATAGACACATTCATTTTGACATGAGGACAGGCCGATTAACTCTACCCCAATTTCGCGACCCTAAAGTAATTGACTGGAGTGGATATACTAAATCCCTTCAGCCACTAATTAAACAGAAAGGAGGTCCGGCACCTCTTCAACCGGAAAAAAGAGTCTGGCGACTGGGAAAAATATCGCTAAAGGAGTTCAATAAAGCCATTAGAAAGGAAAAAGAGAATCCTGTAGAAGGTTTTCTCCGAGTATATCAGACATACCTGCCAGTGCTAGAATCCACAAGATTCTCTCAAGAAATTCGGGATGTGAAGTGGGGTCTATGAAAAGATCCGACGATACTCATACGGACTCTATAAAGGAAACGTTAAAGATTCTATTACAGAAATACTTCACAGGCAGTCAGATTCTAGATAAAGCCGCAGTTCCCACTCGCCCCCACTCGGTCGGCTAATCGGCCTGATGGAGACTCGCGACAGAAATGATTTCTCCCAACACACCGGGGGAGAATGGATTCTTCTTCGATTTGAGGCCTAGACACCCTAGTGTCGGTTTTGGTAAGAATATACAGAGCAAGCGTAGCCTGGAACTATATTCCACTAGGGTGGACGATAGGGAAGGTTATCTTCATCCAGAAGGCAGGTAGAGTGGATACCTATCTACCCTACCGTCCTATCTGCTCCTTCCTCCTAAAAACTTTAGAGAGGAGGGAGGGGCTCCTACGGAATCTTCCGTTAAACCCCACCAATATGAGTGAAATCGGTAATCACCATATACTTGGAATTATTCCAGAGTCGGTAGCTCCCCAGCTGCAACGTCCTCTTTCCTGAGAGAGATGATTGGCTTAGGAGTGACAATTTCTTTTCAGCCTCAGACTATGTGCGGTTCACGAATGGCTCTAAAACCGAGAACGGTGTAGGAGCGGGAGTTTATGGAACTGACCCAAACATTATAATATCATTAAACTTTGGCAAGTTCACTACTATCTTCCAAGCAGAGATGATAACCAGAGTGCTGAGTAACAGGCGTCTGATGAACAGGCCTATTAAACTCATCTCAGATAGCCGGGCGGCACTAAATGCACTTAGCTCCAATCGAGTGAATTCTAGGCTCGTTTGGAACTGCATTCAGATCCTTGACCACCTGGGCCAGCGGAACAGTTACCTTCATCTGGATCCCAAGGCACAGCGGCGCGGAGGGCAATGAAGAGGCCGACGCGCTCGCCTGAAACCGACTATGTCTTCATCGGACTAGAACCCGTCGTTGGCATGGCAATAAGCAACGCCAAAACCTGCATCTCCGATTGGGCCAAGTGTAAAACGCTTATACTCTTTAGAGACACATTCGAAGGCGTTTAGCGCAATACCCTCAAAGAAAGCCTTCCAACAGATCCTAGAATGGCGTAGATCGGATTCACGCATTCTGATAGGACTGTTGACAAGACACTGTCATCTAGGAACACATCTGATAAGGATGAGTGCTACAAAAATCGGACTATTGTTTCTATTAGGTGGAAGACGAAACTGCATAACACATTCTCTATATCTGCTCCGCACTGGAATGACTCAGATTCCAGACATTCGGCTTTACCCAACTGAAACCGACGGACTTCAAAGAAGTCTCACATTGTACGATTATCTCCTTTATCAAAAGGTGTGGACTGTACAGCGAACTCTATCACAATAGACACATCAGGGTCGCAGTGGAAGGCGTTATCTCTAACCCATTCACCTATAACCTTAAAACTTAGGATGAAATTTTGTATTGGGGGATTTCCTATTTAGTTCATTCAAATTAATATTAATTTGACAGCACACAGGTAATTTTTTTAAATAAGTCCTATATTAATATTTAATTCCTTTCAAGATACTCAATATTTTATGGCCTTTCTAATAAATTAATAAAATTTATCGCACCGTTAAATTTATAATTAAAGCAAAATTGTTGACCAACGAAAGTATTTAGTTTAGTTGAGTTAGAATAAGAATACAGGTAGTTCTAAATTTTGATTTTTCACAAAAAATAATTTGGAACTCAATTTATTGAAACGAAAGAGAGAAAAGTTCTGTCTCAATATTGTAATGTTTTTCTTATTTATTGAAACCTTACACGATGTCAAATTATAAACTAAACTAACTCTCCCTGGTCGGTCCATTATATATTAGTGCCTTTTTTACTAGATAATTCTAGATTGCGGCTTACTCAAAAACAATTGGCTCTCTGGCATTTTCTAGATAAGACTGGTCACAAAAACAATGTCTAGATAAGATAGTCACAATCGTAAACAGTTCTGAGGAATCCCTGCGCATCCGCCATAATTTTAACTTTCATACATGGCTTAGGCAGAGTCGAATTCAGGAATTACACCAGTGTGGTGTTTCGTAACATTACCCCCTCCTTAAATGGAAGTTCCTCCTGGAACTTTTGTGTAGCCGAGACTAGATGTTTGAATTGGCAACTGGCCCCATTTCTACACTTTCCGATCTTATGGAAATAGCAGGGCACCGTCTTCATCGGATACTGATAACGGGGGTTGTAGCTGCAAATCAATTTCTGGACACCGGTATCTTGGAAGATAACCTCTACCATGTTCCTGATGACTCGAATCCAACTGGTTACTCGCTATCTTAGGCATAGCCAGTTTCTTCACGCTGGATTCCAACACATGGTCTAGAAGGTTTCGAAGTGCTTCCCACAGATCGCGGTAGGTAGATCGATCTTGAATTTCTTTTTTAGTTACCGCGTAGAAGACGTACCGCGAATTATGTTTCAGTTTCAGTGTCTTACCAGGGGCTGGAATTTGGTCTTCAAGTTTTTCTAATTGCCCGAACTTCTTTCGAAAGACGGATGCCAACCCTCGTGCGTTCTTGATACGGGCGGGGATGTTGTATGCGAGTGAATAATCTTCGGGGAGAGTGAACAAATCTTGTCGTTGTTCTGAAGTGACTCCATATCTAACTTTCCCGGTACATCCATACGCGCCCATAAATTCATCGAATGTAGGGTCAGACACATCTCGAATATGGTTTACTACTTTCTCTAGGTCATGGTCTCCTTCAAATGGCGCTAGTCGGTTTTGGTGAACTACTTTTGGTTTTCCGTTGGGGATCTTGCTTATGCGATCTTTTCTTGATTGAGTATGGACCTTCCCAGGGTTTTTGTAATTTTGGAGAAAATCCTTTTCTCCTCGTCGGGTTGTGTAACTATATTTTGTCCCCTTCTTTAAAACCGCCTACTGTAACCTGCGTGTCGTACCGAGTTTTCATTCTGTCGCTGGCAACTTGAAGTATGTTCGAACTAATTCATGAATATCGTCCAGCCTTCTTCTAAATTGGATCACGCAGTCTTCTCCTACTAGATCTTCTCCAGGCCGACAGCCAAATTCCAGGTAACAAGGAAGCCTCATTTTACGTCCAAACAGAATTTTCGCAGGTGTTTCACCCGTGGACTCATTGACGGCAGATCGATAAGCCAATGTGAATAGGGAAAGATACTGGTCCCAATCTCTCTGATGGCTGGAAACCACTTTGGACAGGTATTTTCCAATAGTCCTGTTCATTCTCTCGACCATTCCATCTGACTGTGGATGTAATGCTGTTGTTCTGCTCTTCTTAATTCCCAGCTTCTCGCAAATCTCCTGGAATAGATGACTTTCGAAATTTCTTCCCTGGTCGCTGTGGACTTCCAAGGGCACTCCATATCGGCTGATAAATTCTTTCACCAATACATCCGCAACAGTTGTGGCCTCTTGGTTCCGGATAGCGTAAATTTTCACCCACTTTGTGAAATAATCTATTACAACCAGTATGTATTTGCCACCATTTTCGGTCGTCGGAAATGGTCCAGCGATATCTAAAGCAATCCTTTCGAAAGGGCTTCCAACATTATACTGTTTCATAGGAGCCTTTCTCTTGCGATGTGGTTCATTACTCGTAGCACAAGTCGTACATTTCTTACACGTCCTTCACATCATCGGAGCTGTTTATCCAATAAAACCTCTCACGGATTCGCTGGAGGGTTTTCTTCACTCCCAGATGACCTCCCGATGAACTGTCTTGTAACTTCTACAATACCTCAGCTACTCTTGTTCTCGGGATAACTAGCTGTCTCCTCATCTCGGAACCATAATCGTTTTCAAGGATCCTTTTCAACAGCCCTTATTCCAGGGCAAGGGAGTCCCACTGAGCCCAATACGCCTTGAGTTTCGGTGATAATCTTGACACTTCTTGCCAGGTAGGTCGCCGATTTTCTTCCTTCCATTGTCGGATTATCTTCAGGTGAGGATCATTCTCCTGGTCTTTTCTGATCCTGGTGGGTGACCATTCTTCATTGACTACTGTAATTCTTAAAACTGCAACTTCCTTAGATTTCGACTTGTTGCATTGTGAATAGTCTACAGGGCATGGCCGTCTAGGCAAGGAGTTGGCTTTTCGGTGATTCACATCAGCTGGATGTTCACTCCTGTCTGATTTCCCCTGTATCTGGAGTTCTTGGGTTACAGGAGTCTTGGGGCGCTTAGACGGACTGCGTACGTACTCTAGCTCGCCACACTTCCGGCATTTGATCTTCTTCGGCCTCTTGTCTGCCATACCTTTCAACAAGTTGACGATCTGGTCAAGTTTGTCATCGTCATCTTCTTCCTGCCTGGTCCTACCTTTGTTGTACCGCGAGCTCTTCGTGGCTGCTTTGCATTTAAGAGGTTCTTGGTTTGCAGGAGTCGTAGGACGCTTACACGAACTGCGTGCATGCTCTAGCTCGCCACAATTACAGCACCTGATTTTCTTCGGGTTCTTGTCTACCATACCTTTCAACAAGTTGACGATCTGGTCAAGTCTGTCATCGTCACCTTCTCCCTGTATGGTCCTACCTTTGTTGTATCCGGAAGCCATCGTGGCTGTTTCATATTCAAGAGCAGCAGTCAATGCGTCGACTAATGTTTTCGGATGGGCTAAACAAGCGTCCTCTGCATATCGGAGTAAGCCATCAATAAAGGCCTGGATGCCCAGACATTCCATCATGTTCTCCGGTGCTAATAGATAAGCGAATCGAACTAATCGGGCAATGTCCACTTAAAACTCTTGAAGGGCTTCGTCACGTTTCTGTTTTCGGTTATTCAGCTGTGATTGGTACAAGTGCTCTATATGTTCGTGGCCATATCGCATGTCCAACCTCTTCTTCAGCTGCTCGAACTCATCCGTTTCTTCAAGTGGTATCGTCTGTAGTACATCTAAGGCATCTCCCCGAAGCGCGATAGTTAAGTTCACTGCCTTCTCTCTATCGGACCAATTATTCACTCTAGCGGCTGCTTCAAACTGTTTCACATAATTGGTCCACGACATTTTTCCATCGAACGTTGGGACCTTGACTCGGGTCTTCTAACTTAGGGTGTATTTCTGGCTTGCAAGGTTTTGTTTGCTCGGTCTTCTTTTCTTCCGCTGGCGTGTCTTGAGTTCTTATATCTGTCATCCTTCTTTCTAACTCCTTGATTTTCTCGTCCATTTTAGAGACGAAATGTCATTTTCAACGTCAGCGGCAATGTCGTTTTTCATTAATAAGGTATCGGCAGATAGGTATATCGTTCTTCATAGCAGAAATCTTTTCGTCCATATTAGCAGAAATGTCGTTCTTCATAGCAGAAATATCGTTTTTCACATTCGTTGAAAGTTTCTCTTCCATGGCAGAAATCTCCTCGTCCATGTTAGCAGAAATATTAGCAGAAATTGACGAGATTAAGGTGGAAGCCCCGTCATTAAATAAAACTGTTTCTGGATCAAAGCCGTCATTTTCCAGTGCCACTTTAAGTTCTACTAATTTATTTTGCTTACCGGACGTTTCCAACTAACGATCTTCCAATTCTGCTCTTAATGCCGTCACTTTCAGATCACATAGTCTCTTGGCCATTTTTACGTAGAAATTTATTTATATTACCCCACACCTGACACCAATGTAATGTTTTTCTTATTTATTAAAACCTTTTATTACGTGTGGGATAAACTCATACACACGGTATGTTCACTTACCTAATTTATTTATTCACTACATTATTCACTAATTATAAACACAGTATATTTACTTAAACTAATTTATATAAACACTTTACTACTTTATATTCACTTACTTACTGTTTATCTCACGATGTCAAATTATAAACTAAACTAACTCTCACTGGTCGGTCCTTTATATATTAGTGCCTATTTTACAAGATAATTCTAGATTGCGGCTTACTCAAAAACAATTAGCTCTCTGGCATTTTCTAGATAAGACTGGTCACAAAAACAATGTCTAGATAAGACAGTCACAATCGTAAACAGTTCTAAGAAATCCCTGCGCATCCGTCATAATTTTAATTTTCATACATGGCTAAGACAGCGTCGGATTCAGGAATTATACCAGTGTGCTGTTTCGTAACAATATTGTCTCATTTTCAAGTTATTTAATTTCAACCAAAATGATTTTCCTTTATTATGCATACTATTCAAAGTAGTGGGTATTGGAATATACTATTATTGCATTGTTAATTTTTCACATTGAACTATTTTTAAAATAGCTTGTTTATTTTAAAGTTAGAAGAGTATCATATTAATAATGGTTTTAATGTAATAGATTAAATTGAATAAAAATAATTCAATTGGTGATAGAAACAAGGAACAGGTCAATAATGTTTATTTACACAACGTTCAAACACGACGAATTTATTATTTTAACAATATTATCATTTTTCTATTGTATGCAAATGAGAGTGACTTTAATTTAAAACGGGTTCGAAGTATGTAAGTATAATAAATACGGAATTTTTTAAAACTAACATTGCAAATTTATAGTACAACTTTTAAGTTGTTCAACCTGTTTAATGGATCCTATCAAAAATTCATATTTAATTATTCCCACATTAAGGAACAGACTAAAGAAAGAGTTTAACACAATATTTATGTCAGTTCAAAATCCGTACGTACATATTATCAAATAATTGGCAAGGGACAACCATACAAAAAATCAAAGGGGTAGGAGCTGGTTACACGTTATTCTACTACAACTATGATAGTTGGAAAACATGTAGAACGACAGTGACACGTAATTGGAATTAAAAAATTATATGCATCTACCTACAATATATTACATACACCTAGGATGAAAAGTAATGCATTTTTATTCGCGGACTGTTGTCGGAAAGGATGACATAATGGCGTGAGAGCATTCTCTACTTTTCTCCCGTGGTGCGTATATTGGATAATTTCATCTCGTTCTAATTCATTATCACTAGCATCTTCTATATAAATGTTTTAACTTAATTTTGGGTTTATAATCTAATGATAAAAATTAATTATCGTCATGGGTATCAAACTGTCATAACACTTCGATAAACAAGTCGTTTCTAGATTACCAGGACGAATGCGGCAGAACGGGGCACTTTTGCCTCATACTGAGCACGAAAAGCGAACATTCCATCAAGTTGTGAGAAAAAAGAAGTATTCCACGAATAGTACAAGATTTGCCAGCATTTTTGGTTTTAGGATTCCAAAACTGCAAAACTTCTTTCTATTTCGTATACATATCAGTGTTTTCAGTTACTCATAGAAAAATAACAAAATTCTTCTTCTAAAATAACTGTGGAAATTAGGGCAGATTATTGAGGTACTTAGTTCCATTTAAAGTACGGTTGACTATTTGTAAAGCAGATAGGTAAGTAGATATGAGAACTCTGATTATATTTGGCCTCGTCTCATAAATAAATAATATGTAGTACCTCCGCAGAAAATATCTACCCTATCCCATCCTTGCCCAAACTACGGTCATATAAATCAGTATTTTTTTTGTGCTGAAACATACGCATCGCATAGTGATTTACAGGAATTCGATAGTGAAAATTATAAGAAATTTTTAAAATCATGCCGAAACATTCGCGAAAGAGAAAAAGGAGTCGGTCAGGGGAAGTGTCGGATATTTATAGAGTGTTCAAAAGACTGGAAAAAAGACTTGTTCATCTGGAAGGAACAAAGGGACGCCGGATATTTTTCCAAGTTGTGGGGACAGTATCTTTTTGATAAATTTTGATAAAACTAATTGGCACAGATTAATAAAAAGTAGTTGGTAGACCAAACATTTTCTCGGAAACATTTCTATACAACAGTCGTACTTAAATACCGATTATAAACGAAGATAATATTACAAAAAGTTGTGGGGACGCGTGTATGTCCCCACAACTGCCAATGTCTCCACAGTCCTGGTTTTATTCAGGCGTGTATCCCCACAACTGTGGTAAAAACATACACCCTCACACACACACATAGATACATATGTCCAAAAGTTTGGAATACGTACAAATAATATATCTACGTCTATGGTGGTTTAACAACTGTTGTTGATATTTAATCTAGAGCGTTTTTAAATGAAAATTTTCAAAAATTTGATTCGTTTTTGTAGCAATTTGGTCACATAAAACTGATTTTGGTATTTACACATTATTTCAGTTCTTGTTTAAATTTCATTCGAGCCATTTAAAAATGCCTAGAAACATGATATCTAATTTCGACAGATCTAGAGTAATTGCATTGTTACAACAGGGCTTTATTCAAAGTGATATCGCCGATATCATTGTCGTCACTCAGAGTGCTGTATCGAAAATTAAAAATAAAATCCAAGACACAAATGACGTGAAGGATCGCCCCAGAAGTGGTAGAAATCGATGTACAACAGCAGCACAAGATCGGCAGATAACATTGATAGCACGAAGAAATCGTCTGGAATCTACAAGTGGTATATCCAGAGAAATTGTTAGGCTTGAAGGACTGAATATTTCACGGCAAACAATAACACGCAGACTAACCTATCAACACAAAATTGTAAGGTTGCAATAGGCTCGAGAAATGGTACATCATGGTCCTAGTTGGAATAACGTGATGTTCTCTGATTAATCAAAAATTGGCTTGGTTTCTAATTCGCGAAGAACGCTAGTTTGGAGGGCCTCAGGACGACAAGCCCGACTAGAAATAGTCCAACCGCGTGTCCCATTTGAAGGTGGGAGTATTATGGTTTGGGGTGGTATTATGAGTGGCACACGGACGTCTCTACTGGTTCTGGGGAGAAGAATCGCTGGTGCTGTATACATCGAGGAGGTTTTAAATCCTGTCGTGCGTCTATTCGGGGCCGTAGGTGATAGATTTGTGTTTATGCATGACAACGCACCTCCGCATCGAACAGCAGCAGTACAAAATTTTCTGGAAGAAGAAGGAATATCCACAATATGGTGGCTCTCGAATTCCCCTGACATGAACGTCATTGAACATGCCTGGGGCATTCTCAAAACACGCATTAAGAAGCGAAACAATCCCCCTATTACACTGCGAGAACTAAAAGATGCTGCTCGTGATATATGGGAGAGAATTCCGCAAGCCCAGCTCGACCAATTAATCGACAGCATGCCAAATCGCCTACAGTCATGCATACAGGCCAATGGAGGAAATATTGATTATTAATTTTATATTAGTGTTTTAAATGAAACTCACGGTTTCTAGTTAATTCCACAATATAATAAAAGTTGACAAATGTTTCGATAAATCAATTAACTAGAAACCGTGAGTTTCATTTAAAACACTAATATGAGCAGATTCCACGAAGTAAGGGTCGAGACAGTTAATTTCATTAATTTTATAAAAAAATATTCTTTTCTATACTAATTTAATTTTATATGTAAGTGGTACATTGTAAATTTTTCACTCCTAAAGAATAAATCATTTTTTTGCATATTGTTTATCTGGCTTTGAGATTTATTTAGTATTGGTGGGCGTTGTAGCCGAATGATATTTAATTATTCTGAAATTTTTTTATATAAAAATCAAAAAAAAGATGAAAAATTCCATGTATGTATATGTTTAAGGAGGAAGCTACTTCCTGGCCTAGACGATCTATTATGTCCCATTCACATTCTATAGAATTGATGATGTCAAGGGTATCCGATTATTATATAATCGCAAGATACTTCTGTTATTTAGTTACATAGAGCTGACTAGAATTAAGTCAGCTCCTCCTCCTTAATCATATACATACATGAGCGCTAATAGAAAATGATAAATTATTGATAAATCAATTTTCCATTCAATAAACATTGAGTTAGCTTATACTCAAAACAGGAATATAATATATGAACAGACAAATTCTGACTCATTATTTATTCACGTTTCTTACAATGTAAGGTAAACAGTTTTTTCTTTTTTTCAGCTTATCTCAAAAACAAAAATTCTCCGAAGACCTACACATCCTACAGCTTTTATATGTTTGCCATGAATACACACTGTAAAAACAACGTAACGCATAACATATAAAAACTTTCTCTGTTACATAATAAGTAGTTTAAATTAAACAAAAAACACGTGATATCGCACATAAAAAAATTAGGAAATGATCATTAACTTTGAACAATAAAATCGTAACACTCTTGAACGAAATTGGGTAACACTGTTTATGAGTCAATAATAAACATCCACGCGTCATTAAAGGAAATTAATTTGTTGATAGTATTGTGAAGAAAGTTTTTGAGTCGGTCTTTCAATTGAAACTACCGATAGTATAAATAATAATTATAGTAAGGGCGGATATACAATTTGCTGTGCCATACGAATAGTGGTAAACATAACGAGGTGTTTTAGTTTATTTCAGCATGTCTGAAACTTTGAGAGGTTAGCAGCTGATTCAATTTTGTATAAATAGATAACATGAGTTACCTGGACCGGTGCCTCCCCAGATGGCGGATAGAAGAATGTTTCGCAAATATGAATGGTACCGGAGAAATGTAGGAGAATGTCTACCTTGAAAATCATAGGGGTGGAAAACATTAGCTGCACACAGAAAAAACCTGGATACTGCCGTTCCAAAATGGATATTTGATAGAGTACATCCACATTTAGTTAAAAGTATATATCTTTCTGAATATACACAATAAAAATGGCCAAAGAATTAGACTGTTGTTTCAGTTTGTCCAACAAAACCCACAAAATAACGAATCTTGAGGCTTGTGTTTTAAATGTCGAAGAAAAGTTCTAAAATAACACAAAATTGTAAACACCAAAGTTGGTTATCCCACGACGTTTTGACTGTCCAAATTCAAGAAAACTGTTCATATGACATGTATGAAAATTGGCAGATATAAACAGTCGAAACTGATGCTTATATTTCTTATAAAATGACTTTCGTTTTTCCTGTCATTTCGGGTCACCTGACCCCAACATAATTATTTTAAATGGGACAACCAGTATAATATTACAATTTTGGATATATCATTTAACAACAAATTCAACAATACCACACTTGTCATCATTGTATTGTGTAGTAATGATAGTAAGGGCTCACTAAATTTATTATAGTCCGTTTTTAAAAGTATGACATGTATGAAAATTGGCAGATATAAACAGTCGAAACTGATGCTTATATTTCTTATAAAATGACTTTCGTTTTTCCTGTCATTTCGGGTCACCTGACCCCAACATAATTATTTTAAATGGGACAACCAGTATAATATTACAATTTTGGATATATCATTTAACAACAAATTCAACAATACCACACTTGTCATCATTGTATTGTGTAGTAATGATAATAAGGGCTCACTAAATTTATTACAGTCCGTTTTTAAAAGGCATGGAGTAATAAAAGCTCATTAGGTATGCAAAACCGATACAGGGTGTATAATAAAATATTTCCGAAGTTTATCTAATTTTGTACTAAAATTACTCATTTGTTACGAATTTCAGGTAGACACCCCGTAACTCTGTATTCGGTTGGGTCGCCTATTGTATTGAAAGGGTCGCTCTATTGTATTTGAATGAACAAATAAACAATTTAATCCTCAGAGGCGTGCAATCAGGACAAAACAAACTTGGTATATGAATATGAAGGCACTATGAAATTATAATTACGAAAACTATTGAAAAGAGTTCACAATATCGATTCAATAAAAACACATTTTTTTGTGTTCCTTTGAATAAACAATAAACAATAAACATAAAATATTATATAAAAAATACCAAATATTTTTGCAGTAGGTATCAACTTTACTACTAATATACCGTTTACAAAAGGAGAGGAAAAAAAATGCAGGAATAAAGTATAACAAATAATTGTAATAACTAACACAAAAACTAGTCTATATATCAGAATCAGACGATTCTGTTGAGCTTCCATTATTAACATTGATTATAAATGGTTCAATCATGTGTTCACTCATATGATCCATTTCCCACATATTTAGTTCTTCTTGTATCACGTGTTCAACACATTTCTTCCAGTTTTCTTTGGTTACGTTACCTAACGCGTCTTCCAATAAAACTTTTACGTCACTCATTTTGGATGTCGTATTCTTTCTTGAAACTTCCCCTTCCACTTGGGCCCATATTAATTCTATGGGATTGAGTTGACAGTGATAAGGAGGAAGCCTCAGCACCGTTATACCACGCGCTGATGCCATTTGATCTACAACGTATCTACTATATTCGTGTTTATGTGAATTGGCCAGTTGCAAGAGCTCATTTTTCTGCGGGTTATCTGGGCATTCAATATTTTTCGAGGTTAGCCAATCGTGGATATCTTGTTTACGCCATGCAGTTGAAGGTAATTTCTCCACTAGCCTGGAGTGATAACTTGCGTTATCCATAACAATGACTGAGCCCGTTGGAATTAGATCTAGCATTTGTGAGAAATATTCTTCTAAAACGTCTGCATCCATATCTTCATGATAATCTCCGGTTCGCTTCGACTCAAAGCACAACAATCCACCTTTAACAAAACCTTCGGCACTTCCGATATGAGTAATGATGAGTCGACGTCCTTTTCCTGCTGGTGGATTGAGGCCTGTTGACCACCCTTCAAGAGCTGCCTGCCTCCGACTTTTGACATTCGTGTCTTGCCAAAACATTGAAACAGTATGACATTCATTTAACCAAGTCTCATCCAAATAATAAATTCGTTTTTGATCTAGTCTTGATTTCCGAATATTGCGCAAATAACTCCTCCTCCAAATGACAATGTCGTCTCTATCACTCAACATTGCGTTACGATAATTTTTTTTATATTCAAATCCAAGTTCCTTCAAAATTTTCCATAATGTACTTCGAGACATTTTCGGAAAATCTGAATCTTCTTGAACCGAAGCCATAATTTTAGAGAGAGTTGGGATTTCTTTTCTAAAGAAAAAAGTATGTACCTTACGCCTTATTCCATTCTTCAAGTCGTCATCCATTTCAAGTTTGGGTCGGCCTGGGGACTTTGCTGGGGCTGTGATGTTTCCATTTTTTTTCTCCTTCATTAAATTATAAATTGTTGTTTTTGAAACACCCATCATTGTTGCAGTAATCTCCACAGTTTCATCAACACTTCCTGTCAAATTCATGATTTTTCTTCTAATTTCTTCGTTCTTCAACGAGGAATAGCAATTTAATATCAGATTTTTTTCGTTCAGCGACAATGGGCCAACTTTAGGTCGCTTAGATGGTGATAAATCCTCCATATCTGGTCGAATTTGGTTGGAACACTATATAGTTGGAAGGTGTAGTTAGGTGTTTGTCTCGTGTGATGAGAAGAGAACTTGTAAAGATGAACAAAAATAAACACCAGTTAACAATAACGGTAAAAAATAATAAGAAATAACAGTAATAACGGGGAAATCAATCAACACAGCAGCAGTTTCTCCAGAACAGATGAACTGTAAATTGAAAATATTCAACCTTTCCGCTACTTTTATAATTGAAAAGTTCTAGTAAGTACATTGTATTATGAGGGCATTTTCTCAGAACTGAAAAGACTATATTTCACAATAATAAAACCATTTTTGAGCTACCTGTTTGTCAAGTTTCTTCAATTACCTGCTAATTGGGTGAAATAATCGGCAAATGGGGTTGGTTTGGATATATATATATATATATATATATATATATATATATATATATATATATGTATTTGTATTAAATTGTTATTAACATTTATTTTATTATTTATTGTATGTAGGATTATAACTACCTGGAGCTTAGTGGAGGGACTCGTCTACGCCCTTTTATACATAATAATAAATTTTCTGGAAAATTGATGTCAGTGATATAATCCACAGTTTATTATATTATTGATAATTTGAAATTTCATTTTAAATAATATTACAAAACGGTTATTTTCGGAAATGAGATAATTTTAGAAGCCTTAACTTTTTTTAAATGACTAAATGTGGTACGCCTATGGTTCCGGCCAAAATGAGTGATTTATTACTCCACGCCTTTTAAAAACTGAGTATAAAGCAATATTTTGCACTCAAAATGAAATAAATAACTATAGTAGCAACAATACAGGTTGTCATTCATTATTGTTAGGTGAAGTTTATTCAAAAACTGTCATTAATTATTAGTCGTAATCTTGTGAAGACACTGTAATAATAAGTAAATAATTACTTCAATTTTTACTTACGCTTAATTTGTTGACATGCTACTTATTTATGGAAAATATGGAAAAAACAAAAGTCATGCTCAAGATTTGTACAGAAATCGTTTTCCTTATAGAATAACTCCAAGCAAAAATACTTTTGTCTATGTCGAACAAAAGCTAAGAATTGGTTCTTTTCCAAGCGGGAAAAATCAAGTTCCTCGTCAAAAGACCGCTCAGACAGATGAAAATGTGATAAATATTTTGGCTTATCTTCAGGTAAATCCACACACCTCAATAAGATTTCTTGAACAAGAATTACAAATACGTAGAAGTACAAAGTGTATTTAAAAATCACAAATACCATCCTTATAAAATACATTTAACTCAAGGTTTATACCCTGCAGATTCTGAAAAAAAATAACTTTTATTGCTTAAACGTTCGTACAAAGTAATGATGGCCCTTTAGAAAAAATATTATGGAAAGATAAAAGGAGGTTTCACAACAATGGTATTATTAATCGCCATAATTATCAATATTGGTCGCAGGAGAATCCAAACTGGATAAGCGAAACCAATTTTCAAACAATATGGGTAATCAGTGTTTGGTGCAGTATATTTAACGGTCGGATGATTGGTACCTATTTTTATGAAGGAACATTAACAGGGCAAAGATACTTAGATTTGCTTCAAAATACTCTCTCAGAATTACTTCAAGATATTCCCTTACATGAAACGCAAACAAAGTGATGGCAGCAAGATAGAGCATCTCCTCACTTTTTTTGGCCAGTTAGCGGATATTACGCCCTTAGATTTCTTTCTCTGAGGTTGCTTAAAAGGTCGAGTTTATGCCACACCCCCAATTGATTTAGATGATTTAAAGGATAAAATGAAAGAGGCATGTCGAACAATAACATCCGAAATGATTAATGCAGCACTTACAAGAAATCTTTTAACAAGGTTTGAACATTTTGTCAATGTAACATGGACATCATTTCGAACATTTTCTTTAATTTTTTTAATTACTTAGAAATTGCCTATGTTACGTTTTTCAATAAAATAATTTATAAAGATGTTCATTTAACTGCCCCTATTATCATTACTGAATAATACAATGACGACAAATGTGGTATCGTTCAATTTGTTTTTGAATGATATATCCAAAATTATAATATTATACCGGTTGTCCCATTTAAAAAAATTATGCTGGGGTCACGTGACCCGAAATGACAGGAAGAACGGATGTCATTTTATAATAAATATAAGCAGTAGTTTCGACTGTTTATATCTGCCAAATTTCATACATGTCATATAAACAGTTTTCGAGAAATTCGACTGTCAAAACGTCGTGGGACACCCTGTAGAGTCTAAATGATGTACATAATTTGCATGTAATTTTGACGAGTCAGCAATTAGCAATAACGCAGAAATATCCGATAATTTGATATTGTTTGTTAAAATAATGAGAGTTTCTTGAACAGTGGCGTAACTACATTGAATTTGGAAAACCCCGTTAAACTCTTTTTCGATTCCTTTATACAATTTTTTACATGCACAGGTCACGGTGCTCCTTGATCGGCCGCACCTCCGGCACTGCGGGGATTCTATTTACGCCACTGTTTTCGATCATTTCTTGTAAATACGGTGATACTTTTTTTCTTCTCCCTATATTGTAAACAACCCATTTTGACCCTGTTTTGAAGGATGTAAGTAATAATTACCAAAAAGGTATCAACTTACCACCCTTGGGTAGTTATAATTTAAGCCATATAAAAAGTGTATCTTATTTACTTAATAAACACCCTATATCATAAAGTTTCAACTACAAACAAAAGAGAGACCTTTAATTTTTTATTAACAACGTCAAGCTAACATCTTCTCTGTCAAACAAATCTACATTTTTTGGATTTTTTCGAACCGTTAAAAACGATGAGAAACACGATCCTTCTCTACAATCGATATTTGCAAAAAAGCTTTCTCGATATCGGCGATTGACCGATAGAGCTGATTCGAAAATTTAGCAATATCTTTAATAAATCAGGCACCAAATTTTCACCGGAGTATAATAGTTCATTTAGCGATTCAAAACATGGCGCATGCGCAGATGCATCAAATACTATCGGCAACTTTGTAGTTTCCCTGTCCTCGCGATGCGGCATGTAATAAATGCGATTTTGTTCGTTTTCGTTAGACGAAATTGTTTCTGCACATCCGTTTATTAAGTATTCACGCACAGCAATGTCATACTCAGCTAAATTACCAGTTCGGCGCAACTTAGACAGAAACCAGGGGCGCCGCCAGGCGCTCCTGATAAGGTAGAATTTGAGTTACGTTTGGCAACGCCGGCGACGCATGAGTGCAGAGCAAGTTTCTAGAATTCCCGGAAGCCCGTATTCAACCTGCGCGTCGCTCGACGAGAGTTTTAGCGAGCACTCTTTGACAGTGTTTAAGTCGCCGTAGTCCGCTCTGCTAGGTTAGTAAAAACCAATTGGGGGTTGAAAAGTGTCTAGTAAAATTTTTGAAAAAGTGACTAAAATCTTTATTTCTCATTTAGATGATAGCTATTTAAACTTTGGTTTTACTTCAGTAGAAGCGAATTCTAGCGATAGAAAATATGTTCCCAAGTAAGTTAAAACGACATGTTGAAACCATTCATCCTACGATGGTTGGAAAGTCACGCGAATTTATCACAAGAAAGTTTCAGAATGTACAAAAACAAAAGAACGTGTTCACTCAACAAACTTCAGTACCTAGCTATCCTCTTTCAAAGTGGCATACATGGTGGCGAGGTGCAAGAAACCTCACACCATCGCAGAATAACTTATTTTACCGGCTGCTGTCGACATGGTTAACATTATGATAGGAGAATCGGCGGGAAAACTAATTTCAAAGGTACCTTTATCTAACAACACTATTAGACGAAGAATCCATCATATAGCTGAGGATCTTAATGATAGAGAAAATGGAAGGCAATGAATTTGGTCTGCAACTTGATGAGGCTACTGACAGTAATAAAGATGCACACCTAATTTGTTACGTAGGTTTTCTGGATGATAATATTATTGTTGAAGACCTTCTTTTCTGCAAAAGTATTGATGAAATTCTTGACAAGTTTATAACAGAGAATAATTTAGATTGGGAGAAGTGTATTGGAGTTTGTACTGATGGCATCCGATCAATGTCTGGCCGTTATGGTGGATTGCAGGCACTTATTCGCAGTAAAGCACCGTATGTCAAGTGGACCCATTGCATCATTCATAGGGAAACGTCTTGTCCCGTACATTCGAGCTACATCAAGAAATCCACATTTTCCTGGAAGAGGAAGGTCATGCAAGCTCCAGATACTTTAAGGATCCCGACTTTTTGGTAAACTGGCATATTTGTGCGATATATTTGACAAACTGAATGCATTAAATCTCTCTCCAAGGCAATAACATGCATATCTTGAAACTATCAGAGAAAATTGCAGCATTTAGGAAAAAACTGCAGTTGTGGATAAGAAAAATTAATGAAGATTGTTTTCCAGAATTTCACAAATTTTCACCCTCAAATGAGCTCGTTATCTCTCAAGACTTGCTGTCCCTTTTCACCGAACGTCGTTCGAAACTCTCGGAATGGTTTGCAAAATAATTTACAGAAGAAAATGTCGAAAAATTTGCATGGATTCAAGATCTTTTCCATACACAATCTCCACCAGAATTCACTTCACTAGAAGAAGAGAGTCTTATTGAACTCTCTTGTGACAACAGCCTAAAATCAAAATTCGCTTCTTATGATTCGGTAGAGTTTTGGGTATCCGTCAAAAATGAATATCCGGCTCTAAGTTTAAAAGCTTTGAGGAGACTAATCCCCTTTGCAACATCCTATTTATGCGGAGCTGGATTTTCAGCTGTACCTGTGATAAAGAGCAAATATCGTGAGTGGCAGTGTCAAGCCTTATTCCCCGCTTTGAAAAAATGTGTGCAAATCACCAAGCTCACCCATTACACTGATTTTTTTTCCTTCAGTAATAATGTATTCTTGTGTGTTAGTTTAATAATAAACCTATATGAGTATATGAGCGTTAGATTGGAGTTTTTTTCATTCATGTGTTTTGTAACTAGTGCCAATATATTTACAATGGTGTTAAATAAAAATGTTTGTACAACGCTTGCGCTTTGCTACTATACAGTAGGCAAGTTGCAAAGCACATATTTTAAGTGCGCCACAAACTGAACAAGTTTGGGAACCCCTGCACTAAACTATTCACACATGCTATACTACCAAGAGTCTAAACTAGAGTTTATTTTCCACGCAGCGAAAGTTCATATTGTCCATTTTTAAAATGAATTATCTCCTTAATAAAAGATTCCGTATAATAATTTTTTAAATGTTTGTTTTTGATAATACCTAATGTCTCTAATGTCCAGAATTTGTTAATATCTACATTGTCCTGACCAAAGTCAACTAGAACATTTAATACTGATGCCAAATTAAAATTTACAAAAAAAGCACAATTTTCTACAATACTTGAAATTCCTTGCATTGTCCACCCTAATTTTATGTTTACGTCAGTTAAATTGTTGGGTATGCGTTTTGTTACGCCTGTAACAATGTTTCAATAATGATCAGCTCCTTCTAGTAAAGATATACCGTTAATTAGCTGATTATTTTAAACGTTAACATCAGCCAACTGGTATTTGGAGACATAATCGCTAACTATTGGATCGTTAATAGAAGGTGGTTTTAAAGCGTCCAAACATATTTCCGGAACCTCTACAGCTGTAATAGTTGTACCCGATTACACAAAGTTGACGGTGCGCTACGAGTATTTTCAAAGCTATTTATGGAGATTTTGTGACACAGACTACAGGCAACACCAGTGAACGCGATACACATTGTTTTATGAAAGCTGATTGGCTACCTATAACGAATCACCAAGTCATTTGCGGTATCATTACTTATTAAACATTTGGCGGTCTTTAAATAAACATTATTATTTCCCCCGTTAGCTCTTAATATAGCTGCCTGCTTATTTCCGTTTCGAATATTGGCACTGGCAAATGATGGATCGCACATTGAGGTCACGAGTCGACGTTTGCAGTTTGCACAAAATAGGCGCGATTTACAAATTTTTGAAGAATATCTAGGTCTGGTACAGTGAAAACAACTATTGTTTTCTTTTAAAATGTCCTTTTTCGCAAGTAATTTAAAAAAGTTTTGCAATCTTTGGTTTGGTGCTTATTTGATTGGCAAAACAAGCAGTTTCCGTTATTTACAGATAATAAACTCACAGCCGTAAATTGATCGTTTTTTGATTCACTATTATTTTGATTTTAACCATTATTGTCTTTGTAATTTTGATTGTTCGTTACCTTTTCACAAAGAGTCACTACTAGCCGTTTCACTTGTAATTTTTTGTTTGCTGAACAAAACGCGCAAATTATATGGTAGAGCCTTAAAAATGATAGATTTAACCATTAGTCCGTATTGTTCAGTTGACAAACCGAGCGTTGCCAGTGAACGGGTAATCGTTGACGCGGTATTATACAATTTACGAAGCGCTGTTTCACTTTTTACCGGGGCTATTGTTAAAAGTTTTTGTATATATGTGTCCACTATACGATCAAAATTACTTACATCCCTTGTAGTATAAATAACTATTGATAGTAAAACAAAATGAAGTAATCTCTATACGTATCTATTTTTCGACATTTACCATGTCTCAGCTGTAAAATCTAATATTTACCGATTGGATGGTGGTAAAAGTTCGAAATGAACGATGATCACAGAACACTTTGGATTTTACCATTCAGAGTTGGTGAACGTTAAATTTTAATGGAAATTTACCGTAGTTCGGGTTTTTATAGTAACATATATACCAAATTATATTCTGCACATTTTAGTTTAGATATTATACCCAATTTTTTAATAAGTGACAATGAAACTTTATTTTGTAACTTGTAAGATATGTTGATATTTCTTCAGTATAACCACAATTGCTCCCAAGCTCTCTGTTTTCTTTCGTAATTCAATCTGGCTCACTTCTTCTTCTACTTCCACTAGGTTGAAATTGTGATGCGTTTACGGTTACTCCTTTTTTACATTTACTTATCCTTGTATATATTTTTAGTTTCTATTCATAGGATTGAAACCCCGGGTGTAATTTTTTAATCTATTACATTCTCTAGCGAATATACGTTCACAAGAATTTTTTCTAATAAATTGATCTACTTGTCTATTAACTCGCACTTTCAAATAATATAAATTTTTAATCAATTGAACGGTAATAACAAAAAATGTCCTATTTTAATCGAAATATCAAATTCTCTTACATTTCAGTTTTTTGGTTATAAGGGAAAAAATGTGAAAGCAAATAGTACTTTGTTGGAAAATATAATTTTAATTTGAAAGTGTAATGCAATCTATGCTTCACCGGAATACGTTTGTAACATCAGATGCATTGGAGAAAATAACAATAATTATATATGCAGCGTTTTGTGTAACCGTACTCACATTTTTAATTGTTATAGAAGTTTCTGTCGAGAAACTTTGTTGAAATAGCATGAAATGCTCTTACTTAGGCTGTGGTTACATTGGATAAGAATTCGTACGAAAATTTTTATGTACGAATTCGTAAGAATAATTTATTACGAATTAAGACGACGTGTGTGGTTACACTGGATCAGTTCATTTACGAATAGAGTAGCGATCTAAATTCAACGTAATTTCCTATCTTGTGATATGGATTCTATCTCAAAGTTGTATCTTTTGGAAACATCACCATTACTGAAATATTTTTTACTGCAATAAAAGAAGGAAATGGGTAGATAACTATTTATTATCCAGAAATAAAAAATGAGAGTTTGGAAGGTCATTTGAAGAATTGAGGAGAAATGATGAAACATTTTTTGAATACACAAGACTGACTCAATCCACATTCGACTATATATTAGAGAATGTTGAGAGTCACATTTCTAAGTACTCGAATTGAGTGTATATCGCCAAAACATAAGCTGATAGTAACATTAAGGTAAGTAAAATCAATTTTTTATAAACACATTAAACACATATTTTTATTCATAATTTAGTCAAAATTATTTGGCTGAAAGTTGGTTAAATATCCTGCTGCAGTATTATCAATATAATTATTAATATAATGAGATGTATTGAAGTTAGAATCTTTTATTTGCTGTGTAGGAGTAGGTGGCTGTGAAAACTCTGTTGAGGTGGTACTGTATGCCGGTGACGGAGTTGGGACTCGAATAAACTGACGAGAGGTCGATTGGAGGTGAGTTCCAGGTGAAGGAAGGGCATGTTCCTGCATAATCAACTCTATAAATTTGGATCTAAGGTATAGCTTTCTATACGTAGGCAGTGGCAGGATGTATAGGAAGAGACTTAATAGAAAATATGTGTCATCATCCTGCTTATGCTCAAACTGCTGCTTTAAATGTTGCAATTTTTCTTTTTCAATACCCATAATTTGTTGAATTGCGTCATCTTTAAAAATGTTTGCTTTTTTTTAATGGAGGATTAGTTTTATTTGATTTTGTCTCATCCATTGTTGACCTCTTCTTGTCCTTGGACACAATGGATTAATGGAAGTAATTTTGTTTGGTTGCTCTATTTCAGTTTCAGTTCCTTGTTGGGACTGCTCGCTATTGTTCATTGGACTCAATGTTGAAACTTCCTCGGTATCATCATAAGTGGAATATTTTTGTGTACGATTTTCAATATTACCTGTTGTTTTTCTGGGTACAAATTGATCTTTTACAAAGAGCATATCTTTGAAAAATTGCCACTTTGATTGTGGTTCAACATCAGCAGCATCTCCACTCCCTTTTTCATCAAGTTTAGAAATTTTTGACGCACAACATCTTCTGAAAAGAAAATTTGAAATACTTTAAAACTACCAAAACTGCTATCTACGGATATCAGTAAAACTTTGCGCCATGTACACGTCTCAAGTGACTCTAGAAAGTATAAAATTCCATTTAATAAACAATTCGAATACCTAATTAAATTAAAATCACAAAAAAATTTGAAATCACGTAAAATACCATGTCGTATATTAAATTTATCCACCTCTTTCTATTTTCAATTCATACTTACAAAGAAACATTCTTCCAAATAATTCTCAATTTATTGACTGAAATTTATTCAGATACAATTTTTATATATACATAGTTATTTTCCAACTAATTTTAAGCTGTCTAAGAAATCATTTGGCAAGAAAAAAAATGTATAAGACGTGGCCCAATGTTTGGTATGTCTGCAAAAATTGGGCCAAGTCTTATAAATTTTTTTCTTTGTTTATTAAATGGAATTTTATACTTTCTAGAGTCACTTGAGACGTGTACATGGCGCAAAGTTTTACTGATATCCGTAGATAGCAGTTTTGGTAGTATTTCAATTATTTTTGTAGTTTAATCTTTTAATTCGTTCTATTGTTCATTTAGTTTCATTTCTTCAACGTGTGACAAGATTATAGTTTTTAATCGAAAATATTTTTTTTCTAAGACTAGACTATCTACAAAATATTTTCTTCACTTGTTTAAATATTGTTTAATCAAACTATATAAAGTGTGGCCAGCCTAAAATGGAAAACCTTCTCATCAATTCTGAAAAGACTATTAAGGTTTCTATTTTTGAGGTATGATTATTAAACTATACAACAAAAAAAAATTTAAAATACTGAAAGATGAAATTCGAGACCGACAACCCAGAAATTTAAATATTTTACACTTAAAAACCCCAAACTTGTTAATATTGTTACAAAAATTTTTATAAACAACAAAATATACGTTATTTAATAATGTAAACAGTTATCGAAGAATTACTTGAAGAAACGGATGAATAATGGTAATAAAAGAACCTTCCGAAGACTTCATAATAGAATTATTAATTGATTTCACCTAGAAAACTACAACTAAAACGGAAAACCTTCTCTTCAATTTTGAAAAGACTATTCAGATTTTCGGTTTTGAAATATAATTATTAAACTATAAACAAAAAAAATTAAAATACTGAAAGATGAAATTCAAGACCGACAACCCAGAAATTTAAATATTTCACATTTAGAAACCCCAAACTTGCTAATATTGTTACAAAAAAAGTCTATAAACAACAAAATATACGTTATTTAATAATGTAAACAGTTATCGAACAATTACTTGAAGAATAAGGATCAATAATGGTAATAAAATAACTTTCCGAAGACTTCATATTACAATTATTTATTGATTTCACCTAGAAAACCACAACTAAAACGGAAAACCTTCTCTACAATTTTGAAAAGACTATTCAGATTTCTATTTTAGAAATATAATTATCAAACTATACATAAAAAAATTTAAATACTGAAAGATGAAATTCGAGACCAACAACCCAGAAATTTAAATATTTCACATTTAGAAACCCCAAACTTGCTAATATTGTTACAAAAAAATTCTATAAACTACAAAATATACGTTATTTGATATAGTAAACAGTTATCGAACAATTACTTGAAGAATAAGGATCAATAATGGTAATAAAAGAACTTTCCGAAGACTTCATAATACAATTATTTATTGATTTCACCTAGAAAACAACAACTAAAACGGGAAACATTCTCTTCAATTTTGAAAAGACTATTCAGATTTCTATTTTTGAAATATAATTATTAAACTATACATAAAAAAAAATTAAATACTGAAAGATGAAATTCGAGACCAACAACCCAGAAATTTAAATATTTCACATTTAGAATCCCCAAACTTGCTAATATTGTTACAAAAAAATTCTATAAACAACATAATATACGTTATTTAATATAGTAAACAGTTATCGAACAATTACTTGAAGAGTAAGGATCAATAATGGTAATAAAAGAACTTTCCGAAGACTTCATAATACAATTATTTATTGGTTTCATCTAGAAAACCAAAACTAAAGTGGAAAACTTTTTCTTCAATTTTGAAAAAACTATTCATATTTCTGCTTTAGAAATATTTCTATCAAACTATACATAAAAAAAACTTAAAATACTGAAAGCTGAAATTCAAGACCGACAACCCAGAAATTTAAATATTTCACATTTAGAAACCCCAAACTTGCTAATATTGTTACAAAAAATTCTATAAACAACAAAATATACGTTATTTAATAATGTAAACAGTTATCGAACAATAATTATCAATAATGGTAATAAAAGAGCTTTTCGAAGACTTCATAATACAATTATTTATTGATTTCACCTAGAAAACCACAACCAAAATGGAAAAACTTCTCTTCAATTTTGAAAGAAACTATTCAGATTTCTATTTTAGAAACATTACTATCAAACTATACATCAAAAAAAATTTAAAATACTGAAAGATGAAATTTGATACCGACAACCCAGAAATTTGAATATTTCACATTTAAAAACCCCAAACTTGCTAATATTGTTACAAAAAATTCTATAAACAACAAAATATACGTTATTTAATAATGTAAATAGTTATCGAACAATTACTTGAAGAATAAGGTTGAATAATGGTAATAAAAGAACTTTACGAAGACTTCATAATAGAATTATTTATTGATTTCACCTAGAAAAAAAACCATAACTAAAGTGGAAAACCCTCTGTTCAATTTTGAAAAAACTATTCAGATTTCTATTTTTGAAATATGATTATTAAACTATACATGAAGATGAAATTCGAGACCAACAACTCAGAAATTAAAATTTTTCACATTTAAAAACACCAAACTTGTTAATATGGTTAAAATTCTATAAACAACAAAATATACGTTATTTTATAAATAATTATAACAAAGGAACAATTTCGGATTCTGTGTTATTCAATCTTTGTATAAATAAATTGTTTTCAGTGAGCAGTACTGTATAAGGTGGGAACAGACCAAGCAAACATTGTTGTGCAACAGCTGAACCACAGTCGAACAACACACGAGTTCACGCAGTGTGTACGTGTTGCGCAACAGTTGTACAACTGTTGGCGATCTGTTGCGCGGTGTTTGCTCTCGAGGCGGTACATCAAAGGAGACGTTGCCCAACAGTGCGCACACAGCATCGCTAGTGTAGACGTTGCATTTCAAACAGTGAGACGATTCGTATGCGAAATGTTTTCATCAGTTATTAAAATGTCTCAGAACTGGACTGAAGAGCAAAGTCTGATCTTGATAGATCTTGTAAGAGGTTTTCCGAATATATGGAATCCCGAAAATGAGACTTATAAACACAAAAACAAACGTACCGACGCATTTAATAACATAGCTGAAGCTCTAGGGCTTTCGCGGGAAGAATGTGAGCGAAAATGGAAAGTTCTGCAAAATCAATTTAGACGAGAATGTATTAAAAGTGTAACAAAATCCGGCCAAGGAACAAGTGAATTGTACGTTTCTCACTGGTTTGGATATAAACATTTAATGTTTTTAAAAGACAAGAATAAGCCGAGACATACAAGAGATACTCAAGTCGAGGTAAGTAAGCATTATTTTTTATTGCCTGTTTACAGAATCATAATAATTATATTAACATTAGAACAAACAATATTATTTTTCATTCCATTTTGTCTTGCCACGGCACTCTTCCATTGGTTGAAAAATAACGCGCAAATTGTTCACGGACCTCTTGTGCTACTCTGGGGACAAAAGGGAGATAATTTCACAGAATTGTAAAAAAACTATGTTATCTACACACTAATTTAAATAAATAATAAGAAAAGATTTTGATTTTTTCTACCTGTATCTCATCCATCAAAGCTTCTATTAGCGCTTCGCATACTTCCGGAATTATAGTACCAATTAACTGCTTCGATATACGAAAAAGGTACATTAGACTGACATACGAATCTCCTGTGGCTAAAAACCGTAAAGTTACCAGTAATCTTGTCTTGACACATACTGGTTCTCGGTAGTTCGTATGTTTTTTTGCAATTTTAGGACCAATCATTACAATTAGTTTTTCAAATGTAGTTGTATCCATTCGAGAGAAGTTATTGAACAACATGTTGTCCTCCATTCTTAATTCTGGTAAAAACTGTCGTTCTCTGTTAGCGTATATACGTCTTTGTGATCACCTTCGCTTTTTACGGCCTCTTCGTGATACTTTTATTTTTATAAATAAGAACGCACACCAGGCGAGTAAAGCATCTTCTTCGTCGCTCATAGCACCGACTAAACGAACACTGGACAAACACCGGGGAAACTAGGTAGGTCGATGTTGGCGAACAGTTTGCCGAAAATGTTTTCTCTCCATGGAAACAAGTTTGCCAACAGCTGCCTAGCTGTTGTTCAACTGTTGCACAACAATGTTTGCTTGGTCTGTTCCCACCTATATATACAATTAGAGTCGCAGACGATACAGCCATTATTTATGAAATAGATAATTGGTATGATTTGAAATAGTTGAAAATGATCTAAGATTAATTAAGGATTGGTTTCATCATAAATTACTTACTCTAAATTTTAATAAAACATAATTTGTCATTTCTTAATTCTAGAGACCATAAGAATAGCTTCACATATTTTTTATAGAAAAAAACTAGAGATTGTGCTTTATAACTAAGTGTTTGAAAAAGTTTATGTATAATGTCAATACTTGCAGATATTGTACTACGGTCTAGTGGAAAGCCATCTCAGGTATGGCCTATTTTCTTGGGGATGTGCTTCCAGAACATTTATAGGTCCCTTTTAGAGATTATACAAAGAAGCTTTATTTAGATTATTATGTCTAGTTCCAGCATGTGCCCTAGTGACGCACTGTATAATATAAACAAAATCTTTGACTTAAAGAAATTATGTTTTCTGTGTGCATCTGTAATATATCATACTATGAAAAATAAAATTAAGTTACCTACACATACATATGAATCCAAAAATAATAATATGATGACAAAATCTTTATGTCAAATTTTTCCTATTAACACAACCAAAAGTTTTGTGAAATTAACGTCTGAAATATCTCTTCATTCTCTGCAATGTCTATCCACTTCATAGATTTTATGTATAATTAGGTATAGTGTTTTCTTATTTACCAAAACATATGTTGAGGTAAATTCGTTCATCTCTGGCATACATTTTTTAGTATTTATAATTAACAAATTGGCTTTCATAAGTTGTTCGGATACTAATGTTCATTTGGGTTTAATACTACTGATTAACTGATTGTAGAATTCATTTTTATAGGAGAAATTGATAACATATTTGAAAAACTTATTTAAATTTGACGTTATAAAATGGCAAATGACATTTGTGTTGGGACGTCAACTGACGCAGTTGTGAGGACGATACAATTCGATGATTTTAGGAACGGTGCTCGAGAATATCAATTTTAGGAACTATTCGCAAATAGAGCAATCACAGGCTTGCGTATTCTCGACGTTGGGAACGACTTCAAGAATAACGCCCTGATTCCAGATTCAGGGCATCAGTGCGGATGAAACTCAATAATCGACCACCACACCTGCAAGAAATTAATCGCCGGTAGCGACATTGATTTTTTTAGCGAAATATCGAAACCTCACATGAGAAACCTTAAACTTTAGAAATATTTTTACAAAAGTTACAACTTTTATTTTTTAGAACTGAATATCTTTTTAATAAATACATGGAAAATTATCATTGATGCTGCAAATGGAAGATCATATATGAATTATATGGCAAATGTATGCATACTTTGCCCGTAGATAATATACTTTTTAACTAATTAAAAAAAATAGAATTGCGGGGAGAGGAGAAAGACGAAATTTTCGGTATAAGAGTATCTGTCGACTAGCGCAAAAATATATAAAAGAGGGCGGAGTCGAGACGTGACATGGCGCAAGTGACGAGCAGTCACTCTTGATAAACTGACAAGATTTGGGGTTAAATAAACTGACAAGATTTGAGGTTACTTTTCTTGGATGTTTTATGTCCAGAACTTTATACATCAAATAAAATACACACATATTTTCACGAAAATATACCAATCGATTCAAAAGTTAAGGGGGGACCTGACTATATACGCACTGTATAATATATCTAGGAGGGGTAACCCAGAAATATATTCATTGTCCAAAAGAAGTAAGATGAAAAAAAACAACTAACATATTTTAACAAAAACGTAGATTATCATTTTTGTTGTTTTAGGTATCTTGCAGCTGGAGCTTCGTTTCGATCATTGGCATTTTCATTTCGAATGACATACAACTATTCGACAAGTGGTTTATGAAACCTGTGAAGTTATATGGAACACTTTATACCAAAAGCATATGTCTTTTCCAACAGAGTCAATGTTTTCGTCCATTGCTGAACAGTTTTATAGAAAATGGAAATTTCCCAATTGTGTAGGAGCCATTGACGGCAAGCACATTAGAATTAAATGCCCTGGAAAATCTGGATCATTCTATTTCAATTATAAAAAATATTTTTCGATTGTGCTTCAAGGTTTGATTGATGCGAACTACAAGTTTATAAGTATTGAAGTTGGAAGTTATGGAAAACAAAGTGATGGTGGTATTTTCACTGCATCATCGTTCTACCACCATCATCAGCAAAATACATTCGGTGTACCTGGACCGAAGACATTGCCTGGTACAAATATTTGTGTTCCACATGTTTTGGTAGGAGACGTAGCATATCCATTAAAGGAGTATCTAATGAGGCCTTTTTCTGGACAAAATCTGTCACAGGAGCAGGACAATTTTAATAACTGCATTTCCCGAGCAAGGCGGCTTGTCGAATGCGCCTTTGGCATAATTACATCAAAATAGAGAATTCTAAAGACGGAAATTGAAACTGCTCCTGCTAAAGTCGATTTAATTGTAAAATGTATTTGCTTGTAGCATAATATAATTATTGATTTAGAGGATAGCCCAGACGTCATTCAAAATACTGCAGACCACCAAACAACAGGCGATAGAAACGTTGGAACACGAAATTTTAACATGGCTACTACTACTGCCTATGACATTAGGAACAAAGTTTTTGCAATACTTTAGTTCCACTCATTGAAAACAATTTGGAAAATGCGATAGTTATTTTGTAATAAATATAAAATTGTTATTAAATAAATATAAAATGGAAATACCTACCTTCTAGTTTCATTGCAACCGCTACTTCTTTCCATAATTTTTTGTTTAATTCTCTATTGTGGTATTGTTTGCTTTTCTGATCCCACAGGGATCTTCTTTCGTGTACTAAAGTTATTAGTATTCTGCAATACTGTTCTAATACTCAAAACACAAGAAAACGCAAGCTAGTCGTACGAACAACGTACAAAAAAAACAGAATATTTTGGTCGCATTGAAAATACTTACGAATTCGTAACATATGATCGTAAGCAATATAACCACACACATGTCAATATACGCATTTGTTTTCTTCCGACGACTTCTTGCGAATTAGTACGAATTCGTACGAATTATTATCCAATGTAACCGCAGCTTTAGAATTGCAAGTTACCAAAAAATATATAATCTTGGGGGGTATCCTTAGATTTTTTCAAATGATTTATACTAATACTGAATACTACTAATTTCCGATATTTTTTTTACAAGAACGATACCAGAAAGAATACGTAATATATATAAATAAGGAAACACAGTGAGATGTTAAAAGAAAAGTTAAAGAAGCTATAGAAAGCTGAATAGTAGAAAATTGTAAAGAAATAGAAGAATATGGAAATTATGACAGTTTTAATATGCATAAGAAGATTAATGAACTAATATAACAAATATCAAAAAATCCAGATCAGCCTGTGTGTTAAACGATAAAAATGGTAAAATAATTTGTGACAAAAGGATCAGCTGAAGAGATGGACCGTATACATAGAACTGTTTAAAGATGGAAGATCAAACTATTAATTCATAATAGAAGAGAAAGGACCAGATATTCTAAAAAATGAAGTAGAGTATACCATTAAAAACACAAAAAATGGAAAAGCTGAAGGACCAGACAAAATTCCAGTAGAGTTGTTAAAGCTTATGGGTAGTGACGAAATTAATACATTAGCGAACCTCTTTAATACTATATATAAAACTGGCGTCATCCAAAAAGTATGACTTCTATCAACTTTCTTCACAATTTCAAAAAAAAAAAAGAAAAATTCAGAAGTATGTTCCGAACATAGAACAATAGCAATAGTGAGTCACACCTTGAACGTATATCTTTAGATTACTCACCAAAGAACTTTTTAAAAACTCTAAGAAGGTATATGTGATACGCAAATGGATTTTAGGAATGGACTGGGAACAATGGAAGCTTTATTCAGTGTAAACGTTCTGATGCAATTCTGGATATGAATTGACTTTGAGAAGCCCATTGACAGAGTCCTACATCAGAAATTGAATGTAATTCTGAAAAAGTAAAAAAAAATGCCAGTCGTTACATTAACATAATAACTAGGCTATATTGGAAGTTGAAAACGAATTTACAGATTAAATTAAGATATAACGGGGGGTTCGATATAGTCCAGTAGGAATCGGCGCACGAGTACCGAAAACTATTCCACCTCATTTTTTTTGTGCGATTCTCTTCAAATTGTCCTACTGATTATATGAATGCATGTTGCCATGGGGCAACCCGGTGCCATATTGTTTAAACCGAAATTGTTTAAACAATTGCAAGGAATTGTTATTTTTCAACCGGGCAAATTGTTTTTATATTCTTTATTGAAATACAAATAAAAAAGGTCCTATGACTTTTACCGATAAAGTTAATATTTTTATAGATATGAATTTTTAAAGTTTCGAAAAATCTCAAATTTGCCTACTTTCGTCCCATGAAAAATATATTAAATATATATATATTTCAAAAATAAAATTAAAAATATATCAATACCCACAGATCACATTATTGTATCTTTGGATGTGGTATCCATGTATACAAACATTACTTTAGATTTAGTTCAAAATGTAATTGAAAAACAATGGGACCTAATTAAAAACTACACGGATATTCCTCTTGATGGATTTTTAGACTCTGTCAAATTAGTAATAAATTCAACTTATTTTTTATACAAAGATACGTTTTACAAACAAATCGAAGGTTGCGCAATGGGAATTTCTCTTTCAACTGTAATTGCACAGTTAGTCATGGAGGAACTAGAAACAACGGTAATAAATAGACTGAACTTCAAACCACCTTTTTTCTATAGATACGTGGATGATTGCCTGCTAGCTCCAAAAGATAAATGTGATTATGTGTTACGAGAATTTAATAATTATCACCACAAATTACAGTTTACTATCGAAACAGAGCAAAACCATCAAATAAACTTTTTGGACTTAACTATACATAATAAAAACGGAGAAATTAAAACTGCTTGGTATACCAAATCTACTTGGTCAGGTAGATATCTTAATTTTAATTCACACCACCACATATCCCAAAAAAAATCTGCTATTATAGGCCTGGCCGACAGAGCAATTATTCTTTCTGATACTGAATATAGACATACGGCGATTGAAAAAGCTAAACAGGCGTTGAAAATAAACAGCTATCCCGAAAAAATGGTAAATAATGTTTTCAAAAAAAGAATACATAAGTATTACAACTCGACCTCCATCTGTACAACAAACAAACAAAAAAACTCCAACTTTTTAATACTACCGTATATTCCAAAATTAACAGAGAAAATAAACAACGTTTTTAAACACGAAAAGGTACAGCTAAGCTACAAAGGACATAATCTACTAAACAAACATTTTAGTCAACTAAAATCAAAAATTCCAAAAGACAAAAAAAGTCATGTAGTCTATGAGATCCCCTGTAGAAATTGTGATAGTGTATACATAGGACAAACAAGTCAATATTTGAAAAATAGGATTAACAGCCACAAGTACGATAAAAAGAATAAAACTGCACTAACGAGTCACACAACTAACAATAATCATACATTTAATTATGAGGAAACAAAAATCCTAAAAACGGAAAAAAATACAAAAAAACGAGAAATTTACGAAATGATATGTATTCAAAATAACAAAAATGCTGTTAATTCCAAAATAGACACAAACAATTTGAGCAAAATCTATCACAATTTGATTAATTAACAAAAAAAAGTACAAATCCAATCCACAGCATACAATTGAATTACTTTTCATGATACGTAGTCATAATTTCTATACCCTCTACAAATTAATTCATTGTCCGTTCATGTTTAATGCATTAAATCGCAAAACAAAAACGATAATAGATAATAAAATACATCAATTATCAATCTTGAAGTTGTTGTTTGTGTACCTCCAACTAATTGAGTTGTTTTATTCAGGTCAAGTTGTTGATAAATTTTAAAATGTGACGTTCCCACTATGTGGGTAAAAAGATTCTTGTTCCAAATATCTGTAAGTAGAATTTTATTTAAATTTTAACTGTGTTTGAGACTTATTATGAACTGTGATTGTCACTAGGATTTTATATTGTAGTATTTTTGAAAAAGGCTCGAAAATCGGCCGAAACGTCAAGTAAATAAAATGTTATGAGATATATAGTTTAATGAATTTTGAAAATAAGGACCGAATCCCAAGAAATCGCTAAATGGAAATATATATATATATATATATATATATATATATATATATATATATATATATATATAAATTGGTCCAAGAAAAATCCAAATACCTTAATATATAGATATATATATATATATATATATATATATAATATTTTTTTTAATTCTTTATACAATAGTTAATATAGATTTTAAAAAATTTCATTGATTATACCTGTTTTTTAATTGTTAATTTCGCGCGCTCACAAGTATGCGTCGCTTACCTTTAAGTATCGCCGTCTCTCTCTGACTTATTTATCATTTATCTTAAAAACTATCAACTTTATCAAGATTTTTAAAGAGAGCAATGTTATTAATAATTAAATTGTCTACAATTTGTTTTTAACAATTTTTTTCTGAAATCAATTTTTCAAAAGGCATAGCATAAATCGGAACATGTAATTAAAATTACTCATTTATCAGTTTATGCTCCTTTTTTGTTATTAAAATAGAAAGTAATTATATTGAATAACCTCTTCAAACGAAGGTTGAAGACCGAGAAGTAAGAAATAATGAGACAAGATTTAAAAATAAGTATTTATTTATTATCAATATCGTTTTTATATATTATATTCTTACAGCCTTCTGAATCACAACCACATAGAAATATGCTTTAGTTTTAAAGGCTTTCTTAAAATTACACAGTTTTTTAAGATTAGTTGGGAATGGACTTTTGTTTATAAATAAAGGTAGCAAAGTACCATTCTCTAATGTGTATCCAAAATTCGTAAAATCTATTGTTTCATATTGGGGATTCAATGTATTTTTCCAAATGTGCGTTTGGGCTCTAAGTGCATGCAATTGCAAGGCATCTGATGTGTACGGAATTTCAGATAGATTAATATTAGTGCCAAAGCAACGAGAAAAAATAATTTGTCTAGCTTCATCCGCGGTGTTACCTTTTTTACCCAAAATATTTAAATACAAGGTTTCTAAGCCTTTCAACTCCTTAGTACTTAATTCTAAGCCATTGCCAAGAGGGACTAAAGCATCACGATTTTCTGTTATTTTTATCATTTCGAAAGCTTTTTTTGTGTCAATTTTACTAGTCGTATCACAATCCGTAAATGCGTGTAAAGCAGGTAAAATTTCACAAACCAGGTACGTTAGAGAATCAGATGCTTTGTGACACGAAAGAAATTAAGATTTTTTATTATTTTCCATCCATAGTCCGGAACAACCACTTTTTTCAACCGTGACCAATAATAAATACATAGTACAAAAACGTAAGCGACGCATACTTGTGAGCGCGCGAAATTAACAATTAAAAAACAGGTATAAACAATAAAAAAAATTAAATCTCTATTAACAATATTATTAACTATTGTATAAAGAATTAAAAAAATATTATTTATATATATATATATATATATTTTTTTTTTTAATATATTTTTCATTGGACGAAAGTAGTCAAATTTGAGATTTTTCGAACCTTTAAAAATTCATATCTCTAAAAATATCAACTTTATCGGTTGAAAAATAACAATTCCTTGCAACTGTTTAAACAATTTCGGTTTAAACAATATGGCACCGAGTTGCCCCATGGCAACATGCATTTATATCATCAGCAGGGCAATTTGAAGAGGATCGCATAAAAAAATTGAGGTGGAATAGTTTTCGATACTCATGCGCCGATTTCTCCTGGACTAATAGGGATGCGTACTTGCCGCTGTTATTCAATCTTTACAGTGAAACCATATGCCAAGAAGCATTACTCGAACGACAGACATGCTGGAATTACAATTAACGGATAATTATTAACAGCATACGTTATGCTGGCGATTATCTTAATAGTAGAAAAGAAGTACAGGACGTAGAAGAATTTTATGGTTAAAAAATCTGAGGGAGTAGTACGGCTACAATTTAAAAGATTTATTTATAGCTGCAGTTAGTAAAGTAAAAATTGCAAATATGACTTCCAACCTCCGATAGAAGACGGGACTCGAAGAAGAAGAAATTGGATATTGAAGTAAGACGTCAAGTTTATCAACTACTACATTATTTAATTTAAGTTGTAGTATAATTAGTTACGCCAGGATCTGATTGATGGATTAATTAGAAGAAAATTGGGAATATAATATGGGGATATGTTTCTATGACGTATATGTAACAAAATCAACAGTGAGTACTCATATTATCTAAAAAAAATTACAAGTAGTTCAATGAATCTTCAGTAAATTAATAACGAATCTATCATTTGGAATACAGATGAGAAGAAGAGAAAATAAACTGTTTTAAAGATCAAAACTAACTTTTCCGCACTTATACACTCCGTAAGCTGCATCGTGCTAACCAACCGAAATTTCTTTAAAAATGTGGTATATCTGGATTTATTGGACCCGTTGTACTGGTTCTAGTGAGCTGAAAATCAATTGGGTTTATCTGTTGGATGCCCTGAACAATATTCCATCATAAAATTGGATACTTGTTGCACTCCGGAGGCTGTATCGTGCTAATAACCCGAAATTTTTACAAAAATTACCAAAAATGTAGTACTTCGGGGATCATAACACCCGTTGTACTGAGTTGTAACTCAATAAGGTTCATCTATGAGATGCCCTGAACAATATCCAATTATAAAATTGGTAACGTGTTGCATTCCGAAGACTGTATCGTGCTAACAAGACATGTTACTAAAAGTGGCCGACACTACGACGACGACATACACGGGCTTTTTTGTCTAAAAACCTTTTTTTCGCGATTTTCTCTCCTGAAAAACGAAAAAATTACTCAAAAAACGTAATAATAAATAAACCTTAGTTATATTCATATTCCTTATATCTACTGTGTTACTTATTACTTTTCCGCTCAAACCTATCTAATATACGAGAAAAGTGTTGGTTTAACCCAAAAAAGTTGCCATTTAAAATTTTTACTTTTCCGCCCAACCTTTCAATATGCGAGAAAAGTATTGGTTTACCCCAAAAAAAGTTGGAATTTTGAAATTTTTTTTTGAGTTATTTTTACGTTTTTCATCAACAACAACACGAAAAAACGGTTTTTAAAAAAAAATCCTGTGTGTATGTCGTCGTCGTTGTCGTCGGCCACTTTTCCTTACAATTCTTGTTAGCACGATACAGCCTCCGGAGTGCAATAAGTCAGCAATTTTATGATTAAATATTGTTAAGGAGATGTCACAGATGAACTCTATTGATTTTCAGTTCACCAGAGCCAGTACAGCGGGTGCTATGGTACTTGAAGTACGACATTTTTGGTAATTTTTAGAGAAATTTCGGTTTGTAAGCACGATACAGCCTCCGAAGTGTATAAAAGTAACCAATTTTATGATTGGATATTGTTCAGGTCGTCTCACAAATGAAACCTATTGCTTTTCAGCTGACTAAAGTCAGTACAACGGGTCCTATAAATCCAAATATACTACATTTTTGGAGAAATTTCGGTTAGGTTAGGTTAGGTCTCACACAGACTAGCAGCATATAATTCAATGATACATAGAGCTTTTTCAGTTCCTATGAACAAATGTAATTTTGATAGAGAGATTAATACAATTAGACAAATAGCAACATCTAACGGTTATCCATTAGATATGATAAATAAACTAATTAGTAAAAAAGAGAAAAAAGTGGCATTACAACTAATATATCCTAAACAAACTGATGAAATTAAAACTTATAAAACCATCACATATGCAGGAAATATTTCTAATAATATTTCAAAGATAATATCTTCAGCAACGAATGCAACAATTTCTTTTAAAACAGAAAGTAACGTTAGTACAAAATTGTTAAATGTAAAATCAAAAATACCACTATTAAAGAAGTCAGGTATATATAAACTCAAATGTCCAGAATGTAATGCTGTCTATTTGGGTCAGACCCTTAGGAATTTTGAAATACGATACAGTGAGCACTTACGAGCTTACAGATTAAAACAACCAGATAAATCCCACTACGCAAAACATCTACTTGACACCAATCATTCATTGACACCTAACACAGAACTAGAAGTGCTGCATATTTGTGAAAAGAAACAAGAACTGGATTTCCTTGAAGAACTGGAAATTAGAAGACATTTAAGAAACCCACAATATGAAGTTGTCAATGAACAGTTAAATCTAGGGAATTCTCCACTAATAAACTGTCTTCTTAAGTGATAATTGTAAAGATCAGCAGATATAGTTTTCCTGGTTTTCTATATCATTGCACAGTTATACTGATCTTAATTGGAAAAATGATATCCAGGATATCACCATAGGGCTAATAATATCTAAGCTTCAATATTTGTAATATCACATCTTCTTCTTTTTTCTATAAACATATATTAAGCCAATCACAAGTTAGGTTACTTCTTGGTCTAGCCAAAAATATAACTACTAAACATCAGGTAGGCATAAAATGAAATGTAACTTCTGTCATTCTGACGATGATATTGATTTATCGGAACAATTGTCAATTTTTTAGAATTTTCAATAACTTGTATTATATTGTGGAATTAACTAGAGACCTTGAGTTTCATTGAAAAACACTAATATGAGCATATTCCACGAAGTAAGGGTCGAGACAGTCACTTTCAAAATTTTTCTGTCAAAATTTCCTGTAACGTTACTTGTAAAACGGGTCTATATGTAAAATACGCTGCGACCTATTACATACTACTGTTAAATTCTACGTACTCATTTCAAATTTGAAACTTTCTTGTCATGAACTAACAGTAATAATAGCAGTAGTGAGTGTTTCAGTTTTTTAGTTCTACAAACCGACATTTGGGTAATGAGAAATTACATTTAAATTATTTCCGGATATAATTTATTTTCATTAGAACTTTCACAGACGCATAACGAAGGAACTAATCGTAGTTACAGTAAATAAAATGATTCAGTAATGTTTGTAGACATATTGAAATAGGAAAACACAAATTTGAAACGATAAATTCAAGAAAATAACCTAAGAATGTATTCAAAGAAATATTGATAAAAATAATAAACAAAAATCTACTAAGTTTGTAATGTTATTCGTGGAGAAGAGACATATTAACATTCCGATGCACGACGGAGGTCTGTCAGAACAAGCATACTGGCCACAGTACTGTTTCTTATATAAACAGATAATATAGAAATGTGGGGTTATCAGTACCTTTCAGAAACATAAAAAAAAAGTAATTTACTATATGTTGTACAAAAACAAAAATTTCGGTTTTTGAAAAATTCATCGCTTTGTCCTAATAGACCACCGTCGTGTGGTCTTGTATCTTTAAGAATATGTACATCTATCTGGCGGCTAGAGGTTAAAGCAACGTTTGGAGGTTGGTAAATAGGACTAAGCTATGGTAGATAGAAGAGTGTGTTACGGGAAACCCTAGAATGCTCAGACATCAGTATTTTAGGATGATGAAGTTTAGTATACCATAAAATCTGGTATGCTTCAAGCGATTTTTGATTTTTGCACTTAGTACAGTTTTTGTGTGTTGTACAAGTGATGAAGTTCGAAGTGACGAAGACATTTATGATTCCGATGACTCTATTTCTGATGTAGGGGCAGAGGAATTCAGTGATCACCAAACGGATTCGGAGCAAGATATGACAGAAGCAGAACAACAAGTCGAGGAAAACGTGGATTCCATGGAATATAAGCGATTATATTACAATGGCAAAGATGGAACCAAGAGGCTAAAACATACACCTCCTAGAAATGTACGTACTAGACAAGAAAATATTATTCTACATTTGCCAGACACTATATCGGTATTGAAAAAAATGCAAGAACTCCGATTGAATCGTGGAACCTTCTGTTTAGAAATGTCATTGTCTTTGTGGTCCACTATACGAATCTTTATATTAGAAACATTTCTGCAAATTTCCAAGATCAAAGAGATGTAAAAGATGTTAGAAGTGGTTTGACTTGATAATTTCCTACTGATCCTGTATCTTGTTGTAATAGTTTAGATGAATGTTTTGTTGTTACTGATTAAAAATCCAAATAAATAAACGGTTTTAATGATTAAAACTAACTTTTCCGCATCTGTAGCCCTGAACAATATTCCATCATAAAATTGTTACTTGTATACACTTCGGGGAATGTATCGTGCTAACAAACCAAAATTTCTCCAAAAATAACCAATAATTTGGTATATCTGAATTTATAGGACCCGCTGTCCTCGCTCTAGTCAACTGAAAATTAATAGGGTACATCTGTGAGACACCTTGAACAATATTCAATCATAAAATTCAATCGTATACTGTCTGGAGGCTGTATCGTGCTAACAAACTGAAAATTCTCCAAAAATGACAAAAATTTGGTACTTCAAGTACCATAGCACTGGCTTTAGTGAGCTGAATATCCATATAGTTCATCTTTGATACGCTTTGAATAATATACAATTATAAAATTGGTCACTTGTATATACTCCGGAGGCTGTATCGTACTAACAAACTGAAATTTCTCAAAAAATGACAAAATGTCGTACTTCAAGTACCATTGCACCCGTTGTACTGGCTCTGGAGAGCTGAAAATCAATAGGGTTTATCTGTGACATTTCCTTAACAATATTCCATCATAAAACTGGTGACTTATTGCACTCCAGAGGCTGTATCGTGCTAACAAGACATGTAAGGAAAAGTGGCCGACGACAACGACGACGACATACCCACAGGATTGTTTTTCTAAAAACCGTTTTTTCGTGTTGTTGTTGATTGAAAACATAAAAATAACTCAAACAAAATTTCAAAATTCCAATTTTTTTTGGGGTAAACCAATACTTTTCTCGCATATTAGAGCTGGGCGGAAAAGTAAATGTCAGAACTTCTTTATTTAAATACCATTATAATTTCCTATAAAATGGGCAAATAGTTGGAACTACGCCACAACTATAACAGGTTATAGTCCCAGGACGATTTGGATTATAAGGTTTTGAAAGTTCTCAGCAGACGACGCAATTCGTACTTTTAATCAAGGTAAAAGCAGACGACGAACTTTTTCTACTAAAAAGACGACAAAGAATCTGATTCGAAGATGGAAGATCTAAAAATCGAAAAGATTAATCCAGAGAATTATCGATATTGGTCGATGCGCGCACAGGGGATTCTGGAGTTGAAGAATTTGTGGAATGCTATAGATCCTGGTTTCAATGATACCCAAATTCAAGAACCCAAAAATAAAAAGACTGATCACAGTGCGAAGTCGATATTATGCAAGACGGCAAAAGAAGTATGGGAGACGTTGGAATGCATACACACAAAATATGATACTTGGCATGGGTTACTACTCTTGAAGGATTTCGTAAATACTACTAAGAATCAGAACGAATCAATCCATGAGTATTTAACGAGACGTAATAGCCTCTATCATAAAGTCAAATGTGCAGGGTATGATTTCAATGAAAAAATTCAAGCTGGTTTCACTGTACTCAGTTTACCAAGCCAGTACGAGTATCTCGCAAGAAACCTCAGAGCAGACAATGATGATTTGAATATGGCCTCTCTGAAATCAAAATTGTTGGAGGAAGAACGGAGGATAGAAAACACATGTAGAACAGAAGGTGAAGACGAAGCAAAAGCACTGACAGTAAGAAGAAAGTACGGAAGAAACTATAAACACAATAGACAAACCAATACTAATAATTTTAAGGAAGAAGGTAGGCAGGGCCATGCACAAAATTCAAATCAGACGAAGCCCTCTCGTTCGCACAAATTTCTGAGGTGTTTCCGATGTTTGGAAATTGGACATATTGGAAAAAATTGTCCTCTATCCGTCGGAAAAGAAAAACCGTTGTTGACGAAAGAAGCAGGTCCCTCAAATTCCAATTTTGCGTTTAGTGCCATCAAATCTACTCCTGATTTAGCTGATCATCATCGTTTATCTTATATGGCAAATAAAAGGACTGAAAGAAATATATGGATATTGGATAGCGGATCGACAGATCATATGACGAGTTCAATGAAAAAATTTCAAAATTTTGTTCATCATGAAACTAAAATTGAGGTAGCAGGTAGAGGAATGCTCGTTTTTGCCGGTTTTGGAGATGTGAACTTGAAATTATCAGACGAAAATGGATCGACTCAACTTACTTTATTAAACGTTCTATATGCACCTGAGTTGAAGACGAATTTCCTATCTTTGAGTTTGAGCAGCCGAACGAGGTCTTAGGAAAGTTTTCGAAAACAATTCTTCGAAAATTATGACACCGAATGGAGACGTCATTGCGATCTCAACAAAAATTGGAGCCTTACATTTTATCAAAGAGAGACATCACTTGGACACGATCAAACCATGTGGCAACAAAATGACGAATACAGCGATTTCGAAAGAATGTCAACTATGGCATAGACGATTGGCACATTTAAATATATCTAGCGTAAAGAATATGTTTGGAAAAATAAATGTGACAATTTCAAATGACATTGACGCCGAAAAACTAAACTGTGAAATATGCTACCAGGGGAAGTTGAAATGTAGTCCTTTTCCAAAAGGTTGTTCAAATCGAGAGACATCTCCTTTGAACCTCATACATACAGACGTCGTAGGTCCTATAAATCCTATTTCGAATGGAGGTAATAAATATATAGTGGCGTTCATTGACGATTATTCAAGATATTGCGAAATTGCCTTCATGAAATCGAAAGATGAAGTGTTCGAAAATAACAAGAAATACAAAACTAAAGTGGAAAATATTCATGAACAGAAGATATCCTGTTTGAGAAGCGACAATGGGGGTGAATATTTGTCTCGAGAATTCATTCGTTATATGGAACAAAGTGGTTTCAGTCACCAACTCACAATACCAGGCACACCTCAACAAAATGGCGTTGCCGAAAGATTCAATCAAACATTATTTGATGCAGCTAGATGTTTATTGATAGAATCTGGTATTCCACATAAATTTTGGTCAGAAGCAGTAGCAACATCTTGTTATATTAGAAACAGAAGTCACACTATAGCGAATGACGGATGCAGTCCAATAGAAAAATAGAAACCAAATATGAAAATTGACCTAGCCCATTTAAAAGTATTTGGTTGTAGAGTATGGACAATCAATAAATTTAGACGAAGTAAATTGGCTCCAAAAGGTATTTCGAGTATCTTCGTGGGCTATAACAGCAATTTCTAAGGGTTATCGATTGTGGAATCCTATAAGTGATAAAATTGTCATCAGCCGCGATGTCAAATTCGAGGAAGACGTATTCCCTTTGCTGAATCATCAAGATGAACCTTCCAAAGGAGATATATTTCATAATGATTTTCATGTTCGTGGAACGGATATATTCGCAATGAGAAATCATTCTTCTAATGAAGAAGTAACAGAGCAAAATCAAACAGAAAGCAGTCCAGACGAAGGGGAAGATAATAATGAAACAATAGTAGAAGAAAAAACTACAAACGAGGAGATATATCAGGAAATAATGCAGAAGAATATAGAGATACAGAAATCAAAACAAGATCAGGAAGAACAATACGAAAACACCTGAATGGATGACACAATTCGAAGTTGGCGAAAATTCAAATTCATGCAACCAAGCAATTTTGAACAGGCTAGATCCTTGCAATTTAAGAGAAGTATTGAACGGGGATAACAAAATTTTCTGGAAAGAAGCCGTCATCGAGGAATTCGAGAATCTTCTCAGGAATGAAACTTGGATTTTCGTGGAAAAACCAGAAAATATGAGAATCATTAAATCGAAATGGGTTTTCAAGTCCAAAAACAACGTTGATGGAGTAGTCGTAAGATACCGAGCAAGAGTTGTGGCTTTGGGTAACACTCAAATGCCAGGTATTGATTTCGAACAGACATACTCACCAGTTGTACAGAAAAAATCTATTAGGTTACTTTTTGCCATAGCAGTTGAGAAGAAGTGGTCTGTACATCACTGCAGCATATCTTTCAGCTGACTTAGACGAAACAGTTTATATGGAAATACCGGATGGATATTTCCAGTTGTTCGATAAACTGAAATTGAAGTTTCCTAATTTACCAGAGAATTATTCAGATGGAAAGAAAGAACTGATTTGTAAGTTGAATAAGAGCATATATGGCCTACATCAATCGGGTCTTATGTGGAATAGGAAACTAGATCAGTTCATTAAAAGCACAGGTTTCTCCAGATCCATATCTGATCCATGTGTCTATTATCAGGATAAAGGAAACATCATCATCACTGTGTACGTTGATGATATACTGATATATTGAAACAAGAACATAATGAATTTGAAGGCTGAGTTCAAGAAACGGTTTAATATCAAAGATCTAGGGGAAGTAAGGAACGTATTGTCCATAAAAGTGACCAGAGACGAAAATTCAGTTATGTTGAACCATACTTTATATGCTGTAGAGCTATTGAGAGAAATGAACATGTTACAAGCAAAAGGTGCAGCTACACCTTTACCTATTGGGGAAAAGTTTTGCATGAATGACGACGAATTACTTAGAGAAGACGAACGAATGTTATATCAAAAGTGTATTGGGAGCATTATATATTTAAATGTAACGACCAGGCCTGACATGATATTCACAGCAACTTTCATGGGTCAGTTCAACCAAAATCCTACCAAGCATCACTGGATGGGAATAAAACATATGCTGAGATATTTGAATAGTACCAAAGCGTATGGCATTGAATATAAGACAGAGAGTACAGTCGAAGCTTTCACAGATGCAGACTGGGCTTCAAATTCAATGGATAGGAAATCATTCAGCGGATATGTATTTGTTTTCGCAGGAGAAGCCATCAGTCGATGTAGCAGAAAACAGAATTGTGTTGCTCTCAGCACTGTCGAATCTGAATTCGTTGCACTTAGTGAAATCTCTAAAGAATTCATGTTTTTGAAGAAGCTAGTTCATGAAATCCACATGGAAAATGTTTTTGCTGAACCATTTTCCATATTTGTAGACAATCAAGGATCAATAAAATTAGCAAAAAACAACAAAACATCATAGATCCAAACACATAGACTTGAGACTATTTTATATCAGAGATTTGATAGAACAGAAGAAAATAATTCTGAAATATGTGGAGTCAAAGAATAACCTAGCTGACCAATTCACAAAGATCATATCAGCAAATGTTTTGAATGATCATTTGAAGAAATTGGGGATCAAAGATCCAGGGGAAGTGTTAGAAGTGGTTTGACTTGATAATTTCCTACTGATCCTGTACCTTGTTGTCATAGTTTACATGAATGTTTTTGGAATTGTTTTGATTAAAGGTCAAAATAAAAGTCAGAACTTCTTTATTTTAAAAACCATTATAATTTCCTATAAATTGGGCAAATAGTTGGAACTACGCTACAACTATAACAAAAGAAACATCAGTTGTGAAAATGCGAGCTTTTATTGGTTTGCTATACTTGGCAGGCCTAGATCATGGATCTCTAAAAAATCTATAAGAATTTTGGGCTCGAGAAGGGCTAGAGGTAGCGAAATATTTACTGCGACTATATCAGAAAGGCGATTTAGATTTCTTCTAAGAGTAATACGTTTTGACGACAAAAATACTAAGGCTGAAAACAGCATACAGATAAATTAGCCCTTATAAGAAATATTTTCGAAACATTTGTTTAGAATCGTAAAAGTTATTATTCTGTAGGTGAGTATGTCACTCTGGATGAAATGCTATTTGCTTTTAGGGGCAAATGCAGTTTTAGAATGTACATACCCAACAAACCACCAAAAAAGTATGGTATAAAAGTGTTTGCCACTATTGACGCTAGAATCTTTTATACAAATCATATGGAAATATATGCAGGACAGCAGCCACCTGGACCCTACAAACTAGATAATTCCACTGCCGCGGTTATACTGAGAATGAGAGAATGTGTCAACCTTTGTCCGGTTCAGGAAGGAATGTAACGATGGATCGTTGGTTTGTTTCTTGCCCAGTTGTCGAGCAACTTAAAATAGACCACAGGTTGACAATTGTAGGTACTATTACAACCAATAAGCCACAATTACCATTATCATCAATGTAAACAATCGTCCCCTACAGTCTTCTATATTTGCTTATGGAAAACACATGATGGCTTCGTCCTATGTCCCTCTAAGAAATAAAAATGTCTTGTTGGTATCTTTTCATCGTAACGACCCAGTGAATCCAGTAAGTGGTAAGCCAGAGACAATTCTATTTTATGATTCTACAAAATGTGGTGTAGACATTGTTGATAAAATTTCATTTTCCTATAATGTTGCAAGAAACACTAAACGGTGGCCATTAGTAATTTTTCAAGGGGTCAATGATTTTGTCATAACTAGATTCAATAAAACAGACGAAGATTATAGTAAAAATAGGCTATTGCCCGATTTCACCAACCAGTTCCTAAAGTTAGGTAATACCTAATTCTGATTTTGGAATTTATAAATGAAAAAGTATTACCTAAAAACTTCAGGGATTTAGGCGAGGGTTGTCAGCCGTCCTAATGTTGGGTATTTCCTACAACTCTTATATCACTTATGTAACGGTGGAACGCATGTCATTTAGGAATTCCTAAATCTGGTTTAGGTATTGTTATATTTTACGTTTCTTAATTTCATAAAACATAGTTCTATAAGTCTTAAAAGAAAAAATGTCAATTTTTTGTTCCTTTTTATTTTTATATTATTTTTTATATAAAAGTGTCAAAATAGTAAGATTTTCGAAATACTTTTATATTATATGGTAAGATTGGACATTTAAATTTTTTTTATAACTGTTAACCGTCATCATTATTGGTCCTGATAGACCACCGTCGCGCACTCGTGTATTTTTAAAGACGTCGTGTAGCGGAGTGTTAAACAAGCAGTAGAATATATTTACTAACTGAAATCTTTGCAATTTGACGCTCCTATTCAGCAAACGGACCTGCGGACAAAAGCCAGAAATAAGATGTTACGCAGGCTATGAAACTGTGTTGAAAAAAATTTTAAAATTGTTTTCATGGATTTTATAACTGAACAAAGAAAAAGAACCAAAAGAAAAATTATAGAACGTGATATGTAACATAATAATATTATTGAAGTTTGAAAAAACTTGTTGACGCAATGATCATTCTGTACGTCTGATTGTAGAAAATAAATTATCTAGAAATGTTTTTCTTTATATTATTGCTAACTCATGACTTCTCTCCCAAACAGTTTTCAAATGACTTTGAAAAGCCCTTGCAACTAATTCTGCAGAGTTGTTTATGTTAAAATAATATAATAATAGCTTGTCCTGCAACATTGTGTGGATATTTACTAATAAGTGGCAAGTAGTTGATTTAAGTGAATGAGCTTTCTTAAAAAGCAAATGAACTATTCTTAATTGTGTATTGTCTGTTTTTTAGTTCATGGCTGTTCTGCTATTCTTCTAATTTTCTGTTGCCAACTTTGTTCAAATATACTCTCCTGTTTTCTCATTCAGTTGCGAAATTTTACTCCTGACAATATTTCGATTTGAGTTTGTCTCATGATTATAATAAGAAATAGTTCTGAGGCACGTTACTATATTTATACGATATTCCTCGTTCGCATGATTTACTAAGTTAGATGCAGTTCCAGTTCATTGTAAATAGTTTTCATCTCACGGCATGATCTCAATTGCGGCTCTGGTACCACGGACGTGCACATAATGGTTGCAGTAAGAGTTTATGCACAATCAAATAGATAGATATAAGTAATATCGCTAATATTATAATATCACTAAATTTGCTTAAAAATTATTTAGCAGTGATACCCTGTTTTCTGATCACGGTCGTCAGTAGCGCCAGTCCATCGCCTGAGGAAGGTGATACAGCAAGAGCGGGTCACTGATTCACACCTGTTCACCGCGATTTCGCCGGCAACGTGGACGCCTCCACCAGAAGACAACCAACCCCATATTCTGCCGAACTTTTCAGTTCGACAGTTCATATACCACACTTGGAAGTGTAAATTGTTTCTCTCGAAACAACCTCTATTTATGAAAATAATAAACAGCGTTAATCTTGTTTTTATTTTAGCCAACACATAAGCAAGCGACACCATCCGAAGAGGGAAGGACATTTAACACCCAGGTAAATATAAAACTCCTAAAAGCTAATAAGTCAGGAAACCTTTAACTGAGGCAACTCCCTCCGGCAGTGAGTCCGCTGTCGGTATTAGCTTTCGACCCCATTCCATAATACACCCAATCCTAAAATGTCCTCCAGACATCGTCGCAGCAGCAGATCTGCAAAAACACCTTCCAGACCAACCGACCAAGAAATCCAACAAATCCAACAATTACTAAACGAAAACAAACAATTTAGACTCGAAACCCAAAAATTCGTAGACGACACTCAGAGAACCCTGGACGCACAATTCCCTCTTCTCTCACTGGTTACTTCCAGCACCACCTCACACGCTTCCAACAAAACCCACCACTCCTCAACACCTTCCCCTCAGAACCCACCAAACACAATACCACGCTACCTACAAAACACAGACTACACAACACCACGCTACCAACAAAACACAGACTATAACCTACAAACCCCATACACATACTCACAACACAGACAAACCCCATACACATCCCCAAGTAGGTCTTACGCTTCCCCCGTAAGATCCCAATCCCCTACACCTACACTCACACGACAACCAACTGCCTCCGACGAGGATGGCTTCACCCTCGTCGGTAAATCCAAATCTCGACCTACAACACCGACACCTACCAACATTCCTACAACAACCCACACCACCAACAACCCTACAACAACCCACACCACCAACAACACACCAATACAAACCCTCAACCTCAGAAATCTCCCTACACAATACGCCACACAAAAATCCCTCTACACTCTCCTCAACACCTTCGAACTCCTTCACGGCCACATCCTCTATTTGAAAGTAAATTTCAATCGAACCACCTTACTCAAAACGTCCTCCACGAAGTCAGTCTCAACTATTCTGAGACAAGTCCATAACTCCACTGGTGATAACAACACCATCATAAACGTTCTGAACTCCACCGAACGTCCACCCCGCCCGGCCAACAAAACCCTCATTCCCACCTACACTCTCGTTTGCAAAAACGTAGACGCCTCGGTCAGCCTCGAAGAATTCGAAGAAATTCTTCACGACCAACAAATCCCTTTCCTCAAAACTTGGCGAATCATCGCCAAGGCCACCAATAAACCAACATCGATGTTCCGCATCGTCACTACATCCGAAAACCATTATCACCAGGTCCTCACCTCCGGCATTACATTTCATGGCCTCCCACATCAGTGCGAGCCATCCAACTCCAATCCACTGCCCCCAGTCCCCAAATATTGCAGTCGTTGTACGCAAACCGGACACTCCTCTGACACTTGTCGGTCTAAACCGATATGCCCTTCCTGCGGCCAAACTGGCCACCGAACCGAGAACTGCCCCACGTCCAAAACCCCTAAATGCACGAATTGCGGTGGTCCTCACCCCGCCTTCCATCCTCGCTGCCTACACAGGCTATCGACACCCAAAACCCCCCAATAGACCGCAGCAGTCACTCTCGAAAAGCCACCAACCCCATACGACCTCTCAACCGATACCAAAATTCTTATTAAAATCATCACCGTCACACTCATGAATGCCATCCCCAACTCAAGAGATGTCATAGCCGAAACACTTCGTCATTTAATTCCTTCCATCTATCGACACAACTGCTCTATAACAAATATAGGCAGGCGTGCTCACTTTGCTTTCACTCCCATCAGGAGCGAAAGCGATTCAAATTGATCCGCGAGCCCCACCCATCCCGTCGGTGCTGCAGGTTTTTCACGTTTTTTCCTGTAGCATAGTGAATTTATTCGCTAGCCAAATGGGCCGACGATCGACGAAATTTTTGGATTTAAGATTATTATTACCCAACCCACACATACAACATATCAACCAGTCATTTTAAACTCCCCAATCCTCACCTCGAATTCGAGAAAAGCCAGTCGCCACCACCCGACATCTTTCAATGTCTCCTAGTCACTTTTCCAACAAATTTCAATAAACTTAAAATCTCAAAATTTTCCCCAACGCTTCTTATTAAGTCTCAAGACATGGGAGACACCAAAAACACCAAAAATTCCAAACATCCATTCTCCAACAATCTCAAACACCCACCTCGCTCTATTAACTACCCGCAACACAACGTGGTTCGTCTTATTCATTTTTCTACCTTTACCAGACACTTCTTAATTTCCCATTCCATACACCATTAAAACCACGTTCGCTCAAAAACATCCAGTTTCGCTGCTGATTGTTTCTGCCTCTCTCTCCGGTTGATTTCTAGCAAAAAACACAATTCACCCACAAAACTTTCAATTTTCAATTTTCCATACACCTTTTTTCTCTCAACTTCCCATACACTTCTTAAAAAACTGAATTTTCAGCCCTACCCAAATCGTAAGCCAAGTCAATACGCGCACACAAAAACACCCCCAACCAGCCCTGAAGAGGAAGAGGAAACGAATCCTATAACAGGGCCTTACCCCAAACAAAAATATACCCAAATAAAAACACCACAAGCCCAAACTTCAAAAAATTCACGAACATCTCTCTCTCTCTCTCTCTCTCTCTCTCTCTCTCTCTCTCTCTCTCTTTTTCTGATCACGAGTCATCAAAGACGTTTCTGAGTGCTTCGATCTTTTTAAAAAAATGTTTGATATTCGAACTCTTTTAAAATCTAAGTGTTTTTATTTATTTCGTATTTCTATAAAATATAAATGGGCATAAAATGTTTCTATCTCCTGTAATATGAGTTTTTGATTTATTAATTATTGATTAATCCAGGACGTTGAACTTTGTTAACATACAAATTTAAATTTAAAATGTTATACTTCAGCTCCATACCCATTTAATTGAACCAATACTAGCAGTTTAATATTTTTTAAATTTCAAGTGAACAAACCAAAAGTAAGTTTCTTAATTTTTTGACAAAATTCTTGTTCGTATGCCTTCTCTTTGACAGATTTACCCACAGAAATCAATATCTAATAAATTTGTTACCGTTCATTAAAAAACGGTCGAGTTTAAAAAATAATTGTTAAGTGATCTAGAGAAGTAACAGAATATATCTGAAGAATATCGATCTATAATTTACGTTCACCATGTTTCCCTGAACTTGAACAGGGAACATAACAAGCAAAAACAATAGATTTCCTGTTGTAGCATAAGCAGTACATATCCCTTCTCGTTATCCTTCGCTTCTTAAAAAATATACTTCCGGAAATTTCGCTATCGCCACATTATTACTTCCGTCTGCCGGTAGTGCGAATTGTCTATTAACGGGTTACTCAGCGATACACTTCTGGGGTGTATCGAATTCTGTAATTCTAAACTACTTTCGAAAACGTGACTGATTGGGTTTTTGTCTAGACTATTGCAATAACGTGATACCATGTCCTCACTTTTGATGTATATAAGCGGTTTTTTTTGCATGTGCCCTTATAACAAAGTACATGCCATGTGAATGATGGATAAAATGAGAAACATCATATAAACCGATCGTTTAGCAACGAGGCTAACTAAAAAATTTGGAACAAAGACTTCCTAGATTCGCACATTATTTCATCAGTATCACAGCGACAGAATTGTGATCTATGTTATATCATGGATACGTTATAACGTCAAGCATTCTTTCAAACAGGACAATAGCACCGTACATGTCTATGTACGGTGACAATAATTTGTGAATCAATTGCATTATCATCTGTTTGGAATGCCTGTGCAAATTTCCATTTATTTATATGTTTTGAGTGGGTGGAATTTCGACTATTCGTTTGTACAGTTAGAAATCTACACCCCATGTATGCTATCTAAATAATTACAATGGACATTTGTCTAATAATCCGTTAAAGAAAAAAAAGGATGTTGTTGAAATTGCTCGCAATGTAACTTTCTTAAATATCAGTATCGTTTTTACACTTTGGTAACATCTAAATTGTGTTCAACTATCCGGAGAATAGTATAATACCGGAAAACATTCACGACCGCAAAAAACGGGTTGACGTGTCAGAACAATAGAATTACGAATGTACTGTAACATTATTTAATATGGTATAATTTCGAAAAAAAAACATAAGTTGCGGAAATCAACGAAATGGAAAACCACTTGGAACTTTCTCCAACTTATAAAGAAAGCTTGACGTTCTTATCAATAAAAACAAATCATAATATCAAGTACACACACACTACCTTCCAAAAGTTTGAAAGCACGTCTGTTTTAGAATACCCAATAATGGTTGTCTACGAGGGTGTGTTGCTGCTGAAAAACAAAACTAACAATTCGACAAAAAAATAGAAGAGAATAGAATAGAACACGCACAAGCAACCTGAAAAAAAAAGGAAAAAATTTATTTATTACAATGGTCGATGGCGCAATTTATACTTTATGTTTCGCGGACAATCAAATTATTCTGGCACAGGACTATGAGGATTTGAAATAAATGACGAGGAAGCTAGTGGAAAATTATAGGAAGTAAAGTAAGGTCCAACTATCCGACAAATAGAAAGAACAGACGCGAAACTGGCATTAAACAAACAAACTAAAAAGATTCAGTCGCATATCTAAATGACATGGAAAAAGTCAAATAAAAACATTTACCTTCAGGGGTGTTCACAGTTACCATGCCATCAACAGAGGACGAAGATGCACTTGCTTTATTACCAATTATTAATATTAATAACAGAAAGAGACAGTACTGGATGCACCCTGTGTGGAAACGAAGACGAAACCAAATAAACGGTTTTAAAGATTAAAACTAACTTTTCCGCATCTGTGGCCCTGAACAATATTCTATCATAAAATTGTTACTTGTATATACTTCGGGGGATGTATCGTGCTAACAAACCGAAATTTCCCCAAAAATAACCAAAAATTTAGTATATCTGGATTTATAGGATCCGCTGTACTCGCTCGTCAACTGAAAATCAATAGGGTACATCTGTGAGACACCTTGAACAATATTCAATCATAAAATTGGTCACTTGTGTACACTCTGGAGGCTGTATCGTGCTAACAAACTGAAAATTCTCCAAAAATGACAAAAATTTGGTACTTTAAGTACCATAGAACCCGGTGTACTGGCATTAGTGAGCTGAATATCAAAAGGGTTCATCAGTGAGATGTCTTGAATAATATTCAATCATAAAATTGGTGACTTGTTGAACTCCGGAGGCTGTATCGTGCTAACAAACTTAAATTTCTCCAAAAATGACAAAAATATCGTACTTAAAGTACTATATCACCTGTTGTACTGGCTTTGGTGAGCTGAATATCAAAAGGGTTCATCAGTGAGATGCCTTGAATAATATTCAATCATAAAATTGGTGACTTGTTGAACTCCGGAGGCTGTATCGTGCTAACAAACTTAAATTTCTCCAAAAATGACAAAAATATCGTACTTAAAGTACTATATCACCTGTTGTACTGGCTTTGGTGAGCTGAATATCAAAAGGGTTCATCAGTGAGATGTCTTGAATAATATTCAATCATAAAATTGGTGACTTGTTGAACTCCGGAGGCTGTATCGTGCTAACAAACTTAAATTTCTCCAAAAATGACAAAAATATCGTACTTAAAGTACTATATCACCTGTTGTACTGGCTTTGGTGAGCTGAATATCAAAAGGGTTCATCAGTGAGATGTCTTGAATAATATTCAATCATAAAATTGGTGACTTGTTGAACTCCGGAGGCTGTATCGTGCTAACAAACTTAAATTTCTCCAAAAATGACAAAAATATCGTACTTAAAGTACTATATCACCTGTTGTACTGGCTTTGGTGAGCTGAATATCAAAAGGGTTCATCAGTGAGATGTCTTGAATAATATTCAATCATAAAATTGGTGACTTGTTGAACTCCGGAGGCTGTATCGTGCTAACAAACTGAAATTTCTCAAAAAATGACTAAAATGTCGTACTTCAAGTACCATAGCACCCGTTGTACTGGCTCTGGAGAGATGAAAATCAATAGGTTTCATCTGTGACATGTCCTTAACAACATTCAATCATAAAATTGGTGACTTATTGCACTCCAGAGGCTGTATAGTGCTAACAAGACATGTAAGGAAAAGTGGCCGACGACGACGACATACACACAGGATTTTTTTTCTAAAAACCGTTTTTTCGTGGAAAACGTAAAAATAACTAAAAAACATTTTCAAATTTCCAACTTTTTTTGGGGTAAAACAATACTTTTCTCGCATATAGATAGGTTGGGCGAAAAAGTAAAAGGTACCTTTAAAGTTATGAAGGAATTGGAAATGTATCCTCAGAAGTTCCAGTCATTCTATAGGCTGGCCCAAAGGACATTTATCTTACTTTTGGAACAAATTAAACCGTACATTTCAAAACGTCACACTAAGTTTAGGTCGCCGATCTGTGCCGAGGAAAGGTTACTAATAACTTTAAGATAAGCGTACATATTTTTCGTTTGCTGCTAAACAGTGTCCCAAACGATCATAAATGTTCCGCCGTACATTAATAACAGTTCTACTAATTTTCCGACATTCATTAATAATAATATTTTTCAATTCATCTTCTGTCTCCGGTTCATATTCTGCTACCTTATTTTTTAGGAAACCCCATAAAAAGAAATTGGAGGGTGCTAAATATGGACATCTTGCTGGCCAATTTATTGTATCCTCTCGACCTATCCACGTATTTGGGAAAACAGTATCAAGGTATTCCCGTACTTCCCTACTGGAGCCGGGCAACCATCATGTTGATACCATACTGAAACATTTCTAGGTGCGGTATTTGCAATTTGGGGTCCTATTTCATTTTGGAGAAGATTCAAATATTCTTGGCCATTGAAGTTATTACTTAGGAAGAAAGGACCAATTATTTTATCACAAAATATGCCGGCCCATACGTTTACTTTTTTCTTGTATTGGGTATGAGACACATTTATTTTACTGTATCCCAATACCTTTGATTTTGTTTGTTAGTTTTTCTCTTTAAAACAAAACTAGACTCGTCGGTAAAACAGATGTATCTTAAAAAAATTCCTATTTCGGTTGGCTTTGTGTATCATAATTTCGCAGAAAAATTGTCTATTAAAATAATCTAGCTCAAAAAGTTCTTGCATATCATGAGGTTTGTAAGCTTTCAAGCCATTTATTCTTAGAACACTATGTACTTTAAAAATACTAACATTTAAATCTCGTGCCACACGTCTAATTGTGGTCCTAGGGTTTTCGACAAAAGCCAACAAAATGGACAGGTCAATCTCCATTTATGTTGTTCGATTTCTTCGTCGGTTTTAGGCACAACGTTGTTTCAAATTGTTTAATAATTTGAAGTATCCTGTGATGCGGTACCAATGAGGTTAAATTAATATTTCATTAATTGCAGTTATACGAAACAAAGTTCTTTAGGACATAAGTGTTGGCAAATCAGTGGGGTGCTGATTCCTATTCGTTACTTTTCTGTAAAACGACTAATGCAGTTTTGAGGATATGATCAAAACTTTATTTATATTTTTTCTGTGCGCTCCAATACTATATCTACATTGGCCTGTGTCACATAATCGATTGATCAACGTGGAAATTAAGTCGAAAGGAAAAAAAGGCAATTTGGTAGATGGTTACGATTTGTCGGGACATTGTTTTTTTTCTTCAGCGTTCGGCACTCTATCAAGCATAATCGAAATAGGAAACTGTTTCGAATTTGCTCGAGGCTAAGTGAACTTGTATAACGACTATTGAAATTGTTATTTGACAAAAAAGGTCTATTCCTACATCTATTGGGCATTAAATTATCTAAATTATTAAAAATAATGTTTTAAAATATTTGAATAATATATTCAGCAATGATATATTAATGAAATCGAAATTTCAGTTCCTAATTTCTAATCCTTCATCCATGTTATTTTAAGGCATATTAGAACGTTAGTCGGATTGATAGTCAAATTGATCCAAGCATCAAGTTCAGATTAAGGAAATAAACATTAACTTTTATTATCGAGTTAATTGATAACTGAGAGTGCATATACCTATTCAGTTTGTTTCCTTAGTTGAATTTTGAACTAAATTGCCGCTGACAAACTTTTATATCTATCTTTGTATGTACAAAAAGCATTAATCGTACATTGTTTCACATACCAGTGTAAATTTTTTTTGTTATTTAAAGTGGATGTGAAATCCATTCCTTAAAATAATTTTGTGTGTGACTAGAATCTTAAATTCAGACGTTTGATAAAATTCGCCTGTAGGAGCTTGAAGCATCATCGCCCCCAGTATTTTAGCCCTTTGCTTCGTCGCAGGCTGTGACTGGTCGTGGAATATTTTTTTTTCAGCGTCATTTACGAAGGTACACGTCTGCACGCATTACAAACCTTCCTTTTGAGAATTTGCAGTTAGATATTTTCTTCTTATACCAACCTCTTCTCTTATCTTCGATTCATATTTGCCTAAAGTCGAACCATAAAGTTTGGAAAGTTCAATAACCTCCGCCTGTACCGTTATAGGCCTTGCACAGTGTTGTGGATGTTTTTTTTGTGGGTTCAAAAATAGCATCGTTATATTTTCCTGAACTATTTTTTGGACGTGGGAAACATTTATAAAATAAAGAAAAATTTTCAATTAAAATAAAAGGATTTTTTTTTCAATAAAGGAAATCATAGGTACAAAAATAAGAATTACAAAAATTAAACTCGAAGCACCGAAAAACAATGTTAGAACTTACCCTTTGTCATTTCCCCATTTTTCATCATCAATATCCCTATCACTAGTACCTACATCTATAATATAAAAATGAATCGCAAAATGTGTTGGTAAGCGCATAACTCAACAACGCCTCGACCAATTTGGCGAAATCTTTTTTTAAAATGTTCGTTGAAGTTCAAGGATGGTTTTTACGGCGAGAAAAATTAGAATTATTGCTGGAAAAACCCTAAAAATAGCCCTTTTCTTTTTCCCATACAAATGATTTGTAACTAAAACGTAGTCAATTTGAGCTTCATTGCTATGGTATAAAGTTCATATTAAATTACAAGCACTCACTGTTGTCTAAGCAATGTAGGTGTGTTCCTAACGTCAAAGATCATATCTATCAAAACAATGTGCGTGTGTGCGTTGGAGCACAGAATACATAGTTGGAGGAGTTTAATTGTCAACTGATACACGAAACAAATTCGTATATCGTGTTTTGTGCAGAGTGTTTACTTAGTTAGTGTTTGTTTAGTTCGTGATTAGTGAAAAAATAATTTATATTTGATATGCCTCCTATAAGACGAAGCAATTTAGGTAGAAGAACCAGAAATGCTACAAACCAAGCTATTTACCGATCTAATCGTACTGCACAAGAACGTGACGACGAAAATGAACGTGAAAGAATTCGGATATCACAAACGCGTGAAGCGAGAGGGAGACATTCAACTAATAATCGCGCAAGTTTGAATCGAGCTGCTTTCAGTTACGATGTGTCAATTGACTACAGTAACTACCAATGTGTTGTTATTGGTTCTATGAACTCGGTTTGCTCACACTGTAAGGCATTAAAATACAAAAACGAAGCCAATGGATTGTGTTGCGCAAATGGTAAAGTAAAATTGATACCATTGGATCCACCACCAGAACCATTGTACTCATTGGTTTCAGGAATAGGAACAGATTCTATACACTTTTTGACACATATCCAACAATATAACAATTGCTTTCTATAATATAAAAATGAATCGCAAAATGTGTTGGTAAGCGCATAACTCAACAACGCCTCGACCAATTTGGCCAAATATTTTTTTAAAATGTTCGTTGAAGTTCAAGGATGGTTTTTACGGCGAGAAAAATTAGAATTATTGCTGGAAAAACCCTAAAAATAACCCTTTTCTTTTTCCCATACAAATGATTTGTAACTAAAACGTAGTCAATTTGAGCTTCATTGCTATGGTATAAAGTTCATATTAAATTACAAGCACTCACTGTTGTCTAAGCAATGTAGGTGTGTTCCTAACGTCAAAGATCATATCTATCAAAACAATGTGCGTGTGTGCGTTGGAGCACAGAATACATAGTTGGAGGAGTTTAATTGTCAACTGATACACGAAACAAATTCGTATATCGTGTTTTGTGCAGAGTGTTTACTTAGTTAGTGTTTGTTTAGTTCGTGATTAGTGAAAAAATAATTTATATTTGATATGCCTCCTATAAGACGAAGCAATTTAGGTAGAAGAACCAGAAATGCTACAAACCAAGCTATTTACCGATCTAATCGTACTGCACAAGAACGTGACGACGAAAATGAACGTGAAAGAATTCGGATATCACAAACGCGTGAAGCGAGAGGGAGACATTCAACTAATAATCGCGCAAGTTTGAATCGAGCTGCTTTCAGTTACGATGTGTCAATTGACTACAGTAACTACCAATGTGTTGTTATTGGTTCTATGAACTCGGTTTGCTCACACTGTAAGGCATTAAAATACAAAAACGAAGCCAATGGATTGTGTTGCGCAAATGGTAAAGTAAAATTGATACCATTGGATCCACCACCAGAACCATTGTACTCATTGGTTTCAGGAATAGGAACAGATTCTATACACTTTTTGACACATATCCAACAATATAACAATTGCTTTCTATAATATAAAAATGAATCGCAAAATGTGTTGGTAAGCGCATAACTCAACAACGCCTCGACCAATTTGGCCAAATCTTTTTTTAAAATGTTCGTTGAAGTTCAAGGATGGTTTTTACGGCGAGAAAAATTAGAATTATTGCTGGAAAAACCCTAAAAATAACCCTTTTCTTTTTCCCATACAAATGATTTGTAACTAAAACGTAGTCAATTTGAGCTTCATTGCTATGGTATAAAGTTCATATTAAATTACAAGCACTCACTGTTGTCTAAGCAATGTAGGTGTGTTCCTAACGTCAAAGATCATATCTATCAAAACAATGTGCGTGTGTGCGTTGGAGCACAGAATACATAGTTGGAGGAGTTTAATTGTCAACTGATACACGAAACAAATTCGTATATCGTGTTTTGTGCAGAGTGTTTACTTAGTTAGTGTTTGTTTAGTTCGTGATTAGTGAAAAAATAATTTATATTTGATATGCCTCCTATAAGACGAAGCAATTTAGGTAGAAGAACCAGAAATGCTACAAACCAAGCTATTTACCGATCTAATCGTACTGCACAAGAACGTGACGACGAAAATGAACGTGAAAGAATTCGGATATCACAAACGCGTGAAGCGAGAGGGCGACATTCAACTAATAATCGCGCAAGTTTGAATCGAGCTGCTTTCAGTTACGATGTGTCAATTGACTACAGTAACTACCAATGTGTTGTTATTGGTTCTATGAACTCGGTTTGCTCACACTGTAAGGCATTAAAATACAAACACGAAGCCAATGGATTGTGTTGCGCAAATGGTAAAGTAAAATTGATACCATTGGATCCACCACCAGAACCATTGTACTCATTGGTTTCAGGAATAGGAACAGATTCTATACACTTTTTGACACATATCCAACAATATAACAATTGCTTTCAAATGACTTCATTTGGGGCAACAAATGTAGTTCGGGAAAATTTTATGCCAACTTTCAAGGTATGTATTATAGCAGTTACTCATAATTATTTTAGCGAACAAAATTTTCTGTCAGCAAAGTTAAGATGTGTCACTAATCTTCAATTTCTTAATCACTAATATATCACTTAGTCATCATATTATATGGTGATTCAGTTTCAGTGACACTTTTATTATATTTTATATTTGATAGATATTAGTTAAAACTAAATATATACTTTTTAAGATCAAATATTATTTAAGTTTGATCACTGACAATCCATTAATTTATACCACACCATAATATTTTTTTTATTTACAGATACAAGGGCAAATATATCACAGAGCAGGTTCACTGTTACCAGTGTCAGATAGCGACAACAAATTCCTGCAAATTTATTTTATGGGCAATTCACCACAAGAAATTGATCTGCGTTGTGCACATAACAATTTAGTAAAGAGGTCTATTGTAGAACAATTACAAACTTTATTTCATCAACACAATCAATTGATTATATTGTTTAAAACTGCCCTGGATCTGATGCCATCCGATAATCACAAAATTGTAATCAGAGCTGATAAAACACCTGCAGGTCAACATACAAGACGTTTTAATGCACAAACTATTGATGAAGTTGCTATCGTTGTAGTTGGAGAAAACTTGGAATCCCGTGATATTGTTTTACATCGTCGGAATGATCAATTACAACGTATAAAGGAAACACACCGCTCATATGATGCACTGCAATATCCCATTATATTTTGGCAAGGTGAAGATGGCTACAATTTCTCAATAAAAATGATAAATCCCATTACAGGTAACTAAAATATTAGTTTAGCTATGGCGATAATATCTCAGTCATTATATTATGTATTTTAATTTTATATTTGAATGTTATTAAAACAAAATATATTTACAGGTTCTGAAACCAACAAAAAAGTCAGTTCAATGAACTATTATTCATACCGCCTAATGATTCGGGAAAATGAAGAAAATCACATATTGAAATGTCGGCGATTATATCACAAATATGTTGTAGACATGTATGTTAAAATTGAAACGGAGAGATTAACATTCATCAGGTTGAATCAAACCAAACTCCGATCTGAAGAGTATATTCACCTTCGAGATGCGATTAATACTGATGGAAATGCACAGAATGTCGGTCGGATGACTATTCTTCCAGCAACATACATCGGAAGCCCTCGGCATATGCACGAATATGCTCAAGATGCCATGTCGTATGTTCGTCATTATGGTACAGCAGATTTGTTCATCACATTTACATGCAATCCGCAATGGATAGAAATCAAGCAGGAGTTATTCCCTGGGCAATCACCCATTGATCGTCATGATATTACAGCCAGTCTTTAGACAAAAGTTGAAATCTTTAATGGATTTCATCGTAAAACATAATGTGTTTGGTGAGACACGCTGCTGGATGTATTCTGTGGAGTGGCAGAAACGAGGATTGCCACATGCACACATTTTGATTTGGTTGGTTGAAAAGATAAGGCCAAATGAAGTTGATGCAGTGATATCAGCTGAAATCCCTAATGTACAAGTAGATTTTATTAGCAGGAGATTTTCGTCAAACATTGCCAGTGATTTCACGATCAACGCCAGCTGATGAACTCAATGCATGTCTAAAGTCCTCCAATTTGTGGAAATATGTCAAAGTACTTCATTTAAGCAAGAATATGCGTGTCGAGTTGCAAAATGACCAATCTGGAAATATATTCTCTAAACAACTCATTGACATTGGTAATGGCAAATTTCCTATAGACATGTTGACTGGCTGCATTAACTTTCCTCAAAGTTTTTGTCAGTTAACTCGATCAAAAGATGAACTTATTCAGAAGGTGTTTCCAGATGTTTCTCAAAATTACAGAAACCATGATTGGTTGAGCGAACGAGCTATACTGGCTGCAAAAAACATAGATGTAAATGAATTAAATTTGAAAATTCAAGAACAAATTACAGGCGAATTGAGGATATATAAATCAGTTGATTCGGCTACTAATCAAGATGATGTAGTCAACTATCCACCGGAATTTTTAAACTCGCTGGATTTGCCAGGATTGCCACCTCACAATCTCCAATTAAAGGTTGGATCGGTGGTTATAATGTTGCGAAATATCAACCAACCGCGTCTTTGCAACGGTACACGGTTAGCGATAAAAAAATTACTAAACAATGTGATAGAAGCAACTATACTCAAAGGAAAGTATAAAGGAGAAGATGTTCTCATACCGCGCATCCCAATGATTCCGACTGATGTGCCATTTGAGTTTAAACGACTACAGTTTCCAGTGCGGCTTGCTTTTGCTATGACTATAAACAAGTCCCAGGGGCAATCATTAAGTGTTTGTGGTATTAATTTAGAAAACCCATGTTTCTCACATGGTCAATTGTATGTTGCCTGTTCCCGTGTTGGAAAACCATCAGATTTGTTTATCTATGCGCCAGGTAATCAAACAAAAAACATCGTATACCACAAAGCACTACAATGATAATAATAATAATTATGATTCACATGATTAACAATAAAGCGATTACTTACTTTTAAATCCTTATATATGTTTTATTTAATTATTTTTTATTCACAACGCCCTATCACCAGGGTGACGGTTCTGTTCAGGAGAATTTTTTTAAATACGTAGGCAAAAAAACTGCCACATTACAAATCTTTTTGACAGGACGAAGTCTGTCGGGTCAGCTAGTTGTAAATAATATCATCGATAACTTTATCAGCCATATTATCTACATACCACATTTTCTTTCCTTCGATTTGAACATAAGCAAACACTTGCTCCAGTTTCTGGTGTCACTCGTTCCAATGATTTCTTAAGAAGGCATTCCACATCGGCTAACTTAAACGTTCGATTTTTCTGTGCCACATCCCCTTTAACTTGTGCCCAAATGAATTCAATTGGATTCAACTCACAATGATATGGGGGTAACCTTAATATGGTAATTCCATGGCTCAATGCTAATTCATCTACAGCAAGTTTCTTATATTTATAGGTATGTATCTTCACAATTTGAAGAAATTCGTTCTTTATACTGCTTTCATCGTAAGGAATGCTTTTATCCCGTAACCATTATTGAATTTGAGCTTTTCTCCTGTTGTGTCGCAGTGTCGACTGTGGTAAGGAGCATTATCCATAACGACCACAGATCCTGGATCTAAATTTTCAGTAATGCGTCTAAACCACTTCTCCTATACCTCTGCATTCACATCTTCATGATAGTCTCCAGTTTTGTTGGACTAAATATGAATTCACCTTTTAACACAAATCCACTACCACTTCCTATAAGTGTAGTTATCAATCGACGGCCTTTTCCAAATGGAATTTTTAAAGCGGTTGATCAGCTTTCAATAGCTGCTTGCCGTTCATTTTTACATTTCAATGTTGTTATACTTTTTTATATTTCTTCCTTGATTCCGAAACTAATTAATTTTCCTTAGATACTTTCTACTCCACAATACTATTTCAGATCTTGCAATAAGAACACTCTTTCTATTTATATTCATAACTAAAATTCAAACCATGTGATATTTTCCTCAACGTCTCCTTACCCATTTTAGGGATGATCTTGTCTTCACTAACAGCTTCCAGCACTTTCTTTAATGTTGCTACTTCATTTTTCATAAAATACGTATGGACATTTCTTCGTATAGTACATTTCACGTCTTCGTCGACTTATATTTTTATCCGACCGCTCTTCGTTTTTGGTGCCTGTACTCCATTTACTCCCTATCAGATCCAAAGGTGGATGGAATAACAATCCAACAGCTTGTCAGTTTAAATCATTTTACAACAGTTTGTTAATCAGATCAGAAGTTAGAAGTGGAGTCATTGGTAATTGGAACAAATTCCCAGTGTGTCCTGTAGATAATCAAAAACAGATCCCGTTTGTCTGACAATACTATTTCTCAAGTTGATGAAGATGAAGAGGCAAGGATGGCCACAATTTATGACTCATTTGAAAATATCTTTAACAATCATGACTATATTAAGAATCCATTTATTTTGTCAACATGTAGTGATAAATTATCACGCTGTATTTGTTGTTTTACAATTGACAAACACCTTGATATGTGAAACTTGTATTGGGGCATTAACTGGACAAATTTGCTTAATTCTTTGATTTCCCATTAAAGTAAAGGAGGATTAACATATTCTTCAAATAATGTTATACGCCTTTGTAAGATTTCTGGAAGTGTTTAAAGAATTCTTGAACAAAATCTGCTTAGGAAAAAGTCCTTTGAATTATTAACTAACACAGTTATGAACAAAGCTCTAACAATGGATTTGTCTGAAGATTTGAATAAGCATGTGTTGGAAAACGATGTTAATAACATTTACTTTTTAATAGCTATATGCACAAAATACCTATAAATCAGAATATCCTTTCCCGTTAAGAAGAAAAGTGAAATTAAGACGCCAATTAGAAACCATTTAACTAAAATGATTTTGTTCTCCGGACAATAGGAGATGACAATATCATGTATTCATATTTTTCTATTGTTTGTTTAATTTATATTTGTAGTGTACACGTTTTTATAATAAATATTGTTTTAGTTTTAAAAATGTGTAAATTTATTTCTTGATAGATGTTCTAATTTAACCTTTCAAATCTGTATCTAATCAGACATTTTTTATTACTTTAGATACTTAACAATATTTAATAGATTTTAGATAATACAAACTCCAACAAATAAAATATTTGAAAGTTCCTAATACTTTTATTCCCACCCTAATTTAGTTTCTGTTCACATTATTGTTCCGCCACTGGTATGAATGTTCAGTCGGTTTGGTCCGAACTTTGTTACTCGCCCATTCGTCTTTCCTTATCTAAGGAATGAGCAAAAGCGAGACAGGCATCTTTGGAGTCGCAATTCAGGCAGGCGTTTCCACTATTTGACGAAAGTTCTTAAATGGAATTAACTGTCTCGACCCTTACTTCGTGGAATCTAATCATTTAAAACACTAAAGTTCTTAAACATAAGAATTAGAAGTACAACGTTTATTTCATATAACCTTTTTCTAAGTGATTCATAAACCGTACTATTACTGAATTTTGAAAAATTCAAGAATACATATTAAAAGTATCTAGAGTTTTTAAAGGTATTTGCGAATGATTCATTCACAAGGATAAAGAAATTTTAGAATTAAATGTGAAAACAACGCTTTCATCTTTATGCGTACGTTACCAGGTCAAACTTTTTAGTTTTAGTATAGTCATTGAATATTTTAGTTGGTCGTAGTTCTCAATAGAATTTCTTCCATAAAATCTGAATGGAAGAAAAAACTACTCAATAAATAGGATTGTCTTGCAACCCCATGTAATGAGAGCACTATGAAACGTTTTCAGGCATCTTCACTATCAACAATTTCTACTTTGAAGATTTTCTAATTTACCGTTTCAAAGGGACAGAAGACGGAACCAAAGAAAATATTGGCTGCCGGTATCTCACCAGCAGATGTTTCTGAAAAATGTTTCGTATAATTGTGAATTATTTACTCAAGCTGATAAATAAAAATAATTCAACAAAACTAGTACTGCGTGTGAGATCATTAATTATGATTTTAATGTGAACGTTCGAATCATCGCACTTTTAATAGGAATTAACTGATACAATGACGCAAAGAAATACGGTATGATGGTAGTAGGTAGTGCCTTCATATATCTATTTTAGTCTTTGTCTGTGTTAATTTATTCAATGGTTCCTTGGCCGATCAATTATTTCTAATTATACGAATTCAATAGTATAATTAGAATACAATATTAATTATGTTTGAATGAAAGGTGCAAACTCCTCATTCGCACTCAATCTAACAGAATATTCACAAAATAATTATGTATGTTGTAGTATTGAGATAATAAAAAGTAATGTAATTCTTTTTTTCATTTCATTTAGACTATATATATATATATATATATATATATATATATGCTACCATTTACGTAACATGAGTTTATTTGTAAAAAATACATTTACCGAACTTTCTTTTAGTCAGCTTCAATTTCTACTGCACGATTTCATCAACACTGTATTTGTCAAGTTGGTCTATTTTTGTTGTTTACATCAGGTAATCGTGTTTTAATGATGTTAGTTTTAATCACTACAAATGTGAAAAGTTCGATAACAGAATAAGACTTAAGTAGCAAAAGACATGTGAACCGATTTCATATAGATTTCAGGTTAATATTCATTAATATCAACATTTATGCTCCTTTATAACAAAACTGGATACAGAATATAAAGATTTAGTAATAAGTAGCGACGTGTTAGGCAAATGGAAAATTAGAGAATGGTGGAAGGATAAAAATGATAAGCGAAAGCGGTAGATCTGTTTATTCGGAATTAACACTAGATACTATTTTTTTATTGATGCTAAAATATGTAAAAGAGCATATTAAAGTTCATAAGCATTTACCTTCAAGCGTATATAATGTGAACATAAAGAAGCACGATTGGAAATGGATCTGGATATACCCAAATACCTCGATGTCACGGAGAAAAATGCCAAGAATTTAGAAATAGAGGAAATAAAGAGCAGAAAGTTTCAATTGGCATTAATACTGAATACGAGATCGCTTTAGTCCCATATAATAAGCAAATTGTGTGCTGTTATGATTGATACATGTGTTTGGATATTTTCCATCATTACGTACAGTCTCGCCAACATTGTAAGTAAGGTTAGATTTTTTCATTTTCAAAACTTTTAAGTATTTAATGATATTGTAGCTCCCTGATGATGACAATATTCATTGTCGAAATATTGGAAATATAATGTAATAAGAGTACACGTTAGCTATGCTGCTTCTCCCAAATAAACTAGTTTTCGGATTTGTTCTTAATTTCTTCGACTTCAATTCGTCTCATCAGTTGTGGAATAACCACAAGACAAGTTCTTTGTTATATATATATATATATATATATATATATATTATATATAGATTTTTTTAGGGAATTGCAGCAATAACTGATCAGCAAAGACATACCTTCATATTTATATATATATATATATATATATATATATATATATATATATATACAAATAACTAATGAAAAGATGGAAGAGTAACGCGTCGAATATAAAACAAAAACAGAATTAGCGGGCATATCACGTTTTTGTTTTATATTCCACGCGTTACTCTTCCATCTTTTCATTAGTTATTTGTCTATTTCCAGGGTCGGAAGGTTCAGACAGGAGAGCTATGGACGCCTCCGTGTCTCTGTTGGTTGTTGTCCTGAAAACTCGGGATCTTCCATTTGAAGGCACAAATGTGCGTTTGGTTTCTTGTTGAAATCCGTTGTTTGTGTTTTCTCATGTTTCAATTAACATCCTTACTCCCAAGTTGTACACCTTTTCTTGGTTATGCCGTACCGATGAAGGCTAATGAGCCAGAAACATGCATGTCTACGGTTACCACTCATTCTCTCTAACCTCTATATATATAAATATATATATATATATATATATATATATATATAAATACCCCCAGATGGCGGAGTGCGTTAGAGCGCCGGAAATTGGGTTTTCTTGACCTGAAGGACGGGGGTTCGAAGCTCACTCTAGTAAGGGCTTTTTCATAAATAAAAAGTTCCACTAAAAATCTGGGGGTACAGGGTCCGTCAGTAAATGGCGAAAACTGGCGGACGACATCCCTCGCCCCTTGCCAACCCGCATTGAGGCAGCGTGGTAAGGTACGCCTCACAACCCCAGCATGACAGACAAGGACAAGTTACGGCCCTCATTCTCCGTAAGCCCGAAGGGCCCTAGGAGGGGTAGATCCTGGGAACCAGCCACGAGGGCAGAGGGTGCTAAGAATCTGCGGAGTCTAAACCACTACCCATTAACTACATTACACCTAGCAACTTATAACTGCCGTACACTCTCTAATCAAGCTAGGATTATGGAACTGGAAACAGAGGCAGCAAAAATAAAGTGGGATATCATGGGCATTAGCGAAGTAAGACGAAAAAATGAAGAACTCATAGAACTTGAATCAGGGAATCTTCTATACCACCAAGGAACACCAACAGGAAGAACAAGCGGAGTAGGATTCCTAATTAAGAAAACCTGGAAAAACAGAATCATAAGGATAACAAGCACCTCAGACAAAGTAGCCAGCATAACACTAAGACTCTCCAAAAGATATACTATCCAGATTATTCAGGTATACGCCCCAACAATCAGCCATAGTGACGACGAAATAGAAGAATTCTATAATGAAATAACCCAAGCGCTCAGCAACGACAATAGTCACTTCAAATACATAATGGGAGACTTTAATGCCAAAGTAGGACACAGGAAAGACCAAGAAAAAGGAATGGGGAAATATGGATTTGGAGATAGGAATGAAAGAGGAGAGAGATTAATACAGTTCGCACACTTTCAGAACATGTATGTGGCAAACTCCTTCTTCAAGAAGAACCCTAACAGGAAATGGACGTGGGAAGGCCCCGGTGCAACTATCAGAAACGAAATAGACTTTATCCTCACCAATAAAATTAACACAGTAAAAGATCTAAGCACGCTCAACAAGTTCACTACAGGAAGCGACCATCGACTAATTAGAGCTCGACTGGTCTTAGATATAAAACTAGAAAGGTCAAGACTAATCAAAACCAACACAACGAAAAATATAAACAACGAAAGGCTGAAAGAGAACTCTCACCAATATGAAGCACTACTAGAAGAAAGACTACAAAAAGTGGAATATAACAACCCTGAACTGATGGACACAATTCGAAACTGCGCCGTAGAAGTGGGAGGTCTGCAACAACGAGGTGAACACAAAAAACTAACTCCGGAAACAAAAGCACTATTACAAAAACGAAGAGAAATGAAAAAGACAACAAACATTCAAAGAATTGAATACACCGAACTGTGCAAGACGATACGAAAGAAAATCGCAGAAGATATCAGGAATTACAACGAGAAACTGGTACAAACAACAATAGAAAACCGTAAAAGCTACAAAAATGCAAAAAGGGCACTAATAATAGGGAAAAGACAGATAGTTGCATTAACTGATGGAAACACAAGAACCACAGACAGGAATAAAATAATAGACCTAGTAGCCAAATTCTATGGAGACCTATACAAGGCCCCTGAAAATTTGGAAGAAATAATAGAACACTCAGAAGATGCCATACCAGAAGTTTTGGTGGAGGAAGTAGGAATGGCACTGAAAAGCATGAAAAGTGGCAAAGCAGCGGGAAATGACGGCATCACGACCGAAATACTCAAATATGCAGGAGCTAAAACATGGAAGTACCTTGCCAAACTATACACGAACTGTCTGATGTCCAGGAGCATACCTAAAGAGTGGAACAGCGCCCTTATAGTGTTGATCCACAAGAAAGGCAGCAAATAAGACATTAAGAACTACAGACCAATAAGTCTACTACCAGTGACGTACAAGGTATTCACAAAGATCATTCACAACAGAATACAAAATACACTAGACTCGGCCCAACCACGAGAACAGGCTGGATTCCGCAAAGGCTTCAGTACAATAGATCACATCCATACCCTCAAAGAGGTTATCAGTCGAACCAAAGAATACAACCAACCACTAGCACTAGCCTTCATTGACTTTGAGAAAGCATTCGACTCTATATATCCCAGAGCAGTAATAAATGCCCTAACAGAACAAGGGGTCGACAAGCCATATATTGAGACCCTAGCAAATATATATAGGGAAGCCAAAGCGAGAGTTAGGATATATGAGGGCACACCAGAATTCCCCACCAGCAGAGGAGTTAGACAAGGAGACGCAATATCACCAAAGTTATTTACAGCAACACTAGAAAGCATCTTCAGAAAACTGGGCTGGAACAACACAGGTCTGAATATAGATGGAGAATACTTGAACCATCTAAGATTCGCTGATGACATCATCCTGATAGCGAGTAACCCTGGCGAAATGCAACAACAAATAAATGAATTGAATGCAGCAAGCAACGAAGTAGGCCTTAAAATAAATCTGAGTAAGACCAAGATAATGTATAACGAACTGATAAACGCACAAGAAATAACAATTAATGACACTGTCCTGGAAATAGTAGAGGAATACATATACCTGGGTCAACTAATACACATATCAGGCTCTCTACTTCCAGAAATAAACAGAAGAATCAAATTAGCATGGAGAACATTTGGACAGAACTCTATCATCTTCAAGTCTAGAATGTCACTCCGTTTGAAAAAGAAAGCGTTTGATCAGTGCGTACTACCAGTATTAACATACGGCTGTGAAACCTGGACCCTGAAAACTGATATCATTAGAAAACTCCAGGTAACGCAGAGGTCTATGGAACGATGCATGCTTGGAATAACAAGGAGAGATAGAAAAAGGCTTGATTGGATCAGACAAAAGACCCAAGTGATAGATGTCATAAATAGAATCAGATCCCTAAAGTGGCAATGGGCGGGGCATCTCGCTAGAAGGACAGACGATAGATGGACCACAAAGATAACGCAATGGTATCCCCGAGGCGTGAAAAGACCAAGAAGACGCCCCAACTTAAGATGGGACTACGACATAAAGAAACTCGCAGGATCAACTTGGGGCCGCATAGCTAGCAATAGACAACAATGGGCCCACATGGAAGTGGAATATATAAATATGTAAAGGGAGGCTACACCATAACAAAATGGTTGAATAAGCTGCATATGATGATGATGATATATATATAAAACAAAGAACTGTCTTGTGGTTATTCCACAACTGATGAGACGAATTGAAGTCGAAACAGTGCAGAGCATGCAGCAGAACTTGGGTATTTAAGTTTATATAAATGTTTTGAACAATTGAAAACGTACTGGATCGAAGCGTAGGGTATCTAACACTTTCGATCTTCATGATCTCTTCAGTAGGACAAATATATTTTATAGTTTATTCCCAATTTAAAAAATATAAAGCTGAATTCAATTTGTAGGATCTTATGGACGATAAGATTTCCTTAACATTATTGATAACTTCCATTATACATATAATCTGATATTGAGTCGCGTTTATAATGGAAGTTATCAATAACGTTAAGGAAAGCTTATCATCCATAACATCCTACAAATTGAATTCAGCTTTATATTTTTTTTAAATTGAGAATAAACTGTTAAAATCGTCTGGCACAAATAAGAACGCAGTAACTTGGATTTACAGTTTCTTGTTTTACGACTATCCTCTCTTCCCTATCTACGTGTTTCATCTACGAGAAAAACGCGACGTTAAGAATTTTCCACTTTTATTTTTTCTCGAAAAGATAGTGAATCAATGGAAGCATAAGCGTATCAGAGAATTAGTTAAGAAGGTATTACCATCACAGTTCATTTTTCTCTAAATAATTTCATCTGTAATGAATTGCAACTCTATTATGTACTAAAAAACAACTTTTAGTCTATTTTCTGTTTTGTGGTAAACCCTTTTGCATTGGCAAAGTCGGCTAAACAATTGATTATCACAGTTATGCTCTCATGATACTTTTACTTTGGACTAGTATCTTATGTAACCATCGTATCAACCTAGTCAAGACCAGTAAAAGTTCTTGATTTGGTCGTTCCCTACATGCCCTTTTTTCAGACATATCAACTGCAAATAATACAATTATTTGTATTGGAAGGGTAACATTAACCAAGACGACATACAGAAACCAAAATTCGTATATTATCTGTATGACACTATAACTATTTTTGAGCCATTTGTGTGTAAAGTTGAGTTTGGGATCTGTCTAGCCTATAAGAAGTCCGCCAGTATAGGCCATGCACACTTATATGAAAGAATAACGCGTGGAGTGTAAAACAAAAACAGAATTAAATGGGTAAATCACGCAAAATAGGTTACAGAGAATGAGTGGTAACCGTGGAGATGCATGTTTCTAGCTCATTAGCCGTCATCGACACGGTATAACCAAGAAAGGATGTACAACTTGGGAGCAAGGATGCTAATTGAAACATGAGGAAACACAAACAACGGATTACAACAAGATAACCAAACACACATTTGTGCCTTCAAATGGAAGATCCCGAGTTTTCAGGACAACAAACAACAGAGACACGGAGGCGTCTATAGCTTTCCTGTCTGAACCTTCCGACCCTGGGAATGGACAAATAACCAATGAAGAGATGAAAGAATAACGCGAGGAGTGTAAAACAAAAACAGAATTAAATGGGTAAATCACGCAAAATAGGTTACAGAGAATGAGTGGCAACCGTGGACATGCATGTTTCTAGCTCATCAGCCGTCATCGGCACGGTATAACCAAGAAAGGGTGTACAACTTGGGAGCAAGGATGTTAATTGAAACATGAGAAAACACAAACAACGGATTTCAACAAGATAACCAAACACACATTTGTATCTTCAAATGGAAGATCCCGAGTTTTCAGGACAACAACCAACAGAGACACGGAGGCGTCTATAGCTCTCCTGTCTGTTTGGTTATCTTGTTTTACACTCCACGCGTTATTCTTTCATCTCTTCATTGGTTATATATATATATATATATATATATATATATATATATATATATATATATATTATAATTGTGTATTTTATACTATTATGGGGATATTTATTTTTATGATTTATCTTTATTGTATTGTATATTTTCCCTTTTTTTACTTTACCTTCGGCTAGCTCCTGATGATAATCTATGAAATTTAATTTTATTTATAAATTATATGATAGTCGGCAGCATGAAACTCCTCCCTTTGAGTTCTTGACGCATATGTATAAGTTTGATACACATTTAAATATTGAATTCTGAAATTTTTCTAGTATGTTTTATTCCTTTGTTTTTATCGACTCCAAATATTATTATAGAATTAATGAATTAAGCACCATTTTCTAAATGTATTATGAATATTAAATAGAATGATAAAAAAAATACCAACACTTTAACGAAATGATTTAATAAATTGTTGAGATTATATTCAAATTCTTATTACCTACATAAATATTCTTTACACTGCTCCTGCATTCTTGACTGGACATGCGCACTGAATGCTTAAAATGACTGCGTTGGCGCATATGAGAAACAAATCCTCGTATATCGTTTCACAACGACACAAAACGTATGATTCACAGTCGATATTGTTTGTATGAATGTTTTTATAAATTTAACGTTCTTAAATTCATTGCAATCATCGATATATTATTGAAAAATTACACTATACAGTTACATACATATATCAAAATGCGATTAAAGTGAATGATGAAGAGTTATAGAAATAGTTAAGCATGTATTAGAAGAAATAGAAGAGAAATGGTACTTTACGTGCAATGTAAACAATGATAATGTGAAATAAAAATTTTTAACAAGTAAGTACAAATTATAACTATTATTAAAGTTGCATGATAATCAAAATTACATGGATATCCATGGATATGAAATGATATTCATCATTTTATATTGTTTTTGGCCTTTTTTCTAGAAATTTTAATATAAACGTTCAAATAATATTTTTATTGTTCACTATTTCTTTCTCTTTCGAATTCCAAATTAAAAAAAAACTTAAAAACCACCGACCTTATTTCCAATTCTCGGCACTATGGAACTGCTGCTAAGCGTCTCTTTGTCTTGGGAATTTCTTATTAAAGAAATACTCTTTCTGCACACTGCACTTTATTACACAGTTGAAACAGCATTGATATTATGATTTTATAATGGTTTTTAACTTAAAATTATATACTTTTACATAGTTTTGTGAAAATTTTTGTAGAGGAGAGCTACATAGATGCTAACCATTCTTCCACCAACGCCCAATTCTCATTTCTTTTTTGAATCAACAAACTTTTTCACATATCAAAAACAAAGCCTCCTTATATTGTTTTTTTATTCGATAATTGTCAATTTGAGTGTTTTTCATGAAAATTACAATTGTCCTGGAGGATAATAACACTTATATAAATGGGTTTATAATGTCTTAGGGAATATATAAAATGTCCTTTACATGTATTACAATCCCAAAATTTGTTGTAACTCCCTTTTTATGGTGTATTTATTTACAATTAAATATACAATGTCTACAACCTAAAATGATTATTTATATATATGGAACTGATTAGTTTTCAATTTATGAATTTTTACTAATTTTATTTTATATAAACTTTTATTTATTTCCAAATTTGCCTTTTATGTTTTATATTCAATTCCAAATCAATGATTTTAGGTTGGCAAAAAAATCACTAGATTTTATTACTTCCTGTTCATTGAATTTTATTTAGTTAACAGATTTCCTTGACATATAACATGGCTCTGTTCCGTATGTCATCTTTCATAAAGTTTTTCTTTTTTTATAAATTCTTTTTCAAATTGTAAACTTCTACTACCATCGTCTGTGAATATCGCTAATCAATTAGTAAGTTGATTATTAATTCTTGTTATTTTAGGTTTCAAACAAAACAACATTCTACTTCATCCAGATATTGACATGGCAGTGCTCAGATGATTTTGAAAATTGTTGACATTGACTTGACCTTAGGATTGAATTGTGAAGGCAAAATTTTTATACTGAATTATAATGTTATCATTAAAATTTTATTCCTTAACCTTTAAGCCTTTCTTTATAATTGGTTTTCTCAATATTTGATAATACATTTGCTTACTTCATTCATTCGTTTATGTTAAATTTAGTTTTTAACTAGGTAGTGTCTAGAGGTACACCCTACGTATTAATAAAAAATTATTTTTAATATTCAATCTCATACGTGAATTATTTATATATATTAGAGGACTGGTTCAATATATACATACATAAGATGTTCCTGTCACCTGTTATATTCGGAGACAGCCATATTCGATATAAGTCAATGATTTTGCTATCGAATACTAACGACTATTTACAAAAATAAAATTAAATTACAACCAGTTGAACATCAATACGACACTCAAACAAGAAAGACATCTACAATTGTATCGAACCGATAAAAAACTATAGGTCAATGATTCATTGAATTTCTGTCTCCTAAGTTATACAATTTGCTACCGAAAATTTGGAGAATATGAAAAACTTCAAATCATTCAAATATAACGTTAAAGTGTGGAATAACAAACACCGAGAGAAAATTCGTAAACGACCTCATCGACTTGAAATTTCTGAATAGATTTTAGTCTGCATTACACAACCCTATATAATATATACAAAAAAACCATCCTACGAACAATCTAATACGTAAAATTAAACAGAATTCGACCCAAAATACCCAAGCGCGATCATACCCAATGTACGACTATCCAACAAAACTGTGATCAAATCATTTATTAGAAAACCAACACATTTTCGACCCAAATTTTCAAATTTTACATGTAGAACGTATATCCTTTAGTTTAAATCTTTTAGAAGCACTTGAGATAAACAAAAACAAATATTCAGGTAACCTTCTTAACGATCAAATAGATATCAATCACTCTCATTTATTAAACATTTTTACTTAGAAGACAGTTTAGGAATGTTTGTAGTGAATGAATTTCCAGGTAATTTTTTTCAAAACCTTTGTTAATATTAGTATCATAGAATTCTGTATTTATACACTGTATATATTAAAACATTTTTCATTATTCCTTTCATTGGTTTTGAGAAAGCTACTGTGCGAAACGCGTCAACTAGTTTAAATATAGTGAATTTTTAAACAAATTAAATTGTTTTATTTCATAGTTCAATGTTTATTTCCTTTGTCAAGGGCTAAAATATAATTTTATATATTTCACTGTTATAATTAACAAATTTGGTACTTACTGCAAGCTGAGTTATGACTTTAAAACTTTATAAACCATGAGCATTAAGTATACTATAATACATTACATTTCAATTTTGAAAATTAAAAAGAAATTTCAACGTACAAGGAAGACCAACTACTCTTTTTGTCGACACAAAATCGAACAAAAATAACAAATAAGCGACCATCCAACAACTTCTAGTGCAGGTGTTGAGGCGTGTCGATGAAGGTAAAAAATGTTGTCATTTAAAATTATTAAGATATAAGTATGTTTTTATTAATTTTTGGAAAATTGACAAAAAATGAAAAAAAAAACTGTTTTTATTAAAGGATGCATGGAAAAAATGTTCCCCACTCATCGAGAGTAATGTGCTATGTTCTGTTATGTACAACTCATCAATTTCAGCAGTCCAACTCCAGAGGCTCTCACCACTCAATAAAGACATACAGCATTCATCTATGAGCTATGTTTTTACATATCAACAGTTAGCGAGTTACTGGCTTTGACGTTTAACACCTCTCACATTGCTCAACAGTTAAATCCCAAAACTAACAATCATTTATAGCAATTTATTCTCCTGATGGTTTAAGTTTCACGTTGAAACCCCAGCGTAATATGTATGTATACTCTCACTATATCCTACGCCACGCCCAGAACTTACAGAATGTTATTATTTCTGTTTTGTACGACACCCTTCTTAGAAAAGCTAGAGCTTGTATCGACAGTTTTTTTTGTTGATTGCAATCAGGTACGGAAGTCCAAAATCTGTCACCTGTCAAGACAACGATTCCAGGGCGTCAATGTCAAATTATAGGATGATATCAGTGAGCTTTATGATGACAGATGACTTCTTTGCGTAGATATTAACCAATCTTGGAATATACTTTATTGTTGTGAGTCATCGACATTACTATAGAGACTCAGGGGATTCTCAAACAACGCAAACAGTGTTCTTATGTCAAAACAGTTGAACTGTATGATGAACTTATCAAAATATAGTTTCTAATAGTAACCAAATGAGCATTTCAATATATTTTCGTTTTTATAAGGATTCAAACTGATGAATCCAACATATATCTAATTTCTTCAGTGGCTCCGCTTCTGATAGGAAGCCCTATAAGTTGAATTGACGTCTTTGTAGCCGGCAAACGTAAAAATATTCTTTCTCTCTTTTCATTCGGACTGAATGTGCCGTCGCTGCACACTTTTTCACTTTTATGTGGCTTTTCTGCCGAGACGTAATCTATATAAACAGGAACTTATTATGTACACATAAAAAATACAGGGTCAAAAAACTTTTGTTTTCTCTCTCCTCTTTGCAGCCGATGTACTCGAAATGACTCATAAACTTGCAAATCAGATATTTATCCCTGACATTAATTTTGTAGATTATCCATGAAGACAATACCTATTAAATAGTATCAAATACGAAAATGATGAGTAGTACTCTCAGATATTGTTAATCAAATAGAGACAAGTTGACAATTTACTCCTAAGTAAAATATTCCAAGTTATTTCTAGCGTAATATTCAGATCATTCAGTACATTTTTAATTTCATTTGGACTCATTTACAATTAACGAACTGTTACATTTTAAGGTTTTGAAAGATAATTCGCTAGAATTGTCTACGGAAGTACAGTTTTAGATATAATTATAAACTAACAGAACATTTTTTATCCATTGTTATATTAAAAAAGAAACATGTGTAAATACAAACTTGATTTTAAGTTCCTTGTTATTCTTGGAACTGTTAAATAATTATGTTGAAATAAATTTTGCTCAATTTACGATAATATATTACGAACAGTGAACTTTTTGTAATATAAGCGAGAATTTATTGATTGTATGTTGTAGGGTTGTAATATTTTTGCAAATATCGTGCTAAGTAAATGTTAAATCGGTATTCAATGTGATAGAGTTCGCGTTTTGAAATAAATCTAATCCGAAATATATTTTTTTAGTAGAAATACTTATATCACGTAACCACGAAAAGTTATTAGTGGTCGTTTAAGGTTTTACATAGGTAATTGTTATTACACAGGGTGTAACAAAAATGTACCTAACTTATGTCAGTAAAAATGTGCATACAAAAAATTTATAATCCGAGTGTTAAATCAATCACAAACTATTCTCTTAGGATAATATTCAAGATCGGTTGTTTAATGATAGGGATGAAACTGCTGTTCCTTTAATCTTCTAGAAAAATACTAGACTTCGTTTCAAGAAAGTTGAAGCCACCTGAAGTTGGAACATTGACAATTGCACAAACCAAATTATGTATCTACGTTGCTTAATAACGACCACTGGCGTAGAACGATGATGATTTATGCCAATAGCCACTTTATAATTTGACATTTTGTATATTTTAAGACGTTTAGCTAGATTATAAGTGAGTGTTGTGTGTTTTATGTGATCTAAAGTTATATTTTCTAAAAAACTTGGCGTAAAACCAAAAATGATTATACTCAATGCATTATCATTTGGAGAACTGCAAAGGATTCGGTATATCATTTACAATTTTCACATCCTGTAGAAAAGGGCTCCTACATTAACCCTTTCGCTCACGGTGTCTTCAATTGATGACATCGAATTATATTGAAAAGTATGGATACTACAGCGATATTTTGTGGTTTACTCATAATGTCAGCAATTGGTTACACTATTAGAAAACAATATATAATATTGTCCTGCTATATGCTGTGTAGTAGCGATACTTTATTTTTAATATTTCATTTGGTGAATAGAGCCCTACGTTACCGCGACAACATGATAAAAGAAAAAAAATAAAAATAGGTAAAAAAACTTTTTAAGTTAAACGGTTTTATGTTAAACATACATTGCAATGTTTAAGATAAATGTACTAAAAACCAAAAAATAATAAAATAGATACAGTCGTGGGAATTATAAACATATGCATAGACTAGACTAAAATAAAACCGTGGGGCACGTCAATTGTCTACAATCGTTGATTAAAATTTTTGTTTTGTAATGTTACACTATAATTAGGCAGTTGTTCAACCGACAACGATGGACGTGTGATAAGTAGGGCTAGAATGTGGAAACAAGCTAGCAAGCTCGATTATAAGCGAGTTTTAGGGTTTCATAGTGGTGAGCGAGTAGTACTTTTATCATATGTTTTGTCGATTAAAGACAAACTACGAGCAGTGAAACGATCCCTCGCCAGCCAGCAGTGTGAATGTCCAACGATAAACTAGTTGAAACATCTCTTTTATTTACATGGAGTGTATAACTATTGGAATTTCTATGAGCAAGAAAATAGTAAGTAATTTCCTCACCGTCTGCGGGCCAACTGCCTAACGACGAATTAAACGATTCTTCTATCGCACATTAAGTCGATAATTTGTAGACAATTGACGTGCCCCACGGTTTTATTTTAGTCTAGTCTATGCATATGTTTATAATTCCCACGACTGTATCTATTTTATTATTTTTTGGTTTTTAGTACATTTATCTTAAACATTGCAATGTATGTTTAACATAAAACCGTTTAACTTAAAAAGTTTTTTTACCTATTTTTATTATATTTTTTTTACCATTTTGTTCCCACGAGTAATGGACATTTAAACGGTCGACCCCCCCAGAGGTCCAATAAAGGGGCAAGGCTATGTACAACAAGATGCGCCTGAGTCTTGAGGAGAAAACGCTAACGACATATCATTTTTATCCACCCTAATGCCATACAGTTCTCGGCGCGTTTTAACCTTTCATCTTAACTTGGGTGGTGTACCGCTAACGACGTATCATTTTTAGCCACCCTAACGCCACACAGTCCTCAACACGATACAAAATCTTGACTTGGGTGGTGGATTCAGGCTGGATTAATCAGATACCTAAATTACAGATTCAATTTCTAAATTTAAATCTTATTATTATACGCCATTTAGTGGCTGCGCCCATCTTAAATATTGAGGTTGTATAGTACACTGTATTCTTCTTGTCAAGCCCTTTTATTTGTTGATACCCATATTGGTGGGATTGATAAAAAATTGTTATCAGCCATTTGGTAGCGGCGGCCATCTTAGATTTCAATTTTGCATAGTAAATTGTATTCTACTTGTTGAGACCTTTCATTTGATACCCATGTTGATGGGATTGATAAAACCTACGTTATCCGCCATTTTGTAGAGGCCGTTATCTTGGATTTTAATTTTATATAGTATATTGTATTCTACTGGTTGAGCACTTTCATTTGATACCCATATTGATGGGATTGATAAAACCTACGTTATCCGCCATTTTGTAGCGGCCGCCATCTTGGATTTAAATTTTATATAGTATATTGTATTCTACTGGTTGAGCACTTTCATTTGATACCCATATTGATGGGATTGATAAAACCTACGTTATCCGCCATTTTGTAGCGGCCGCCATCTTGGATTTAAATTTTTTTTATAGTATATTGTATTCTGCTTGTTGAGCCCTTTCATTTGATACCCATGTTGATGGGATTGATAAAACCTACGTTATCCGCCATTTTGTAGCGGCCGCCATCTTGGATTTCAATTTTTTATGGTATATTGTATTCTGCTTGTTGAGCCCTTTCATTTGATACCCATATTGATGGGATTAATAAAACATAAATTATCCGCCATTTTGTAGCGGTGGCCATCTTGCATTTATAATGATAATGAATAAACATAATTGTATTGTCACCAAAATCCAAAGTGTATACAAAATTTCAGATTAATCGGTTGACAGGAAGAGGGTGAAATTTGAATTACTAAATTTGACCCAAGAATAAATAAAACAAACGGGGTGAGCTAAATAAAACCGTTTAAAAACGAAGGTGGCGGGTGTTACTTTGTTATTATAGACATGTTAGTATTTTTCAGACATTAGTAAATAACCACTAAATTGTTAATTTTTGTCGAAATAGTTCGCTGTGTTCCGCATTGTGCACAGGATTTTTGGAAATATTGTTGTCATCAATTGATTACCTTGTGAGTCAACGGTCAACAATATACCAAGGTAAAGATAAAATGGGTTTTTTATTACTTTGATTTCAATTTTGTGATTTATATTAGAGAATGGCTTCCAAGCGTAACGTGCCGTTAAAATATGAGGAGTTAATCAAAATAGTGGATGAAATGTCAGACATTAGTGATGAAAATGATGAAATACACTCAGAAATTGGAGAAAATTTGGAAGGTAAATGTATATTTATTGCTATTATTTCTTGAATTACGAGTTATTGTGTTTTTAGAAGTGGGATAAATGTGGGCGACAGTGAATTTAACGAAATGCACGTGCAAATAGATGAAGGAGAACAAGATATAGGGCAAGAAATGCAAGATGCCAAAGGAGTCAAAACGCAAGATGGTGCGGTAGAAGAAATGCAGGAAGGTGAGGTGTAAGAAATGCAGGGTAATGACAATTAGGATATTATTCAGAAAGACGCAAAGCAAAGGAAGGAAAAGGCGGAAACAAAGATAGCAGTAACAGAGTATATGGAAACAAATCAACTTACTACGAAAGAAAACAATATATGGTGAAAAATGTGACATATCTTACATCGAAAGGAATATACAACTATATTTCGACATTTTTTTTTTCAAATTACAACGTGATGTTATATTTACGCAATAAAGCAAAATATTGCACATCTACAACACGTTTGGACAATTTAGCAGAACCTCCCTTCATAACTAACAAGGAAATGGCAAAACAAGAGCGAGGATCTGTACAGGAAGTGATAAGTAAAGATGGAATCGTACTTGTAAAATGGTTTGACAACACACCGATGCACAAAGCATCGACCTTCGTAGGGCTTAGTGAAAAAGATCAAGCTAAACGTTAGGATAAAACCATCAAACAATTTGTGTATGTGTCATGCCCCGAATCAGTCAAATTATACAATTCTAGTATGGGAGGGGTCGACAAACTTGACTTTCTGATTCAAATTTATCGACCATTTATTAGGTCCAAGAAGTGGACACTTCGAATGTTCACACACGCAATAGATCTTGCATGTGCTTTATTATGGCTAGAATACAGACAACAAGCTCAACAACTAAACATACCAAAAAGGATATACTAGAATTATTTAACTTTAGATCACCTAAAGCACAAAGAGGACGACCCCCTACGAATATTCGGAATGAGTCAGTATAACCAACAATATCAAGACCAACCTTTGAAGTATGTCCAATACCAGAAGTTAGACGGGACAATGTTGGTCATTGGCTTATCCATGAAAATTCAGAATTATTTTCGCGCTGTAAAAATGCGTGTTGCAAATATACATCAAGAATTAAATGTAGTAAGTGCCTTGTACATTTGTGTTTAACAAAAGATAAGAATGGTTTTATAAATTTTCATAGTAAATTAGTATTTTGAATAATAAAAATTCTAAAAAAATTTATATTTTACTTTTATTTAACGTCTATAATACAAATTCGACAACGTGTTACCGCCACCACGTAGCAACCGTTGGCTCATACTGCCATCAATTGACGACATGCCACCGCCGCCATCTGCGAGCAGCTAAGGTGATATTGAAAGTCTTAAAAAACATAAAAAAAAATCAATTTTCAAGGATCTCCTTTGACAAAATTTTATTGCCAATAACAATAATTCGTGAGCGAAAGGGTTAAAATGTTAGTTTGATAAAATTAAATAATAAAGATGCTAAAATTAATTACAAGAAATTTCTGCCAGTTTACTTCTAGCACGGGTTTTAAAACTAAATATAGTTTTATATTGAAGTATATCTATTTATTTTTCTAGGTACTCTTCACAAAGTGGACATTGTTTTACCAAAGTTTACTATAAGTAGAACTTCTTTGTGGCGGCTGCTAAAATGTATGTTTTAGGTAAGTAGGTAGTTATTATTAGTTACTGAAGGTGCAAGTGTTAAAGTAAAAATTATTTAGTGAACGGGAAAAAATGTTGAACGAGTGGAACAAATTCAGGATCAAAACAAAAATTCAGAAAAAAGTAGAATAAGCATTGTAAAATTAAAAATATTAATATGTAACATTCATAAGTATTTAATTAAAAATAATACCTTTATTGTAGATGGCAGAGAAAACAAGATAACAGAAAGGTGATTATGGAATCGCATGATATTCGCCTTAAAAGAATTAATTTCTTAGAAAATATTATTAAATTCTGAACCGAAGGCTGCAATATTGTATATACTGAGTAAACATACATTCACAGCTCGCACGTGCAATCCAAGGTATGGTACAATCTATCAGGACTAGGTTAGAAATCAGTCAGGAAGAAACTTTTTTGAAGTGTATGTTCAAGAATGGTGTTCTATTTGCGAACATTTAAAGTAATGCAAATCTGAATGGATTAAAAAAAGAACACATTTTTGATAATGCTGTAGATTCTCTAAGTTTAATGTAAATACAGGATCATGTGACAAATCTACTAGTATTATCGAATGTCTTAGTGGCTCTGAAAGTGATTAATAACACAGGATTACAAGAAGACATTAATTCTCACGAAGCGAATATCAATGTTTTATATTTTAGGAATATGGAAGAGTTTACATCTTGGACAGGATTACAGAACAGAGAAGTTGATTATTGTTACAGGGACATAAAAAAACTTGCAAATGGGAAATAATCCATTTTGTATGAGCGTAAAAGAACTGTTACAAATGGCACATCCCTTGTATTATAATTGTTTAATTTTTATGAATGTATAATTCTAGGATTTTTTTTCTTCCTATAAGAAATGCAATTTAGATATCTGAGGAAGCATCCATATTCGTGGAATGTGTCCATCAAGAATTTAACTTACATTGGAAATGATGGTATCTACTTATCAGATAATTATAATTTGAGTATTATTTTGAACTTATTTGTTATTATAATTTACAGGAAATATAATAGTACAAATCACGGAAGCACATGTGAGACACAAAGATGAAATACGTGCCAAAAGATTGAAGTAAGAACTCAAAATAGTATAGTAAATTAACAACAGTTGTTACAACAGACAGTATATTGGAGGAGAGTGAGTTTGTTTCAGGTACTACCAGCACTACATCGGAAGATGATTTTAATATAGATGAGACATCAGTAACTGAATTGAATTATCAAAAAGAAGTAACCCATTTTATTGAAGAAAGGTCCAGCGCACAAGCTTCACCTGGCTTAGAAGAAATAAGAAAGGTGATTGTAATTGAAATTTCATCAATATTTTTTAAAAATACTTCAATTCAACAGGATTCCATTTCAAAAATTAATGATTTCATCCACAATTTAAACTATGAACCATTGGCAAAATTCAATAAGGCATTTGAAAAAACTAAAAGTATGTCATGCAAATTCTAGAAGAAGAGGAAGTTTGTAAAATAATAAAAACAGAAATACTATCCTAATGAAAAATAAACGGTTTTAAAGACTAAAACTAACTTTTCCGCATCTGTGAGATGCCCTGAATAATATTATATCATAAATTTGTCCCTTGTACACTTCGGGGGACGTATCCGAAATTTCTTCGAAAGTAACAAAAAATGCAGTATGTCTGGATTTATAGGAGCTGCTGTACTCGCTATAGTCAGCTGAAAATCAATAGGGTACATCTGTGAGACACATTGAATGAGAGACCTTGAAAAATATCCAATTATAAAATTGGCCACTTGTATACACTCCAGAGGCAGTATCGTACTAACAACCCGAAATTTCTCCAAAAAGGACAAAAATGTGGCCCTTCAGGTACCATAGCACCCGTTGTACCATATATGGTGAGCTGAAAATCAATAAGGGCCATCTATAAGACACCCTGAACAATATTCAATCATAAAATGGGTCACTTGTATACACGTTGGATGCTGTATCGTGCTAACAAACTGAAAATTCTCCAAAAATGACAAAAATTTGGTTTTGAAGATTAAAACTAACTTTTCCGCATCTGTGAGATGTACTGATTAATATTCTATCATAAAATTGTCACTTGTATACACTTCGGGGGATGTATCGTGCTAAGAAACCGAAATTTCTCCAAAAATAACCAAAAATTTAGTATATCTGGATTTATAGGACCCGCTGTACTCGTTCTAGTCAACTGAAAATCAATAGGGTACATCTGTGAGACACCTTGAACACTATTCAATCATCTAATTGATCAATTGTATACTCTCTGGAGGCTGTATCGTGCTAACAAACTGACAATTCTCCAAAAATAACAAAAATTTGGTACTTCAAGTACCATAGCACCCGTTATAATGGCTTTAGTGAGCTGAATATCAATAGGGTTCATCTTTGACACTCTGAATAATATCTAATCATAAAATTGGTCATTTGTATATACTCCGGAGGCTGTATTGTGCTAACAAACTGAAACTTCTCCAAAAATGACAAAAATATCGTACTTAAAGTACTGTAGCACCTGTTGTATTGGCTCTGGTGAGCTGAAAATCAATAGGGTTTATCAGTGAGATGTCCTGAATAATATTCAATCATAAAATTGGTGAATTGTTGAACTCCGGAGGCTGTATCATGCTAACAAACTGATATTTCTCAAAAAATTACAAAATGTCGTACTTCAAGTACCATAGCACCCGTTGTACTGGCTTTGGTGAGCTGAAAATGAATAGGGTTTATCTGTGAGATGTCCTGAAAAATATTCAATCATAAAATTTGTGATTTGTTGCACTCCGGAGGCTGTATCGTGCTAACAAGACATGTAACGAAAAGTGGCCGACGACAACGACGACGATGACGACATACACACAGGATTTTTTTTCTAAAATCCGTTTTTTCATGTTGTTCATTATGAAGAACGTAAAAATAATTCGAGAAATGTATTCAAAATCCCAACTTTTTTGTGGGTAAACCAATACTTTTCTCGCATATCAGATAGGTTGGGCGGAAAAGTAATAGAATGTGTATTTAAATATTTGTGAAAGGGTATTTTGTTTATATTTAAAATTTGTGTTTGCTTTATGTTAAGTTGGAATTTTTCAATGTCTATTTTTCTTAAATTAAAATAAACAATTTTATAACTTCCTATTTTCTGTTTTTTTTTCACCTTAAATTCATTAATCTTTTAGTAGTTTGTTTTCCCTAACCATAACCTATAAGCAACATAGTTAAAAAAGTTTAAATATACCAGCAATATCATATATTCTTCAATCTTCCTGTTCCAAGAATCATAGTTTTTAGGGTCCGATTCACTCTTTCCGTGGGGTTACATTGTGGACTAAAATATGCATTATAAACCATTTGACAATCATGAATTAACCAATTGTTTGAATGAGCGACTATGACCGTTGTCGCAGAGAAGAAACTGTGGCACACTGTAACGAGTTTTTTTTTAAAGCATGATATGATTTTGTTCCGTTGGTATTTTAAGTTTAATAAGTGAATATAACTCGTTGCCTACTTTCCAACTTTGATTTCTGGTACCGTTTCAATCCCGCAATATTAATTTAAGTATTTATTACGTTAGTAATTCAAAGCCATGATTTGCCATTTAAAGCAGTATGTAAAATTTATTAAACATCGCTCTTCAAAATTTAAAATTATCGAGGACGCCCGGTATATAAACTAATTTAATTAAAACGGAAGCCGTCCAGTATAAGAAATATTTCTTGTTGTAATTAGTTCGATTCAAGTTGATTCCCTCACCACCGTTATCGCCAAAAATTTTAGGTAGGAAGTAAATTATAAATTCGAAAACCGAGCGTTTTAAAGGGATTAGGTTATTAGATAATTGATTGATAATAGTAGAAACGAGAGATAACTTGGCCGCAAACAGATTTAAAATTTATAGTGTGCAGTGTCCCACCGTCTAGTATTTTCTGAGTAAGTGGAAATTTATTTTGTAAACCGGATAAAATAGTTCACCGGAGTTTCAAAGTTTTATATTTAATTTCAACAAACAATTTAGTAGTTTGGTTATTAAGAATATAATTCCGTATTTTGATAAAGCCGGCAGCCGGTAGTTTTTTTCTGGGGCGATAAAAAACAACCTTATTTACAGTTTTTATTATCGCATTCTGTATATTGTTTCTCTGGAATTAGGGTCTGATTGAAATATCATTTTGATTTTAATTTTGCGAAAACCGGATAAACTATTCCGCCGAGGTTTTGAGGTTTATACTCAATTTCCATAAGATAGTTTTAGTAGTTCCGTTATTTAAGAATATAATTCCGTATTTTGATAAGGCTGGTAAGCCGGTATTTTTTTTGAAACGATAAAAACCAAACTTATTTACAGTTTTTACCACCGCGTTTTGTATATTGTTTCTTTGGAATTCAGGTATGAGCCTTCAATACATTGAAGCAACATTTTGATTTTTAATTTTGCGATACAAATTGTCATACCCTGTTACAAATTACCCAAATACGTATTAAATTTTTTTCTATTTTATTTGCTTTTCTCCGTGATAATTGGATTCTATTTCGACTGTGATCTTTTGTTTTTTTTTTGTATTCAGGAATTAACCTCTCTGTTATACAATTATAATTGTCCTGAAGTTTATAAAATTGAAAACCGTCTGTGAAACGGATCAGAGGCTGTTGCCACCAGCCGTTTCCCTTTCGGAACGCGAATAATTTTCACTAGATAACTTAGATTTATCTCATTTCAGAATTATATATAGTTTTAATTGTCCGGAAGTTTATAAAATTGAAAACCTTCTGTGAAACGGATCAGAAGCTGTTGCCACCAGCCATTTCCCTTTCGGAACGGGCATAATTTTCTCTAGATTACCTTGACTTATTTTAGTTCTAAATTGTATATAGTTTTATCTGACCGACAATTTGGAAAAGTTAAAACTGAGGGTGGGGCGGAACAGAGGCTGTTGCCCCCAGCTGTTCCACTCTCAGCCGGTAATAACTTCGTTTCATATTTATCTAATCCAAGACACAGTTTTATTTTGCTTGTATTTGAGTAACCTTTGTCCTATCCTCCGACCAATATTTTAGCGTAATTATGACCGATAATTTAAAGTTTAAAGTGTAGATTCTCCTATAATAGTAAGATTCTTAACCAAGTACGAGGCTGGTGCCACTGATTTATTGATAATCTAGTTTAAATTCTTTAGTTTTTTTTTTGTTATAAACTGGTTTGGTCACATTTTCCCACCTATCCCGATTGACCATCCCTACCGCAAAGGTAGTTTTATCCCGTTAAGTACCGTGATAGACAATTATTGTTCTACTGCTGCTTACCGCATATTTACAAACTGCTTATACCGCTTCCGCTGTTATTAACAATTGTATTTACTTGCTTACATCTCACATTCCTTAATACCGGTAAATTTCGTATGGTACATAATAACACAAGGCTTGAACACATTTGCTTACTGTTGATATATTGAATTGATTCGGTACCGCTTGATCAGAAATTGTTGAATATTATTCTGTATGTGTATATATTAAATAAGACTTGTAATATACAAATAAATACGATCAGTGTTTTCTTAATATCCCGTAGCATCGCCGTCTGAGGTTTATAGGTTTTGTAAGTGTTAATTCAACGAGACCCCTGGAATTTTCCGTAACCTCCATCTGAGGCTACCTGGAACTCTTGACGCCGAGGGTCAAGGGGCCGTGGAGTAAACCACGTAAAATAATCTGGCGCCCGAGCATTTGTTTCAAAAGAACTTTGCATCGAGGGTGTCCAAAGTGACGCGTCAGTTGCTAAGAACCTGTGTGAGAGGTGAAGGAGGACGAAGCGGCTAGGAAAGCGCGTCACAACACACACATACAAGGAAGACATATTCTTCTAAATGTTTAGCAACAGCCTCAGCCGTAGCTGCTTTTAGAGGAAACACCAAAGAAAACTTGGTAAACATATCGGAAATACCTAACACATACCTATTCCTTTTTTGGATAATGGAAAAGGACCCATCAGGTCGGTACACACATACTGCCATGGGTAGTCTATTACCCTGTGTTTCATATTACCATGAGGTGGCTTCTGCTCTGAACAGCAACATCAACAGATAACTTGGGCCAATAATAAAAGGAAGAAATTCTTTTCAAGGTCTTGTAATACCCTAAATGACCTGCCGTAGCTTCATCATGGTTTTCCAAAAGAACAGCCTCCCACAATTTCTTTGGGATCACCAATTTCCAGTCATACTCACTAACATACTGCTGAACGCCCGTATTCACAAGTTTATATAATTTATTATTTCTTACTTTAAACTTTGGATACTTATGAGGATTTTCAGATACCTTCACCAACAAATCGGAATACCATCCATCTTTATCACTTTCAGTAACATAAATATAACAAATTGCCCGAGAAAGTGCATCAGGTACAGAATGTAAAGTTCCTTTTCGGTGCACGATATCAAAATCACATCCCTGGAATCTTAGCATCCATCTAACTAAACGGGAACTAGGATTTTTTAAATTAACAACCAACGCAAGCTACTGTGGTTTGTAATAACAACAAAATGAACTCCCTAGATATAAGGCCAAAACTTCTCAATTCCAAAAACTACAGCCAAACATTCAAGCTCAGTCGTACTATATTTAGTCTCATGGGGGGTAAGAACACGACTTGCGTAAGCGATAATTTTCTCCCCCTCCGGAAATTCCTGCGTAAGAAAACACCCCAAACTTACTTGTGATGCATCGGTTTGAATCGTAAATGGACGCGAAAAATCCGGACACGCCAAGATAGTAGCCGATATTAAGCATTGTTTGATATCAAGAAGAGCACGCTCTGTAGCTTGATCCCACAAAAACGACTTATTTTTCCTGGTAAGACTAGTCAACGGATGAACTCTACTTGCAAAATCAGTAACGAAATTAAACCAATAAATTGCCGAACATCTTTAACGTTTTTCGGAGTTGGAAAATCCACCATACTTTTAATTTTATATGGATCTGGACGCAATCCTCTTTTATCTACAACATAGCCAATATATTTGAGTTCGTTTCTGACAAACACATTTTTCCTTGTTCACCACCAGTCCCATATCGTTCAATCCAGCAAAAAGTTCCTTTAGAATCTTCAAATGGGTTTCAAAATCAGGAGTAGTATATCCTCCAAATATACAAATAAATAGGGTTCTAAATCAGCACCCACTTTATCTACCAATCGTTGTAAACAAGAGGGAGCATTCTGCAGCCCAACAGGCATTCGGGTAAACTGATATAGGCCTTTACCTGGAACTGTGAAGGCAGTCTTCTTTCTCGATGACTTGTCGAAGGGAATTTGCCAATAAGCACTCTTGAGATCGACTGAGGATACAAATTTAGAACCTCTAAGCCTATCCAAGATCTTAGAAATATAAGGGATAGGGTAGGCATCCGACTTAGTAACTTCATTAACCTTCCTGAAGTCAATACAAAATCTGTGATCTCCATTAGATTTCTTTACAATGACAATTGGTAAAGACCACGGAGATTGTGAATGTTCTATCACACCTAATTTTAACATTTTGTCCACCTCATGATTAATAATTTTCTGCATATAAGGAGAACAAGGATTATATCTCTGTTTAATAGGAAGAGCGGCTTTATTAATCCTTGATAACGTTGCTACGCATATTGAATAACTTGGAAGTAATCATGCTGATAAATGAAAATAAATTAGTGTTGCCTCCACATTACACATATATTACAACCGTTAGATGTAGCTTTTCTGTACCCACTGTTGGCATATTATGGACAATATGTACAAGTATGGTCGAGGGGAAAATCCTGGCAACGTGGTGATAATTCATGAAGTTTGAGCTTTTTTTGGAAATGTATGTATATTCGAAGGTATCAACTTTACAAAATGCAATCTCTGGCCTTAAAAAACGGGTATACACCCTTTGAAAGAGTGTTTCCGAAGGAGTCTTTTTCTGTTTCAGATACCTCAAATCTACTTGATAGAAACGTACAACAGGCTGTGAGAGTATTCACATTAGAACCCCAACAAACAAATATGCAACTCAAGACACCACAGTATTTGTGTTACCTTACGAAATTCTACCCGTTCCTCGTATGAATCAGAAAAACGATGATGGCTCAGTAAAAGAACGTAAATATCAGAAACGCAGAGGAAAAATTATTATAGCTACGAGTACACTTGTCATTGGAGAATTGAGACAAAAGAAAATAGAGCAAGATGCAAAAGTGAGAAAGTACTAAGAAAAAAAAGTGAAGACTGTCAAAAAACAACTCCTTAATAGTTCGGACTGTGATAATGCTATAAGTTTGAATCAGGGCCACATCAATTCTGAGTGGTCTGAATCATTCTCTTCAGAAGTAGAAAACATTCCAATTATTAATCCCGAGAAAACACAAGAAGGAAGCTGGGTTGTTATAACGAAATTTTTTTCCTGGTATAGTTAAAAGAATAAAATGAGATACTCGTGCAAATGCAAAAACACTTTCGTTGGCCTCTAAAGGTAAACTTGATGTCATAATCGCTCAGCGATATAGTGATGAACATAACGGCGCTCAAGTCTCTTAAAAAGGCTTAATTGACGTCTCTGAACTATTCCAATACGTTAATAAATGGGCTCCACATGTTTCAAAAATTTTGGACTTGTTTTGTTTTGAGTTTTAGTATTTTTATTTAATTTCTACCATATTTGTACTTTTATTTTAAAGAGCAATTAATATATATATATATATATATATATATATATATATATATATATTTATTGTTTATGTTTTTTTGGTTTATGTGTTTTTTTCATGATTTTTAATAATATTTCACTTCGCTCTTGCAAGAGTGTATGGATGTCTGGAGATGATAGATAATATTGAGACTAAAAATGTTGTTTAATACTTTAGTAATACCTAAATTTGTGTTTGGATCTATTATCTGGGGAGATCAACCCCAAATGTACTTAGAAAATAACGAGAAAGTGAAGAATAAATACTAAAGTTTCTTTTATTATAAAAAATATAATCTTTGGCTGGATTATAGAACAATTAGTACAACTAGATTACGGGAAGAACTTGAAGTTTTCTCTATCACTATTCGACGTAAATTGAATATGATAATTTTATTGTATAAAAAAAATGAATTGTATATCGACATCTAGTAATTTATTGTACTCAATTCCTTCCAAAGTTCCCTCAAGGTTAACTCGATTCTCTTTATTGTTTGGGAGTCTAAGAACATTCGTTTGATCTCCTTTTGAGTTAACGTTAAAACATGCCAATAATGTAAATAATGTTACCGAAGTAGATTGGACAATGTCAATTAGACAATTTAAGAACAGTATTTATGAATATATTAAGGAATTTGGTGTATGGAGTAACAGTTATATAGATATTAGTCGTCTTTGCCTTGTTTTTAAATCTCTACATTAATCAATATACAGGGTGTCCCACGACGTTTTGACAGTCAAATTTCTCGAAAACTGTTCATATGACATGTATGAAATTTGGCAGATGTAAACAGTCGTAACTGATGATTATATTTATTATACAATGACTTCCGTTATTCCTGTCATTTCGGGTCACGTGACCCCAACATAATTTTTTTAAATGGAACAACCTGTATAATATTACAATTTTGTATATATCATTCAAAAACAAATTCAACGATACCATACTTGTCATCATTGTTTTGTGCAATATTGATAATAAGGGCAGTTAAATGAACATCTGTATAAATAATTAAAAATAGGGAATTAAAAAGTACAAGTAAATGAAAAAATTAAAGAAAATGTTCAAACTGATGACCATGTACATTGACACAATGGTTAAATCTTGTTAAAAGATTTATTGTAAGTGCTGCTGTAATCATTTGGGGTGTCACGGTTCGACATGCCTCTTTCATTTGATCTTTAAATCATCTAAATCAATTGGGGGTGTGGCATAAATTCGACCTTTTAAGTAACCCCAGAGAAAGAAATCTAAGGGTCTAATATCCGGCGAACGGGGTGGCCACAGAATCGCACCATTTTGACCAATACATTTTTCAGGAAATGTGTTATCAAGATATTCTCTAATTGGCCCATAAAAGTGAGGAGATACTACATCTTGCTGTCACCACATCGTTTGCCTTTCACGTAAGGGGATATCTTCAACTAATTCTGGAAGAGTATTTTTGGCCCCTTAATGTTCCTTCATCAAAATAGGGACCAATCAACCGACCGTTAAATAAACCGCATCAAACATTGATTCCCTATATTGTTTGAAAATTGGTATCGCGCCTTCACTTTGGATTCACCTGGGACCAATAATGACAATTATGGCGATTAACAATACCATAGTTCTGAAACCTACTCTTATCACTCCATAATATTTTTTCTAAAAAAGAAGGATCATCATTACTGTCTACTAACATTTCAGCAATAAAATTTATTCTGCTTTCAGGATCTGCAGGAACTAAACCTTGTGTTAAAAGTTAGTATTTTATAAGGTTGTTTTTGTGATTTTTTAGTATTCTTTTTATTTAACTACTAGATATTTGTAATTTTTGTTCAAGAAATCGTATTAAGGTGTGTGGATTTTCCTGAAGATAAGACAAAATATTTATCTTTTGACTAGGAACTTGATTTTTGCCGCTTGGAAAAGAACCAGTTCTTAGCCTCCGTTCGACATAGAAAAAAGTATTTTTACTTGGAGTTATTCTATGAGGAAACGATTTCTAAACAAACCTTGAGCATGAGTTTTGTTTTTTCCACATTCTCCATAAATAAATTGTATTCATCGTAAGTAAAAATTGAAGGCATTATTTACTTATTATTACAGTGTCTTCACAAGATTATGAACAATAATTAATGACAGTTCTTGAATAAACTTCACCAAACAATAATGAATGACAACCTATGTTGTTGCTACTATAGTTATTTGTTTCATAGCCACCTAAAATTTTGAGTGCAAAATATTGCTTTAATGAATTTAGTAAAAATTAATAGCCCTTATCATCATTACTGCACAATACAATGATGACAAGTGTGGTATCGCTGAATTTGTTTTTGAATGATATATCCAAAATTCAAATATTATACAGGTTGTCCCATTTAAAAAAATTATGTTGGGGTCACGTGACCCGAAATGACAGGAAAAACGGAAGTCATTTTAAAATAAATATAAGCATCAATTTCGACCGTTTATGTTTGCCAAATTTCATACATGTCATACAGTTTTCGAGAAATTGGACTGTCAAAACGTGGGACACCCTTTATCAATGGCCAAACTACACAATGATAGGATAAAATTTATGAATTATAAATTATTATTTCATGTAATTAGGTTATAAAACCTGTTTGGAATAAATAAATAATTAATATTCTAATTTTGGGTTAACCTACAAAATGTGATATCGTTACGCCACTGATTTTCAATTTTACAATATGGTGGTGGTTTTGACAACAAATTGGCTCATATGACTGCAACTTCAGGTGGCTTCAACTTTCGTGAAACAGATTCCACACAGTTTTTATAGCATTATAAAAAAGGCCATATTTCGATAACCGATATTTCTAAAAAGACAAAAAAAGTTTCAAAAAGAATGTGTTTGATTAATGTTGTCACAATAATCATTACATTGAAATGTCTAGGGGATCTCAATTCTCACAAGATTTTTACATGTTGCAATGATTCTGTAATTTTTATTCTGAAATATGTTCTAATAATAAAAACGTCACTTGTCAAATACAGTTGTGCCTCGATAATCCGACACTTGTTAATCCGACGTACTCGGTAGTCCGACGCGCTGCCGGCAGCAACATGCATCTCCCTTCCCCCACTCCGGCAGGAAGCAAAACAAACCTGCAGTGACATGAATCCTCCTCCCTCCGCTCTGTGGGGACAGGTCAGTCCAGTGTAGTTAGTTCAGCAGTTGTGTTGTACAGTTTCGGACGTACAGTATTTACTATTGCTTTGTGTTACGTTTTGACAGTGTGATTGCGTGTAGTGACAGTGTAAAAATGGCAAGCACAAGTGTGAAACGTAAACATAAAACATTAAGTTTATCTGAAAAATGGGAAATTATTAAACGAATAGACCGTGGTGAAACTCCGAGTGCAATATCTAAAGAGTATGACATTGGACGACCTACTGTCTACGATATTGTGAAAAATAGGGAAAAATTGAATAATTCATACAGTCTGTTGATGATGAGCCCAGCAACAGAAAAACTCTTAAGACTAGCGAGTTGCCCGAAGTCGAAGACGCTCTTTTCATTTGGTTCAAACAGCAGCGAAACCGGAATGCACCTATTTCAGGAGACATTTTGAAACAAAAAGCCCAGTTTTTTTACCAAGAAATGACAAAGAAAACTGACTTCCGCGCTAGTCACGGGTGGTTTGAGAACTTCAAAAAACGCCATGGTATACGATTTATGCAGATGAGTGGCGAAAAAGTGTCTGCTAACGAGTCTGAAATCCAGGAATTCATTGGAAAATTGGACGTAAAAATCAATGAACTTGGCCTAGTTCCTGATCAAATTTACAACGCCGATGAAACCGGCTTGAATTGGCGTCAGCTACCAACAAAGTCATTTGTAACTGAAGATGAAAAGAAAGTTTCTGGAAGAAAATTACAAAAAGAAAGAATCACTCTGATGGTATGTGCGAATGCGTCAGGAACTCACAAGTTAAAACTGTTAGTTGTTGGTAAATTAAAAAACCCACGTGCGTTAAAAAATGTAAAGGTCGAATCTTTACCAGTAACCTACATGTGTCAAAGCCGTGCATGAGTTACAAAAGAGGTTTTTCATGATTGGTACTTTAAAAGCTTTGTCCCTCGAGTTAAGCAAGAACTAAAAAAGGAGAAGTTACCAGTGAAAACACTTCTATTGCTTGACAACGCACCCGGACACCCTGACAAGGATGAATTAAAAGTTAAAACTGCCGATGGTTACATGGAGGTAATGTACTTGCCCAAAAACACGACCGCTTTGATCCAGCGAATGGACCAAAACGTCATAAAGACTCTAAAGGCACATTACAAAAAGCGCCTTTTAATGGATGTTGTCAGTCAACCTAATGATGACATTGCAGCCATTTTGAAATCCTTTAACATTAAGGATGCGGTTTTGAATGCAGCATTTGCTTGGCAGCAACTAAAAAGCACAACCTTGATAAAATCTTGGAAGAATATTTGGCCTAACAACCCACATCTTACAACATGCAACTCTTCTTCCAACGATTCTGAATCTATTTTGGAGGCTGCACTTGAAATTTGTAGCGAAGTGGAACTTCCGCCAGCATCAAGTAAGGAATTCAGAACATGGATTATTGAGGACAACCTTGCTACTGATGTATCAGACGCAGAAATAATCCAGGAAGTCATGACAGTAGATGACTAAGTGAATGAGGAGGCAGTGCCAGAGAAAAACTTCACCGTCAGCTGCGATGAAGAGTTATCGGCAACGAAAACTTTGTTTCGTTGGTGTGAGGAGAGAGAATTAGACTTTTCAAATATTTTGATGTTAAAAGGGATTCAAGAACAAGCAATGACGGACTTCCTGCGTACGAAGAAACAAAAGAAAATCACAGACTTCTTTAATGTGTAAATATGTATGTACATATTGTATATGTATTTTACTTAAATTTCTTTCCGTATTTCTTTTAAAAACTTACATGTATGTACTGTCATTTTGTATCCTGGTATTAATAAATTACATGTACCTTTACTGTTTCTTCCTTTTTTTTAACTTCATTGTGTTCAAACGCATTAAGAATAATATGACATTTTTGGTAATCCGACATTTTCGGTAATCCGACACTCTCTCGGTCCCTTAACTGTCGGATTGTCGAGGGACAGCTGTATTTATTTGAAAAAATCAATTTGCTTTTGACATCTTCGAAGGACTGTAACATTTCTGTAGGTTCAATCGAGTTATGTTTGGCTCCGTAACTTTTTGGTTGCACCTTGTATATGAGAATCTAAATTTAACAACAAAATACATTTAGATTAATTTTATAAGGGATTTAATTGAAGTGTTTTTAAATGAAACTCACGGTCTCTAGTTAATTCCACAATATAATACAAGTTATTGAAAATTCTAAAAAATTAACAATTGTTTCGATAAATCAATATCATCGTCAGAATGACAGAAGTTACATTTCATTTTATGCCTACCTGATGTTTAGTAGTTATTTTTGGCTAGACCAAGAAGTAACCTAACTTGTGATTGGCTTAATATATGTTTATAGAAAAAAGAAGAAGACGTGATATTACAAATATTGAAGCTTAGATATTATTAGCCCTATGGTGATATCCTGGATATCATGTTTCCAATTAAGATCAGTATAACTGTGCAATGATATAGAAAACCAGGAAAACTATATCTGCTGATCTTTACAATTATCACTTAGGAAGACAGTTTATTAGTGGAGAATTCCCTATATACTGATCTTAATTGGAAAAATGATATCCAGGATATCACCATAGGGCTAATAATATCTAAGCTTCAATATTTGTAATATCACATCTTCTTCTTTTTTATATAAACATATATTAAGCCAATCACAAGTTAGGTTACTTCTTGGTCTAGCCAAAAATAACTACTAAACATCAGGTAGGCATAAAATGAAATGTAACTTCTGTCATTCTGACGATGATATTGATTTATCGAAACAATTGTCAATTTTTTAGAATTTTCAATAACTTGTATTATATTGTGGAATTAACTAGAGACCGTGGGTTTCATTTAAAAACACTAATATGAGCATATTCCACGAAGTAAGGGTCGAGACAGTCAATTTGATTTAATTGAAGCTTAATTATTTTATGATTGTACTTAGAATTTAACATACATTTAAATTCACTGAAAAATTTGTTTACTTTCAGTATGGTACACGAGACAATCTATATATTATAATGTTATGTTGGACGCTTATGGTGGTGCCGTATGCAAAACAAGCAATGAAAGTTCCTTTCTTAGTTGTGTTTATGGCGTCTACATATAATATTCAGTTGCATTCGTAGTTTAACATGGGTTAATTTGTTATTTTTTTAGTTAGTTTCTGCCACGTGTCCAACAATGCTTTTTATGATACAACCTTGGCCAATTTTATGCCTTTAGTTTGTGGAATTAAGCATTATTCTCGTGCATATTTTTTATTTGGGTTGATTTCGATATAATATGTGTTAAATTTCTACAATAGATCTTAGAGAATCGATGTTATTGACATTGTTTGTAAAATAGCTATATGTTTGTTGGATTGGATATAGCTAAAGTTCGTCAGAATATACTGTAGATTATTTTCTTTGTATACATAAAGTGACTGATTTCATAAATTAGCTGCCGGAAAATACGCGAATTATGTCACCGTTTCTTATGGAACCTTCAACGTCAGCAGATTCTCATATCATCATATTCATGCAAACTGTTATTTCTGCATTTTTTACTTTATTCGAAATATATAATTTGTAGCTCAGTTCTTTGTTAATCTTTAACTTGTAAACTTGAAAATATCTAATAAAAGTAGTTAGTTGTATAAATAAAGTTTTTAAAAAAGTAATTTCGAGTATCGATTATAAATCTGGCGCAGTCAGTAGGATATCTAGAATTGTCGCGTATCGAACGTGTCTAATTTTCGTTTCAACGATTAACTAGATATCGAACCGTTGTAATCTGTGATTGGAGGTGTCGGAAGTGGAGAGGCTCTCTAAAAATCGAGAAACCCATCTATTGAAGACCATCGAAGCCCTTCAAGACGGAAGACGACGAAAGTTGAAACAAGCATCGTTCAACTTTGCAAGGACTACGGAATCTCAACAGAGAAAGTGTTTCGTCCTTATAGTTACAGCCAAGGGAATGCTCAAGTTTGCCTTATTTATCCTGTGAGTAATCAATAATATACAATTAATTAATTTGTTCATGCAGTAGATACCTAGCCTATAAAGGTTCAATTAATAATACATGTCAGTAGATTCTTTAATTAACGATTTAGAAAATTTAAAAATTAATACTTTAGTTGACCTTCAAGTTTCTAATCAATCAACACAAAAAAATAACGTAAAAATGACCGAATTCAAAGCAGAATACTTAAATTGCGTACCAGAGTTCGATGGAAACCCCAACGAACTTTACCGCTATTTATCTGTCTGCGACTCAATTATTAATACTTTTTATATTAGAGACCATCCCAACCATTTCCAAAACGTATATTTAATTAATTCACTAATTTCCAAACTACGAGGAAATGCTAAACTTGTAGTTAACATACAAAATGTGACTTCCTGGACATCTCTCAAAGATACACTTTCTCGAAATTTTGCGGACCAAAGAGATGAATCATGTCTTAATCGTGACCTTGTTATGATGAGACAAGGAAACGGTGAGAGACCCCAGCAGTTTTATGACAGAGTGTTAAATATTTTAAACCTTGTTTGTAGTTATATAGATCTGCACGAACAAACATTAGAAAATAAGATACTTAAAAGGGATTTATACAACAACCTAGCTTTGAAAACATTTTTGTCGGGTCTTAAGGAACCTTTAGGAACCACAATCCGCTGCATGAAACCCAAAACCTTGAGTGAGGCATTACAATACGTTCTAGAAAAAGATAATATGCACTACTTTCAAAATCCACAAAATAGAAATTTACCTAGACAACCAATGCCTCAGTCAAGGCAACAATTTAAACCAAATTTTAACAATCAGTCTTATTTTAATAATCCTAACAATACGTATAATCGGAGCAATTTCAATTCACACACACCGAATAATACTTTTATAACAAGAAACTCATTTCCGACAGGGCCTATACCAATTCAAAGTCAACCAATAAGAAATCAAAATTTTCCAACTAATTCAGTTTTTAATCAGAATAGGAATGTTAACGTTTTTAAGCCGAACCAACAACAAAACCAAAATTTGCCAAGGGCCACCCCTATGAGTATCTCTACGCGTAATACATTTAATAGAGGAGCGAATATTTCGACGCGAAATAATCAAAATTTCTCTCACCCATTTAACCAAAACCAACAAACACGAAATTTTGTGTCGGAAGAACTATTTAACACAGAATGCCAAGAACCTGGTCCCTCTTTTCAAAATTTTAATCCAAATTTTTCCAGTAACAATGTTTGTAACGAAGATTATAATATAAATGAAAATGAAACACTTGATAATGAAAGTTATGACCTAATTGATTTAAACGAAACAAATGTAAATTTTCAAAACAAGCCTCGCCGGAGAAATCCGACATAATACCACAAATTATATCATTTAATAACACAAATTCCAGTGAATTACCTTATATAATTTTTCCTGAGCATAATCTAAAATTTTTAATTGATACAGGCTCAACTAAATCTTTTTTAGACCCCAACGTAGCTTATAAATTTTACCCAAAACAAATAAATAATGATCCATTTATAGTTTCAACCGTATTTCAAAAATCAGCCCACAAACACAGTGCCACTGTGACAGCTTCAAAAATTTTTGAACTACCAAAACCAACAAATATCAAGTTTTATTTATTCAAATTTCACAATATATTCCATGGACTAATAGGCCTCGATAACCTAAAATTATTACAAGCTAGTTTGAATTTTAAAGAAGGTTTTCTATCGACACCTTATACAAAAATTCGATTGCTTTATCACCCAACTCAAAACGAATTAAATTTGATAAAAGTATCTCCTCGGTACGAACAAGTAATTAAAGCTAGAACCTCTATACCCAATGGTGAAATAATAATTCCTCATCAAAAAATTCACAATTGTGAAATACCCGAATCATTGACAATAGCAAAAGACGGTGAAGCTCTAACAACAATTCTTAATAATTCAATGGACCCAATTACTCTTGACTTTTCCGAACCAATCGCTGTAGAAAATTTTGACAAACAATTCATACAACAATTTGAGTTAAATAATTTTGACGAAATACCAAACCAATGCATAGACTTATCAAAATTTAGAACTGACCACTTAAATTCTGAAGAAAAACTTGTAATATCTAATATATTCAGATATATTTTATCAAGAAGATTTACCTTTGACTTTTACAAACAGAATAAAACATCAAATTAAAACCACAGACGAAATCCCTGTTTACTCTAGACCATATAGATATCCCTTTATTTATAAGAACGAAGTACAGAAACAAATAAAAAAAATGTTAGACTCAAAAATTATTAGGCCTAGCAACTCACCATGTCATCTCCTATATGGGTTATCCCAAAAAAATTAGACGCTTCAGGAAACAAAAATGGAGAGTTGTAATAGACTATAGACAATTAAACTCTAAAACCATTGACGACAAATACCCTCTCCCCAATATTACTGACCTATTGGATAAACTAGGTAGGTGTCAATATTTCACCACTCTTGATTTAGCCAGTGGCTTCCATCAAATCGAGATGGATGAAAAGGACACCGAAAAAACCGCGTTTACCACCGAAAACGGTCATTGGGAATTCTTAAGAATGCCATTTGGACTGAAAGGAGCACCCGCTACCTTTCAAAGGGTAATGGATAATATTCTTCGAGGTATACAAAACGAACAACGAACTTAGATGATATTATCGTATTTTCAACTTCTTTACAAGAACACATTGAACGCCTTAAAAATGTTTTTCAACGACTAAGAGAATCAAATTTTAAAATCCAGCTAGACAAGTCTGAATTTCTTAGAAAGGAAGTGGCTTATCTAGGACACGTTGTCACTCCGGAAGGCGTAAGGCCGAACCCGGATAAAATTAAAGCAATTAAAGAGTACCCTATACCTTGCAATACTAAACAAATTAAAGAAGTAACTTCTGTCATTCTGACGATGATATTGATTTATCGAAACAATTGTCAATTTTTTAGAATTTTCAATAACTTGTATTATATTGTGGAATTAACTAGAGACCTTGAGTTTCATTTAAAAACACTAATATAAGTACAAAGTTGTTAAATGTTAAAACAAAAATACCAACATTAAAGAAATCAGGTATATATAAACTCAAATATCCAGAATGTAATGCTGTCTATTTGGGTCAGACCCTTAGAAATTTTGAAATCCGATACAGTGAACACTTACAAGCATATAGATTAAAACAACCAGATAAATCCCACTACGCCAGACATCTACTTGACACCAATCATTCATTGACATCTAATACAGAACTAGAAGTACTATATATTTATAAATCTAGGGAGTTCTCCACTTTTAAACTGTCTTCTTAAGTGATAATTGTAAAGATCAGCAGATATATTTTTCCTGGTTTTCTATATCGTTGCACAGTTATACTGATCTTAATTGGAAAAATGATATCCAGGTTATCACCATAGGGTTAATAATATCTAAGCTTCAATATTTGTAATATCACATCTTCTTCTTCTTATTTCTATTAACACATATCAAGTCAATCACAAGGTAGGTTACTTCTTGGTCTACGCAAAAATAACTACTAAACATCAGGTATGCATCAAATGAACTGTAACTTGTGTCATTCTGACGATGATATTCAGTTATCGAAACAATTGTCAATTTTTTAGAATTTTTAACATTTTTCATTACATTGTGGAATTAGCTAGAAACATTGAGTTTCATTTAAAACACTGATTTAGAAATGTCTGCTTGCCATAAGTTACTAACCAACTAGCCATTTTTGGCTGACCGAATTCATTTTTCTGTTTACAAAAATAAGAATACTTTGCTAATCGGTTAAATAACACCCATAAAATAGGATTTGTTGATTTCATTTATTAATGAGAATCTGGAAGAAGGGATAATGTCGAATGAGGATTTTAATCTAAACGCTTTACGCTTAAGTTACTGTTTCAATTTTTGCGAAATCTTGATTGTAATGTTGGAATAATTTGTTTTTTGACATCGTAATATTGTAAATTCATGAAGTCTTTGATTCATTATTTATATATTTTAGTGGGTCTAATTCTAAACAAAAAAATTAAACAAAACTTTCTAAGATTCGTTTTTGTTCTATAAACTACTAGTGATTGTATTTTAGGTCTATTATGTTATTAATTCGAATTATATCACAATTTAATACAGGAAAGCAGCCCATGATCCTGAAGATCGTATTGTTCGCTAGATATTAACTTTCACTTTTTCTAACCGTAAGAATACGTGACCAAATTTATGAAAACTAATTACTAAGTAACAATTTACTGAATTTTTTATGATACACGCAAAACTTTTACCATTACCTTTTATTAAACGGTGAATTTTATCATGTTTAATTAGAAAAGATAAGTTTTATATAAAATAAGCGTTTCTTTCTTATTTCTGAATGTATCAAAATAAATATTGAACAACTAATAATTCATGAAACTGGATATAAACTACTAACGAAGAAAACGTGATGGCGACTTCAACCAATTCGAAGGCAAACCATCAATTTATCTTTGCAATTAAAATAGGATTAAATTACACATAAGCGTAATCCGCGTCATATAGAAACTATAAAAAAAAATATATATAAAAGTTATGTAGTTAGGGATGAATTTTATTAAAATGATAATAAATTTACAGTGGCGTATACATGGTTATCCGCAACATGATTCAAAACAGTGCATTTCGATTATCTGTTAATAAATATTTAAAAACAAACTATTTCCATTATCATAAAAAAGCTATAAGAATGACAACTGTTTTGTATGAGAATTGACATTTATTTGATAAGATTATCACAATATTGTACGACGAGGTCGGTAAAATAAAAGTATTCACTTGGAACATACAAAATTTATAAAAATTGTGCAAGATGCTTCCGAAATAAATGAACCGTTCTACATTAACAGGCGTTGCGGAGTCCCTAGGACTCTAATACAGTATGATACTGTGATAACTTTCGTATTTGTTGATCAGGCGGCAGGCGCTGTATAATAACTTCCTATTGTGGGGAGACCCATCCCGTGCTCAGTCGACTTCAGTCTATTATCAAAGCAAGTACGTGTAACAAAGATCTTAGAGCCCGAGGGACTTCGCGGCGCAATTAGTGTAATATTTTGAATTTAGTGGCTATGTCTGAGAATCCAAAAACAGTTAAACTTATAGACTCTAATTTTGAGCAATGTGTGCTAAGATGGTTTCAGAAATGTGATACAGAAGGTTCAGACCAAGATGGCAATCCCGAAAGCAACACTACTATCGAAAATGCTATTACAAGCGATCACGAAACAGAGAGTGACCTTTCTGGTGATGATTCTGACGATGAAGATGGAATGCAAGTTACCGAAAGTGATAACGACAGTGACACAAGTATTTCAAGAAAAAAATATTTTTACGGAAAGAACATATACATATGGGCGGCCACCGAACCAACCTGAAACGTAAGAACAGCAGCGCCTAACATATTGAAGTTGCCAGGAAATAAAAATGTTGTACCAGAAATTGCACCGTTGGAAGCATGGATGCGAATATTCTCGCAAGATATTGTAGTGCAATAGACAAATTTAAAAATTCAGGCATTTCGTAATAAACCAGGCAATTGTCAGAATCGCACAAAGTACCGAAAATCAAATTCCATTGAAATAAATGGTTTTCTTGGACTTCTGCTATTAACTGCTGCCTTTAAGTCTAATAATGAGGCCATTAATCAATCTTTCCAACATACGGGACTGGTCGTGAAATTTTTCCACTGGTAATGTCAGCAAAAATATTTGCCGTTTTATTAGTTTGCCTGAGGTTCGACACAAGAGAGTAAAGAGTAAAAACTGACTCGGCTGCAGCGATATCATATATACTTGAAAAATTTTACCAAAACTCTCAATCAAGTTACGCTTTAGGAGCCAATGCAACTGTCTGGTCGGCTTTAGAGGTATGTGCAAATTTAAAATGTATTTACCTAGCAAACCCGTAAAATGTGGCCTGAGAGTCCAATGCCTTGTTGATGCCGGACCCACTCACTATATATACAATACATATATTTATTGTGGCAAGGGTACTGACCCCCTAAAAGATATTACAGATGAAGAAAAACGCTTTGCTATTCCAACGCAAGCTGTTGTTCGCCTCTTCAAACCACTATTTGGAAGCAACCGAAATATTACGGGTGATAACTGGTACTCTTCAATAGATATCACTGGTTATCTTTTGCAAAATAAGCTTACTTACGTTGGAACCATGAAGAAGAAAAAACGAGAAATACCTAAAGAATTTCTACCCTCCAAACTAAGACAGGTGGGATCTACATTATATGGCTTTACAAGTAATAAAACGTTAATTTCCAGAGTACCAAAGAAAAATAAACGGTTTTAAAGATTAAAACTAACTTTTCCGCATCTGTGGCCCTGAATAATATTCTATCATAAAAGTGTTACTTGTAAACACTTCGGGGGATGTATCGTGCTAACAAACCGAAATTTGTCCAAAAATAACCAAAAATGTAATATATCTGGATTTATAGGACCCGCTGTACTCGCTCTAGTCAGCTAAAAATCAATAGGGTACATCTGTGAGACACCTTGAACAATATTCAATCATAAAATTGGTCCCTTGTATACATTCTGGAGGCCGTATCTTGCTAACAAACTGAAAATTCTTCAAAAATGACAAAAATTTGGTACTCTAAGTACCATAGAACCCGGTGTACTGGCTTTAGTGAGCTGAATATCGATAGGGATTCATCTTTGAGACGCTCTGAATAATATCCAATCATAAAATTGGTCACTTGTATATACTCCGGAGCCTGTATCGTGCTAACAAACTTAAATTTCTCCAAAAATGACAAAAATATCGTACTTAAAGTACTATAGCACCTGTCGTACAGGCTCTGGTGAGCTGTGGGTTCATCTGTGAAGTGTCCTGAATAATATTCAATCATAAAATTGGTGACTTGATGAACTCCAGAGGATGTATCGTGCTAACAAACTGAAATTTCTCAAAAAATGACTAAAATGTCGTATTTCTAGTACCATAGCACCCGTTGTGTTGGCTCTGGTGAGCTGAAAATCAATAGGGTTCATCTGTGACATGTTCTTAACAATATTCAATCATAAAATTGGTGACTTGTTGCACTCCGGAGGCTGTATCTTGCTAACAAGACATGTAAGGAGAAGTGGCCGACAACAACGACGACATACACACAGGATTTTTTTTCTAAAAACCGTTTTTTTGGGTTGTTGTTGATGAAAAACGAAAAAATAACTCAATTTTTTTTTTCAAAATTCCAACTTTTTTTGGGGTAAAACAATACTATTCTCGCATATTTAATAGGTTGGGCGGAAAAGTAATAAAGCTGTTTTCCTTATCTTTTCGATGCATCACTGCAAACAGAATGATGGCGATTTGCCTGAAATTAATCCATATTATAATAACACAAAATCTGGAGTGGATGCTGTAGACGATAAAACCACTAAATATTCCTGTAGTAGAAGGACCGCTGGCCAATGGCTCTGTTTGTTTGCGAATAAGTAACGATCTTTTGCAAATCTTATTAAAATGAGTATGCAAGTACACCATAAAGTGCAAATTGTAAAATGGTACTTCCAGGGTCATTCATATCGACAAATAGCAGAAAATTTGTTTATTGTGGCATTCGGAAATGCCCAACCAATTAGCAAAAAACAAGTGAGAACGGTTATAAAAAATTTTGAAGAGCATGTATGTGTCAATCCTACTAAACATGGACCACGTACACAAAATCGTCAAACCCAACCCGAAAAAGAAGAAAGAGATATTTTAATTTGTGTCAATGTGGAAAATAATCCCTTACAATCGTCCACTCATTTAACAAAGGATTTTGATGTTGATCCGAAAACGATTCGGACTGCATTAAAAAAAATGGTTATAGTAGTTTCAAACTGAAAATGAAATTTTTCCAGACGATCAATTTCGTAAAATGGAATTTTGTGAAATCGTTATGGAAAAAATACAAATGGACGCAAACTTTTCGAAAAATATTTTGTTCACAGATGAATCGACTTTTCCCATACACGGTGCACATAATTCATCCGTGATTCGATGTTGGTCAAGGACAAATCTACACAAAAATCACAATAGTAGAACTCAATATCCCCAAAAGTTAAATGTTTGTGCTGGCATATTAGGTGAACCGTTTAATGGGACCATTTTTTATTGACGGCAATTTAAACGGACAAAAATTTTGGACATGCTGGAAAATCAAATTACTCCTGCCCTTATACAATTAGGTGCCAACTTCAATGATATCTGGTACCAACATGACGATTGTGCATCACATAATTATCGACTAGCAATACATTTTTCAAATACACAATTTCCTAATCGGATAATCTCCACGAATGGTAACATTAGATGGCCTGCGAGATCTCCAGATCTGGCTCCCAACGATTTCTTTTTCTGGGGTTATGTAAAATCGAGAATTTATGGATTCCAAGAAAAGAGAGCCACTTCTCTAAATGAACTAAGGGAACAAATATTACAAATTTGTATGCAAATAACACCTTAAATGCTCATAGGTGTTCGCCAAGAACTTTATAACCGTCTCAAAACGGGGGTTTATTCGAACATTTGATTTAAGCTTATTGAAAAATTAAGAAGTTTAATTTTTTAATTTATTACATATCAGAATATTACTTTTATTTAAAAATTATAGGCATTTTCATTAGAATTCTATTTTATGTTTATTATCGAAAACGTTTTTTAATTTGTACTGTGTGTGTTTACACAGAGAATTCGTTCTCATTTGCATACAAACGATAAAGATACGAAAATTTTTTTTACTAACATATTCGAACCACAGCAGATGTTCAGAGACCAATTTCACGTTGCCAAATCTGAAAAAAAGTAAAGGTTTTAACCGCTTTCAAACTGAAAACTAGAACAATTTCCAGCATTACAATAAAATGTTCAACGAATAGATGTGATTAATTATATCTTGATCTGTTACAACCCCTTGAATTATTATAATTAAAAGCGTCTTATAACTTGTTCTCATGTTAGAACAATGCATTTTACATGTCTTTTCCACTTTATGAGATCCTGTTAGCGAAAAATAAGAATCGAGATATTTGGAAACACATATTATTATTAATACAAATTAAAATACGACTTATTTCGCATGTTATGTTATGTTATCCTGTTAGCGAAGAAGAGTAATACACTGAGTTTATGTATGTATTTTGTCTCTTTCTAACACATTGACGGTAAAACGTTCCCTCGTAATGTTCCCAACACTAGCAAGAAAAAGTGGGCGACGACAACGACGACGACATACACACAGGATTTTTCTTCTAAAATCCGTTTTTCTGACGGAAAAACGTAAAAATAACTAAAATAAATCAAAAACTCCACATTTTTGGGGTAAACCAATACTTTTCTAGCATCTTAGAGAGGATTGGCGGAAAAGTAAAATGGGAGGAATGATCATAGGGAGGAGGGGAAAGTTGTAACGAGTAGAAATGAACAATAAGATGATTTTTGACATATTTTTCCAGTATTTACAAAAGTGTCGCCCTCATATTTATATAGGGTGGATAGCCTTCATTGTAATGCCCTGTACCTATTGACAGAATATAGTTGTAAATTAATCAAAATGAAAAAGAAATCCCTTCTTTTCTCTAATAATTTAATAGTAATACTTACAAATTTCCATATATTTATATACTGAATCATTGCAAAAATTGACTTACCTGGAATAAAAGAAAACAATTATTAAATCTCATTTTATATCCATAAAAGGTTAATTTGCTACAAAATAAAAGCAATGTTCGAGTTGCTCGTTCGTGAAACATTCTTTTATTTCAAGATCTGTGTTATACACCACAGTTTATTATTCAGTCCAATTAAATTAACTTAGATTAAGTCTTGTACGCATACAAGAAGAGATTACCTCGTTAAAATTGTAGTGGAAATGACCGAGTTGTGTATAGAGGGTTGTAACGAAATTATTGAACATAGAATTTTCAAAATTTTGATGGAAATTATACTTCTTGGATGGGGGGTAAAAAAATTCTGTATGACCTATTTGACATGCTTAAAAAAATAAAAATTTCAAATATCGTATTATTTGGGAATTTTAAAAATAGTAGTTATTTTACGATTTTCATAAGAATCTGTAATTAGAGGTCTTCGGTCACGACGAATTCAAAGACACTATAGGTTTTCACCCATCAATTTTTTTTTCAAATAGTTTACTTGAAGAAATTTCAGAAAATATTTCTTAATTTCTTTGATAATGAGATTATCGAAAAACGAATAGCAAAAATAGATTCCTCGCGTCAAAATACGTGGTATTAGATCATCGTTCCCAACATTTACTGTATATCAAAATTTTTATCCAGGATCTCGAAATTTTTGAAAACTTTTTAACATGCCTCCATATAAAATTCTGTTATTCCGAAATTATAGAAGATATCGATTACATTCTTACACCATTCGATAGAGAAAAAATGCATCTTAATTAGTGACCATAATTAGTTTCTTCCATTTCATATTTGTAGGAATTAAGGAGGGTTAAATAAGGACTAAAAATGTTTCTAAAAAATTACCATTAAGGAATCGTAGTAGCTACGTTTATGAATTGAAAGGACTGAAATTGGTGAAAATCGAAAGAGGAGCGTTCATACTATTATAAAAGAATACAGCAACTTTCCACCGATATTACAAATTACAAATATCCAAGTTGAAATTTTTTATGTATAATCTCATTTTCATAGGCCCCTTTGGAATGAAATTAGAAAAAAAAATTAGATTCCGATTCCGATGATCTGTTGCAAATAATGGGTTTTTGATTTTTGGTAAGTCAGTTGTTTCAAAAAAAAATTATCTCCGATGAAAAGTTGAGGAAATTTTAAGTAAATGGGATTTTCCAGATAATATATACATCAAAATCGAAAACTGACATATTTTTTGGATTCTACGACACGAATTGTGCTCCGTCTGCTTCCTGACAGTAATACATCGGCCGGCCAGGTCCTATAGAATGGCCACCTCGGTCACCAGATCTGACACCATTAGATTTTTTTCTATGGAGGTACTTGAAATCCAAGTTTTATACTACGGCACCAGATAGCATTGGCGTTTTGAAAGAAAGAATTACTGAAGAATGCAATACTGTTTCAGCTGACACATTCGAACGAGTACGACAAGAGTTTACTAATAGGATGTATTACTGTCAGGAAGTAGACGGAGCACATTTCGAACACTTGCTATAAGAATACATTGTTGATATTTGATTAATTAAATTTAAAAAAAAAATTTCAATAATTTTGGTATTTATTTAATTTATCCGTCAAAATTAATTTAAATCCAAACAAAATTAGTATGGCTATGTAGCCAATGTCAATGCCTTCCAAACGAGATATCACTTGCCATAAGGTCCTATTTAAAATTATTGGCCAGAGTGGCACTGTGACGTCATCTATTACTATTACGTCACCTGTTACCATTCGTAGAGAAGTTTACAACACTTTATTTTCACCCTCCAAATTTTATTAATGTAAGTGTAGCCGTTCAAAAGATACGAGGGGGGGAGGGGACTTTTGAATAGCACTGTATATGATATTATATCTATATAAATGTACATCGCGCGAAATTCGATGATCAAACTCTTGATATAGTTATTTTTGTTCAAATTTTTTGAATGAATAATTGTTTTGGTGTGTAATTACACTATTAATACCTAATTATTTATACCTGGATATTTTCTTTTTATAGAGAAGAAAAGCATAAAGAACTAAAAAAAGAGCTAAAAAGAGAAAGAAATTGTGTACGTCAAAGTGTAAAACTCTATGCAATAGCTTTACCGCGGCAGTCTCCAAGTGCCACACGTCTTTTTTTATTAAGTAGTTAGCAGTTATACTCCAGTAGTTTGTCCAGCTCTGTGTATTTATAGGAGTATAATAATAAATAAATAAATTAATATAAATAATTTTCTACTTTTATCTTGATTCAACATCATTTACAAATTGAATGATGCTCAAATTATTTTTTAATTATTGCATTGTTTTTACATTATAGTTCATTTATTGTCATTCTGTTTGTTAATAAATAGTATATTGTGCAACAAGTGGGAAAAGTTCAAGTGTGGAAGTTTGTGGCACGAGCCAAGGGCGAGTGCCGCAAACACACGAGTGAGAAAAGGACTTTTCCCACATGTTACACACTATACTTTTTCTACAACTGCACAAATTTAAAGAATACAAGTAAATAGTTTTGTAGAAAAAGTCTAAGCATCGAGGACCACCCACCGCAAACGGCTGGGCATCGAGTATACCCTGCTGAAATCGACTGGGCATCGAGGATCCCATACTGGATTCTCCATAGAAATGTATGTAGTGTGGGCAAAGTGCCGTGAGAAATGATATTTTTCACAGTGTGAGCAATATATGGTTTTGAAATTAAGTAAGCTATGAGAAATACGCTACTTTCCATAGCAGTTGTAGAAAAAGTACTTTGTGAAAGAAATTATTTGTTGTGTATTTTTATAGCAAAATAAATCAACTGTTTATATGATTAGTGTTTTATTCTTTCCAATTTAACCATTTATGGTCAATCATTTGATATTTCATTTAATTTAACTGATGTTGAGTTATATTGAAGGAAATGTCAAATGATAGACTATAAATGGTTATTTTGAAATAAAATAATTAAAATACAGTAAATTTGAATATACCGCCAAAACCTAAAATTACAGAAATCTTTTCAACATCACTCAATTGTTTAGTCGACAGGCTCTTTAGATGGCGCCACAATCAGTGTCATCTATCTGTGGTAGGAGTGTACACGTTTAGTTACCGACAACCGTTGACGTGGAATGGTAGACCATTTTGATTTTACTGGGATTTTTATAATTTCGTCACCTTTGAAAATAAACCGTAAGTACTTACATTTCATATATGTTTTAAATGTAGTCTATCAGTAGGATGCTAAATCGTATAATGGTATTATATATTAAAATGGGTAACAAATCAACATTTTAAGGTTTTAAATTATTTTTGGATATACGCTTGTGTGTGAGGACAAAACCGGTCAACTGAACGGCATTGCCCTAATTAACAAAAACGTATTTTTATCGACTTTTTTTGTTTATTGCAGATGCCGCAGTCACGTATTAGAAACACTAATAGAGCAAAGTGGTCAGTTGAAAACCTGAATGCAGCTAAACGGTTATATGAACAAGGGGTTTTTATGCGAACTGCTACTAAACGATGTGAAATTCCATTTTCAATCTTACAAGAAAGAATTAAGAAAGACAAATTGGTGTCTCCTATTTTGGGCAGAAAAACTATTTTCACCAGGGAACAGCAGCTGGAAATGACGAACCAAATAAAAATCTAGCATCTATATTTTATGGATGTACACATAAAGAAGTCAGGTGCATGACATTCCAGTATGCCGAAAAAAATGTTATAAAACATAATTTCAATACCGAATTAAAAATGGCAGGTCGCGATTGGCTAATAGCATTTCCAAGGAGAAATAAAATTTAAATACGAAAAACGGAAGCTACTAGCTTAAACAGGGCTACTGCCTTCAACAAAAAGGAAATCAACCGGTTCATCGAACTTTTATAGCAACTAATGGAAAAACACAACTTTTCACCTAGAAACATCTACATGTTGTCGAAACTGGAATTTCCACTGTGCAGGAACCTTAGAGTAATAATAAACATTTTTCCCGCCAACAATTCTAAACGCCAGTAGTGAAATAATGAATGAATTACAAAAAGTGCGGATGGTATTCTAGCTACATGGCCTTGGTAATTTCGGCTGTTTTTCTGACAAACTTGGCACCGACGAACCATGATAATCCAAAAACATTAAATTAATTAACTTTAGAAGTTTATTTTATCACTAAAAGTTTTGAAAAACACATCAAAACGAAAGAACTAAATGTTTACTCTATAGTAGTAATGGCGCTCGTATAAACAAACCACGTTTGACATTATTTACTACAATACTACGACCTATTCGAAATGTTCGTCGATCACAGTCTGACGATATTTGCATCTCTCTTCATATGGTAATTAAACAAGGACAAAACTACTAAATAGATTACTATTGATACATTAAACAGGTACTGAAATTTTGAGCAATGTTGCCACTTTTAGTTATAACCATAAAGGTAAGGATACAACAAATACTTGTTTAAAATTTATATAAAAATATGCCTTTATTAAATAAAATTCAAGTATTATTAATTAATTTTAAAAATAGCGACTCAAATGCATAAATTAGTATGACTTTTTTTATTTGCATAACCTTTTAACACATTTTCAATTAAACTACTAATTTAATTTTTCCTGCAACTAAAGAGACTTTGTAAATATGGCAAAGCAATGGAAGTGTGTCCGCAAGTGAGCTTAGAATGTGACTCAATGTTTGGGGCAAGAGAAGATCAAAACAAACATATCTATTTTATTTGTTAATCTGAGGCAGGAACCAAAAAAAAAATTGGCGGCAAAAGATCAGAGGAGGGTTGACTCGATGACAAGCTGGGAAAGAGGTCGGAATATAACACTAGTTTGTGCAATGAGTGCCACTGGGTGCTATACACCTCAAATGTTTATTTTCCCTCGTCAACCCCCCATTCACCTCTGTTGGAGAAGGATGGTCCTATTGGCGCAATATATGAATGTGCTAAGAATGGTTGGATAACAGAGGACATATTTATCAAATGGCACAAACACTTTATCGTTCATGCAAAACCAACCGAAAACGATGATAAAGTGTTGTTAATATTAGACAACCATTCGAGTGAAATTCACTGTCTCGACCCTTACTTCGTGGAATCTACTCATATTAGTGTTTTAAATGAAACTCACGGTTTCTAGTTAATACCACAATATAATAAAAATTGTTGAAAATTCTAAAAAATGACAATTGTTTCGATAAATCAATATCATCGGCAGAATGACAGAAGTTACATTTCATTTGATGCCTACCTAATGTTTAGTAGTTATTTTTGGCTAGACCAAGAAGTGACCTAACTTGTGATTGACTTAATATATGTTAATAGAAAAAAGAAGAAGATGTGATATTACAAATATTGAAGCTTAGATATTATTAGCCCTATGGTGATATCCTGGATATCATTTTTCCAATTAAGATCGGTATAACTGTGCAATGATATAGAAAACCAGGAAAACTATATCTGCTGATCTTTACAATTATCACTTAAGAAGACAGTTTATTAGTGGAGAAATCCCTAGATTTAACTGTTCAAAGACAACTTCATATTGTGGTTTTCTTAAATGTCTTCTAATTTCCAATTCTTCAAGGAAATCCAGTTCTTGTTTCTTTTCACCAATATGCAGCACTTCTAGTTTTGTGTTAGGTGTCAATGAATGATTGGTGTCAAGTAGATGTTTTGCGTAGTGGGATTTATCTGGTTGTTTTAACTTGTATGCTCGTAAGTGTTCACTGTATCGGATTTCAAAATCCCTAAGGGTCTGACCCAAATAGACAGCATTACAGTCTGGACATTTGAGTTTATATATACCTGACTTCTTTAATGGTGGTATTTTTGTTTTTACATTTAACAATTTTGTACTAACGTTACAAGAAATGGAGGGAAGTTCAAAGCAATGTTGCTCTTAAGAAAATATAGCCCCTGCAATTCCTTCTACTTCAAAATTGGCACCTCTCAATTGCAGTGTTGAACACCTGCTTCCAAAACAAAAAAAAAATGCCAAACGGCTGCAATTCCTTCGACTTTAAAATCGGCACCTCTCAATTGCAGTGTTGAACACCTGCTTCCAAAACCAAAAAAAATGCCAAACGGCAAAGCCGAATCAGAGACCTAAACAGCACTCGACTATTGTAACTTCTACACCCCTAAAGATGCATTGGAGAAAAAGGAAGAAAAAAGAAAGCAAAACTGAAAAAGACCAAAGGTGTGACAAATAAAACAGAAGGTCTTAACGAAGTCAACAAAAAAATACTAAATTCGCCTGAGAAAACTAGCGCTAGTACCATGAAAGCAAAGATGAAGGACCTCGCAAACCAATAGAACTGATTGGACATCATCATCTGACTCTGATGTTGAAATTAATGATATCTGCAGCGATAATGAAAATAATGAGACATATTTTAGTTTATTTGTGATTTTTTTTTGTAAATGGCGTCTATCCTATGTGGACAATGGGCTCACTCTCTATGTTCTGGAATGGATCCTCCAACCAGACACATTTGTGATTTTTGTAAGAGATCGGTATTTTCCTTATGTATGACCGGTAAAACCCGAAGGTAATACCAGTCAATGACACATTTTTAAAATTCAAGTATTTTGAAGAAAAAATTTCAAATATTTGATTTGTACTTTACTACATAGAGTGACTGATCTGTTTCATTTTTCTTTTATCAGAATCAATATATAATTTTAATTCAACTTTTATGTCCAAATTTCGTTAAGCGACGGCTATTACCCCATCCTAGCCTATATTCGAAAATCTCATTATTTTTTATTTCATTGTGGTATAACATTTTCCCACTGAATCTGTCATGATCTTGAACTAACAACCACTAATCCAAATCAAGGGAATAAAAAGTATATATTTCACCAATCCCCCAGAAACTACGACAAAAAATATTTAATTACTGTCTGTTTAATATACACAGTTCAAAAATGCCGCGGTAAATATACCATAGAACTTAATTCAAAAACCCGAAAAAGCGATTGCTTTTATTGTTTGTTATTTTTAATTGATCCTTTGTAAACGGCGGTAACCATATAGTGTAGAAACATATTAACTTTAGATGTAAAAACAAATCTGTACTACTAAAACGACCTATATAAGCATATCTTTATTATTGCACCATTATCCTAACCGTTATCGGATACGTCGTGCCGTTACGATAATAAAAAAGTAAAATATTACACAACATAAAGCACCATCATCGTAACGTAACGATCTAAATCATAATATTAATTGTATCGTTCAGTTATTGGGTATCTTGTACACCAGATGTGGCTAATAAATCGTGAACAACTCTCTTCGATATTTCGCCCACAATTTATTTAATCACAAGAAATAAATTACTATCCAGGTCATTGAGCCTCTTAAATACATGTCAGTGGGTTAAAAATGGCGAAATTTAATTATGGTATTAATTACGATTATTTGTTGAATGAATACTCATTTTCTTTTACAGGATTATTCATGAGTCTTCTAGTAATAATGCGTTCAGGAAACAAAGGAGTTAATGCGTCATTCCCTCTAAGAACATAATGGTCTCACTCGCCATATTAGATTTTAATAAACATTATTTATTCCACCCACAATGCTAAGTTTAACAATCTACCTTTCTCTTTGTTTTGTAGTATGCATTCATCTTAAACCAACCAAAATAAACTGAAAAATGTGCAAAATTTATTAGTTTAGCACAAATTTAATCGTCGATTGTCAAATTAATCGGATCGGGTACAAGTGTTATACAAAACAACTGATACGACACGTGAAACCTACTTTTCTGTTCATTCGTTATGTTACAACCTGTACCGTTATTATCAACGCTCTTATCACAATTAACAGATATGTTTGACCTAAAATGTATTTACCTCCGGTATTTATGCCCATGATAATTACAAACATATTCAACAATTTGTGGTAACGTTATAATCTAGAGATAGCTAAATATTGATATAACAGAAAATAGGGAAAATGCCAGAGCAATATCGATTAGGTACTTGAAAAAACAGCACTTAACTGTAAGTTCAAGATTAATAATTGGTAACAAAATTAATTTTAATACAGTATACTTTGTGTACTTTTTTATGCAGAAAAAAATCAGTCCTTACTGTGGTTTTTTGAGAAACTCTAATAGCCATGGTTATCTTAAAATATATGTGGCGACATCACGCTGTCACGTGGTCAGTTTTTGAAGAGCAACGGAAATATTCATTCATTTGTATAGTATTACTGATTTTGAATGTTGTAAAAAGATTAGTACAATTTTTTTTTATTTCCATACATTAGTATAGGAGAAACTTTATATAAATAATAATTTTAATAACTTCTGTGATCGTATCCTTATGAATTATTTATTTTATGAATTTTCATCGGTTCTGTAGGATAATAAGAAAACAGGTTTTCCGCTATGCCGACGTTTCGGATTTATTTGAATCCTTTATCAAGGCTACAAAGATATACATGCAAATGAAATTGACTGTCTCGACCCTTACTTCGTGGAATATGCTCTTATTAGTGTTTTTAAATGAAACTCAAGGTCTCTAGTTAATTCCACAATATAATACAAGTTATTGAAAATTCTAAAAAATTGACAATTGTTTCGATAATTCAATATCATCGTCAGAATGACAGAAGTTACATTTCATTTTATGCCTACCTGATGTTTAGTAGTTATTTTTGGCTAGACCAAGAAGTAACCTAACTTGTGATTGGCTTAATATATGTTTATAGAAAAAAGAAGAAGATGTGATATTACAAATATTGAAGCTTAGATATTATTAGCTCTATGGTGATATCCTGGATATCATTTTTCCAATTAAGATCAGTATAACTGTGCAATGATATAGAAAACCAGGAAAACTATATCTGCTGATCTTTACAATTATCACTTAAGAAGACAGTTTATTAGTGGAGAATTCCCTAGATTTAACTGTTCGACAACTTCATATTGTGGGTTTCTTAAATGTCTTCTAATTTCCAGTTCTTCAAGGAAATCCAGTTCTTGTTTCTTTTCACAAATATGCAGTACTTCTAGTTTTGTGTTAGGTGTCAATGAATGATTGGAGTCAAGTAGATGTTTTGCGTAGTGGGATTTATCTGGTTGTTTTAATCTGTATGCTCGTAAGTGCTCACTGTATCGTATTTCAAAATTCCTAAGGGTCTGACCCAAATAGACAGCATTACATTCTGGACATTTGAGTTTATATATACCTGACTTCTTTAATAGTGGTATTTTTGTTTTTTATTTAACAATTTTGTACTAACGTTACTTTCTGTTTTAAAAGAAATTGTTGTATTCGTTGCTGAAGATATTATCTTTGAAATATTATTAGAAATATTTCCTGCATATGTGATGGTTTTATAAGTTTTTATTTCATCAGCTTGTTTAGGATATATTAGTTGTAATGCCACTTTTTCCTCTTTTTTATTAATTAGCTTATTTATCATATCTAATGGATAACCGTTAGATGTTGCTATTTGTCTAATTGTATTAATCTCTCTATCAAAATTACATTTGTTCATAGGAACTGAAAAAGCTCTATGTATCATTGAATTATATGCTGCTAGTCTGTGTGACACAGGGTGGTTAGAATTGAATGGAATTGTTACATCAGTTTGTGTTGGTTTTCGGTAAATTGAATAATTAAGTACATTATTAACTCTTTGAATTTTTAAATCAAGAAAATTGATTGAGCTATTTTCTTCAATTTCTAATGTAAATTTAATTTTCGGGTGTAAATTATTGATGTGGTTGAAAAATACATCTAATTGTCGTTCACTACCCATAAAACAAGCTAATATGTCATCTACTTATCTATACCAAAATAAAATATTTTTCGAAATATTACTTTCAAAGATCTTTCTTTCTAAATTGTCCATAAAAATGTTTGCTAAAATAGGTGATATAGGGCTTCCCATTGGTAAACCTTCATTTTGAATATATATCTTATTGTCAAAAGTGAAATAATTCTGATTAATGCATACATCAAATAAATTAAGTATATCTGATATTGTTCCTGGATTAATATTTATCTTCTAGTAATTTTCTTACAAGTATTAGACATTCTTTAGGAGGAATATTAGTTACATCGAACGATATGAGTTTATAGTTATCTTGCAAGTGGATTGCTTTCAACTTTTTGATTAGTTCTATTGAATTTCTAATTGAGTACTGATATTCATATCCGTAGGTATTGATTATATTGTTGAGCTTCTTTGCCAATATATTATTAGGAGCATTAACATAAGAGACTACAGGTCTAATTGGTTTCGTTATTTTATGTAATTTAACTGTTCCATATAATTGTGGACAATGAGGATTCTTATGTATGATAGAAAAGAGGTCTATCATACATATATACATGCAAATGGTGATTATGACTATGAAATACTCAAAACTTAACTTAAAACTTCAAAACCTTTCATAAAACTTTAAAACCTTCAAAACCTTAAAAAACTTATACTCATGTAAAAATTTAAGAATTCAAAAATTTCAATAAAATCCTAAAAAACTTAAAAATCTCTCACATTTTGGTCTCTAAATTGCTGACAAATTTCTCAAGGTGTCACTCTTACCTAGTGAAGCCTTTCCCGTCGAGCAGAAATGATTTATTTCTTTGTCAAATTAAAAAATAGACGAGAAAACCTGAAAATATTTCAGAACGTTCTGGCACGTCATATAAAAAAACAAAATAATGCACAATCTTCAAACATTGGTAATAACTTATTTTCCTTTTTATTGAGATTCTATAAACAACCGTACCTTAATATTTGGTGTTGAAAGTAAATTATACGTATTCATTGATAAACGAAAAACAAAAATTGCAAAAAACTATTAATTATGTTGGACTGGGACAGCTTTTTGAATACAGTGTGTCCTCGAAAAATTCTTAGTAATTGTTAAAGAACCCAAAATTATCTATTATAGATATTATTTATTGAGCTAGTATCGATTGTTTTTCAATTTTATATAATTGGTAATTATGTGTTGGTAAATTTTATTTAAGTTGTCAGTATCTGATTTTTTGTTTACTGTATTCTCACTCAATTGAATAAATATCATTTCGCTTAAAAGACGTTTGTGATAGTTAGTCTCTTTATCTAGGATGTTGACGGTTTCAAAGTCAAATTTGTGATTTTGTTCAAATGCATGGGTTGCTAATGCTGTTTTTTCTGATTTGTCCCTACGTTTTTCATCACATGTGTTCTTGTGGGCATATATTCTGTTTTTTAACATTTGCTTGGTTTGACCAATATAACACCTATCGCATTCCAAACAATTTATTTTGTAAATGAGGTTTGATTCATAGTCTCTCGATAATTTGTCCTTTATAGAGGAATAATAACAATTTACCGTTTTTGCATGGTAAAATACGATTTTTGTTATTTCTGTTTGGAGTATGTGTTTCAATTTTTCCGAAAGACCCTTAACATAAGGAATCTTAAAATATCTATATGGATCTCCAGTCAATACTGGTGTTAAACTCTTAGCCTCACTAGGTAAGAGTGACACCTTGAGAAATTTTAAATTGTCAGCAATTTAGATCTCATTTTATTTGATGATGTTTCTTAGAGACAAAAATGTGAGAGATTTTTATGTTTTTAGTTTTTTAGGATTTTATTGAAATTTTTGAATTTTTAAATTTTTACATGAGTATAAGTTTTTTAAGGGTTTGAAGTTTTTAAGGTTTTAAAGTTTTATGAAAGGTTCTGAAGTTTTAATGTTTTTATTGAGTATTTAACAGTCATAATCACCTTTTGCATGTACACATATATTCAAAAGTTTTGCATCACCCAATATCTCATAAAGTGTTTTTTTCTTAATAAAAAATGGATTGGAGAATAATTAATTATTGATTAGTTTTATGTTAAAAAAACATCAAGGTTTTTTATAAAAATTGTATTGACCTCTGATACACATGTTTTAAATGGAAGAGTATTTTAGCACGAAAATTAAATTTACAAATTGGTGACCATTTTGGAAAAATAATAAATTAGAATTATTTAATAATGAGTATTTCCACCTCTAGAATCTATGCAGGCTTGGAGACGCTTACCCATACTGTTAACCAGATTTCTGATATGCTGTTGCTGGATATTCCTTCATTCCTCCTGAGCGGCATGAACAAGCTCTTGTACACTCCTGGGTGGATTTCTGCGTGCTGCTACTGCCCTGGAAAGCATGTCCCAACCATGTTCTATTGGATTCATATCTGGCGATAAGGCAGGTCAGTTCAAACGATTGATGCCTTTGTTTTCTTGATACTCATTTACAGCTCTGGTGCGATGAGGACGGGCGCTATCGTCCATAAAAACGAAAGCGTTGCCAACAGCTGCTCGCCTATAAAGGGCAGCACAGGGCGAGCTGGGCTGCTCTTGTTGGCTCTCTCCACATACGTATTCGATGCCTATCATGTACGAAACAAATTCTTGTCTCATCAGAAAAAAGCACAGAATTTCAAAATTCTTCAGACAAGGCTGCGTGCTCTTGGGCCCATTGTAGACGGCGACGTCTGTGCGCAGGTAGTAGTCGGGGTACTCTCATTGGTCGACGACACCTCCATCCTGTCGAAAGTATTCGTCTCCGTAATGTAGAGACCGATACTGGAATTCCCAAGGTATGTCTCATATTTCTTTGGAGTGCTGGTAATGCCATGGTTGGGCTTCTCCGGATCGACAAATGGATATAGCGGTTTTGCCGTTCTTTGGTAACACGCCTTCTACCGTTCCTAGGTCTGCTACGAAAAGAATTGGTCGGGAGATAGCGGTTCCATGTACGAGATACATCACTTTGCGATTTACCAACTCTAATAGCCACGAACCTTTGAGAATGGCCTTCTTCAATTAGACCAATTATTCTGGCACGATCAATCTCACTTATTACTTGACGATTCATGTTGGCAGTCCAAATAATAAAATTCAACTGCCTTTGCTAAAAAAATTATCGTATCAAAAATGTACTCTCCAACAAAAAATTGTAAACATGTATTTCTAGCAAAAACAAAATTTCTTTAAAAACCTTTGATGTTTTTTTTTACTTGAAACTAATCATTTAATTAGTATCCAGTACGTTCTTGACAAAGAAAAAATTACATACATAGATATAGGGCGATGCAAAACTTTTGAATCTATGTGTATATCTTTGTAGCCTTGATAAAGGATTCAAATAAATCCGAAACGTCGGCATAGTGAAAAATATGTTTTCTTATTATCCTACAGAACCGATGCAATTGATAAAATAGAAAATTTTAATTTTTCTACTGTTTAACATCTCTGTTTCGATAAATTGAATAGCAAGCCCATTCTTCCCCAATCTTTCAAATATTTCTTGAAAAACGAAATATTAAAGTCGATTCTATTAGTACTGAATTTGAACTAATTTGTACCACGGAAAATGTTCCAAAATATTAAAGTCAACCCACTTTAAAAACCCCAGCTTTGATACATTGAATAGCAATACCATTTTCCCATATGGAATTCCATTCTATTATGACTAAAATTTGCCACAAAAAATATTTGAAAACATTAAAGGCAACCCACCCACTTAAACAACCCCTGTTTCGATAAATTGAATAGCAAGTCCTTTATCCTCCGATTTTTCACATATTTCTTGAAAATCGGAACACAAGTCGTCGATTTTATTAGTACTGCATTAGTACTAATTTGTACCACAAATAATATTTCCGAACATTAAAGTCAACCCACTTAAACAACCCCTGCTTCGATAAAAATTTAATAGAAAGTCCAATATCCTCCGATCTTTTCAAAATTTCTTGAAAGACGAAATAAGGAATTCCATTCTATTATGACTAAATTTGTTCTAAAAACATTAAAGTAAACCCACTTGAACCACTCAATATTTTGAAATATTTTTTATGTTACAAATTAGTACAAATTTAGTCATAATAAAATCGAATTCCTTATTTCGTTTTTCGAAAAAGGTTGAAAGATCGAAGGATAATGGGCTTGCTATACAACTTATCGAAGCAGGGGTTGTTTAAACTGTTTAACTTTAATATCTTGAAATATTTTTTGCGGTACGAATTAGTACAAATTCAGTTTTAATGGAATCGACTTCCATATTTCGTTTTTTAAGAAATTTGGAAAAAATCGGAGGATAATGGACTTGCTATTCAATTTATCTAAGCAGGGGTTGTTTAAGTGGGTTGACTTTAATATTTTGGAATAGAAGCGTAAGAATAATAGAATAAATTACAAGAGTTACTTTGGTAAACCACTGAGATACAACTTGAGCTTAGCTTAAAGCTGGAGCTGACCCGATTCACTTAATGAAACATTTACGACTGATGGTTAAAACGGAAATACTCTTGTAAGAAAGATCGTATGTCACCCATAAAACTCGTAATTCCAGAAATGGTCACACGTGCAAATCTTACAATAAGGGATATTAGCCACCGAAAAACTTTTCTAGGTAAGGGCTATAGTGCCTCAATAAAGAGAGAATAGCAATATTTACAAATTGTTTATTGAATCTTTTATGAGAGGAAATGTGTCAGGGTATATTTCGAACGTGGTCAATAAACACTGAATATTATGAGAGGAACCTACAAGGGACCACAGTGGTTCATGTCCCGCGGACAATAGTTTTTAAAATACAAAAGGGGGTTGTAAATTCTATCGTAGTAGAAAAGGTCGTAAATTCGATACAAACGAGAATTTATCAGAGAGAAAAATGTAGATATTTTCGAATAATATTAGTTTTGCTAAATAAACAATGAATTTCAATTGTGAAAGACAATTTGAACCTTTCGAGTTATACTTTGTAAATATAAAAATCTATATATGGTACGTTCGTTAAATGAAGTGAATAAATATCATTTCATTGGGCCAAGTCAGAAGACATTTACCACTTGTCTTTACCTCGTATACGCTTGAACGTAGATCTTTCCATCGAAATTCATAACAAGATTAAAATAGTTATTTGTAAAACAAGTGTCACAATGACTCGTTTTGTAGTACGAGTGAAGTTTGCACAACGAACCGCGAAGCGATGAGTTGTGCAAATCACAAGTACTACAGAAAGTCATTGTGGCACAAGTTTTACACAACACTTTTTATAATTCGCCTTTATTTAATTATTTAAATAAAATAGAATTTCATATAATCCCTATTTTTATACTAGGAGGAGTGGTTTGAATTTAAGTTGGCAATTCTGTAGATTCCTAATTGGTCAGATCACAGATGGTTTTATTCAGCACTTCTGACTTTTGACATATTATAACTGAATAATTGTGTAAATTGTAAACAAACTTTCATTTAAGCAAAAAGAGGATGATTATTTGTTTAAAAAAGAGCTTCTCCGTATATGCTCTTGCGATCTATTTATATTATATCATGAACAGAATTGTTTCTGTAATACATCTTCACATAGATATCTGGTAATTTATCCCAAAAATCGAACGTTTTGTATACCTATATATTGACCCTATACAATATAAAAATGAACAATTGACAAATCATTGATAAATAAACGTTAGCGTACTTTATTCATTAATATTCTTAATATATAAATCATTCTAATTTACCTTTAAGAACATGTAATATAATAATTTGCTAGCTAGAACAACGCTAGACCATTTTATTTATAATTTGTGTCAAGGTTAAAGTCAAATGTCAAATAAAAATATAACTAAATACAATAACCAACTGTACACTAAAAATTACTATAACAGTGTTCAAAGAGCTTCATTGTGACACTGTAAACAATGCTATAATGCTCTTTTATACGCGAATTATAAAAAGGAAGTTTCAAAACTCCATCAAATACTAAATCCAGTTTCCAGTCTACTAAATATGATGTAAAAACTGGTAGCAGAACAATTTTGAAACGAATGGCAATCTAAAAGATATGTAAAAAACAGACTTATTCATTGCATAATATATTTCTCAAAGATAATATTGATTTTCGTACTTCCGGGCCTAAAGTGACAACTTCACTCCCTTGTGACAGGTACTAAAGTGTCACATTTAATCCCTCCGGGATTAAATATTGACGAAACTCCCGGAACGATTAAATCACAAACAAACGAATTTAAGGGATATTTTATTGAAAAATATAATTAATTAGAATGGTAATTAACGTTAATATTCAAATTTACAATGACACTAGTAATGACAATGTTTCTAAATTATAACTGTCACAACGCAATGTTACTATGGTAACTTATTTTAAAGACAGTTTATTAAATGAGTTGAAGAGAGAAAAAACTGATTGAAATTATTGAAATAATTAATAAAATCATACCGGAAGTACGAAAAGTATCGTATATACCTTGCGACTGAAGTACATTTAATCCTTCAGGTAAATTATGGCCCTCCCTGCGGTCGGGCCATAAACTTTACCTTCAGGATTAAATGTACTACTTCAGTCCCGCGGTATATAATATACTATTAATATTCTATAATTTGAACTTCATAAACCTGCGCTGTGTAATGTATTTCAGTAGGTTGACATTGTGTTTAAAATTCAAAATTGGTATAAAAACACACTATGTTTGAGATAAAAAACTGCACTTGTGGATTGTACATTGTATATATGTGGAGGTAAATGGAAGTAATTTTAATTATTATCAAATTCAAACTATCTTCAAAGATATTTCGTAAATTTGAAAAAAAATATATATTAGGTTGTTCAGAGAAAAACTTTCTTTTAAATGATGTTACTTAATGAAACCAGTCATTAAAAAAGTGTTTGATGGCTTTTATTATGAATACTCCACGAGTTTCCCGTGACAAAAGAGCTGCAACAACCAAAAACGTAGGTTTAATATGAACTGCCTAAACTAAAATTATAACGAATCTAGATGAAGCTAAGAGAGAGAGCAGCAAAAGAAAACTAGATAGCAAAATCAGGGGGTTGGTTAGATGTGCTTGGGCAACATTAGGCAAACTGATCAACCATCCAAAAGACACGATACCTCAAAAGCAAAGTATACATGTATACAAGAAATGTGTTGCCTCTGTCATCACTTACGGATCCCAAGAATGGACACATACTAAAGCAAATATGGATAAAATTGCGAAAACGCAAAATTCTATGGGCACACAAACGCTAGGTGTGATACTGAAAGAGTGAAAAATTATAGAATGGATAAGATAAAACCAAAGACGTTAAGGAACAAAACTGAAATGAAAATACGCCAGGCACGATATAAGACAAATAAACGCGCTATAGAATATACACTGTGTCCGTAAAGTATGGAACAAATTCATTTTTAGCTAAACAGACCATTTTATGAAATAATCCTGAAACACGTCGATTTTTGATTTTAATTTACCGTATTTTAAAATAATAATCTAATATACAGGGTGAATTACTTTCGAGTAATGATGTCACCGTCATTTTTTTTAAATGGAACACCCCCATTTTGTCTCAATTTTCGGATTACTCTAGCTGAGCTGATTCCAAAAATGTATCACATGTTGATTCCAATTGGTACAGGGTGGACAAAAATACAATAGTTTTGTGTGTGCTCATAAAGTAACGCCTAACATTCTTTATTAGTTAAATTAACAATATTATCAAAAATACTTATTATCTAGTGGCAATTGGTTTAATTATAACACCCTGTAGTTTGTTACATTTTTAGATTAATAAAAATGAGCTGTTTCCAAACATGTTTGGTACTTGTGGTCTAGCAAACAGAATATGAAAGAAATTATTTCTTATCAATTTTAAAAAAAACATAGTCGTCTAGTTTTTTGTGAAATGTCATTATTTGTTTACTAATTTATTGATGTTCAGTGAGAGTTTAGTACTACAATATTTTTGGTATTCGTGAATATTTTAATTATTGCTTAGATTTAATTTGAATTAGAAATGGAGTTAAGTGTAAAACAAAAAATTGAAATACTTGGGATGATTGGGTATGGAGACAGATCGCGAACTCAGATGGAAGTGTGTAATTTGTTTAATAATAAATATCCAGAAAGACCTATAACGCGTTCAACAGTCAGTAAGATTGAAAAGAAATTTCGAGAAACTGGTACGGTTGAAAATGTACGCAAATCAGGTCGTCCCTCTGCAAATGCTGATACATCATTAGATGTTTTACTTAGTTTTGAAGAAGACGCGCACACTTCTGTGCGTAAAGTTAGTCGCGATATCGGTGTTAGCAAAACAACGGTACACAAATTATTAAAGCTTGAAAAATGGCATCCTTATAAAATCAAACTTGTGCATGAATTAAAGGAAGATGATCCCGATAGAAGAATCCAATTTTGCGAAATAATGATGGATAAATGTTACCGAGACCCTCTCTTGATACAAAACATTATTTTTTCTGATGAGGCCACTTTCACGTTAAATGGCGAGGTTAACCGTCAGAATTGTAGATACTGGGCCAAAGAAAACCCCCACTGGATGCGTGAGCATCATACACAATACCCGCAAAAGGTAAATGTATGGGCTGGAATTGTAAGAAATCGAATCATCGGACCCTACTTTATCGAAGGTAATTTAAATGGGGCAACGTACCTTGAGTTTTTAAGGGAGTATCTCGTACCTACTTTACGTAATTTGTTTCTCAGCAGACGTAATCCTGAATGTTGTGATGAAAGTTTATGGTTCCAACAGGATGGTGCACCTCCACATTATGCTGTAGATGTTAGAAGGTATCTAGATGAAATTTTTCCGAACAGGTGGATTGGTAGACGTGGACCTATTAAATGGCCAGCGAGGTCACCAGATTTCAATCCTTTGGATTATTTTATGTGGGGCCATCTGAAGAATGTTGTGTATCAAACGAAACCAGCAAATATTCAAGAATTAAAAGAGAGAATGCGGATAACAATAAACAATATTTCTCAAGACACAATAAACAAGCTTCAACAAGAATTTGTACACCGTTTGGGTTACTGTCAAATACAGCAAGGGCTGCAGTTCGAACATTTATAAAGTCATGTATTTCATCATATTCTGTCCGCTAGACAATAAGTATTTTTGATAATATTGTTAATTTAACTAATAAAGAATGTTAGGCGTTACTTTATGAGCACACACAAAACTATCGTATTTTTGTCCACCCTGTACCAATTGGAATCAACATGTGATACATTTTTGGAATCAGCTCAGCTAGAGTAATCCGAAAATTGAGACAAAATGGGGGTGTTCCATTTAAAAAAAATGACGGTGACGTCATTACTCGAAAGTAATTCACCCTGTATATTAGATTATTATTTCAAAATACGGTAAATTAAAATCAAAAATCGACGTGTTTCAGGATTATTTCTTAAAATGGTCTGTTTAGCTAAAAATGAATTTGTTCCATACTTTACGGACACAGTGTATAAGATCTATTGCGAACTGGAGATCCGGTATAAAGCCATGATGTGTAATAGACGCCTAACCTTAAATCAAAGATTGAGATTCTTACATCGCTACGTGTGGTCATTGTTGCTATATGGAAGTTAAAGGCTCAAGTCACAAAAAGCTAGAAGCTTATGAAATGTGGCTCTATCGAAAAATGTTAAATATCCCATGGACCGCGAGACACAACAAATGCGGAGGTACTAACCAGAATAGACAGAGAAAAACACTGATAACAACCATAAAACAAAGAAAAACAGCTTACCTAGGTCACATATTACGAGGAGACAAGTATTAACAACTACAAACCGTTTATTTAAAACAGGGTGGATGCTAAAAGAGGCGTGGGAAGAAAGTCGTGGCTGAGGAATATAAGAGTTTGGATTAATATGAGTGCCCAGAATTATTCCACATAGCGTTGCCTTAATCAGAAAAACCCGTAAGTCACAAAATGAAAATTTTTCGGGAGGTACAAAAAAGAGTTTATAAAATAGCGCAGAATTATTTGAGTGAAAACAAAATATGCAAACACTTGAAATATTTGTTTTAAAAGTAATTATGACACCCTAAGCTGAAAGTAATTCCGCAGATAATCTGAATGGACCTGTTTTTCCATCCTGAATTTTAAATTGAGACCACATTTTTAAAAAAAAAAATTTATTGAAGCTTTAACAGTAAAATATTCTAAAAATAAAAGATCCGAGTTTATCCATTAAAGGCAAATATTCATCTGGACGTGAATAAAATGAACTAAATTACGCAAGTTTAAAATTTATTTATATGGCCAATTGTCATAAAAACTATGGTAATCACTTTGAAGACTCTTTTTTAAAAACTGTAGGTGCATGTATTTCTCCTTTTTTATTGGTATACAAGTTTCATATAATGATGGAACACTTTCTAGTTCACAGGCGCGATTATTCCGTTTATTTCCAGGTACACGATATTCGAACTCAAAGTAATTTCCGGGTGTCTTAGTTTGTAAAATAAACAGCCATCTAGGCTATATTTTAAAGCGCGTATGCCCGTTACCAAAAGATTACCCACTTTCTTTCTAGGTCGCAAAGATGTGGGAAACTGTAGTTTTTTGAAATTTTTAAAGAAGCCATGGTCCAGATAATATACCTGGTAAGGTCTTGGTTTTTCACGAGCTCGCATACATATTCCAACATAGTCAGCTGATACATTTATGTTGGTATGACGAATTTTTCGCTCAATAACAGAATGCATGGAATCTGCTTCCATTTGCGTATGACCTTTCTCAAGAAATTTCTGTTCAATAGTTATATTGAATGTCATAGAGAGATTAATTAAACTGTTGGCCAAGATAGAATTTCTGTTCTGTGAGGTACAACTGTCGCTATACAAGAACAGATTTTGCCCCGGCTGTAGATAATTTTTAATATGATCCTTTATAAACTGGCAACCGATGGAAGCATACTCGTTTGCCGTTACGCCCCCAGCTGACTCATGCCAAATATAGCAGTACCCATCTTTTGTTTTTAAGTTGAAGAAAGTGAAATTGTGTACAATGAGCTTAGTCTTGAAGTAAAGTGAAGAAACGTTTGATTTTGGTGATAACAATACTGATTGTAGGTCCATATAAAAAACCATATTGGCTGATTATTTGTTTCTAGACTTCTCACTTCTCGCTTCTAGTATTTTTTCTCGATATAAGGCGAATTGTTCATCAGCTAAATTTCCAGTTTTGTGTGCCACACATGCGTCACACTCATCCTTTTTTGTCCGGAAAAGTGATAAGTTCATTTTATCAGACATGGTGAAACGACGCAATGGATAGATAAGAGTCTTTTTTCTGTAGACACCAATTTTTATAAAACTTATAAAGTGCAGACTTAGATTGCCAATTGGGCTCCAGGTAAAGTTTTGTCGATGAAGCTCGACAGTAATGAGACACAACTTTAGGAAGTTCATTAAAAAATATTTTAGCTTTTTCTTCAAGTCTGTATAGCGTCCACGTTCTACAGGATCGTGGGTTCTGCATTATTGTCGTGTCTTTGCTCTTTTTTATTTTTGACTTCATTCTGCTTTTTCAACCAATCGAGAATCATATTTTCTTTCACGCCATGGGTATTCAAGAACATTTGTTTACATACCCTTTTCCGCTCATCATTTAATTTAAGGTGATATATTAAAGACTCGCTTCTCCTAGAAACACCGTCCGAAACTCTATTTCTACTTCTTTTTGTGAATATAGAATCAATTAAAAAATATGTTTAAACTTTTCTCTCTTTCCAGCCCATATCAGACCAAAAGTGAATATAGTATTCCTTTCTTCATCAGAAAACGTCCTACAGTGCAATGATTTACCCTTCAAAGAAGCTTTTGCAATTACACGGTTCCTTCATTTTTCTTTTTGAACATTATATTTCCATTTTCCGTCAATTTCCGTTATTCTCCCAATCTTCAGTACGCGCCATTTGTCTTTTCTTTCTTTTTATTGCAGTGTTTTTATTCGCCTCTTCAGATTCCATTTCAATCTCAGATTTACAGTCGGGATCTTTTCCGGCATTATTTGCATTTTTCTCTTCTATTACAAGTTCGACTGCAGGAGTTTCAAACAATTTTCTGTCGTAGTATAATGTTCCATTTCAATAATATCAACATCAGAATCGGGATTTTTGGTAACGGTTTCTGTTAGATAAGTCTCTATCTTCTTATCAAGGATGTTGTTTTCTATCCATAGACTAGGGTCATCTTGTTCCTTAAGGGTGTCACTAAAATCTTCTCTTTCAACACTAAGCGGGACGGCGTTTAAGTTCGTCAGATTAGGCAATTCAGTTTCTTTAAAGCCATCAGTAATTTCTGGAATATCTAGTATCAGCAATTTGTTATTTGATGATTCATTTAAAAAGCCATTATTGTTAGCAAAGATATTTTCTAGCTGCGGCTTGTTCTGATTATCGGCGATGAATATATCACTCTTGTTATTTTCTACAAATCCGACGCCTGAGAAGGCATAAGGATAAGTGAAAGAAAGAGAAAGTTATTTTCTACATTGGTTTGTTGTTCACAATTCGACATAATTATTTGATATGGAAGCGAACATCGTGAACCTCGATCCTGAAAAAATATTTAGTTGTAAGGTCCTCGACTCCATCCTTAAAATAATACATTTTTTTTAAGTTTAAGGTATTTGCTTACCCAAAAAAACTAATAAATGGTCTTATTCCCGTATTTTTAAGTTGTGTGACAACAAACACTGCAAAGGAATCTGTTTAGGTTTTTTGAAAACCTAATTTTTAATGGAAATAAAAACCTTTTTTTACTATTCCAATAGCATTCCATTGCCATGGATAGCTGATAATGGATAATTCTATAACTATACAAATACATAAAACGATCCCGCATCTCCCCAGCATCATGATGTCTGAGCAAATTTAGTATTTTAGAAAAACCCGTAAGTCCAAGACAAATGCAAAATGGCAATTGAGGATGTAAAACCATTAGATTTTAGTAAATAAATGTGTTGAACATGTTTGCATGTACTTACCGTTCATATTTATACACTTATACACTCATCAAATCTAACTTGCAGAATTGCACAACATCGGGAGGTAAACACTGAGCAAGTCTATTGTTTACATCCAAATGGCGTTTTGATTGTGGACATTTATATTTGATACCGGCGAGGACTTATGGGAAATTCTTGTTTAGGAATAGTAAATTATAGAAACATTTTGGAGATACGATATTTTCTTCAACTGTAGGTTTTTTAATTATGTCATATATGGCGCGAAAAGGTCGATTTTCATAAAATGTGGACTTCGGGTTTTTCTGATTAAGGCGACGATAGCCAAAGATAAGAAAGCATTTAGAGTAGTGATCGCCAACCACCAACCTCCGTTGGAGGAAAGCATGACAAGAAAAAAAACCTCTGATTATCTATATGGATAGCGATGAACACATAATAACGGGAGAGGCCTATGTCCTAAGACGAATAGAACGAGGCTATGTAGATAATATGCCAAACGGAAAACAGAAATTATACTTATATGTTGTAATAACAGTGAACAAGAGGAAAATCTCTGATATTTTTAATAGTACGAATAGATTAAGTGTTAATTATATATTTTAAATACAAAGAGGAACAGAAAGTTATTTATTTAAATAGGCAGAGAAGTAACAGATTATTTACTGCCGCGGTTAGCGGCACTAAATCTGAGTCTCTGCTGTGTGAAACATACAATTATTTCTTCGATTGTTTGTACAGTGTGTTTAAAACAATTAAATTAAAATGAAAACTTTTTATAACGGATATACAATTTTTAATATTTTTTCTAATCTAATAATTAAATAGTATTTTTTAATTATTATTGTCGATTAGACCTTAAATTGTATACATAATAATATCTAACGAAATATAATAAATATAATGTTAAATATCGACAATAATAGTGCACAGTGAAGTTACCCTACGTATGTGTGATGTGGAAGTAATTGTTTGATTCCATGGGTCTGCTTAAATTACATTATCATTGCCGTTGCTAAGTAAAGTCTGGGTTGCTATGTACCTTTTCTGAATTATTTAGACGAAAATCGCCCTTTTTATCCGTTTATCTTAAGATTGTAAGTTGTTTGGAGAAGAGAATAATCTATATTTAGAGATATTTTCTAAAATAATGGAAAGTGATGAAGAACACCTCCCGAAATTAAAGAATTGGCAAAAGATGCATATATAATTTGTTGCCTACAAAATCCAGAAAATTGTATGAAATATGTTATAGAAAATTTATGGATTACCGCAATAACAAGAAGATCGGATCATTTTCAGAAAACGTTTTATAGTCCAGTCATTATAGTAGGTTCACCTCGGAATTCGAGATACCCAGCTGTAAGTCTGTAAATACTTGTATATTGGCACCCTAAAAGTTGTCTCAAAACCTACATATGGTAGGGTGTAAGCAACTATTAAATTTCAAGGTCAAAGGTCACAAAAATCGGTTTTTTGCGCTTTTATAGAAATATCTCATTTCCTATGCTATTTGTATTTATTATCAATATTGTAGAATACAAAATTCTCTACAAATTTTGTTTAAAAAAATGTTTTATACGATGAACCGTTTTCGAGATAGAGGGCGGAGTGCGCGCGGTCACCGCATCACTTCAGGTCAACCGGTGCCTCCGGTCGCTAACGCGCCATATATAGTTGGTGAACTATCGATAAATCAATGATTATAAATATTTGTCAATTTTTATTAACTATTATATTATATTTTATCATTTTTTTCCCAACTTATCCACTTTTTATACAGTATTAATTTATTTAACAACACTTACCTGCCCATGTAATTGCAGAATTGCTAATGAAAATATAAGAATTATATTTGAATTTTAACCTAATTAATATTAATAACTTCTTACATGATGAAAAAAAACAAATAAATTATGAATTCATCTGTTTATTAAAAAATATCATTCAATACATTTATTTGTATTAAAAGTAAAAAAAAATGGAATAAAGGGTACAAAAACTACAATTTATAATTTTAATCATCTTCTTCCTCTTCATCGTCGTCTTCTGGCTGCTGGTAAATTTCAAACTGGTCTTCATTATCGTTTTCAACGACATTTGTCTCAAGTTCTTCCATGATTTCGGGGTCAAAGGTTCCATCTTCGTTAATGTCGCTTTGATATTGTAGAGCATTGAGACAAGCTTGCCCATTACATTGGCCACAAGCTAAAGAGCATTGCAAGCCCGCTTTCCTGCATCCGCATCGCGAACCACAACCAGTCTTGCAGTTGTATTTAGCAAATCTTCTGGAGCAGGTGGTAAAATTGTCATGATAGGCTCCAGAAAATCGTTTCGCATTGCCCAACCCCACACCTGGGGTTCCAAATCATGTCCTAACCAAGTTTGAACTTGATAGTATACACGGTTGAAATGTTGATGAGCAGCTGCACTTGTTGGTGGAATATTTGAAAGCTGCACAGGTTTATTAAGTTTTGTAGACTTGACGTAATGCATATAACGAAGATGATCGAGACTTTTCACAGATTTCGGAGCATTATAGACTGCCAATAAGGTTTGAGTTCCACTCTCTAATAATCTCTGGGCCGAACAATTTTCTTCCTCAAATGCTGCAGCTAGTTCATCCAAATTTGTCAGTTTCTCAAAAACTTTTAAAAACGATTTTTTTCCCTTTTTAAAAAGCGCAGAAGTTGTGTCACAGCCACTTAATGCGTGCAGAAATAAAATATGTTTTTTGGAATGAGGATAATTATCAAAACTTTTAGTCGAGTATATCTCCGTTTTTACATTTCCTTTCCCAACTTTTTTAAAGAAAATTTCTTGTTCGTAAGACAGTGTACGCCCAATTAAAATGACAAGTAAATCAATATCTTGTCCTATTATAACTGCAGCTTTTTAAGCCTTTGATTCTTCAATTGCAGTTTCAACAATAAGAATAAGAATAGTAAACGGTTATCAGTGTTATTGAATAGATATAGATTTAATGCATGAAGAAAATGATAAAATATAATATTATAGTTAATAAAAATTGACAAATATTTATAATCATTGATTTATCGATAGTTCATCAACTATATGGCGCGTTTTCGACCGGAGGCACCGGTTGACCTGAAGTGATGCGGTGACCACGCGCTCTCCGCCCTCTATCTCGAAAACGGTTCATCGTATAAAAAATTTTTTCAAACAAAATTTGTAGAGAATTTTGTATTCTACAATATTGATAATAAATACAAATAGCAAAAAACCCATAGGAAATGAGATATTTCCAAAAAAGCGCAAAAAACTGATTTTTGTTTCCTTTGACCTTGAAATTTAATAGTTGCTTACACCCTACCATATGTAGGTTTTGAGACAACTTTTAGGGTGTCAATATACAAGTATTTGCAGACTTACAGCTGGGTATCTCGAATTCCGAGATTTTTACCTAATTTAAGCTTAAATGACTGGACTATTACTTGCGTACTTTGCAGAATTAGCTAAGAAATTGAAATCTTCGACATTATCGTCTACATATTCTATGCTTAAGACTACATGCATCATATTAGTGTTTTAAATGAAACTCAATGTTTCTAGCTAATTCCACAATATAATGAAAAATGTTGAAAAAACTAAAAAATTGACAATTGTTTCGATAACTGGATAATATCGTCAGAATGACAGAAGTTACATTTCATTTGATGCCTACCTGAAGTTTAGTTGTTATTTTTGGCTAGACCAAAACCAAGACAATTATCACTTAAGAAGACAGTTTAATAGTGGAGAACTCCCTAGATTTATGTGTTCATTGACGACTTCATATTGTGGGTTTCTTAAGTGTCTTCTAATTTCCAACTCTTCAAGGAAATCCAGTTCTTGTTTCTTATCATAAATATGTAGTACTTCTAGTTCTGTGTTAGGTGTCAATTAATGATTGGTGTCAAGTAGATGTTTTGCGTAATGGGACTTAACTGGTTGTTTTAATCTGTATGCTCGTAAGTGTTCACTGTATCAGATTACAAAATTTCTAAGGGTCTGACCCAAATAGACAACATTACATTCTGGACATTTGAGTTTATATATACCTGATTTCTTTAATGGTGGTATTTTTGTTTTTACATTTAACAATTTTGTACTTACGTTACTTTCTGTTTTAAAAGAAATTGTTGTATTCGTTTCTAAAGATATTATCTTTGATATATTATTAGACATATTTCCTGCATATGTGATGGTTTTATATGAAAATTTAGTCCTACTAAAAGGTAGTGGTTATATACTGGTTTTTACCTACCGAAATGTTATGTTTTTGATTTACTATTTTGTCTTTAAACTGCTGTTTTCAACGTACGATTTTATATCAATTTTTTATATTGTAGTGAGAATTGAGAATGTTTAATTTTTGTTTTCAATACATAGTTAGTAATAACGTGTTTTATTTCTTAACTACCCCAAAGCTCAAAGATTTCAAAGTACCGGCTGGCTTAAACTAAATATTATGATCATTTAGGCTGTCACAAAACACTGTAGAGTACTTTTATAGGCTGAAAGTATCTTATTCAGTACAAAAGTACCTAAGTATCCTAGATACTGGAAAAGTATCGAAGTATCTTAGATACTAGAAAAGTATCGAAATATCTTAGATACATAACAGTATCTTAGATACTCAAAGTATCTTAGATACTCGAAAGTATGTAAGACATTTTTACTAAAATACTTCTCCAATATTTTGTATTATTAGATACTTTCACAAAAAAATATCTTAGATACTTAGTATGTTAAGATACTTTTTCCCTCAAGTATCTTAAAAGTATCTAGATACTCTTAAAAAGTATCTTTTACAGCTATGCCTATCTACGAAGATAAGAATTTAGAAATGATAAATTTTGAATTTAGTATTAAATAAATGATTTTTACTTTTCCGCCAACCCTATCTTCGATGCGAGAACAGTATTGGTTTACCCCAAGAAAAGTTGAAATTTTTTTTGAGTTTTTTTTACATTTTTCATCAAGAACAATACGAAAAAACGGTTTTTAGAAAAAAATCCTGTGGGTATGTCGTCGTCGGCCACTTTGCGTTACATGTTTTGTTAGCACGGTACAGCCTCCGGAGTACAACAAGTCAGCAATTTTATGATTGAATAATGTTCAGGACATTTCAGAGATGAACCCTATTGATTTTCAGCTCACCAGAGCCAGTACAACGGGTGCTATGGTACTTGAAGTACGATATTTTTGTAATTTTTTGGGAAATTTCAGTTTGTTAGCACGATACAGCCGCCGTAGTGCAACAAGTCACAAATTTTATGATTGAATATTATTCAGGACATCTCCCAGATGAACCGTATTGATATTCAGCTCACCAGAGCCCGTACAACAGATGCTATAGTACTTTAAGTAGGACATTTTTGTAATTTTTGGAGAAAATTCAGTTTGTTAGCACGATAAAGCCCCCGGCGTATATACCAGAGCTAGTACAACGGGTGCTATGGTACCTGAAGTGTCACATTTTTTATACAGCCTCCGGAATGTATACAAGTGAACAATTTTATAATTGGATATTTTTCAAGGTGTCTCACAGATGTACCCTATTAATTTTCAGCTGACTAGAGCGAGTACAGCGGGTCCTATAAATCCAGATATAGTAAATTTTTTGTTATTTTGGGAGAAACTTCAACTTCATATTTTTAAATACGGACCAAGATTTTTCATATTAATTTTTGAGTACATATTACCTCAAATACAGTGATGTACGTTTCGACACAAATTATACATTATCAGGAACTTTTTTAAAATATTCTCAGTAGGCTTATGGCTTTTTTAAATATTATCTCAATTTTTGCTTGAGATAGAATGAAATTGAGGTAGAAAACAGAAAATATATAATATTTGAAGCAACCATAGGGTAGGTACAAAAATATTTCAAAAAATTTCCTGAATATCTATAATTTGTGTTGAAACGTACATCATTGTAGTTGCACACTCAAATGACCATACTGTATAAATGCGAAATAAGAGCACGGTGAAAAATGCAATCTTATCAAAAATAATAAAACGCCAATTGTAATAATTAATTTCTATTCTGGAGTGTCAGAAAAAATAGTTAACAGTTAACATAAAATTTACTAATGAACTAAAAAATATATTACAGATAGGTACCTAGATACAAAAACGGTTCATATAATAATGTATAAAAAGTAAATTAGGCTGAAAAAAAACCTTTATTACCTACATCTAGTTAATACTTATACATATATTAGGAACACTAAAAACTTTAAATATAAAATAATAATCATTGTTTGACAAATATTTTTCTTAAGCCTACACGAATACCAAGAGTTTAAACATAACAATGTTCTAGCTGATTCTGCGTTAAGACGGTTCCTATGTTTTCTTATTACGAGTCGTTCCTTTGAAAATAGTCTTTCAGCAGTAACACTGGTAGTAGGTATGGCTAATATATCCCTAGCCATTTCAGCTCGACCAGCTCTTTCTCCGTCTACATATTTTTGATATTCGGCTCTTGCTACCTCTCTGTTGTTTATTTATTCATTCATTTATTTATTTATTTCTTTATTTATATCCAAACAGACCTTGCGGTCTAATCACAAGGATAATATTATAACAAAAAAAATTATATAGAATACATCAACAAACATAGGTAAGTTTAAATCTATGCTATAACCTAAGTTACCAAAAAAAAGCCTATGACAGAAAATGTAAAACACATCTAAACAAAATGGATGATAGATGATGATGAGACGAAAACAGCTGCTATATCGATAAATTAACAATTTGTCTCAATACTGTCTTACGCAAGACATTTTTGGAAACTGACCAATCTTGTTGATGCTAATGCTCGGTTTTTTATATAAGCCAGTCATAAATTCGTCACTACTTGTTGATGATGAATCTTTCTCTGTTTCTGTTTCCGTCGCAGTGGCGATAGTAGCAGTTGGTTTTACGTAAAATGAATAGAAGATTTCATCAAATTTCTTCAAAGATCCTTCTTTAATTTGTCTTCCCCACGGGGTCAAATTAAATGGCTCTATTTTGTGCCTCGGAACTAATACTAACGCCGCACAATAAACCCAATTCGTATTATAATAATGCTTCAGCATTTTGACTCTCCCTGCTTGAAACGCTTCTATTAAGGTGTCTTTTACATCTGTAGCTTCTATATCATTAAGAGAAAATAAAAAAAGATGTCAATTTTTTAAATTAAGGTCAGATTTCAGTTTTTTGGACGAATTGTGTTATTTGAATCAACGACAACGTTTCGGTGTAGTCCACACCATCACACAGTGCAAAGAGTGCGGATAGAATCTGAAAATTTAAGAATATGCAGGGTATTCCATTTTAAAAAATGGATTTTTTTACCGGTCTGGTTTTTTGGAGCACCCTGTATAGACAAAAATAATTTTATAACAGGCACCTCTTAACCCTTCGTCAAACGTTTTCCTGCTACCTTTATTGGTGCAGGAGATATTGACCTTTGTCGCACTAATGGGCTACCCTGTAGTAAATATCAAGCAAAGTTTTAACGCATTAAGGTTAGGTTCTGTTATATTTGATGTATATTGCACACAATTCATGTCAAATATGGTAGAACCAAACCTCAACGCGTTCAAAATTTAGCTCGGTTTTTACTATTTGGTTTAAATCACGAGAGAAACGAGACGAGACAAGGTCGCCTCTCGTCTCGTCTCGCCCTCTCTCGACGAGACGAGAGACACATTTTCTCTCGTCTCGCGGCAACATTTAAAAATACGCTCATTTATTGTAGTGGAACATGTAAATTTCTACAGAAAATATGAAGATTGTAGACCATCAGGATGGCTACCTAATTTGTTTTTGAATACAATAATGGTAATGCATACAAACAATCGCTTGGTATCCATAAATTTGGAAAAATGCCAGAAGAAATAGTAAAATTTTTAAAATTACCGAACCCACAAGAATTTACTGGGCATTATTTTCGCAGAAGTTCTGCACCATTTATTGATGGACTCTGGGGCAGATATAACCACGATAAAAAGATATGGGGGTACAAGATCATCCACAATAGCCGAAGTTTATATTGAAGTCTATAGTTGCAAAAACAAATGTTAGTGAACGACTTTTTTCGGATTCCAAAGATCAACATAATTATCATCGGTTGTAGCACTAGACCACAAATAAATAAAAATAATTAGACTATGATTACAAAAGTATAAACGGATTATCAAGCCAGTGGAGTAATGTTGGAAAATTGTTTGCAAATTACTATAAATATTCACAACAAGTAATATGTGTTATATGTAGAATTTCATTTACTTACATTTTTGTTAAGTTCTGTGTTTTGATATAATTATTAATGTTACAGTTAAAACTATAATAAAATTCTGAATTTTGTCTTGTAGCTATTTTGGACCAAAAAAAGTCATCGCTAATAACAATTATCGTTATTTTTTAACCGGTCCAGAATGTCCCTAATTTACCAAAATATATCGAGCCATCCAAAAAAAAAACATAATTGGAGTAAGCTTTGAAATTTTGTTGGTTAAGTAGCCACTCTACTCTTTGACCATAGAATATCATTTTAACCCACAAAGTATGTGTTTTGTCACATAACACATATGTTTTATCTTAAAATGTCATTCTTTGTTAGTGTCTAGTTAAACATTAAAATTTCAAAGCATACTCCAATTATGTTTTTTTTTTGGATGTTCGTATACTATACTGTACCTTGGTATAGATAATTTATTATACAGTGACTACATTTACTAGAGTAACTTTATTGATCGGACACTCATGCAGAGCAAGATTTCAAAAAAAAAGATGATTTTTTGAATGCTTAGTTAGGCATTAAAAATAATTTTTTCTGCCTAGGCAGTAGAACTGTTACTTCTATGATCGGTAAATCTGACGTCTGATGCCAATCGAAGAAAAGAAAACTTTATTTAAAATCGTTTTTAATGTGGAAGAATTAAACCAAGTCTTAGTTTCACATTGAAAATATTTATTTATATGCAAAGTTTAACAAAAATAAGTAGGCAGTGAGTATGATGGCGATATGTATAGGAAATAAGAATAAATTTTTATGAAAAACCGGTCAGACAAGCAATAATATGCTTGTGTCTATTTTATGTAACTAATTAATAACGAACTTGTCCACATAATGATAAATTCAAAAAGTTAAGAAGTCTAAACCGAGTAGCCTTGTATTTATCATCAGGGTTGTATTAGGTGATTAATGTAGTGACTGAGATAAAAGTACAAAAATAATATAAATCAAAATGAAATCCTTTATTTTATTTATCATACAATAAAACTTCTAGGAGATATGTCTCCACCAAGCTTGATCATTTATTTGTTACCATTTCACCGAGGGCTAAAAACTCCAATCATTTGATAAATTAAAGAAATATATCTGTAATTGTTTTCTCTTCAATATTCAACAGATTTAAAAAGTCATTATATACAGTCGAATATAAAATTAAAAAATATTTAAACAATTTCTATTTTTGTTGAGTTTGGGTGTATATTTCCATAAGATTTCATTTTTTCTTCCTCTACAAACTAATTTTTGACGCATTTTCCTTTACAAATGACAAAATGGTAATAAAAGTTCAAATGTTGAAATTTATTGTTTTCGAGGAATTTTGTTTTTACCAAAATAAATTTGATTCAGTTTCAAATTCAAAGTTGCAAATATGTGCAATATGTATCAAAAGTATAGTTCAGGCTGGTGAGATAAAACCGTAGGACATACGTCACGAACCAATGATTCATATAATGATATCTTATTTAGAAAATGCCCTAATTAACTGCTAAAATATTCCAAATGATCCAGGAACTTGATGATTCTTCAAACAAATTTACTAATGGCCAGAATTAAATGCTACAATACCAAGAACCAAAATATCGGTGATAAGATTTACAGATAAATAATGCAAAAGATACCATCAACTGGGCGTTCTCTATTCTACTCGTCTTTATAGAGGTACCACACCTGCTGATATTAAAGATATTTCCATAATGCCTTACTGAAGAGACTCACTTTTTCTATATTTTTTGATAAAATTTTAAAAATTGGAGCCAGTCCTTACCTGGCTAATGTATTCAATAAATGCTTTCACTTTTAGCAAGCAGTTATTTTTATATCCTTAAGAAATATAAATTATGCGTGTTGTTATGTAGGATTTGAGGCATTTTTAAAAATAACATTATTTATTATGTTCAAAGATGTGACGATGTCATATTATGAGGCCGTCAACAAGAGATGTCCTTAATAAAAATAATGGTTAACTAATTAAAATACAATAATTCACCAAAATATTTTTATAATTTGGTTCTGGCGTTTGTTTAGATTAAACAACTCTTGGAACCTGGTTGATAAAATATGGATCCTCAACACAATACATATATATTGTGGACAAAATATCAAATATCTCTTATGTATCGTCTATCCAATATACACCAAAAAAATTAGATATAGGTAAGTAGATGGATGCTCCGTTAGGACAATTTTGACCACCCGGTTGGTTACGATATAGGGTTTAAACTTTTGTTATCTGTCTCCAAGAAACAAACGCATTTTTCTCTTTTGCACAACAGTACAAGAACTAACATCCATGTTCCAAAAGGTAGCGATCATAAGGACTTCAAGATCAGTTATCAGATTCTTGAACTCTAAGATAATCTATATTATATCTTCTATTCGACTGGCATAAAACACGTTCAAGAAATATTTTATAATTAAATTAACTGTCTCGACCCATACTTCGTGGAATCTACTCTTATTACTGTTTTAAATTAAACGTACTGTTACTAGATAATTCCACAATATATTAAAAAAAATGTTTCGATATTAAATATCATCGTCAGAATGACAGAAGTTACATTTCATTTTATGCCTACCTGATGTTTAATAATTATTTTTGGCCAGACCAAGAAGTTACCTACCTAGTGATTGACTTAATATACACTACTCCAAGAATTTAACGCACCACCAAAAAATAACCAAAAGTTTAAAGTAAATTTTTGTCTAAACTGCTTGTCCGATTTGAATGAATTTTTTTTTAATGACAGGTTGACACTTCCAGAGAGTTAGTGTACTACTGTATTTGCATACAAACTTATTTTTGTATAAATACGGGGTGTTGCAATGATAACCTGATTTTTTCATAAAATTTGTAACACCCTGTGGAGATCGACAGTAACAATATCAACTTAAAATTAAAATCAAACTGTAGCTTTATCTTTTTGTAACATTTTGTATTTTTATTTACTCTATTATCTTGGCCACAACAAAAGAAAAACAATTTTATAGCATAACATGTTTTTTATTAAAATTTATAATAATAAAAGTGAGTAGCAGGCTATGAAAAACAATAAGTTACAGTAAATTATCATTAGCTAAATATAGGTGTCAAAAAGCATTTCATAGAAGTATATTTTCAGTGTTAGCCCTTACGTTTTTTTTGTAAAAACCTTTATTTTAATTAATATGCAACGTGAAACACGAAATCTTACTGGCGAAGAATGTGCTCAAGCATTAATATTGTTCGAGGAAGGCTGGAATTACCGAAGAATTGGTAAACGATTTAATGTATACCATACAACAGTTTCACGTGTTATACAAAGATATAGAGACACTGGAAGTCATGGTCGTAGCCCGGGACAAGGAAGGAATCGAATAACAACCCCTAATCAGGACCATTTTTTAAGATTATCGGCATTAAGACAACGTTTTGTAACAGCCCGGACCCTTCAAACCCGGATTCGAGATGCTACTGGTGTACAAATTTGTGGTGAAACAGCTTGTCAGCGGCTACGAGAACACAATTTGAGACCTAGAATTGCTGCTCGGGGGCCAGCTCTAACTAGAGATCATCGAAGAGCGAGGCTGAATTTTGCCATGGAACATCGTAACTGGTTAGAAGCGGAATGGCAACAGGTATTATTTACAGATGAGTCAAGATTTTGTTTGTACAATAATGACAGGCGCATACGTGTATATCGACGCCCTAACGAACGATATGCTCAGTGTAATTTCTCAAATAAGACATTATTTGGAGGAGGATCTGTGATGGTCTGGGGAGGTATTTCTTTGACTGGTCGCACAGAACTTGTGGTCATAAATAATGGAAGCCTTACAGCTGAAAGGTACATATTGGAGGTTTTAGACCAACATGTAATGCCATATGCGCCATATATAGGGCAAGTATTTTTGTTGATGCATGATAATGTCAGGCCTCATGTTGCTGGAGTTGTGAGGAATTATCTAGAGGAAGTTGGCATCGATACCATGGCATGGCCAGCTAGAAGCCCTGATTTAAATCCCATAGAGAATCTCTGGGACACTCTTGGAAGGAGGTTACGAGAGGAACGGTACTTGAACATCTTGGAAGATGTGGGGAAGCGACTGATTTAAATATGGGAAGAAATTGACCAAAACGATATACGGTCGCTTATTTTAAGTATGGGCCGTCGGTGCCAAGCAGTTATTTCTGCCAGAGGCGGAAATACTCGCTACTGACTATTTTTTACGTTTTGTTTCTTTGTTTTTCGTTGTTAATGTTGGATAATAAATTTTAATAAAAAACATGTTATGCTATAAAATTGATTTTCTCTTGTTGTGGCCAAGATAATAGAGTAAATCGAAAAACTAAATGTTACAAAAATATAAAGCTACAGTTTGATTTTAATTTTAAGTTGATATTGTTACTGTTGAACTCCACAAGGTGTTACAAATTTTATGAAAAATCAGGTTATCATTGCAACACCCCGTATTTATACAAAAATAAGTTTGTATGTAAATACAGTAGTACACTAACTCTCTGGAAGTGTCAACCTGTCATTCAAAAAAAAATTCATTCAAATCGGACAAGCAGTTTAGACAAAAATTTACTTTAAACTTTTGGTTATTTTCTGGTGGTGCGTTAAATTCTTGGAGTAGTGTATTATGTTAATAGAAAAAAGAAGAAGATATGATATTACAAATATTAAAGCTTAGATATTATTAGCCCTATGGGGATATCCTGGATATTTTTTCCCAATTAAGATCAGTATAACTATGCAATGATATAGAAAATCAGGAAAACTATATCTGCTGATCTTTACAATTATCACTTAAGAAGACATTTCAAAAGTCAAGAACTCCCTAGATTTATCTGTTCATTGTCAACTTGATATTGTGGGTTTCTTAAGTGTCCTCTAATTTCTAATTCTTCAAGGAAATCCAGTACCTGTTTCTTATCACACATATGTAGTACTTCTAGTTCTGTGTTAGGTGTCAATGAATATTTGGAGTCAAATAGATGTTTTGCGTAGTGGGATTTATCTAGTTGTTTTAATCTGTGTACTCGTAAGTGTTCACTGTATCTGATTTCGAAATTTATAGAAAAAACGGTTGTCAGAAAAAATCCTGTGTGTATGTCGTCGTCGTCGGCCACTTTTCGTAACATGTCTTGTTAGCACGATACAGCCTCCGGATTGCAACAAGTCACCGATTTGATTGATTGAATATTGTTCAGGATATCTCACAGATTTTCAGCTCACCAGATCCAGTAAAACGGGTGCTATGGTACTTGAAATACCACATTTTTGTCATTTTTGGAAAAATTTTGGTTGGGTTTGTTAGCACGATACAGCCTCCGGAGTGCATACAAGTGACCAATTTTATGATTGGATATTGTTCAGGGAGTCTAATAGATGAACCCTATTGTTTTTCAGCTCACTAAAGCCAGTACAACAGGTGCTATGGTACTGGAAGTATCACATTTTTGGTAATTTTTGTAAAAATTTCGGTTCGTTAGCACAGCTTCCGGCGTGTATACAAGTGACCGATTTTATGATTGGATATTCTTCAGGGCGTCTAATAGATGAACCCTAGTGAGTTTCAGCTCGCCAAAGCCAGTACAACGGGGGCTATGGTACTCAAAGTACCACATTTTTGGTGCTGTTATTCTTTGACTAAATGATATCCCAACGGTTTTTCGGCTTAATCCTAAGATGTGCGTATCCGTGCCAAGGGGATGCATGACAGTGAGCCTATCATCTGTCACTAACGGAACCTTCGAGATACTAGGCGCCCTCTCGTCGTAAGCCTTGTCACGGTAATGCAGGGCTCTGCCGTGATGGATATCTTTATCCTAGCTACTCGTGGGACTCTTATGGAAGAAGTAACCATAAATAAAAATTTAAAAAACTGCAGAGGAGGTAGAAGTTGATCTATCGGCTCCAACTGACCTTCTTGCAACCTCCGAACAGGAACGAGAACTACTCAGTTCTCCAACTCCTGAGAGTAAACCTAGGAAACTAGGTGGTGCAGCCAGGAAGCGACTCAGTCGTCTCCTCAAGAGTGGGGTACCTTACCAATCCGCCTTGCACCAAATTCTAGAGCAGCGAAGCGGGATCAATCGCAAGAGAGGAAACTTTCTCCCTCTGTGGCTGGTGCTAGCAAGCGTTTACGCTCTAACGATAACTCACCTGAACAGGAGGCAAAAAACAACGCTCGGCTGAATCAGTGGTAACCTCAGGTGAAATTGACTTACAAAAGCCCTCTTATGCTGTATCCGGCATCAATGTGGGAATTTTACACCTTGAACATCCGACAACCTCTATAGCGACCAAACAAATGGAATCTCTTCAGTATGCCATTATGGTCGCTGTAGAGGATATTCCCGAAGGTGGTCCAAAAGTGCAGTTCCAGAACTGCACTTTCCGGCTTGGTTGGCTACAGGTCACCTGTGTAGATCAGGAGAGTGTTTAGTAGTTGACTGGCGTAGTCAATACACTTCAACCATGGGATGGTGCCCCACAGAAATGCGTCTCAGGTGACCAACTCCCAAAGCCACACATCCGTGTGGCTTATATACCTGACGAGGGCAGTCGTAGACTAACTTCTGAACAGTTCATCACTAGACTGAGGAAAATGAACCACGTTCTGTTACCCTTGGAATAGACTGTTCTACACAAGGTAATTACAGGCCCTGTTCAAACATGGACCTTTGCCATTGATGATCGATCTATGGCCGCGTAGGAAAGAGTCGGCTTTAAGCCATACTTGGGTTTTGGACAGTTTGTTTTCCGCCCTAAAGCCCAGTCCTCCCAACTGGCATCAAAACCGAAACCCTCGAAGAGATCCGAGGAAATCCATGGTCCGGGCCGATTGGAAAACCTCCTGCGGCGGTGAGGAGAACTGACTCTTCCCACAAGAATAGGGGAAGTGTACCGCCGGCACTGAGCAGGGTACCAGCTATCCAAAAGGGAAACCTGGTTTCCCCAAAAAGAAGACGGGTAACGTTTCTTCAAGGGAACTTGAAAAGGGGACTGGACCTGCTGTCCTGAAATCGAAGACCGGTATGGCCTCGACCAAGGGATCAAAACAACCAGCTGGGTCAGCCGTGACGAAAGGCGATCTAACCTCCTCGATGGCACCAACCACAACCTCATTCCTAGGAGGAGCAGATGGTGGCGTCTCATTTGACCCACCGTCTGATCTCTCCTGAGGATCTGAGAGACACAAGTTTGCCTGCGGCTCTCCATATTCGCCACATTCAACTGTTTACAGGCAAATTTAAAGCATGCCTAGGCCGCTTCTTACATCCTTGGTAAAAGGTTCAAGCGCGAATTGATCGACCTTGCCTTCCTGCAAGAACCATGGACAGGAAACACAGACCGAGTAACTGGTCTCAGCAATATTCCTGGTGAGGTAGTAGTCTGTCCTGGGGTGAAATTAATTATTTTTTGCTTACAGGCTTTTGCACTCCTGACGTAGTAGCCATCCAAGTGTCCCTACCGGAGAAGAATGGTATGACTACATAGTCGCCTGCTCTGCGTAATTCCCAGGAGACATGGATACTGTACCTCCCCTCACTATACGGCGGCTAATCGACTATAGCAAGAAGAACAGACTCCAGCTAGTCATGGCCTGTGACGCCTATTCACACCATACATCGTGGGGCAGCACAAATATAAATCATAGAGGTGAGTTACTTTATGATTATATACTAGGGGAAGAGCTATCTGTTATTAATAAGGTCTCTGAACCAACCTTTGTAACCAGAAACAGATCAGAGGTGTTAGATTTAACTATCAGCTCAAACTTTCTGAGCAATAAAATACGAAACTGGGCTATATCTACTGAGCCTTCGTTCTCAGATCATAGACATATTCATTTCAACATTGAAATGGGTCCAAGGCCAGTAGTGGAATATCGCGCCTCAAAAGCTACTGACTGGAGTGGATACAAAAATTCCTTCCAACGGTACATTGAGGACGGTTTCACTACAATTAACAGTTGTGATGGGATATATACTGTGGCGGAAGAGCTTCGTAAAGCAATGATCTCCTCCTATCATGAAAACTGTCCACTCAAGACAAAAAAGACAAAAAGAGATAATCGCAACTTGGTGGAACAAGAGCCTAGAAAAACGTAAAAAAGAAGACCATTTAACTGAGCTAAAGAGTCAGGCAACTGGGAGCCTTATAGAACTTCTATAACAATCTACAACAAAGAGATTTGGAAGAAGTTCTGTGAGAGTATATCTGATATACCTCGCAGTACCAGAAAACACAAGATTGTCTCTAAAGAGTCGATTGCCAAGATAGGTTTGATGAAGCCACCAGATGGCACTTTCACGACCTCTAGAAAAGAAACGTTATAGCTTTTGTTTAAAAACCACTTTCTTGGAAGTTTAACTCTAGATAACAATCGACCTCCCCACTTTGAGGGCGCAAGGCGGCCCAAAAAGAACGATTGGGAGGTCGCCAAGGAAGTTATCACAGCACCGGCGATTGAATGGGCGATCAAATCATTTCAGCCCTTCAAATCTCCCGGTGAGGATGGTATTTTTTCCAACTCTGCAGCAAAACGGACTGGAATTACTTTTACCCATCCTCATTAAACTATATGGAATTATATACCACCCAGTTGATTGGCGACTAGGGTAGTATATATACCGAAAGTGGGCCGCACAGTCCCACATCCTAAATCGGTCAGACCAATTAGCCTAACATATTTCCTGCTTAAAGGACTTGAAAGAGTACTGGATTGCTACATCAGGCTGGTAGCATTATACAACTCCCCCCTGAGCATCCACCAGTACGCTTATCAAACTGGCAAATCAACAGATTTAGCGTTACACAAACTTGTTGGGAAAATCACACAATCCCATAACAATAAGGAGATTGCAGTGGCCATTTTTCTTGATATCGAAGCAGCATTTGACAATGCACTACCGGCCTCCATTAGTTCAAGGGCTGTCCGCAGGTTGGAGTGCTATCTCCCCTACTGTGGTCACTCCGGATCGTGCTAACAAACCGAATATTTTCCAAAAATGACAAAAATGTGGTACTTTAACTACCATAGCACTCGTTGTATTGGCTCTGGTGAGCTGAAAATCAATAGGGTTCGTCTCTGAGATGTCCTGAACAATATTCAATCATTAAATTTGTGACTTGTTGCACTCCGGAGGATGTATCGTGCTAACAAGACATGTTACGAAAAGTGGCCGACGACATATACGCAGGATTTTTTTGACTAAAAACCATTTTTTCGTGTACACAATTTTTTTTCAAAATTCCAACATTTTTTAGGGTAAACCAAATCGTTTCTCGCACATTAGATATGGTTGGGTGGAAAAGTAATAGTACAATTATATTACCTTGGATGCAAAACTTCAAGCACATAATTTCTGGTTCTATGGCATAGAAACCTCTTAAATATCCAATTTATAAAACAGTCAACCATGGTATACGGCGCCGAAACAAAAACAGAAAGGATAAAACGAAAAAACTAGAAAAAAGTGGAATTTATAGATTGGCTTGTGGGGACTGTCCTGTTGTATATGTGGGAAGAACAACTAGATCTTTAGAGGTACGTATAAAAGAACATTTATCTAGACCGGAAAAATCTGCTTTTGGTCACCACATTAATTTCAGTAAACATAATTTCTCTCCAACAAAAAACAGTAAAATTTTACATAACATCCCGGTCAACAATTACAGAAAAATGAATCTTCTTGAAGATTTGGAGATTCTAAGGGAATTGCAGAAAAATCCAGTTAACTGCGTTAATACTCAAGTAAATTTAAATTGTAATTATAAACCATTGTTTAAGTATCTTTGGGATTCTCGAATGGATTAGCTTATTATCTACCTTTACATTTAGTTTTATTTAAAATTCAGACAAATTTGAAAAATGTCAAACTCAATATAGTTTTCAAACTCCAATTAACTCCACTACTGTAGGTACAATAGTCACTTCCTCCCCTTCTCTTTTTGAAATAAACTGTCAATTTTGTAGGTGTCTTCTACACCTTGTCATTTTGCATACTTCGTTGCTCCATCTTTAAAATATAAAAATGATCTGAGTGAATAATTTCACCCCATAAAAGAGAGGGTTTTTAGTTTCATTTTATTTGTTGATTTTGTGAAAAGGTACATCTAACTATTGTGCCTGTGATGCCGATCCCCTTTCAATGACGTAAGTGTTTCAAAACTTTTTTAATTGTTTATCTCCTTTTTATTGTAATTACAAAAACATCTGTAATTTTAGGAAAGCTCGATGATGGCATGTTTATTTGCCGAAAGCGCTTAGCTTAATTTTTTAATAAAATTTATTTACACATTTTCATCTTTTGAGAAAATACACCCATCAACCTTCTTCTACTTCTAAAAACAGAAATATCACATGGTTCTTAAAGCAAACTGAGATGAGGATCCTAAAAATGATAATAGAATTTACACTGGTATAAAAACGCAGATATGAGAGAGAAATGTGGAACAGCTGATTTAGTAAAATGGATAAAGAAAAGGAGAAGAGAGTGGAACCAACATAACAGTAGACAATCTCCCGATAGATTTGCAAAATGCAAAAAAGTACGAGATAATATCACACATGGAAGGAATCCCAACACCGATGGAGAGATAACACGAATTAGACATTTTCACTAATCACTAATTCTAACTTTTTCATAAGATTCATTCAACAAAGTGGATATTTAAACAAACTTTCTTACATAAGGCGCCACATAATCTCCATCCATCTACAAATTAGTTAAACATACATTAAATAATTTGTGTTATTAATTCGACACAGATTTATTGATAAATACCGTAAAGTTGTTAACACAAATTTTAAAGCGGCAAGTGAAATTATGATTCCAACCATCATTTTAAGTCATCAATTACCTGATTTGATTATTGTATACACTTGCCAATGACTATTGATGACAGTTATGAAGCACATTTGGTCAATAAAACTGTTTATACAACTTCCATGGATGTTAGAGATTTTTATTAATTTCATAACTGACCCAAATACTAATAATAATGTAATAGGAATATTTCGAAAAATTTAATTTTTGAAAGATGTTTTATTATATTCAGACAACGTCCCATCTCTCATTCTGTCAATTACTGATGAAATAAAATGGGTCATAACATTTATAGGAAAGGTATTTTTCGGTAAATGCACATATATTCTCTATTGAATACAAATAATAGAGGTTAACGGTAATGAAAGGGACAATATGTAAAAACATTTTGGAAGGGGCACAATCCTTTGGGAATAGTTTAATGACAAATAACATGTAGAAATTGGAACTTACTCAGGTAATTAGTAACGAATTCAGAGTTAAAAGATGTTGGCTGGAAGATGGAGCAAGGATGTTAGGCGAAAGAAGAAGGATGAACTTGGTAACAGAATGAAAAATATATCTATTACGAGCTTAGCACATTTGTGATAACTATTAGAGAGCAAATCGAATAAATTCGATGCAGTTTATTTTTAGAAATTAATTAACTAAATGACTGAAATATATCAGATGATAAAATAATAACGGTGAATACTTTGATAAAGCTAAGATTTCATTTTCTATCAATACAAATAAATGTATACAACTTTGTTCTGTTTTATTTAATTTCACCTTGCTGCTACCAATTTTTGGACGATAGTATACATAAAAATACCAAAACGATTTCTAAGCGTAGTTTGCATTATCATGAAATAAACAAATATTACACTTTGTGTGATTGAGGCAATTTCACCGAGATAAATTTGCAAATGAAGCAAGAATCCTCTAGATTTGCCTTACACGAAATGTAAGCAAAGTTGCGCAATTATTAAACGACAATATTTGCAGAATAATGGAAGCGACAGCTTAAATCAACATATTTATCTGAATAGTATGTACAATATCCAAGATAGGACTTTCAATTTCAAAATAGGGACTAACAATACAGCTGATGATGATAAACTCGCGACATTTCGAAAATATTATTTCCCGGAACGCCATCTATAATCAAGATGCAGACGATAGATGAATATGGATATGAGAGTTATTCATAGGGGGAGTACAATGATCAACAAAGATATTTAGATATATTGTTAAGAGTACATTTTAGTGGGCGGACAAACGGTGTGGCAACCATCGCCCCGCGCATAGGTTGAATGGCGCCAGCGAAAAAACCGAACTCGGAATTTTTTAGTCCCTCGACCACTTCGACTCTCACTAATAAACACCGCATACAAAACACTCTCAAATATCTTGCTATATAGATTAACCCCATATGCAGAAAACATCCTATGCGAATATCAAGCCAACTTCCGAAAATACAGGTCAACTTAAGACCAACTTTTCACACTAATACAAATTCTAGAAAAGGCTTGGGAATATAATAGAACAGTATATAACTTCTTCATCTTCATAGATTTCCGACATGCTTATGATAGCATAGAGGGAAGCCAAGTATGGAACGCAATGGCGGAGTTTTCGATTCCAAAAAAGCTGATCCAGATGACCAAAATTTGCATAAAGGGAGGAGTATCAAAGGTACGGGTAAACAATAACCTATCCAGCAACTTTGGAATAGATAACGGACTAAAACAAGGCGATGCCCTCTCGCCACTACTGTTCAACCTCGTCTTAGAGGAAGTCGTGACAACAGCTGAGATAAAAACTGAACTGCTAACAACGGAAGGTCACAAATTGCTGTTAGCATACGCAGATGACATCGACATCATCGGGGATTCTGTCGTAACAATAAAGGACATTTTCAATAAGATCGAGAAAACAACAGGCGAAGTAGGACTAAGAATTAATGAGGAAATACACGTGCGTAAATAGAACGGCACGAAGAGATAGATTAGGACAAAACGTGACAATAAACAATTTCAACTTCGAAAGAGTATAATACTTCAAATACCTTGGTGCCACAATTACAGCAGACAACGACGTGACTGAAGAAATCAAAGGCAGAATCCAGTCCGCAACCCGCTGTCTTTTTGCACTTAATAGCCTTTAAGAAATCAAAGAGTCTAACAAGGGCCTCAAAAATCAAGATATATAAAACTATCATCAGACCCATAATAACATATGGTAGCGAAAGTGGATAATGACCAAAGCAAACGAAGATAAACTCAGATGCTTCGAACGAAAGATTCTCAGAAAGATATTTGGACCCTACCGCGATCCGACGACCAGTCGAAATCGCATTAGAACTAATGCAGAGGTCCAAGAACTATACAAAGATAGCGATATTGTCCAGGAGATTAAATCCCAGCGTTTAAGATGGGCAGGACACACACAGAGGCTACTCGATGAAATACTTGTAAAACTGATATGGGAAGAGACTCCAACAGGCGAAAGACCACTCGGACGCACCAGAATGCGTTGGAGAGACAACATAACATCAGACCTCCAAAAAATGAACATCCCACTCGATTAAAAGTTGATAGAAGACAGGGCCTCCTGGAATAAAGTTGTGCAGTCAGCCAATACCCACCCAGGGTTGTAGCGCTAAGTGATGATGATGATGACCACTTCGACCAGTGTATCTTGCATTGTATCGCCGCTGTTATGGATATATCGGGCTTGTGTTTGTTCGCGAGCTTATTTGGAGCAAAAGGGTCAAAAATCATTACAACTGTATAAGGGCAACAATTTGTGCTCATTTAGTGCCAAAAGCTGAAATTTGATGCTCTCATATATTACTAGAAAATGAGAATTCTGCTAACTTTTAATTAAGCTAGCAGCGTACACACTCATACGCCGTAAGAAGTCAATATTGTGGTTGTGAGCAAGTGAATACACAGATCTGTATCAGTAATTAATAATTCTATGTTGTTAGGTATTTAGTGCTCAATTAGTACTAGCGATATGTGATAATAGATTTAACAGAATTTTATTTTTCCATTTTCATTATCAAAACTTCTAGTATAACACTTTGAACATGTTCCTGGGGTAAATACACATATTTACATTAGTAATGAATGATTCTAAAAATAGGTCTTGAATACATTATACCTTAATCATATTCATAATATAGCGGACGATGACTGACAGCTGAATGACAAATCCAATGACACAGAACAAGCAAATTATCACGGAACATGAAATATAAATTACAAAAGATGCAGGTGATGTGACGTTTAAAAGTGAAAAGATAAAAAAGATGTGACTTGTCGCATTTTAAACACTAGTGTTTTAAGAGTCGTTTTGCGTATATCAAACTCGTGTGTCAAATGCGGTTTTCAAAAAGGAAGTAGAAAAATATTTTTTTTGTAATAGATATTTACGATATAAGTGTCGTAAAGATTCATATTACGAAATGAGATGGGAAATAACCCATTGAATATCGTAATATGAATTTACGATACCAATATAGTACATTATCTTATCAACTACCAATAATGTTAATTAATTACTCAAAATTAGTCAATATTCCCGAAATTAATGATATTAGAATCACGTAACAAGCAAGCGTTGCGCTCATTATTGATTTATTTTGCGAACTGTCAATTGTGACTCGTTCACTTCAGTTTGGTATAATTGTATCGACTTGAGTTCCGACTATGAAAGTGTGGATTCTGACATAGAACTTGCTGCAAATAACGCAATACAAACCCTAGTACCCGCTAAATCCCGCAATAGATACGAAAAAGAATATAAGCTATTCGAAGACTGGTGCAGTTCAAAAAAAGTCCGTGATATATCGGAGAAAATTTTATCAGCTTATTTTGCTGGGAAATCCAGTAGTGTCGCTGAAGGATATGTAGAAACATTCTTAGAAAACAAAAAAAAATATAGCTACTAAAATAATGGGAGGAGAAATCGTTTCTACAAAAAATTCAATTGAAATTCTTCAAGTATCTCATTACGAAATATTACATAGGTAAATACATTTTAGTTTGTTTTACAACGCGTTAAGGGGTTATACTTAGTTGTAAATCCGAAAAAAACATGTTTTTTAATAAGATTTTATGAAAAGGCATTCGATTTAACAAATGTGGGAAACACATGCACAAGCAGCGAATTTCTTACAACTTTAAAACCACATTGTTCGTTTCAAAAATGCATGGTAAAACTTTTTATTGAATGGGTTTACCAATTCATACATTACAATTTACCAGATCGTTTTGAAATTTTCAGGCAATATACTGTATGTATATTCCAAAAATATTTTCTGAAAATCTCAACTAGGTATAACCCCATAAACTATACGTTAAGAAAAATAAATCTTTAGATCTAATTATGTCACAACAAACCAACTCAAGATAATTATAAAGGTGAAATATATATATATATATATATATATATATATATATATATATATATATATATATATATATATATATATATATTATAGTATATCTCGACTATGTTTTTATTATATTATATTCTATATTGTTTTATCGTCGAATTTATTTGTAGCTGTAACTACACTAATATGAAAACACCTTTAGCTAAATATAACCTATAAAAATTTTAATGACAGCAGTTGTCAAATTAATATGCCCGGCTAAATAAATATTAATTTTTATATCCTGAAAGATAAATTAATACACAATATCAATCAACTCACTCTTTACTCAGGGGGGGATCAAAGCTTTCATAGAATAATTAAAAATTTATAAATTTCCAAATAATTTTCCAAATCACGTATTATACTATTCAAATCGAAAGTAACTGTTTGTCCAATACACTATAAGACAATTAAATTATCTTATGACACATATGAAATTACTGTCAGAAATTAAACCAAACGTCACTTCTTGTACTAAATTTTCTATAGGATGAAATTATCAAATGTAATGAGAATGATTATGAAAAGAGAGCCAAAAGGTGATTAGAATTCAAATTTATATATTATATTATCAAATAAACACTTACAAAAATTAGAACTTTTCAAAAAATATCACAAACGAATACGCAAAAATAGAATTTTCTATCAAAACCTTAATATTATAAACAATCTAAAATTAGAAATTCTTATCTAAATACTTTAACTAAAAGTCCAAAATGACTTATATGTCAATGTAACATTCCCCAATTTCCTTGTAAATTGTCTTTTTCAAAATTTGTCTTGAGTTTACGTATAATGATATATCAATAATGTTACTATAATTTGATCAAATATTTAATTCATCAGATGCATCTACTTTCGAAATAATTTTTACTAAAGGCCTATTAATTCTCGAGAAATAATATATAATATGGACTAGACTCACCAAACTGGATACAGATAGACTTGTTTGTATTCTAAAAAACGTTTTAGAATATCTGGAACAATTTTCTAAATGACTTATTTAGAAACTGGAACAACACTCGCACTTTAACGCTGTAATTCTCTGCGAATAATACACGCAATGGCTTTCATAGGCAAATTGTGTTAATTTGATAATAATGCTACAAATTATTCTGATATTCTCAAATGAATTTGAGACAACTCTTATTACGATGTTGTTTCTCGAGATATTAAAATTCAACTCTATTTAAAAAATTCTGAGACAACTCTTATTTCGATGTTGTCTCTCGCGATGTTATGAATCAACTAACTAAACTGTTTCCATAAATAACTCTCTTCTCCTTTGGTTACCAAGAATTCTTTTTTTTTTTTAAAATACAAATTTACGTTTTTATATACCAAGAGAGATTTTCATTATTTTTTTATAAGTGCCATTTTGCTAATAGAGACATCTGTATTCTGGTTTTTCAAATCGTTTCAAAATCTATCTGTCATTAAGTCTATTCTGCAGTAATGTCATATGAAATTGAAATGTCAAATTTTATTGGTATATTGAACCTTTCAAATTATTGATAATACACTATCACTAGTATTACATCTAAATATGCATATTTTCTTTATTTAAATGTTTTCTTTAGAATTTAGATAGAGGATATGTATTAATATATATATATATATATATATATATATATATATATATATATATATATATATATATATATATATATATATACATATATACATATATATATATATATATATATATATATATATATATATATATATATATATATATATATATACTTAGAACTTGATCTATTATCAGTGTACAATGAGAAAAATAATTACTACTAGCCAAACAAGAATTTCTTTGCCCAAGATATCCATTAAAAATATCTATTTTCTTATTGTTAATTTTCAATTTTTTGAAAAGAGAGCATCTGTAATGAATATAATCACTCTGTATATTTGAACACTATTGTTATTTTATCGCATTGCATTAAATCGAAACAACAGGTATTGTTATCAAAACTATACGTTACAATTTAATGTCAGATATATCTATACGAAATAATATCAACATACACATAAAGTGATAATGTGTCATGAAGAAATATTGCATACGATCAAGAAATACTATATATTTTAATAAATGAGTGAAGTCAGCTGAGTGTACCAGAGAAAAACAATTATCGAAAAGAAACCAAATTTTGTATTTTGGTACAAGAATTTATTATTAGCAGAGCGCTTTCGGTTCAATGATAAACCATAAACCCCCTGTAAAAGTAAGAAAATTGATCTTACATTCTCGATATAAAATAAAAGGATTAGAAGGGCCTAAAGCCAAATAGATACAATTCACTCACATGGTCAGGTTGTACTCCAAATCCTCACAAATTAGAAGATACATAAAATGAATTAAAATATAGTGCTTGAAACACAGTCACTATTTAATTAAAATAATAATAAAAAGCACACACAACCCATTGTACAATGAATGAATCCCTAAAATAGGGGATAAAATATAACTCAATACATTATCTGTGAGTCAGCTGTTTGACATTTGACCACAATTGTAGAAGATAAGTTGAAAATGAACAATTTTTGAAGGTGTTAATTAGTAAGGTAGGCTAACAACAGCCGGTGCTCTGAAGACGTCATTAGAATCATAGCAGCAAAAGTTGACAAAAGCTTGAAAGATTAGTAAATTTATTTAGCAATTACGTTCTTATGACCTCCTCAGAGAAACAAATGTGTGATGGTGAGAATAACTGAAAACAGTTCAGGTTTTAAAGTGAAGTAAGAGCCACGAAAGAAAAGGAAAAATGAAAAACAACTTTAATGAAAAAGTGACTCACAATCAGAAAAGAATAATCCGGCTTGCACACTACCCCACCCCGGAATCCCAATCAGGGAAGCGACCCAAAAGCCTCCAAAGGATAAACAACTACTCCTCGAGCTATTTGCTCTGACAGGCATTGTATTACATCCCTCCAGCAACAAACCGGCCGATCCCCTGGAAGAGGCCCCGAAGAGGAGAGGTGCAGAAGCACGAAACCTGCCGCCATGGAAGTTGGAAATTTAGCTCGAATTATGGTGTTGTGGTCACGTGTTGTATTGGTCCCAACTGATCTGAACTATTGTCATCATTAAGTAGGATCTCACCATGAAAAAGTTTTCTATGTATAGGGGTAAAATTTCTGTCAAACTCTGTCTGTTCATTAAGGCACTTATTGTTTTTATCGACATCCTTCATGATTTCCATATCCTCGTACAAATCAAGTTTTAAAAAATGTTTGGTTGTTATGTTATGTAAGAGTGTTACCCCGCTCTCGTGATCGATATTGTTGTTGTTAAATTTCAAGTGATGTCCAAATACGGATTTCTCCGGAGTTTTTTCACCTACCTACCAATGTAGGTGGCATCACAATCAGAACAAGAAAGCTTGTAAACGCCACTCCTCTGTAATTTATGTAATTTGTCCTTGGCATTGACCAGACACGCACTCAAACTGTTTTTAACATTATAAGAAATTTGAGTGTCGGGAAAATATTTTTTGATGCAAAGACTTAATTTGTTGCACAAGTTGTGGTCAACAAAAGGAAGACTCACATACTTGCTGGTGGCATCAGCAAGCGCAGGGTAGGCAGTATGCATTAGCAACTTTCGCTCCCTCCGCCTGATGACATCGTCAACAATAGTTGGCTCATAACCATTATTAACAGCTATTTGTTTTAGTATATTGTATTCTTTATTGTAATTATCAGCTGACAAAGGGATGGTTTGTAAACGGTGTACATATCTGTTGAAGGCCGCTAGTTTGTGCTGTATAGGGTGGAAAGAACTAGAGTTAATGACGTGGTCAGTCTGAGTGGGTTTCCGGTAAATGTCAAATTCAAATTTATTGTTTGTTCTATTAATACGTAGGTCCAAAAAGTAGATTTCAAAATTCGACTCTAATTCCATAGTGAATTTTATATTAGGGTGTACGTTATTAATTTTGTCTAATAAAGTATCAGCTATATGGGGGCCACCCTTTATGAAAACTAAACAATCATCCACATATCTAGACCAATGCAATATTTCAATGTTCTTCAAAATAAATTTGTTTTCCAAATGATCCATAAATAAATCTGCCAAAAAGGGAGACAAACAACTGCCCATTGCTAGACCTTCTGGTTATTTATAAAATAAGTTATTGAATACAAAGAAATCTTGAGATAGACAAAATTTAAGTAGTTCAATAATGAAACAAGAATTTTGTTGAGTGATTCTAGAGTCATACAAAAGTTCAGTTACCAGATCAAGAGTTTCCTGTTTAGGGACGGTGGTAAATAAATTACTCACATCAAAGGATAACATAGTCATATCATCACTTAGGTTAATTGTAGATAATTTCTTAATAAGGTGCATGCTGTTACTTACCGAATTAGCAGGTTTAAATTTAGTCAAATCGACAATCAGGTTAAATATAAACTTAGACAACACAGAAACAGGAGTGCCCACAAAGCTAACAACTGGTCTGATCGGTAAACCATCTTTATGAATTTTAGGAAGTCCATACAACCGTGGTATAGTTGAATTGCTAGAAATCTTAGTAAAAGGAGCATTGAATTCTGAAAAAAGGTCTGAGTAAATTTTTATAAAATCTTTCGTTCTTTTGATGAACCGGTTCAATGGATTGTATGATATTTCCTTGAAGTTATTGTCTGCAAGAAAAGTGGTCACCCTATCAATGTATGTAGTTTTATCCAAGATAACTAAGCAATGTCCTGTATCTAGTTTTGTAAAAATTAAATTATGATTTCTGATTTTAGACTTTATGTTGTTAAGTATTTTAAAGAAATTATTTTTATGAAAATTATTGTATGAGGAATTATTATAATTTAATTTGGTATGGTTTTTATGATTAAAACGTTTGTTCAACCACGGTTGTATGGACTTCCTAAAATTCATAAAAATGGTTTACCGATCAGACCAGTTGTTAGCTTTGTGGGCACTCCTGTTTCTGTGTTGTCTAAGTATATATTTAACCTGATTGTCGATTTGACTAAATTTAAACCTGCTAATTCGGTAATTAACAGCATGCACGTTATTAAGAAATTATCTACAATTAACCTAAGTGATGATATGACTATGTTACCCTTTGATGTGAGTAATTTATTTACCACCGTCCCTAAACAGGAAACTCTTGATCTGGTAACTGAACTTTTGTATGACTCTAGAATCACTCAACAAAATTCTTATTTCATTATTGAACTACTTAAATTTTGTCTTTCTCAAGATTTCTTTGTATTCAATAATTTATTTTATCAACAACCAGAAGGTCTAGCAATAGGCAGTTGTTTGTCTCCCTTTTTGGCAGATTTATTTATGGATCATTTGGAAAACAAATTTATTTTGAAGAACATTGAAATATTGCATTGGTCTAGATATGTGGATGATTGTTTAGTTTTCATAAAGGGTGGCCCCCATATAGCTGATACTTTATTAGACAAAATTAATAACGTACACCCTAATATAAAATTCACTATGGAATTAGAGTCGAATTTTGAAATCAACTTTTTGGACCTACGTATTAATAGAACAAACAATAAATTTGAATTTGGCATTTACCGGAAACCCACTCAGACTGACCACGTCATTAACTCGTCTTTCCACCCTATACAGCACAAAGTAGCGGCCTTCAACAGCTATGTACACCGTTTACAAACCATCCCTTTGTCAGCTGATAATTACAATAAAGAATACAATATACTAAAACAAATAGCTGTTAATAATGCTTATGAGCCAACTATTGTTAACGATGTCATCAGGCGGAGGGAGGGAAAGTTGCTAATGCATACTGCCTACCCTGCGCTTGCTGATGCCACCAGCAAGTATGTGAGTCTTCCTTTTGTTGAGCACAACTTGTTCAACAAATTGAGTCTTTGCATCAAAAAATATTTTTCCGACACTCAAATTTCTTATAATGTTAAAAACAGTTTGAATGCGTGTCTGGTCCATGCCCAGGACAAATTACACAAATCATAGAGGAGTGGCGTTTACAAGCTCTCTTGTTCTGATTGTGATGCCACCTACATTGGTAGGACTTGTAGATCCCTAAAAACTAGAGTGATTGAACATGAAAAAACTCCGGAGAAATCCGTATTTGGACATCACTTGAAATTTAACAACCACAATATCGATCACGAGAGCGGGGTAACACTCTTACATAACATAACAACCAAACATTTTTTAAAACTTGATTTGTATGAGGATATGGAAATCATGAAAGAGGTCGATAAAAACAATAAGTGCCTTAATGTACAGACAGAGTTTGACAGAAATTTTACCCCTATACATAGAAAACTTTTTCATGGTGAGATCCTACTTAATGATGACAATAGTTCAGATCAGTTGGGACCAATACAACACTTGACCACAACACCATAATTCGAGCTACATTTTCCAACTTCCATGGCGGCAGGTTTCGTGCTTCTGCACCTCTCCTCTTCGGGGCCTCTTCCAGGGGATCGGCCGGTTTGTTGCTGGAGGGATGTAATACAATGCCTGTCGGAGTAAATAGCTCGAGGAGTAGTTGTTTATCCTTTGGAGGCTTTCGGGTCGCTTCCCTGATTGGGATTCCGGGGTGGGGTGGTGTGCAAGCCGGATTATTCTTGTCTGATTGTGAGTCACTTTTTCATTAAAGTTGTTTTTCATTTTTCCTTTTCTTTCGTGGCTCTTACTTTACTTTAAAACCTGAACTGTTTTCAGTTATTCTCACCATCACACATTTGTTTCTCTGAGGAGGTCATAAGAACGTAATTGCTAAATAAATTTACTAATCGTTCAAGCTTTTGTCAACTTTTGCTGCTATGATTCTCATGACGTCATCAGAGCACCGGCTGTTGTTAGCCTACCTTACTAATTAACACCTTCAAAAATTGTTCATTTTCAACTTAGCTTCTACAATTGTTGTCAAATGTCAAACAGCTGACTCACAAATAATGTATTGAGTTATATTTTATCCCCTATTTTAGGGATTCATTCATTGCACAATGGGTTGTGTGTGCTTTTTATTATTATTTTAATTAAATAGTGACTGTGTTTCAAGCACTATATTTCAATTCATTTTATGTATCTTCTAATTTGTGAGGACTTGGAGTACACTTTGACCATGTGAGTGAATTGTATCTATTTGGCTTTAGGCCCTTCTAAACCTTTTATTTTATATCGAGAATGTAAGATCAATTTTCTTACTTTTACAGGGGGCACTGATGATGGTTTATCATTGAACCGAAAGCGCTCTGCTAATAATAAATTCTTGTACCAAAATACAAAATTTGGTTTCTTTTCGATAATATATTTTAATCACAAGGCTTTGATTCCTGATAGAGTTCTGTGTATTTCCCTTAGAACATGCCCAGAGTGTCATACCAGAAGTTGTGATAAAATAAAAATTGGAGAACAAATTTTCCGTTCAATCTCTTATCACATATCGCCAGAACTAATTGAGCACTAAATACCTAACACCATAGAATCGTTAATTACTAATGTAAATACGTGTATTAACCCCAGAAACATGCTCAGAGTGACAATCTAACAGTTTTGAACATTAAAAAATATTGAAAAAATTGTTCCAAGTAAATTATTGCCATTTTACGGTCAGCACTAACCTAACCTAACCAAACCCCTTAGAATCATTAATTACTGATGCATATCTGTGTATTTACACCAGGAACATGCTCAGAGTGTCATACTAGAAGTTTTGATAATAAAAATTGAAAAAAAAATGTTCTTTGAATTCCATATCACATATCGCCAGCACTCATTGAGCACTAAATTTTCTGTATTTTGCTTTAGAACTAATATTCAAATCTTACGGCGTATGAGCGTATACACTGCTAGCCAATTAAAAGTAAAATTCTCATTTTTTAGTAATATTTATGAAAGCATCAAATTTCAGCATTGGTCACTACATTAGCACTAATTGTTGCCCTTATTCCCAACAGATTCTGCTGATGTGACCATTGAATTCTTACGGCGTATGAGGGTGTACATCGCTAGCTTAATTAAAAGTTAGCAGAATTCTCACTCATTTTCTAGTAATATATGAGAGCATCAAATTTCAGCTTTTGGTACTAAATTAGCACTAATTGTTGCCCTTATTCCCAACCGATTCTGCTGATGTGACCATGCTAGCCGTATAGATGTGTATTATCACACATTTTATATGTGTACCACTTTTTAGAACTTGAATTCAGGATAATATCTTCCTCGCCTGAAGAAGAGGATATCAAAAAATTCATGTGGGACGATTGTTCTCGCTTACTAGTGCAAAAGAGCGATACTCTGAGCTTCAATGTGACCACCGGTGAGCATGGTATTTCTAAGGGTACGGACACAACGGGGACCATCGATCACCGACTATAGCATAGTACCCTCGACTTTTATTTTCCCCTAATTTAATATGTTTTTCTGGATGTTAGACTATTTATTTATGGGACTTGAGTAATTCAGCAAAGATCTCTGACTTTTGAAATTGATTAAATAAATGATGATTCGTGTATGCGGTCGAAAGATGCCAACAATAGGCTTTGAATTATGTTCCTTCTTTATATCTGCGTATTTTTTACTTTTCTTACAAACCACAGCTCCGTTCCAGTTGGTTTTAGTTTTAATTTACCTATCATCATCTACGCTTCATCCTCCAAACCCTGTTTTGTGAATGTACTCATTACATTACAGCTTCTGGTACTCTTTTCTTTTATCAGTTATATAAATAAATACATCTTGAATAAGAATACTACAATTTGTCTCACTGCAGAGGTTACATGAGAAAATAATTTATAAGGAGAACTCCACTCATAACTTTAACTATCAACATAGCGTAGTTAAGGTCAAAGTAACAAAAGTAATGCCTCCAGTGATTATCTTTATATCGGCATATCGAATACACTTTGTACCTATTAACACCAACAATTATCGTATACTTATTCGCTATTAACGTCGTCCATATAAATGTATCGCGTCGTGTTAAGCCTGTCGGCGATAATGAAAATATTGACAAAAGAAAAACAGTTCTCGCTTTCTTCGATCGAAATATTTCCCAGAGCTATATATAGTTAGGTCTGAATAACCATCCGCTCGCGCAATTTAATTTACAAAGAACACGAAACCTTCGAGCTGTAACAATTACTTCGTGACACCGAAATTCTATCAATATAATTGTGAGAAAATTTCTAACCCTCCGGAGGTTAATAATAGACCCGATATTTTTTTGTGTTCGTTTAAACTGCCAAACTCTCTCTTTATTGATTTAGGCAGATAATTTTTAATTAATGGTCGACTCATTTTGGTCTTTTTTAGAAGAAAACGTAACAATTTCACATTTTAAACGTCGCCAGTTATTCGTTCTTAAATGGTTCCTTTTGGACGAATTAGCGGTGACTGGTGTCAATCTTAGGGTACGTCCATAACGGTGCACCGCACATAGTATCGTACCATAGTATCGCATCGACCTCGCACATAGCATTGCTTTCGAGTGTTCATATTGACGCACCGCACCTAGCATTTCCTTGCAGTTTATTTGCAACTCCTGAAGAAGCAGCACGGTAAACATGAGTTCTTCCTCATCTTCGTCAGATGAAGATGATATCTTGCTTGACTGTAGTATAAACAAGTGATACTTTATTAAAAATAAAAAGTCATGTTGGTGAATACCATCATCTTTTTAACGATCTCAGAAAAGACAAACGGCGTTTTTTTTGAGTACATGCGATTGATAATCAAGACAGTATGTGTTTTACACAACATAATTATTGACAAGGAAGGAATGGAACATAATCTACGCGACAGTCAATCTACTTTTCGAAACGAAAACATACAAGCCGCAGCAGGAAGACCAAACAATGAAGCAAAATACATCCGAGAAGCATTTACAAATTTTTGTTGTAATAATCCTATTTAGTCGAATCAATAAAGCCTAAAAATGAACAAAACTTCTTAATTAACTGGACCACCCTATAATTGTTTTACTTAACTCTCAACAGATACTAAATAAAAAGTTAAGATAGGGACTTTGAAGTTGTTTTGACCAGTAGTAAATAGTTTTGTCCCAAAAACTCCTAAAATTAAAGAATCCCGGTATTTAATACCCTCTATCTCTGTAACCATTCAACTTATATCCTAGTGTTTAGATCAGTGAAACCAGTTCTTCAATGAGATTATGAAATTGTAATAAATAACAGAAAATTGAAACACCCTATATGTTTTAAAATATTGTCAAATGGTTGTTAAATTCGTGGTGGAAACCATTTTCTCAAAAATTATATATTTTTCTTAAAACTTGTCTGGCTCCAAACTTTTGTGTAACTCCTGTGGTGGTCCATCAGACTATGCATCAGCCTGTATAAATATTTCCGAAACTTAAAATGTAGGTATCTGGATAATTTTAAAAATAAATACAAATTATCAAAATCACAGCTGTTGCTAAGAACTCAGTCAACTAATTTTAAAAATAATTTAAATCTTAACTGTTGTGTTAGATTGCCACTTCTTTCCATAATTCTGTCAAAATTAAGCTATTATGATGATGTTTGCTGGTTTTGTCCCAAATTGCCTGTCTTATAAAGACATCGGTAATTAATTTTTCCTTATCCATGATGCTCTGTGCGAGGTTAAAAGAATACTAAGCTCGATTTCACGATGCGATACTCTGGTACCAGGCTATGGTGCGGGAGCAAAGTGCGGTGCGCCGTTATGGCCACCCGTATTAAATTACATAATAACATTTGCTTGGAACTCGGATGCTATGGTACGATACTATGTACGGTGCGCCGTTATGGACGCCCACTTAGCATACTATTTACTCCAGCTGTCTTTCATTTGGCAAATTCAAGCAAATCTTTCAATTTCCTCAATGTTTCCTTAATTACCTGGCCTTTATCCATCTACTGCAGGATGAAGTCGTCTTCTAGATATTCCAATCTGCTCTATTTTCAACAATTCTTCTCTCCGTCGACATTGTGGTCTCTTCTTTGGATATTTTTTATCTCTCGGTATTTAAAATATAATTTTAGTGTCATCGCTTTTTATACGACAAGCTGCCAGGCCACCGTGCATATAAAAGCATAGTAGCGACACTCTCGACTCGTCCCTTTGAAGTCTTTGTGGATAATTTCGCCGACAATGTTCTAAGAAGTCGGGCAGTTGTTCACTCGCCGGCGGATTTACGAGGGACTGCTGTCATACTACTTTTATGGAAATATATACTGTATACTGCAGAGCTTCGTGTCGTATGCTCTAACGCGAACCCCTGTATACGAAGCAAGCCGACGTCACCTGCTAGAAACCTGCTACTCTATAGGCGGCGTAAAGCGGGTTCGCATATCGGCTTCCGCACAGAGTGTCGCTACTAGGCTTTTATATGTACGGTGGCCAGGCCTAGTTTCACTTTATCTTATTTAGGCTACAAATGACATCAGTTACATTAGTTTTCTCTCTAACCCATGTGTTTCGCTTTCCACCTCTACGAGTGAATCCTAACATCCATGATTCTCTAGGTTTCTTGAAGTTTTATACAGTTTGGCTCGTTAATATCCGGGTTTCTGAAGTAATAGTTAATGAGGTTAATCAAAAACTTTTCTTTTCAATCAAATAGGGAGGCAACTTTTGTTAATTTTTTCCATGATGCCTCCATTCATTGTAATGACACTTGGTTTCTTATTCATACATATCAATAATCACCTTATGTGGTGAAATAGAGGAATTTGCGTGATTTTGGTTTTACCGAGATTCATTTTCAATTCAACAAGCTTACTTTATTCAATTATCTAACCATTTCCTCAAATGAGTAAGTAGGTAACAACAATGTCTTCTGCAATTCTCAAAATATTGATGAATTCTACATAAATATTTATGCCTTTCTCTTTCCAATTTAGTTTCTTAAATATTTCTTGGAGAACTGCATTGAACAATTTAGGTGAAAGTGTGCACGCTGTCTAGCGCCCTTTCTGTTTTTGAATGCATTACTTGTTGTGTGGGGTTTCAATTTAGCTGTTGCTTTTTAAAAAAGATTTCCAATAAGGTAAATATATTCTGCATCAATATCAGAATTCCTTAATGGAATAATCACTGCTGGTCGTTATCTACACGCCGCAGAGAGGGAATTGCTTCTTTCAATCATTTCTCTGATTGTATGAATATTGTCGATGGTACTAAAACCACTTAGAAATTGTACTTGTTCCGGAACTTGTTCTTTTGGTTGAGCTATATCTAATTGTTACTGTAAGTAATCTCTTCTTACTTTCATTAGAATTTTATGCAATATTGAGAGCAGGCTGTTGGATGATAGTATCTTCTTTTTCTACCTTCTTAAAAATTAAGATGTTAATGATCTTCTTTCCACTGCTTTGGAACATCACATGATGTTATACATTTATTAAATATTTCAGTAAGGACTTCAATGGTTTCATTGCTAGCTATTTTCAAAATTTCCTCAGTCAATTCGTCTTCTTCTGAAGGTTTCCCACTTTTCATTCTTTTTATTGCCGTAGCGCTACTTCTTCCTTCAATATGACTGGAATGCATTCCTTTATATTTGATTGGTTCTGATATTCGTACATTTTATATGTATTTATATGTTTGGGTGCTCAATACATTAATAAGTGAATAATTAAATTTTAATCAATGATTTTATGGTAGTAATAACTAATAAGAGTAATCGTGGCCAAGTTCCAAAATGGTATTTTGGCATCAGTATATGGTCTGGTAAAAGGTATTGGTTAATTTTTAAAGACTGATTGAATAAATTTATTGAAGCAAGTTTCAACTGTTTAAAAATCTCATTTCTTTCGTGGCCCGTTGAAACTGCATACACCTTCGTTTGGCATGTATATTTATTATAGAAAGAGAAATTAAAAATATTCCTGATTATTAAAAAATGTTGAATGTGTCTGAAAAAAAGTGGATGTCAAAAATGTACACAATACACATTTTATTTATAGAAGCGATCAATATATCATTTGATGCATACTTTGGATCGCTGAACAATGTTTTTATGAAGGTCATTGGGGATTCATTTGCTATAGAAAATAAATTTTAACATTATATTCCACAGCCAGCCTGGTAAAGATAATTAAAATGGGCTATAAAATGTTGTCAGGGTTTTTATAGGCGATAAATGATTTATATTCGAGAGTACAAATATCGTATTGAAAATCATCATCAAATATACCAACATCTTCTTTATAACGATGGTATTAATTTAGTAGAAGAATAATAATATTGAGTACATTAAAATAATTTATATTAGGTACTTTAAAAAACTTTGACAATTATATCCTATTAATGACGTTTATAGTCATAGTATTATTGTGGTAAAAAATCCTCATATATTTGGAACATACACTTAAAATTATTGACCTTTATCCTGACGTCATTAATATCTGATAACATAACCGACATAATTATTAAGTGGCATCTCTTCCTATTAATAGTGAAGAACAGAACAAAATAATTTGACATTTGTCGGTTATGTTATGAGATATTAATGACGTCAAGGTAAAGGTCAAATAATTTTAAGTGTAATAGTGACTCAAATTGTTATTGTCAACTGCTTTATTTCACACAATATGTCACTCGACAGACACTGCAGTGATATTGAGGAGCTGTATGAACCTGGAACCCCACTAAATAAAAAAAATATTATTTTAAGCTCACACTTACTACAAACGGTGTAGGTAATTGTAGTACAATTATTTTTTTTGTAGTAGAAATTGTAATGCCCGAAATATAAAATCATCAAATTAAACCATTAACACATCATCAGATAAAAACGAAAATTACTTTAATACATCAAAATCGTTTGTAGAATATTGTAGTACAATTTTAAATTTTGTAGAAAGAATATTAGTTCCTGAAAACTTGTAATAATCTTAGTGTTTTTAAATGAAACTCAAGGTCTCTAGTTAATTCCACAATATAATACAAGTTATTGAAAATTCTAAGAAATTGACAATTGTTTCGATAAATCAATATCATCGTCGAAACAATTGTCAATTTCTTAGAATTTTCAATAACTTGTATTATATTGTGGAATTAACTAGAGACCTTGAGTTTCATTTAAAAACACTAATATGAGCATATTCCACGAAGTAAGGGTCGAGACAGTCAATTTCTTGTAATAATCGACTAAACCGATAGAAAAATAATTTTATTTTAGCCTCATACTTTCTACAAACGATGTAGGTAATTGTAGTAACATTTTCATATTTGCATTAGAAATTTTAATGCCCGTAAAATAAAATACTACTTTAATATATCTAAAATCGTTTGTAGTATATTTTAATTTTTAATTTTGTAGTTAGAATTCTGGCGAGAAAGTGATTAGTTGTGTGTTGTATCGATCTGCAATTAAGTGCTTTATTCACAGAAATTAATAAACAACAATTAGAAAAACAAGTTTTACAGTGAAAAATACCGTAAGTATAAGTTGGGTAAGAGTATAATTATTTGAAAAACAATAAAATAAGATTAATAACAATAAATTGATATATCAGAACTCAATAAGCGGCCCTCAAAAAACTAGTATTGCTGATAAGAGACTGACTTCCGACGGGTCGACTGGGGTCAGTCTTTTTGCGCGGCTTACAAGTTAATAAGGACAGGGCAGTATTTAATTATATTAGAAATCATAAATAAAATATTAGTGTAAGGAATTTGGAATAAAATGTACACAGACAACGACGATTATGTGACAGATGAAAGTAAGAAAAGATCTGCGGAGGAAAACCTTGGAGGACGCGTTGAGAAAAGTAGAAAAACACTCAGAACCCCTACGAAACAACAAAGAATGGAAGAAGATAAACTGGACACATTGATTTCGATGATGAAAGACATGAAACAAGATCAAACGTTAATAAAAAATGAGCTGCAGCAACTAAGAATCGAGCAAAAAAAAATTAGTGATGAAATAATGTCAATAAAAAAAGAAAATGAGTTATTACGGGAAGAAAATAATATAATCAAACAGGAGAATATGATTATAAAATAAGATCTGAATGACTTGAAGAAGAATATGGAGTGGTTGGAAAAATATAAGAAGAAAAATAATATTGTGATGAGTGGACTGGATGTCGATAAAATTAACAATGAGACAATGAAAACCACATTAGAAAATTTTATTTCAAAAAACTTAAAAGTGGACATCAAAATCAAAAGTACCGCAAAGCTTTCCTCTAAAACATGTCTAATTGAAATGGCAAATGAAGAAGACAAGTACAAAGTTATGAAAAATAAATCGAAACTTAGGAATCTTTCACAGCAAATATTTATTAATAATGACCTAACGAAGCAAGAAAGGAACAAACGTAAACAAATGAAAGTAATAGCGGCACAAGAATAAAATAAGGGAAAAAATGTGAAGATAGGATACAATCGGATCATAATAGAAGGAGAAGAATGGAGATGGAACAAAAATAATGAAACACTGGAAAAACGGCAAACAAAAAACTAATAGATTCACAGGAGATAATAATGGACAGGATAATGACTCGGAATGAAAAAGGACATACGATTATACAAAGAAACAACGATAAAGAAATAAGGAAGCCAAAAAATAGGAGAAAAAACGAAATAAAAATTGGAACTTGGAATATAAGAACAATGTTGATACCTGGGAAAATGCAAGAAGTAGGAAATGAATTGATAAGATACAATATAGACATAGCGGCTTTGCAAGAAATAAGATGGAAGGATCAAGGGGCAATTGATAAGAGCATGTACAGTTTTAGATATTCTGGAGACAAAAAGCAAGGAAACCGGGGAGTAGGATTTACGGTATTCCAGTCAATGAAACAAAAAATTATTGAATTCAAACCAATAGATGAAAGGATGGCATACCTAAGAGTGAAAGCAAAACCATGCAACATATCCCTATTAAATATGTACGCTCCAACAGAGAAGGACAGCAATGAAGAAAAGGATAAATTTTACGAAAAGGTAGAAGAAGAAATAGAAATAATACCAAAGGAGGATACTATGATAATATTAGGAGATTTTAATGCCCAAATAGGTAAAGAAGACTACATAAAATGCGTAGCAGGAAAGGAAACTATACACGAAAAAAAGCGACTGTGTAACCTCGCAGCAAGCACGAATATGTACATAAGTAGCACAAAATTTCCACATCCAAAAAAACATAAAATAACATGGGTATCGCCTGATAACAAAGCAACATCTCAAATAGACCATATATTAATTAATAGGAGAAAACAAACATCAATAAAGGACGTGAGAACATACAGAGGAGCATGTGCAGACTCCGATCACTTTCTTGTTATTGCCAAAATAAAACAAAAGATTAAAAAAAATAAAAAGGGAAAGAAATGCATTAGATGGAACATAACAAAGCTAAGTGAAGAGAAAGTAAGGAAAGAATATGAAACACAGATAGAAGAATTACTAAGCAAAATAGTGAAAAAGGAAGACAACGTTAACGCACAATGGGAAGCTATAAAAAAATCCATTCAAATAACAACGGAAAACACATAGGCAAAATGGATAGAGATAAAAGAAAAGAGTGGTACAATGATAGTTGCCGTGTAGCAGTAGAAAAAAAAAGGAAAAAAGACAAAAATGGATAAGAACAAACGAAATAAAGCACAAGCAAGAATACATAAAAAGCAGAAATGAATGTAACAAAATGATAAGAAAATCAAAGCGAGAATGGATGGATAACAATATAAAAGAAATAGAACAAGAAAGAAAGAATTGTAATACCAAGAAATTTTATAAAAATATAAATGAACAAAGCCGAACTTATAAGGGCAAAACGAAAGGTATAAAAACCAATATGGCAAAGTCATTGAAGAAGAAAATGAATACAAACAAATATGGATAGATCACTTTAGGACTTTACTAGTAGAATATTCAGATATTGAAGAAGACATTGAAGAAATATGACAAGAAAAAATTTTGGAAGAACCTACAAGAGCAGAGATTATGGAGATTATTAACAACAGCCGAAACGGAAAAGCTCCTGGAAAAGATAATATAAATATGTAACTTATAAAGCACGGAGGTGAGAAGCTTCATGATATAGTATACCAATTTATAATAAAAATATGGAGAGAAGAAAAAATGCTTATAGAATGGGAAATAGGCCAGATAATTACAATCCACAAAAAAGGTGACCAGCATGAATGCCAAAACTATAGAGGTATTACATTACTGAACACTGCCTATAAAATACTATCAGCTACAATAAACAGAAGGCTGAGAGACACTACAGGAAATACTATAGGACGATATCAGTGTGGATTCGTAAAAGGAAGATCGGCGGTGGATGCCATATATACACTGAAGCAGATAATGGAAAAAGCATATGATTGATGCTCATATGCATATAGAACTGGAAATGTTATTTGTAGACTTTCGGCAAGCTTTCGATTCAATACACAGAGGCGAACTTTTGTCTGCTTTGAAAGAGCTAGACATTAATGATAAATTAAGAAGGTTAATCAAGATGACTATGGAAAACTCAAGGGCTACGATAAAAACACAAGGAGGAGAAACTGATGAAATATACATAAATAAGGGTGTAAGACAAGGTGATTCGCTATCTGCAACTTTATTTAACCTAACACTTGAATATGCAATGAGGCGAATACAAAAAAGCAATCTCAGGACGAGCGGAAGACAGATAATTGCCTTTGCGGACGATATAGTAATCATATCAAAGACAAGAGAGATTCTGGAAAACACAATAAGGGAAATCACAAGTGAAGGAAGTAGGATGGGATTAGAAATACATGCAGATAAAACAAAAATAATGATTTTTGGTAAAATACATCAAACCAGTGCAATAAAGATCGGAGATTTCGAATTTGAAAAAGTGGAGAAATTCAAATACTTAGGGGTCACAGTAACAAACACTGGAAACAGGAAAAATGAAATAGAAGAAAAAATCATTAATGCAAATAGGGCTTACCATGCCAATAAAAAACTTTTAAAAAGCAAATTACTCTCAAGACAAACCAAAATCAATATTTATAAAGTGCTAATAAGACCCGCCCTGTTGTATGCTGCTGAAACAATGACACTGACTAAAAAGGAAGAAGAAGGCTTGAGAATAATAGAAAGAAAGATGATGAGAACAATATTGGGACCAATTAAATTGAGAGATAACGAGTACAGACAAAGAATGAACTATGAAATTGAGCAAGAACTGGAAGGAGAGGACATAGTAAGGAAAATAAAAAGGCAAAGAATGAAATGGCTGGGACACATATATAGAGCAGAAGAACAAGAAATAACACTGCAAATGACACAATGGGATCCTGGGGGAAGAAAACGTAGGGGTAGACCTAGAATAAAATGGCTGGAACAGGTGAAGGAAGATATGACGAGAGCCGGAATTGGAGGATGGAAGGACAAAGTTAAGGATAGAAAACTATGGAGAGCATTGACAGAGAAACTCTAAAAGAAAAAACGGGGATTGATCCACCCCAAAAAAAATGGATCTAGAAAACGTGAAGCGGCGAAACCCCAGAAGGGGTATCAAGCCATTATATATATAGTTAGAATATTAGTCCCTGAAAACTTAAAATAATCGCATGAACCGATAGAAAAATAGTCTCATTTTAGCCTCACACTTACTACAAACTATGTAGGCAATTGTAGTAAGATTTTTATATTTGTAGTAGAAATTGTAATGCCCGAAAAGTAATATCGTCAAATTAAATCATTTACACACCATCAGATAAAAACGAATACTACTACAAACGATGTAGGTAATTGTGGTAACATTTTTATATTTGTAGTAGAAATTGTAATGCACTATACCCATCATCGGATAAAAACGAAAACCTCTGTGAAGGTGGCAGAACCATTTCGGCAGAATCAAATAAAAACTATTACGACTTTTAGTACTCATTTTGTACTAATTTGTACCACAAAAAATAATTTTGTACCTTTACCCATTAAAGAATAAAACATGGCGCTGCTAGCTTCATATTAACCTAGAAAGCCCAAATTAAAAAAAATTGAAAAAAATGAAAATTAATACAGGAAATCGAAGAACTGAATTTGTACTAATTTGTACCACAAAAAAAAATAATATCAACCCCCCAACCCCTATTGCGATAAATTGAACAGCAAGCCCATACTTCTCCGATCTTTTCAATATTTCTTGAAAAACGAAATATTAAAGTTGATTCTTTCAGTACCAAATTTGTACTAATTTGTACCACGAAGAATATTCCGAAATATTAAAGTCAACCCACTTAAACAACCCCTGCTTAGATAAATTGAATAGCCAGCCCATTATCCTCCATACTTTTCAAAATTTCCTGAAAAACGAAATATAAAAGTTGACTTCATTAAAACTGAATTTGTACTAATTTGTAACACAAAAAAAAGTAACGTCAACCCCCTCAAACAACCCCTGTTGCGATAAATTGAATAGCAAGCCCATTATCCTCCGAACTTTTCAAAATTTCTTGAATAACGAAATATAAAAGTCGACTCCATTAAAACTGAATATGTACTCATTTGTACCACAAAAAAATAAACGCCAACCCCCTCAAACAACCCTTGTTGCGATAAATTGAATAGCAAGCCCATACTTCTCCGATCTTTTCAATATTTCTTGAAAAACGAAATATTAAAGTCGATTCTATTAGAACTAAATTTATAATAATTTGTACCACAAAGAAAATTTCAAAAGATTAAAGCCATCCCACTTAAACAACCCCTGCTTTGATAAATTGAATAGCAAGCCCATTATCCTCCGAACTTTTCAAAATTTCTTGAAAAACGAAATATAAAAGTCGACTCCATTAAAACTGAATTTGTACCACAAAAAAAATTAACGGTAACCCCCTCAAGCAACCCATGTTGCGAAAAATTGAAAATAGCAAGCCCATTTATCCTCCGAACTTTTCAAAATTTCTTTAATAACGAAATTTAAAAGTCGACTCCATTCAAACTGAATATGTACTCATTTGTACCACAAAAAAAATTCACGCCAACCCCCTCAAACAACCCTTGTTGTGAGAAATTGAATAGCAAGTCCATACTTCTCCGATTTTTTCAATAATTCTTGAAAAACGAAATATTAAAGTCGATTCTATTAGTACTAAATTTATACTAATTTGTACTACGAAGAAAATTTTAAAATATTAAAGTCATCCCACTTAAACAACTCCTGCTTTGATAAATTGAAAATAGCAAGCCCATTTATCCTCCGAACTTTTCAAAATTTCTTTAATAACGAAATTTAAAGTCGACTCCATTCAAACTGAATATGTACTCATTTGTACCACAAAAAAAAATTCACGCTAACCCCCTCAAACAACCCTAGTTGTGAGAAATTGAATAGCAAGTCCATACTTCTCCGATTTTTTCAATAATTCTTGAAAAACGAAATATTAAAGTCGATTCTATTAGTACTAAATTTATACTAATTTGTACTAGGAAGAAAATTTTAAAATATTAAAGTCATCCCACTTAAACAACCCCTGCTTTGATAAATTGAATAGCAAGCCCATTATCCTCCGAACTTTTCAAAATTTCTTGAAAAGCGAAGTATAAAAGTAGACTCCATTAAAACTGAATTTGTACCATAAAAAAATTTACGTCAACCCCCTCAAGCAACCCCTGTTGCGATGAATTGAATAGCAAGCCCATTATCCTCCGAACTTATCAAAATTCCTTGAATAACGAAATTTAAAGGTCGACTCCATTCAAACTGAATATGTACTCATTTGTACCACAAAAAAAATCACGCCAACCCCCTCAAACAACCCTTGTTGTGATAAATTGAATAGCAAGCCCCTTCTCTGATCTTTTCAATATTTCTTGAAAAACGAAATATTAAAGTCGATTCTGGTATTATTTTAAATGTTTCCGTAACGAGTTTTTCCTTTCTTCGATATCGTTATATTCAATCCAAACACTGGCTCTCAAACACATTGATTGTGTAGTCCTTGCTAGCACCCCCCTCCCCCCTATTTCTAATTAAAAATAAATTTTAGGACTAATTTGTAACGCAAAAATTTGAATTTGTACCCCAAAAATAAGAATTTGCACCTCCTCAGTTTTTCTGAAAACCCGCTATTTAATGTGGGGGTGGTAGTTTGAGCTCAAGCTAGCACCCCACCTTTACAAAATCAAATTTTAATAGCATACATTTAAACTTTGAATTTAGGACTAATTTGTACCCAAAAAATATAATTTTTACCCACCCAGTTTTCCCTGTAAAATGCTTTTATAAAAACCAATAACAGTATGGCTTTAAACTTTGAATTTGGGACTAATTTGTACCCAGATACGTTTTTCAATTATTATATTATTTTGTTTATAAAATAAAATAAATTAGACCACGTATTTTATTAATTTCCAAGTAAATCGTTAAAAAATTTGAAAGTAACTAAATAATGTTAATTTGAGATTATAGGACTAATTTGTACACATACAATTGTCCCTGAAAAAGGATTTTTAATGTAGTGTCTTCACCTCACAGCAGTACTTCTGATGTAAGTTAAAAATGGGCCAAAATCTAAATAAACTGTTACATGGAGTGTTCTATGAAACCTCGTCTCCTACCTACTTCCCAATCATTGTTTAGATATTATGTATTGTTTTGCCTCTAATAATAAATATATTCTTATAATTACAATTTGAAATCCATATTTTTGACATAGATACATACTCTTATTTTCAATGAGGTCTTTTGGGGTAATCGCGGCAATTCTTTGACGAGACAAAAAAATAAGTTTTCTTTCCCTCCTGCACGTACGTGATAAGGCGCAAATAGTTCTAGGCAGATAGAAGATAAGAATGCCATCATACTCTGGTGTTATCACTTTTTTTGACTACTTGGCGGCTTAGTCAAGATTGAAAAACATTTTTATGTTACACTGTAGTAAAAACCAATAGGAGTCAATGTGGCGATTTTTTTGTTTTTCAGATGAGAGGCGTCTGATGTCTGACCTACCGCTCCTATTGACCTTTTTGTGATTTATGCCTTTATTTAATAATTCTTAATAATTTTTCTAGTTGGAAAAATTTCTTCATGGATTTTTTGGAGTAATTATGCAGTGCACAAAACGCCAAAAGGGCTTATTTTCATTTTTGGTACTTCAGTCTAAATCTGTGTATAAAATATTTTGTGGTACAAATTCAGTTTTAATAGAATTTTTTATATTTCGTTTTTCAAGAAATTATGAAAAGATCGGTGGATAGGCTTGCTATACAACTTATTGAAGCAGGGGTTGTTTAAATTGTTTAACTTTAATATTTTGAAATATTTTTTATGGTACAAACTCAGTTTTAATAGAATCTACTTTATTATTTCCTTTTTCAAGAAATTCTGAAAATATCGGAGGATAATGGGCTTGCTATTCAATTTATCGATCAGGGGTTGTTTGAGGAGGTTAACGTTAATATTTTTTGTGGTACAAATTAGTACAAATTTAGTTTTAATGGAGTCTACTTTTATATTTCGTTTTTCAGGAAATTTTGAAAAGATCGGAGAAGTATGGGCTTGCTATTCAATTTATAAAAGCAGGGGTTGTTTAAGTGGTTTGACTTTAATATTTTGAAATATTCTTCTTGGTACAAATTAGTACAAATTTAGTACTAATAGAATCGACTTTATTATTTCGTTTTTCAAGAAATATTGAAAAGATCGGAGAAGTATGGGCTTGCTATTCAATTTATCGATCAGGGGTTGTTTGAAGGGGTTGACGTTAATATTTTTTGTGGTACAAATTCAGTTTTAATGGAGTCGACTTTTATATTTCGTTTTTCAGGAAATTTTGAAAACTTCGGTGGATAATGAGCTTGCTATTCAATTTATACAAGCAGGGGTTGTTTCAGTGAGGGGGTTGACGTTAATATTTTTTGTGGTACAAATTAGTACAAATTCAGTTTTAATGGAGTCGACTTTTATATTTCGTTTTTCAGGAAATTTTGAAAAGTTCGGGGATAATGGGCTTGCTATTCAATTTATAAAAGCAGGGGTTGTTTAAGTGGGTTGACTTTAATATTTTGAAATATTCTTCGTGGTACAAATTAGTACAAATTTAGTACTAATAGAATCGACTTTATTATTTCGTTTTTCAAGAAATATTGAAAAGATCGGAGAAGTATGGACTTGCTATTCAATTTATCGATCAGGGGTTGTTTGAAGGGGTTGACGTTAATATTTTTTGTGGTACAAATTCAGTTTTAATGGAGTCGACTTTTATATTTCGTTTTTCAGGAAATTTTGAAAACTTCGGTGGATAATGAGCTTGCTATTCAATTTATACAAGCAGGGGTTGTTTCAGTGAGGGGGTTGACGTTAATATTTTTTGTGGTACAAATTAGTACAAATTCAGTTTTAATGGAGTCGACTTTTATATTTCGTTTTTCAGGAAATTTTGAAAAGTTCGGGGATAATGGGCTTGCTATTCAATTTATAAAAGCAGAGGTTGTTTAAGTGGGTTGACTTTAATATTTTGAAATATTCTTCGTGGTACAAATTAGTACAAATTTAGTATTAATAGAATTGAATTTAATATTTCGTTTTTCAAGATATATTGAAAAGATCGGAGAAGTATGGTTCTGCTGTTCAATTTATCGCAATAGGGGTTGTTTGAGGGGGTTGATGTTAATTTTTTTTGTGGTACAAATTAGTACAAATTTAGTATTAATAGAATCGAATTTAATATTTCGTTTTTCAAGATATATTGAAAAGATCGGAGAAGTATGGGCTTGCTGTTCAATTTATCGCAATAGGGGTTGTTTGAGGGGGTTGACGTTATTATTTTTTGTGGTACAAATTCAGTTTTAATGGAGTCGACTTTTATATTTCATTTTTCAGGAAATTTTGAAAAGTTCAGGGATAATGGACTTGCTATTCAATTTATAAAATCAGGAGTTGTTTAAGTGGGTTGACTTTAATATTTTGAAATATTCTTCCTGGTACAAATTAGTACAAATTTAGTATTAATAGAATCGAATTTAATATTTCGTTTTTCAAGAAATATTGAAAAGATCGGAGAAGTATGGGCTTGCTATTCAATTTATCGATCAGGGGTTGTTTGAAGGGGTTGACGTTAATATTTTTTGTGGTACAAATTCAGTTTTAATGGAGTCGACTTTTATATTTCGTTTTTCAGGAAATTTTGAAAACTTCGGTGGATAATGAGCTTGCTATTCAATTTATACAAGCAGGGGTTGTTTCAGTGAGGGGGTTGACGTTAATATTTTTTGTGGTACAAATTAGTACAAATTCAGTTTTAATGGAGTCGACTTTTATATTTCGTTTTTCAGGAAATTTTGAAAAGTTCGGGGATAATGGGCTTGCTATTCAATTTATAAAAGCAGGGGCTGTTTAAGTGGGTTGACTTTAATATTTTGAAATATTCTTCGTGGTACAAATTAGTACAAATTTAGTATTAATAGAATCGAATTTAATATTTCGTTTTTCAAGATATACTGAAAAGATCGGAGAAGTATGGGCTTGCTGTTCAATTTATCGCAATAGGGGTTGTTTGAGGGGGTTGATGTTATTTTTTTTGTGGTACAAATTAGTACAAATTCAGTTTTAATGGAGTAGACTTTTATATTTCGTTTTTCAGGAAATTATGAAAAGTTCGGAAGATAATGGGCTTGCTATTCAATTTATCTAAGCAGGGGTTGATTAAGTGGGTTGACTTTGATATTGTGGAATATTTTTCATGGTACAAATTAGTACACATTTAGTACTAATAGAATCGACATCAATATTTCGTTTTTCAAAAAATATTGAGAAGATAGGAGAAGAATGGGCTTGCTATTCAATTTATGGATCAGGGGTTGTTTGAAGGGGTTGACGTTAGTATTTTTTGTGGTACAAATTAGTACAAATTCAGTTTTAATGGAGTCGACTTTTATATTTCGTTTTTCAGGAAATTTTGAAAAGTTCGGGGATAATGGGCTTGCTATTCAATTTATAAAAGCAGGGGTTGTTTAAGTGGGTCGACTTTTATATTTTGAAATATTCTTCGTGGTACAAATTAGTACACATTTAGTATTAATAGAATCGACCTTAATATTTCGTTTTTCAAGATATATTGAAAAGATCGGAGAAGAATGGGCTTGCTATTCAATTTATAAAAGCAGGGGTTGTTTAAGTGGGTTGACTTTAATATTTTGAAATATTCTTCGTGGTACGAATTAGTACAAATTTAGTACTAATAGAATCAACTTAATATTTCGTTTTTCAAGAAATATTGAAAAGATCGGAGAAGTATGGGCTTGCTGTTCAATTTATCGCAATAGGGGTTGTTTGAGGAGGTTGATATTAATCTTTTTTGTGGTACAAATTAGTACAAATTCAGTTCTTCAATTTCCTGTATTAATTTTCATTTTTTTCAATTTTTTTTAATTTGGGCTTTCTAGGTTAATATGAAGCTAGCAGCGCCATGTTTTTTTCTTTAATGGGTAAAGGTACAAAATTATTTTTTGTGGTACAAATTAGTACAAAATGAGTACTAAAAGTCGTAATAGTTTTTATTTGATTCTGCCGAAATGGTTCTGCCACCTTCACAGAGGTAAAACGAAAACTACTTTAATACATCGTTTGTAATAAGAGTGAGGCTAAAATGAGATTATTTTTCTATTGGTTTATTCATTTATTTTAAGTTTTCAGGAACTAATATTCTTACTAAAAAATTTAAAACTGTACTACAATAAACTACAAGCTGTATTAGAAGTAGTTTTCGTTTTTAGTTAATAGTGTGTTAATGGTTTAATTTGACGATTTTATTTTTCGGGCAATACAATTTCTACTAAAAATATAAAAATGTGACTACAATTATTATTTTTTATACCTACATCTTTGGAGGTAAGTGTGAGGCTAAAATGAGATTAATTTATATCGGTTTATTCGATTATTTTAAGTTTTCAGGGATTAATATTCTTACTACAAAATTTAAAATTGTACTACAATATACTTCAAACGATTTTGTATGTATTAAAGTAGTTTTAGTTAGAAATATAAAAATGTTACTACATCGTTTGTAATAAGTATGAGGCTAAAATGAGATTATGTATCTATCGGTTTATTCAATTATTTTAAGTTTTCTGGGACTAATATTCTTACTATAAAATTTAAAATTGTACTACAATAAACCACAAACCATTTTAGCTGCATTAAATTAGTTTTCGTTTTTAGCTGATGGTGTGTTAATGGTTTAATTTGACGATTTATTTTTCGGGTATTACAATTTCTACTACAAATATAAAAATGTTACTACTATTACCTACATGGTTTGTAGTAAGTGTGAGGCTAGATTGAGATTATTTTTCTATCGGTTTAGTCTATTATTTTAAGTTTTCAGGAACTAATATTATTACTATAAAATTTAAAATTCTACTGCAATATACTACAAACGATTTTAGCTATATTAACGTAGTTTTGGTTTTTATCTGATGGTGTGTTAATGGTTTAATCTGACGATTTTATTTTTCGGGCATTACATTTTCAACTACAAAAAATAATTTTACTACAATTACCTACATCGTTTGTAGTAAGTGTGAGCTTAAAATGATATGTTTTTATTAAGTCGGGCTCCAGATTCATACAACTATATTGAACGAACATTATAAATAGGTTTAAAAAAAAGGGCACAATTGGCGAACGTTGTACTAGAGTCTTAGTAATGAGCTACTAAAGGTAAAACAAATGGCTGTCAGAAAACGGCTAAAGGTATAATTCCGGAGATGCCGACATCGACAGGCGACTGCGACATTGTCGCTTTCAGTAAACATCATGTTATCGTCGATGGCGGCGACAATATGAGCGTTAGTTGAGAAGTAGTTGTCATTGCTCAAATAAAGATCACGAAGTAGTTATAATAAATATGTCTGATTACCTGATTGATACAAATTGTTAGTTGAATTAGGTACTAATGGAAGATGATGAAGACGACTTTTATTGTTACATTGTTCATAAATAGACCTAGAGGAGAAAGTTATTCCTTACTTATAAGAAAACATTTATTTAGTGATGAGAAAGACAATTGTCGGTTAAATAAAAAACAATGTACTTAATTTTACCGATCTTCAACCTAAAACAGATCGAGAAATCATCACCGCAGAAGAGAAGTTGTTTTTAACATTAAGGTAAGTTTATGGAAAGTAATTAATCGATACTATTCTCATTATGCGGTAATTCTTAAATGGTCAAATCGGTTGGTTCTGGTGTAGGCACTAATATGAGAATATGTTTGGAATAGGACTTGTTCGTGGGAGTTATATTCTGAGGAATCGTTCGTTTCTGAAGACTGGCCATAGGAGTCGGTGTGTATGATATTATGCTGCAGAACAGGTATTAGAAGCAGAGGAACTAGGTGCGGAATTTGTATTTACGTTAGTAGCTGCCAAGATTTCAAAATGTGAAAACATACCATTAAATTGTTTTTTTGCTTATCCTTTATAAATCTGAAGGAGGCTTCTTAATACCATGTGATGAACAAACAATTCAATATCGTCATTTTTTGTTAAATTTTACATTAAATTTTGTGTGTGCAAATACCAGTAGAAGAGTCGTCGTTTGCTTAGACGACATGTTAGTTAATAACTGACGCGTGACCTATCATTTAAAAGAAAACGCTAGTTTATTTGGATTCCAAGACCAATATTTGTTTGATACAAGAAAATATTCGATGATGTCAACTGTTATATTTCCTCCATTCAATTCTTCGGGTTTATTTCATGCAAGAATTTCACTTTCATCTGAGAATGTATTCCACCATCGAATCAAATCAACAATTTTGTATATTCAAGAATATTAAATACTCAAATGAAACAAATATTTACTTCAATTTTATAATACATATTGTTTGGTTAAATACCAGACGGTTAAAATGAAAAAATTATTAAGTATTAATTGTGTTTAAATATTCATTTAATTTCAGAATCCGTAGTATTGAATCAAGAATATTGCTATTTGGAACAAATGTATAATTAGGAATTGATTCAAAATTATACTTGAATGATGAGTGTGAATTACTCAAGCGAAAAAATATTTTTTTTAATTGAAAAAATATATTGTTTGGTTCAGAAACGTGCCTGCTGGAATGAAAAATATTTTTGTGATATTGTTACAATTCGTATAACTAAAATATCTCGGTAAATATCTTATCATGCTACTACCTATTGATGTTCCCAAATTTCAGTAGTTTGTGATTTCATTATACATGACAAAAGATGGAAATATAGTAGAATGTTTCATTTGGTATTATCTATATAAGTTTTTTCCAGGGTATATAGAAAGCTTTACAAAATCTCCCGCATTTATTTTGTTATAGTATATTCAAACATTCCTTTTTTTGTGTGTACCTGCCCCATAACCTATACAGGTACAACCCAATTTTCTGTTAATATTTAAATCTAACTACCTGTATATAACAAAATTTGAAGTAGTTAGTATTCGGCAACTAGCAAGTAACGTCTGTTCGTCTAATTAAGATGGCTTCAAGTTCAAGTTTTTCTCAAATTCCTATTCAACAAGTAAGCAAAAGTGCATATTCTTAGCGGGAAAAAAACATTAATCCTGAACGTTCATGATGCTCTTGTGAACCAAAACCCCACGAGTTCTGTTCGCGACATAATTACGAACTGTGCCAATATAATGGGAGTAGGAGAATCAATAATTTATAGATTTTTACGTGAGAGAAAATGCCGTAACCTCGGTGAACCTATTCCTTTCCCGGGGAAGAAACCATTAGAAATTGACGACGATGTCAAAAACAGTGTACGTAGAGTAGTGCATGGTATGTATTTTGCAAAAGAAATACATTGGACAATAATGTGCAAGCCGCCCAGAATGACGAAAACCTGCCACAACTATCAAGAACTAGAGTATGGAGAATTCTTCATGGAATGAACTTTCTGTGGGAAAAACAGAAAAGAAAATCTTTTCTTATTGATAGGCAAGATATTGTCTGCTGGAGACGAGAATATTTAAAGTCAATCCAAAAATATCGCAACGAATGTAAGAATATTTTCTATTTGGATGAAACCTGGCTAAATGAAGGACACACCGTATCGAAAGTCTGGCAAGATAAAAATATACTGAATTCCCGACAAGCTGTCATGGAGGGTTGGTCAACAGGATTAAGACTTCCGTCTGCCATATAGGCAGTGAAAACGCATTTTTTGATCAAGGATTATTGGAATTTCAATCCAATATTTCCAACAAATGATCGAATACATTCCCCAGAATTCAGTTATTGTAATGGATAAATCCAGCTATCATTCTCGATTAGTAGAGAAGCTTCCCACAAGTTCATGGAAAAAGCGGCGATAATTGAGTGGTTGCAGTGTAAGGACTTAAATTTCGATGATACAATGGTGAAAGAAGAACTTTTGCAAATTGTTAGACAGTCTAAGGCGGAGTTTAAACAATTTGTAATCGATGAGATGGCAAAAAGTAGAGATATTATTGTACATCGCTTACCACATCACCATTGTGAGCTGAACCCAATAGAGTTTATATGGGAACAAGTCAAAGGTTATGTTGCCATATACTTCAAGAAGTACGGCAGCTTTTGATGGATTCATTGGCGAATGTGATTGCCGAAAACTGGAAAAGCGCCATAAAACATGTTATAGCTGAGGAGGGAAAAATGTGGGATCTTGACGACTTAATCGACGTTAATTATTAACTTAGGACAAGACGATTCTTCAGATGTTTCTGATGAAGAATTTAGTTAATAGTGCTGTATATATTATAGTTAAAGTAATGTCACCTGCAATCATTTGTTATAATTTTTTAGTTTTTACAAGAATATGTGTGTATATAAATCTTGCACAATTACTTTGTATTTTCATTATAATAAACGTTATGCAAAAATCATAAACAACCCTGTTCTATGGATATGGACCGTTTGGTTACTTGCGTATGCTTTCATTTGCATTTTATTACTTATTGTTATTTGACCGATTACCGGGTGGCCTGGTCACAATTTCTTTCTTCTTAGTCTAGATACATTGTAAAATATAAATAAGAGATAACATTTTTTGAGACACCCGTTTTCCGTTTATGATAGGCGATCTGAGCTGTCAACTACTTTGAAACGAAGTATAGAGGCGCATAATAGGAGCGACAGGTGGCGCTATCGCCTGTTGCTGTCACCGGAATCATACCTTAAACTAAATAGATCAAAATAGGGGCGTTGTTCTATAGATATTCGTCTTTCCCTAAATCGCAAGATTCGTCGACAAGAATTAGCCAGAGTACAGGTACGTTGGTAAAAAATTTTATCGATCAGATTAGAATACAAAATGGAAACCAACGGTTAAAACCTCGTCTACGGATAGTTGGAGAAAATTACACCAACTGCAATTCCACACATAGCTTCGGAGGTGGCAGTATATTGAGAATATCTACCACCAACATTTTTCAGTTGAGGGTGACTCATTACCTATCACGTAAAAAAGTTAGCTCGCATACTTTCAAAGCTGCAACTCAGAAATTGGATAATAAACTTGAAATTTATTAATCGTAACTTTTAAAATCCGCGAGCTTTTACAATGAATCACTCCCAACAGGAGTATAGTCCTGATTAGTTTGTTACATAAAGGTTAATTTAGGAAGAATCAGAAAACTATAAATTCATAGCTCTTTTAAAGTGAGTTTCTATTAAATAGAAAAGTATTGAATAATTGTATGAAAATATCAAAATTGACATAAACTCACAAGCAGGATTGCAGTATTGTCGTTTTTGCAAAAGCTTTATATTTCCACTGCTGTCAACTAACATACTAAACTCAACTTACAGAGGCCAAAAGTCAAAACAATGGAAAACGTTTTAATATAATTTATAAAGACAACTTTAAAAATACATTTTAACATTCTTATATTAAATGTTCAGGAAATAATCGAAAGATTACAGATCTATAGATGTATACAACATTTTCATTGCGACAGTATACCTCTAACTTTGTTGATAAAAGAACAATATAGACGATAGATAATAGATTCCTACCTGCAGTAAACATTATTTTATTTACCCGCTACCTGTTTATAGAAAGTTCATTGGTTAAACGGTAGGTTAGAAAGTTATGTTAAAATGTATGGAATTTTTAAGATAAAGTAGCATGTGAATATATTTTCGCGATAACAAAGGAAAGTGAGTCAGAAGTAATATTGAATAAGGTAACTAGTAAACTGTCATTAAGTCCATGATGCACGAAGGTTTAATGATTTTTTTAAATTAAATATGACGACAAAAAAATAGTTACGTGCAAGAGTAAAAACTGCGCAGTAATACTTAATAATATTCAGGACGTAACAAAAAGGTAGGTCATCAATTAAATCGCATATTCTTGGTCCTGAAATAGCTTGTTTAAATCTAACAAATACGCATCAAAAGAAGTTACATCCCTTGAAATTTACCAAATGCATATTGCACTCAATTGTAATAGAAAAGTTGATTATCCCTTAAGCATACAATAGTTGAACGCTTTAATACCGATGTTTTATTGACGATATTGTTAATGCCAATGTCTAATTGTATCCGTAGCAACAACTGTTTAGCCAATGGATATTTAATAATACAAATGTTTTTTCGCATAATAAAAAAGGTAGGGCCTCGATAAAAACTGTTTCTAAAAATTACTAAGGGGTAGAAAAGTTTCCAAAACAATGTGTTTTGGGGGTTTAGAAGATCTAAGCTCCCATTAAATTTTTACGTGGTCCATTTTTGTTGTGAAAGATGCTCTATTTATAAGAAAGCCACTTGCTAATTTTGAAGGTTATTTACTATATGCATCGTGTGCGTTTCAAAAATTAAAAATACTTCGGGGTATTCAAAACTAGTATTAGTTTTTAGCACACAGAGTTCTCAATATAAAGTGGTACCAATAGTTATTTTTTCTGGTTTCAGATATAAAAAGCTGCCAAGAAATGTCGAAACTTGCACGTCATTGTAGCATGTTTCCTGCAACCTAGTTGAACCTCAAAATTCAGCTAACCAAATAATCGAAATTAGAGGATACAGCCAAAACTGTAATCATCACGTTACAACAAGAACGACCTCTCAAACTTGAAACACTATTTCCGTTCTTCAACTCTTGCGAATATTCTATGATCTCTAACTATACCTTAGTTCGAAAAGATGATTCGAACTGTAAAATTCTATGTTGAATAGAATTTACAAAATATTTGTTCTGAATTAAAGATATTACTACCCTTTTTTATATTCTGAAAACTATTGTCCGCACTGAATACCTTTTGATATGTATTTTAAGTTCTTCTGAAGTTTCAAACTTTGATGGTCGAAAAATATCCTTAGTAATAAGAATTTCAATAAGCCATTTGTAAAAATATCTATTTAATATTTCCTTTATAAGTTGCACTCATGACCGATTTTGGGAATTCCAGAAAAAGTGGAATTCCGTATTCCTAGTTTGAGGGGGGGGGGGGAGGGCTTACGAGTCTTCTTCTGAAAGATATCTCATTTCAACCGACAGTCTTGAATGCTTCTTCTAGCGAATCGGTTCAGCTCAGTTGTATCTCAGTACCCTTACTGAAGTAACGCAAGTTGTTTATTTCCCCTCAAGTATCTCTCGGCAACTAAATTAGTAGACGTGTATGTTAGTAAGTTATTGGTAGCAAATTTTCGCAACGGAAGGAAACAGTGTAAAATTATAAAAAGTGGTGCGTTGTGTATAGTTCTGTAAATATATTAATAGTGTCCGATTTTTATTTTATAAACAACTAGAAATACAGTGCTATAATTATCAATGTACGTGCAGTACGTAACAACCATATTACAACACAACCACTTCCAAAAACCATTGAATTCCTATTCCAACATTGCAGAATATCTCGGCCAACCCATCCAAATTGTTATTCGAAAAAACTTTTTCATACTTCATGTGGGTAGAACTCCTGGTTCAGCAGTACTAGAGTGATGCGTATTGACACATCTATAAAAACTATGTAGCTAATGTTAAGGAGGTGCTTGAAATTCACCACTTCATTTATTATAGCACCTAAAGATAGATCGATTTGATAGGATATATTATGTTCGCCCTTATGCAATGGTTGAACCATTTCCAAACTTAAATCACTCTTACCAATTAGCTGTTGCGCTAGCAGCAGAAGCTAGCATACTAGCTCAAAGATCGTATATTGTACATAATAACTGGTAGTTGTTTTGTTTGTTGATAAATACAAAAAAGCAAGTATTATAAAAACAACTTTTTCCGTATCATTCACTTTTTTGGTATATCCAATAATACCATTCATGACAAACATAATCAGTCACCTTTCTATTTTTATAATGTTTAAAGTGTTAAATCAGAATCGGCCAAAAGCAACCCAATTATACAAAGGGCTGTAACCTTGAAGTGAACGGTGCAGAAACTACACTCGAACTCGAAAGGACGGGTTGGATTTGACAACCAGTGAGAAAAGTATGGCTTTCAAAATAAACGTACAATTCTCGAAAAGTTAATGCATATATATTTAGCAACACCCTAAACAAAAACATAAAGTAGTACTCTCGCATCAAAAAAATACAAAATAAATAACAAGCCTACCAATTTTTTACATTGTTACACAAAGTACTTCGTAAAGAACGGAAGTTCTGAAATTAGGCAGTGTATTCTTTATAAACATGAACACTATGTTCCATGCAAATACATTTTTGGCAGAAACAGCATCTAAATCGTGTATTACGATCTTTACGAAAAGTCCATCTTCATCGTTTTTTTGACAGTTTCAAGATTTTCTGGATGCTCAATTAATTTTATTTTGACAAGTTTAATTATATTTAAACGGATACAATGTATATATGAATATATAAATAAATTATGCTGAAAAAAAAACAAATAAGACATTGATTCACAATGAAAATATACAATTTAAAAACTAACAAAAAAATTATTAAACTTAAAGGTGGGATTTTGTGTCATCTTGTTCATAGAAGAGAACATATGCTTCTCCACTGACTAAAGATTTCCACGATATTAATAACACTCTTGAATCGTTATATTCGTGCCACTGTCCCGTGTAGGGATGTCGGTAAAATGCTGTGTAGTGGCCATTATAAGTGGTTCCACAGTGATTAGATATAGCGTAGAGGTTGTACATACAAGGTGCCACATTATCAGCCGCGTAACGGCTAATATCAAGCCCTTCTATTGGAAAATCTATTGAAACATTAAGTTTTCCATTAAAACTTTCTGTTTGCGAAAAGCGCTTCAGGTGAATAACCAGTATTTTCGGAAATTTATGAATTGACAATGATTTAATTTAATGGATCGTAGGTAACTGAACAGTGACCACAGTGTGTGCACTTGATTGTTGATTTTAATTGACCGACAAAGTTATCCATAATCTTGGAGTTGTCCATTCTCGCAGATCTTAACCAAAATTCTTGTGCTTTCTCGATATCACTAAACTTGTCATCAATTTCTGTTAATATGGGCTTTGGTTTTTCATATACCTTGTTGACATCTTCGTGAAGTCCTGCTAATAGGTAACGAAGAAACTCATGTGCATCATGTTGAGTGTATCCCATGAATCTTGAAGTAAATCGCTGAATCTTACTTTTCAATGATACTGTATTAACCACTCTATCGGAACCGTCTTCAGACCAAAGCTCTTGAATAACTTCAGCAAATGCTTTAATTAGTGTTCCTTTCATGCTAGATACGTTTATGTTAATATCTCTTATGTATGCGTCTTTCTTTAGATATTCTAATAGCCACCTTGTGTTTGATAGGCATTGGATAATACTATTCATGAAACATGTGTTACCAATATTTTTGAGGCCTTTGAGACCCAAAGAATCTTGGGGAATACCCTTTATGGATCTGAATGTGGAAATATTGTTAAAACCTCTTTCACAACTACTATCATTGTACGAATAATCTCGGATTCTATGATTGTCTTTCTCACTTGATCGGCGTGATAAGGAATTTGAATTGATGATGTTTGCTACTGAATTGGATGTAGATATTACGGATTTGAAAAGTGTTTTGGTTAGAGATAATCTATTGCGTATAGGAATCGCATCATTCTCTAGCATAGTCATCTTCTTCAGTATTCCTATGAATGGGACATCATCTGGCTGGTGGTTTTTTTTTTTATTTAGAAAATAATAGTTGCATCCACCACTAGGGTTATTAGCAACATAACATAACAGTAACATGAAATAACATTTAGGCTGGTAACGTCACTATAACATACAATAATATTTGAATAGCATCATATCAAAGATAGGAATCAGTAATAAGCAACATGGTAACGAGCTTAGTAATTTACATTTTGTTGACTAAACCTATTTCAGAGAGGAATCCGATTGTGTTTTCAAAATTACAGTACACACCAAGAGTTGATTTTAAATCTGCACTTATACTGTACGTCCGGCGTTGTTCCGCGAACCTCGGACACTCGACCATGAAATGTTTAACTGACATTGGCACCTGACACATATCACAGATTTTGTCTTCTTCTCCTTTCAGCATACTTTGTATGTCCAGTGCGCAAACGGGTGATTATTATTTGGTGTCTTCTTTGGCTAGGGATGTTTCTCCATGGTTTGATATCATCTTTAATTTCTTTAAGTTTCATTCCAGATTCTGCCCAGACAGATGACCAGTAGTGAGAGACCACATATTTCATATATTTTTTCAGATCAGTATACGGTACTCCCTCTTGCTTTTGAAAGATTGGTTCATTCATGGTTTCACGTGCAATTTTATCAACCCGCTCATTGCCAGAGATCCCAACATGTGACGGGACCCACATGAAGACCAATCGTCTGGATTTTTCCCTAATTGTGTGAACATACTCTTTGATGAGCCTTGTCAGGGGATGATCTGAATAAATGAGTTGTATACCTTGTAACGAGCTTAACGAATCTGTAAGAATTAAAGTATTGTGGATATCTTCATGAGCGGCGTATTTGATTGCTTGAAGGATTGCAAAAAGTTCACCACTATAAATGCTGCATTGTGGAGGTAGTTTGAATCCACTGGATGTATTCGGGCTTAAAAAAGCTGATGCTACTCCTTGGTTTGACTTGGACGCGTCTGTGTAGATGTGAGTATAATCACAATATTCATTTATTGATGAGATGAAATGATTGTGAAGCAGACTAGGAATAATTTCAGATTTGTTGAATTTGGAGAGGTATAGGTTGCATGGTGGCAAGGCAATAAGCCAAGGTGGCGTGTCTGAGTTGTGTTGGGAAGGGTAACTGGGAAAGTCACATTCAATTCGGAACTGAACTTGTTGATCCTCTGATAGAAAGGGTATGTTAGTCTTCTTCGGTTTTCATACAGATCGCGAAAACGATTTGAAAAGGTGTTAGGATATACTGGATGCTGACTATCAGTAGAGACTAAAGATGCATACGCTAAGCTCAGCTGCTGTCGTCGCAGCTGCAATGATGGCTCCCCAGCTTCACTGTAGAGACTCTCAGCGGGAGTTGTCCTGTATGCTCCAAGGGCCAGCCGTATTGCTGTATTGTGTACCGTGTTAACAATTTTCAGAACTGATTTACTTGCTGAGGCATATATTATAGAGCCATAATCGATTTTGGATCTTACTAGAGCTCGATAGAGAAGTAAGAGCGTTTGTCTGTCGGAACCCCAATTTTGGTTTGACAGAATTCTCAGTAGATTGATGCCGCTCTGACATGATGTTCTGAGATGGTTAAGATGGGCATTCCAGTTTAACTTTCTGTCGAAAAACATTCCTAGGTAACGCATCTGTTCCACCATGTGGATATTCCGGCCACATAGTTTCAGATTAGGCAGTGCTAGATCTCTTTTTTTAGTAAAAAACATGCACTTAGTTTTTTCTGGGCACATTTTGAAACCAGTGCATTTCAGCCAACTCTCAATCGAAATCACTGCCTCCTGCAAGTTATTTTGGATTGTTTTAAGATTTTTTCCTCGCGAGTATACCACAAGATCGTCAGCATAAACGCTAGCTTCTACAGGTTGTTTGATATTCTTCACAGCTTCATTTATCGCAATTAGAAAGAGGGTGACGCTCAAAACCGAACCTTGAGGGATACCATTCTGTTGCACTCTTTTCCCGGAAAGTGTTCCATTAACTTTAACTCTGAAGAATCTTTCTCCCACGAAGTTTTCAGCAAATTTTAGAAGATTGGCTGGTGGTTATCTGTATTTTTTAGTACACTGAGGCCCAAAAGCTTGTTGGGGGCATAATTTATTAAATTGTCAACGCACGTATTATCAGAAGGCACACATTCTGAAGAAGAGAATGAAGATGTTAAATAAGAATTTCGGAAAAAGGAAAGATCACATGTTTTAGGGTCTGTAATGTGAGAGAATTTGAAAGTGGTAGAAGAATTACGTTTCTTATGATTAGGTTTCATAAAAAGTTCTTCTAGAGGTTTAGAACGGGGAAACGTACCCAGAAAATATGAAGCGTTACCTCTTTGAATTGCAATACTTATTTGTTATATAAAGAACAAAGTTGCTCTTGGATCATTGGTTTCTACTGATATTTTTTTACCGATTTCTTTGATGAATTTTAAAGCTACATGACCGAAAACACCAGAGGTTTCAATTGCTACAGGAATAAAAATGTAAATGTTCTCCGAATTTTTGTATTTATTGATTTTAAAAGTTTCGCCTTGTAAAGCTGCAGCGCCTGCGAAAGTAGATGTGGATCGGACATGGGACGGAGCCCAAGTGTCAGTGCAAGTGAAATCCCATATAACTGGTCTGCCGCGTTGCCATGGAATGAGGGTCATACCATCTGGACGTTTACCGTCGTCTCGGCAAGTACCTAACGGTTCCAACGAACAGGGAATCTTTGCAGATGCCATGCCTCGTTTGATTAGGTCATTTACTGCAGAATGACGTGAAAAACGGCCGGCACTTAATTTGCAGCTTAGGCCGTGTCTACCATATTCATCAACATCAGCTCCGCAACGACAGCGATGTTTTACACAAATTTGACAACCTAAACGGAGACCAATAGAAATACGGAAACTTTCGTACCTAATGGGGCCGACGGTAAAGCGTTCAACCATGCTCCTGATTCCTTTGAAAATGCTGCATTCAAACGAGCCTTGTCTGGTAAATTGATAGCTTTCTGAAGCAGATTTTCTTTTTCAATGTTCAATAAAGGAATATCCCAGGATTTTTGAAAGGATTTATAATCATCGGGTACAACTTTGTTAGACTTTAATGACCAAATATTTTCTGCCTCCATTAATAAAGGGTCTTGTGTGTGGAAAAATATAGGCAGAATGTAATTAATGAAATTTTTTGAACTATTTAGTGATGACAAAAAAGAAGGAAGAGCTACTGAAACGATTGAGCGAATTCCTAAACCACCATATGAAACAGGTAGTGAAGCTTGTTTCCAAGAAAGGTCCTCTAATTTAATGTTAATTAATGACTCTAATGAATAACGAATGGCATTGTCAAAATTGATTAGGATATCTTAAGATATATGTTAATTTTGGAATTAATAGGCAATTCTTGAGAAGGTAATAAGCAATATGTGTCGGTAACCAGGATAAACGAGATGACATTTTTTTGAAAAAGGTTAGTTTTTCATTGAAAGCTGATAGAAAGGATTCGTTTAATAAAGGAGCACCTAATAGAAATCAATTTTGTTATGCCTGGTGTTACAGAATTAAATTTATCAATGGTTAGATTATTTGGTGATTCTAAGAAAAATAACTCGCATTTGCTGAAATTAAGTTCAAGACCAATATCCTTGGAAATGTTTATTATATAGACAAGAGACTTGAACACGGAATTAGTATTACCACCTAAAGAAACATTATCAAGGTAACAAGCATTAACTTCTGTGTCAATGTTGCTAATAAGTTTGTGTATCGATATGCAAAAAAGGAGAGGTGCCAAAGGGTCCCCTTGTTGGACGCCTCTTTCCGAATAAATGATGTCTTCGCCAAATAAAAGATATGAAGGGAATCGATAACATTGATTGATGAAAGGAAAAATTTCAGGTACAATATCTGCTACAAGTTTTAATAAATGATCGCGATGAATTGTATTGAAAGCATTTTTAAAATCAATTTTCAGAAAAACTTTATTATTAACGTCTGGATGATTAGAGACGTAACGTCTTGCTGCATGTGCAACTGCTTCACAACCACCTTTCGACCCGAAACCAAATTGTAATGGACGAAGTAAATATCCTAATTTGTCTCTGATGTTTGAACAAATTATTTTCGCTACTAAACGACGATAAACTGTACCAATAGCAATTGGTCTGATACCTCCTGCTTTTTTAGTTAAAGCTAATAGTGACGCGCCGAATAAAATAGGACGAATATTGATGTTTACTGTGTCATTTAAAATAAAATTACATAATTTACTCAAAGATGATAAGAGATTTTTTCCTGAAGGGCCAGCACTGTAACTTATTAAATCTTGTAGATGTGAAGGTCTTAAAGAGTCTAAACCACCAGCAGAACTTGTTTTAAAAGAGTTTATTGCGCTACTCACAAATTCTTCTGTTATAAAAAAAGGAATATGTTCCGAAATCAGAGTAGGGAACGTACTATTAAGTTTCTCTACAGGATGTTTCGATTTTAAATCTGTTAAAGTGGCTGCACTGACATCAGCAAAACTGTCATCTGAAGCTAAGATTTTGATTGCGGATGTCAAGTCGCCGTCAGAAACTTTATTAATGACATTTTTAATTTTACTATTTTTTGATAAATTTATGTTTTTCCGAACTGAGAAATTTCTATTTTGTTGATCAGAGAAATGTAAATGATGATCTATATTTTCAAAAGTTTTTAAATTATTCTTGATTATAGTAGAGAGAGATAATTTTTTATTAGAATTTTTAGAAGGAAGACTCAAAACATTATACCGAAAAAGCAATAGATTTTCCCAGGTAGTAATAGAATTTTGTCTTACGCATTCTTCAATCAGATTAGATAGCGTTGAGGCACAAAGAGCCCTTGAAGCTTTTGGGACTCTTCTTATTACTGATCTTTGGCTCTTCAATTTTGCCAACTTTATATGAAAATTCGTATCTTTTATATCCTTATTTTCAAAACTTTCTACTGTAATCGAACTTAAATTTTGTCTACCATGCGTCTTATTTTGATGTAATTTTAGGCCTCGCTTCTTAAAAAATTTACCACAGATTTCGCACTTCACTGTGACTGGTGCTGACATAGGCTTATATCATATAGAATTTGGAGTTATGCAGTCCAAAAAATTCTACCGTCCGCTTCACGTTGATAAATGTACATCCATTTTCTATTTCTGTTTATCTGTCACTCAAATTTATTGAATAAAATATAAAAAACTATTATTTTTTCATATACTCCATTGTTATACAAAAAAGCTTATTATACGAAGTGAAAACGCGACTGAACCCACGAACTTTATAATTAAAAAATAATGAAATATTCAAAAATAAACTTGGAATTAAAACTTTTTGTAAATGACATAAATTTGATCAATTTATGGCATATTCACTAAGTTGTCGAATTTCCCTTAACAAGTTCCGAGAGTGTTCTCTGACCGTCAAATAGCCCAACAAAAGCCCACTTCCAAGTAAGGTCAAAAAATTCTTCGAGCATTTTGGATGGACGTCGCATTTTGAGTTGTTTTATAGATTACGAAAGAGTTTCCAGGGATATACAGTATGACCCCTTCTTCAAGCATTCTTGTTAAATTTTCGAGTTCCACTTCATATGGATTCAGTGCTCTATTAAATTAAAAATCGATTTTTGAAATATACCGCTACCAAATAAAATTTAAAAAAAAAACTTACGAAAAAGGACAGTGCATTCCAGGGTTAGTAATATCTGATTTTCTATTTCTGTATATATATTTGAACAAATAGATCATTGAGGGGCCTACTATTTTTTATATACATTGTTCAATGTTAAATATTTAATTGCAAACACAAACAATATTGCAATAATTATTCGGAGCAAACGGGTGTTGCATTATGAAATTACTTCATTAAACAAGAAAGTTTTTTGTGTTCCGCGCTGATTGATTAAGAGAGTTACCGGGAAATGTCGTTAATAACTTCACAATTTACAATCGCAATAGTTAAGTGGAATATTAAGTATGTAATCGAAGTGTGAAAAAAATTAAATGAAGATAGTATATTAAAACAATGGTTGCGAATATATTTGCAAAATTATGAAGAAACGGTAACGGATGTAACTTTAGTAATATTGTTGAAGCGACTTTCAATTAGAATGGATTGTTGTGGAAAACTTGATATACAGTGTGACTCATTTGAGATTTAAGTAGTGCCGGTTTGAATGTTTATTACTGCTTTTGAGATAACAAACCCATCACACAAGGATTCAAATGATGTGGGAGGACAGTGCCTTCGAATAAAAATTATAATGTTTATAATACAAAGATTTTAAAACAAAATGCAATTCGACTATAATGCTATAATGACGGGCCTGAAATTTTCTATACTTTCTGGCTCCATATGAAGAAAGTTCACCCACCACTGCCCTAATTGGAGGATCGTTAGATGGCCGTGTTGGTGATAATGATCTCGCTTTCTTAGCCTGGCATTTTAGGTTGCCAGATTTAACGCTATGACTACTTTCTTTTAGGACACAAAAAGGAAATTATTAATGTACCCCCACTACCAAAAACGATAGAAGAGCTGAAGGAGCCGATCAGTGATGAGCTGATGAACATGCTATAAAATGCGTGGAATTAATTGAAGAGTCTTAATTAAAACATTTATTTTACAATGGATGAATTGTTTGTAGATATATGCTGCTACTTACAACCTCTAATTGTTTGGAAGTAAATATTTATGTAAATTTTGGAAAACAACTACTTTCCTGGCTACAAGTCGCAAAAAATATTCAAATAAACGTTTCTCAATAAACAATAAAAATAAGATAGGTTTGGACAGAACATATCATTGGACGAATTAAGCAGACTATATATTTTGGAACAATAGTATTCAAGCCGGCAACCGTTGTTTCTTTGAGCTTGTTAACCAAAGAGACTTACAAGATCATCCAAATTATCCGACTATAAATCTGTCATCAGACCTGTCATTATGTATGGTTATGAATCATGGACCCGGACTGTCGCAAATGAAGAAGGTCTCAAAATATTTGATGGAAATATTATACGGAAATTTTACGAAGCAATTACAGACAGAAACAAAGAGGAACATAGAATACGTACAAACAAGAAAATTTAAGATCTTTATGAAGCCCCAATAATCGTTCAAGAAGTTAAAGCAAGACGCCTGCACTGCGCTGGACATATAAGAAAACAACAGAGAGATGGGAGAATTTTAAAACTAGCATGGGTACAAGCTGCAATTGATAAACGACTGATTGGAAAGATCTAAGAACGTTAGTAATACAAAATGAAAGTGAAGCAAAACTAGAAATGCATCATCTGAAGAGCGGTTTCAGTGTCTTTGTCCCTCATGAGTAAGAAGGATACACCCCTTTGTTCAGAGTCGCTAATGTGAACAGAAGAAGACTTGGTTGTGAATATTTTCAGTTCCTATCATTATAATACACCAAGTAGTCGTTAACCACGTTATCTCCACTTCTTATTTTATGTATTGTATGCAATTTATTTCGACAAAAGTCTGGGTTCAATTCATATCCACATTTATTTAAACACTTACACTATTAGAATCTATTTACATCAACAATCACTAAGTTATTACACTAATTTCACTTATACTAATTGTTTACAATTTATTTGCACATTGATATGAACGACAGGTGACTTCGATACAGGTATTTATAGGCCGTCGAAACCCTCAAAAGTCAAGTACTCACCTGTTTTGTGGTCTAGAGTTCTTCGTCCTTTTTTTTTCTCATTGGTCGGCTTTCGGGCAACTAGACTTTTCTAGTATATTTTTTTATGTGATTGTTTTCGTTCTTCTTCCTTAGTCTGCAGAATACGACCAGTATTGATTTATTATAGTATTGTCATTACTTCGTAGATAATCGTTATATTTCAGAATATTTGAGCTTTTGTTTTGCAGCAAAAATTGTGTGTAGCTTAGAAATTTTAAGCTAATTTCATACGTAGAGTCAATGCAAGTTAAATCCTATTGAATTTAATTCAGCACAAGTGAGAGGAAACAACAAAACTTTCAAACTCAATTTTTTAAGCCAATCATTATAAAAAATTACAAAAAATCTCTGGGAGACGTAATTAAAGATGTACAAAAAATAAACGGTTTTAAAGATTAAAACTAACTTTTCCGCATCTGTGGCCCTGAACAATATTCTATCATAAACTTGTTACTTGTATACACTTCGGGGGATGTATCGTGCTAACAAACCGAAATTTCTCCAATAATAACTAAAAATTTAGTATGTCTGGATTTATAGGACCCGCTGTACTCGCTCTATAGTATGTACAAAAAGTACGAGGAGTAATAAACCCTAATTAAGTATGCAAAACCTTTACAGGGAGCACCATGAAATTTTTGATAAATCTCTTACTTTAAATTACATTTCTTCCGTAAATCTAAAAACCAGGTAGATCGACCCCGTATTTGTTTCAGTTGTAGCAAAGTTTAGGGTTTATTCATTGTTAAAGGATTAGCAGATAAGCAATAACGCAATGCAGTGGTGTGTATTTTGGGAAAAAAATACGTTTTAAATTATAATATAATAAAAAATGAAAAGAAATAATTATTGGAATACATTTATTACTTACAGTTTATTCTATATCCGACTCGGAAGAGGAAGAATCGTTGTTGACATTAATAATAATAGGGTCGATTAAATCATCACAAATATTGTCAATTTTCCACATATTTGCCTCTACTTTGATAACATGCTCGATACAGTTTGTCCAATTTTCCTTACTCACATGACTTACAGCACTCTCAAACAATTTCACAACATCGTTTATTTTAAAAGTAGTATTTTTTTTCCAACTTCCCCCTTTACCTGAGCCCATATTAATTCTATGGGATTAAGTTCACAATGATAAGGGGGAAGTCGAAGAACTGATATACCACGAGAAGAAGCCATTTCTTCTACAATGTAGGTTTTGTATTTATTGTTGTTCATTTTTGCAATTCTGTAAAGTTCTTTCCTTAGTGGATCTTTTGGAAACTTAATATTTTTCGAAATAAGCCACTCCAAAAGCTCTGCTTTACGCCAACGACTTGTGGGCAATGCTTCTCGTAACCGTGAATGGTAACTTGCGTTGTCCATAACAATAACAGCCCCTTTTGGAATCAGATCCAACATTTGAACAAACCATTCCTCGAAGACATCCCCATTCATATCTTCGTGATAGTCCCCCGTGCGTTTTGAAATAAAAGTTAATAATCCACCATCAACAAAACCTTCAGAACTTCCAACATGGACAATGATAAGTCTTTTTCCTTTTTCAGATGGTGGCTGCAAACCTAACGACAAACCTTCCACGAATGCCTGCCTTCCGCTTTTAATGTTTTCATCTTGCCAAGATTTGGAAACTGTATATCCAGCATTTATCCATGTTTCGTCTAAGTAGAAGATTTTCAAATTTTGTTCTCTGGCATGCCGAATGCTTCTTAAATATTCTCTTCTCCAAAAAACTATTTCCGGTTTATCTATCAAGAGAGATTTTCTATTATGTTTTGTATATCTGAAACCCACATCTTTCAAAAGTTTGCATAATGTCATTCTGGAGAATTTTGGATAGTCCGTATCTTCTTGCACTGATGTCATAATTTTGTCAAGTGTTGGAATTTCCTTTCGTAAGTAAAATCCATGGACTTTACGCCTTAGTCTTTGTTTTAATGACTCATCGATCTCAATTGGTTTTCGGCCTGAAGGAGTTTTAGGGGGTTGAAGAGTTCCATTCTTGCTTTCTTTTAGTAATCTATAAATTGTTGATTTAGCAACACACAACATAGCAGCCGTTAATTCCACAATATTATCAACACTTGCACTTGGATCCTTGTTTTTCAATGATATATAACAATTCAATATCAGAGTTTTTTCATTTAAAGATAATGGACCTGTTTTTGGTCGTTTAGATGGTCCTTGGCTTATCGAGATTGTTTGGTATTTGCACAATTAACATTCAACAAATGTTTTAAATATATTCCAACTGTTTACAATATTATGACAACCATACAACTTCATACAACTTTACTCAAAGAACTAATACTAAGTACTGATTTAATGTACCTACTTTCTTTTAAAATAATCTTCCCGATAATTTTTCTAAGAAAACTGGGTTGTTTGGAAAATCCCTCTCAATAATCGAATAATCTGTAAATAGGTGTAATCGTATTAAGCCGATTACAGTAGGCCACTTGCCATTTACAATTCCTGAGAAAAATTCCCCAAACACTACATATAGGAGTAATACAAATAAAAAATATTATGAATAAACGGGCATATCCGAACTCTGCCACAAAATAAAATTTTACCTGACTTGTATCAATTTGAGGATTACTGAAATGTTCGAACTGTGCCGCAACCATTTAGTTTAATCCTGTTAGAGTCATTAGGGTTTATAATAGATAAAATCGGAGGCCCATAGAATTATGTATATTTCTGAAAGGTTTCAAAGATTTCTTGAATTAAATATTTTGAAGAAATCTTGATTGTTTTGATCGATATTTAGGGAATTAGGGGGAGGATGTTGATGCACTTACACTATTGCCTAAAAATCAGGAAGAAGTATTTAATAGTGTTCGTGAATTACAATTACGAACGAACCGAGAAGAGGAATTTCTATTAACAGCAGACCAGGTATTTAAAATTATTGTGTTCTCCTGTTTTTCCAACCTTAATTTTTTATGTAATTCGGATTGTATTTTGATGGATGGGACTTTTAAATACTGTTCAACTTTTTTTTACCAAATGTTTACCATTCATGGTTTTAAAAACGGCTATTACGTACCTCTTGTTTTTTTTTGCTGCCTGACAAATCAAGTCAAACATATTCAAATTTGTTTTTAATTTTAAGACAAAAATGTAAAGAAGTAGGCTTAAATTTTCAACCTAAAGAAGTCGTAGTAGATTTTGAACTAAGCATTCATAACGCTATATATGAATGTTTTGGCTGAGATCAAATTCTTTTTGGTTGTAAATTTCATCTCTGTCAAGCTTGGTTTCGTAAGATTCAGGAGTTTCATTTGGTACAAGAGTACAGACAGAAAGGTTCTGTAATTGGCGAATACTTAAAAGTACATTTCGGTATTATGTATCTTAGTCCTGAGGAAGTTGTAGAATTTTTTTATAATGAACTACATTTTTTGCTTCCGAATGACGAAAGAGTTATAGAATTCCGAAATTATGTCAATAAAACATATATAACGCAAAATTCGATATTTCCACCACTTATTTGGGCAAATAATGCATCCTTTTTTAAGAGAACAACGAATTCTTGTGAGAGTTTTCATTCGCATTTCGGTGCTTCTTTTTACAAAGCACATCCAAACATTGTTCAATTTACTAGTGTGTTATTGGATTTACAAACGGAGGTATACGCGAAAATTCGTTCGGCAAACCAAAGCCAGAAAAAATCCAAAAAAACTATTAATGTTAAAATTAATTTCATTAATGATCATTTGGATCAATATAGGAAAAATGTTATTTCTCACTTTATGTTTGTGAAAACGGTTGCATGTAAAAATCTTCCACACGTTTAATTTTTAGTTTTTTTTTATATGTTTATGTATATTGAATATATTTTATTGTAATGTAGATGTAATGTAGATGTAATTTTTTAGAAGTGGCAAATATACGTTGAAAATATATGTATGTTATTAATATTTTCTTATATTGAATTTGAGTACCTAAAGTTCAAGGTAAATTGTTAAATCGGATTAGGCTATTAGACCCCTACTGGTTTGGTAGTTAATCTCCAAAATTTTAAACACTGGCAGAGTTCGAACAACCCGTAATGACTACCTGCATTTTGTGGCAGAGTTCGGATACTCCGGAATAAACTGTGTTGCCTTTCTTTATCAAACTTACTAAAATTTATGTACCTCTATCACTTTTTTTTATTAAAATTAGTACATCCCGTTACCTCTGACCTAAATCGTATATTCTTTAGCATAGCTGCAACTCATTCGTTCAATACAAAATGTACCTTACGGTATACCCTCTTAAAATATATTTTGGTACGTCTATGAAATCTACTTAAATGAATGATTTATTACTCCTTGTCCTTTCTATATAGACTATAGTCAGCTGAAAATGAATAGGGTACATCTGTGAGACACCTTGAACAATACTCAATCACAAAATTGATCACTTTTATACACTCTGGAGGCTATATCGTGCTAACAAACTGAAAATTCTCCAAAAATGACAAAAATTTGGTACTTCAAGTACTATAGCACCCGTTGTACTGGCTTTGGTGAGCTGAATATAAATAGGGTTCATCTTTGAGATGCTCTGAATAATATCCAATCATAAAATTGGTCACTTGTATATACTCCGTAGGCTGTATCGTGCCAACAAACTGAAACTTCTCCAAAAATGACAAAAATATCGTTCTTAAAGTACTGTAGCACCTGTTGTATTGACTCTGGTGAGCTAAAAGTCAGTAAGGTTCATCAGTGAGATGTCCTGAATAATATTCAATCATAAAATTGATGACTTGTTGAACTCAGGAGGCTCTATCGTGCTAACAAACTGAAATTTCTCAAACAATGATAAAATGTCGTACTTCAAGTACCCTAGCACCCGTTGTACTGGCTCTAGTGAGCTGAAAATCAATAGGGTTCATCTGTGACATATCCTTAACAATATTCCGTCATAAAATTGGTGACTTATTTCACTCCGGAGGCTGTATCGTGCTAACAAGACATGTAAGGAAAAGTGGCCGACGACAACGACGACGACGACATACACACAGGATTTTTTTTCTAAAAACCATTTTTTCGTGTTGTTGTTGATGGAAAACGTAAAAATAACTCAAAAAAAAATTCTAAATTCCAACTTGTTTTGGTGTAAACCAATACTTTTCTCGCATATTAGATAGGTTGGGCGGAAAAGTAAAATGAAAATGTGTTATTCTGATAGAGAAAACAATAAAACTTGAAATCGAGAATTAATCAAGCGAAGAATACTTCGACTGCAACATATGCGTTGTTTTTTTAGTTAACATTTTTCTAACTCTTTAATTTTGAATATGAATAATTAAAATGTCTTACGTCATTTACAATATCAAATGAATACATCTATACAAAACTGTTGTTTTCAATGTTCACACAATATTACGCTTAATATATCAAAGATATTTATACTGTTCAAACCTTTTTCATACATGATAATTCAATTATATTACAAATTACAAGTGAAGTTACATCTGTCATATGTCAATGTCAAGAAATCAAAGAGTATATAACAGAGAAAGGACGTGCATTAGGTCATTTTACATAACAGTTTCTCAATATTTTGCGTAGGTCGGAATGATACATATATATATATATATATATATATATATATATATATATATATATATATATATATATATATATATATATATTATTGTCGCCTGTTAAATTCATTTTAATATTGTTGTTTTGTCACCCCAGTTATTCATACGTTTCAGATTATTTATTTTATTGTTTTGTTTTTAACTCAAATTGTTTCTTGTTTTTATCAATTCACACCACAACCATTTTTACAAATTAATCATTAGCAATTAGTCTAGTTAGTACCTTAATGTGGTGTACATCAACTCTTACTGACTCTTAACATCTGTAAGTATTTGTGTTCCTATCTTTGTCATTTTATTTATATTTTAATTATTGTAGTGTCTCCTGATGATGCTATTGAACAATAGCGAAATATTGAGAGAATGAGAATATAGAGTCTTATTTCTTATATTGACCGCATACCTGACAATCATCACCTTTTGCTTACATAAATAGTACGGTCGATAATTACCACAGAATAATCATCTGTTTTGATTTTCTGATTTAAATATATATATATATATATATATATATATATATATTATTATAGTTTATTTTATATGGGAATTTAATTTGCCCTACGTTGGGCCGACATATTATTATGAATAGAATTGGGTGAGAAAATAGTTTAATTTGCCCGGTATGTTGTGGATTTAATATGTATGATAAACAGTTTATTTAACCAACATGAAAACTTCTCATCTCAGGGTAGAGTTCAAGTATTTTAAATAAAATGATTTTATAATTTTATATATGTTAGCGCCAAAGTTAATGAATGCTTTATATTTTTAAAGATAAATTTGTTAATCAGAATATGTTACTTTTTTTAATGATTTCAAATTAAATACGGTCCTGTCCTACTTAAAAAATATCTGCATAGTTCAATCGATTTCATTCAGAGCTTCTGCCTGTGGTAAGTATATGGTGCACAAGTCACCAGATGAAATGATTAACTCAAGTAATTTAAAAAAAAATTCTTCAAAAGGAAAAACAATATTTAATTTAATGAAAATAAATACACTACACTTTTACAAGTGTTTTTTTTTTTAAAGAAAATCAACTATCTAAAAGGATGACTCTTTCATACAAATCACACGCACTCTGGTGAGATATTATTATAATATTAAAATACAGTTATATAATTTCATAAACATTTGACTTTCAGAAAACGGCGAAATACACTCTTAACAGCGTCTATGCATCACAAAATTTTAGTTTTTTTTTTACAAATTAGTAAGTACGCTTGACCTCTTAATACATTAATAAACTAACTTGTACTACCTTATTTACTTCACGATTTCTGTTTGTTCCAGATTCTCCTCCTGGAAAACCTCCCTGTTGGCATTCTGCTTCTACCAAAACAGGAATCGATGCTGTATTTCTTTCAAAGTCCAAACAGCTCACACAAATTCCACTATTCAATGTTTTTCGAAAACTATTGTGGCTAATTTACTTCCACCAGACACAAGACACCATATTATAAAATAAAATCCATGATTAGTGTTTTACAACATTCAACAATTCCTTTTTTTAATTATTAATATAAACTAAACTACTTACACTGATATATCTCTTGTAAGTATAATGTATTTGTTTTAAATTCTATAATCAAATTTTGTCTTCCAAATGATTTCAATTGATTTACTTTACCAAAAAAATTTTGCTGTTCCAAAAATCTCTTCCCAAAAAGAAAACCTACTAGTCAATAGCCCCCATAATCAACAACTTTCTCACATTCTGATTTTTTTTTCGTTAGCAACACAGTTGTCGCCGATGTGATCTTTTTTAAATGTTTATTAACCAATCAAATTTGACTATTTATTTTATAACTCAAATTCTTCATTTCAACCAGTGGAATGTTCATCCATTATATCATGATATTATATTCTAAGGTTTTTAATTGCTTAGACTTCCTATATTATTTTCATTCAATAATATTTCTTAGTATTGTTAAAATGACATTTCCTAACCTCTAAGTATGTATGTCAAATGAATATTCATAATGTTTTAATAGATGACAGCTGTTACCTTTAAATATGTATGCAAAATGAAAATTCGTTTTCTTTATAAGTCATGTTCTCTGAAATTCACATTATTTTATATTTTCCTGCTCTGTTATGTCTAAACATCTACACTATCTCATTTTAATGTCTTAATCAACAAATATTACGAGATTAGCTTGACTTTACAGAATAAAGCATTATTAGTTTCTTATTATGAACAAATTTTGATACTTGATCTCTTTGATAAAAGTTTCGTTAGGTAATTTATTTCATATAAATTGTTTATCACACCTATTCGCAATTATCCCTACATTATACAGTCTGTCCTTTCTGTATGTCTTCTCTATCGAATAGTGGATCGTACAGATTTTCTCCATTCAAATGTTTTAAAAAAATTTTTGACTTAAAAAAAATTCTTTTAGATTACAATACATAATCTTAATTCTTCATTATTTGATATACAGGGTGTAGCATTATTTTTTCACAATAACATCCCCTAAATTTTGCGTTTATCAAATTTTTTATTCTAAGAAAAATTTTATGAACGCAAATTTTACTTCAAGTACTATATTCTAGGATTGTCTTTCTATTTTACTAATAATACATTTCTTTTTATTTCCGGTTGCTGTTACAAAGATGATTTTGGAATCCTGTGTTGCAGTATCCTCTTCAGTTAGTTTTAATTCTATTTACAATACCATAATTAAATATGTATAAAAATTCTTATTTTATTCTTAGGTACATATTTCATTTACAAGTTTCATCCAAAGGAATTAGTTTAAAAAAAATCATGTTATAAATCCATTTTTGAAAATTCTTTAATGTTCGTTATGCGACTTATTACTTCTACATTTCTCAGAGTCTCTTATATCGGTACAATTTATTAATTTATATTTCTTATGTTACATCTCTCTATAATACCATCCTTTAGCATATTTTGTATCTCTGAATCAACTTCTTTCCTATATTTATAAGTATGGGATATGTTCTTATTCTGAAATTTTCTATTCCCTTAACTTCTATCTTATGTACATAGTTATTTGCCATTTTCATCTCTTTTTTAACTAATCCTTTATACTTAATTATTAAATTCTTCACTTTCTCAGCATATTCCTTATTTCCACATACTAATTCCAATTCTTCCATTATTTCATCCCTCTCCATATTCCATAACTTCCTATTATCCTCTTCAAATTCCAATTCTTCCATATTTCCACTCCTCTTTATATTCCATAACTTCCTATTATCCTCTCCAATTGCCAATACTTCCATATTTCCAATCCTTTCTATATTCCCATAACTTCTTATTATCCTCTTCAACTTCCAATTCTTCTATATTTTCTTCTTCAAATTCAATTCTATTACCATTTAATTCAATCTCCATCTTTTCAAAATCAATTCTTGCTTTATATTTCGTTAATTCATCTATTCCTATAACTATGTCTGATTCCAAATTATTCACTAACAGTAATTGCATTTCAACCTCTTTCCCATCCTTCAATTCAATCTTTTGTATTATAGACTTATTTACTTCACATAGCTTCTTTCCATTCGCTCCTATCAATGTAGTTTTTGGTATTTTAATTAATTTGTTTTCATAATTTTCAATGTCTTCTTCTATTAGTTTTGTTTTAATTATGGACGCTTCCGAACCTGTATCTATTAATAATTTTATTTCTTTTCCATTTAATTTCCCTTTAATATTTTTCAATTCCATTATTTCTCATAATTCTAAATCTTCCCCAAATTTTATATATTTCCTTGGATGTTTATATGTTATCACTCTCTCTTCTCTCCTTTGAATACTGTTCTCTGTAATTGTTATTTCTGTTGTTATTTCATTTGAAGTTTCTGTTATAGTTGTTTTTGTTTGCTATCGTTCTTATTATAGTTATTGTTATTTCCTAAATTGTTGTTATAATTGTTGTTTTTTTTGTTATAATATCCATTTGTATTATATCTGTTAATGTAATTATTTCTGTTTTTCATCATTATCTTTATATATCCTAATTTCTATCTATGTACAACATTATATTTACATATGTTTTTTTTTAACATTATTTGTTAATTATAAACTTCTTATTTACATGTTGTTTTTTATATTCCTTATCGACCTTTTAGAATTCCTTATTCGTCTTCTAGATTCCGGTCCTATAATACAGCCTTATTATTCAATTTAATTTTCTTTTCCTAAATTTCGTTTTATCCTCTTCTCTTATTGTTTGATTCTCTTCTATCTGCTTCCTAAGTTTCTTAAAATTTTCAATTTTGTTGTCCCCTATCTTATCAATTTCTCCCAATGGATTCATGAAAATTTGTGTTTCCAATTTCTTCATATTATTGTTTCTTCTTTTTATTATTTCATTTCCCATAATACTCTTACTTCCTATCATTTCATTTTTAACTATCCTATTAAAATTTCTTGGATCAATTATCTTTATATTTCTGCCAAGTTTTACCCTCATCTCGAAATTTTCTGCATAAATTATTGTTTCTATATTCTGTCTTATGGTTTCTTCTATTTCTTCCTTGGTCTCTTGTAATATCTTATTCATTTCCTCTAATTTCCAATTAAGTTGTATCCCCCTATTATTATCATTATTTGTCTTACCATATGTCACTATTCGTTTCAATATATTAACATCTGGGTCTGTTATTTCCCAATAAATCTCTTTTTCATAAATTTTCATAGCTTCCTCACTTCCTAGATTCTGTAAATTGCTATCTATCATCTCCTCATTTAGTTGTCTTTGTATTTTTATTTCATCAATTTCCATTTTATTACTTAATTTTGGTTCTATAGTATCATCATTTATATTTTTATTTTGTAACTTTACATCCATTTGAATCTCTCCTTTGAAATCCTTTTCCTTCTCTTCTATTTCCTTGATTCTGTTGATCTGTGAATTGTCTATTTCTGTGGTTTTTTCAATCCCCTCTCCTCTTATTTCTTGTTTAGTGGATTCTGTTTTATTTTCTATGTATGTGTTTGATTTTTCCAATATCTTCTCAAAATGTCCCAATTTTTCTTCCATCAATTTTATTATCAGTTCCTTAGTTTGTTTAATTTCTTCTTTGTTCTGGTCCATCTTAATATTCATTTCTTTTTTTAATTCTTCCTTATTTTGGTCCATTTTAATATTCATTTCTTCCTTATTCTGGTCCATCTTAATATTCATTTCTTTTTTTAATTCTTCCTTATTTTGGTCCATTTTAATATTCATTTCTTTTTTTATTTCTTCCTTATTTATATTCATATCCTGTTTCATTTCTTCCCTATTTTGGTCCATTTTTTTCATCATCATTTGAAGCATACTCATCACGTCCATATCCTCTTTCTCTTTTGATTTTTGTTTGACCTCTTGTCCTGTTTCTTCTGACAACGGTACATCTTCTTCTTCCTGTCTTTGTTCTGCAATATCTTCTTCCGAATGTTCTCTCCCCTGTTCCAAATATTGTATCTGAAAATCTCCTCTACCATTACTCCTTTCTTCTCTTTCTTCATCAGACCTACTTTCGACTCCTACCTGCTTTCCGTCCCTTAATGTCATTTTCCTTTCCATTTTATGTATTTAAAATCTTTTAATACAGTAAAAAAAAACTTATTTCAATGCTTTTTATTATTATTTACTAAATTTCTATATTAGCACCACGTTGCGGTGACATTTTTATTATAGTTTATTTTATATGGGAATTTAATTTGCCCTACGTTGGGCCGACATATTATTATGAATAGAATTGGGTGAGAAAATAGTTTAATTTGCCCGGTATGTTGTGGATTTAATATGTATGATAAACAGTTTATTTAACCAACATGAAAACTTCTCATCTCAGGGTAGAGTTCAAGTATTTTAAATAAAATGATTTTATAATTTTATATATGTTAGCGCCAAAGTTAATGAATGCTTTATATTTTTAAAGATAAATTTGTTAATCAGAATATGTTACTTTTTTTAATGATTTCAAATTAAATACGGTCCAAATATCTGCATAGTTCAATCGATTTCATTCAGAGCTTCTGCCTGTGGTAAGTATATGGTGCACAAGTCACCAGATGAAATGATTAACTCAAGTAATTTAAAAAAAAATTCTTCAAAAGGAAAAACAATATTTAATTTAATGAAAATAAATACACTACACTTTTACAAGTGTTTTTTTTTTAAAGAAAATCAACTATCTAAAAGGATGACTCTTTCATACAAATCACACGCACTCTGGTGAGATATTATTATAATATTAAAATACAGTTATATAATTTCATAAACATTTGACTTTCAGAAAACGGCGAAATACACTCTTAACAGCGTCTATGCATCACAAAATTTTAGTTTTTTTTTTACAAATTAGTAAGTACGCTTGACCTCTTAATACATTAATAAACTAACTTGTACTACCTTATTTACTTCACGATTTCTGTTTGTTCCAGATTCTCCTCCTGGAAAACCTCCCTGTTGGCATTCTGCTTCTACCAAAACAGGAATCGATGCTGTATTTCTTTCAAAGTCCAAACAGCTCACACAAATTCCACTATTCAATGTTTTTCGAAAACTATTGTGGCTAATTTACTTCCACCAGACACAAGACACCATATTATAAAATAAAATCCATGATTAGTGTTTTACAACATTCAACAATTCCTTTTTTTAATTATTAATATAAACTAAACTACTTACACTGATATATCTCTTGTAAGTATAATGTATTTGTTTTAAATTCTATAATCAAATTTTGTCTTCCAAATGATTTCAATTGATTTACTTTACCAAAAAAATTTTGCTGTTCCAAAAATCTCTTCCCAAAAAGAAAACCTACTAGTCAATAGCCCCCATAATCAACAACTTTCTCACATTCTGATTTTTTTTTCGTTAGCAACACAGTTGTCGCCGATGTGATCTTTTTTAAATGTTTATTAACCAATCAAATTTGACTATTTATTTTATAACTCAAATTCTTCATTTCAACCAGTGGAATGTTCATCCATTATATCATGATATTATATTCTAAGGTTTTTAATTGCTTAGACTTCCTATATTATTTTCATTCAATAATATTTCTTAGTATTGTTAAAATGACATTTCCTAACCTCTAAGTATGTATGTCAAATGAATATTCATAATGTTTTAATAGATGACAGCTGTTACCTTTAAATATGTATGCAAAATGAAAATTCGTTTTCTTTATAAGTCATGTTCTCTGAAATTCACATTATTTTATATTTTCCTGCTCTGTTATGTCTAAACATCTACACTATCTCATTTTAATGTCTTAATCAACAAATATTACGAGATTAGCTTGACTTTACAGAATAAAGCATTATTAGTTTCTTATTATGAACAAATTTTGATACTTGATCTCTTTGATAAAAGTTTCGTTAGGTAATTTATTTCATATAAATTGTTTATCACACCTATTCGCAATTATCCCTACATTATACAGTCTGTCCTTTCTGTATGTCTTCTCTATCGAATAGTGGATCGTACAGATTTTCTCCATTCAAATGTTTTAAAAAAATTTTTGACTTAAAAAAAATTCTTTTAGATTACAATACATAATCTTAATTCTTCATTATTTGATATACAGGGTGTAGCATTATTTTTTCACAATAATATATATATATATATATATATTTACTATATTAATCCACAAAGAATCCATCATTACAAATTTCCTCGACGAACCATTTTTACTGTTATTAACATTAAATATAATGTCTTCTGGTATATCCACATCCACAAATTTCATATTTAAATGTTCATCTGTTCTACAGGCACCCGCAATTCCAATTATAAGTACAGCCAAAAATATATTTAAGTAATTTTTTAAGGACAATACTGTGTTTTTTAACTAATTTGAATTTAGAGACATTGTAAATATATTCAGAGATTGAGCAAATGTGAGTTTTACCGGAGGAATGAAATAAACTACGAAAAACTAATCAATGATCACTTATCTTAACTTGGGATCGGTGAGTAGACACATCCAAATAAATTCATCCCTTCTTCTGTCAGATTCTATTCCCGATGCATTTCTGTACTGTGGTTCTGTGCCAAATTAATTTTCACAAAAAGAAAGAATTCAAATTTTATTTAGAAAAGAGTAAGATATTTCATTTACATATATGAGCTAAAAGTACCTAAGTAAACAAAGACAATCTTTTTCGACAAATAAAACTCATTTGTTGCTTCCAAAATAAATTTCGTTATGTCGAAAAAATAGATGCCTTTTTGTGTTTTACATTTGACAGAAGCATGGATGATTTGATTTTTGATATTATATTCGATATTTATTAGTTCGAAAAACTAATACTTAAAAAAATATAATGCCAGTAGTGAAAAAAATGTTATATGAGCCACGGTAGAAAAGTGTATTAATGTCTTGTATCCATTAAAGACCTCGAAGCTTCGCTTCTGGGTCTTTAATGGACCTCGACAATAATACCTCACTTTTCTACCTAGGCGCATAATTACTATTTTTACATTAGTATTTTATTCGTGTATATGCGTATAGAAAAAAAATTTTTTTTTATTTACAAGCAAGTCGCATCTACCACTGGGGTAATTAGCGACACAAATATGGGTTGTTTATAGTTTAGTTAAAATGTTAATGTCACTTAGATATTTAAAAAGGTTCTGTGTATTACAGTTTTCGCCAAGAACTTGGTCTAAATTGTTGCTGAGGCTGTTACCTTGTCTTGATTGTTGGAATTTTGGGCAATCGGTTATTAAATGTTTGACAGTAAGCTGGATCTTGCATAATTCACATTTTGGGGGTTCACTTTTAGTAATTAAGTAACTATGAGTAAGTTTGGTGTGGCCTATTCGTAACCTAGTCAGTTTAACTTGAAGCGATCTTTTGTTTGTTGGCTGCGCTCGAGGTTTCACTTCCGGTTTCACGTCGCGTAGTTTCGATTGGGACGATTGCCACTCGATTTGCCACAATTTTAGCACTTTTGATTTAAGTAGCGGTTTTATGTCGTTATACACTACCGTTTGCACTTCACTTACGGTTTCACTAATTGCTGCTTGTCGTGATTTGCGATCGGCTTCTTGGTTTCCTTGAAGGCCAGTATGAGAAGGAACCCAAAGTATTTCCACAAAGTTATTGGAATGTTGCAACTGCGATAATTCGACTTTAATTTGGAGGGCTATTGGATGTGTGGGATAAAGTTGATTGATAATATGGATTGAGTTAAGAGAGTCTGTTATTATGAGGGATCTTGAAGTATTTTTTGTTTTTATGTGAATAAGTGCTTGAAGAATGGCGTATAGTTCTCCAGTGCAGACGCTGCTTATTTCGGGTAACTTGAATTGTAGTGTACTGTTTTGCATGATCACTGCCGCGCCTACACCGTCAGAGGTTTTGGATGCGTCTGTATATGCGAGGTGAAATTGTGGATATTTGTCAAGTATGGAGGCAAATGTTTTCCTAATTAGAGTATGGGGGGTTTCTAATTTGTTAAATTTGCACAGTGAAGTGTCGCTGGGAGGGATATTGATCGACCATGGAGGGGGAGTTTTAATTTTGTTGGAAAGGAAGCGGGGACGTTTGATTTGGAGTTCTGTGAGAATTTTACTAGCTCTTGCATAGAATGGTGGGTCTGTTTTGATATTTGCCGAATGTAAAGTTTTGTAGTGCTTGGTCAGTAAGTTAATGTAGACTGGATTCTGCTGGTTTGTGCTGATGGATAGTGCGTATGAAGCGGCAAGGTATTTTCTCTGGAGTTGTAGAGAAGGTTCCCCGGTTTCGCACTGTAGGCTTTTTATTGGACTTGAACAGAATGCTCCTGTTGCTATTCTTAGTGCTGTGTTTTGAATGGTTTCGAGTAGTTTTTTTAGCTGTTGCGTATACTATAGAGCCGTAGTCTATCTTTGAGCGAATGAGTGTTTTATATATGTGCATTAGACAGGTATAGTCAGATCCCCAGGATTTGCTTGAGAGTGTTTTCATAAGGTTTATACCGTTTTGACATGATTTTTTAATATGTAGTATGTGTTTCTTCCAGCTGAGTTTTTTGTCAACAATCATTCCAAGAAATCTGATGTTATCGACATAGTTTAGGGAAATGTTGTTAAGTTTGAGTTCAGGAGACACAGGATTGTGTTTTCTAGAAAATAATATGCATTTGGTCTTCTCTGTTGAAAATTGCAGTCCCGTGAGTTTAGACCAGTTTTGAAGCTGGTTTAATGTTTCTTGGATGTGTTTCTGAATTGAGTCGATGTTCTTACCTTTGGAGAATATTACCAAATCGTCAGCATATAACCTGCCTTTGACTAGTTTGGAATGATGGTTTAATATGTCGTTGACCGCGATCAGGAAAAGTGTTGAACTAATGACTGATCCTTGGGGAGTCCCGTTAGTTTGTTGTTTTAGAGTTGAAGTTGTGTTATTGGTACGAACACGAAAGAAACGATTATTAAGAAAATTTTGTATGAATTTTAGGATGTTTCCTTTGATGCCCCATGAATGAAGAGTTTTGATAATGCCATGACGCCACGCTGTATCGAAGGCTTTTGTGATATCGATGAAAACTGCAAGGCAATCTTGTTTGTTCGCCAAAGATTCGTGGATTTCGGATTCCAAATCAATGAGATTGTCTAATGTTGACCTGTTTTGGCGGGAACCGCTTTGTTCTTGTATTAAAAGGTTTCTGTCTTCTAATGTCCACAATAGTCTTTTGTTTATGATTTTTTCCATTATTTTGCTTAGTGCGTTGGTAAGAGATATTGGTCGGTATGAAGATAACTTAGTTCTTGGGTAGTTTGCCATTGGTATGGGTATGACGATTGCCTGTGACCACGTGGATGGGAAAATATTTTTTGTCCAGATTAGGTTGAATATTTGGAGAAGGTATGACTTGGCAATATGAGGGAGTTTTTGGAGAAAGATTAATGGAATATTATCAGGTCCTGGGGCAGAATTTTTGGTTGTGTCTAAGGAAAAATTAAGTTCGTCTATAGTTAACGGGATATTAAGTATGTTGTTGTCATGGTCATCGTAATCTAAGAATTCGGCTTCTTTAGTAGTTTTAAATTCCAGAAATTCTTGTGAGTAGTTTGAGTTGCTCGAGTTGTGCTCAAAATGTGTTGCAAATAATTCGGTCATGTCTTCGTTAGTTGAGACTGTGCTATTGTTGTGAGCTATAAAAGGAATTTTTGTAAATTTGTTTTTTCCTAATATTTTTCTTAGATTTTGCCACACGGTACTTAAAGGTGTAGAGCTGTTTATGTTGGATGCGAACGCTTTCCAGGAGTTTTTTCTAGCATTCTTTGTGATGTATCTTGCTTGAGCTCTTCTTCTCTTATAGTCTACTAGGTTTTCTTCAATGTAATTACTGAAATTTGGCCAATCGGCATGTTTTATTTTCCATTTTGAAACAGTAGGGTATGTAGTGACGGAGTTTTGATCGGAGATCGTGATTTTGATTGGATAATGGTCGCTTCCATATAAATATGGTATAGTGTCCCAGGAAATTAGAGGTGAGATAGTTGGATGGCATATTGATAAATCGATTGCTGATTTCGTGCTTGTGTGAACATTAACTCTTGTAGGCCTACCGTCATTTAAAATATTTAGATTATGTGCATCTAGGATGTTTCCGATTGTTCTGCCTTTTGCGTTAAAACCTGTTGATCCCCAAATAGGATTGTGGCTATTAAAATCACCTAGTAAAATTAGAGGTGATGGAACTTGTGACAAAATGTTAGTGATGTCTTGTGAGGTAATTACTTGATCAGGAGGGATATATATGTTGCAGATATTAATTGTTTGAGGAATTTTGATAGAAATTGCTATTGCTTCTAAGTTTGTATTAAGTGTTATATTGTGTGCTTCGTATGAAGTATTTACATAGATGGCTACGCCTCTGCTTGCTTTTCCCGCGTTGTTTCTGTTTCTGTAAAAACAGGAATAATTGTTGAAGTTGTGATTGTGTTGTCCTTTGAAATTAGTTTCTTGAAGACAAATAATTGATGGTGAAGTTTCGTGTATAAGTATTTTGAGCATTTCATAATGGGTGTAAAACCCATTTATGTTCCATTGCAATAAATTGAAGATAATATTATGCAAGTTCTGTTAGGGATTCCTGAGATGTGGCAAGGGAAACGTCAGATTCGGCATCTTCACCTGATTTTAAAAGCTTCAGTTGTTTCATAATTCTCTTTTTTGTTTTAGTGCATTTGGTCTTTATTTGGCGGTCAGAGGTATATGAATGTATTTTGGTTAAGAGTTGTAATAGTTCTAGTATATCAGAGGTATAATCTTTTGCTGTACTGAGAGGGTCTACTGATCCTTGTACGTTCTCAAAAAAGTCGATTGTTTGTTCGAAAGATATGATTTGAGTTTCATTGTCGAATAATTCTTTGATAGGTGCCATTTGATTTTCCAGTATGATAGTTGATTTAGAAGTGGATTTCGCTTTTTTGAGTTTTGCATCTGGTTTACTGAAGCTTGTGTAAGATGTTGTAGTATCGGAAGGAGGTGTTATGATTTCGGTAATATTTCTTTTCGAAGCTGCTTTATTTTTTGGGTTTTCGATGTCAGTAGCCGTCGATGTTTGTGGAGAATTTGATATTATTTCTAGGGATGTTTTGATGCCATGTGTTTCAGCAAGGTGAGTGATATTCGAAGCTGTGGTAGCTGTTGTTACATTTGCTTCGATGGGCATGGTGGTTGAAATTGAAGATATATCTGTTAGTGGCTCAGCGCTTTGCTCGTTTACTGAGTTTAGAGTAGATTGACTGGTTGTAGTTGTTGAGTTTGGTGAAGAAGTGTCGTCTGTTGGTTGGGGAGGCAACTTTGAAGTGCAAGTGCTAGATAAGTGACCATGTTGTTTGCAATGATAACACAAATTATCTACAGCGAGAAAAATACGGTATGTGGTGTCATCATAAGTTATCAAAACTGAGTCTGGTATTGGAATTGTGGGAGGTACAATGTATACTTGCCTCCTGAAACTGAATATGTGTTTATAGTCGGGGTTGGTGGTGCCTATTCTTAAAAAGGAAATTGCAGAAGACAGCTTGAAGCCGAGTTGTTGAAGTTCCCTCTGTAGTACGTCGTGTGGAATGGTGGGACATACATTGGATAAAAGTAGCCTTTCGTTTGGTGTGATAAGTCTGCGTGCTTGTATCACTTCGTTATTGATCTTTATGCGCCCATCATGCTTAATGATAAAATCATCTACGATTTCCTTACTTGAGAGGTAAATACATATCCGATTGTTTGAGATTCTAGATGTGAATAATATGTTCTTCGGACTTATCGTGGAGCCAATAGCCAGGAGATATTCTTCTAATTTAATATTGTTTAGAGAACTAAAAACGATGGCTTGAAGTTTAGATGGGAAAGTGGGTATGGTAGGTTGTTGAGGTTGGCTAGCTACTTTGGAGTACGAAGGTTGAGGTAAGACTTGTTGTTTTGGTATCGTTGAATGTTGAGTGGGAATTGAGTGTTGAGCTGAAGGTACATGTTGAGATAAAGGTGACTGATTATTGATGTTGTCGCTGGTTATACGTAATATTGTCGGTTTCCATGTTCCGCTAAGGTTCGTTTTGCCTGAATACGGCTCTGTCCCGCATCGGACCCAACTGATAAGGCTGGTAAATGGTACGATACCGGTTTTAATTGTTATTGAATGAATGTGTTTATGTTGAAATATAACACAATTTCTTAATAAAAAAGCAAATTTAGGCTTACTTTGTTAGTCCGTGTCATTCACTATGTAGTTATGATCAGTTGTATACTGTTTTTATTTAAATTATTTATGATATTTCACTACGTCAGTAAAGCTAGCACCCCCACTTTTTAAAATTTGAAAAAAAACTTATGTGTAATTTAGAACTCATTTAGGACTAATTTGTACCCAAAAAATTAGAATTTGTACCCACTTAGTTTTTCTGTAAAATCACTATTTAAAGTGGGGGTGTTAGCTTGAGCTCAAGCTAACACCCCCACATTGACACAATCAAATTTTATTGGCATAAATCTAAACTTTGAATTAAGGACTAATTTGTACCCAAAAGATAATAATTTGTACCCACTCAGTTTATCTGAAAAACCGTTATTTAAAGTGGGGGTGCTAGTTTAAGCTCAAGCTAGCACCCCCCCTTTCACAAAATCAAATTTTAACAGCATACCTTTAAACTTTGAATTCAGGACCAATATGTACCCAAAAGCGTTTTTTCATAATTATATCATTTTGTTTATAAAAGATGATAGTGAATTAGACCACGTATTTTATTAATTTCCAAGTGAATCGTTAAAAGATTTGAAATTATCAAAGATAACTAAATATTATTAATTTTCGAATGGACTAATTTGTACCCAAAAAATTAAAATTTGTACCCACACAGTTTTCCCTGTAAAAGGAGTTTTAATGTGGGAGTGCTGGCTTGAACAAGTCCACCTTTAAAAATCTGATTTCAACAGCATACCTTTAAACTTTGCATTTAGGACTAATTTGTAACCAAAAGCGTTTTTTCATTATCATATCATTTTGTTCATTAAAGATGATAGTAAATTAGACCACGTGTTTTATTAATTTCCAAGAAATCATCAAAGATAACTAAATATTATTAATTTTCGAATACAGGACTAATTTTTACCCAAAACATTAAAATTTGTACCCACACTGAACTCCCTGTAAAAGAAGTTTTACTGTGGGAGTGCTGGCTTGAAAGGTGGACGTACCTTTATAAAATCCAATTTCAACAGCATACCTTCAAACTTTGAATTTAGGACTAATTTGTAACCAAAAGCGTTTTTTCATTATCATATCATTTTGTTTATAAAAGATGATAGTAAATTAGAACACATGTTTTATTAATTTCTAAGAAATTATCAAAGATAACTAAATATTATTAATTTTCGATTACAGGACTTATTTCTACCCAAAAAATTAGACTTTGTACCCACACAGTTTTCCCTGTAAAAGGAGTTTTAATGTGGGAGTGCTGGCTTGAACACCTCCACCTTTACAAAATCAAATTTCAACAGCTTACCTTTAAACTTTGAATTAAGGACTAATTTGCACCCAAAATCGTTTTTTCATTAGTAAGTATATCATTTTGTTTATAAAAGGTGATAGTAAATTAGACCACCTGTTTTATTAATTTCCAAGTGAATCGTTAAAATATTTGAAATTATCAAATCTAATTAAATATTAATTTTCGAATATAGGACTAATTTGTATACTCATATTTTACTAACTGTGCTTAAATACTCCAAAAAATGCCTTCTAAAATTGTTGAACCAATAGAGAATTATTATGAATCAGAAATAGGAGCGGTAGATCAAAGACGCATATCATCTAAAAAACAAAAAATATCACCATTCGGTATTTGCGAGGGTAACAAAAAAATATTTTAAAATTGTTTAGTCTATTAGAAAGGAAAGTCTGACGTGATATTGCACATCTTTACTAAACCGCCAAGCAGTCAAAAAAAGTGACAACACCATAGTATAATCATTCTTTTAACCACTTTGAACTATTTACGCACGTGCATTAGGGAATTTTTTTATCTCATCAAAGAATCGCCGCAGTTATCACAAAAGATCTCACTGAAAATAAAAATAAGAGTTATGGTATATAACAAATATGGAATTATATTGATATAGTATTTTATTAGAGACAAAACCATATATAATATATGAAAATAAACATTTCTGGAAAGTACCTGATCAGGTAAGTGCCATGTTTCATAAAACACTTCATCTAAGAGTTTGTCTAATTTTCCGTCCATTTTGAACTTTAATCAGGATGACTGCTGTGAGGTGAAGCACATTAAAAGCCTTTTTTAGGGAAAACAGTGTGGATACAAATACAAATTGGTCCTATACTCGATAATATTTAGTTACTTTTGGTAATTTCACATTCTTTAACGATATACTTGGAAATTAATAAAACATGTGGTCTAATTTACTAACATCTTTAATAAACAAAATGATATGATAATGAAAAAACGCTTTTGGTTACAAATTAGTCCTAAATGCAAAGTTTAAAGGTATGCTGTTGAAATTGGATTTTTAAAGGTGGACTTGTTCAAGCCAGCACTCCCACATTAAAACTCCTTTTACAGGGAAAACTGTGTGGGTACAAATTTCAATTTTTTGGGTACAAATTAGTCCTATATTCGAAAATTAATAATATTTAGTTATCTTTGATAATTTCAAATCTTTTAACGATTCACTTGGGAATTAATAAAACACGTGGTCTAATTTACTATCGTCTTTTATAAACAAAATGATATAATAATGAAAAAACGCATTTGGGTACATATTAGTCCTAAATTCAAAGATTAAAGGTGTGCTGTTAAAATTTGATTTTGTAAAAGTGGGGGTGCTAGATTGAGCTTAAACTAGCACCCCCACTTTAAATAACGGTTTTTCAGAAAAACTGACTGGGTACAAATTATTATCTTTTGGGTACAAATTAGTTCTTAATTCAAAGTTTAGATTTATGCCAATAAAATTTGATTTTGTCAATGTGGGGGTGTTAGCTTGAGCTCAAGTTAGCACCCCCACTTTAAATAGTGATTTTTCAGAAAAACTAAGTGGGTACAAATTCTAATTTTTTGGGTACAAATTAGTCCTAAATTAGTTCTAAATTACACATAAGTTTTTTTTTAAATTCGAAAAAGTGGGGGTGCTAGCTTTACTGACGTTATTTCACTGTGATGTACGAATTTCTCGGAGCTGATTTTAAAAACACGTTGTGTAGTTTTCGATCAGGGCCGACCTTCCTATTACCGTATAGAAAAAATGTATAATTAAAGATCAAACAAATAGAAACCTCTATTTTATTTCAATTGATTTAACGACAACTCTACAGAACGGTCAATTATTTTTCCCCGTTGGTGTCCGTTATGGAGAAGTTTCACTGTATTTTGTATTCCACAACCGACTAAAATTGTGGTACAAAATCTAAATTATCATTGAGCAAACAAGATAAAATTTACCACTCTGTCTCATCTAAAAGAGTAACGAGAAAAATAACGCAGATGACAAGTTTTAATTTACAGCATACTCATATTCGAATACTTAACAATCTCATGGAGTGGAATGTCTATTTTATAAAATTAGTACGATGCCCTTTACAACTAATAATTTATTTTTCGATGAAATTATTCAATTACTACAGTGTTTGGAGATTTAACGCTTTTATCGTACCAGCTATACTTTTCCATTAACACATTTCAAAAAACGGCTAACAGTTCATTAAAAAATCATTTAAACACCGGAAATGGGCACAGGCAGAAAATCAATATTCGTTTTTTTTCACTCTAAAATTATTCAAAATAAAAAAGCAGGGAATTTCATTTAAAAGATTATCAATAAATTCACCAGAAGATGATTCGATAAATTTGTAATTGTACTCCATAAAAAATGAAGTTCTAAAGGGGAAATAATAAAAATATTAAACGACGATAAAGTATTCCTGCAAAATAACAACAAATAAAATATGGTTTCTAAATAATTCCTGAATATATTGAAAAAAGTTCAACAAAATTTGACAATTGTTTCGATATTTCTATTATCGCGAGAATGACAGAAGTTACATTTCATGTGATGCCTACCTGATGTTTAATAATTATTTTTGGCTAGTCCAAGAAGTGACCTACTTTGTGATTGACAAAGAATAAACATCGAAAGTATGTGGCAACCATCAATCAGATATCTATATCAGAAAAGATTAACTTCCAAAATAGAAGCAAATAAAATCTTGGAGGAAGATAACATAGAGATAGCTTGGAAAAAACTAGAAAATAATCTGAACTCGGCGGCATGTGAGGCGTTAGGAACAAGATCAGTAACTATAAACCTCAAGAAGCCTAACAAAACGCACTGGTTTCGACAAGAAATTAAAACAAAGTGTAAAGAAAAAGGAGAAGCCCACTTAAAGTACAGATCACAACAAACACCAGAAGCTTACAACAACTACAAAAGAATAAGAAACGAAACTAAAGCATTAGTAAAGAAGACAAAGGACGAATACTGGCGGGTTTTCTCATCAAGAATGGAATCCGACTACCACGGACTGCAAAGGCAAATATAGAAATTTATTAGAACGCAGAGAAAAGAAATAAGCGAATTAACAGAAACCAATCAAATAGATGTCGACACCTGGACCTCCTATCTCACCCAACTGTTTAAGACAAGCGAAGACCAGACCCTATCAGAAACTCCAGATATAACAACCGAAAACGTAATCGTCACAACGGAGGAAATTACTAAACTCTTAGAAAAACTAAAAAACCGTAAATCTCCAGGGCCGGACAGAATTCCAAACGAAATGCTGAAGGACGGTGGAAACACACTAACTGAACAAATAAGGATACTTGTACAGAAAATTATCTCGGGACATACAATACCAAATAGCTGGCGCACTAGCACAACGATATTGATGTTTAAAAAGGGTGACAGAACTGTACCCGAGAACTACAGAGGAATAAACCTGCTCAGCACCGCTCTGAAACTGACCACAAAAGTCATAACCATCAAAATCACCAACGAAATAGATCTAGCAGATGAACAACAAGGCTTCAGATCCGGACAATCCTGTAACGATGCAGCAAGAAAGTTTAGCATGATAATATCACCGAATAAAACAAAGAGTATGGTGATCTAAAGATCCAATAAGGTGCAAGCTGGAAGTGGACAGAAAGATAATCCAGCAAGAAAAAAGCATCAAATACCTGGGAATACTAATGCACAGTTATGGAGAATGGAGATTCGGAAGCAGAAGTTGCCCAACAAACAAACAAAGCCAACAGAATAGCAAGATATCTTAAACACACTATCTGGCGGAACAAACATTTACGGACAAAAACAAAGGCCAGGATTTATAAGAGGCCAATTATGACCTACACTGCGGAAACAAGACCTGATACAACAAGGACAAAAAGACTGATGGAAACATGTGAAATGAAAATAGTCCGTGATATCACAGGAAAAACACTATGAGACAGACAACGTAGCACAGACCGATAAAACTGTAACATAGAGAACATAAATGAATGGATACTGAAAAGGACAAAAGAATGGTATAGCCATATACGTAGAATGGGAGAAGGAAGACTAGTAAATACTGCACGAGACAGATCCCCAAACGGCCGAAGGAGTATTGGAATGCCAAGGAAGAGATGGAGTGATAACCTAGATATATAGGGAGGAGGCACCCGAAGATGGAACAGGCGCGAGCCTATTGAGGAAGCAGAAAGGAGAAGAAGATCTTTAAGAATAACTTAGTTGGTCGATCCACCAACCCGATATTGTGAATTCTTTAATGACATTGTTGAATATCTCATCAGACAGCAAGAATAGAAAATATACAATTGAATCTCAGTAGAAAAATAGGAAGGTAGTTGGCAACATATCGAAACCAAGGCCCTACAGTAAAAGAAGACTGGCTTGACATAAGCGCATGACAGCCTACACATAGAAAATAACAAACCTACTTGTAAACAGATATGAAAGTACCACCACAAAAGATAATAAAAATGCCCCCCCTGCAAGACAATATGGTCACAGTGTCTGTCATCCTGGGAATACAACTGTACAAGGATACTATGATGAAGGTTTTACATCCAGAACTCAAATAATAGAAGGAAATACTAGCAAAAGTAGGTAATACATTATAACCAACCATACATAATAATAGAAAGATTTTATCTTTTTCAGGAGCCACGACGACCAATAGCGGGTACAGGGCGTGAGAAAAAATAAAACATGATGTGTTATGTTGTTGAATTGTGAAATTATGATTATAAATAAAATATATTATGAAAAATACCTCCGGCCATTATTTACAATTAATGACTGAGTAAGTACTAATTAAAATATTGAAACGTGATTAGGAAGTAACTTTAAAGTTGAAAAATTTACGTTACAATATTTATTTAGTTTCACTTGAGCATGCTTCGTATATCGTTACACAAAAATATATAGAGAATCCATGAGAAATCGGAAAGTGATACATGTCACCAATACACAGTGGTCATAAAGACGAGCAAAATTATTTAAAAATTTAGACTTCTGCACATATTATAATATCAGAAGATAAATTCATAAATATTAATTTAGGCTTAAATATAAAGTAGCCAATCCAATATATTATCTCGATTAAATTATGTCGAATACTGATTTTATGAATATATATGTAGGTATACATACGAAGATTCAAAACTCCAGATGTCAAACGTCAACCAAAAAATTTTATTGATACAAATCGTACAATTCTGAACGGCATATCAATTTTATTCTTATGAAGATATAAATGTGGTTTTGGAAAGCTCCAATTGGATGTTCTAGACTCCAGAATTTGGCGTAAAGGGGTTTTCAGATATGCCCAATTGATTTAAAATATTACAGCCTCCTACAATTTACAGTTATACCGGTAGTTGACTGGAAAGTTCTTATTTAAATTCACTAATCTTGGGAATTTTAATGCACATCTGGCAAAAACACGTTCCGTATCTATTAAAATAGACTAAAAATCAAGAAAATTCATATATATATATATATATATATATATATATATATATATATATATAAACAAGCAACAAAGAGATTCGTGGGTATTTCACGCAGAAATAAAAAGAGACTACTGAAACATAGCGGTAACCGTAGACATGCATATTTCTGACTCATTAGCCGTCCTTAGTACGGTATAACCAAGTAAGGGTGTAAAACCTGGGAGCAAAGCTGTTGACTGAAATATGAGAAAATATAACGAATGTCTTTGTTGTTTGGTGTTACATGTCACGCATTATTCGTACATCTTGTTGTTGTTTCATTACTCTGGATCGGAAGTTTCAGACGGGAGGACTATATGCGCCTCAGTGTCGATATTGGTTGTTGTTTTGAAAGGTCGAGATTTTCCAATATTGATGACACAAATGTTGCATTTGGCTGTCCTGTTGAAATTCTTTGTATTTTCTCATGTATCAGTAAACAGCTTTGCTCCCAGGTTTTACACCCTTACTTGGTTATACCGTACTGAGGACGACTAATGAGCCAGAAACATGCATGTCTGCTGTTAGCACTCTTTTCAATAGACCCTTTTTCTTTCTGTGTGAAATATCCATGAATCTCTGTATTGCTTGTTGTTTACATGTCAGGCATTATTCGTACATCTTTATATATATATATATATATATATATATATATATATATATATATATATATATATATATATATGTATATATATTCATTTATATAATTTTGTTGGGATGGGTTAATTAATATACTACTAATTTTCTGTCATTCTTGACGTTTCGCCTTAATTACAAGGCTTTATCAAAAGATTTTAATTTCAGTCTACAATATAAATTCACATTGGATAACACTGACAAACAATTTACATTGAAAATAGCACACAAAAGTAAGGGTACATATGAATATAAAATATAAAAGAGTACGTACCTTGACAACCATCTTCTTTGATCGATCATCAATGTTTGGTTCAAGTATTTAGACTTTTTTTTTATTATTTTCACTGATAACAGCTAATTAGAGTTTAATTTAATTTTATACACTGTGTCTTGGCATTGTTTGAGTATTGTCAATACACAGGGTGTCCGATAATATAAAACGGAGGCATATTTTTTTTTGGTTGGTTTATTATGCACAAATTATGAGGCTGCATGTAAAAGGTTATGGTAAATTTTACTCAAGTTCTCTATGTCTTTCTTGTCATTTAGTGCTTCGGGTTCACTCTTAATGGCAATCATTTCTTTGATTTTAAGTTTAGTATTGTTTTGGTCTTTATATATAATTTTTTTGTTTGGAAAATCGAATTCATGTTTTTTGTTTATTTCATGCTTATGGAGTGCAGTCGACGCATTTTTCGTGTATTTGTGACCATTTATTCTATTTTCCAAGTATTGTGTTGTCATTTCTATATATTTTTTTGGACAATTGAGACAAGAGACCGAGTATACCAAATTTGATTGTTTTTTAGTGGAGTTTTTGCATTTCAAACATGTAAAGGCTGTTGATATACGATAGTGTGACTTATGGCATAATTTAATATTTTGTTTTTTTAGAATGTATTTTAATTTTTCCGATAGTCCATTTGCGTAAGGCAATGCTATATATTTTTGTGGGGTAGTGTCTATTTTGTTGGTTTTAAATTTCAAATTATTGTAATATTTTATTGTTCGTTGTCTTTGAATTTTTTTATTGAGATTTTGACAATAACCATTTTGTACGAGTATTTCTTCCACTTTTTTTAAAATTTCTGACCGATAATCAGGAGAAGTTAGATTTATGGCCCGATCTATATATATATATATATATATATATATATATATATATATATATATATTGTTGTAAATAGAACATCTACATAACCTATATAGAATCCCGATAAAAGATATAAAATTAAAATTTGTCAATAAAAATAATTTCTAATAAAATAATATATCAAAAGTAATAAAATACCTGTATAACAATATAACCAAGTACGATCAATGGGTATAATCAAAAAGAAAATAAATAAATATAAAAAGAAATCATAAACAACGATCAGAAAAACAGTTTCAAATTAATTCTTTATTTTGAGAAAACAACCTTAGACAGAACCTCACAAGTATAGCAGATCAATAAATAACATAACGCTGCACGGAATTTTAGACACCCAGAGCATCTGTTTGTATTTAAAAACTAAATAGAATATCATAATAAAATCAACAAAAACTATAATGATTAAACAATAAAAAGACATTTAGAAGTAGTAAAATATATATAATAAGATATTTAGTTAATAATTAATCATAAAAGTAGATATAGGAAATATAATAATAAATAGGAATCTGTAATTATAGGAAATGTCAATTTGTACAAAATACAACAGTTGAGACAATTATACCAACATAAAAAAGATATTTGAATATCAAATACAAGAATAAAATAAATGATTACCGACATAGTTTATGTGTATAGATGTAACAACATCAAACCTAACAAGAAACAAATTGTATCTATGTATAATATGTAAATATGTAGGTTGTAGAAAATGTGAAATTGATGAAATTGCATTGACCAATCAAAAGATCGCAAATAAACTGTAATATGAAAAAAGACAATAATAATAAGATGTGAGTGAATTAGTCAATGACAATAAGTGTATTATGAATGAAAAACAATAGTTTACAATAAGTTTAAGTTAGAAAAACAATAAAAAACAAGAATAAACAAAGTGACAGATGAACTTTTAATCGAATTTTCTAGAACAAAATCAGCTTCCGGTGACAAACCATAAAAGGGTTTTATTCGATGTAAAAAGCGGGATTTTGGTAGTCAACCGTCAGTGATTGTATAAGTAAGACGAATATTAAGTCATCCAGTTTTTTTCTTTGTAACAAAAAGTATAATTAATCAGTATAAGTGTATATAAATCAATCTATATAAATTTAATTAGAATTAAAAACCAAGTGTAACAAAGTTCTGTGAAACTATGGAAAGCAGAGGAGCAATTATCACCAGATAATTACGAGCAAGATATCCATCCATCAAAGGCGGGAAAAACCAATGGAAGCGCCCCCCTGTAAGGCATCATTCCAGCAAAAGGAACAAAAGGTCGGTGGTGTGTTAATTAAATATTTGGTACCAAATAATAACTTTCAAATAACAATTTACAAATAAAAATTTCAAATGATAATTTCCAAATGATATAGTGAAATTTAAGATTATATACACCTGGCAGTAAAGTTTTTCTATGTTCGTTAAATGAATATAACATACCAGAAAGAAAAGGTAATGATAAACTTACCATTGTAAAATTGTAGATAAATGTATAATTTTTGTCATGTTGAATTTCGAAAATCATATATATATAAAACTTTCCACTAACAATAGACCACAAAGAATTTCAGTTTTATGTCAATACACAATTATTACCATACACTAAAGTAACATTTAAAAACGTAAATTTTGAATAGATAAAAATTTCAGATGTGTTTCCAAGTTCACGTCCCGAATAAAACTAAAAATTAGTATTTCAAATCATTTCATAATCATCGTAGTTAGAAAAAAAAACAACATAAAAGGTTTTGAAGTGGAAACGACTTAACAAAATGCAGGTGGCTGCATAATTTTTCCAAGAAGTCTAACGCTCACAAAACTATTTCTCTCAAGTTATACAAATGAGCCAGCAAAGTCGTCATAAAAAAGGAATGAATAATTTCTTTTAATAATATACAAAAGGTCGTATGTGATGTGGAAATTTAGATATATATAACATAAATCGTTATTTATGTATAACATAAGAATTTAAGAAAATATAAAGGTTAATCATAATAATAAAATATAGGAATCCAACTGTATAAAAACGTAAATAATATTTTATATCTGAATCATGTTTTCAATGTTTTTAAAAGTTTTTTTCTATTTTTTTTTAATAAGTTACATAAATATAAGCCTTTGATAAGTAAGGTTGATTTTATTATAACACAAGCCCAGAACCCTACTGAGTTAAGAGTACTGAACAAATAAGAGCAGCCGAGGTAAGAAAAATATAACAGTAAAATAAACTACATGTTTCTAAATAGTATCCTAAATAAAAGGAATCATTATTAAAATATATGTGTAATTTGTCGAACCCAATAAGAATTCTAATTATTATTACTATAATAATTATAACATTATTATACACACACACTCTTATATAATATATATATATATATTATATATATATATATATATATATATATATATATATATATATAATAAGCAACAAAGAGATTAGTGGGTATTGCACGCGAATAGAAAAAGGGACTACCGAAAAGAGTGGTAACCGCAGACAAGAAAAGGTGCGAAACCTGGGAGCAAAGGTGTTGAATGAAACATGAGAAAATATAACAGAATTCAACAGCATAGTCAAACACAACATTTGTGTCAGTAATATTAGAAGATCTCTTTGTTGTTTATTGTTCATATGTCACGCACTATTCGTACATCTTGTTATATATATATATATATATATATATATATATATATATATATATATATTCTACCCCTTACTTCCGCTGCTATTATATATTATAAGAATGATAAAAATTAATTAATCAATAACAGTTGTAACGGAACGCCTCCGTCTTGACGGCCAGATAATTAAGTTCCAAAGTCAAAAGTACGCCAAATGCGAATGTCGTAATTAAGACTCAATGATTATTTCAACTGTTTCAAGGATAAACATCCTTTAATACAAAATTATCGTTTGAAAATGGGAAAAAGGAAAACATAAGAGGAATCAAGACAAGTGAGAGATAAACTAATATAAGTAGCACCGCTAATAAATTGTCAAAGAAGATGTACGTGATGTATCTAAAAAATGAAGATAGTTCGTAAGAAATAATCAGGATGTGCACCTAATCGAGGAAAACATTGAGTGAAAGCGAGACATGTTCAAGGAAGCTGTAAGCGTTGAATTCTACATTTGTTGACAGATGCTCAAAAAATGTTAACAGGTGACGAGTCATGGATTTAAGCTTAAGCAAATGAGCATGAAAAAAAAGGGTCAATTGATAATTTGGGTGTGAGTAAAAGCAATAAAAATATTTATAATAGAAATCATTTGCTTGTTATTTCTTTTGTCAATACATAAACAGAAACCCTCATAGTTTGAGTTACATTTTTGATTTTGGGTTTCACGAAAAGTCTATAAATCTAGAACTCGAATAATTTACGGAGTGCTCCAATCCGAAAAATTTCAGCACGCGAAAGACTTATGTGGAAAAAGGATACGAGGAGAAAAAAAAGAACCATAGTTTTGCTTTCATATATCATTTTTATAATAACTAAGTATTGGAATCGGAATCATATATATTGTATATATGATTCCGTAGTATTCTTCTCGTCCGTTTCACTAATATTGCAAGAATTTTGTTTCCTATTAAAATAAATAATAATGTATTAGTAAAAGAGCAGTATCTGTTATACCCCTGTTAACTACTGGAGCAGTTAGGTTAGGTTTTCAAGAGTAGTATCAACTTTTTCAAAGACCCATATTTTACTTATAATGAAATACATCAAAAAGCTCCTAAATATGAAGTAAATTTCCTGTTTTTTCAACACAAAATTGAAAATTACGGACATTTCCAGACTTTCAAGCATCTGTTAGTCACTAAATATATAAGACCAAAAAACTGTTGGGAGACCTTCATTTCTGTAATTTTATGTCGTGTCCCTATGTTTTCGCATAGCAATTTTTGTTTCCTATTGTCGTACATACTGATTATCCATATATTATTTAAATTATTGTGTGACTCGATCATAAATTTATAAAACATCGACTTGCTACTCAAAATTTGTTGTAAAGTAAATGTGAGATATGACTGAGTTTACATATCAACAAAGCCTTCATGAATATTTAAATGAGAAAACACAAAGCTTAGAGTGATGAAAATTCTTCAATTGTGGCTATAGATTTACAAGTTATGCAGGACCAAAATAAGGTACAAACTCACTTCACAATGTTCGTGAATTTTAGTGAAGAATTACCTAACTTCTTGATGCACACGCTAGGCAAAATGTGTAATTTTACCATCTTGTTTAACAAAATTGGATGTTTTTAAACAAAATATCTATTTGGGTTATATAACTGTATAACTGCAGAGCAGTGTAAAATAAACAAATTAAATTTTATTAGGTCTGGAATTCAATACACCAGAGCTCTTTAAGGATTAGGGAGCTTTCTTTTGTTGAATACAATATAGAACACACAGCGTTTATTTTATTTTTCTGCTGGGATCGAGTAGCCCAATATCTTTAATAACTGGTATTTCATGTCAGTAAAGCTAGCATCCCCACTTTTTCAAATTTAAAAAAAAAACATGTGTAATTTAGAACTAATTTAGGACTAATTTGTACCCAAAAAATTAGAATTTGTACCCACATAGTTTTTCTGAAAAATCACTATTTAAAGTGGGGGTGCTAGCTTGAGCTCAAGCTAACACCCCCACATTGACAAAATCAAATTTTATTGGCATAAATCTAAACTTTGAATTAAGGACTAATTTGTACCCACTCAGTTTTTCTGAAAAACCGTTATTTAAAGTGGGGGTGCTAGTTTAAGCTCAAGCTAGCACCCCCACTTTTAAAAAATCAAATTTTAACAGCATACCTTCAAACTTTGAATTTAGGACTAAGATGTACCCAAAAACGTTTTTTCATTATTATATCATTTTGTTTATAAAAGATGATAGTAAATTAGACCACATGTTTTATTAATTTCCAAGTGAATCGTTAAAAGATTTGAAATTATCAAAGATAACTAAATATTATTAATTTTCGAATATAGAACTAATTTGTACCCAAAAAATTGAAATTTGTACCCACACAGTTTTCCCTGTAAAAGGAGTTTTAATGTGGGAGTGCTGGCTTGAACACGCCCACCATTAAAAATCAAATTTCAACAGCATACCTTTAAACTTTGCATTTAGGACTAATTTGTAACCAAAAGCGTTTTTTCATTATTATATCATTTTGTTTATTCAAGATAATAGTAAATTAGACCACGTGCTTTATTAATTTGCAAGTATATCGTTAAAGAATGTGAAATTACCAAAAGTAACTAAATATTATCTAATATAGGACCAATTTGTATTTGTATCCACACTGTTTTCCCTAAAAACGGCTTTTAATGTGCTTCACCTCACAGCAATCATCCTGATTAAAGTTCAAAATGGACGGAAAACTAGACACTCTTAGATGAAGTGTTTTATGAAACATGGCACTTACCTAACCAGGTACTTCCCAGAAATGTTTGTTTTCATATATTATATATTGTTCTGTCTCTAATAAAATACTATATTAATATAATTCCATATTTTTTATAGATACCATAACTCTTATTTTTATTTTCAGTGAGATCTTTTGTGATAACTGCGGTGATTCTTTGACGAATTCCCTAGTGGACGTGCGTAAATAGTTCAAAGTGGTTAAAAGAATGATTATATTATGGTGTTGTCACTTTTTTGACTGCTTGGCGGTTTAGTAAAGATGTGCAATATCACGTCAGACTTTCCTTTCTAATGGACTAAACAATTTTAAAACATTTTTTGTTACCCTCACAAATACCTTAAAGGTGATATTTTTTGTTTTTTAGATGATATGCGTCTTTGATCTACCGCTCCTATTTCTGATTCATAATAATTCTCTATTGGTTCAAACAATTTTAGAAGGCATTTTAAGGAGTATTTAAGCACAGTTAGTAAAGTATGGTAAAATATGAGTACACAAATTAGTCCTATATTCGAAAATTAATAATATTTAGTTATCTTTGATAATTTCAAATCTTTTAACGATTCACTTGGAAATTAATAAAACAGGTGGTCTAATTTACTATCATCTTTTATAAAGAAAATGATATATTTAATAATGAAAAAACGATTTTGGGTACCAATTTAGTCCTTATTTCAAAGTTTAAAGGTAAGCTGTTGAAATTTGATTTTGTAAAGGCGGATGTGTTCAAGCCAGCACTCCCACATTAAAACTCATTTTACAGGGAAAACTGTGTGGGTACAAAGTTTTATTTTTTGGGTAGAAATTAGTCCTATATTCGGAAATTAATAATATTTAGTTATCCTTGATAATTTCTTAGAAATTAATAAAACACGTGGTCTAATTTACTATCATCTTTTATAAACAAAATGATATGATAATGAAAAAACTCTTTTGGTTACAAATTAGTCCTAAATGCAAAGTTTAAAGGTATGTTGTTGAAATTGGATTTTATAAAGTTGGACGTATCCAAGCCAGCACTCCCACATTAAAACTCCTTTTACAGGGAGACCAGTGTGGGTACAAATTTTAATGTTTTGGGTACAAATTAGTATTATATTCGAAAATTAATAATATTTAGTTATCATTGATAATTTCTTGGAAATTAATAAAACACGTGGTCTAATTTACTATCATCTTTAATAAACAAAATGATATGATAATGAAAAAGCGCTTTTGGTTACAAAGTGGTCCTAAATGCAAAGTTTAAAGGTATGCTGTTGAAATTGGATTTTTAAAGGTGGACGTGTTCAAGCCAGCACTCCCACATTAAAACTCCTTTTACAGGGAGACCAGTGTGGGTACAAATTTTAATGTTTTGGGTACAAATTAGTATTATATTCGAAAATTAATAATATTTAGTTATCATTGATAATTTCTTGGAAATTAATAAAACACGTGGTCTAATTTACTATCATCTTTAATAAACAAAATGATATGATAATGAAAAAGCGCTTTTGGTTACAAATTGGTCCTAAATGCAAAGTTTAAAGGTATGCTGTTGAAATTGGATTTTTAAAGGTGGACGTGTTCAAGCCAGCACTCCCACATTAAAACTCCTTTTACAGGGAAAACTGTGTGGGTACAAATTTTAATTTTTTGGGTATAAATTAGTCCTATATTCGAAAATTAATAATATTTAGTTATCTTTGATAATTTCAAATCTTTTAACGATTCACTTGGAAATTAATAAAACACGTGGTCTAATTTACTATCATCTTTTGTAAACAAAATTATATAATAATGAAAAAACGCTTTTGGGTACATATTAGTCCTAAATCCTAAGTTTAAAGGTATGCTGTTAAAATTTGAGTTTGTAAAAGTGGGGGTGCTAGCTTGAGCTTAAACTAGCACCCCCACTTTAAATAACGGTTTTTCAGAAAAACTGAGTGGGTACAAATTATTATATTTTGGGTACAAATTAGTCCTTAATTCAAAGTTTAGATTTATGCCAATAAAATTTGATTTTGTCAATGTGGGGGTGTTAGCTTGAGCTCAAGCTAGCACCCCCACTTTAAATAGTGATTTTTCAGAAAAACTATGTGGGTACAAATTCTAATTTTATGGGTACAAATTAGTCCTAAATTAGTTCTAAATTACACATAATTTTTTTTTAATTTGAAAATGTGGGGGTGCTAGCTTTACTGAAGTTAAAATGACCAAAGCCAATATCCTTATGAACATAATGAAATAAAACAGCATGCAATAAATATTCTGTTATGATATACAAATGTTGATGATACTGTAATTATCTACGTGTTCACCCCAAATTAAGAAATTAAATCAACAGCATAACCGTGACTTTCGTTTAGGAATCATTTGGTAACGTTCCAATATTTTTAAAATGCGTAGGTCAAGTGTCTGAAAATTTATTTCATTAAAAACGCAAACAACAACTTAATATTTTCTTTGTTGGTGGACAACACCTGAAAAACAATTTTTTTATACTCTGAAGGATGTTTATTTTAAAAAGTAATGGTAAGACGTCAGATAAACAGCAACAAGCAAATAAAACAGTAACTAATGGTTAATTATGGATATAAAGGGGATATGTCCTTAATGAGACGGTATTCATTTAATATCTGCCATTCTGTTATTTTTACCACCTCAGAGGCGTGAAAAAGATGTGATAAAAAATAATAAACCAACCGACGTTTGAGTGATATAAACGAGCACAAATATACATAAGCATAAGCTATAACAAAAATTGCAATACCAAGATTCCAAAAGTTTTATACAAAATTTGTGTCGCTAACGAAGATATACGTGTTAGAGAAACTTGTGGCATCATGATTATCGATAATCGAGTTAGAGCACTAAACATGTTGTCAAAAATCAATTTCACGAGTCTGAAGAACAGTGGAATTATTTGATAACATGGTGAATGCACGAACCCATGCGATTATCAATAGTCATGTATATTATGCTAGCGTAGCCATTTTACAGGGCATCCTTCGGACCAGGCTAACAATTTGTTGCTAATGCCGTTTCCAAGAAAACGCAAACTATGCTAGCGTAATATTAAGCTACCGTAGCCATATGCGAAAACTATAAAAATAAGTAATATTGAAAAAACTAAATACACAGGAATTTGTTGCTAAAAGATGACACTAACTGATACTGGAAAAAATCATCCCTTACTCCTATTTTCCTACCTCTCACTATTATTTGATATTAAGCTAGCGTAACCACACGCTATAACTATAAAAATAAGTAATATTGAAAAAAACTAAATACACAGGAATTTGTTGCTAAAAGATGACACTAACCTATACTGCAAAAAAATCAGACCTTACCCCGATTTCCCCACCTCTCACTATTATTTTAAAATAAATCTATCATACACAAAGAGCAACACAACATGATGCATAACTTTATCGAAAATGTAACATTAATTTCAATTTTCAAGTAGCTGCTAAAAGAAAGATACATAAAATACAATATTAATAATTATAAATACAATATTATGTTATTTATATTATATACAGGGTAACTCAGAATTCACGCCCGTCCTTTCAGAATATGAATCGGGGGGCTAAAACGAATTAAAACGTAAGAATAAAAAAATTGCGTTATTTCCATGGTTACAGAGTTATTGACAAAAAACAAAGATCTAACATTCAATGTTTACACTTTATTAAAAACGAATATTTGTTACAAAGCAAGAAATTATTTTATAGAAGGTGTCCAAACAAATCGCCTCCTACTTCAATGCAAATATTTGCACGATTTATCATTGAATCACGAACCCTCTGTAGCATGCTTTCGTCTATAAATGTTACAGCAGCGTGAATACGAGCTACTACATCTTCCGCACTCTCAACAGGTTCAAAGTAAATTTTTTCTTTCAAGAATCCCCAGAAGAAAAAATCTAATGGATTTAGATCTGGAGATCTAGCAGGCCATAGTACGGGTCCACCTCTTCCAATCCAACAGTCGGGGAATGTTTGATTTAGTAATGTTCTCACTTGTCTACCATAATGTACAGGAGCACCATCATGTTGGAACCAAAAATTCAATCTAGTTGCTAATGGAACTTGATCGAGAAATGGCAGTGGTAAATTGTCGTTTAAAAAATGAAAATACGATGCTGAATTAAGTCGGTTAGGTAACATATTTGGGCCGATTACATTATTATTTAATAATCCAGCCCAAATGTTTACTGACCATCGTCTTTGGTCTTTGGTGACATCTTTTACATATTAATTAAGGGTTTTCATCTCTCCACTCGTGCAAATTATCAGTATTTATAATCCCTGTCTGGGTAAATGTACACTCATCAGTAAACATAATATTTTCTATAAAATGTGGATCATTGTTTACGTTATCCAATAACCGTCTACAAAAATTAATCCGAAGCTCCCTATCTCCTTCATGTAAAACTTGAACTTTTTGAGGCCTAAATGGATATAAGCCATTCCTTCTTAATAATCTATGAATGGTATCTTTTTGGAAATGCGTTTGTCTCGATGTAACTCGAAGACTTGTATTTGGTTCCGCTTCAACAAAATCAAGAATTTGCTCTTCTTGGATGACGTTGAGCGTAGAATGGCGTCCTCCCTTATTTAATCTGGGATTTAAATTACCTGTTTCCAGTAATCTTTGTTCAACCCGTCGTATAGTTTTTGCATCAGTGTCGTCGATTTGAGAATTTTACGGTATATGCTCTAGCTGCAGCACTGGCATTATCATTATGCACACCTAATACTTTTAACATATCAACATATTCTCGATTTGAATAATAACGTTCCATTTTTAAAACAGATAACCGTATGAAATTATACCTATACTTATTATGACAAAAGTTGACAGAGCTAATAATTAACATTTAACATTACCACAGCAACCTATGCTACTCATTTGTTTTTAGCTGACCTCGTTTTTAATAAAGTGTAAACATTGAATTCTTACGCTTTAATTCGTTTTAGTCCCCCGATTCATATTCTGAAAGGACGGGCGTCAATTTTGAGACACCCTGTATACACACAGCAGACACACGATATGGTTGGATTTTAAAAAAGGATTGTTGCGTATCGTTCAGAGTTGCTGTTAGACAAAGAGGACGGTATAATACGCGAGATTAGTGTGACGTCACAATTTGAAGCTGTATCCAAACAAAACTTGTTGCCATAAGAATTTCCATTTGAGTGTAGATTTATGATTATTTAAGCGTTTCATACGTGTTTTTGAAAGGAATAAATTGTTAAAAAGTAAGTAATCGTATCTACTCGATATAAAAAAATAATAGTTATGATAATGTAACTTATCCTGCAATCCGTATTTTTGATTTTAAAAGCTATGTTTTAGGTTATGTTTACTGGATTATTTGATTAATGTGAAAATATAAGATAAATAATAGTGATTGTTTGTTCTAGTGTCATCAAAACATATTTCAACATTCTCTTGAAACATTTTTTAATGATAATATGGTGTCCTTTCAAGTATCGGAATGACGAAAAATTAAAACCGCTCTCAAAAGACAAGAATTACATGATTCATTTTGATGAAAATATATTAGTGATAATTGAAAAATATAACTATTATCACCAAATACGAGGTGCATTACATTTTGCATGAGCAGACATGTGCTATTTAATATTATGGATACCAACTGACATAATTGTGGGAATTGTTAGACATCAAGAATGGAAGAAAAATTTACTTACATGTTTTAAAAACATTCTACAATTAGAAATTTGTACCGTTTATATTAACATAATAAAATGTTTTCATAATTATAATTTTTTGTTTGTTTCGTACTAAGAAAATTAAATTGAAGAAACGTTGCAAATTTACATGATTCAAAATTGACAGGAAAACAGTACATCATGTCACAACTTTGCCTCAATTAAACCATATTTGTATCAGTTTCAGAGTTTCTGTTGGTTGCTTTCAAATTTTATTTGACATGTAGGCTCTTTTTTCAACTACATGTGTAAACATATTCAATTTTATCTAAAAACAAATAATATAAACAAAAACGTTTCCAAATTTCTTTATTACACAGAGAAATATTCACTTGCAATACAATGGTTTACAGTTAATAGAAAAAGGAAAGTAAGGTACAATGAGGAATTTCAATTTAAAACAGCAAACGTTTAAAAAATTATACAAAGCAACTATAATGACTTATAAAACATATAAAGCGAAAGATCTGTAATGACAAATAATAATGTGTATATTATAGGGAGATCGATATATACAGTACAATATCAAACATTCAATCAACACGTACAAGTTTCCTTCTACCTTGTTTGCAAAGATTGATCATGTACAAAAAAATAGTTGGCTAATTTTCTTGTTTCACCAAATAAAATGTTATATTTATCATGTAGCATCCATCCATTTGCTTCTTACTTTTGGATCCTTTGGAAATCAATAAAACTTACACTTCTCTCTGACATTATAATGCTTACAGACTGGTGGCCAGCACAGTACCATTATTATTTATGTGAGGATAATAAAATTAGATAATACAGATAGAAGAAGAATTAAAACAATTGTTTTTCATAAGTTTATAATAGGATGTTTAGGTTAGATAACACTTTTATTAAAATTATATTGTTATACATACCTATTTTGGCTGGAATCGAATATATCTCTTTGTAAAAGTCTTAGTGTACATCTAAATGCCTAAATCAGCAGTTATGTTCAAAATATAAGGGAATAATCTCTGGTCCAAAATCACACCAATGGTATCTAAATGGATAGTTACGTTTGTTTGGATACAAAATTGACATAACCTAAGATTATGACACGTCACCACTAATACCGCGTATACAGATCTAACCATTCCGTGCGTCTGCAGCAAATTTGGGAAAAACAAAAAGCACGTCAATTTTTGTATCAAGAGAGAAGTTTAAAAATGTTATTCACTTGTTTCCGAGTTTTTCCTTTTTAGCGCGACACAACCCCCAACTCCTATTGAAAAAGTCACATGGCCAACCCCTACCTTGTAATACATCAAATTAAAGCCTTAAAAAAATGCAATCCAATCATATAATCAAAAATCCATTTTTTTAGGCTTTAATTTGATGTATCACAAGGTCGGGGTTGCCATTTGACTTTTTCAATAAGGGTTGGAGCGCGCTAAAAGGGCAAAACTCGGAAATAAATGAATAACATTTTTTAAATTCCCCCTTCATATAAAAATTTACGTGATTTTTCTTTGTTTTTTCTAACTTTGTATAAAATCAACTGGTGTTTTGAAATAAAAGCACTGTATTAATTTTTCATTTCACTAGCAAGCTATCAAACTAACAAATTTTGTTAGATCTATGAGATAATTGGTGTGCATTCACGTAAGATTTATTTAGGTATTTAAGGAAATCGTTACATTAGTATACAATCATGAAGTAGGTACGTACTAATAACACACTTTAAAATATTTTTAGAAAAATGGATGCATGCCGAGAGTCCAAAACTAAAATCTCCCAAATCCTTAAGGATTTGGATATGGATATTTTCCCGCGGTATCTGTTAGAACTACTGGCTTACACAGGGTTCAATAGCCACAGATCCACGTCTGTAAAGCTGGCAGAACCATTTCGGCAGAATCAAATCGAACCTGTTACGATTTTTAGTACTCATTTTGTAGTAATTTGTACCACAAAAAATAATGTTGTACCTTTACCCATTAAATAAAAAACATGGTGTTGACAGGTTCTTGTTAACCTGGAAAGCCCAAATTGAAAATAATTTAAAAAAATGAAAATTAATACAGGAAATTGAAGAACTGAGTTTGTACTAACAGGTACCACAAAAAATATTAACGTCAACCCCCGATCCATAAATTTAATATCAAGCCCATTCTCCGATCTTTTGAATATTTCTCGTTGAACGAAATATTAAAGTCGATTCTATTATATCAAAAAATATTTCATAATATTGATAAAGCCAACCGACCGACCGCTATTTAATGCGGGGGTGCTAGCTTGAGCTCAAGAACCACCTTTACGAAATCAAATTTTAATAGCATAAATTTAAACTTTGAATTTTGGACTAATTTGTACCCAAAAAAGTAGAATTTTTACCCACCCAGTTTTCCCTGTAAAAGGTTTTTATAAAAAGAAATTTTAACAGCATGCCTATAAACTTTGAATTTAGGATTAATTTATTAGTTTATTATATATTATTTTGTTTATAAAGGATGATAGTAAATTAGACGACGTGTCATATTAATTTTCAAGTAAGTCGTTAAAAACTATTGAATTATCAAAAGTAACTAAAAATGATTAATTTTCGAATATAGGTCTGATTTGTACCCACAAAATTAGAATTTGTACCCACACAGTTTTCTCTGAAAAATTTTTAATGTAGAGTGTCTGCTTCACCTCACAGCAGTCATCTCGATGGAAGTTCAAAATGGACCAAAATCTAGATAAACTGTTAAATGTAGTGTTTCCTGAAACCTGGCCACCTACCTACTTCCCAGCCTTTTTTGTTGTGATAATTGTTTTGCCTCTAATACTAAATAAATTGTTATAATTACAATTAGAAATCCATATTTTTTGTCATAGATATATTGTTTTCAGTTAGGTCTTTTGGGGTAACCGCGGCAATTTTTTTTCGAGACAAAAAATCAAGTATTCATTCTCTTGTGCAGGTGCATAATAAGGCGCAGATTGTTCAAAGTAGTTAGAAGATAAGAATGACATCATATTCTGGTGTTACCAATGTTTTTGAGTACTTGGCGGCTTAGTAAAGATGTTCCTTATATGGGCTTTCGCTTCTGATTGGATGAAAAATTGAAAAACATTTTTTTGTTAGGTACACTGTAGCAAAAACCGAAAGGCGTCTAACGTCTGATCTGCCGTTCCTATTTCTGCTTGCTTTATTTCCTGATTCTTAATAGTTTTTCTAGTGGTTGGAAATTTTTTAACTAGGATTGATTTTTAGGAGTATTTAAGCAGTGCACAAAACGCCGAAAGGGCTTATTTTAATTTTTGGTACTTTAGTCTGAGTCTGTGTTTAAAATATTTTAAAAAGATATCTGGCAATAAAGATAAACTTGTTGCTAACAATTCATTGATATTGAAGCAATCGGAAGCAGGGGTTGTTTAAATCGAATGGCTTTTATATTTTGAAATATTTTTAGTGGTACAAATTAGTACAAATTTAGTACTCATAGAACCGACTTTAATTCGTTTTTCAAGAAATATTGAAAATATTGAGAAGAATGGGCTTGCTATTCAATTTATTGGAACATGGATTGTTCGAGGGAGTTGACTTTAATATTTTTTGTGGTACAAATTAGTACTAAAAGAATCGACTTTTTTGTGTTTAACTTTAATATTTCGTTTTTCAAGAAATCCTGAAAATATCGGATAATATTGGGCATGCAATTCAATTCAGAGGTTGGTCGACATAATTTGAAAGATCGGGTCGGAAAGGCCACTGTGGATATGGTTTGTGTGGTGTCGTTTTAAATTTGATATGTTTAAATGTATGTAATTTGTTGTTTGTTTACCATGTTAAACTGACAAAAACAATAATGTGGACAATTTTAATATGTCTCTGGACCGACTGACGAAAGCCCTGATGATGACGTAATTTCGAAAGCGCTTGGCTGAATTTAATAAAATATTACACACTTCTTTACAAATTCATTTATCCTTGTTGTTTAAATGGGCTGATTTTAATATTTTGAAATATTTCTCATGGTACAAATTAGTACACATTTAGTACTAATAGAAGTGACTTAAATATTTCCTTCTACAAGAAATATTGAAAAGATCGGAAAATATTGGGCTTGCTATTCAATTTATCGATCAGGGGTTGTTTAAGGGGGTTGACGTTAATATTTTTTGTGGTACAAATTGAGTTTTAATGGAATCGACTTTTATATTTTGTTTTTCAAGAAATTTTGAAAAGATCTGAGGATAATGGACTTGCCATTCAATTTATCGAAGTAGGGGTTGTTTAAGTGAGTTGACTTCGATATTTTGGAATATTTTTCATGGTACAAATTAGTAAAATTTAGTACTAATAGAATAGACTTTAATATTTCGTTTTACAAGAAATATTGAAAAGATCGGAGAATTTTGGGCTTGTTATTCAATTTATCGATCAAGGGCTGTTTAAGGAGGTTGACGTTATTTTTTTTGTGGTACAAATTACTACAAATTCAGATTTAATGGAATAGACTCTTAGATTTTGTTTTTTTCAAGAAATTTTGAAAAGATCGGAGGATAATGGACTTGCTATTCACTTTATCGAAGTGAGTTGACTTCGATATATCGGAATATTTTTCATGGTACAAATTAATAAAATTAACTGACTCGACCCTTACTTCGTGGAGTCTACTCATACTAGTGTTTTAAATGAAACTCAACGTTTCTAGCTAAGTCCACAATATAATGAAAAATATTAAAAATTCTAAAACATTGACAATTGTTTCGATAACTGAATATCATCGTCAGAATAGCATAAAACGAAATGTAACTTCTGTCATTCTGACGATGATATTCAGTTATCGAAACAATTGTCAATTTTTTTAGAATTTTTAATATTTTTCATTATATTGTGGAATTAGCTAGAAACGTTGAGTTTCATTTAAAACACTAGTACAAATTAATACATATTTAGTACTAATAGAATCGACTTAAATATTTCGCTTTTCAAGAAATATTGAAAAGATCGGGCTTGCTATTCAATTTATCGATCAGGGGCTGTTTAATGGGGGTTTAGGTTAATATTTTTTGTGGTGCAAATTCAGTTTTAACGGAATCGACTTTTATATTTCGTTTTTCAAGGAATTACGAAAAGATCGGAGGATAATGGGCTTGCTATATCTAAAAAGGGGTTGTTTCAGGGGGTCGACATTAATATTTTTTGTGGTATAAATTAGTACAAATTCAGTTCTTCGATTTTCTGTATTCATTTTCTTTTTTTTTAAATTATTTTCAATTTGGGCTTTCCAGGTTAACATGAAACTGGCAGCACCATCTTTTTTTTCTCTAATGGGTAAAGGTACAAAATTATTTTTTTTGGTATAAATTAGTACAAAATGAGTACTAAACATCGTAATAGGTTTAATTTGATTCTGCCGAAATGGTTCTCCCAGCTTCACAGATCCTTAATATGATATGATATACAAGACACAGATAAACTAGAATCCTCTGCAAAGAATATTTTACCGCAGTTATTAAATGAAAATGAAAAAACTTTTTTTGGTTTATTTGCTAGAAATATTCCAGTATTTTTTATAGTTGAAGGTCATAAAAAACTATTCGAAATACTAGTGCTGATAAAAGAAATGCATTACATCATAATATAAAAAAATTGCTAAGCAGTATCAAACTTCCTACCTGGTGAGAGTTTCCAATGAATAAAAAATATCGACCCTGCCACTTTTAAATAATATATAGGTAGAAATAAAACAGAATTGCGCATATGTTCAATTTGTTATATGACAATTTCATTCAAAAGCTTATTTGCAAGTTGATAATGGCAAACAAAAATGGGTATAATCAAATATCAATAGATATTTCAAAACCCATTTTAAAATTTGCAAGCAAGAAAACACGCCGGTAAAAATTCTACCATTCGGAATTACTTCAAGCTAGCGCGGAATAACCTAAATAAAGAAAATATCGAATATATATATATATATATATACCTGATTTCTTTAATGGTGATATTTTTGTTTTTACAAACTATTTTGTACTTACGTTACTTTCTGTTTTAAAAGAAATTGTTGTATTCCTTGCTAAAGATATTAGGATATTAGGTACCTTTGACAGATTATTAGAAATATTTCCTGCATATGTGATGGTTTTATAAGTTTTTATTTCTTTAGTTTGTTTAGGAAATATTAGTTGTAATGCCACTTTTTTTTTTTTTTTTTTTTTTTTTTTTTTTTTTTTTTTTTTTTTTTTTTTTTTTTTTTTTTTTTTTTTTTTTTTTTTTTTGAGGCATCGACTGCTATGGTCATTAGCCTTCCAGCATTTTTTTCCTTCTTCTTTTTTTTTTCTTTTCTCCTTTTTAAATTTCAGTTTATATATTCAACCCTATTATTTCAATTAATATATTATTGCAGTCATCAAAATGTGTTTTTTTTTTTTCTATATTCTTTTGTAGATTCCAATCTCTTTGAAGAATGAAAGTGTTCGAGATGCACTATTCATATTATTTTCCAGGCATGCTTGTAAGGTGTTCGTTATTCCAATTCGTTGTTTGATTGCTTGATGTTCTGGGCATTGTGTGAGTATGTGTTTGATAGTAAGTCTCCTATTACAGTGATGGCATCTGGGCTGCCGCTCTCCTGCCAGCATAAATGTGTTCGTCAAATTAGTATGTCCTATCCGTGCTCGGGTAATAACTACTTGATCTCTTCTGCATGAGTATGGGAGCGGTGTATAAGGATGAACTTTCTGCTTAATCTCCTTCAATTTTGACTCCGTACTATCCCACTCCATCTGCCATTGTCCTAAGATAGCGTGTTTCAAATGGGTTCTTATATCATCAACTCTAATATATATGTCCTCAGCAACAGGCTCTTGAGCAGCTTCTTTGGCAGCACTGTCAACAAGTTCATTACCAGCTATTCCATAGTGACTAGGAATCCATAGAAACGTTATTGATTTATTTTGAGTTCTCAGCCAATGTATTCGTGCAAGTATTATTCGTAACAGTGGATCTTTACTGAATGGATTCTTTAGGGCTTGTATAGAACTCAGAGAGTCGGTACAAACAATGAACTTATTATATGTGTTGAATTCTATATATCCAGTACTTTGTAAAATAGCATAGAGTTCGGTTGTATAAACACTGGCTTCACATGGTAATGTCCATGAATGGACAATTCCCAAACTTGATATGGCGCATCCAGCTCCGTTGTCGGTCTTGGATCCGTCTGTATAGATAATATGACAATCTGAGAAACTTTCAATTATCCTGTGGAATTCCATAAGAATAGTGATTCTGTTGCATTCACCTTTTTTATATTTCTGGAGGTCGAGACATATATCAAGGGGGGCAATGTCCCAGGGAGGCACCTCGGACGGTCTTATGGTATAGCTCCTTGGAATGGAATAGTCAATCTTATTGATGAATTCTACAAATCTAATTCCAGCAGGACGAGTGATAGTTGGCCGTCGTTCATAGTAGTCATACTCCTCTTCTGTGAGCATCTGTAGGTGGTTGGGGTGGGTTGGGAATGCACCCAATTTTGAGCTATAGCTCGTGAGTAGTTGCAGTCTCCTGTATTTCAATGGGGGAATTCCAGCTTCACAGCAGAGTGATAGATATGGGCTTGTGCGTGTGTCCTCTTTTTTATTAATTAGTTTATTTATCATATGTAATAGATAACCGTTGGATGTTGCTATTTGTTTATTTGTATTAATCTCTCTATCAAAATTACATTTGTTCATAGGAACTGAAAATGCTCTATGTATCATTGAATTATATGCCGCTAGTTTATGTGACATGGGGTGATTAGAACTATATGGAATAGTCACATCAGTGTGTGTTAGTTTTCGGTAAATTGAATAATCAATACAACAGCAGTGGAGGTGCCAATGATGACCAGAACCTAGGTATTAATGAAATATTTTTAGAAAATTCACCTCTAATAGAATCGGAACCCACCTCAGAAGTAACAACTGCAGAGTTGGAGAAGGATTATTGTTTTGGGCAGAATTGGTATTGAGGAAACCTCCGCGAATGCCTTCGCAGAGGTTTGCAATTCTGCAAACAAAACATCCTCAAGAAGACTTAGGACAGTCACTTCAAGATTTTTAACCTAGCCAAAATCCCACAAAGGTTACAGATTACTTCAAAATATGTGATACGATTAAATGGGAGATTTCTAACATGGAAATCATAAAAAAAGCAGTTTCATGCAGCTGTACAGATTGCAAGAGAAAATTGTGAAAATAATCTTTTAAAAGAAACCGAGACAGACCGAGACAGAAACTGAAGAAACATTTTTTCAGATGCTTCAGGCCACGTCAAAAAAAATACAAAAAGAACGAGAATGAATTAAAAATGAAATTTTTAAAATTTAATTAAGATTCTTATATATGGCCAAAAGATCAAGATATTCAGACAGTCGAAAGAAAATTTATTTTTTCTGGCCCTATAGATTTAACTGGTAATGATCCGTCTTTTTAAGACATGAAAATTAAACGAGTCATAGAAACCCTTAAAAATGTTTTGTAAATTTTTTATAAGTAGTAGTAGATAATTATTGTTGAAATCCCAAAATCCCGCAATCAGCATCGACATCCCGCAATAACCACCGAAATCACCACCGAAATCTTTTCCGAAATCGCAAATTTCGCGATACATGTACAAATTTTTTGCGAGTGGTTACCCCCTTCTTGTATTTTGGACATCGGACTCTTTTTTAAAGCTGAAAATTGCCTTGATCTTGCAAATTCTCAAGACCAAGATCAATGTTGCTCATCACTATACAGCACTAGATAAATGAGGCGTTTTAGAGATGTGTAAATACTTACTTTGTTGCTAATGAATTGATTATTATGATTCTATTATCTACGCAAGTTGTCTAATAAAATCATTATACTGGTTACTATTGAACCAGGGTCAAGTGAACATGGCAGGAACAAAACAATTTTTTTGGACAGGGTTATTATACCAATGATCGAAAGCGCACATAACATTAACATTGTTTATCAATACTTATTATAAAAACATAAATCGTAAAAAGGTACAGTCAATTATTGCTTAAAGCCACATATTTATTTAAATGTTATGTAAAGGTCAACTGTAATTTGCGAAATACCACAAAGTACAACATATTAATTTTTTTTATTACCATTTAAAGCTATGTATTTCTTTTTCCATAATTTAGATCGGAAAATGCGGAAAAATGAGAGAGAGAGAGAGAGAGTAAATTTGCTAGGTTGCTATGCAAAATATTACGATAAAAGTGAGCTTGTTAAAATTCGGTCATGACTTCCTCGTATTGTCAAGTTTTCAATGTTTTGATTCTTGTTTTATATTCGGTATTCTAGAAGCTAAAATTACGCGGAGAATTCATCTGTCACATATTTCGAAAATATCAGTTACATAAATTATTGAAAGAAATTGAAATTTAACAAATCCTATTTAAAAGAAGTGGAAATCATCATTTGAAATTTGACCCGTTGTTTTTAAATATAAAATGAGAAAAATATTTTTCCATTCTTGATACAGTGGGGAAATTAGTGAAGATAAGGTAGCATCAATTTTTTACTCCCTTATCTACACACATTTAGAAAATTTGTTGTTTTCAAAGTATTTTATGTTTCATGAAATTTGTAAGACAATTTTTCATTACTGAAATTAACAAACATTTTTTAAATGGTATGAAATATGTAACAGAACGAATTATTTGCCTCAGTACTCCATCTATAGGATTACTTAAATTTGGGTATTAGCGGTTACAAATTTTTCTACTACTGATGACAGGTAATAGTTAATAGTTAACATCACAGATTATCGTGGCCAATAATTTGAAATTCAACCCAACGACACGTCACACATCGTTTAGATGGTATTGAAAAAACTATTCAATTATACTAATTATTGTTCGTGTTTATGGCAGTTTTAATGGATTAAATTAATAAACAGTAAAACTTAAATGCGCCTTCAACAATATAAGAATGAAAAGTCTGCCTCTATTGTGAAATAATGTAAGTTTTTTGTAATTATCCTAGTTTTTATATATTTAATAATTGGCGTAATTATTATTAGCGAACGCTGAAGTGTTTTGAGTAACCTTTTATTTATTCTGCAGGTTTTTGTAAATTTCATAATTTGTTTAGCAGTGTTTCAAGAATTGAAATGGTACTCGAAGTAGGTGATAAAGTAGTTACTAGTTAGCGGTACTGAACAAAATATTCATGCAGCAGAATGACGTATATTCAGTTGCGGCAGCTTTTTTAGGGGGGAGCGCCCGGACTGGTACCATAATTTTAACTATTTAATTGCTAATTAATTACCCAAAAATCGTTTTTATTGCTCAAGCGGTTTACGAGAAACGCGACACCCCCCTACCTTAATATTAAGCTACGGCAGCCATATGCATTATCTTGGCAATGGTGAAAGCTATCGAAACGAGATGGCGCGATAATTTATTGCTAATTAATTGCTGAAAGATAGCATGGGTCCCGAATCCCGAAAACCACCCCCAAGACTCGATCTCGACAACCCCCTAGCGGTCTTAAACTACGGCAACCCGGAAACGCTATCTCGGCGACGAAAATAGTTACCGACGCGCGCTCTTCGGGGTAATTTATTGCTAATTAATTGCTGAAAGATGGCATGGGTCTCGAATCCCTAAAACCACCCCAAGACTCGATCTCGACAACACCCTAGCGGTCTTAAGCTACGGCAACCCGGAAACGCTATCTCGGCGACGAAAATAGTTACGGACGCGCGCTCCTCGGGGTAATTTATTGCCAATTAATTGCTGGAAGATGGCATGGGTCCCGAATTCCGAAAACCACTCCCAAGAGTCGAACTCGACAACCTCCTAGCGGTCTTAAGCTACGGCAGACGGAAACGCTATCTCGGCGACGAAAATAGTTACGGACGCGCGCTCTTCGGGGTAATTTATTGCTAATTAATTGCTGAAAGATGGCATGGGTCCCGAATCCCTAAAACCACCCCTAAGACTCGATCTCGACAACACCCTAGCGGTCTTAAGCTACGGCAACCCGGAAACGCTATCTCGGCGACGACAATAGTTACGGACGCGCGCTCTTCGGGGTAATTTATTGCTAATTAATTGCTGAAAGTTGGCATGGGTCTCGAATCCCTAAAACCACCCCCAAGACTCGATCTCGACAACACCCTAGCGGTCTTAAGCTACGGCAACCCGGAAACGCTATCTCGGCGACGAAAAAGGTTACGGACGCGCGCTCCTCGGGGTAATTTATTGCTAATTAATTGCTGGAAGATGACATGGGTCCCGAATTCCGAAAACCACTCCCAAGACTCGAACTCGACAACCTCCTAGCGGTCTTAAGCTACGGCAGCCCGGAAACGCTATCTCGGCGACGAAAATAGTTACGAACGCGCGCTCTTCGGGGTAATTTATTGCTGAAAGATGGCTTGGATCCCGAATCCCTAAAACCACCCCTAAGACTCGATCTCGACAACACCCTAGCGGTTTTAAGCTACGGCAACCCGGAAACGCTATCTCGGCGACGAAAAAAGTTACGGACGCGCGCTCTTCGGGGTAATTTATTGCTAATTAATTGCTGAAAGATGGCATGGGTCCCGAATCCCGAAAACCACCCCAAGACTCGAACTCGACAACCTCCTAGCGGTCTAAAGCTACGGCAGCCCGAAAACGCTATCTCGGCGACGAAAATAGTTACGGACGCGCGCTCTTCGGGGTAATTTATTGCTAATTAATTGCTGAAAGATGGCATGGGTCCCGAATCCCGAAAACCACCCCCAAGACTCGAACTCGACAACCTCCTAGCGGTCTAAAGCTACGGCAGCCCGAAAACGCTATTTCGGCGACGAAAATGGTTTCGGACGCGCGCTCTTCGGGGTAATTAATTACGGAAAGATGGCGTGGGTCGCGAATCCCGAAAACCACCCCCAAGAATCGAACTCGACAATCCCCTAGCGGTCTTAAGCTACGGCAGCCCGGAAACGCTATCTAGGCGACGAAAATAGTTAAGGACGCGCGCTATTCGGGGTAATTTATTGCTGAAAGATGGCATGGGTCCCGAATCCCGAAAACCACCCCCAAGACTCGAACTCGACAACCTCCTAGCGGTCTAAAGCTACGGCAGCCCGAAAACGCTATCTCGGCGACGAAAATAGTTACGGACGCGCGCTCTTCGGGGTAATTAATTACTGAAAGATGGCATGGATCGCGAATCCCGAAAACCACCCCCAAGACTCGATCTCGACAACCCCTTGGCGGTATTAAAATAGGCCGTCTAGTCGTTGAATTAACGCATTAACGGTTGTTTACTCTAAAACTTTACCAACGTCATCAATTAATTGAAATATCTGAATGAAGTCCAAACCATGGGATATCATTTTAACACATGACAACAATTCAAGAAAATTATTAGTTTTTTTTGTTCATGGAAGTAAGTGTTTAAATGACGATTTTTCATATGGGCCTTACAGTCACCGAAAATACAATGTGTGCAATTTTATTTTAAATGGAGAACACTACTCTGCGCACGACTCTAAGAAAACTATGGAACCGATTTTGACGTGCGAGTAATTATTTTTTTTTTATTCCTATAGTTCCTCTGTCATGAAATTTTTATTTTCATCTCAGCATGATTTTTTCAGATACAAAAATGTTTTTAACAATTTTTAAAAATTATGGAAAGTCGACTATAAACTGATAATAAGTATCAAATTCAAAAATGTAAATCAGGGGCAGCATAAAGATTTCAATAACGAAAAAAAAATGAGACCTCGCATGACAAATTGGTTAAGTGGTTTTTTTGGAATCGTTATGATAGAACCTCACTTACAGGAGAGTTCATTTAATCATATAATTATCTGATATTTTTTATATGTGGGACTTGTAAGCATGCTACATTTTTGAAATTTTTTTCGTTGAAATATTAACGAAAAAAAATGCCGAAATTCGTCGCTTGTACACGGGTTTTTATGGGGAGCAGCGTAAACAAAACGGTTTGGTGGAGTACAACATTATTGATAGTTAAGAAATCGTTTTCAAAAACTACACAGGGTAGAATAAATATTTATAATAAAAGCTGTATGGGAAGTTTAAGCCAAGGTTACAAGTTGAAAGTCGTAAGTAAACGATTATAACTGTTTACAAAAAAAAGACGTGTGGCACTCGGAGACTGCCGCGGTAAAGCGGTAAGCGTTGCATAGAGTTTTACACTTTGACGTTCACAATTTCTTTTTCTTTTTAGCTCTTTATGCTTTTCTTCTCCATAAAAACAAAATATCTAGGTATAAATAATTAGGTATTAATAGTGTATTTACACACCAAAACAATTATTCATTCAAAAAATTTGAACAAAAATAACGATATCAAGAGTTTGATCATCGAATTTCACGCGATGTACATTTATATAGATATAATATCATATATACTTTCTCTGCGCGGCATTAATGTGTATTACCTATACATAAAAGGTGTGTGTGTATATATATAAAAAGGGCTACTTTTAATATCGCTCATTTTAATATAAAAATTTTTGGTTATCTTTATAGCAGTATTATATATAAATTATCAAAACAATAAATAATACTGCATTTGTGATAATAATAATAAAATGTATGTATATAGAGTACTCACTCATTTTCTTTCAATATTTTTTCGTGACTTTCTTCATTAATAAATGCACTTTGTTTATTCATATTTAAAACACTTTGTACACAAATTATACGAATACAGATATTCACTATTGTACATAGATGATAAATACCTATACACCTATGGCAAAACTAAAAAGTATCACCGCTGTGCCGGTCGGAGTGGGGGGTGTTAGGTTATTTTCGTTACAGAATTTCTGGATTCGGTCTCCACGCTCATGGCCCGTGATAGAAGCTATGCAATAGATTAAAAAACTGACTTCATAAACTAAAAAGTATAAAAAAATGCATTCTAAGACTGAATCGCCGTATTTTAAAATCATAGATAGCATACACGAGTTCTTTATTCAACAACGTGTGATTATTTTCACAAATATTGTTTTGTCGTCAACTTCAAAATATGGCGATTCACTCTTGAATGCGTTTTTTTATTCTTTTTTGTTTTTGAAATCGCATTTGAGGGACCTGCTTGGTAAGTTAGAAATAACAATTTGAAACATGTAACAAATTTTGATTAAAAAAAACAAGCTGGAATATCTGGTACCGTTGGTGATATTCATACTGAACAAACTTTTCACTACCACTATACCAACACTCACACATTATCAGACGCGCGTTACGATAACATAGTGTTATCCTCAGAGACCTAAGTTTACCTGAAGAGGATAACTTAACTTCATTCGTACAAATTAAAAATGGTTCATCAAATCTCAGACGATGACCCAGAGTGAAGCTGGAATTTTGTGCAAAAATGGAGACCAAAATCAACCAACCAACCAGCCAGACTGTCAAAACAATTTATCTTAGTGACTTTCTCCTCAACGGAAATGTAAATACTTGAAATCTGTGATATTGAAATGACACAAATCCTCACATATTTCGTGCAAAACATATGCAGTGACCCACGAAAGTGAATTTTGTTGATGAACCAGTTTTTTAATCAACTCAACCAGTGAGATGAAGTAGAGCCCCTTGAAATTTTGGAAGACAATCCGGATGAATTTGGAAATAACGTTCCACATTATTAGTGTGAAGTGAGACGATATTCGATATGGAATATCGTTGTGGATGTAATGGACAATTAGGACTAACGGAATAACGGAATGGCCAGCTAGACCACCTGACCTCAGATCTCTGCATTTTTTTCTCTGGCAGTATCTTACATCGAATCACCGAAATTGACATGGTTTGAAACAAGGTCGTGTTACATAATGTAGAGTTATTGTATGATAGGCTTAACCCAGCATTGGGTATTTTCTAACGTTACTAGAGTTAAACGATAAATTTAGCACCAGTCAAAACGTGGCAACTACCACTATTTTGGTATGAAAAGTTCAGTAAAAATAAAATTGTTTTTACGTTAAAATATCTTTAATATTGATTTAAAAATTTAATTTGAAAATTTTGTTTTTAAGAAATAGTATTTTTAATATATTTTTATAAAGAAAAATTTCCTAGAATATGATATAAAATGAATTAATAAATATAAATAAAATAATAAATATGATTGGTAAAATTCCATATTTATGCAAAAACAAATAACTATCATCATTAATCAGCCAATCTGGAGACTGAAAATAATAATAAAAATAGTCACCATTATTATTATTATTAAGACTATAAATTTTCATTTAAATTATTGAATGTTTTTAAATTAAAGGTGATAATTTTATTGAAAATATTCGAAAAGTTCATACCAAATATAGTGAAATTTTTTTTGAACGAAAGTTACAAAATTAATTTAAATACAGCTTTTATTTTAAAATTTAATATCCTTTGACTTTCCGGAAAAATTTTACATATTAATTTGCCCAAAAAGTCACAAATATCCGAAGATTTATTATCATGACATGATTTTAAACAAAGCTTTTGAATGGCGGAATAAAATTAAACTCGTAATCAAATTAAAAAGGCTCTTAAAACCACTTAATTTTAGAAACATTCCTGGATATTTAAATTAAAATGTATTCAATGACATACCTAATCCTTGTTTATTAACAGGTTGAGGACTCAACTTCGAAATCCATCTCAAGAACCTACAAGCACTAGTAGGAGACGGTCTACATCCAGGTGACGTTTGAAGAACTAATCCTTCAGGACCCGGCAAAGGCCGGTACCTGCTATAAGGTGACATTAACAACTAAACTTCACCATCCCTTAACAAACACATGACACTGTAACTAAACGCCGATATCCAAAAATCAAAACACTGTTTTAAACTGAATCACAACGATTGAGATCGAAGCTGCTGCTCGACAGAGGGAATTCCCGTTTTGAGTTTGAAAAAAAAATAAAGCTAACACGCGACACCTGTTGCTCTTACGTGTACCGACTGCGACGAATGAAATAAACGTCTCTCGAATCACACGCTTACTCCACTCGGTTATTGCTAAAACCGACTGGACTAGTCTGCTTGGTGATGTAAATAGTTAGACGGATTAGTTAGCGGTACCTTGCTCCATTCTGCTGTGTTTCTACAAACACGCGCTAGTTTAAACAACGTTGCCGATTAGCGAAAATATCGGAAAATTCTATTAAGTTTTGTACGTCCGTATTATGAGATGAAAATAAATACTATTTTATATTAAACTGAAGTGAGGAAAACAACGAGGTATTAGGCAAGTCTAAAAAATTGGAAGATAAATATAGATGAGATTATATATTTGGAAACAACAAAAAACGGGCAAAGTGAACTGTAAAATTTTTATATGGATATAATTTGATTTTTAGAATGAAAAATAGTATTCAAATAAAGGTTGTCCCAAAATTGACGCAAGATTTGTATTGACAATCTCTTTTCTCTGAAAGCTGTATGAACATAAAAATCGACAATAAAAAAATATAATTTTAACCTCATACTTACTACATATGTAGGCAATTGTAGTAGCATTTTTATTTTTGTAGTAGAAATTGTATTATATACCCGAAAAATAAAATCAATTAAACCATTAACAGATTATCAGATAAAAACCTAAACTACTTTAATACATCTAAAATCGTCTGTAGTATAATTTTAAATTTTGTAGTAAGTATAGTAGTCTATGAAAAAAATAAAATAATCGAATATACCGATAAAAAGACTAGATACTACAATTACCTACACCGTTTGTAGTAAGTGTGAGCTTAAAAGGGGATTTTTTATCGGTTTATTCGATTATTTTATGTTTTCAAAGACTATTCTTACTATAAAATTTAAAGGTGTACTACAATATAGTACAAACAATTTTAGATGTATTAAAATAGATTTCGTTTTTATCTGATGATGTGTTATGGTTTGCTGACTTTATTTTTCGGGTATTACAATTCCTACTACAAAAATAAAAATGCTACTACATCGTTTGTAGTAAGTGTGAGGTTAAAATGAGATTATCCTTTTTAGATTTATACGATTATTTTATGTTTTCAAAGACTACTATTCTTACTACAAAATTTAAAACTGTACTACAATACTTCAAACAATTTTAGATGTATTAAAGTAGTTTTAGTTTTTAACTGACGATGTGCTAATTGTTTAACTGGCGATCTTATTTTTCGTGTTTTGCAATTTCTACTATAAAAATAAAAATGCTACTACGATGCGCGTCGGCGCACAATCGTAATATTTATGAATTTTTTTTGACGTTATAGAAAATACTTACATCACAATTTTTTTTCAATTGGTTTCTAATTAGGTGTTCTTTGTAATAGTTGAATATTTTTTTTTATTTTTGGGTCTTCGATTCAGAATCGTGAAATATGTACAAGAACAACTATTTGAAAACTTTTTATTCACTTAATCTTACTACTACCAAAAATTATGTAGGCTATTAAAATGCCATTATATGTCTCCTATATTAACATTTTTTTGCCAAAGTACAGTTTATTTTGTAAAAAAATGTTCGTGGATGGTTAAAAAAAATCCGTGGATAACTTCACATGGGTAATGGTTTCATCCTCTCCTGTTTGTAAAATGCGACAGGATGTGTTAAATTCTGAATAGCATACTATCTTTCTTATAAAATTCAATTGAAAAAAAAACTATAAACATAAAATAAAATTTGATGGTCTAGAAGTTAAAGTACACTTTTTTATACTTTTATTGAAATTATTTAGATATAACACAGTGTACAAAAGAAACAGTAGAAAAATAAAAAGGAGAGAATATCTAGCAATGAAGACAGGGAAATAGCAATAGAAGATATTAGGAACGAGATATTAATTACAGGTTTTGCGTAATTTAAAAGTTAAAAATATGTAGACTATTAAAATGTCATATGTCTCCTATATTAACATTTTTTGCAAAAGTACAGTTTATTTTGTAGAAACATGTTCGTGGATGGTTAAAAAAAAATCCGTGGATAACTTCACACGGGTGAATTTCATTGATGGAGCTTTGAATTTTCTCATTCAATGCACCCATGTTTGTGAGCTTATTGCAAAGACCTTTTCACTTCAAATAAACCCAAAAGAGAGTATCAATTGAGTTGTTTTACGAGCTATATAGCACGTGGTATCGTGTTGTTGAAACCACATGTCGTCCGTATCAATATCATGTAATTTAGAGACAAGAAAACTTAATGAGCACTAATAATATTTATTGCTTCATGAGCTTCATTTTCAGTGGTCCAGTGATGCCTCGAGCCTACAATCCGCGCCAAACAGTGATAAGTTAAGGATGCATTTGTTTTTTATGATTAAAAAAACATCAAAGTGAAAAAGAAATTCATGTATAGAAAATTATTTTGTTCGAGAAACTGGCATCCACTTGCTGACGAACAACAATCCATTCGATTTTTTTTCGCTTCAGTTCTTGTATCAATTGGAGTCTGTAAGCATGGAAATACATATCTTTAGTGAGTGAACTTCTTGAAATTTGTAATTCTTGTCTATGACGGCAAAATTGATGTTCGTGATTTTTCATCAATACTCTCACATTCAGCTTTAATAGTGATTTCGTAGGCATAATGTAAATTTAGGCTTTTTATAAACGGCCTAGGCATTTTACAAAAAGCCGACAAAACACGATCATAGAATGAATGAATTTTTCGTTATGCCGACACCAATTTAGGAAAATTGATAAAATGCCGGCAAAAGAAGAACAGAAGAATGTATATCAAGTTGCGACTGATTATTTCTAGGCATTTTACAATTTGCCGAAAACGGTGCCGTCAGAACGTGAATATACAGTGTGACCCACATAAGATCGCAACACCCAGTTATAGCGTTTAATTGACATTTGATTAACTTAAAATTTTGGTGGTTTGAAAAGGTCGGCAAGAGGACTATTTTTACTTAACATTTTATTAATGTCAGTAGCGTACATTGTTAGGGGGCTTCAAAACGTCGATTTTTCAAAAAGTTATTAGCGATTTTTTTATTGGATTTTCGGTTACCACGCTGTAAAGAGAATCCCTTGAAACCACTAAATCCAAATTTTGAGTAATGTCACTTTACCGGTGTCTGAGATGTAAGTCGTCAAAAATTGTTTTTTTTTTATTTTTGAACGGCCCGGTATACACGTAAGTCGACGTTTTATGAACTCCACATTTTGGTGTTCAGTAAAAAACAATTAGTTGAGTGGTTGCCCGTATCAATATTTGATTTTATGTCAGTAGCGTACGTCTATAGGGGACTTCAAAAAATCGTGTTGAAAAAAATAGTAGTTGCTACTTTTTCTTACATTTTGACCCCGTTGTAAAGAGCACCCTTAAAAACCACTAACATAATTTCCTGATGATGCTGACATGGTCAGCGAAACGCGCGTCGAGAATGGAGTAGTAATGTACAATTCGAGTCATGTTAGTTACTTGTCTTTGGTGTAGTACGTCCCCCAAAGCGTTACGTTATTTTCATTTTCCAACATCACAGTCTAAACTGTTTTTTTATTTGATCACAAAATTTCGATACTGCCCTTTTCATTCTAAGGTACCTACTGCGTTTTATTGTAAAACGAGCTTTGTAGCTAAATTAACATTTTCCTATGATTGGTATCCACTCTTAATTTTATGTAGGTAATTTAAACAAAATTGAAAAGCAGGATTTGATTTTGGTTCCTGTGCAAATGTCAGTTTATGCAAATGTCATAATAATTTAAGTTTCCTTCATTGAACTCGTTATTAAAATAATAATTATTTCTCTGAATTAAAATGGTTGAAACATTGTGGTTACAAGAAAAAATTTAAATTATACGTCATTGTGGAGACAACGACCGAAACGTTAGAGAAGTATGCTGAATATTTAACGATAGACATCAAGATCGTCTCCCTATTAACATTAGCTCTGTACTCCGAATAAAAAATGTATTTAATGAAACTGGAGCTGAAGTAAGCACATTTTAAAAAATAATGTAAGAAGAAAGAATGTTCAACATGACAGGATTATGTTAGACCATTTTAGAAATAATCCGCGTACAAGTTTAAGACAGGCTAGTTTAGATTTCAATTTGTCAATAGAGACTATTTGAAGAAGTCTCAAAAAGCAAAAAATTAAAGCCTTCAAACCCAATTTTCTCCATACTTTAGAGCCTGGCGATGAAGATAAACGTATGGATTTTTGTTTATGGGCTCAAGGAGAGTATCTTAATAATAGACATTGTTTGGAATATATTCTATACAGTGACAAAGCTACGTTTTCAGCAAATGGGGTTGTTTCATCCCAAAACATACGGTACTGGGCTAATGAAAACTCAGATTGGACGATAAACTCTAAACGACAATATTCTGAGAAGGTCAATGTGTGGTGCGGAATATTTAAAGACCAAATAATTGGACTTTCCTTTTTCGACGGAAACCTCAAAGCACATTTTTTTGGAATTTTTAAGAAATGAAATATTTGATGAAACTCATGCTCTTTCACTTGTGACAAGACAAAATTTGTATTTTCATTTAGCCAGTAGCTCAATCCACAACGCAAGAATTGTTAAGCAATGGCTAAATGCAAATTTTTCGAACCGTTGAATAGGCCGAGGTAGTCCACTAATTCATTGGCCGCCCAGATCCCCCGATCTTACAACTCTAGATTTTTTCCTGTGGGGTATTGTAACTCAAAAGGTCTACAAATCACGTCCAACAATTCGGGTAGACCTTCGCGCAAGAATACGTCGAGCTTGTGCAGAAATCACACCCCAACAGATAAGGAATGCAGTGCAGAACATATGAAAACGATATGACAAATGTATTGAGCTTAATGGGGGTTTGGTAGAAGCCACCACTATTTAAGTTAATTTTTGTTTATTTAGTGTTTGGTTATTTTTAAACTGGTGTAGTTGAAATTTCATAAAAACTTTGTTTATTTATTTAATCCAAAATAAATATATTTGGTCCTACAGGATTTTTTTAAACACGATTTTTTGAAGTCCCCTATAGACGTACGCTACTGACATAAAATCAAACATTGATACGGGCAACCACTCAACTAATTGTTTTTTACTGAACACCAAAATGTGGAGTTCATTAAACGTCAACTACCGTGTATACCGGGTCGTTCAAAAATAAAAAAAAATTTTTTTTGACGACTTACATCTCAGACACCGACTCAAAATTTGGATTTGGGGGTTTCAAGGGATTCTCTTTACAGCGTGGTAACCGAAAATCCTATAACAAAAATCGCTAATAACTTTTTTTTTGAAAAATCGATGTTTTGAAGCCCCCTAAAAATGTACGCTACTGACATTATTAAAATGTTAATAAGTAAAAATAGTCCTCATGACGACCTTTTTAAACCACCAAAATTTTAAGTTAATCAAATGTCAATTAAACAATTTAACTGGGTGTTGCGATCTTAAGTGTATATAAACAAGTCGACTTTTTTCGATTGAATAGTGCATTAGATATTAGGAATTGCCCGTCTGCACTTTGCTATCAGTCAGCGGTCAGTAAAAACGCACATTGTGTTACAATTTAATATTTCGCATAACCTTTATTTTGTTGTTTTTCTATTTTGATGTGTTCAAGAATATCAAAATGAGCGAAAACCACGAACACGTACAAATCGAGAATGAGAAACGAGATTTAGAAGTCATGAAAGCCCAATTTAATGAACAGCTATAAAAGTTTTATAGTGAAAGAGTGGAAAAAAATGTTATTAAAAAATCTTGGACAGCTAACAGGGTTAAAGAAGTTATTACAGATATTAAGCATGGTAAATTAGCTGACTCAACAGGTTAACAAAAAAAAATAATAAGCAGTATCATTTAATGAGAAAATATTGGCAAAGAGGCTCAACAATATACTCAATAGTTACGGATATAAATCTCAGTACTCAATTAGAAATTCAATAGAACTAATCAAAAAGTTGAAAGTAATCCACTTGCAAGATAACTATAAACTCATTTCGTTCGATGTAACTAATATGTTTACTAAAATTCCTCCTAAAGAATGCTTGTAAGAAAATTACTAGAAGATAAAAATATTAATACAGGAATAATATCAGATATACTTAATTTATTTGATGTATGCATTAATCAGAATTATTTCACTTTTGACAATAACATATATATTCAAAATGAAGGTTTACCAATGGGAAGCCCTATTTCACCTATTTTAGCTAACATTTTTATGGACAATTTAGAAAGAAAGATCTTTGAAAGTAATATTTCGAAAAATATTTTATTTTGGTATAGATATGTAGATGACATATTAGCTTGTTTTATGGGTAGTGAACGACAATTAGATGTATTTTTCAACCACATCAATAATTTACACCCAAAAATTAAATTTACATTAGAAATTGAAGAAAATAGCACAATTTTCAATTTTCTTGATTTAAAAATTCAAAGAGTTAATAATGTACTTGATTATTCAATTTACCGAAAACCAACACAAACTGATGTAACAATTCCATTCAATTCTAACCACCCTGTGTCACACAGACTAGCAGCATATAATTCAATGATACATAGAGCTTTTTCAGTTCCTATGAACAAATGTAATTTTGATAGAGAGATTAATACAATTAGACAAATAGCAACATCTAACGGTTATCCATTAGATATGCTAAATAAGCTAATTAGTAAAAAAAAGAGGAAAAGTGGCATTACAACTAATATTTCCTAAACAAGCTGATTAAATAAAAACTTATAAAACCATCACATATGCAGGAAGTATTTCTAATAATATTCCAAAGATAATATCTTCAGCAACGAATACAACAATTTCTTTTAAAACAGAAAGTAACGTTAGTACAAAATTGTTAAATATAAAAACAAAAATACCACTATTAATGAAGTCAGGTATATATAAACTCAAATGTCCAGAATGTAATGCTGTCTATTTGGGTCAGACCCTTAGGAATTTTGAAATCCGATACAGTGAACACTTACGAGCATACAGGTTAAAACAAACAGATAAATCCCACTACGCAAAACATCTACTTGACACCAATCATTCATTGACACCTAACACGAAACTAGAAGTGCTGCATATTTGTGAAAAGAAACAAGAACTGGATTTCCTTGAAGAATTGAAAATTAGAAGACATTTAAGAAACCCACAATATGAAGTTGTCAATGAACATTTAAATCTAGGGAGTTCTCCACTAATAAACTGTCTTCTTAAGTGATAATTGTAAAGATCAGCAGATATAGTTTTCCTGGTTTTCTATATCATTGCACAGTTATACTGATCTTAATTGGAAAAATGATATCCAGGATATCACCATAGGGCTAATAATATCTAAGCTTCAATATTTGTAATATCACATCTTCTTCTTTTTTCTATAAACATATATTAAGTCAATCACAAGTTAGGTCACTTCTTGGTCTAGCCAAAAATAACTACTAAACATCAGGTAGGCATCAAATAAAATGTAACTTCTGTCATTCTGACGATGATATTGATTTATCGAAACAATTGTCAATTTTTTAGAATTTTCAATAACTTTTATTATATTGTGGAATTAACTAGAAACCGTGAGTTTCATTTAAAACACTAATATGAGAAAATATGATATTTTATCTATCGGTACTGATGAACATAAGTTCTCTTGATCAACCTATTGCTATAATCTCACCAATGCACAGGTCATGGTGGCAGGAATAAAATGTTATTTGCATTAGAAAATAAATATAACATACCTAGAAGAGCAGTAGAAACTTTCATTTCACTATGTAAGGAATGTTAACTTAAGAAATCGCAACCTCATATGTGATTGGTTGTGCGACCAATTATTTCTAAAGATTTTAGTGTTCGCGGCCAAGTAGATTTGATAGATTTCCAATCTGCTCTTGACGGAAACTATAAATGGCTTCTTCAAGACCATGCCACAAAATTTTTGCATCTTCTTCCTTTATATACCAAACGTGCTGCAGAGGTAGGTATAGAATTACTGACAATATTTTTGGAGTTTGGAGCACCGCACATATTGCAAAGTGACAATGGCCGAAAATTTACTGCTTCGGTAATAGGAGAAATTGTTGGCTTCTGGCCTGATTGCAAAATTGTTCATGGCAGGTCACGTCACCCACCCTCAAAGCAAGAGTAGCGTATAAAGATGTAATCAAGATGTTTAAAACATGCATTCATCAAAACATCGCATTATTGAAAGAACTCCGTACCGTGCATTGTTTGGAGCTAATCCTAAACTTGGATTAAGATCGACACACCTTCCAGAGTCTCTCCTGTAAAATTGGGTAAAACGGATTTAGCAGGTTAACACTTTAAAGCGACGATATGATTGTCAAGTTTTCTAGTAATATTATGCAATGTATGTCGGCCAATAAAATGAATGAATTTATTACAGACAATAACACTGGTAATATTAATCAATCCCAAGCATGAAAGCAAATGGGATTAAAATCAACAGTAACTCATTATTTCCAATGACACTGGTAATATTACTAGCGTCAAAGCAAATGGGATTAGAATCAACAGTAACATATTGATGCCTTCTACAAATCGATGCAAGTCCTATTGTGGCTGGGCAGTGTCTTGAGAATTTCTTACAGAGAGATGATACGATAATCGGCACCACTTTCAGCTTTGATGCATTCCACATCTCCTCCAATCTTAATCTGTCTGTATACTTTTGTCATAATGTTCGAAGCCCCAAAAATTCACGGGCGAAACCACCAAGGCATCAAGTTAGTTAATTGGCATCTGTTTATCGTAGTAGACTATACAATCGGCGTTCTTTGAACTGCCGCGGGCGATACTTAGTAAAAAGTGAACGTATTAAGAAATCAAAGTTCGTTGGCCAACTTCTGATGGATATTGTGTCTGTAGTATTTGCTATGGATAAACACCCCGATGTTACGCTTTCTGTAGTCTCTGATTCATGCTGGCAAATTCTACCGTAGACTGAAGTAATATTGGGGAATAAAACATTTCTTATAATTATTAGTATTGATAATCTTTATAGCCATCATAGATGAATTTTTCTTATTAAACAATGTAATCTCATTTTTAGCTTTGGAAAAAATAATTGGATTTAGTAGGCTTAATAATCTGATAGCTCTAATTATACTCTATAATTTATTCTTCCTACCTTGTTAATATAATTATAAACAGACTTAATGAAGCTATTCATACTGTAAGTGTATAATAGAAATTTTCTTAGTACCAGTGGCCAAAACAATTAGTTTAATAATAAATAAGTAAAATAGGAAGAGTCGGAGCACAAATTTTATTAAATACTTTTCATTATATCCTTTTGAATGAACTTTCATTTAGTTCAACAAATTTTTACGAAATTCTGTTTTTTCCATAAAGTGTAGTTGGGCTAGTAATATCTAATATGAAACAATTTCATTTAGTTTAAATTTCGCAGATATAGAGTGCACTTTGGAATTGTATACACTGAAATTTTTTCACAAAAACATCTATATATTGTTACGAAACAGCACACTGGTATAGTCCCTAAATCCGACTCTGCCTAAGCCAGGTATGAAAGTTAAAATTATAGCGGACGCGCAGGGATTCTTAGAATTGTTTACGACTATCTTATCTAGAAAATGCCAGAAAGCCAATTGTTTTTGAGTAAGCCGCAATCTAGAACTATCTAGTGAAAATGGCACTAATATATAAGGGACCGACCAGGAAGAGTTAGTTGATAAAGTGATCTAGAGAAATACACCGAAATAGCGAACAGTGAAGTGTTCATATAAATTAATAATCAAGTTTGTGTGCATATAAATTAAATTTAAGTGAATAGTTAAGTATATATAAATTGAGTGTTAGCGAGTTAGTGTTTAAATAAATTAGTAAGTAGCCATACCGTGTGTTTAAAATTTATCCCACCCATTTACCGTTTAAATAAATAAAAAAAACATTACAATATTGTAACTTATAACGGAGACTATTTAAATTCGTAACAGCATGGAACAAACCGGATATCGATATCTTATGTGTAACTCCAGATCTAAGTACAAAAACGGATAGACTTGCTTAAATACTATTGACCCACAATGTATTAAAACATTACAATATTGTAATTTATAACGGAGACTATTTAAATTCGTAACAGCATGGAACAAACCGGATATCGATATCTTATGTGTAACTCCAGATCTAAGTACAAAAACGGATAGACTTGCTTAAATACTATTGACCCACAATGTATTATTAAAATATTACACAAATATATTCAAATAGTTTTAATTCATTGTCTACAGAATGACATAATTTAATGCTTTACGCTCAGCTACTGACGATCAGCCCAATGTTTCTTAAGCTGTCGTCGGCGGACCCCTGGGTGTCCGCGTATTTGTATGGGGGTTTGCAGTCTCTTATATGGACCATTTAACAATAATAAACAAATGCCACCAAAAGTCTCGAAATCGCTACGCTTACTTAGCTCCAACGGGCGGTGTCCAAGACTAACGTCTTACCAAGTATCCTAGTTAGTTGCAAAAAGTGGTAAGCCTCGTACCATTCTTGAAGAATTAAGATTGCAGTGCGCTAAACTAATGATTTCTGCTCATTTTGGAGACATAGCTTCAAAAGAATTGGAAAATTGAAAGTTGTTTTTTAGTGAATTTGGTACATTATGCCTCGGAATTGTTTATTAAATATTTCGACATAGTAGTTATCTTCAGTGGTATAATATATTAGCTTAAAATTAAGATGCATCTTAATCTTAAAGAAAAGATTGGGCTTTAAAAGTATGAACAGTTTGGTGCAAAACGAATTTATTTTCAAGAAACAAAAAGGCTCAAAAAATTTCCCAAACGTGTAGCTTAAAAGTTGTAACGTAGGTATTTTAGCCTAAAGTAAGGCTATAAGAAATTCCTTGACACAATAATTACTGATAAAACTAATTTTAGTGTAAATTGTGATGCACTAATACTCAACAACATCTTCATTGTTCTTATCAGTATGTGAAAGGTTTTGGTAAAATGTATGAAACATTTTTGGTACCCATTGTAACAAATTTTGAATGTCCTTGTAGTTCTTATCACTTATAGATTTCGGAATGTTTCTAATAACTGGAATTTCCACAGGAAAAAATTGAGCTACGGAATACCCGATTTAGGTCAAGGATCTCAAAATAATTTTCGCCAAAACCCGTCTTACAAAAAACCTTTCCATTTTGGTCAGATCGAATTTGAATGTGCACTAATTGAGATATTTTGAATTCCTTCCTTCGGGCCATGTATTAAAGCCATACAATTTTTTTAAGTCCATTATTTCCATGTTAATAACAGAAAATGGATTTTTGTGGCTAGCAAAACGTACTAACTGTCGCCAGTCCCATGTGGTCATAATCTGAAACTTTGACAGTCTCTTCCTTTCTCTTTCAATTATAGGGTGGTCACTATCCAGTTCTAGGTGAGTATGTCCCCTTAACAATTAATGCCATTTTAGTAATCCCGAGGCAATTTCATTTCCTCCCTTTCTAGCTACGGTTTCATCCCACATGCAATACGTTGTATGGTTTTTTTGAAGATTCTGTAATTGTGTAGTTAAATGTCCATAATTTTAAGAGGTAAACGTTTTGAACATTTGTCAAAGCGGGCGTCGGTAAACATTTTTTCAAATCAACTATTATTACTTTTATTTTTTATTTGTTTTTCCATTGTCCTGTGCTTTCAAGGCGTACTATTACTAGCATCACTTCTATTAAGCTGGACCCCCCACCATTGCAAATCAAGCCAGTCAGCTATTTAGGTGCTAATTTAGTACCTCAGTCCGAATTTTAGTGCCCAAACCGTTTAGAAGAAAATCGAGTGAAAAATGGGGGGATCCCGCTTGCCATTAAACTGGACCCCCATACCAGAAAAAAATATATGGTGATCCAGTATAAACGACAAGTACACTATAATTTAGTGCTAATTAAGTGCTTTAAGACTACGTTAAAAAATTGACAAAATATAACATTCTTTAAATAGTTTATCTTGGGAACGTGGGCGCCGCGCTCTTGAATTTGTTAGACAATCGTCAAATAATTTGGTGCTCGCAGGATTATGGTACTAAAATATTCGTATCGTACTTTCAAAAAAATATACCGACAAAATTTAGTGTTACCCGCATCACGTGAAATTAGATAGTTTGTACGGGAAAGAAAGAGAGCCGCACTCTAAAATTCGTTAGGCGAACATCAAAAAATTTGGTGCTCGCTAGATTATGGTACTAAAATATTCCTTAAGTATCGTACTTTCAAAAAAATATAATTACAGAATTTAGTGCTACCTGCATCACGTGAAATTAAATATAGTTTATTCGGAAAAGGGAGAGCGCCGCGCTCTAAAATTCGTTCGACGATCGTTAAAGAATTTGGTGCTCCCAAGATTATGGTACTAAAATATTCCTTAAGCATCGTAATTTCGAAAAAATACGATTACAGAATTTAGTGCTACCTGTAACACGTGGAATTAAATAGTTTATACGGGAATGAGAGAGCGCCGCGCTCTAAAATTCGTTAGACGAACGTCAAACAATTTGGTGCTCGCAAGATTATGGTACTAAAATATTCCCTAAACATCGTACTTTCTAAAAAATACAATTACAGAATGAAGTGCTACCTGCATCAAGTGGAATTGAATAGTTTAGACAGGAAAGAGAGAGCGCCGCGCTCTAAAATTCGTTAGACGATCGTTCAAGAATTTGGTGCTCATCTAACGATTTTTAGAGCGCGGCGCTCCCTCTTTCCCGTATAAACTATTTAATTTCATATGATGCCGGTAGCACTAAATTCTGTCATTGTATTTTTTCGAAAGTACGATGCTTAAGGAATATTTTAGTACCATAATCTTGAGAGCACCAAATTCCTTAACGATGGTCTAACGAATTTTGGAGTGCGGCGCTCCCTCTTTCCCGTATAAACTATTTAATTCCACATGATGCATGTAGCACTGAATTCTGTCGTTGTATTTTTTTGAAAGTACGATACTTTAGGAATATTTTAGTACCATAATCTTGCGAGCACCAAATACTTTAATGATCGCCTAACGAATTTTAGAGCGCAGCGCTCTCTCTTCCCCGTATAAACTATTTAATTTCACGTGATGCAAGTAGCACTAAATTCTCTAATTGTATTTTTTACGAAAGTACGATGCTTAAGAAATATTCAATACCATAATATTACGAGCCCCAAATTGTTTTATGTTCGTCTAACGAATATTAGAGTGCGGCGCGCTCTCTTTCCCGTATAAACTATTTAATTTCACATGATGCAGGTAGCATTAAATTCTGTAATTGTATTTTTTCGAAAGTACGATGCTTAAGGAATATTTTGGTACAATAATCTTGCGAGCACCAAATTCTTTAACGATCGTCTAACGAATTTTAGAGTGCAGCGCCCAGCGCCCACGTTCCCCAGTTAAACTATTTAAAGAATTTTATACTTTGTCAATTTTTTAACGTTATGTTAGAGCACTTAATTAGCACTAAAGTATAGTGTACTTGTCGTTTATACTGGATCACTATATATCATTTTCTGGTATGGGGGGGTCAGCTTAATGGCAAGCTGGACCCCCCCCATTTTTCTCGTGATTTCCTGCTAAACAGTTGGAGCACTAACATCGGGACTAGGGTACTAAATTAGCACCTAAATAGCACTAAATTTTTGACAGGTTGCCAACTTGATTTGCGATGGTGGGGGTCCAGCTTAATAGAGGTACTAGCATCACTTAAATGTGCATCGTACTCTTTTTGTATGGCCTTTCTCTCGTCAACAATTGATTCTTTCGATTTTAAAAGATATTTGTCACATTGGTCACATGTGTCGTTGTCCGAAGGCTTAAAGGAATAGTTAATTTCAGTGTTCAATATTTCCCTGAATAGCTATAATTTAGGAATATCAGTCTCGGATATTTCCTTGTCTAACATTTCTTGCTTGTAAAGATTGTACATTCTTGTTATATTAAAACTACTATCCAGGTACCTTTTGGATGACCCTTCTCTGCTATAATAGGACTCAACGGTTGGGAATTTTAAAATATGATTTCTGATGATGTCTTTTAACTCACTTGAAACTTTTCTTGACGGGATTTTTTGCCACGCTTATCTTGTTCCACCATAGCACTGCTGCACTTTTTTGATAAGGCTGTTGAAACAACTGTTTGTGATATACCAAACGTGTTAGAAAAATGTTTTACAAATCCCCACTTGAAGATTTTTGAAAATAAAAAATAATAATTTGTTATTTGTTCTTTCTTCAGTTCGTTCACGCTTTCTTTTGATGTTCACCAACTTGACAGACGAAGCAACAAACTGACCTTTGTGGGCGATTGATATTGATCGTCCCAGCAATATCCTTCACTGTGTCTGTAGAGGGAAAACAATCGAAATGAAGAGCAAAGAAAAATAAGTGTGGAGTAAAAAGGAGGAATGAAAGAGAAAGGAAATACTTCAGCCTGGAATAAATTAGATTGCATAAGTGTATAATAAGAAAGTAACTTAGGTAAAAAATTCACCCTAGATTGAATGGGACGCTTCTTTTTCTAGGCAACAACAATTGAATGACCAAGATACAAAGCCAATAATCCAGCTGGTAGGTGGTAGGTAAGAAAATAATTTTAATTATAACGTTGATTTTATATAATATAATTTGTTTAAAACTTTTTTATTTGAACTAATGTTCAATTTAAACTGATTGACGCGTTTCACTAACACAGTAGCTTTGTCAAAACGAATGTAGTTATAATATAAAAATGTCTTAATATATACAGTGCATAAATACAGAATTCTATTTACTAATGTTAACAAAGGTATTGAAAGAATGTAAATTCATTCACTACAAACATTCCTAAGCTATCTTCTATGGAAAAAAGGTTTAGTAAAGGAGAGTGATTGATATCTATTTGGTCGTTAAGAAGATTACCTGAATATTTATTTTTGTTAATCTCAAAGGCCTCTAATAAATTTAAACTAAAGGATTTACCGACTACATGGAGAATTTCAAAATTTGGGTCGAAAATGGGTTGGTTGGTTTTCTAATAAATGATTTGAATAGTTAGAATCTAATTTTTTGTTGTCATAGCTACGTTTGTGTTCCGAAATTCTTGTTTTTTAAATTTTTCTAAAAGTTCTACCGATATAAATTTTATCACAGTTGTCATTACCACATTTTAATTTATAAACTCCTGATTTGTTTAATCTTGAAGATTTAGATTTATTATTTTTAATGAGTTTGGATAAATTGTAATCAGTTTTAAAGGAAATATTCATGTCTAAAGTTTCTAAAGAGGATTAAATTTTTAAGGATGGTGTTTTAAAACATAAAGCTTCAGAAATTATTAAAAAAGAATTTGTCGAGTTTAACAAACCCAACTTTGAATTATCAGTCGCCAAATCAATTCAACAAAAATCAAAGTCAAATAGTCTTATTTTCACAAAAGAAGATAAAGGAAATACGGTAATAGCATTACCTAAAGAAGATTATATATTAAAAACCAACAATTTTATTCAGGCTAGCAATTTTGAGACCCTTTAAAAAGACCCAACTAATAAATTACAAGGAGGAAATAAAATTAGCAGTAGATAACGCTAAATCAATAATTAACGATAAAGAAAAATATAAATTATATTTACCCAATCCGCAACACCCTGAACTTTATTCATTAATTAAACTCCATAAAGAGGGGTACCCAATCAGACCAGTTGTTTCTTATTTCACATTACCTTCATTCAAAATTTCAAAGATTCTCATAGATGTCCTCTCTAAATATTGTTCATTCATACCTCGATTTTCAGTTAAAAACTCAACGGAATTAATTAATAATATTCAAGATATAATACTACCCCATAATTCTAAGTTCATATCGTTCGATGTAACAAATCTATTCCCTAGTATACCTCCTAAAGAAACTATAACTCTTGTTGATAACTTGCTCACAAACAATAATGTTAATCCTATAATTCACTCTGATATCATTACTTTATTAAAAGTGTGTTTGAATCAAAATTATTTTCATTTCAATGGAGAGGTTTATAGCAGTAAAGACGATTTGATTATGGGCAACCCCCTCAGCCCTCTACTAGCAGAAATTTTCATGGATAATATAGAAAAAATAATTTATGTACTGGCACCGATATGTGGACGACATTTTAGCTAGCTTCATCGGTACAAATAGACAATTAGAGAGCTTCATTACTTACATAAACTCAATTCACAATAACATCAAATTTACCGTAGAGCTTGAACAAAATAAGTCTATAAACTTTTTAGACCTTACAATTTCAAATATAAATAATAAACATAATTTTTCTATATTTCATAAGCCATCACATACAGATATTACAATTCATAATAGTTCGGTCCACCCATTCAGTCATAAACTAGCAGCTTTCAATAGTATGATACATAGACTCTTAACAGTCCCATTAAATATTAATAATTATAACAAAGAATTAAATACCATAAAACAAATAGCAGTTAATAATAATTACGATCCAAGTTTAATTGAAATAAAAAGATAAAAAAACAGACTTTAGAACAAGTATTCCCTTCAGATAAAAATAATAATAAACAATTTAAATGCTTAACATACTTTGGAATCATTTTTAGAAACTTTAGACATGAATATTTCATTTAAAACTGATTTCAATTTATCCAAATTCATTAAAAATAATAAATCTAAATCTTCAAGATTAAACAAATCAGAGTTTATGAATTAAAATGTGGTAATGACAACTGTGATAAAAGTTATATCGGTAGAACTTTTAGAAATTTTAAAACTAGAATTTCGGAACACAAATAAATGAAGTTTTAAACAAAGTATATTGTTTTATGTCATCGTTCAGTATGGATCTTCATCAAGTAAAAGCCTCATCTATTCAATTTTTGATTTTATGTATTCGAACTAAAAATATACTTAGCAGTAAGTAGGAAGTTCTCCATGGATAATAATACAATCAAAATAAACTAAAATAAAGTAAATATCCCCAAAAATAACGCGACTATAATATGAAATATCCTGAACTGACGAATTAATTTTTATGCGAATTCGAAAATGGCGATTCGCATCTGTATGAAACAAGCTTCACTGCCTTCTACACAATTGTTGAAAAATGTATTTTAATAATAGGGAAATTAATGATCAAAATAGTTATCGTCAGTAAGATTTTATTGCTATCACAAATTGTGAGATAACTAACATAAATATATATTAATTTAAAGTATACCAGATGAGCCCATATAACTACTTTCACGTGTTTTTACTTCGCCAATACAACAAAAGATATAGACGGCGAAAAGCAAGTAATTTACAATAATTATATGTTTTTTTTTAAATTTGATCAAAAATAAAGTTGAATGTACACGCAAATTAAATTTGTTTAGATAAGGACATAGAGCATATTTTGTAGAAGACTAGTTTTTAGATTTTTCCAATCAAATGTTTGTCTCAAAGGTCTAATAAATTGGTTTATTGGTTCGCACGGTACATTAAAGAACGCCATTTTGTGAGAACTTATTTTGTTATTAACAATACACACTTTTTCATTAATCATCAATCTCAAACAAGTGCAACAAAATGATATAATAACCACACCATTGTGAAAATAACACAAGTTGATTAATAATTTTATCACAAACGTGATAAAACAATAAACTTTCAGCTGTTTCTATAAAAATGATCTGACAACGTAGCTCCGCGTTGCAAAAAGCGCAAGCGTTTCGTAACTAGAATCATATAACGTAAACATTGGCAGTAAAGTCGTCGATTCAACGGTAACGTTTCCTTATACCTTATCGTTCTTTTGAATAAAATATATTTCTTACCTTTACTCATCCTGATGTGCAATCAAACTTTCGTGGTTAAAGTAGATTGCACACTTTCGAATAAAAATGTTCTCATATATAATCATGAATATTTATAGCCGTTAAATTTTTTAACAGTTCGGTCCTTACAGGATTTTTTTCACCTTTCGAATTTATTAATACTGTATATTTATATATAACGGCAACTGTTATACGGGGTATAGCTAATAAAGAACGAGATAGGTGCTTTTATTTTGATTTCAGTCACATTTATTCTTTCATCACCTTCAATACAAATATACACACCTCCTTTATACCTACAACGCTTCCATTTTTCGAAACAGCTTCAAAAGATTCAAATTTTTTGCAGTTTTCTCCTTATGAGATAGATACGAAGTCGCACGGTGTAAGATCTGGCGAATAGGGCGGATGATTTAGCACTGTATTTGACAATGCAGACAATGCCAACGCGTTGTCTTGATAAAGAATACATATCCTTCCACAATATTTTCCTTCACGCAGTTCAGCAAAAATGTGAAAGCAGTAATGTTGATTAAGAGTTTGACTATTATAGACCGAGAGCTCGCGTGCAAAATAGCGAACTATCTGAAACAAAATTTTGGACTTTTTGGGGTAAGATGTATGAACATAGCGAATATACAACCGCCCGTCTGCCGACCGAAAGTTGTCAACTAAAGGAGGGTGAAAATGCAAAAAATCAGAAGCTTTAGAACAAACGTAATATATTTACAGTTATGTGTGGAAAGTTTTATGTAAACAGTATTACTGCGGCAGCCGCATTTTTTTGTCAACCTTTTAGCGCAGACGCTCTTAAAGATTCCTCAATTACCGATAAAATGCAATTATCAGGAACTCGATATTTGGACAGGTCAAATGAAGGGTAATTAAATATAGAATTCAGGCATTTAAACAAATTTTTGGCAGACCGTCGCATAACGAGAGCAGACGCCGTCAATTGTCCATATGTACCTCACTTAGCGCTATACGACTTACGCTGAAGAGTAAGGTGGCGCGCGACTCAGAATAAACACTGAAAAGATATATAGTTAATCAAGAAATAAATGACTTATTTGTGTCTACAAAAGTTATAACTTGAGTTGTATTTAATATCTTTTAAGCTATCAAAGTAGACCACAAAGGGTGTTACATGAAGTACTTTTTTACGTTTCTCTATGGTTTATTTAACTCTTTATACTTCTTCATCACTATATGATAAGTATATGTCATCTTCATCTATTAACTCAAAAGACTAGGATTCCTTTAAGCATATTTCTTCTATAGATGTTGGTGTCTGGTGTCCTTCAAAACATTGAAGCTGTAGTTGGCCAGCAATTAATACCCAACCGTGTTCTAGAGGTGAGCAAATCATTGGTTCATTTGAGGTTGCATGATTCCATATGGCACAAATTTGGTTAACTCTTTTTAATTTGCACATAAAAACGTCTTTACATGTTGGTAATAAAGTGCCATCAAATTTTTTCAATCCTTCTAAAGGTTTTCCTGACTTTTTTGGTTTATAGCAGTTCATGAACAGCTCAAAACGGACATCGTTGATGTCACTACTATTTTTGTGGCCATACATTTTACATAAAAAAGTTTCAACGTCGTTAATATACTATATTCGAATGAGCTGAATGCTTTTTGAGCCACTGCATCATTTTCTAATAATTTGAATGGTCTAATTTTACCTTTTCTAGAAAACGCCGAAGTATAATCGCAACCGGTAAAACTGTGAAATCCGGGAGCTTTGCATAAATCTACTAAAGATTGCGCTATACTATTAACATTAATATGTCTCAAAGTGTTTTTTGATTGTATACCTACCTCTAGCCACAACAATATATTTTGTAGAAGTTTGTGAATGTTACCTAAAATTATAATTAGAACATTTGTATCTGAAGCTTTTATTATAACTTTGATATTAGAGGGCATTTTTGATAAATGGTAGACAATTCTACTGTCGGCTTCTTCATGTGTACAAAACAAATTCTCTTCTACTACTCTATAAATACGTCCCTCTACAACATAGAACTTATAACAATTATTACAATTATAATTTTATTAGAGAGTGTTTAGATAATCCGTTGAGATTTGAGCAAAATATTACAAAACTTTTGCGTCCGAAAACAAAAGTCTTGTAAAAAAATCTAATAAAAAAATTGAAGAAGTTACAACAGAACGTGACTTATTTGGAAGAATTTTATAGTCTATATAGAAAAGACAAGGAGTAATAAATCATTCCTCTAAGTAGATTTCATAGACGTACCAAAATATATTTTAAGAGGGTATACCGTAAGGTACATTTTGTATTGAACGAATGAGTTGCAGCTATGCTAAAGAATATACGATTTAGGTCAGAGGTAACGGGATGTACTAATTTTAATAAAAAAAAGTGATAGAGGTACATAAATTTGGGTAAGTTTGATAAAGAAAGGCAACACAGTTTATTCCGGAGTATCCGAACTCTGCCACAAAATGCAGGTAGTCATTACGGGTTGTTCGAACTCTGCCAGTGTTTAAAATTTTGGAGATTAACTACCAAACCAGTAGGGGTCTAATAGCCTAATCCGATTTAACAATTTACCTAGAACTTTAGGTACTCAAATTCAATATAAGAAAATATTAATAACATACATATATTTTCAACGTATATTTGCCACTTCTAAAAAATTACATCTACATTACATCTACATTACAATATACATAAACATATAAAAAAACAAAAAACTAAACGTGTGGAAGATTTTTACATGCAACCGTTTTCACAAACATAAAGCGAGAAATAACATTTTTCCTATATTGATCCAAATGATCATTAATGAAATTAATTTTAACATTAATAGTTTTTTTGGTTTTTTTCTGGCTTTGGTTTGCCGAACGAATTTTCGCGTATACCTCCGTTTGTAAATCCAATAACACACTAGTAAATTGAACAATGTTTGGATGTGCTTTGTAAAAAGAAGCACCGAAATGCGAATGAAAACTCTCACAAGAATTCGTTGTTCTCTTAAAAAAGGATGCATTATTTGCCCAAATAAGTGGTGGAAATATCGAATTTTGCGTTATATATGTTTTATTGACATAATTTCGGAATTCTATAACTCTTTCGTCATTCGGAAGCAAAAAATGTAGTTCATTATAAAAAAATTCTACAACTTCCTCAGGACTAAGATACATAATACCGAAATGTACTTTTAAGTATTCGCCAATTACAGAACCTTTCTGTCTGTACTCTTGTACCAAATGAAACTCCTGAATCTTACGAAACCAAGCTTGACAGAGATGAAATTTACAACCAAAAAGAATTTGATCTCTGCCAAAACATACATATATAGCGTTATGAATGCTTAGTTCAAAATCTACTACGACTTCTTTAGGTTGAAAATTTAAGCCTACTTCTTTACATTTTTGTCTTAAAATTAAAAACAAATTTGAATATGTTTGACTTGATTTGTCCGGCAGCAAACAAAAAACAAGAGGTACGTAATAGCCGTTTTTAAAACCATGAATGGTTAACATTTGGTAAAAAAAAGTTGAACAGTATTTAAAAGTCCCATCCATCAAAATACAATCCGAATTACATAAAAAATTAAGGTTGGAAAAACAGGAGAACACAATAATTTTAAATACCTGGTCTGCTGTTAATAGAAATTCCTCTTCTCGGTTCGTTCGTAATTGTAATTCACGAACACTATTAAATACTTCTTCCTGATTTTTAGGCAATAGTGTAAGTGCATCAACATCCTTCCCCTAATCCCCTAAATATCGATCAAAACAATCAAGATTTCTTCAAAATATTTAATTCAAGAAATCTTTGAAACCTTTCAGAAATATACATAATTCTATGGGCCTCCGATTTTATCTATTATAAACCCTAATGACTCTAATAGGATTAAACTAAATGGTTGCGGCACAGTTCGAACATTTCAGTAATCCTCAAATTGATACAAGTCAGGTAAAATTTTATTTTGTGGCAGAGTTCGGATATGCCCGTTTATTCATAATATTTTTTATTTGTATTACTCCTATATGTAGTGTTTGGGGAATTTTTCTCAGAAATTTTAAATGGCAAGTGGCCTACTGTAATCGGCTTAATACGATTACACCTATTTACAGATTATTCGATTATTGAGAGGGATTTTCCAAACAACCCAGTTTTCTTAGAAACATTATCGGGAATATTATTTTAAAAGAAAGTAGGTACATTAAATCAGTACTTAGTATTAGTTCTTTGAGTAAAGTTGTATGGTTGTCATAATATTGTAAACAGTGCAAGTGTTGATGATATTGTGGAATTAACGGCTGCTATGTTGTGTGTTGCTAAATCAACAATTTATAGATTACTAAAAGAAAGCAAGAATGGAACTCTTCAACCCCCTAAAACTCCTTCAGGCCGAAAACCAATTGAGATCGATGAGTCATTAAAACAAAGACTATGGCGTAAAGTTTATGGATTTTACTTACGAAAGGAAATTCCAACACTTGACAAAATTATGACATCACTGCAAGAAGATACGGACTATCCAAAATTCTCCAGAATGACATTATGCAAACTTTTGAAAGATGTGGGTTTCAGATATACAAAACATAATAGAAAATCTCTCTTGATAGATAAACCGGAAATAGTTTTTTGGAGAAGAGACTATTTAAGAAGCATTCGACATGCCAGAGAACAAAATTTGAAAATCTTCTACTTGACGAAACATGGATAAATGCTGGATATACAGTTTCCAAATCTTGGCAAGATGAAAACATTAAAAGCGGAAGGCAGGCATTCGTGGAAGGTTTGTCGTTAGGTTTGCAGCCACCATCTGGAAAAGGAAAAAGACTTATCATTGTCCATGTTGGAAGTTCTGAAGGTTTTGTTGATGGTGGATTATTAACATTTATTTCAAAACGCACGGGGGACTATCACGAAGATATGAATGGGGATGTCTTCGAGGAATGGTTTGTTCAAATGTTGGATCTGATTCCAAAAGGGGCTGTTATTGTTACGGACAACGCAAGTTACCATTCACGGTTACGAGAAGCATTGCCCACAAGTCGTTGGCGTAAAGCAGAGCTTTTGGAGTGGCTTATTTCGAAAAATATCAAGTTTCCAAAAGATCCACTAAGGAAAGAACTTTACAGAATTGCAAAAATGAACAAGAATAAATACAAAACCTACATTGTAGAAGAAATGGCTTCTTCTCGTGGTATATCAGTTCTTCGACTTCCCCCTTATCATTGTGAACTTAATCCCATAGAATTAATATGGGCTCAGGTAAAGGGGGAAGTTGGAAAAAAAATACTACTTTTAAAATAAACGATGTTGTGAAATTATTTGAAAGTGCTGTAAGTCATGTGAGTAAGGAAAATTGGACAAACTGTATCGAGCATGTTATCAAAGTAGAGGCAAATATGTGGAAAATTGACAATATTTGTGATGATTTAATCGACCCTATTATTATTAATGTCAACAACGATTCTTCCTCTTCCGAGTCGGATATAGAATAAAATGTAAGTAATAAATGTATTCCAATAACTATTTCTTTTCATTTTTCATATTATAATTTAAAACGTATTTTTTTCCCAAAATACACACCACTGCATTGCGTTATTGCTTATCTGCTAATCCTTTAACAATGAATAAACCCTAAACTTTGCTACAACTGAAATAAATACGGGGTCGATCTACCTGGTTTTTAGATTTACGGAAGAAATGTAATTTAAAGTAAGAGATTTATCAAAAATTTCATGGTGCTCCCTGTAAAGGTTTTGCATACTTAATTAGGGTTTATTACTCCTCGTACTTTTTGTACATACTACTATAGTCCTGCCTATGGAAAACAAATTAGATATAAAAAATATTTTGTCTTTTCCACTAACACCTGTACCATTATACATGTACCATATTGATAGATCTATGAATAAAACTGATAAGTCAAAGCTCTTAAGAATTCTTGAGAATCGCGCAGAAAATGTTTTACCTGATCTTGCTGACTGTACCATTATTGATGGATTTTATTTATTTCATTTAGTCGGTGAAATTCCAGTGACTTTTGGAAAATTTGCTCAACGTTTCTTGAGCAAACTTTGTGAATCTGTAAGAAACCGAGTTGACCTAATCTTTGATAAATTTATGATTCCATCAATTAAGGATACCGAACGTCAGAAGAGAGGTAATATGATAGATACTACTAAGGATTACGTAATCTCCGATCCAAATCAGCGTACACCTTGAGACTTTCTAAATGCTTTAAGAAATGATAATTTTAAAACGTCTTTAGTAAAATTGCTCTGTGAGATCTGGCAAAACGATTTTCATGCGCCTATTTTGCGTAGCAAAACTTGATATGTCAATTGTGAAGACACTTGTAATAAGTTCTGTTGTAGAGGGACGTATTTATAGAGTAGTAGAAGAGAATTTGTTTTGTAGACATGAAGAAGCCGACAGTAGAATTGTCTACCATTTATCAAAAATGCCCTCTAATATCAAAGTTATAATAAAAACAGATGTTCTAATTATAATTTTAGGTAACATTCACAAACTTCTACAAAATATATTGTTGTGGCTAGAGGTAGCTATACAATCAAAAAACACTTTGAGACATATTAATGTTAATAGTATAGCGCAATCTTTAGTAGTAGATTTATGCATTTCACAGTTTTACCGGTTGCGATTATACTTCGGCGTTTTCTAGAAAAGGTATAATTATTTTTTTTTTAATGGCATTGGATAGCCTGATCCATTCAGCCACGAATTTATTGTACAGCTTGTTCCAATAGTTAACATAGGAGGATAAGCATAGTATATATGTATATTGTTAAAGTATATTGTAAATACTGCATAGACAAAGCAAGTACTCTCCATTCACGGCCCTAATCAACTTAACGATGGGTCTTAGTAATGGATACATTACAACAGGATTACACAGGGACACTTTTCACGCTGAGGTGCCTTTCATAGCGACTTTATAACTGACAAAACGGGCAACGGATAGAAGGTGAAATGTATAACATAGGGATAGACACGAGAAACAAGACTGAACAGATCTACACTGAAACAGAAACAGACATTCAATACTAAATTCTTCTTTTAGTCCTTTTTAAAAACTCCCATATCATTTGGTTTAGCCTAGGACTTCGAAGGTATAATTAGACCATTCAAATTATTATAAAATGATGAAGTGGCTCAAAAAGCATTCAGCTCATTCGTATATAGTAGTAATTTCACTGACAAACATATTAAAAGCGTTGATACCTTTTTATGTAAAATGTATGGTCACAAAAATAGTAATGACATCAACGATTTCGGTTTTGAGCTTTTCATGAACTGCTATAAACCAAAAAAGTCAGGAAAACCTTTAGAAGGATTGAAAAAATTTGATGGCACTTTATTACCACCATGTAAAGACGTTTTTATTTGCAAATTAAAAAGAGTTAACCAAATTTGTGCCACATGGAATCATGCTACCTCAAATGAACCAATGTTTTGCTCTCCTCTAGAACACGGTTGGGTATTAATTGCTGGCCAACTACAGCCTCAAAGGTTTGAAAGACAACAGACACCAACATCTATAGAAGAAATATGCTTAAAGGAATCCTAGTCTACTGAGTTAAAAGATGAAGATGACATATACTTATCATCTAGTGATGAAGAAGTATAAAGAGTTAAATAAACCATAGAGAAACGTAAAAAAAGTACTTCATGTAACACCCTTTGTGGTCTACTTTGATAGCTTAAAAGATAAATTTATTTTACAATGTAGTTTCTTATTTTACGATAAGGCTAAATCAATGCAACATATTTATTTTTAACTCAAACAATATTTCATTTCCATTTACTTTTTGTTTAATAATTAATAATACCTTTAGAATATTTGTTTTATTTTTGTTAAGTTAATAAATATGTGTCGTTTTCAATAAATACAACTCAAGTTATAACTGTTCAGCAACGTCGGCTCTTTTCTAGGAAATCCAGGTTTATAACTGGCGGTTATATGTTCGTTATGTTCATACATCTTACCCCAAAATGTCCAAAAATTTGTTTCGGATAGTTCGCTATTTTGCACGCGAACTCTCGGTCTATTAGGATTGATGGAAGATAGTGCCATGAAGCCATCATAATTGCTTCGAATTAAGATTAGCTTATTCCGAGGATTTTTGGCTCTCGGTGAAGTTGGGCATGACAACACAACACATATGTAACATTTTTTCGGTGAAACAAAAATAATAATATTTAATAGCTAAACCTCGTATTACTAGTTTATTACAAAAAAGAACAATTGAGGTTATCAATGTCCCGTAATATAATTAATGAAAAATCTCAGTTAGCAGCTAACGAACAAATAAACAAATTGGTCTAAATTTAATCTCATACATGATAGTTAAAATAGACGAAGAAATTATTTATCAGAAAGGCGAAGGATGAGGTAGTTGGAGGAAGTAGAAAGAGAATGGAAAATTTCAAGACTCGAAGCAATAGGATAAAATAAAATGGTGGAGAATAGTCGATTAGATTTGGAAATCTATATATATATATATATATAAAAGAAAGTCGTGTTAGTTACTCCACTTATAACTCAAGAACGGCTGAACCGATTTAGCTGAAAATTGGCAGGGAGGTAGTTTAGAGCCAGGAGAAGGACATATGATACTTTTTATCCCGTTCGACAGCATTCCCATAGGATACTTTTCTTCACATGAAACGTCAGTCACTATAAAACGTGGTATAACAAAAAAGAATCAGACTTGGAATAACAAAACGCAAATGACAGCTATGTAATTGACGTATAATGACAGCTATGTAATGACGTATGGATGACAGTTTGATATTTGTAAGAAATCAATAATAAAACTATTTCTATTAAATAAATAATTAACAATTATAATGTAATGATAGTGCCATTGCCCAACAGTGAAGTGAACTATAAAACTCGGTATGGTTGAAAATTTGAGTTTTTAGGTGAAGTGAAGTTTAATTAATAATGCCGCGACCAAGACGATCGAATCTTTCCCGACAAAGCCGTGATGCAAGAAGAATACGAAATACTGCAAATGAAAGGAGTGAAGAAGAACAAGAAATTGCACGTGAACAGCGCCGCGATAGTATGGCTCGACTTCGTGCTTCTCAATCACGAGAGCAAATTGAAGCAGCCCGTGAAACATCTCGGTTGGCAATGCAGAATCGTCGAGCGAACAACACAGGTCAACAAATAGATAATTTGCGACGCAGAACAAGATATTTATCAAGTGCTGATTTGAATCGAGCAGCGTTTCAATACGATTGCAGCAATGATTACAGCTTGCATCCTAGCGTTTGCATTGGGCAAATGGACGTAGTTTGCGAGTATTGTGGTGCATTAAAGTTTTCCGGAGAAACGCCTGGATTATGCTGCCTTAATGGTAAAGTGAAATTGCCATTGTTGACTCCGCCACCTGAGCCATTGTATTCATTGCTTTGTGGCGAAACACAAGAATCACGCCACTTTCTTGCAAATACTCAAAAATACAATGGTTGTTTCCAGATGACGTCATTTGGGGCAGATATTATCGAAGAACGAGGATTTAATCCGACATTTAAGGTATTTATTTTTGTACTTATATAGAATGTAGTTAAAGAATAACTTTCTTTATCTATTGGTACCTATGTAGTATATTTGCTAATTCTGAACTCTACTCTCCCACCGAAAAAAGTGTTTATAACCCAGTTAATACTGTCTGGTTTTTATTTTGTAGATACAGGGACAGATTCATCATCGAATTGGATCATTACTACCTTTCGAAGATACACAGAATAAATTTTTACAAATATATTTCATGGGCAACATGGAAGAACAACTTGATCGACGCCTAGAGATCAATGCAGGAATGAAGCGAGCAATTCTTCAAGACTTGCAGTGTCTGCTTCATGAACATCATGCGTTGGTCAGGTTGTTTAAGAGTGCTTTAGAGCGCATGCCAAGTAATGACTATAAATTTGTCATCAAAGCAGATAAACGACCATCTGAAACACACGAAAGGACATTTAATGCTCCAACAGTAGACGAAGTTGCCATCCTGATTGTTGGTGAACAATTGGAAAAACGCGATATTGTGCTTACACGTCGCGATAATGGGCAACTGCAACAAATATCTGAAAGTCATCGATCATATGACACATTGCAATACCCGCTGATGTTTTGGCAAGGAGAAGATGGATATTATTTTAATATTAAAATGAAAAATCCATTGAATGGTGAGTATCAGTATCATAATTTATTTCATTTATTTGTGAAAGACACTGATTTAAAATAATGCTTATTAAAAAAATGGTTAATGTCTGTATTGTTTGCCTTTAAAATTTGCCTTTGAAATGGTTAATTATCAAATTTTTAATTTCAGGTGAAGAAACTACAAATAAAGTTAGCTCAATGAATTATTACGCATATCGTTTGATGATTCGTCAAAATGCTGACAACTATTTGCTGCGGTTTCGTCGATTGTTTCAGCAGTATTGCGTTGACATGTATGTAAAAATAGAAACGGAACGTTTAACATTCATTAGGTTGAACCAAGCCAAACTGCGTTCTGAGGAGTACATCCATTTACGTGATGCAGTTAGTACTGAAGAAAATGCAGCTAATATTGGTCGATTAACTATTCTGCCGGCGACATACATTGGTAGTCCACGTCATATGCATGAATATGCACAAGATGCAATGACATATGTTCGTCATTACGGTCGGCCCGATCTCTTTATTACTTTTACCTGCAATCCAAAATGGATAGAAATTACTCAATTGCTGCTTCCCGGACAAACATCAAGTGATAGACACGACATCACAGCACGTATATTCAGGCAAAAAATTCGGTCCCTGATTAACTTTATTGTTAAACAACGCGTCTTTGGACATACTCGATGCTGGATGTATTCAATCGAATGGCAAAAGCGAGGCCTGCCGCACGCACACATTCTTATTTGGTTAGTGGAAAGAATTCAGCCTGACCAAATAGATGATATCATATGTGCCGAGATTCCTGATTATGAAGTCGATTCAGACCTACATGATGTTGTTACTACTAATATGATTCATGGACCGTGTGGTGCCATCAATCCCCAATCACCTTGCATGGTCGATGGAAAGTGCTCTAAACGATATCCACATATCCACGGAAATTAACGACGGAGACTGTCACTGGCAATGATGGTTATCCGCTGTATCGGCGTCGATCACCAGATGACAACGGTCGAACTGTCACAACGAAAGTGAAAAGAATGGATTTCGCTGTCGACAACAGTTGGATTGTTCCATATTCGCCACTTATTTCTAAATCGTTCAAGACACATTGCAACGTTGAATACTGCAATTCAGTTAAGTCCATAAAATATATTTGCAAATATGTCACGAAAGGCAGTGATATGGCGGTTTATGGATTGCAATCCTCGAATACCAACGATGAAATTTCACGCTATCAAGTTGGTCGTTATGTGAACTGTAATGAAGCGATTTGGCGTATATTCGCATTTCCCATTCACGAACGTCATCCTACTGTTATGCATTTGGCGGTGCATCTGGAGAATGGTCAACGAGTATATTTCACGGCTTCGAATGATACGCAACGTGCTGTAACACCTCCAGCAACTACATTGACCAGTTTTTTTGCAATCTGCCAAAGCGATCAGTTTGCACGAACTTTGCTTTACTCGGAGATGCCACGTTATTATACTTGGAATGCTTCATAGAAGAATTTTCAAAGACGGAAGCAAGGCGATGCGGTTCCTGGGTATCCAGATGTGCGTTCTACTGATGCTCTTGGTCGTATGTATACAGTTCATCCAAAGAATAATGAATGTTTCTTTTTGCGGTTGTTGCTGGTAAATGTGCGTGGGCCAACGTCATTTGAGTCACTACGAACTGTTAATGGTGTAATATTCCCAACATATCGTGCTGCATGTGAAGAATTGAAGTTATTAGAAAACGATAGTCATTGGGATACGACAATCGCTGAAGCCATTATCTCTGCATCTCCAAGTCAGATACGCACATTATTCGCTATCATAATTTCGACATGTTTTCCATCAAACCCATGTAACCTGTGGCACAAATACAAGGATAATATGCCAGAAGATATTTTACATCAAATTCGTGTCAGTTCCAGAAATCACGATATTGAGATGAATGAGGAGATACATAATCGTGCTTTACTCTTGATCGAAAATATGTGTTACCTCATGTGCGGTAATTTATTAATCAGGTTAGGAATGCCAGCACCATATCGTGAAATGAATGACGCATTTAATCGAGAATTGGAACGGGAACGTGAATATGATCACCAGGAATTAGATTTAGTAGTTCAAACGAATGTACCCCTGTTGAATTACCAACAAAAGGAAGTTTATGATACTTTAATGAAGGCAATCGATGATGAAAATGGTGGTTTATATTTCCTAGATGCCCTTGGTGGAACTGGCAAGACATTCCTCATATCATTAGTTTTAGCAACTGTTCGGGCGAGATCTAACATAGCAGTTGCAGTTGCTTCTTCTGGAATAGCAGCCACATTGTTAGAAGGATGCCGTACGGCTCATTCAGCATTCAAATTACTGTTACACAATGGCGCATAAACGTGCATTAGAAGCACTTAACCGAACATTAAAAGATTTACGCAATGACTCGAGATGTTTTGGAGGAGCAATGATTTTACTGTCTGGCGATTTCCGCCAAACACTGCCAGTAATTCCAAGATCTACGGCTGCCGACGAAATAAACGCTTGCCTCAAATCGTCAAATCTATGGCGCTATGTGAAGAAACTGCAACTGACAACAAACATGAGACTTACATTGCTTAATGATACATCTGCTGAAGATTTCTCGGAGCAATTGCTGACTATCGGTAATGGTCAAGTACCTGTCGATGAATCGAGCGGATTAATATCATTTCCAAATAATTTCTGTGATTTTGTCTCATCAAAAGACGAACTTATCAACAATTTATTTCCAGAAATTATTTCTAACTACAAAAATAATGAATGGTTGAGTGAGCGAGCAATTTTAGCGGCTAAGAATAAAGATGTAGATGACCTAAACTACATAATTCAAAATAAGATCATTGGAACAATGCATTCATTCAAATCTATTGACTGCGTCACAAATGACGATGAAGCCACCAACTATCCAATTGAATTTTTAAACTCTTTGGACGTGCCTGGCTTGCCACCGCACAATTTACGCCTAAAGGTTGGCTCCGTAGTAATCATGCTTCGAAACATAAACCAACCAAAACTGTGCAACGGTACGCTTTTGGTGGTTATAAAATTGATGAACAATGTAATTTACGCTACGATAATGATAGGAAAATTCAAAGGTGAGGAAGTTCTCATTCCGAGGATACCGATGATCCCAACCGATATGCCGTTTGAATTTAAAAGACTTCAATTTCCGATACGTCTTGCATTTGCCATGACCATCAACAAATCACAAGGCCAATCCTTAAAAGTTTGTGGTTTAAATCTAGAACATTCATGTTTTTCCCATGGTCAATTATACGTGGCATGTTCACGGGTCGAAAGACCATCTGCGTTGTTTGTTTTTGCGCCTGATAATAAAACAAAAAATGTCGTGTATCACAAGGTACTTAAATGAAGAGCAACCTATGTACTAAAATACAGAAATAATTATGAATGATTAATGTAGGTATTTAATTTTTTTTGTATTTTTTCCAAATAAAAAAAAAGTCTGCTTATTTGTTGCCATTAAGGCGGAACAAAGTTCGCCGGGTCAGCTAGTTCAATATAAAAAAAAGTAATGCATAATATGTACATTTTAATCTGTTTGACACTACTATAACTTTAATTTACTTTGGATAACAGAAATGAAACGAATTTATTGTTAAAAATATGTAATGAATTTATAAATTGTGAAGGAGAAAAATTATAATATAATATGATACGAAGAAAATTTTGGGAAAGAAAAATTAAATAATAGTGGCTGAAGGCTCTAATTTACGTAAAATAATAAGTTAAAAACCTCTCAGGGCTTATTGATCCGTGAGTTCTTAGACAACCTAGAAAAAATAGAGGGAATAGCCTAATGGGAGAATATGATGAGAAGTCTAACACCGAAACAACATATACAACAAAAAAATCGAAATTTATATTTGAAAGAAAAGCAGATATCTGGGAGCCACAAAGTTTTCTTAAAGGCCCCCATACACTACGGGTAAACACGACAATATTAACCGAACAGTTAAAATTGTATGTGCAAAATTGCCGCTTTTAAACACACATACACTGTCGGAAAGAACGTCTGCAGTTGTGTGTTTCACGATGAACCGCAAGGACATAATTGCAGTGGCGTTGGTTTTTGCTTTAAAAAAGAAATCACGTTGAAAACGTTCCAAATGGGCAAGAGATTGGTTATTAAAAAGAAACGAATTTTCCCATGTTAATCTATTAAAAGAGTTCAAACTGGAAAAAAGTGACTGGTGTAATTATTTAAGAATGGATGATGATACTTATTTAGAATTGTTAAACTGTGTCACACCTTTGATACAAAAGCAAGATTCGCACCTTCGGCAGTCCATATCCTGTCATGAACGGCTTACGGCAATATTACTATATCTTGCTACAGGGCGAAATTATGAAGATCTAAAATTTTCAACAGCAATATCAGCTCAAGCCTTAGGACGCACAGTACCAGAAACATGTGCTATATACACGGTTTTAAAGGAGGAATATTTAAAGGTAAGTTCAGAACATATATGTTAATGTATTTATTAAAGTAAGTAAGTATAATTTAATAGTTAAACTACCATTTCATAATTGTTCATAGTCATAGCTGAAAAGTATTGTGCAGTGGAAGCAATCGGTCCTGAATTGTCAGTTTGAATATACTGCTGGTTTTGACTATGAACCGGTTGAAGCACATTTCCATTATGTATGGTTATTCTTGATTGTCGAGAAACATTTCCCAATTGAGTCTCAAATACTACATCATTTATTAGTTTTTCTGTTATGAAAGCAACATTTGCAGGTAAATCTCTTAATTTATGAGCTATGTTCTTGTCAATAATATCGAATTTATCTACTCCAGTATCAAGTTGTTTTGATATTTTTTTCAGTATGTCATCACCTTTATTTCTGGATCTCTTTGATCTAGGGGTATCTTTTACTCGCGATATAGAAGATTGTGGTGTATTGACATTGCTCTCATTGTCAAGAGTTTGTGTGGTAGACGCAGGACATGAAGTACTCGTATTAGAACTTGATCTCTCGTTATCCTGATTCGCTTCTATAGAGTAGGGTGATTCTATAAATTGCTACTCAAAATTGTGTATTAAAGAAAATAAATACTGTACATATATATTTTTTTCAGTTTCCACAGTGCGACAGAGAATGGAAACAAATTGCGGATGATTTTGAAAGAAAATGGCAGTTCTCGCATTGTGTTGGAGCAGTAGATGGTAAACACGTGCAGATCCTACCACCCCCAAATATGGGTTAATATTATTATAATTATAAAGGAACTCACAGCCTAGTGCTTATGGCAATTGCAAACGCTAACTACGAATTTATCATGTGTGATTTCGGTACAAACGGTAGAGTATCTGATGCTGGAGTGATAGAGAATACGGCTTTTTATCAGATTTTAATAACACGGTCACTAAATTTACCGTGTATATCGAAAATCAACAACAATTCAATGTCACTTCCTTTTGTCTTTATAGGTGACGACACACAGGGCCGTACCGAGGCACACTTTGGGGGGAGGTAAAAGATGAAAAACCAACTAAATTTTTGTATATGTATTAATATAAACAAGTATAGGCTTTAATATATTAAAAATGCAACCTACTAGCAAAATCTTAAAAATCCAAATTTAAACTATTAGATTATAATACTTACAAAATATACCTGTTTGAAAAATAGGAACAGAAACACCTTACTTAAGAAATATAAACGAAAACAGTTCAAAAATATACATACCGTAAAACGGGGCGACTTGATACCATTTTTGGAATATTCGATTCCCTACCGCCGTTTATTTACCGTTCTAATTCAAATAAAAATTATTTTAGATTACTTTGAGGTGGTGGCTATTGGACACAACGCTTAAAAAAGTTGTACCTCCCTCCACTCCCTGGGAAAAAAATATGAAAGATCTTTTTTCAAGTCACCCCATGTTGGGACGGTACCAGAGGTTGGTGCTCCAAACTTAGATTTTTAAACAATTCTTTTGGTAAATCGACAATTGCATCTTGTTCTTGCGTTCTTTGCTTGTCTGTTTTTGGTAGCTTGCATAAAATTTTATTTCTATTCAGTGGTAATAGACCGATCACTTCAAAGCCTGATTGAATATTTTTTCCATACTCTCTGAAAGTCTATTTAATGCCTGTGTTAATAAGCGTAGGAATACTTCTTTTCTTACAGTTCCTTTGTTATGTTTTTTCCATTTTTGAAGTGTCTTTCTCCAAGCGATCTTAGTTGGACGAAAAACGCTAACATCTAATGGCTGCGTAAGGTGCGTACTGTTAGGAGGCAAAAGCACAAAACGAATGTCATTCTCCGTACATATCGAAATAACATTGGCCGAAATGTGGCTTACCAAATTATCTCCAATAAGAACTTTAGGAACCGGTGGCAAAAATCGAAAATATGGCAATACTATGTTATTAAACCAATCTTCAAAAATATTTGTATCAAACCATCCAGAACGAGAGCGATTATATCTGGCTCCGGTTGGTCCAAATTCCGTGCAAGTACTCCATAAGTAGTCTTATAACGAGAAAAACCTACAACCCTCTCAGTGCTCGTTATAGGTATGCGGGTTGTCTCACGTGGTACAACCCGTGCTCGCCAGTCGACTAGCTTCGAGTCGAAGAAGGGGTGGATTCTTCAAAAAAAATTATTGAGTATACAAAAAGGGCGCCAGAGAAGTTTTGGCAAGCACCCAAGACTTCCTAAGTTAGCCCACAACTCCTCAGTGGGTTAACAACATTCACTACACACTCCAAAGGTTAATCTGATAGGTAAATTATCATAAATAAATAAAAGTCAGCAAATACACCCTGATTGAAATTTTAATTAATCTTGGTGGACCAAAGGTCTCTTTTCAAAATATATGATACAATATCACTACCAAAAGAAAAATATTATAAATAACGTCTGAGCTCAGCTGAAGGCTGTAATCTCAGGGTGCAGTAGAGCTGAGGGCCCCAAACTACACCGATGTCTCAATCCAAAGATTCTAGAGAATCGACCAAATTGTTCATGTACAAAATTCCAAAAATTACAACGATAATATATTATATATATGTCAAAAAAAAACACCAATGTATAGTTACAAGGGTTCACACTTCCGCAATTTATACCAATATAAATATGAATATAATAATTGCATAAGCCAAAAATTTAAATTACAACGAGTTTAGCGTTGCTGGAGAATATACAGCTCAAAATTATATACAAGAAACCATTAGAAATAGGTAAAAAAAACTACTAAATACCGCTATACTAGGTACGTACCAAGTGTTCCAGCGTATCTTAATCTATGAGCAAGATTTCAAAATATTTTAAATACAAAATTCAAGTAAGAAAAAAAATAAATAAAACTTAATATAAAAAAAACGGTAATATGTGAAGCATAGATGTGAATTTACTACTGAGTTTAAGGAAATAAGAAAGGAAAACTGTAACCTTTCCTTTCCCGGCACCAGAACAGGAACTGATATTCCTCCAGATTAATCCAGGCCTCCTGGAACTGGTCTCACCGACCCATTAAATTCCAATCAGCGTTTTTATGTCCGTATACTAAAACCCCCCTAAAATAGAGAAACGAATTAGCCTCTACATAGGGTTTACATTTTACCCCGGTCAACTTTTCGACGTACCCCCGTAATATCCCAGCATACTGACTATAATAACTATACCCGAAATTCGCAAATAATTACACCTCATGACTTTTAACTTTATAAAAGCCACCTACTCTGAAAATAAAAAACTATATGACTGGTTTTTTTCCGCTTAGCAAAAAAAACTACGATACCAATAAAAACCCATAATATAAAAACTACGTCGTTGGACACATCCCTGAATGTTTATACAACCCCTGTGATATATTCTTATTTCAACAAAATATAAAGCCATGAAGAATATGAATGAATAAAAATTTATAAAATATAACGAAACTAATCTGCGAACCCAGATTACAAACTCCAATAAATTACGAATCAAAGCAGAATTTCTACGTTAAATTGCCTACAAATCTGTTAATTCCGAGAAAGTATCTTTCAACCATTTACCTTTTCATTGAATCCTACCAGCTAACGCCGTCTACGGGAATTTTCCACGTGTTTTCTTAAATCTATCAATTCTACTGGAATCCTTCGGTCATCGGCACCCCCTGGTCCAGTATATTGTTCGGTCAGACCCTCGATTTGTTAAATCGAGCGATATTTTCTTCCCCTATGTAGAATTTATCAGGCTTTCCGTGAAATAGCGTTATGGCTCCCAGAGCACATGCAAATATCTCTTGTTGAAATGTGTGTTTACACCTTGACGGCAAATGGAGGACTGAAATTTTTAACTCGGTTCCGACAGCGCTGTGACTTCTCTCAGTCGACAGGTTAGCCAAATTAAATTTACGACGGCTCGGCGAATTTTTCGCGTTACAGTCTGCCTTATAGACTATGTAGACCTGAAGCTGCACAAGCAAACATGACGGAAGTAGCTGTTTTAGATCTGTGGTAGAAAGTCAAAAGGGCATAAGTAATTTTTTTGCAAAATGAGTTATTTATACCGATCGATAGCATTTTTCAAGCTTGATAATCTGGCAAAAGGGTTTATCTATATTCCTTTAAAATAACGGTTTTTTTTAACATAAGGGAATATCTGAATGAAAGATATTTTTTCTTCCTTGCATAAAGATATAATTGGAGTTAACAATTTTTTTTTTGACAGGAAGGTATAGATATTATAATATTTTTTAACCTTGTCATCCGACATAAGAGCATAACTACAGTTGAATCATATTTTCGGGGAAATCTAGTCATACAAAGCGGCATAAGTCGACTTATGACTCTTTGTCGGTTTCGAATGCCGACAAAATGTTTCGGTCTTATTTAGATATATGTCTTTTTGTCGGTAAGAAATTATCTAGAATTTAATAATCGTGTAATTTCGGCACGTTTCGTACGATTGTCTATGCGGAAAGTCTATTAAAAACACCCCTTCGGTACGGATTCTTCCGCATTTCATTATAATCACTGCAGTAGGTGTGATGTGTGTAGACTGATGATGAGTGTAAGCAAGCGCACCGAATTAATGGTGGCCAACTGCCGTAAGTATTCTTTATCGTATTTTTTTATTACAGAATTTAAAAAAATAATAAAAGAAAACGTGTTTGTATTCATTCTAGTGCGGAATTGCTTTAAATAAGGCAAATTAACAAAGCCTAGTCAAAAAAGTTATAGAATTTGTTAAAGAAAATAAAACTTGATTTATTTAAAAATTTAATTAGCGTTCTATTTTAATAAAAAATATTATTGGTTAATTAAAAACATTTAAAAATAATATCAAACAATTCAATCAAATAAAGTTTACAATGATGAAAATTAATCCTTTTATTATTTTGAAATAATAATAATAAGTAGATCGGTACTTTGTTTTTTTTTTCATTGTAGAACTGCCAGGTGGCCAAAATGTTCAGCAAAGTTTATTAAAAAAAGCTGTCCGAATTAAATATCATTTAGATGGTGAAGGTTGGTATTAAAATATTTTAAATTTAAACTGCTTAATTTTTTTTTTTTAGTATTTCATCCCCCAGTTGCAAATGAGACAGGCACGTCCGTCAATTGTTTTAATGATTACAAATACGACAAAAATGAGCTATTTCCTGAGAGTGTCAGCAACAACTTTCAAAACGGTAAGCTAATTCAATTAATGCCTTTTAAAATATTTTTTATTTAAATGCAGATAAGTACAGAAAATTATTGCTTTTTTTTATAAATGTTTGTAAAGACCAACTGGCTATAGAATAAACAAAAACGTTTTTTGTTCGTGCTTAATCACTCATGTAAGCGCGTCAATTTTGTTCATTTCATAGCCAGTTGGTCGTTAATAGGTATTTATAAGAACTCGGTATTGATTTTTTAATTTTGTTATAGTGTGCTTGGAACAATACACTTTTGTTGAAGACTCGGATGATAGTGTGCAAGATCCGGATTATACTGCTGAAGAAGAAGACTGAAACTTCAGATTCAGATAAAGAAAATAACCTTAACAAGACCAGTGGATCAAGTGCTTCAAAGCAAAATCCAAACTCTGAAACTTCAGATTCAGATAAAGAAAATAACCTTAACAAGCCCAGTGGATCAAGTGCTTCAAAGCAAAATCCAAAACCCAAAAAAATTTCTGAAAAAAGACAAAGAAAAAAAGAAATAAAAGTTTGCAAAAATTCCGACAAAGCGTACATCTCAAGCAGTCAAAAGCCAGTTAAAGAAAGAAAAATAAGACCACTGAAATTAAATTGCAGAAGAAAATGCAGAGAACAGATAGATGAGGCTACAAGGCTTATTTTATTTAATGATTATTGGAAAATGGGAAACTATGACCGACGAGTATCTTATATTGCAAGTTTAATCAGTTGTGACGACAAAAAAATTGCAACTCTTAAAAGTGATGCTCGAGGTAAGGCAAAAAATAGAGAAAAAACATTTTCGTACTTTTTGGAAGTCAAAAGCAAAAGGTTTCAAGTGTGCAAAAAATGCTTTTGTGCCACTTTTGACGAAACAAATAAATTCATTCTGTTTGTTACTAAAAAGAAACTTGCTTCTGATAGTGGCATTCCATATTTAGACAAGCGCGGTAAACATGCCCCGAGCCACAAACTATCAGAAAGTAGTTTGCAAAGAGTAGTTATATTAAAAAATTCCCTGCGTACGAGTCCCACTATTCTCGACGACACACCGAAAAAAAATATTTAGCAGCTGATTTAACAAAGGCTAAAATGCATAAACTTTACTGTGAAGAAGCAATGAAAGATGGAGTAAAGCCTGTTTCAATTAAAATCTATTCACAAGCTGTTGATAATTTAAATTTGAAGTTTAAAAAGCCGAGCAACGATACCTGCAACACATGTGATGTTTTTCATATGAAAATTCAAAGTTCTTCAAATGACAATATTAAAGATCAGCTTAAAGAGCAATTAACTCAACACCATTTAGATGCTGATAAAGCTTATAATAGTAAAAGAGATGACAAACTTTTATCTACCAATGCGCCAAACACAAAAGTTGCAGTTTTTGATTTGCAACAAGTGCTACCCACCCCATACCTTTCGACAGGTACCGTATTTTACAAAAGACAACTTCACACCTATAATTTAACAGTTCATGATTGTGTGACCCAAAAATCAATGCACTTTATGTGGCACGAAGCAATTGCTGGACGAGGTGCAAACGAGATCGCATCTTGTCTTTACAAATATTTTTCCGAATTAAAAGAAACGGAGCACATCATTTGCTACAGCGACACATGTGGCGGCCAAAATAAAAATTCACATGTAGCTGCTATGTTGTCTTATGTAGCATCTGCAAGTAACAACATAAAAATTATTGACCATAAATTTCTTGTGCCAGGGCATACGCACATGGAGTGCGACTCTGATCATGCCATTATTGAAAAAGCGAAAAAAAGAAGTCCCTTTAACATACACCTTCCTCGAGACTGGTACAACCTTGTTAGGTTTGCAGGCAATCAAGGTTCGAAAGCAAACAGTTGTCGAAATGAAACGAGAGAACTTCCTGGATTTTGCGGCATTGTTAAAGGGTCCACTTGTAAATCGAAAAATCACCGAAACGAAAGAAAAGTTTTCATGGAGGCCAGTAAAATGGCTGAAGTATGAACACGAATTTGGCATAGTACAATTTAAAAATAGTTTAGAGGAAAACTGCCCTTTTGAAAAAATAAACTTTAAAAGGAAGACAACACCTTTAAATGCAAACTTTGATTTCAAAGTTCTATATGACACTGACAGACCAATAGACAAAAAAAAAGCACAAAATTTATTAGAATTGTTAGATCTCGTCGATGAGAGTGCTAAACTTTTCTATAGAAACCTAAAAACTTCGTCTGAAGAAAGTAGGGATGTCGATCCAGACATTGATAATTATTTCAGTGGTGAAGAATTTTAATTTTTGCTTGTCCTAATGTTGTTTTTTTGTAAAATTTGATTATTTGTTTTTTAAATAATTATTATTAAGAATAATAAAGCATACACTATATCTACACTTACTGAATCTTTTTATTATATCAATCACAAAAAATATTTTGACAGAAGGGAATATGTTTAGATGCTGCCTTTTGTCAGATTCTATATTAGGTGGCTATCTAGTTAACTAAAGTTATGCCTTTTTGTCAGAAAGTCAGAACATTTAATTCAAGGCACAACTCTGAGTTCCAAATAAAAAAAAGGTTTTACCGTAGCATTTTTGAAAAAAAAAAACTCAAAAAAGTGTTTTTCTAATTCCCGACAAAAATCTCTTTTGTTTTACGTAACAAAATTCTTCGTATCTTCATTGCTGATAAGCGAAATCCAATAAAGTCAGTTTTTTAATTCTCCTGTAAAACGTGAATTTTTGAGTTATGCCTTTTTGACTTTCTGCCACAGAGATGTATCCATTACCTTCCCCGCTCTTTTAGAAGTCCTACGAACGATGACTTTCACGCGGCCAGGATCGTCCGTAAAATTAATCTCATAGTAATTTACTATTGCGTTGGATGGAACATCTTTTAGACTTTCTGATAAGTGGTCGAAATATGTATTAATACTATCAGGGCAAACTTTGGCTCTACTTCATTTTATTTATTGAGACATTCTTTTAGTCAACTCCTCCTTATGTCGCTTTAGAAATTTTTGCAGCCAGGTTTCACCAGGTCTGTTGTCTCGGAATTGTGGCAATTTTTTTCCACTTCTGTCAAAGTAGGATTTTACTATCTCTTTTATATCGTTTGAATCACAGGGATAACCCCAGTCCGCTGCAATAGATATAGACCGAACCAGATAGTTTTCCTCTTCGATCGATATTGCAGTTTGACCTTTAGCTTTTTTATATAAAGTTATGAAAGGAATTTCATATTCTTCACTTAAATCTTTTAATTTTCTACCTTGTTTGTGTAGCTGTAGTACTCGCTGGAGCGTGTCTCCGCTATAATCCCGATATTTCCGACTTCCCGGTTTCCTTTTTTATATACGCACCATTTATCAAGTCGCCCTGAAATTACATAAAAAAATAAAATGATACGCCACTGGCAAGTAAGAAGGAAAAGTAAGGCTTTTAGGTTAGAGAACGATTGCCTGATATATAACTACTCTTAAAAAAATACGGCGATATTCCAGTCTTTTTAGGGATCTCTGTACAATAGGAAGTTTGCAGGTTAAAAAAAATCAAGCTTCTTACCTTTTTTTTGGAGATGCACAACACAATAACAGTGAGTAAGCAAAAATTTTCAATTCACCCCGGTGTTTTCAAGTAGCCCCATTTTACGGTACTTAAAAAGTGAAAAGAAATTAACAAAAAAAATATTATTTGTAGCCAACGGTGTTTGAATTTGGAACCAACTGCCTGGGCTTTGGAGGGGGTGGCTCGCCCCCCCCCGTTGGTCTCGGCCTTGACGACGCATTTACTTTGCGTACTGATTTTTTGTAAAGTAAGTAAAGAGAGACGAATATTCAACTACAGACTTTCCAGAGCACGTCGTATAATCGAAAATGTGTTTGGAATTCTCGCAGCTCGATTTATAATCTTTCAATCTGCTATAGGTTTGGATCTGCACAATACTGAAAAAGTGGTAATGGCTTGCTGTGTTCTACATAATTTTTTACGATGAAAACGGGCCGAGCAATACATTCCGTCGGCAGTAGTTGAAGACAATTATGCAACTGATCATCTATGTCCACTGCAAAATGGTTTTATAAACTTGCAGGTCGGATGAAATCGGGGTGCGTCCGAAACAGCCAAAAATGTTCGAAATGCCTTATGAATTATTTTAATAATGATGGTGCAGTATCTTGGCAAGATCAACATATTTAAATTTATTTTTTTTAAAAGCATAAAAATGGAATACTTGCCTACATTTCTTTTCAATAAAGTCTTTTTGTTATTACTTTATTTATTTGACCTCGAAAAACAGAGTACAAATAAAATTAGAGTTGTTTAAATTGATTGGACTAACAAGCTATTCTTGTTGTCCCAACAACTAAAATATAATTATATTTATACTTACAATGGCTTCCGCATTAACCACAATATTGCTTTGGCTTTCTCTTGGCATCTATTGATCTGTAAGGAACAGCAAATACTTGAAATACCACAAGAGTGGTGTGTAAGTATCATCCGACCCTGCTCCAGATTTGTGTGATTTCTTTACTTTTTTCTAAAAGATCCCCTTAGTGAGTCAATCTTTTTCTTAACATCATTTTTAGAAGCTTCTGGATCTATTTCTCGCAACTTGTTGATCATAATTTCATACGCTTTGTTTTTTTTTACTCTGCCGGAATATTCTGAAGATTTTATTTTCCATAAACTTGGCAACGATTTATATAACTCCAAAAATTCAATAGAAAAATCTTTATTCCACATTCTTGTATCGGCCATTTTGCAGAACGACTATGTTTTTTCACGACGGATTTCAATGAATACCACATACACTAGCAGATTTGCACGAACACGTTAGCCTGTACATCGTCGTGATTGGCCCATACACTAGCAATTTTGTACGCGCAATTTTAATTGTTTGGTTAAGATTGTCGTGTTACCCGTAGTGTATAGGGGCCTTAAAAGCTTTGAAAAAATCTACAAATATTCTAGGTAGTAAGGAAGTTGGTGATTTAAATGAAATTCAAATTAATTAAAACAAAATTTATAGAAAAAATTGGTTTGTCAATTAACGGTTAGTAGTTATTGTAGAATTATTAAAAATGTAAAAAGTTGAGTTGATAAAAATAAAAATACAGGAAAAATGAACGGCAGTTGATAAGTGTTTCAGTACTTATCTGGCGATCTTATTATTTTCCATGATTCGAAGGATCCAGATGGTTTTTGCATAATGGTGCGCCTGCTCACGCTAATCAATTAATTAATGGTGAACTGAATGAACAATTTCTTAGAAGACGGATCATAAGAAATGGTCCAGTTCAGTGGCCACCAAGGTCACCATATTTTAATAAAATTGACTCTATTTTCTGTGGTCACAATAAGAATAAAATGTACAAAATACCTCCAACAAGAATGGATGACATGACGAAGTGTACGGAATGAATTTCGGAATGTTTCTGTAGAAATACTTCGTAATGTGAGTAAGTCTTTTAATTATCGCTTTCAAGCGTGCATATATGTCTTTGGAGATAATTTCGAACACCTATTATAATAATCAAGACGTGTACCTATACTTTAGTAAAATATGATTGTTTTTTATTGTTTTGTTCCTGTAAGGGAAATGTGTACAAAATGATCCCTCGAGGTATTATGATCCCCCCTTCTTTAGGTGGTGTACTCTATGTTTTTACGTTGGATAATAGTGTAATGTTTTTCTAATTTATTTAAAACGTAAACGGGTAGGATACATTTTAAACACACGGTATGGCTACTTACTAATTTATTTAAACACTAAACTAATCACTAACACTTAATTTATATATACTCAGTATATCCACTTAAACTAATTTATATGAACACTTAACTAATTTATATTTACTGTTTGCTATTTCGGTGTATTTATTTCACGAGATCACTTTATCAATTAACTAACTCTTCCTGATCAGTCTCTTATATATTAAAGCCATTTTTACTAGTAAATTCCGGACTGCGGCTTACACAAAAACAATTGATTATGGCCTTTTCTAGATAACTCTGGTCACAAAAACAATTGATTATGGCCTTTTCTATATAACTCTGGTCACAAAAACAATGTTTACATAAGATAGTCGTGAAGTCGTGAACAGTTATAAAAAACAGTGCGTATCCGCCATAATTTTAACTTTTATACCTGGCTTAGACAGAGTCGGTTTTAGGGACTATACCAGTGTGCTGTTTCGTAGCATTACCCCCTCCTTAAATGGAAGTTCCTCCTGGAACTTTTGTGTAGCCGAGACTGGATGTTTGAATCGGCAACTGGCCCCATTTCTACACTTTCCGATCTTATGGAAATAGCAGGGCACCGTCTTCATCGGATACTGATAACGGGGGTTGTAGCTGCAAATTAATATCTGGACACCGGTATCTTGAAAGATAATTTCTATCATGTTCCTGATGATTCGCCAATCCAACTGGTTACTCGCTATCTTAGGCATAGCCAGTTTCTTCACGTTGGATTCCAACACATGGTCTCGGAGGTTTCGAAGTGCTTCCCACACATCGCGGTAGGTGGATCGATCTTGGAATTCATTTTTAGTTACCACGTAGAAGACGTACCGCGAATTATATTTTATTTTCAGTGTCTTGCCAGGGGCTGGAATCTGGTCTTCAAGTTTTTCTAATTGCCCGAACTTCTTTCGAAAGACGGTTGCCAACCCTCGTGCGTTCTTGATACGGGCGGGAATGTTGTATGCCAGTGAATAATCTTCCAGGAGAGTGAACAGATCTTGTTGTTGTTCCGAAGTGACTCCATATCTAGCTTTCCCGGTACATCCATACGTGCCCATAAATTCCTCGAAGGTAGAGTCAGACACATCTCGGATAAGGTTTACTCCTTCCACCAGGTCATGGTCTCCTTCGAATGGCGCTAGTCGGTTTTGGTGAACTACTTTTGGTTTTCCGTTAGGGATCTTGCTTATGAGATATATAACCTCATTGATCCTTTTCTTGATTAAGTATGGACCTTCCCAGGATTTTTGTAATTTTGGAGAAAATCCTTTTCTCCTTGCCGGGTTGTGTAACCATACTTTGTCCCCTTCTTTAAAACCGCCTTCTGTGGCCTGCGTGTCGTACCGACTTTTCATTCTGTCGCTGGCAACTTGAAGATTTGTTCGAACTAATTCATGAATATCGTCCAGCCTTCTTCTCAATTGGATCACGTAGTCTTCGCCTGCTAGATCTTCTCCAGGCCTACAGCCAAATTCCAGGTCACAAGGAAGCCTCATTTCACGTCCAAACAGGATTTTCGTCGGTGTTTCACCCGTGGACTCATTGACGGCAGATCGATAAGCCAATGCGAATAGCGAAAGATACTGGTCCCAATCTCTCTGATGGCTGGATACTACTTTGGATAGGTATTTTCCAATAGTCCTGTTCATTCTCTCGACCATTCCATCTGACTGTGGATGTAATGCTGTTGTCCTGGTCTTCTTCATTCCCAGCTTGTCGCAAATCTCCTGGAATAGATGGATCTCAAAATTTCTTCCCTGGTCACTGTGGACTTCCAAGGGCACTCCATATCGGCTGATGAATTCTTTCACCAATACATCCGCGACAGTTGTGGCCTCTTGGTTCGGGATAGCGAAAATTTCCACCCACTTTGTGAAATAATCCATTACAACCAGTATGTACTTGCTACCATTTTCTATCGTCGAAAATGGTCCAGCGATATCTAAAGCAATCCTTTCGAAAGGGCTTCCAACATTGTACTGTTTCATGGGTGCCTTTCTCTTGCGATGTGGTCCATTACTCGTAGCACAAGTCGTACATTTCTTACACCAGTCCTTCACATCGTCGGAGCTGTTCATCCAATAAAACCTTTCACGGACTCGCTGAAGGGTTTTCTTCACTCCCAGATGACCTCCCGATGGACTGTCGTGTAACTTCTTTAGTACCTCAGCTACTCTTGTTCTAGGGATAACTAGCTGTCTCCTCATCTCAGAAGCATCATGGTTTTCAAGGAGTCCCACTGAGCCCAAAACGCCTTGAGTTTCGGTGAAAATCTTGACAATTCTTGCCAGGTAGGTCGCCGATTTTCTTCCTTCCATTGCCGGATCATCTTCAGGTGAGGATCGTTCTCCTGATCTTCTCTGATCCTGGTAGGTGACCATTCCTCGTTGACTACTGTAATTCTTGAAACTGCAAATTCCTTAGATTTCGACTTGTTGCATTGTGAATAGTCTACAGGGCATGACCGTCTAGGTAAAGAGTTGGCTTTTTGGTGATTTACATCAGCTGGATGTTCACCCCTGTCTGATTTCCCCTGTGACTGAAGTTCTTGGGTTACAAGAGTCTTGGGGCGCTTAGAGGGGCTGCGTACGTGCTGTAGTTCGCCACACTTCCGGCATTTAATCTTCTTCGGCTTCTTGTCTGCCATACCTTTCAACAAGTTGATGATCTGGTCAATTTTGTCATCGTCATCTTCTTCCTGCATGGTCCTACCTTTGTTGTACCGCGAGCTCTTCGTGGCTGCTTTGCATTTAAGAGGTTCTTGGTTTGCAGGAGTCGTAGGACGCTTACACGAACTGCGTGCATGCTCTAGCTCGCCACAATTACAGCACCTGATCTTCTTCGGCTTCTTGTCTACCATACCTTTCAACAAGTTGACGATCTGGTCAAGTCTGTCATCGTCACCTTCTTCTTGTATGGTCCTACCTTTGTTGTATCCCGAAGCCATCGTGGCTGCTTTATATGAGCAGCAGTCAATACATCGACCAATGTTTTAGGATGGGCTAATCGGAGCGTCTTCTCCATATCGTGGTCACATAAGCCGTCAATAAAGGCCTGGATGCCTAAACATTCCATCATGTTCTCTAGTGCTGATGGATAAGCAAATCGAACTAGTCGGGCAATATCCATTTCATACTCTTGAAGGGGTTCGTCATGTTTCCGCCTTCGGTTCTTCAGCTGGAATCTGTACAACTGTTCCAAATGTTCGTGACCATATCGCATGTCCAACCTCTTCTTCAGCAGCTCGAAGTCATCCGTTTCTTCCAGAGGTATCGTCTGAAGTACATCTAAGGCATCTCCCCGAAGCGCGATGGTTAAGTTCACTGCTTTCTCCTTATCGGACCAATTATTCACTCTAGAGGCTGCTTCAAATTGTTTCACATAATTGGTCCACGACATTTTTCCATCGAACGTTGGGGCCTTGACTCGGGTAAAACTGCCAATGTCTTCAAACTTAGATACTGTTTCTGGCTTGCAAGGTTTCATTTGCTCGGTCTTCTTTTTTTCCTCTGACGTGCCTCGCGTTCTTGAATCGGCAATCTTTTCCTCTAACTCCTTGATTTCCTCGTCTATCGTTGTAATCTTATTCTCGATTTTCTCGTCCATCGTTGACATTTTATTCTCGATTTCAGATATTAAAGATGAAATTTAATTTTCAACGTCAGCGGCAATGTCGTTTTTCATTAATAAGATATCGGCAGATATATCGTTCTTCAAAGTAGAAATCTTCTCGTCCATATTAACAGAAATATCGTTCTTTATAGCCGAAATATTCCTTTTCACATTCGTAGAAATCTTCTCTTCCATGCCAGAAATATCGTTCTTCATAGCAGAAATCTTCTCGTCCATGTTAGCAGAAATGTTCTCTTCCATGGCAGAAATCTTCTCGTCCATGTTAGCAGAAATTGACGAGATTAAGGTGGAAGCCTCGTCATTAAATAAAACTGTTTCTGGATCAAAGCCGTCATTTTCCAGTGCCACTTTAAGTCTTTCTACTAATTCACTTTTCTTACCGGACGTTTCCAACTCACGATCTTCCAATTCTGCTCTTAATTCCGCCGCTTTCAGATCCCTTAATCTCTTGGTCATTTTTACGTAGCAATTTATTTATATTATCCCACTTCTGACACCAATGTAATGTTTTTGTTATTTATTTAAACAATAAACGGGTGGGATAAATTTTAAACACACGGTATGGCTACTTACTAATTTATTTAAACACTAAACTAATCACTAACACTTAATTTATATATACTCAGTATATTCACTTAAACTAATTTATATGAACACTTAACTAATTTATATTTACTGTTTGCTATTTCGGTGTATTTATTTCACGAGATCACTTTATCAACTAACTAACTCTTCCTGATCAGTCTCTTATATATTAGCCATTTTTACTAGTAAATTCCGGACTGCGGCTTACACAAAAACAATTGATTCTGGCCTTTTCTAGATAACTCTGGTCACAAAAACAATGTTTACATAAGATAGTCGTGAAGTCGTAAACAGTTATAAAAAACAGTGCGTATCCGCCATAATTTTAACTTTTATACCTGGCTTAGACAGAGTCGGTTTTAGGGACTATACCAGTGTGCTGTTTCGTAACAATAGTCATAACAGACTCTCCAGTAAAACATTAGTAGTGTGTTGTAATGTCAACGTCAGCGGACTTATAAAATTTACTTTATAAAAAGAAGAAGATATTTGTGCCATCTGATCTAAGGTAAGGCATTCTTGATTGCAAGTTTTTTTACTCTTCCATTACTCTTCCTTGGTTAAACAAATAATGGTAATTGTCACACATGTAGTAAGCTTTCTTTAGTAGTATCAGTTATGGAATTATTTTGAAGGTTAGTATGCTGTAATGAAACAAATTCAAAAGCTTAGTTGGGTGCAATACAAAATGATCCTGGGATCATTTTACCCCATTGGTTTTTATTTTGTTTAAATTATCTACAATGCCACGAAACTACGTCCGAAAAACAGATAGGCAGAACTGGATGCCAGAAGCGATGACGACTGCTCTTCAAGAAGTTTCAGGAGGGATGCCTTTCAAAACGGCCAGTAAACAGTTCGGTATTCCATTGATGTCCTTGAAGAGGCGTGCCAAGAACAAAAATAAAATTGCTGTAGGTAATACAAAAGGCCTAGGCAATCTACGTAGTGTATTTTCGGAAAAACAAGAACAAGAATTAGTTCAACACATATGTGATATGAAAAGTCGCATGTATGGGTTAACAGTACGAGATGTCCTAGCATTCGATTATCAGCTGGCGGAACGAAATTGAATTAAACATTCGTTTTCAAAACTTAAAGGTTCTGCTGGTAATGACTGGCTTTGAGGGATTCGTTCCAGGCATCCGGATATTTCCTTGCGTGCCTCAGAGTCAACGTCTGCAGCCAGAGCCAGACCATTTAATAAACCAGTGGTAGAGAAGTTTTTTACTTTAGTTACTAGCATACAAGATAAATAACATTTTCCGCCTCATCGAATTTCCAATGTAGATGAGACAAGTCTCTCTACAGTTCCTACCAAAAACACAAAATATTTTGCAAAAAGTGGCCGCAAACAACTTGCAAGAGTAACATCTGCAGAACGAGGCGATTCAACAACGGCAGTCCTTTGTGTGTCAGCTGCTGGCAATTTCATTCCACCGATGCTAATTTATAGTAGAGTTCGTATGAAGCCTGAACTTATGGATGGCGCTCCCCCTGGACCAGTTTACGCATGTAACCCATCCGGTTGGATGAGAACGGAGGTCTTTAGCTTTTGGTTTGACCATTTCCTGGGTCATACAAAACCAACCAAGGAAAATCCGGCACTTCTTATTTTAGACGGCCAATTTACGCACACAAAAATTGAATGTCATTTTAAAAGCAAGGGAAAATAATGTGATCATACTATTCCTGCCACCACACTGTACCCACAAATTACAACCTGCAGATGTGGGTGTGATGTATCCACTGAGTGTTTATCACAACCAATCCTTAGAAAAATAGATGAACAATCATCCAGGAAGGGTGGTGACTGTGTTCCAAATTAGCCAAATTTTCTCAGAATCCAACCTTAAAGTTGCTGTTTCCACAAATGTCATTCATGGATTCAAAAAATGTGGCATAGTTCCTTTAGACCCAGATGTCTTTAATGAAACAGATTTTGTGGCTGCTGAAACGACTGATCAACCAGAAATGGATAGTCAGCTAGTAGGCGGACAACTCAAAGAAACTTCACAAACCTCTACAGCGGATCGTGTGCCTATAGTATCCCAAGAAACTTCACAGATCAAAGTTCCAAATGATGAGAACTCACAGATTAGGGTTTCGCCTATTCCTTCCACATCAATGCAATCAGTTTTGGACAGCTCATTTGGTAGTGTCGGTCCGTCTAGCATCATGCCTAATCCACGAATGACTGAAAGAAGGTGCACCAAGAAAAGATCATCTGGAGGCACAGTAATACTCACAAGCACTGCTTATAAAAATCCATTGGAGGAAGATAAAAAAAATAAAGCTGATGATGAAACTAAAAAAGCAAATCGGGCAACGAAAAGAAAAGCGAGATTTGGGAATAAACTTGATAAAGAAAAAAATAGAAAGTTAAACGTGAAGAGTAAAGTAAAAGGAAAGAGGAAGGAGCTGACACTTCATCTGATGACAGCAATGATACTGAGTGTTTGTATTACCAGAATAAGTTTTCTAACGATCAGCATGGAGAAGGTTGGGTCCGATGCATCAGGTGTACGAAATGGAGTCATGAAGAGTGTGCTGGGATTGAAAGTGATGACGCTGATGATTATACCTGTGAGTTTTGCTGTGATAATCGCATAAAAAATGTACGCAAAAATTTAAGTCATATTCCTGTAATATTAAACCCCATCTATGAACTCTACTGTTGCCAAATCTGTTTTTTAAAATTGTTGTTAGTGAAGAATGATCGGTTTCTATTGTAAATTTTGCTCCTAATAAATGAAATCTAAATTTTGTCACACAGAAAATTACACTTGCCAATTCTAGTTCTGATACCCCATAATTCCTCTCATAATTTTTCGTTACCCTTGATACAAAACATATGGGTACTTCCATGCCATCCTGTATCTGTAATAGTAATCCTGCAAACCTCTCTTTGGATGCGTCCGTCCGTAATATGAATGGTAGATTATAATTAGGATGATAAACCTTTAATTGTTTTGTAAATGCTTCCTTTAAATCATTAAAAGCCATTTCTGTTTCCTCAGTCCACTTCCATTTATTGTCCTTCTTTAAAAGCCTTATTAAAGGTATTTGTTTCATGCTCAAATCAGGTATTAGACGTTTAAAATAGTTCAACATCCCTAAAAAACCTCTCAGAGATTTTAGGTTTGATGGTCTCTTATACTCTATTATAGCTTGTATCCTCTCTTCATCCATGGACATCCCATTTTGATCTATTTTATAAGCCTAGGAAGCATATCTCTTCCTGATAAAATTTGTATTTATTTTGATTCATTTTTAAACCTGCTCTATCTAATTCTTTTAAAATAATTTCAATATGTTTTAGGTGTTCTTCTTCATCATTCGAGAAGATCAATATATCGTCGATATAATGAAGTGCAAAGTCTTCAAATTTATTCAAAATTTGGTGTAATGCTCTAACCAAGGCAGAACAAGCACTTTGTATACCATATGGAGCTACACAAAATCTGTACAACACACCATCAATAGAGAAACCTGTGTAATCTCTACTATCTTCATCCAAAGGAATCAGCCAAAAACTGTGCTTTAAGTCAATTTTAGAAAATATTTTGGCATTCGTAATGCGCACAAAAATTGCTTCCACATTCATCGGAGCCTCGTATTGTCGTACAGTGTATTGATTGATATTTCTTGCATCTAGGCATAGTCTCAATTCACCATTTGCCTTCTTTACGACCACAATAGGGTTTACATATCTTGTGTTACATCTCTCTATAATACCGTCCTTTAACATATTTTGGATCTCTGAATCAACTTCTTTCCTATATTTATAAGGTATGGGATATGTTCTTATTCTGAAATTTTCTATTCCCCTAACTTCTATCTTATGTACATAGTTATTTGCCATTCTCATCTCTTTTTTAATCAATCCTTCATACTTCATTATCAAATTCTTCACTTTCTCTTCATATTTCTTATTTCCACACACTAATTCCAATTCTTCCATAATTCCACTCCTTTCTATATTCCATAACCTCTTATTATCCTTTTCAATTTCCAATTCTTCCATATTTCCACTCCTTTTTATATTCCATAACTTATTATTATCCTCTTCAATTGCCAATACTTCCATATTTCCACTCCTTTCTATATTCCATAACTTCTTATTATCCTCTTCAATTGCTAATTCTTCTATATTTTCTTCCTCAAATTCAATCCTATTACCATTTAATTCTATCTCCATCTTTTCAAAATCAATTCTTGCCTTATATTTCGTTAATTCATCTATTCCTATAACTATGTCTAATTCTAAATTATCCACTAGCATTAATTGCATTCCAACTTCTTTCCCATGCTTTAATTCAATACTTTGTATTATAGATCTGCTAACTTCACACAATTTCTTTCCATTTGCTCCTATTAATGTAGTTTTCGGTATTTTGATTAGCTTATTTTCATATTTTTTAATATTTTCTTCAATTAATTTTGTTTTTATTATGGACGCTTCCGAACCTGTATCTATTAATATTTTGACTTGTTTCCCATTTAATTTTCCTTTAATTTTTATTAATCCCATTATTCCTTTTAATTCCAAATCTTCCCCAAATTTAATATATTCCCTTGGATGTTCATATGTACAGATGATATTTCTTACATTTGGTATGTGCTCGATCCAAAATTTTGGTCGGGCTCTTGTTCAGTAATTATTTCCGGTTCTACCGATATCACTCTCTCTTCTCTCCTTTGGATATTGTTTACTCTTCTCTGTCCTCCATTTCCATTTCCTCTTGACTAAAAGACAAATTACCAATATCTATAGTGTTCATATAAACGTTATTTTCTATTAAAAGAAGAATATATTTTGTTTTTATAATTTGTTAGAATAATTGTTAGCTTAAATCCAGATTAAATGAATCTGTTTTGTAAGTGGAGGGCAAAATGATCCCTAATGTACAAACTGATCCTTTTGTAACATTTTGTATTATTTTTCTTCACCTACTGCCATTTTGCAATAAAAAATTCACTACATTAGGAACTGAATGTGAATGAGGGATACTAGTTAAACATGAAAGGAATTTTATTTTGAACGGATATTTATGAGTTGTTTGCTGAATTTTCGTTAGGGGGATCATTTTGTTCACCTTTCCCCTAATTTATTTATAATATACTCGTTTTTTCTTTGTATTTGTAATTTAACCTCTATAGTACCAAAGAGCAATGATAAAATATCAGTCTTTGACAAATAAATCATGGCCAATCCACAATTAATTGTTAAATGATTAGATAGGTACCTAATCAATGTTTTGCGTAGAAAAATCAAAATATTGAATAGATGAGGCTTTTACTTGATGAAGATCCATACTGAACGATCCATCGTTCAAATCAAAATATCCCAAGAACTAATAATTTTAGGCACAGGGAATGCTTGATAAAAAACGATGTATGTTGTTAGTACTTTTCGATACTCACATAAAATACAGGATGATCCATTTGAAAAAAACTGAGAAAATGTATTTGTATTTTGATTCACCCTGTATCAGATTCAATTAATATTAACGAAATAATTTTCTAGAATTATGGCTACTACTCGAATGATTTGGCCGTAACATATCTTCATTCTTTAATTTTTTTTAAATTGTACAGGGTGTTTTGCAGGGTATCTCATAAACTAGAAGAGATAGAAGCAAAGCAGTTAAGATGTTATGACTTATTTATTTGTTAAAGTAACGATATCCTAATTAAATCTTTAGTAACTCCCTGCAGTTTGAAGATACAGGGCGATTATTGATAACTGTCGAAAACTACAAGGTACTATAACTTCTTAATTAAGAAAAATATAAAAAAACGTTATGAAAACTTTTGATAGATATAATATTAAAGAGTTGAGTGGCACAATTTTCATGTTAGGGGGCTCACTAAGGAAATATAATGCAAACTTATGTTTTTAAATGAAACTCAAGGTCTCTAGTTAATTCCACAATATAATACAAGTTATTGAAAATTCTAAAAAATTGACAATTTTTTAGAATTTTCAATAACTTGTATTATATTGTGGAATTAACTAGAGACCTTGAGTTTCATTTAAAAACACTAATATGAGCATATTCCACGAAGTAAGGGTCGAGACAGTCAATTTCATCAAACTTATGTTGTTTTAAATGGAACACCATGTATATTTTGACGCTTTTCGTTTCCTTTTTTAATTCTGATTCACCTGATGTGACATATTATATATCCATTTTCAATGGTTGGAGTTACAGTGCAAATAAACCATTTATGGATGTTATCAGGTGAAACACCCTTAAAAAATTGAACACGAAATTTAACATTTTATTATAAGGATACTGATGTGTGACAATTTTATTTATCAAAATTATAATTAATAAAAACTAAAACCAGATTAAAATAAACGGTTTTAAAGATTAAAACTAACTTTTCCGCATCTGTGGTCCTGAACAATATTCTATGATAAAATTGTTACTTGTATACACTTCGGGGGATGTATCGTGCTAACAAACCGAAATTCTTCCAAAAATAACCAAAAATTTAGTATATCGGGATTTATAGGACCCGCTGTACTCGCTCTAGTCAACTGAAAAGCAATAGGGTACATCTGTGAGACAACTTGAACAATATTCAATCATAAAATTCATCAATGGTATACTCACTCTCTGGAGGCTGTATCGTGCTATCAAACTGAAAATTTTCAAAAAATGACAAAAATTTGATACCTCTTGTACCATAGCACCCGTTGTACTGGATTTAGTGAGCTGAATATCGATAGGGTTCATCTTTGAGATGCTCTGAATAAAATCCAATCATAAAATTGGTCACTTGTATATACTCCGGAGGCTGTATCGTGCTAACAAACTGAAACTTCTCCAAAAATGACAAAAATATCGTACTTAAAGTACTGTAGCACCTGTTGTATTGGCTCTGGTGAGTCATCAGTGACATGTCCTTAACAATTTTCAATCATAAAATTGGTGACTTATTGCACTCCGGAGGCTGTATCGTGCTAACAAGACATGTAAGGAAAAGTGGCCGACGACAACGACGACATACACACAGGATTTTTTTTCTAAAAACCGTTTTTTCGTGTTGTTGTTGATGGAAAACGTGAAAATAACTCAAAAAAAAATTCAAAATTCCAACTTTTTTTGGGGTAAACCAATACTTTTCTCGCATATAGATAGGTTGGGCGGAAAAGTAAAAATAAAAACAATAAACTTATGAAACAACAAGAAATATTGTAACAACTAATCTACCTATAATTAATTTTATTAGAATGTAAAAATTACCTTAAATGTTTAAAATGTTCTCCGTTTTGTTGTAATAATAATTGACACCTTTTTCTTACTGATCTTACACAATTGAGAATGAGCACTGGCTTTATTTTTCTAAATGCGGAATGAATATTTTATAATAAATCTTCCCTACTCTCGAAGTTAGTCTTGTAAATATTATTTTTTTAAAATCCCCAAATAAAAAATCAGGAGGATTTACTTCCGGAGAACAAGGGGGCCAACCTTTTTTTTTTTCGAGGAGAGGATATCTTACATTAGACACCGGTTTTTCCGGAGTGCCGGATTCCTACCGACTAAAACCTCTCCTCTCTCGCATCTCCCACTGGGTACTGTCAGACTCCTACTAACTAAAGAACCCTCTTTTCATTTACTCTCCACTCTGGAACCGCTTGTCGCATATCTTCAGGAGTGAAGTGCATTGATCACTTTATGCTCGGCTTGCCTCTTGTCTTTCTTCTAGCTCTTTCTGATGCATCACTCTTTTTATGAAAGTATGTACTCTATTCCAAGTCTCTCTTTTTCTTCTCATAGTCTCCACCAAATTTTGCGGATTAAGGTTGACCCCTATATCTTGCGCCAACTGGTCCCTTAGGTTTCCCCATCTATCGCATTCAAAAGTTGTATGTGCCGCTGTGTCTACTGCTTTACAGTACAAACACAATTCATCATCTGTTTTCCCAATTCTTTTTGTGTAAACTTTGAACGAGCCATGACCTGTGAGGACTTGTGTCAGAAAATAGTCCACTCTTCTATGTTTGCACTCCACCCAGTCTCGTACGTTTGGTATCAAAGTTTTTATCCATTGCGCCTCGTTCACCGTATGATCCCACAGTTCCTGCCATTTTGCTAGGGTGATCAATCTCTCCTCTGCTTTCGCTTACGTAGTTTCCCCGTCTCGTCTCCTGTATAGTCGTTCTCTTTCTGCTGCCATCAGTTCAATAGGTATCTTCCCTGCAACCACCTGCGAGGCCTTCGCGGATATTGTACGATACGCACTAATGACCCTTATGAGCATTTTGCGTTGCACTCTCGTGTATAGTTGCCTGTGCTTTTTAACTGTTAGGGATCTATGCCATATAGGTGCTCCATATAAGAGAATCGACTGTACTACGTCGTAAAGCATCTCTCTTTTTTTTGACCCAAGACCTCTCACGTTTGGTGTTATTCTACTCAGGGCAGCTACCCTTCTCTCGGCTTTTTGTGCGGTGGCTTTTATATGTTGCGTGAAGCTACAGTTCTCACCGATAGTGACTCCCAGGTACACAACGCTTTTTTTTCTAGGAATTTTTTCACCTCCACATACGAATTTAACCTGCTCTTTTCCTTTCTGCCCTCTCAGGATAACTGTTTCGGATTTCTGTGGGGCTAAGTGTAGTTCGTTTTCCTTCATCCAGGTGTGGATTTGGTAAAGAGCTTCGTCTGCTTTCCCTTCAAGATGATTCTTACTTCTGGCAGTTATGACGACTGCAAGGTCATCTGCATATGCTATTGTACTCACTCCCTCTAGTGCCAGATCATTCAACACGTCATCATAGAGCACGTTCCACAGAGTAGGTCCTAGAACAGAACCCTGTGGAACTCCAGCTTGGACTTCTAGTATCACATATTTTTCTATTTGTAGCGATCTATTCTCTAGATAGCTGTCTACTATCTCCAGCAGATATCTAGCCACCCCTCTTGCTTCCAATTTCTGTAGGATCTCATCCCAGGATGCGGTGTTGAATGCATTTCTCACGTCCAATGTGATAAGAGCCGCCCATTTGTCATCTGATCTATCATTTACTGCGCTTATTACCCTTTCTATGACCTGTATCGTTGATTTTCCCTTTCTGAATCCGTATTGTCGCTCTGAGAGACCCCCAGTAACTTCCAACTCTTTTTCCAATCTTTCTCTCAACAATCCTTCGTACACTTTACTAATAGCGTTCAGTAGGCAGATTGGTCTAAACTTCATGACATCTACATTACCTTTGGGGATTAAAACTAGTTTGGCCCTTTTCCATTCCCTCGGAAAACACTTTTGTCTAAGAATTGCATTTAGTGGATTTAGTATTGCAGCTGGCGAGATATGTTTCACTATCTTGATGGCTTCTGTGGGGATACCGTCTATACCTGGTGCTTTCCCGGGTTTCATCCTTTTCAGGACTATTTCCAGTTCTTCCTCGTTGAACGGTACTACAGCTTCTTCGGTTTTAGCTCCTCTCCAGGTCTTGGTCTTTCTCAGGAACAAGTCATTGGCTACTTTTACCTTCTGCTCCGCTGCTAGTTGGAAAGGGCCATATCCTACCAGTTTTTTAACAGCTATTTGATAACCTTTTCCCCAGATATCTTCCTCCAGTTCTTTACATAGATCGTCTCAATGCTTCCTCTTTTACTTATTTATCAAGAGCTGCAGCTCTTGCTTGCATTTTCGTGCTACTTGGCGTATTTTCTTTACAACCTCTAGGTTTATTGGTGATTTCTTGCTAGCCCTAGTGGCCTGCCTTCTCAGACTAAGGCATTCTTGTCTTTTTTCTCTGATTTCCTCATTCCACCAAAAAGGAGTCCGTGTGGTTTCCGTTGTGCTTAGGCTCCCTCTATATGCTTCTGCCATTGCTCTTCCTAAATCTCTTGTTGTTTTCACTCCTGATGTAATTCTCCATTCCACGAGCTCCTTGAAGAGGTCCCAGTCGCATGTCGCTCTACTTCTGTTTTCGTTCTGAGGTTTTTCTCCTATTGATATAGAAAAGTATATATACTGGTGTTCAGTGAGCGTTTCTTCTTCCAATACTTCCCAGTTTCTTATGTGTTTATGAAGATTCCGAGTCGAGCATGTAATATCTATGAAGGACTCTGACTGTGCTCTGACAAATGTAGGTTTCTTACCATCATTTTAGACATTTAAATCTAGTGCTGACATCCATTCGTCCCAGTACACCCCTCTCTGACAGTTGAGCCCCAGGTAGGGGATTTAACGTTTATATCTCCCATGATCAACTTTTCTCCTGTTTTTCCTCTTATGTCGTCCATTATGTTATCGACCCATTTCTCAAACTCTATCATTGGTATGTTTGGAGAAATGTAACAGCAGTATATTGAAAAGGCCTTTAGTTCAATTCTTATGTATCCTTTCTCAAGGTATACTTCTTTAACTTCTAACCTTTTATTTAAAAACAGAACACCAACATCAGTCCTTTTATCTTTAATCCGTTGCGTGCCTTCCATTAGTTTTTTGTTAGGTTCTCCTACTACTAATATATCTATATTCCTTTTGATAGCTGTTGCATATGCGAGATCGTGTGCTACCTTCCCTCTCCCTAGATTTGTCTGTAGAATTTTAATCGACATTTTGGGTTATATAGTTTCCTCTTGGTGCTACAACTGCGTTATCCCTGGTAGGTTTTCTATATTGTGGGCATTTTTGGTTGTATCTGTGACCTTCTATTTTGTAAACTATACATGCTGGTTGGTTTGGACAGTCTTTCGCAATATGTACCGGTTGTGTGCACTTAAGGCAGTTTTCGGATCTATCCTCTCCGGTGCAGTTTTCTCTCCGGTGTCCGAATAGGTGGCATTTGTAGCATTTTTGTATACTACTTCTTTTTATAGCTCTACAGTGTATCCACCCAATCTTAATTTCACCCCTGTGTATCACTTTCTTCATAGCCAAAGTAGCAGTTTGATTTCCACTTTGAGTTGGCTTCATCGAGATGATCCTGAAATACTTATCTGAGACTTTTTCTGCTTTTGATATTTCTCTGAGTAGTTCCTCTTCCTCTATGCTAGCGTCGATATCAGTAATTTGAATTACCTAACCGGTCCATAAGTACCAATCTACCGATTAGGAAATTTTTCGTTTAAATAATCTCCAATGAATAGAGCATCATGGGCAGGTGCTCCATCTTGTTGGAACCAAAACGTGTCGCTATTAGCCAACACTTCTCCCTCCAAAAGTTGGTGTAAGTTTATTTCCAAGGTATCTATATATCCAGCAGCAGCAGACAAAACAACTAACGTTAAAGCCGAATCTGACTTGTCTCCTGATCCCCATTATGTCTGTTAAATATTCCTGCACTGCTTATGCGAGCTTCATCGTTAAATATTACCTTCGAATAAAAATTTGGCTGTTCATTACATTTTCCTATATACCACTGTGCAAATTGTGTTCTTCTCAAAAAATAGTTTGGGTATAATTTTTGACGGACGGATGGCCTAAATTTGTATTTCTTTAAAATTCTTCCGGCAGTAGTTTTTGGAACACCTATTTCATTTTCAATTTGACGCAGAGAAGATTCATGATGTGCTTGGATATATCCCAATGTAGTTACCTCTCTTCATGATTATTTTCGTACTTACGTCGTGGTTTCACAAAAGATCCATACTCGATTAAATTTGAATCGAGTTTTTTAAAAATTCTCTTGGCAGGTTGCCTTCTTTCTGGATATCGTTGAAAATATAATTCAGACGCATCACTAACTTTCTTTTGACATTCAATATATGCCACATACATATCATAATTTTCAAAATTATTATTGTTGTTGACAAGACTGCACGTCGTAAAATTAATTCTGACAGGTAACACAGGTTTTGTTTTATTTTTCATGGTAAGAGGAGCAAAGCCTACTTGATGAAATGAACATTCTTATAAGCTATAACAAGCATGTTAATTGAGGTAAACAAACTAAAAATATAACAACATATCGGGTTAAACATAATTAGAAATAAAAGTGAAATCGGTAAAAAAAAACAGACGTCTTATTTCGTGATGTTATTTACCAAAAAAACGGATTCAATAATTTCAAAATAATAATAATATAGGTACTTAAAATCAATAATCAGCTATATTTACCTACTTTGTTTTTAGTTCACTGATTTTATTTTTGGTAATGCTGAATTGGTTGAAGATTATTTAAACGAAAAACTTTTTAATCGATGAAAACGGAGGACATTTTGAACATTTAATGTAATTTTTACATTCTAATAAAATTAGTTATAGATAGATTAGTTGTTACAATATTTCTTGTTGTTTCATAAGTTTATTGTTTTTATTTTTTCAATCTGGTTTTATTTTTTATTAATTATAATTTTAATAAATAAAATTGTCACACACATCCTTATAATAAAATGTTAAATTTCATTACTAAGTGTTCAATTTTTTAAGGGTGTTTCACCTGATAACAACCATAAATGGTTTATTTGCACTGTAGCTCCAACCATTGAAAATGGATGTATAATATGTCATATCAGGTGAATGAGAATTAAAAAAGGAAACGAAAAACGTCAAAATATACAGTGTGTTCCATTTAAAACAACATAAGTTTACATTATATTTTCTTAGTGAGCCCCCTAACAAAAAAATTCTGTGCGCCACTGAACGATTTAATATGTGACGTGCTTTCTTTCCTCAAAAAGAATCACGGACGTCACTATGACACCCACGGCTTCGGTACTTCCTAGTTTTCCTCGGGCGCCAGATTTTTGGGGTGGTTTACTCCACCGAACTCTCGAAAAATACGGCGTCGAGAGTTACCAAGGTAGCCACAGATGGAGGTTCAGTAATTCCAGGGGTCTGTTGTTATGGACCTTTCCGGATATGTAGTGTGCAAACAGGCTTTAATTGCTTACCACTATCAAACAAATGAAACTACTCGCTACTGGAGAAATTATTACTTTTAATTCCACAAATAAAATTGAGTTTTACATAAATGAGAAATTGCAAAAAAAAAATATCAAAATAATCTACTCGCTACTGGAGAAATTATTAATTTTAATTCCACAAATAAAATTAATTTCACATAAATGAGACATTGCAAAAATATCAAAATAAACTACTCGTTATTGGAGAAATTGTCAATTTTAATTCCACAAATAAAATTGAATTTTACATAAATGAGAAATTGCAAAGATGTCAAAATCTACTACTAAATATCTACGTTACTAATTAAACCAAAAGCGGACTCACACCAAGCAATAAATATTCTAGCTATTTTACAACGGAGGCGGAAAATAACGTGCAGAATTCTACTAGTACGTAGCAGGTGAAAACAGTACAAAGTTCCTAGTAATAATAAGTCAAAATGCACAGAGAAAGCGTTATGGTTGCACTAACAGAGCGTACTATATCGGTTCCTAGTATTTGTGTACCTTTTTAAATAAAGCGGAAGAAAATAATCAATTAACTAGTCTCGGCGGCTAGGTTAATCTCAATAGCCACCGGAATTTCTTAGCGATTTCACTAGATTCAACTAAACTAGGTTTTACTGATCAACACAATGGCCTATCGTACAAGATCAAATTCTCAGATAATGAAAACTACTAGCAGAATGCGAAAACCTCTCTTGGGTACCCCTGCTCAGCAGCGAATACTTCTGAGATTATTTCGTATCCCTTAAATTAAACTGCCTTAGAGGCCTCTCGAATTGATCCCTGCTCAGCAGCGAATCTAGACGAGATTTTTCTAAGCAAATGCAAAAGAAACTAAATTTTAACAGTACAACGGCTTGTTGAGCGGGATTAAATATTCAGATGAAAGTGACTCTATATGTTCTAACTTCGGAATTGTACACAAATACTATGAATTCAAACGTAAAAATAAAAGCGGCTAAGCGTTGGATGATAATAGCTATTTACAGAGAAAAGAAAAATGTATATCCACTTACCGGGTTCACAAAAAAAACCAGTCACAGTATTCGGTGTAAACACAATTAAATTTTTAAGCAGGAACAGAAAGAAAAAGCCCCGTTTACCTGTATGCTACGTCCTTTTATTAAATTCTCCTACCCCACTTACGAAGTCTCCTCCTTAAAATTTTGAAAATGCGCGCACATTAGCAGACTGGTTTAAGTGAACTTTACAAAAGGATATACCGGATGTCTCAAAAGCAGTACATTTATATAAAAATAAATATTCATTGGTAAATTTCGAAAGAGAGGCGATTTAATTATTAAATAAAATGAAATTTATACTGCATGGTTGCTGGAAATGAAAACATTAAAAAGTAACATCGTTACAAATATTATATCCATAAAAAGTTTTCATAACGTTTTTTTGTATTTTTTTTTAATTAAGAAGTTATAGTACCTTGTAGTTTTCGACAGTTTTCAATAATCGCCCTGTATCTTACAACTGCAGGGGGTTACTAAAGATTTAATTAGGCTATCGTTACTTTAACAAAAAAAGAAGTAATAACATCGTAACTGCTTTTCTTCTATCTCTTCTAGTTTACGAGATAACCTGCAAAACACACCAATTTGGGACACCCTGTACAAGGTATTAATTGTTACGATTTTTATAGAAATTTGGTTATAACTTTTTAAATATCACATAGAACACATCGTAACCATGTATTGCTGTTATGGGGAAGTCAAGCAGATTCCAAATACGGAGTGAAATATGGGGTGATTCATTTAAATAAATGTAACTTTTATATGGCACGGTATTTTAGAACACCCTGTAACATTGTAAATAATTTTTTATAATTCGCGTTTAAAAGAGATTTCATTATAACATTGTTTACAGTGTCACAATGAAGCTCTTTGAACACTGTTATAGTAATTTTTAGTGTACAGTTGGTTATTGTATTTAGTTATATTTTTATTTCACATTTGACTTTAACCTTGACACAAATTATAAATAAAATGGTCTAGCGTTGTTCTAGCTAGCAAATTATATTAAAGGTAAATTAGAATGATTTGTATATTAAAAATATTGATGAATAAAGTACGCTAACGTTTATTTATCAATGATTTGTCAATTGTTTATTTTTATATTGTATGCAGTGGTTCCCAACCCTTTCTGGACCACCGCCCCCTATAGAAGAGAACAAAAATTCCCAGTCGTTGGTTAGTCCAAAGTAGTTAATTTTATTTGAATATCATCTGTACCGTCCCAATTGATCTGTATTTAGCTTTAATTTCAGTTAATGTCTAAATTTTATTTTAGAGGAATGATGAAGTAGAAATTTATTAAACGACTACCAAATGTACAATAAAATTGTTTATTAAACTTTTAAATATAAACACAGAATCAATAAGAAATACAATCACAATAGAAATAAGAAATGCAATACAATAAGAAATACAAAATTAATAATAAAGAAAAAATCAATGAGACGGTTGAGGCTGGTGGAGTGTTACCAGTTTGTTAATATCGGGTTCCAATTTCGTTAACATCAATCGCAGATCGCCACGTTCAGTGATGTGTAGTCTGTTCCTCTTCTTTGACAGCAAATCAGTTACTGCACTGAATGCACGCTCAGCCATATAGGACGAAGGAAATGCAATTAACAACTTCTGTACTATTGTCCACAATCCAGGATAGAGAACTGGTATTGGTTTTTGAAGCCAGAACTCTTGATATCCACGTTTGAATTTTACTTTCAGTTCTTCGTTAGTTGTGAGTTCTAATAGCTCCTCTTCCAAATTTCATGAGCCTTCAGTATCTGTCTTTGCGAAAGGATCTATAACCCTACATGGTATTTCCATGTTTAAAATATCTTGGAAACTCTCTGTAAAATCAACATGAAGAACTTCCAAGTGGTGGCAGTAAGTAAGTAAATCTTCCGGTTTTGCAGACACTGTTGATAATGTGGGAAAATGGTTGTACTTACCTCTACCAAGATTTCTTTTGAATATAAGAAGTTTTCCTGCAAAAGCAGCTATGACGTTTTTAGTTTTAATTAAATTTAAAGCATCACCTTGCAATTGTAGATTAACTTGATTAAATACTTTAAACAGGTCCGTCAAATATGCGATGCTATTTTTTGACGTAATCAGGTTTTCGCGCAATTGTTCGTTTTCTTCAAGAAATTCCAACACTGAGTCAAATAGATTGGAAAAACGATTCAGACAAACACCTTTAGAGAGCCAACGTACTTCTGTGAGCAGCAGCAAGCGATTGTAGTCTTCATCATTTTCATTGCAAAGCTTATGAAACAAACGGTCATTCAATGAATTGCTTCTAATGATATTGATTGCTTTAATAACGTTATTGAGGGACGCATGCTGACGTTCATTTAATTTTTTTGCAACCAAATGCTGACGGTGAATAATACAATGTACATCGAGTACATTTGGCACTGCTTTTCTCATTGCTGGAGCACCATCAGTAGCAGCAGACAAAATATTGCTAATAGGAATTTCTTTCTCTTGAAAAAATTCTTGCATGATATTAAATACAGAATGTCCCTTTGTATCAGATTCCAAATTCTTAGCAAATAATAACTCTTGATGAATTTTTTCTTCTTTTATAAATCGTACGTATGATAAGAGTAGAGCTTCGTTACTTGGTAGAGTTGATTCACCGAGTTGAATGGAAAATTTGCAAGTCTTTAGGTAATCGCATAATGATATTTCATTATGCACTTTCTTTACAAGTGCCAAACTAATCACAAGATTGGGAAAAATGAATTTTAGTGACACCGGTACTGTGCGTAAAAATCCCACCAACAAATGTCTAATTGAAATTGAAGAAAAAGGATAGAGGATTATATGTCTCTTTGGTTGATCAAGGAAATAACATACCACGCGTCAGATAGAAGGATAATTACTACCAAATGAATTTAGTGTTATACCAATCCAAAAAACCTTGCATTACTCCGTGAAATAAAAATCAAAAATTGGAATTCAAAACCAAATGTGGTTAGTCGATGGGAGGAGTAGATCTGATGCACAACAACATCTCTAATCATAGAATATGTTTTCGTGGAAAAAAATGGTATATACCTATTCTGTTTTGAATGTTTGCATGAATAACGCGTGGATTTTAGCAAGTTTGGAAAACAGATTTGTAATTTGGAGTTTAGAAGACAATATGTAATCTCTGTTTTACAAAAATTCGGAAAAGCCTACTTATCTATTGGTCCTCATTTTAGTTTGATAAGTCTTGCTTCACGATACGAAGGACATTTGTTTATTAAGGGCCAACAAAGGCTACGATGTAAAGCCTGAAAAAATAAAACGACAAAATGTGGTAATCGGTGCAATGTGGCGTTACATGATAAGTGTTTTTATGAGTACCACACTGTATAATTTATAAGATTTCTTTCAATACATTTTTTAATGTTGTTTTGTAGTGAACTTTATTGAGTTGTCCAACGTGTCGTTAACGACCCACATTATATTTCAGAATAACTTATTTTAAGTTATTTTCAAATTTTCTGTTACATTGGTAAGCCAGAATACTCCATCTCAAAGTTCTACTAAAAAATAAATAATTTTGGACATAAATGGGTTAAGGCGATCCAGGGTCTTGGGACAAAATCGGAGGTGAGCCTCGTCACTGAAGAAAATAAGGCATTGCAAGAAGCGCTTTATATGAATTTTATCAACAGTAAAATCACGCGGATTAAGCTCTTACACTATATCTAATTAGTACGGATGAAATTTATTTTTCACGGAACATCTGTCTCATAGAGCAAACAGAAAACATCAGCAGCATCGAAGTTTTAGCGCTGTCCTTATTGTTCGTGGAAGTGTAAGTTCCTTCTTTTTTACATCATCAGTTTCCCTGAAGTTGTTTACTCATAAAGGTTGGCTATGATCTAATGACCATTATTAAAATACGCTACGACAGCAACCGCGCGTTGCACCTACATCCACTCCATGATGCTAATGAAAGTAAGCGGCATAAAATTTTACGCCGCACTTTTTCGACTGTGTCTACCCCATCCTTTTCTGAGAAACCATCGCTTCAGGGTGTTAGATGCACCCTGTATATATGGTACGTATCTTTCTGTAAGATACAAAAAGGAGCAATAAGAGTTTTGTTTATGTTCGATGAATGCATGCTTTCATTATCGAAAGCTGTTGATCAAAGCATAAATAAATATTCTCTAATAAAAAAATATTAAGATTCAGTCTTATATCATATGCTGTATCGTAATAATCAATAAAACAGCTCTCTGCTTATATTAATTTTATTTTGTGGTTTTATTTGTCAATGCCCTTTTCCTATTACAAATCTACTGCAGGGCGACAAATTCAAAGAAGTTAGTTGCTCTGCCCCACACTGTATAATAAATAATAAATAAATTGGAAATGTATTTATCATGTGTTGAAATTGCATATAGAATGCAGTGTAATGGCAAATGTTGTAAGCACCATGCCACGAAACATACAAGAATACACGACACCAGGAGGTGCGACATCCTTGAAATGCCACCTGAGAGAATGCGCAAGGTCGTGAAAACTGAGATACCATATCGCGTCAACTTGAGTGACAGATCCGAAAGGGCTCAGGGAGAACCTCAACATATGTTGAACAGTATCCCCTGGTACACCGACGGGTCAAAGATCCCAACGGGTACAGGAGCAGGCGTCATACCCAGGCAAAGCACGCTCTGCTTTGGTAAGCTGCCGACCGTATTTCAAGCAGAAATAGCCGCACTAACCGAATGCGGCAGAACATGTATAGATAGGAAATATAACAAAAAGACTATCTATGTGAACACGGACAGTCAGGCGGCTCTTATGGCCTTACCAACTCACAGCTATACGTCGAAGATAGTGTGGGACAGTCGTAACACCCTGAAAACCTTGGCAAATACCAATAGAGTAATTCTCACTTGGGTGCCAAGTCACACAGAGGTAGTTGGAAATGAGGGAGCTGATAAGTGTGCCAAGAAAGGAGGTGATAAGTTTGCCAAGGAAGGAGCTGATCTCACCCTCATGGGATCAGAACCAGCGTACGGCGTTTCATATAGCATTGTACGGAAAACTGCCTCCAACTGGGTGTCGCATGAACGCCAAAAACGCTGGAACAGAGTTGCGGGACACGCTCAGTCCAAAAGAATGCTCAAAGGACCATCGAGTTCCAATGCAGCAGATGCTTTCCGTCTGGGCAGGAAAGAACTGCGAAAAGTGGTAGGATTCCTAACTGGCCACTGGCTATTCAATGCACACCTAGCGAAGATGAGGATTGACGCAACAAACCCCCATTGCAGTATGTGTGGAGAGGTAAAGGAAATCGCAAGGCACGTTATCTTCGATTGTCCTGCCTTGTGCAGAAGAAGAGCCTCTTGTTTAGATATCTTCCAGATACAAATCAAGAGGCACTGCAGGAAAGTATATCACGACGAATCTCACTGTTCGCTAAGAAATTAGGATGGAACTCTGCTTAATATCTGCGAATGGGGGTGCATAATAAGCCTAATTAATGGCTGAGCGGCAACCATTAGGGCACCCGAATCCTAACCCCCTCGTAAAAGAAAAAAAATGTTTTGAAATTATTAAAAGTATAGTATATAAAACGGGTCTCATTTTCTTATTATTCCTTCTAATAATTATAAGCATTTTTCTTCTAAAAATGTTGCCAAAGATGGCAATATTTTCTAATATTATTTAAATCATTTCTTTAACATCTGAAACCTTATGAGAGTATCTATATATTCCCATGGGGCATTAAAAACATTACAGTACATTGTAATGAAGAGTGAAGACCTAATTTGATTTAACGTTCGTCTTTTCTAAGAAAATAAACAGTAGATAAGCGTACGAGAATGTTGCTCAGCTTGCCATCACCTTGTTAGTGTTTACAAATACAGTCGTTAGACGTAAAATACAGGAATTAACTGTATATTCGATAGGTTACTTTTTACGGAAATATACGGAAACGCATGTAGTATCTAACTGGTTGCGACTATTTACATTCGATATTTACGGTTTTCTTTTTATGATACCAGTAAACACCGTGTACGTATGATAAAATGAGCGAGGACAAAGAACACAAAAGAATAAAAAATGATAACGTATGCGTAAATTGAACAATGTTATACGTTGTGTAAATGTTCGAGGACAACAAAACAGTAACTTCTCAATCAGGAGAACCAAATAAACAAGATGGCACACTTAGAGCTCGATTTTATTTTCTCAGCAATTAATTCATGTGACTCAACGAACAAAAGTTGAACGTCAACATTTAATGTAGTAATATACAATTTATATCATAGACGTACTCCGAAGTCAAATTTGACAGCTCTTAAAAATTGTCACATAAACTTATAAAGGATTTAACTCAACAACTCAAATTGGGGAAAAATTGGACGTTATAGATTATTCATTAATGCGACGGAGTAATAAATCTTTCTGACCCTTGAAAATCCTGTACAGGATGAAACCATTTAGGTTGTGACAAGCCGAACGCCTGTTACGATTTCTATCGGACTATGGTATTTTAATTTCGTCGTACTAATGTTTCGAAATTAAAAAACTTGTTTCTCTTCCACATTTCGTGTATTTAAACGATATCGTACAATGGAAAAGTCTCTTCCTATCAGTAAAATTCATGAGTTAGTACCTACATCGTTGTGGTTTCACATATTTGCTGGTGAGTTATATTTTTGAAATATTTTTCCCTGTTTATACTGTTTGATTTAAAATTATAATATGGGCTGGCGTTTGATGAATTTTGTATGTTTAATTCTTTTTTATTGTAAAAAAGAAACATTTTATATTTTTTTTGAAGCAAATTTTTAATAATTTCTTTTCATTCTTTTTAGCTTTATAATTCCGCATTTTCTGTTTATTTAGGGAACAAAGCGAATATGATAGAACAGACTTCTGTTAGTTTTATTTTAAAAACTAGATTCAGTTTTTCATGTGTTGAAGCATAAGCTTCCTATCTGTTCTATTTATTCCTTCCTTCCCAGAATTTTTCCTTGATTTTTAACTTTTTTTTTCCTCAGCTCTGCAGCCCCTGGGTTAGCCCTATGAATAGAGAACATCAATAGAACAACACAAAACCGGCCGGGATGGATTCAGGACCTCATCTCCATCGACTAGGACCTAGCTGAGAGCTGAATAATTCCAGAACCTCTCCAAGATAAGTCCTTTGTCTTATATTCAATTCATGGAAATCTAGAATTGGAGATTTTTATTGTATAACGACGTTCGTATTCGTCTTGTATTTTGGATATGCAGTTAATGTGGATTATATATTGAGTATAATTTAATTAATTTGCAGAGGCCTTTGATATTTGATTTCACCCCATTCTAGTATTAGGAATGGTACTTTAACTGTAAAACCCTTTACAAAGTGGCGCCCCAGTTAATTGTATTTTTTACTGATTACTGAGATGGTGTGGGAAATCTATATTAAAAGTTTATTTAGTTTCAATTATCAACTTAATTTTTTTGATTACTTTAACTTACATTTTATACCAGTAATATTTCACATTTTTATAGACGCTGTTTTATGATAAAATTTGCTTCAAAATTTCAAGTTATATAGTTTCCTTATTTGTTATTTTCGTTAGGAAGACATAGTAGATTTCACGATGGTCAGTTTTTTGTGTTTCGAGAAGGTAATTAAGTATATTTGCAATAATAGTTGACATTAAGGAATTTGTCGACTTATTGTTTTACTGTTTTGAAAAAAGTTGTCGTAGTTTACAACTTTGATAATGTTTAATATGGTTTGGAATTATTTTATTCTGTTATCATAAAAACTCCTGGTGTTAATTGGTTTTTAAAATTATTGCAAATCAGTCGTATCTTTTTGGAATAATTAGTATACCGGTTTACTCAAAGTAAATATAATTAATAGCTTGTAATATTTTTAAAATATTTAGTATACAGGGTCACTCATAAGTAACATTGTTAATTTTTCATATTTTTAATTTACAGTTATTACTATAATTACTTTGCAGTTACCTTTAAATTTGTTTACGTAAATCTTCCTGATGATGTTTTCTGATCAACATCCTGTTGATCCAAATTTACCTGGCCATTATTACGATTTGCGAATCAGATCTACTTGTGTTTCTGATTAGTTTGGTTTTTCTGTATTAATATTTCTTGACGTGACTATTTTTTTATCTTAATTTTGATTTAATATCAAAATAAATCTTGAGTATTTTTTATTTTTTATAGTCAACAATTGTGTTAGGTCACAAATACGTTTTGTGTCTATATATAGTAGAATATACTTTTCTACTTTCGTATATGTCATGGTACCTCTATACATTATCTTTTGTTATAGTTACCGATGTGCAAAAGCACATATATAATTTTTTCTTATGCCTTTGCTTTGTTTCTTGATGTATCTTGAGTACATTATTTTGTATCTTCCTCTTATGTTGTGCATAATACAATTATGTATTATATTTGCGTTTATCGTATCGTTTTTGTTATTTTTTTTTTGAAACGCCAAAAATTCTGTTCTGTAGAGAACAAACTTCCGTGAATGTTTCAAATTTTCTGAGATTTTCTTGCTTTATGCACCTTTAGAAATCAGTTTAGTTTGGAACGACCTTTATACTCAAATATTTTCTGAAATTTCTCGCTTTAGGCAAATTTTGGATTCAGTTACCTTTGTAGTAGTCCCTTATCTTTTTTGTTGTGTGTGTACTGAGAAATTCTGTTTTGCTTGGTAGCGTTTTTGTTCTCAGTATACGCTTTATTTTTATAGTCCCTCTATTGCTTAAATATTTTCTGGACTTCCTTGCTTCAGGCAAATTTTGGATTCAGATTATTTTGCAGCAGTGCCTTTATTTGTTGTGTGTGTACTGAGAAATTATCTTTTTGCTTGGTAGCGTTTTTGTTCTCAGTATACGCTTTAGTTATTTTTATCTTCCCTGTATTTTGATACGATAACAACACGTTCTTTTTGTAGCACGACATCTTATAGATTATTTTGGTGTACTGATACATACTGATATTATTTTATTAAGGCATATATTAGTTTTCTTTTTGAATTGTTGACAAAACTATTTTTTGGATAACTTTCTATGTTGTTTGGAATACTACAGTTTATATTTTCGTTACTTACATAGCGAAAGTGTTTCCGATTTATAATGTTTTCTTCCATATATCTTCCAATTTCGGTTTTGAGTATTCTGTGTGTGTTATCGCTAAATTCATAGCACTTGGTGAGTTTCTTCTCTTCAAACTTTCCGATTGTAGGAAAGGGGGGAAATGCCAAGGCTTGTTATTTTTGTTCTCTTTTTATTTTTCTTTATAGTTACGTAAGGTATTTTAAAAACACACAGACATTTTTAGTCACGTTAAAAAAAATTCTTAGTAGATTTTTGTCTCTTATCTTGTATTTTTTTCTATATTTCGCGAGGTTTTTCCTACATGGTTGATGCTCTCATCAATCTATGAGTCTGAGTTAACCATACTCTTCTGATATGTTTTCCTTATTTTCTTTAGTTTATTTAAATTTTTTCTTTTGAGTTTAGTGTACCTGAGATCTTAAGCACCCTATGTCAATCACACTTAGTGATTATTTTTTTTTGTAGATGAGGAATGTAGTTGTTTTCTTGTCTTATCGTTGAGATGTTAGATATTTTGGTAGAGGCGACCCCTCTAATTAATTTTTTTTTATATTTTAGGATCTCAGAACGGTACCAATAGATTAATTTCTAAATTTTTTTTGCCTTGCTAATAGGAATGAACTCCTTTTATAATTGATTACCGCATTTTGTTTCAATGTTTTGATTATAATTGCATATCATTTGCAATGGTTTATTATCGCTAATAGGAATACGCTCCTATTATATACATTTTGAGTTTACTGCATTTTGCTCTTTTCTTTTCTTGTTTTCTTATCTTCGCATTGCTCTTACCTTTCCATTTTCATTTCTCGTTTGTTTCCATTATTTTTTTGAACATGTAAGCACATCTACTTTTGCTAATCACCACAATATTGATGTTTTGGCTACTTTTCTTCGTAGACTGTTTATGTTTAAAAAAAGTAATTCTTGGAATTCTTGGAGGGGGTGTAACAAGCCGATCGCCTGTTACGATTTCTATCGGACTATGGTATTTTAATTTCGTCGTACTAATGTTTCGAAATTAAAAAACTTGTTTCTCTTCCAAATTTCGTGTATTTAAACGATATCGTACATTGGAAAAGTCTCTTCCTATCAGTAAAATTCATGAGTTAGTACCTACATCGTTGTGGTTTCACATATTTGCTGGTGAGTTAGACTTTTTAAATATTTTCCCCTATGTTTATACTGTTTGATTTAAAATTATAATATGGGCTGGCGTTTGATGAATTTTGTATGTTTAATTCTTTTTTATTGTAAAAAAGAAACATTTTATATTCTTTTTGAAGCAAATTTTTAATAATATCTTTTCATTATTTTTTTAGCTTTTTTATAATTCCGCATTTTCTGTTTATTTAGGGAACAAAGCGAATATGATAGAATAGACTTCTGTTAGTTTTATTTTAAAAACTAGATTCAGTTTTTTATGTGTTGAAGCATAAGCTTCCTATCTGTTCTATTTATTCCTTCCTTCCCAGAATTTTTCCTTGATTTTTACTCTTTTTTCTTTCATCAGCTCTGCAGCCCCTGGGTAGGCCCTATGAAAATACCACCCATAGAACAACACAAAACCAGCCGGGATGGATTCAGGACCTCATCTCCATCGACTGGGCCTAGCTGAGAGCTGAATAATTCTAGAACCTCTCCAAGATAAGTCCTTTGTCTTATATTCAATTCATGGAAATCTAGAATTGGAGATTTTTATTGTATAACGACGTTCGTATTCGTCTTGTATTTTGGATATGCAGTTAATGTGAATTATCTACTGAGCTATTACTGAACATTTGATATTTGATTTTCAGCAATTTATATTAACTTGGACCGTCGCGTTAAAATATTTTTAGTATTTCGTTTTGTTAAGTTAAAGTAAATATAAGGTTTTCCAGTTTTTACCCTTTTTAGTTTTTTTGTTTAATTTAAGTATCGCTTAAAAAGCTGGTGGCGTCCAATTTAATATCGATTGTTCACCCCATCCCAGTGATTGCTATAAACATTAACTGGAGTCGAATACCACAACCTGAGGAAGAGTCCCAAGCCGGGGGAGAACATATGTTACAAGGTATTATTAAAACATTATCTTGAACAATAATTTTTTTCTATTTCTCTGTCGTGCAAATAGAATTACCCCGTATCAGGACGAGTTTAGGGGTTTATCTCAAGTCTTTTCCTATTGTCAAGAGATCAAAAATAAAGTTATTATGATGGTCAGTGACATGGGATGAGATGCAAGCAACGGAATATGCCGAATTTTTATTTAAAAAGTTAAACTTATATTGAGACACAGATAAACTGAAATGTAAACGAAGCACGTCTTTTTAAAAACAATTTTTATGAATGACTGATTAATTTAGTATAATAGTACAAAGAATGCCTAAAATTAAGTAAAGTTTAAAATTATTTTCTTATAAGGCAAATAGTATTGACAATGAGTAGCAAACAAACATAATAAATATAGTTGTTTACGTTATATTATCTTAATATTGTGCTGAATAGGTTAATCAGAGTCAGATTCAGAGGAAGAAGAATTATTGACGTTAATAATTACTGGTTCAATTAGTTCACCACAAATATTGTCAATTTTCCACATAGACGATTCTTCTTTGATGACATGCTCGATGCATTTCGTCCAGTTGTCGCTTTTCAAGTCAGATACGGCACGTTCAAACAATATTATACGTCATTTAGTTTAAACGATGTATTTTTCGAGCAACTGCCCCTTTTATTTTCGCTCATATTAATTAGTTCACAATGGTATATACGGGGGCAGTCGAAGCACCGATATGCCACGTAAAGTTGCCATTTCATCCACAACATACACTTTAAATTTTTTGCGCGATCGATCTTTTTTGTTAATTTACAGTATCGGTTGTCAGGACGGTAGGTTGTGTTTACTGGTTTCTAAGCCCAACACGTCGGTAAGTGATCTACTTACCGTTAGTGATCTACTTACCGTTCAGACGTCGGTAAGTAAATTACTTACCGACGTCTTCGCCCTACATACATTCAAGTGGTCCTAAATAATATATTATTTCATAGCGATTCCTGTATTTTTCTGGGATTATTGCTTCACATCCTATTTGCCACGCTTTTTCTACTTCAGTATCACTCTCACTCATTTTATATTAGTAAATTAATCGAAAATCCAAGTTGAAAGTATAGACTTTAAAATATAATCTTAAGTTTCACAGCATTTGCTTGTTGATAAATAATATCTTGGAAACACTTAGCAACTGCCCAACGATTATTAAATTATATCATTGGCAAGTTGGCAATCGCCTACTTTATACCAAAATGCAAATATATTTTAAACTGATCGAGAAGTATAAATGTCACTTTTCACTATTCGTTCTTTTCGAAGAAATTTAAATTATATTATTTGAAATTTATTTCAATACGATCGCGCAAAAAATGGTATAAGCATCTCGAACGTTAAGGGTTTATCGGGTCTCCAGCAAAATTGTATGTCGACCGATAAACAACCCTTACCGTTCTTTATACTTATTATACTATTGTGCATCTTCACAATTTAATAATGTTCCGGTTTTAGTGCGACATTAGGAAATTATATATTGAAGCACTTTCATTTGGTTGTATTCAATTTAATAAGGATTAATAGTATAACTGAAATAAGTCATATTGATTTTTTCAATCTTATGCATTATTAGCCATCATTTTAACGGATATTTGTAGAATTGTATAAGGGAAAGACATGTTTAAATCAGTTATAGATACAGATAATGAAAACAGTGAACAAAATCCTCGTTATATTACTGAAGGATTGTGTATATAAGCAGTGGTAGTTACGAAACAATCTATATTTCTAATTGTAATGAGAAATGGGATAGTTTAGTTTCTACATGAATCTGTGAAACTCACGTAAGCTACTGATGAAAGTCGTAAGAAGAGAACACAATGTTAATCAAATTTCCGTTGAATAAAATCCTGGTTTGAGATTTATTTCACATATTTTCTACATTTTCATCACCAAGTTCATTCATACTTCTTGTATATGTCGCATTTGCCCTGTCATTTCTTGACTAACAATTTATAATTTTATTACGTGCCCAAATTACTTCTGAAAGATTTTTCACAATGTACTTTCCATATTTTTTATTGTCAACAAAATGATATTCCTGATTCTTGTTAGCATTATTTGAGTTACCCAACACATTATGTAAAGTATTGCTTCAATAAAATATTTATGAAGTTCTTAAAGTTTGACAGTACATGACGTTTATTAAAATAGAAAAATGTATGCAAACAATCCTTTATATATTAGGTAGTTAAGTTAAGGTTTTTTTTGGTTGGAAAGGAAGATAGGTGACATAATTTTGACAGGGGTTGAGAAATTTTCTTATCAAAAAGGATTATCGAAAATCATAGTGGAGAATATTGAAATATTGACCAATTAATGACATGAAAATACAGATTTTATAGTGTACTAGGGTATGTATGTATTCTATTCAAAAATTTATAATAGAAATATTAGGAAATGAGAGCAAAAGGATAACTTATTCCGAGTCAGATTGTCAGACTCTGGTGGAGATAATTTTAAAGAAAAGACATTCTAGAGTGTAAGAAAATTGATTCAGTCACTTGGAAGCAAAAGATAAAAGCGTGGGAAGAAGTTGCAGAGACATATATTTTATTGACAATTGAGCCCAGAGTTTTTGAACAATAACGTTATAAATTTGGTAATTTAAAAAATATAGTGTACGTTGTAGGAGTTTATATAAATATAGAACACGTGTAGGAGTTTTGGAAGAAAGAAGAGAACAATTTAAAGAAAGGTTTGGTTAATTTTTTATCAGATTTAGAAGCAGTGTATGTTGCAGAAGATTTTTTATTGTTTGACATTGAAGGTTTTTTTTGTAGATTGTAATTTAATATAATTTTTCTTGTAAGGTAATATTAACGTAGGAAGGATAATCCAAAAGAAAACAAAGATCTTTGTTTGGGATATATAAGAGAAACAGTTCCTGTATAAGTTGAAGGTAAGAAATTTGGTTATAAAATTTGAATAAATTTAGAAATTTTATATATTATAATTTTGGTTACAAAAGAAATAATTATATACATGTTGTTTCTCAAATAGGTAACATAATTTGGGTTTGTAGTTTATTTAAAGAAAAAGGGTGTTAAAAAAAATGTATATCTAGTTCTAATATTGTTAAGAGATAGAAAAAATACGTTATTTGTAAAACGAAAGAATTTGTCAATACTTCAGTATTAAAATTTAAAACAACATAAATTTATTAAAAAAAAAGGTTATTAAAAAAAGGAGATATAGATTAATAATACAATTCATTCAAGAACCGACTCCCTGTAGAAGAGTCATACTGTCTAGAGCCGGGGCAAATACATTTATTTAAGACAATTCAACAAATTCTAAATAATACAAATTAAGTTTTACTTACCTTTTATGTAATATTATAAATATTACAATATATATATATATATATATATATATATATATATATATATATTATTATATCTAATTCTAATGTTTTTAAAACCTTCTTATCATGAAAAAAATCTTAATTTGCCCCACGTTGCGGTGACATTTATTATATGAATTTTATGTATTTATCAGTTTATAAATAAATATATTTAAACAATATTTATTTTTGAATTTTGTCTATTGCATTATTTTTAATTACTTTATGTTTTTTATTTTTGTCGATGGATTTATATAGTAAATTGGCTAGCTCAGGATATTTTGATTATATTGTTTTACTTTATTGTGTTATTGGAAAACATGAGAACTCTTAACTCCCTTTAGATTCTGGCAGATATTATAATATGCGAAATTTGTATTTACTAAATATTATATTATTTTAACTCCTTTGAAAACGCTTTGAATATCTATGCGGAACATACCTATTCGAACCTCTATGATGATTTTCTGGAACTATTTATGTCAATTGTTAAAATAAAAACAAACATATGAAATGAAATTTAGTTTATATATATACGAACTATCATTGAATTGAAAAACACTATCGGTATGAAGAAAAATCAGTTAAAACAAATTATTACTATAAACTAATATACATGAAATGGTTAGAATTTTTAATACATATAAAACAACGAATAGTTAACTTTTGGCCAATTAATAATGTTTGTGAAATTTTTAATGGTATACCATATAAATTGTTTATACACTGACCTGTTTCTATCACTTTAAAGTTTCTGTTGTGCACTCTGCTTCGGATTCATCTCTCTGGAATGAAGCTGGATTCTTGTTGAATATCGTAGGAAAACAAACTTGATAGTTTGTTGTAGGTAAGTCGAGATTTTAGTTTAATTGTTCAGTAAATACAACTTATAATGTTTATTATCTTACTAAATGTCTTTGAAACTAATAATCAATATTCCATTGTGGACTTTTGATAAAATTCAGACATAGCATCCCTTCTCAAAATATGGATTAGCTGCATTTTCCACAAATAATGAATGTTTACAAATATTTTCTTCTAGAAATGTCTCTATTATTATTATTTATCATTTAAATTCAATTTTGCTTTTGATTTCTAAAGATTTCCGCAGAATTTAACAAATTATTAGAAAAATTTTCTTACATGTCCATCTGCTTTTGAACCACCACACCTAATTCTTTGTTCCCCAAATCAACAAAACTCTCGTTGCTAGCCTTGTTATTTCCAACAAAAAACTAACAAGTAACTAGATATCATGGTTTAATTTATTTACTGTCTAACATTAATTATAATTATTTTCCTCGTATTTTTATTGTTATTAATTATTTGTGAAAAATTTTAAAATGATTCATTATATCTATTTACATACAATATCATTCCAAAATATGCCTTATTTTTATATCAATAATAATTTTTATCCCACTTTAAATTACAATATCTATGAATTTATAATCATAATCTTCTTAAAATCATTTATAATGTCTTTCAATTACTCTTTTATATGTAATTCAACAATTATTTTATATAAACTTTGGCTTAACCTTTACTATTGTTATCAATCTTTAAACACTCCTGCTGTTTTGAAAATAATCAATACTTCGAACATAACATATCTCTATGGTTGAAAATATTTCTGCTCTGTTAATTCTGTGTTACATGACATGAAGTTTTTACTGACACTTCTACATAAGAATCAACAAATGATATAACATGTATTCATATTAGTATCAGTTATATATATTGTTTATCATCGTTTAAATAATAATTTTATGTTCTTTTTCAGATTCTTTTGTTATTCTAGATAGAATATACAATTCATTGTCTATGTTGCTGATAACAATTTGGATTTATAATTTACTAAGAAAATGGGTTAAGGTTTTGTGATTCATAACTATTTACAATCTGAAAATAAAGGTAACAAATTTTAATCTTGCTAATATATTTCTATATTATAAAGGATAATTAATCTCATAGATGTTCGATTTGATATGATACATATTGTTTAGTTATAATTGTCAATATAAATAGTAATTTTATCTGTCTGAAGAAAGTGATTTCTATTTGTTATTCAACAAAGTTACAAATTTCTCATATTTGTGTATCATTCTCTTGAATATTCATTATGATAAGTTCAAAATATATATAAATATATATATCTAATTAAACTATTATTCCTAATTCCCATAAAACTTCTTAAATCTATTATATCTATTAAAATTTTACGTAACATAATATTATTTGTTATTCTAAAATTCCCTATATACATGTTGATAATTTCTTCTATGATCTGTAATATTTCCAACTCTTTTTTATTCTACTCTGCCTAAACAACTTACATGGAGCTGGATATGATTTTACTTTAACATTTCTCAGTATTCTTCTCCTTTATTACATCCATATTTTAATTAAGCTACCCTTAGTTCCTTCGAAATTCTTTTCTTATACATCTTTAATAATTCATTTATAACTTCATAATATTCTTCATTACAATCTGTCCAATTACCATTACTTTTCACATCTTCTATTTATTCTATCTCACACTCATAATTATTAGCCAGTCTAATTCTTTTTTCAATCAATCCTTCATCATCAAACTCTTCACTTTCTCTTCATATTCCTTATTTCCACTCATTAACTCCAATTCTACCATAATTCCATTACTCTTTATATTCCATAACTTCCTATTATCCTCTTCAATTGCCAATACTTCCATATTTACCTCCTCAAATTCAATTATTTAACCATTTAATTCTATCTATCTATTCAAAATCAATTATTTCCTTATATTTCATCAATACATCAATAACTTTGTCTGTTTCTAACTTCTTCATCGACTATGCTTACATATCAACTTCTGTTTCATCCTTTAATTCAATCTTTTGTATCATATATTTGCTTAGTTCATATAACTTCCGTCCGTTTGTTCCTACAAATGTAATTATTTCATCCTGTCCATCTATTTTGTTGCTTAATTTCATTTCCATTTTCATTTCCATTTTCATTATCATTTCTTCTATCAAAGTTTCTAAAATCTCTTCTATTCTCACAGTACTTGTTGTCATAAATTTTATCTCCATTTCCCTATATTCGTTTTTTATTTCTGTAACTTCTATTTTCATTTCCATAATTCATATCAACATGTCTATCATTTCTTCTATTATCGATCCATGTTTATATAATTTCTATTTAAATGTTTTTAAATATTACTTGTTAATCATAATTATTTTATTTACATATTGTTTTTATATCCATTCTTTACCATGTACAATTCCTTTTCGTTTTCTAGATTTCGTTCCCATAATCCTGTCATATAATTCAATTTTATTTTCTTTTCCTAAACTTCGTCTTATTCTCTTCTCTTATTGTTTGATTCTCTATGAGTTTCTGTAACTTCTTTCTGTTCACCACCATAATTTTTTAATTTTGAAGTCCCATATCTCATCAATTTCTTCCCATAAATGCATTGAAATTTGCATCTCAAATTCTTCCATCTCATTGAAGTTGCTTTTTATTATTTTCATATCCACCATAATCTCAATTCGATTCATTTCATTTCCAATTCTCTTAATAAATATTCTTGGATTAATTATTTTTATGTTTCTCTTAAGTTTCACTCTGATTTCGCCATTCTCTGTGTAAATTATTGGTTCTTCAATTAGTCTTATGTTTTCATCTATTTCTTCCTTAGTTTCTTGTAATCGTCTGTTCATTTCTTTTAATTCCCAATTAAATTGTATCCCCCTATTATAATTATTATTTATTTTATCATATGTCACAATTTGTTTTTCTGTATTACCATCTAAGTCTTTTATTTTCCAATAAATATTTTCTTGATAAATTTGCATCACTTCCTAGGTTCTGTAAATCAATGTCTAACATATCATCTTTTGTTTGTTTTTGTACTTTAATAGCCTGTATCTCTTCAATTTCCTTGTAAACTTCTTTAATCTGTATTAAATTTTGTATTTTTATAGACTGTATCCCTTCAATTATATTCTTATTTTGTTTCTTTACTTCTACTTGAATTACTCCAGATAAATTTTCTTCTATACATCTTCCTATTTCTTGAACATCTTTTTCCACCTGCTTGTTAATATCTTCCCTGATTTTAATGCAATTTTCTTGAATTTCCATGCGTATATTTTCATCCTGGCCCTTCATATCTTCATTCACCTTTTCAATATGCTTCCTAAATTGCTCATTCTCTTCCCTAACTTTCTTTATCTCATTCAAACTTTCCATTTTCACCTCATCAACTTTCTTTTCTAAGTGATTCATGTTCCCCTTTATATCATTCATATTCTCATTCATTTCTTCCCTCATATTATTCATATTCTCATCTTGTTTATCCATTTTTCCATTAATATTATTTATATCCCCCCTAATATTATTCATATTCTCATTCAGTTTATCCATGTCCGCCTTCCTATTCTCCTCCATTTTCATAAAAAATTGTTGCATCCACTGATCATTTCTATTTATTCCTCCTTGTGTTTCCTGTCTCCTATCCTCCTGTTCTGCTGCTTCATCTCCCGCTGTCATATCTCCTTCTGATTGTTCCATTCCTTGTTCTAGGTACTGCACCTGAAAATCACCCATACTATGTCTTCTTTCTTCTCTTTGTTCCTCAGATCCACTTTCAACTCCTACCTGTTTACCATCCCTTAACGTCATTCTTCTTTCCATGATCGATACTTAATTTTTTATGTAATAATAGTGACACATCTATTTTTTGCCCCACTTTGCGGCGCCAATTATAGTAACTTTCGACTATGTTTTTAATTATAATATATTATATTCTATATTGTTTTATCGTTGAATTTATTTGTAGCTGTAACTACACTAATATGAAAACACCTTTAGCTAAATATAACCTATGAAATTTTTAATGACAGCAGTTGTCAAATTAATATGCCCGGCTAAATAAATATTAAATTTTATATCCTGAAAGATAAATTAATACACAATATCAATCAACTCACTCTTTTCTCAGGGAGGGATCAAAGTTCAAAGAATAATTCAAAATTTATAAATTTCTAAATAATTTTCCAAATCACGTATTATACTATTCAAATCGGAAGTAACTGTTTGTCCAATACACTATAAGACAATTAAATTATCTTATGACACATATGAAATTACTGTCAGAAATTAAACCAAATGTCACTTCTTGTACTAAATTTTCTATAGGATGAAATTATCAAATGTGATGAGAATGATTATTAAAAGAGAGCCAAAAGGTGATTAGAATTCAAATTTATATATTATATTATCAAATAAACACTTACAAAAATTAAAACTTTTCAAAAAAATATCACAAACGAATACGCAAAAATAGAATTTTCTATCAAAACCTTAATATTATAAACAATCTAAAATTAGATATTCTTATCTAAATACTTTAACTAAAAGTCCAAAATGACTTATATGTCAATGTAACATTCGCCAATTTCCTTGTAAATTGTCTTTTTCAAAATTTGTCTTGAGTTTACATAGAATGATATATCAATAATTTGATCAAATATTTAATTCATGAGATGCATCTACTTTCGAAATATTTTTTACTAAAGGCTTATTAATTCTCGAGAAATAATATATAATATGGACTGGACTCACCAAACTGGATACAGATAGACTTGTTTGTATTCTAAAAACGTTTTAGAATATCTGGAACAATTTTCTAAATGACTTATTTAGAAACTGGAACAACACTCGCACTTTACCGCTGTAATTCTCTGCGAATAATACACGCACTGGCTTTCAAAGGCAAATTGTGTTAATTTGATAATAATGCTACAAATTATTCTGATATTCTCAAATAAATTTGAGACAACTCTTATTTCGATGTTGTCTCTCGCGATGTTATGAATCAACTAACTAAACTGTTTCCATAAATAACTCTATTCTCCTTTGGTTACCAAGAATTCTTTTCTTTTTTAAAATACAAATTTACGTTCTTATATACCAAGAGAGATTTTCATTATTTTTTTATAAGTGCCATTTTGCTAATAGAGACATCTGTATTCTGGTTTTTCAAATCGTTTTAAAATCTATCTGTGATTACGTCTATTCTGCAGTAATGTCATATGAAATTGAAATGTCAAATTTTATTGGTATATTGAACCTTTCAAATTATTGATAATACAGTGTGTATCACTAGTATTACATCTAAATATGCATATTTTCTTTATTTCAATGTTTTCTTTAGAATTTAGATAGAGGATATGTATTAATATATATATATATATATATATATATATATATATATATATATATATATATCGTTATATTTGTGTGTATAAGAGGAATGTATTAGTATTTTGATTTATTAAATTTTAGTGTGGATAGCTCATTAAAAGAAAAAGAAAAATTTTATGTATTTATTTATGCGGTGAGAATGAGATACTCTATCTACTTTTTTGGTTCCAGTTATTTTTACACTTTATCTCCAATATTTTATCTTTTATTCATTCAAACAATTTTTAATATTTTTTTTTATATTATTTGGTGCGCCTATGGTTAAAATTTCTCAGTAGAATAGTCGATTCCAGATCTCACAGTAATAACAGATGTAAAGAACACCTTAGAATATATGAAGTGCATCAAACTATTCGACAAAATCTGAAAATATAAATGTAGTAACATATATAAAATGTAGTAACAAGAGCTAATGATCAAGAGCTAATGACCCCAGTAGTCGATGCTCCTTATGGGTGGGTTTTTAGTGAGGTACAAATCCCACACTGTTTGGCAACCTACAACTTTTACGCCAAGCGCCTTTTGAAGGTTTTCCCACCCATTAAAAAAAAAAAAAAACAGATGTCAATTCGTATCCGTTGAAATGATATTTAAGAAAACAATGATTTCAATAATATTTAATATGAATTAGTTTGTATTGGTCAGGAATATGTATTATAAATTTGAACAAAGAAACAAAGTGATGAAATGTCTTATGCTAATATAAAAGTTGAGAAGTCGAAATTTATAAACGTTAAATAGAAATGCGTAAGTACTAAATTGGAACAAAGAAATAAAGTGATGAATTATAAACGTTAAATAGAAATGCGTAAGTACTAATGTTTTTGTAATTACTTTTATCAGATCTGTTTTATATCTTCAACATAAATGTTGGTACCAACAAAGACAAAATAAACTAACCTGGACCTCACAACTCCACTAATACTCCTTCTTGAAGTGCTGTCTTTCAAAACCACACCATACAGAACTGCCGGGACTCCAATAATTGTTATTTTTATATGTAGCTTCTTTATAGTATTCCTTCTAATATATTTTTATTTGCCGCTTCTACTGCCCATTCAGGACTCTTTTATACAATTTTAATAGTTTTTTTATCTAAAATTTCTCATCATTTCCACCATATGTCATACCTCGTTCATTTTCAAAAAACCTCCACTTTTTCTTCATCAACAAGCACTCATTGTTTTTTTGTTGCTATGCCCTAATCATATGTGTGCTGATTCTAATTCATAAGTGTTAATTTTTTTTTAAATTGTGTTTGTGTCCTTTTAAAATGTTCTTTCTACCAAATTATTATTATTCTTTTACACAAACTATCCTCTATTCCTATTTTCTAATACCTAAATAATAGCTTTATTTACTCAACAACAAAATTCATATATTTTCTGACACAATAAATATAAAGTTCTGTGATTTCTGCTTCTCTTTCGATTTGTTGCGTTATTCATTTCCATAAACTTTTTTGACATCTATGTCACTGTGATATGTAACCAAACAATTCTCTCCTATATGACAGTTCCTAAACTTTTGACATTACATATTATAGAATTCTGAACTTAATGTCACATCAAAACACTAGTAAGATCATCTTGTACATTTACCAAGTATTTGTACATTTCACAGTACTTCACGTTGATAATCATTTTAAATAAAAATTGTTAGAAATTGAAAGCAAGTATTTTTTATAATTCTATTAAGTTTGTAATGGCTGAACTCCACATAACCCAAAAATGAAAAGACACTATCATTCGGATAGAAAATTAAGTAATTAAATGGTATCAAATCAATTTCTCCATCCAACATTATGATTGAAGTTGATCTGAAATATATCGATAAGCCAAATAATATTACGGACAGTATAAATTTTATTCCAAATGTAAATCCGAATATCAGCAGCCTTATTAGTTCTGTCACAACGTCAATGTATTCAAGAAAATAGATGTGATCATTATAAACCATTATAATATATATATATATATATATATATATATATATATATATATATATTGAACCTGTCCTCTAATATATATAAATAATTCACGTATGAGATTGAATATTAAAAAGATTTTTTTATTGATACGTAGGGTGTACCATTAGACACTACCTAGTTAAAAACTAAATTTAACATAAACGAATGAATGAAGTAAGCAAAGGTATTACCAAATATTGAGAAAACCAATTATAAAGAAAGGCTTAAAGGATAAGGAATAAAATTTTAATGATAACATTATAATTAAGTATAAAAATTTTACCTAATTAAATCCTAAGGTCAAGTCAATGTCAACAATTTTCAAAATCATCTGAACACTGCTATGTCAATATCTGGATGAAGTAGAATGTTGTTTTGTTTGAAACCTAAAATAATTGATTAGCGATATTCACAGACGATGGTAGTAAAAGTTTACAATTTGAAAAGGAATTTATAAAAAAAGAAAAACTTTATGAAATATGACATACGAAACAGAGCCATGTTATATGTCAAGGAAATCTGTTAACTAAATAAAATTTAATGAACAGGAAGTAATAAAATCTAGTGATTTTCTTGCCAACCTAAAATCATTGCTTTGGAATTGAATATAAAACATAAAAGGCAAATTTGGAAATAAATAAGAGTTTATATAAAATAAAATTAGTAAAAATTCATAAATTGAAAACTAAACAGTTCCATATATATAAATAATTTTTTTAGGTTGTAGAAATTGTATATTTAATTGTAAATAAATATACCATAAAAAGGGAATTACAACAAATTTTGGGATTGTAATACATGTAAAGGACATTTTATATATTCCCTAAGACATTATAAACCCATTTATATAAGTATTATTATCCTCCAGGACAATTTTAATTAAAGAATTTTGTATTTTCATGAAAAACACTCAAATTGACAATTATCGAATAAAGAAACAATATAAGGAGGCTTTGTTTTTGATATGTGAAAAAGTTTGTTGATTTAAGAAAGAATTGAAAATCGGGCGTTAGTTGAAGGAAGGTTAGCATCTATGTAGCTCTCCTCTACAAGAATTTTCATAAAACTATGTAAAAGTATATAATTTTAAGTTAAAAACCATTATAAAATCATAATATCAATTTTGTTTCAACTGTGTAATAAAGTGCAGTGTGCAGAAAGAGTATTTCTTTAATAAGAAATTCCCAAGAAAAAGAGACGCTTAGCAGCAGTTCCACAGTGCCGAGAATTGGAAATAAGGTCGGTGGTTTTTAAGTTTTTTTAATTTGGAATTCCAAAGAGAAAGAAATAGTGAACAATAAAATTATTATTTGAACGTTTACATTAAAATTTCTAAAAAAAAGGCCAAAAACAATATAAAATGATGAATATCATTTCATATCCATGGATATCCATGTAATTTTGATTATCATGCAACTTTAATAATATTTATAATTTGTACTTACTTGTAAAAAATTTTTATTTCACATCATCATTGTTTACATTGCACGTAAAGTACCATTTCACTTCTATTTCTTCTAATGCATGCTTAACTATTTCTATAACTATTCATCATTCCCTTTACTCGCATTTTGATATATGTATGTAACTGTATAGTATAATTTTCAATAATATATCAATGATTGCAATGGATTTAAGAACGTTAAATTCATAAAAACATTCATATAAACAACATCGACTGTGAACCATACGTTTTGTGTCGTGTGAAACGATATACGAGGGTTTGTTTCTCCTAAGCGCCGACGCAGTCATTTTAAACATTCAGTGCGCATGTCCAGTCAAGAATGCAGGAGCGGTGTAAAGAATATTTATGTAAAAAGAATTTGAATATAATCTCAACAATTTATTAAATCATTTCGTTAAAGTGTTGGTATTTTTTTTATCATTCTGTTTAATATTCATAATACATTTAGAAAATGGTGCTTAATTCATTCATTCTATAATAGTATTTGGAGTCGATCAAAACAAAGGTATATTTTTTATTCAGGAATAAAGCATACTAGAAAATTTTCAGAATTCAATATTTAAATGTGTATCAAAGTTATACATATGCGTCCAGAACTCAAAGGGAGGAGTTTCATGCTGCCGACTATCATATAAATTAAATTAAATTTCACAGATTATCATCAGGAGCTAGCCGAAGGTAAAGTAAAAAAAAGGTAAAATATACAATACAATAAAGATAAATCATCTAAAAATAAATATCCCATAGTAAATTACACAATTATAATATATATATATATATATATATATATATATATATATATATATATATATATATATATTTATGTGCGGGATACTTTCTTTGACCTTTTATAGTATATATACATATATCTAAAGTTTTTCTTGGTGTTAGGTCGTTTTTATAAAATATAAACACAAAAGACGGTTTAAGTTGGGATTACCATCATATATTAACGTTTCGGCTCACTCAAGCCTTTTTCAAAATATATCTACATCTCAAACGTAGAATAATTGATGACATATACATTAAAATATCCATTTACAAATTTCGTTAAAAACATAAAATATTCTTTTTACTCTGCGAAAACTAGTATTCACAACAAAAAACCCCGCAGAAAACAGTTCCTTGGTGGAACGACTCCTGTTACCAAGATTTGAAAAATTGCAACTGATCTCTTAACAAGTACCGCAGAACTAGGAACGAATTGGTTCGAATTAACTTGAAAAAGGCCAAAGCTCAAGCAAGGAGAATACTTAAGTCAAGTAAAAAAGACTCGTGGAACAAATTTACCACAATAACCACAGATACATCACCAGCTCAAGTTTGGTCTAAGATACGACGAATGAAAGGCCAAAACAGCAGTACTAATAAAGTACCAGCTCTACTACACTGAGGAAATGTTGTCACAAACGACCAGCAAATAGCGGACATTCTTGCTCAACATTTCGAAAAGAAAACTAAAATTAACCAACCCCCTTCTAACTGAATCCTTGCCCATAGTCGAACTTCGAGTCCGGATATGAATTTTTTCTAAAAGTCTCAGATATCCAATTGTCAAGCTTGCAGTTCCAGACGGTTCCGGTCTGAAAGTGTTTAATAAATCTCTGTGCGGTTAACAGAGTCATTTGGAAAATTTGTGCAAAGTTCGCAGGAAAACCTAACTATAAAAAAAAAGGATTAGCCCAGTCTCAACTGATCCTATTGTATCTAGGGAAACAGATGCGAAGTCTCAATTGTTGCTGTTGTGTCTAAGAAATAGGAATGAAAGTCCAATTTCCACATCAAATAAGGTCAGATAAACTATCTAATTGTGTCTAAATAAATAAAAAACAAATATATCAAAAATATATAAATGTCTGTCAAAAACACTTTTTAAATTCTAAATAGTTTTAAGCATTGTCAAAAGTTCACACAAACTTTTCTTGAGATTTATTCTAATTAAAAAGAGTTTGTCTAACAATAAAGTGATCTACAATTTAGTAAAAAGATAACACAACTCTCAATTTTATAGTCAATAATTTAACAAATTATATATATATATATATATATATATATATATATATATAAATATATGTATTCGACATATAACTCGTTGGAAAATATTTAAATAAATGGTCATCTTCCTCATCCGTTATCTTGAGAAATAAACTTATCAGAACTCTATTTTATCGTGAATAAATCTCATAATAGTAATGGAAAATCTTACCAGAATTAGAGCTACAAGCAAAGCTCAAATCACAAAAAACTGAAATGGATAGATGCTAATAAAGAATCCAAAGACAAGTTTAAATTACAAGACAGATTAAAATCCTTGGAAACGTATTACACAAAATATAGCGATGCCCAAGATGAAATTGAATTATTGGACGAAACGGAAGGTTTACGCGAACCCCGTGAAGTTATTGAAAATAATTATCTAGACGCCATATCTCTTATAAATCAAATGCTTGAAAACTTATCTAAATCAAATAATACACCTCCATCAACACCTATAACCACGTCAAATATAATTTTACCATCAATTCAAATTCCGCCATTCGATGGTAAGCCAGAAAACTATCCAAAGTTCATTGATCTCTTTACCTCGTTAATTGTAAATAATGAAAAATTAAAATCCAATTCTGAAAAGTTTTATTATTTGTTGTCATATCTACGGGGCGAACCATTTCAACTTGTCAAGTCTTTGAATGTATCTGAAGATAGTCTTAAGAATGCTTTAAAACTTCTTGAACAAAAATATTTGAATAAAAGACCAAATGTATTTAATCGCCTATTAGAAATACCAGAATTATCTAATTGTTCTATACAGAGTTTAAAACCATTCATTGTAGAAATTGTTTCCATAACGCAAAATCTAGAAAATGTAAATGTGACAAAAGTGAAACTTTTAGATTCGTTGCTCACAAAACTCATAGAACAAAAACTAGACTTTATCACTCGCCGATAGTTTGAAGAAAAATGCGATACGGAAGAATTACCCACCGTAAAAGAACTATTAGAATTTTTAAATCGAAAATGCACGGTTTTACAAAATATATCAATATCAAAACACAATGAGTCAAATGTGAAAAAATCCACTCGTGAACCCCACACATCTAAATTAGATTCGCCGAATAAATCTTATAAAACTCAGCAAGTCTCATTTCACACTGCACAACAAGTTAATACAAGTAATTATTCATCAAAGCCCAAGAAATATTCTCTAAATTGTATTTACTGTAATGAAAACAGTCACAAAATTTATTCATGTAAAGAATTTTCCATGTTATCCGTCAGACAATGCCACACTTATGCCAAAAATAGTCATTTGTGTTGGAATTGTCTAAATCCCAATCATTCTGTCAATGATTGTCAATCAAATAATACATGTTCCCTGTGTAACAAAAAACACAACACCTTGTTGCATTTAAATCAAGCAAATATCAATAACAATGGAAAATCTTCAAATTCCGGAATTGTAAACGATTACTATCAAAATCACACTAACAGACAAAATTTCGACAGTTCACGTCGATAAAAATTCCATCCATGATTGGTCTATAAATCTCGGTCTTCAGATCTAGGCTTCAAAATCAAAAGTTATCCGTCTCAGCAGGAGAAATGGCACGATCATTCCACTTTTATACTTAAACGACGCCCCGCTTGAACTTGTTAACCACCAAAAATTCTTAGGCGTAACATTTGACAAAACATTGTCATGAAAACAGCAGATTATGGACTTGAAAGGAGCTTACCTTATTAGAATGAATATCTTAAAATCACTCGCTCGTCATCAATGGGGAGCTGAAGAAGAATCACTCTTACGGATCTATAGAGCCCTCATTCGCTCTAAATTGGATTATGGAAGCATTTTATACATGAACGCTTGTACTTCATACCTTAACACAATTCAGAACAATGCTCTACGTATTTGTAATGGTGCCTTCAGGTCTAGTCCTTCTGAAATCATTTTCGTTGAGTCATTCGAACCTCCTTTCTTCATACGTCGACAGCGTCTACTACTATCATACTTTTGTAAAATCGCAGCCTGTCCTGACAACCCTGTCATTAACCTTATTAACTCTGCACGCACCCCTGAAGGACATCCCGAAACAATTTCAACAGCTATGTCATCACTAAAATCGCTGTTGGGAACAATTAATCTTGCAATCATGACCCCTATTAATTCTTCCAATATAGCGCCATGGACCATAAACCTACCCTTTCTTGATACTACTCTATGTCGCTACCACAAATTGGACACACCCAACGCAGTACTTGTGCAAGAATCCAGGAGAATTTTACTTTCTCATCAGTTTGATAAATTTTTGTTTACCGATGCATTAAAAAACGCAGAGGGTGTCGGTGAGCTGTAACTGATGAAAATTCTATAGTTGGAAGATACCGACTTCCCGACACTACCAGCGGCTACAAAGCAGAGTTATTTGGAATACTGAAAGCTTTGAATACTCCAACAGATAACAACAACACAGTATACACAGATTCTTTCTCATCGATACACTCATTGAAAAACATTTATTCACTGCATCCAATAGTCCAGCAAATTCACAATACCTGCCACCATCTGTATTCCAATGGTTTACATCATCTGGATACCATCACACGTGGGAATAACTGGGAATGAAATCGTAGACCGAGCAGCAAAACAAGCATGTTCCTCCGACTTAAAAATAGAAAATGTTTACCTCACCCAAGACATGAAACCCATCGTCAAACAACTCACACTCCAAAACTCGCAAAATCACTGGAATCAAATAGATACTAACTTCCATTCAATACAACCCACCGTTTTCACACCTAAATTCCCCCCAATGAATAGGAAAAACAAAATTATAGTACACAGACTGCGAATAGGGCATTCCCGCCTCACCCACGGATATCTTATGGCCTCAGAAGATCCTCCTAAATGCGAATTCTGTACAGATACTCGACTTACTATTGAACATACTCTATTAAAGTGCCACCAATACCAGTTAGCTCGAAGACGCCATAATATTAATGGAACACTTGGAAATATCATTGGCTCAACCAACAGATTTAGTGACGTGATTCATTTTCTTAATGACTGCCGCCTTCTCAACTCAATATAAATCTAATTTTTCAATATTTTAACACTGTTGTGATTTACATTGTTATTTAATCTGTACTGTACCTTATATTATTGTTCCCGTGTCAATGACCTTTAGATGTCGAGACACGTAAATTTCAATAAAAAAAATAAATGGATGTAGGTAATCAATTACTAAAATTTTATAGTATTCCAATGTATAGTTTAGAAATTATGACTAAACAAGTTTTTATTCCAATAAATGTGGAGGCCTCAAAGCGAAGGCTCGTATTGTAAAAATTTATTTTAACTTAACATTATTTTGTTCTCTTCTACTCGCTCCCGTATTTTTGGCATTAAGTTACTGGACTATGTAGGTTTAGACCAACGATCTACTTATTAAAAAAAAAAAAAGTATTTGAATCCCGATAAACGATAAATAACTAACTCCAGTTATAATATCTATTGAAAAATATTTAACTAATTCTAATTATTAAGTGATGAAAAAAATCAAAACAGCGAAACAAATGTCTTGTCTCCTCGATTTTCGAGACTCGTAAAAAACATGTCCTGCGTTTCGCCGCATTTCTATTATTAGAATTTCTTTCGAATGAAATTAGTTATCAATTTCTAATGAGATTAATGGTCATTTATCAAAGTGTAAATTTAACATTTATGGTAGGATTCGAAAAATGATCTCTTTATTACAGAAAACAAACAGTGCCTTCAATTGAAACTGCCAGGAGAGTGGAAATAGAGTCAATAGTCAAGCCCTAGGTTCGTTCGTCAGAGTTAAAGATGATCAGAAATTTCAGCGAGATACGAGATCTATTCATTTGTCTTGAGAAGACAAGAGGATTAGTACCTACCTACAAACAATTCCAACAAATATTTTTAATATTTAGATTATTTTGCTGCCCTGTATTCATTAACCTTAATAGGTAAATAACCAATCAATATTACTGTCTGATTAAAAAAATCAATGTTAATGAAGTTTCCAATATTTCATTGATATATTATGTAGAATTTTTAGATTTGTTCATTTGGCAAACTAAAAAAGAAAAATCTTATTCTACAAATCGGTAGTTCGATACAAATACTTAAGGAAATAAAAGACATAAGGAAGAAAAATGTTTAGCCAGCACTCACCTCTAATATCACAAGATGGGGACTCCTGCATATTCTATCGACTTTGACGTGTCTGAAAACAAACAAACATTTTCGAATAGGTTGATTTTTTATATAAATTAATTATGATTTTAATAAATAATTGAATTATAGATTAAAAACATGTGGAAATAGTCAGTCGTGTTATCGAGATTTTTCAAAAACAGACGTTACTTGAAACATACAATCTACGTAACATTTTACAAATTACAGAGAGCTCATAAAAACTAAACGAATATACAGAGTGAGTTTTATGTATGGGACGGCTCAATTCTCTTGGAAACGGCTTGTACGATTTTTATAAATTTTTGTGTGCAAGTGTCTTGTGATACGGCCGGTATTGTGGTGGTATCTACATTGTAGTCAGATCTTTCCTTTTTCCGGAAAAATAATGAACTTTGTTATTTCAAATTGACCACCCTGTATATTTTGTGCTTTTAGAAATCCTTAAGAAATACTGATTATTTTTCATGTAATATTCTCTATACCTAAATGCCATAATTTCGGAGTTATAGCTATATTTACAGTATCTCCACCAAAGTTACAATGGACATTGTACAGGGTGTCCCAAATTGGTGTGTTTTGCAGGATATCTCGTAAACTAGAAGAGATAGAAGGAAAGCAGTTAAGATGTTATGACTTCTTTTTTTGTTAAAGTAACGATAGCCTAATTAAATCTTTAGTAACTCCCTGCAGTTGGAAGATACAGGGCGATTATTGAAAACCTTCGAAAACTACAAGGTACTATAACTTCTTAATTAAGAAAAATATCAAAAAACGTTATAAAAACGATAATATTAAAGAGTTCAGTGGCGCACAGAATTTTTTTGTTAGCGGGCTCACTAAGGAAATATAATGCAAACTTATGTTGTTTTAAATGGGACACACTGTATATTTTGACGTTTTTCGTTTCCTTTTTTAATTCTCATTCACCTGATATGACATATTATACATCCATTTTCAATGGTTGGAGCTACAGTGCAAATAAACCATTTATGGTTGTTATCAGGTGAAACACCCTTAAAAAATTGAACACTCAGTAATGAAATTTAACATTTTATTATAAGGATACTGATGTGTGACAATTTTATTTATCAAAATTATAATTAATAAAAAATAAAACCAGATTGAAAAAATAAAAACAATAAACTTATGAAACAACAAGAAATATTGTAACAACTAATCTATCTATAACTAATTTTATTAGAATGTAAAAATTACATTAAATGTTCAAAATGTCCTCCGTTTTCATCGATTAAAAAGTTTTTCGTTTAAATAATCTTCAACCAATTCAGCATTACCAAAAATAAAATCAGTGAACTAAAAACAAAGTAGGTAAATATAGCTGATTTTTGATTTTAAGTACCTATATTATTATTATTCTGAAATTATTGAATCCGTTTTTTGGTAAATAACATCACGAAATAAGACGTCTGTATTTTCTTACCGATTTCACTTTTATATCTAATTATGTTTAACCCGATATGTTGTTATATTTTAGTTTGTTTTATTCAATTGACATGATTGTTATATGTTCATTTCATCAAGTAGGCTTTGGTCCTCTTACCATGGAAAATAAAACGAAACCAGTGTTACCTGTTAGAATTAATTTTACGACGTGCAGTCTTGTCAACAACATGCATTTTAAAAATTATGAAAAATATGATATGCATGTGGCATATATTGAATGACAAAAGAATGTTAGTGATGCGTCTGAATTATATTTTCAACGATATCAAGAAAGAAGGCAACCTGCCAAGAGAATTTTTAAAAAACTCGATTCAAATTTAATCGAGAATGGATGTTTTGTGAAACCACGGCGTAAGTACGAAAAGAAACATAAAGAAAGAAAGGTAAATACGTTGGGATATATCCAAGCACATCATGAATCTTATGCTCTATTCATTGGAGATTATTTAAACGGAAAATTTCCTAATCGGTGAATTGGGTAGAACTGAGCAGACCATTTTTATTCAGCTTTGGTATATAAGATACCAGCGCACAATTTGGCGTAAATGCAAACATATTGGATCCGATTGGTCTCTTTCCTTGTACAAACTCTAGGGGTAATTCTCTTTTATTTTTGCGTATTGTCCCTAATAAAGTAAGTTTGTGCGAATTGAGACTATCAGCAAGAGCTAAGCTCGTAAACCAGTTGTCATTCGCTACATTACGTTTTTATCCATATGTAGGTTAACACAAACGTTCTACAATGGATTTGGCAGTATTAATAATAATAATAATAGTAATACCCTCCTAGGAGCTGTAAGACCTTGTCGTTGGTGGAGTGGCTGAGTAACTTCCTCCCTCCTCGAGCCGCAAGGACGGGAAGGGAGGAGTGAAACTAAAAAACAGCTCAGAAATGGTCAGTGGGGCACTGGTGGGGCTATCTATGCCGATGTGATAGCACTAACAAATGCCAGTAGAAGATCCAACATGCCCAAGTTACATCCGAACACACTGGCAAGTCCTGACCAGACATGGGGGACGAGCGGCGAGTTTCCAGCGCCGAAAAACTGGAACCCTCGGCTATGGTATGGTAACCCAGACAGACGAGTCCCGATGGAGTAAACCAGCGATAAAAAATCCGAAATCTAAGGTGGAAGAGACCGTGCCGATAGATGAATGATCATGCGTAGTTGATCGCTAACGGTTCCCTCCGGATACCAGGCGACCTTCGGTTGTACTGAGCCTCTCTGTGGCAGGGGTGCACTGCCACAGTTATACCCAGTACATCCCAACTCGTGGGAATCATATGAATACCTCAAATAAATTAGAAAATACGGAAAATCCTAACTCCAACGAAACAGGAAATGCTATGAATACAGAGACGATGGGACCTGTCCCTCGGTTCTTACTCATTAAGAGATTGGATGGGGAGGATTTCTCGAGAGTCAGCCCTTTTTTAATCAGTAAAGTTATGTATGGTTTGATTGGTACTACGAAAAATACAAGAAAAGTGAGAGATGGCATCCTAGTGGAAACCTCTTCACGAGCACAGTCATTACGATTAATGAAAGTTAACAAACTCTCAGACTTCAATGTACAAGTAACCCTTCATGGTACGTTGAACAATGTCAAAGGTGTCGTGTATTGTAAAGATTTTCTAAACTGCACTACCGAAGAAATATTAGAAGGCCTTAAAGATCAAGGTGTCATTGAAGTGAAACGCATGAAAACAAAGAGAGAAGGAATTATTACCGAAACCCCCAATCATATTCTCACATTTGATACACCAGTTTTGCCTAATAATATCCGAGCAGCTTTCTACAACCTGAAAATTCGACCATATTTTCCTGCCCCAATGAGGTGTTTCAAATGCCAACTTTTTGGTCACATGTCATCTTGGTGTAAGAAAGATCAAATCTGTGTATGCGGGAAGCCACCACATACAGAAACAGACTGCGAAAAACCAGAGGTATGCGTGAACTGTAAAGGTCCACACCCAGCTAACTCAAGACAATGTCCGCAACTAAAAATCGATCAAGCTATCCAGAAAGTTAAAATTCAAGAACGAATTCCTTATCGCGAAGCGAAGAAAAGGGTCCAAATCATAACACCCACGGCAGGTGTAACGTATGCCCAGTCTGTTCAAACTAGTAACACCAACGTTAACGATATAGTGGCCATAATAAAACCCGTACTACCGAAGGTGGTTAAAGATTTATTGGAATCATCCTCCTTCCCTCAACCTATCATTCCCCAACCCATAGCCTCTATGAATCAGCCCCCTCCCCCACCCCCTCCTAAACCTGCGCTTCCCATAACCAAAAGGAAGCGATTCAAAGCTAAAGATGCGAACGTCAGCTCTGAGGAAGATTCAGATGGTAGTACATACTCCTCGAATACTCAATCCTCCCAGAGTACTAAAAAGAAAAAAAGGTGGCCAAAGGGCAAACCTAGAAAATGAATTGAAATTTTGTCTCAAGATACCGTATACCTACTGTCCTTTAAACTTTTCACAAATACACCTTACGTTCACATTCAATCTAGAAAACCTAATATTTTGGAATTGCAATGGTTGTATAACCCACTTCCCGGAACTCAAAAATATTCTCAATGAAAGGACACCGTTTTGCATATGTCTTCAGGAGACTCACCTGAAACCTCGAGAGAATTTCTCTTTGAGAGGATACAATAGTTACAGAAAGGATGTTATTCCTGATCTCAGAGCCAGAGGTGGTGTAGCTATCTTTCTCAAGGATAATATTCCCCACCGGAATATTCCTATACAGAGCAGATTACAAGTTATCGCTGTCCAGGTTTATTATCCGATCCAATTTTCAATTTGCAACATCTACTTACCTGACGGTAATTGGACTATTGAAGATCTAAGAAATATCGCTGACCAGTTACCAGCTCCCTTCTTGATTGTGGGAGACTTTAACTCACATAATCCATTGTGGGGTTCGAATAGACTGGACAATAGAGGCAGAATTATCGAAAATTTCATCGACGAAATGAACCTTGTTCTCTTGAATAATGGTGAGGGTACTTATATAAACCTAAGATCCAACTCATTGTCAGCTATCAATTTAGCATTATGCTCACCAGTTATATCGACATCGCTACAATGGAACTGTTTGGGAGATCATCTTACAGATCACTTCCCAATTTCAATTGAGTTTGCTGGCCGATTCATCCCACGAGCACTGCCCAGACGATGGAGATTGAGTGATGCTAACTGGGATCGGTATAGACAACAATTAGGAAACTTACAGCTGCCTGATACCGATATCAATGGAGCCACAGAACTGATCAGTAGTGAGATTTTATCAGCAGCGGAAATATCGGTTCCACGATCAAGTGGTCGTAAAGGTACTAAATCAACTCCCTGGTGGAATGACATTGTTGCCAAACTTGTGGCAGATAAAAACCACGCCTTGACTACTCTAAAACGTTCACCCACATTGGAAAATACTATATCGTTTAAGAAAGCACGTGCAAGAGCAAGGCGTGCCATACGTGATAGTAAAAGAGCTACGTGGGAAACATATGTCTCTACTATCACAGCTAGAACACCTGCATCAGAAGTATGGACAAAAATTCGCGCTATTCTAGCAAAGACATTCACGGATGCATCACGGGTTTTAGAAATTGATGGCCAACTTATAATCAGTGAGGAAGAGATTGCTGAGCATTTAGCTAATCAATTCGAATATATCAGTAGCTCGGAACACTACGACCCCGAGTTCCAGATCCATAGACAGGCAGAAGAGCGAGAAATTGACTTTCAGGAAGAAAATATATCCAACTATAATCACCTTCTCACCCTAGAGGAACTAGATAATGCACTTTATGAAATGAAAGACTCCGCACCAGGAGGAGACAATATTGTATATAAATTCATCAGACAGCTACCAAATTTATCAAAAAAAATACTATTAGATTTGTATAATAGAATATGGATCGACGGCACCTATCCAGAGAAATGGCGGGAGGCCGTAGTTATTCCTGTTCTTAAAATAGGGAAAGACCCAAAACTTACTTGTAGTTATCGACCCATCTCACTCACAAGCTGTCTTAGCAAACTTATGGAGAAGATGATAAGCATCAGACTTATGTGGTATCTGGAATCCAATCATCTCTTGTCATATGCTCAGTCTGGTTTTAGGAGCCACAGGTCTACAATTGACAATCTTTTTCTGCTAGAGAAAGAAATCCAGGATAGTTTTTCCCACAGAAACAACACAGTAGCAGTGTTTTTTGACCTAGAAAAGGCATTTGATACAACCTGGCGCTTCAACATTCTCGACCAACTCCGAAAGTGGGACATGAAGGGAAGACTACCAAATTTCATCGCAAGTTTTCTCAAACAACGTAAATTCCGTGTCAGGAAAGCATCGACTTCCACAGAGCTACATATATTAGAAAACGGAGTACCACAAGGATCTACTCTGAGCGTAATACTTTTTGCTATTGCAGTTAACGGACTTCTAGATAATCTCAATCCAATAGTGGGACGATGTTTATACGTTGATGATTTAATGATCTTCTACTCTGCAACATCTATGGACGACATAGAGCGAACTCTTCAGGAAGCCATAAATAGCCTCTGTAACCGAGCGAAGACTTTAGGGTTCACTTTCTCTGCTGCGAAAACCAAATGTGTTCATTTCTGTCGACTTAGATCAGGTCATAATGATCCGAAATTGAAACTGTCTGAACATGAACTAGTATGCAGCGACTCTGTCAAATTTCTGGGAATGATATTCGATAGAAAATTGAGATGGGACTTACATATGAACGATCTAATACTGAGATGCAAGAAAGCGCTCAATCCACTGAAAGCATTAGCTAGTATTAATTGGGGATGTGACAGAGAAATACTTCTGAGGTTATACAAATCATTTATATTGTCTAAGATTGGCTATGGCTGCCTTGTTTATGACTCAGCACGTGAATCAATACTAAAAAAGTTGGACAGTATACAGTGTCAGGCTTTGAGGATCGCACTGGGAGCATTTCGCACAAGCCCATATCTATCACTCTGCTGTGAAGCTGGAATTCCCCCATTAAAATACAGGAGACTGCAACTACTCACGAGCTATAGCTCAAAATTGGGTGCATTCCCAACCCACCCCAACCACCTACAGATGCTTACAGAAGAGGAGTATGACTACTATGAACGACGGCCAACTATCACTCGTCCTGCTGGAATTAGATTTGTAGAATTCATCAATAAGATTGACTATTCCATTCCAAGGAGCTATACCATAAGACCGTCCGAGGTGCCTCCCTGGGACATTGCCCCCCTTGATATATGTCTCGACCTCCAGAAATATAAAAAAGGTGAATGCAACAGAATCACTATATTCTTATGGAATTCCACAGGATAATTGAAAGTTTCTTAGATTGTCATATTATCTATACAGACGGATCCAAGACCGAAAACGGAGCTGGATGCGCCATATCAAGTTTAGGAATTGTCCATTCATGGACATTACCATGTGAAGCCAGTGTTTATACAACCGAACTCTATGCTATTTTACAAAGTACTGGATACATAGAATTCAACACATATAATAAGTTCGTTGTTTGTACCGACTCTCTGAGTTCTATACAAGCCCTAAAGAATCCATTCAGTAGAGATCCACGGGTACGAATAATACTTGCACGAATACATTGGCTGAGAACTCAAAATAAATCAATAACGTTTCTATCGATTCCTAGTCACTATGGAATAGCTGGTAATGAACTTGTTGACAGTGCTGCCAAAGAAGCTGCTCAAGAGCCTGTTGCTGAGGACATATATATTAGAGTTGATGATATAAGAACCCATTTGAAACACGCTATCTTAGGACAATGACAGATGGAGTGGGATAGTACGGAGTCAAAATTGAAGGAGATTAAGCAGAAAGTTCATCCTTATACACCGCTCCCATACTCATGCAGAAGAGATCAAGTAGTTATTACCCGAGCACGGATAGGACATACTAATTTGACGAACACATTTATGCTGGCAGGAGAGCGGCAGCCCAGATGACATCACTGTAATAGGAGACTTACTATCAAACACATACTCACACAATGCCCAGAACATCAAGCAATCAAACAACGAATTGGAATAACGAACACCTTACAAGCATGCCTGGAAAATAATATGAATAGTGCATCTCGAACACTTTCATTCTTCAAAGAGATTGGAATCTACAAAAGAATATAAAAAAACACATTTTGATGACTGCAATAATATATTAATTGAAATAATAGGGTTGAATATATAAACTGAAATTTAGAAAGAAGAAAAGAAAAAAAAAGAAGAAGGAAAAAAAATGCTGGAAGGCTAATGACCATAGCAGTCGATGCCTCAAAAAAAAAATAATAAATGCCTTTATTATTTTCAAATAACAAAATTACATTTTGTTTAAATTTGATACATGATGTAGCAGTATATACCTATTGAAAATAAAGGGCAGAGTTCATTTTCTGTAATGACACCTAGTTCCATTGCTAAAATGCTCTTCCACTCGATCCATAAAAGAGAGGTAAACATATGTCTGTCAAATATAACTAAATAAATTGAAAAGAAAGAATAAGTGGAGTAACTAATACTGGTATATAAGTATAGCATAATGTGCGTGAGAGAGAAAACAATTAACTATATGATTGTCTCTGAAGTAATATATTTCTAAACTTGACTTTGAAAGTTGAAATATTACATTTTTTTAAGTTTTGACATACAGAGTTATAAATAAAAAATATTTGGTATTGAAAGGATCGTCTAAATAGTTCAGTATTAAATACAGGTGGAGATAGTACACCCTTAAATCTTAGATTTAAATTATGAACATCAGTCGGAAAGGAAATTTTTTGGTGCAAATAAGTAGGAGTTTCAAAGGTTATAATTTGTGAAAAAGGCAAGCTGCATGAAGCATTCTTCTGTTATCCATATTTAACCATCCTATCTCAATTAATTTATGTGATATTTGCTGACGCTTTTTAATACCATATATTAATCTTAAACATGAATTCTGTACTTTCTGTATTTTGTTTTTATAAAGGAGTGTTAAATTTGGACCATACACTAAATCTGCAAAATTAAAATGTGATAAAATAAGACTTTCACACAGAGTTTTTTTAACATGTTGAGGGAGAACATGACGATTTCCATAAACCAGTTTTAATGAGCTGTAAGCACGTTGAATCAATTTATTGATGTGTTTCTCAAATCTCAAATCTGAATCCAGAACGACACCTAAATTCTTAGCATGACTAACCAAGGCTACCTCTTCGTTGTTAATTGTTATATTTATTAACTTTCCTATTTCAGCCTTGTTATACGCGGAGCCGAACAAAATTACATTAGATTTAGAGCAATTAATTAATAAGCAATGATCTGTCGCTAATTTTATGAAAGTTCTTAGTTCTTGATTAATATTTTCGCAGGCATTATCAACGAACACTGAAGGAAAGCTGTAGTATATCTGGGTATCATCTGCGTATACGTTAATTTTACAGGTTTTCAATGATGTTATTAAGTTCATTGTATATATAGAAAACATTAGTGGTCCCAAAATGGATCCCTGAGGAACTCCCGAATTTAAAGTTAAAAATCCCGATTGATCTGAGTCAATTTTGACACATTGTTTACGATTATTTAAATAATTACGCAAAAGGTTGATGGCACTTTCAGAAAATCCTATATAATGTAATATGTTAAGGATCAATTTATGATTTATAGTGTCAAAAGCTCTGCTAAAATCCAACAATGCTAAAATTGTACATTTACCGACATCTATAGCAGAAATAATATCATCAACTAGACTCGTTAAAGCTGTGGTGCAGCTATAACCTTTGCAAAAACCAGATTGAACACTAGGAAGGATTGAATTAATTGAAAAATGTTCTCTTATTTGCTGTTCCATCGCCCTTTCCAGAATCTTAGAAAGCATAGGAAGAATACTTATTCATCTTAGATCTTTGTACTCGCATGGATTTTGATTTTTGGCAACATTTTTACAATAGCTTGCTTCCATACATTGGGACCTACCTGATGGGTTAAACAGAAATTAATTATATGTGTAATGTATGGAACGATCAGAGGACAACATAATTTAATAAGTTTAACATTTAGCCCATCACAACCCATGGCATTTGATTTTATTCTACATATGTTGTTATAAACAAACATATCATCAATTTCTTTAAATGTAAAGATGACGGGAAGGAGACAAAACTGAGAAGATTTTCAGGTGGTGAAACGCGTATGATGGAATTTATTAAAAAATCATTAATTTCATTTGGTTTTCTTAAGCTTTCAGGAATATCACGATTTTTGTCTTTAAGAAAATTATTTGATCTAAGTACCCGCCACAGGCGATTAGAATTAGTATTTTCAAACTGATGTAAAAAATAAGCACGTTTTTCCCTTTTAATAGATTCATTTGTGTAGTTTCTTAAATTTTTATAAAAGTTTAAATGATCATTTGATCGTGTTCTTTTATATCTTCTAAGAGCCCTTTCTCTTTCATTTATCATTAGTTCTATTGCAAAAGTTAACCATGGAGCCTTGTTTTTTGTTATTCTGGAAGTTGTTATAGGTGCGTGTCTATCAAATAAATTATCTAAACAGTATACCAAATATGATACCTTTTCGTCAATACCCTCCTGATCAAATATACGAAAAAATGATATATCTCTCAGGTCATTATAAAATAATTCCTCATTAAAATTTTTGAAACACCTATATGTATGCATTTTGAATTCTTTTATATTTCCTACATTTATTCTACAATACACCAATGAATGGTCTGAGACTTCATTATGAATAACTCCTCTATCTACCACACTATTTTCATCAACTATTATATAATCCAGAAGTGATGTTTGTCGGGTCGGTTCGTCTAAGACTTGGGAAAGTTCAAAATTATCAACAATATTATCAAATTTATGAACAATATTATTCTTGTACAGATAATTTATGTTAAAATCACCTAAGCAAATTAAATTATCAACAGTTGGAAATAGAGAGATTAAACAATCTTCAAATTCATTCAGGAAAGCATTATCTGTTATTACATGAGGTTTGTAAATTACTCCTATGCCAAATACTTTTTTGTTTATAGTTAATTTTATGAATAATTTTTCCCAAATAGTATTATCATTTTTAATAGCCAATTGACAATTATACGATTTTTTTAAATATATGCATAAACCCCTACCTCTTGCATTTCGATCTCCCCTGTATAACATATAATTATTTATTTTTAATAAGTCATCACTATGGTAATGATAAAGCCAAGTTTCACACAACAAAAGAATATCAAATTCATGTTTCTGTAACAATTTTTTTACGTTTGAAAGCGATGGTAAAAGCGAGCGTACATTTAAACAGCCTATGCTAAGACAATCCATTATTCTCTCACCCACAACCTTAAGAAAATACTAAATGTAAATAAATATTTTTTTCTCTATATAATTACCAAAAAATAGACTTTATAACAGTTCTATTAGCAGAACCAGCTATTTATCGTAAAACCGACAGTGATGAGTGTGGACACTCTGCACAATGCATATATTATTTAATCCCAAAAACTTGCAAAATTGGTAATTCTACAGCTAAAAATTTTAAAATTAGAAATTTATATATAAAGAAAGCAATTAGAAATTTGAAAACACAAAAAAATAGAAATCAGAAAATCCACAATTAAATTCAGCAGAATATAAATTCAAGTAATATTTTAGTTAGAATGATGCATCGTCTCACTAATCACTCACTAGGTCAGCTGGCTTCATAATACTGTTTCTATTATGGAACTTAAGGAATATATTTCCATTATTCGACCAAACTTTGCCTCCCTTGTTAACCTTCTGTATTGCATCTTTAAATAGTGCCTGCATATCTGGTGATAAATCCTCTCTAACAACTCTCTTCTGCTTAAATATCAAGTTTTTGACGTGAAGCGTGCTCATCTGAATTAGGATTGGCTTAATTTTATTTTTATCTGGTGATTTCAGTCGATAACAATTATTTACACTTAGATAATTTATAGATAACCGCAGCTTACTATTTATTATTTCTAGTACAGTATCCATACAGTTTTCATTCTGCAGCTCTATAACTCCGTAAAGAATTAAATTTTTAGATCTTCAAGACCTTTCAAATGACTCCTGTTTACTTATTATACACTCACTTTCAAAAGTATTGCACCCCCCCTGTATCTTAGCGAAATATGTAGAAATAATTATTCTATAAAAGTATTTTGCTGATAAGAAGAACTTGTTTACACTATACCTCAAAAAACGTGTTTTGGATCGTGTAAATTCCGATCTGGTAAAAAATTCCTGTTTCTGCTTATCAGTTTATATTGTTAGTTGGTACGAATAAGTTGTATAAACGTTAAAAATGCCTAGAAATGCTTCAATTTGCTCTCGTGATTGAGAAGCACGAAGTCGAGCCATACTACCGCGGCGCTGTTCACGTGCAATTTCTTGTTCTTCTTCACTGTCTGCTTTTGATAGGAGTCGAATTATTGCTCTGTGGCAAGAAGGGTTGTCTCGTCACCAGATAGCCAATAGGCTGAATTTTGTGAGATCTACGGTTAGCAGGACCATTAGACGCTATGAAGAGACTGGGGAAGTGAATAGTAGGCCTCGAACTGGCCGACCTACTGTTAGTACTAGACGAGAAGATAGGTATATTGCTCAATTAGCCCGCAGAGAACGATCAGTCACTGTACCAGTACTAAGATCTCAATTCCAGAGAACGTTTAATCGCGTGATCTCGACCGCAACAATCCGTCGAAGAGTTTTGGCGTCAGGATTGAGGCGCAGAAGGCCTTTAAGGGTGCCTTTGTTAACTGCTCGTCACCGTACCGCTCGATTGCAGTGGGCAAGAGCTCATCAACATTGGTTATTGCCACAATGGAGGAACGTTCTTTTCTCAGATGAGTCCAGGTTTGGATTAGTGAGTGATGACTATCGGGAAAGGGTTTGGAGGGAGACAGGAGGACAAAATAGACTAGCAACTGCCATAGGTGTTGCCCCTTATCGTGGCGGAACGCAAATGTTTTGGGGTGGTATCAGATTTAATGGGAGAACACAACTCCTTCATATTCCAGGAACAATGACCGGTGCATATTACCTGCAAAACATCATTAATGCTATCGTTCAATCATTACGTAATGCAATCGGAGCCCAGTTCATCTTTATGGACGATAATGCCAGACCCCATCGCACCAGAGCCGTTCAACAAGCCTTGGAAAACGGAAACATTGCAAGATTGGAATGGCCGGCAATGTCCCCTGACCTGAATCCCATAGAGCATGTGTGGGATTATGTCTCAAGAGCCATTTTTAACCGAAATAACCCTCCAAGAAACACGCAAGAGCTTATTGTTGCGGTTACAAAGGAATGGGACAATATTCCACAGGCAGTGATTAATAATTTGATTATTGGCATGCATAGACGCGTTGATGCATTGATAAGAAGTAGAGGTGGAAATACTAAGTACTAAATTTATTATAACATTCATCCTTTTTCCGTTTTTTCTGAAAATATTATTTTTGTATTTTCAAATTTTTCCATTTCAATTTTAATTTTCTGTTAAACCAACCTATGTTATTCCAGTAAATAAATTTGTACGATTTTAATGTATGGTTTTAATTAATATTTAACATAATGGGATTAAAATTAAGAAAAAAATAGATATAATCCCAATATAGGGGGGGTGCAAGACTTTTGAAAGTGAGTGTATCTTTAAGCTGTTTATCCTGGACTTTTATTTTCAATTTTAGATTGTTATTCTCATCCTTTAAGTTTTCTATTTCCTTATAATATTTTTTGCCTATTAACTCCATAATGGAATCGGAAATTTGAGACATGAACTCATCAGCAGTAACAAGTTTATTCACTGAATTTTTAACTGCTGAGTGCAGTTCTTCTTTGTTTCTAGTTGAAGTCATTTTTAGGAAATAAAAACTAATAATTTCAACTTACGGGCAATCAAAGCACATGTCCAGTAACCAATCACAAATACATGAACTTGTTCACTCCTTCTGTTAGTTGACTATCCAATAACCAATAATTCAACTTAATAACAAATGCATTTAGCATTTAATGCAGAGCGACTCAAAACGTGTCTAGTCTGCTTGAAACATCGACATATATCTTCTTTGTACGGACCATCCTGCAGCTCTGATATAATAGGCTTAGTGGAGACCTGGATTACCTCTTCCCAAAATAGCTAACCAAAAATTTTAAACAATTATCATACTGACTCATGCCCAGCTTTAAAAGATAAGCAAAAGGGTAGAGGTAGTGGGGGTATCTGAATACTTATATCATAAAACTTTGGTGGTGTGAAATCATTAGATGTAATCGATAGATGTAATATGTGGAATTTTATCAGAATAAATATAAATAATATTTTTATTAGGTATTTTAGGTGTAGTCTACTTAAATCCTGATTTAGATGATCATGTTTGTGTAGAGATGCTTGAGGATACTCTAAAAGAAATATCAAATGACGAGATGATTCTGTATGAGACTTTAATGCGAGAGTAGGTGGTCTAAATGATTTTGATTCAGAAAACGTAATACATATCAATCCCCCGTTAAAACCAAGTAAGTCAAAAGGTTCTCTAGTTAATACTCGAGGAACATTAGTTGTAGAAGCTTTGGAAGATCTGGGGTTTCTCTTGTTAAACGGTAGGTTTGAGGATTATGAAGGTGCTTATACATACATTGGGCGGTCAGGACGAAATACAATAGATCTGGTCTGGATAAGAGTTAGTAGTGTAGGCCTAATTTCCAGTTTCTATATTAACAAAAACCTGTTTTCGGATCATCTGAGTTGCACTGTAAAGACAGAAAACGCATATTTTGTGGGGTCTAATAAACAATCAGAATATCATAGCTATAAAGAAACAATAAGGTGGGATCCTGCCAAAACACAACCATATAAAAATATAGTATCTATCTTTGAAATACATTCAGTACGTTCAAGTTCTATTAATATAATGGACAATCAAATAAATGAGGCAACCAAGCTAACAGCAAAAATTTTAGGTATGGAAAAAAACCGTAACAATACTAATCATATGTTCTCAAAGTCAAAACCATGGTTTGATAACTTTTGCAAGGATGCAAAGAAAAAGTTAAACATGTCAAAAAACTATTAAAAAACTCTAACTTTGAACAGAATGTACTAATATCATATAGTGAAATTAAAAAAAAAGAGTATAAACAATTTATTAAAAAAAAATAGCTTACGAAAACGTTACAATGAATAAATTTAATAATATCAGCAACCCCTCCGAATTTTGGTAACTTCTAAAAACTAGAAGAATTAAAAATAGAGGTCCCACAATTGATACCGTCACAATGATTGAGTTTTACAAAATGTTTTATGGTACGCACTTACATATAGATTCACATTATTTTGGCGTTATCCACCCTTATCTAGATATAAACTTTTCCACTAATGAAATTTTTGGATTCTTAAACTCAGCTAAAAATAATAAATCACCCGGTGTAGACAACATTAGCAACGAACTCTTCAAAAACCTTCCTTTGGATTGGATAATACACCTGAAAACATTCTTCAACAAAACTTTAAACGAAGAACAAATACCACCCACATGGTCAGATGTTAAAATGATCCACTTCCACAAAAGCGGCGATATTAAAAACCCTAACAATTACCGCAACATTGCACTTTTGAATCGCAAAACTAAGCTCTTTACCCACTTAATTAATACGAGACTACTTTACTTTGTTGAGAATAATGAAATATTACCAGAGTGCCAAAGCGGCTTCCGTAGAACACGCAACTGCGAAGACAACATATTTGTGCTCTACGCTATAATTAACAATTACCTTCGTCTCCCCTCAAGAAAATTATATACTCTATTTGTAGATTTTAGAAAAGCTTTTGATTCGTTAGACCATCATATACTCTGGGAAAAATTATATTCAAATGGAATAAGTGCAAAAATTACTAGAATACTAAAAGTAATATACAACCAAGCAGCACTGTTTATAGAACAAGAAGGTAGCAGTTCAGAGAGAGTACAAATAACCCAAGGTGTTTTACAAGGGGACCCGCTCAGCCCACTACTATTCGCGATATTTATTTCAGATATTGATAGTTATTTTCAGAACCATGGCAGTAAGGGAGTTACTCTGGATGAAGGGGATAACATACGGATGTTGTTATACGCTGACGATCTGGTACTGTTTGAAGAGTCACAAATACAAATGGAAAAGAACCTGAGGATTTTAGATTCAAGCTTCAGGTAAACACAGAAAAAATCAAACTAGTTATATTCCGAATGAGCCCCAATATTGGAAAATAACCCACGTTTTCATACCTTAACAACCCAATAGAAATCTCAAACACTTATGAATATTTGGGTGTGGTCTATACTTTCAATGGACTGTTTCTAAATAATTTTAAATCACGAGAACGAAAAGCAAGAATTAATCAAGGTACTGTACTTTCAACTATAAACTCGCAAAAATGATCTTCTCTTCTGTCTATTAAGACTCTGTATAACAATGTTGTCATACCCACTTTCACATATGCCAGTAATATATGGGGTCTGCGTTATCTAGATCAAACTGAGAAAATACAGACGTCTTTTTGGAAAAATCTCCTATTCCCCCAGAGAACTACTGCCGCTTATATAATAAGAGTCGAAGCCAATCTATGCTGGCTAAAATATTATCTAATAAAACAAGCAATTGAATACTTCATCAGGGTAAAATCTCAAAATCACACCAGGTACCCTTATAGAGCATTATTTCGACTAATAGAATTGTATAACTCTGGATACGGTCATCACAAATACAATTGGTTTGTTCAGTTAATTAATGTTATCAGTAGTTATTGTCCATATAATGTTGGTCTTAACACTGACTCCATCAATGAAAATTTTAAACATATATTAGCCGAACATCTAGCTAAAAACATGCAAAATGATTGGAATAAAATATTACTTAGTAATACATATAAATTCTTGCTGCAAAATAATAATAATTACAATTATTTAAGTGGACAGTCACCGCTTTATATTAAAAGATTGACAGCCCAACTGCGCACAGCTAATTCACAATATTTATACCTATATGTGAATAACTCATCTCACACAATAAAAACCGACCAGATGTGTCCAATATGTAACCAGCAGACCAATGAAAGCCTAGAACATATCATATTTGACTGCCCAATGTATGCTGGATTAAGAAATACAGTCATAGGAACACGATAGCATTCAGACGATCTAGATTGCTTCTTTAATGCAAACGACCTCTTATTATTGAAGCAATTTCATAGTTTTATCAGCGGAGCAATGAAAATTAAGATCATTCATTATTAATGATTAGCTGTTTGGGAAACGACCCAAACAAAGGAAAAAATATAACATATTTTTTACCAAATAAAATTAAGTACGGCACTATCTTTTCTTACAATGCATTAACGTCAAACATATATAATAATAATAATATAATAATAATATATAATAATAATAAGTTTATTCATCATCATAAACAATTACAAAATAATTATAGAAACAGGATTACAAAGACAAAATAAAATAATTTTATGAAAATATATCTGGCTGACAAACAAACCGATTTACCCACTAAGGCAATGCCTGAGTGTGGGGAAACTAAGGCATGGTTAGCTCGGTGTTCGTAACAGTAAGTACATACAATGAGTAAAACAAACAGTGTCAAATAAAAAAACAAAACAGACAAGAAAAGTGACAGATACAATTTGAAAATGTAAAAATCCCAGAGATTACGATTTGAAAACATTGAACAAAAAGACTAAAACTAAAATATGACGAAAATAAATACATTTAATAATTTTACATTACAATATTTTCAACTCATATTAGGTTCATACCACCAACCGTACAACATACAGTTAATCCTAGTTGGCTGATACGTCAAATCAATACATTTTATGATTTGACTGGTCAAACAAGGAAAATGGCAGCTGTCAATTTTTCGTCACTTCCGCCTTCTCCTTGATATGAGATTCTCTCGTAGCGACACATCGTTTTTTTGTAGTAAGGTATAGGAATCAAGCAAGGCACAGCCCTTATTTTTAATACCAGGCAGTAGGCCACATGGTGTTATATTAGTCCACAGCGACATATTCATAGTACAATTTAAGTGTTAGTTCAACAAGAACTAAATTGATACTCGACCCAAGGATATTTTTTACATCAACATTATAGGTTTTTAAGGCTGTTTACAACAGCCTAGACCTTTTAAGTTTATGAAAAGCGCACAGCCACACATGTTTAGCTTTAAATAGTGAATCAAGTGATACCTGCAAAGGGTGAAAATTGGTAAAAATCGCATGTTTTTAAAAAGAGGCGAATAAGGTTCTGAATTGCATGACGGCGTCCATTTTGTAAACTGCTAGTCATCATTTGACAGTTGGAAATTGGACCTTTTATGGTGCAAATAGGCCAAGTTAGGAGCTTGGTATAGTGCATCCGGGCCAAATGGCATAAAACAGGTGAATTCTTTTCAATTTTTATGACATACGAGTTAACCTCAAATTTAGACTATAAACATTCAAAATGAATTTATAAAAGACTTATAAATTAGTCTTACACAACAAATGTTTAACGTTTTAATTTTATAAAGACAGTAATTGCTTCATAAAATAAGTGAATATAAACGTAGTATATAACTTCTATATATGTATCATATATATCAGGCTAGGGACACTGCAGACCGTGCCATCTATAGAGCCCGTCGAGTAACTAAAATCGGTAGATAATTCCAAAAAATTAACGAAAACTGTAACGTCGTTAGTAATCAAATTTTATTGATTTTTATAACTGCGTATGCGCGATATCATATTGCTCGTCCCCATCCCCACATGTTATATGTTATACTGTTATCATTTCTTAGTTCAAGTGTAGAGGTTATTTTAAGGTTACGGTATTTTGGTGTATTTTTTAATTGCTATAGTGTAATATTTATCTGTTGTTTCGTTGCTTTATTGTTATTAATTGAAAAGACAATGTCAAAGTGTATTCTGAAGGGGTAAGTTTCATTAAAAAAATTTGAGCATTTTTTCTTTCACAATTAACAACCATTATCTTCATTTTTATAGAACACAGAGAATTTTTACTAATTTGATCGACAACTTTAGAGATCACGGTTAATCTTTACATTAGCTAAACTGAAAATTGCTGCATTAGTAAAGTAAATATTTCTTTTCACAGTTGTGTTCCTCCAACCCAGGAAGATAAAATTAATATGGCTGAAAAGCAGTGGTAATAAATCATTAAATTTGTCGACGAAAAAACGATGGAGGATATGATCCCTTCATTTTCAAAAACAGTGTTTCTTTAGATTTGAGAAAGACGAAGAGAGGTTATTAAGACAGTTTGATTTGCCTTCCCATATGAGTGGAAGTTAACAAAAATTGATGGTAAGTTTTATTGTATCCAATATAGCCTGCTATAATTTTGGACATTTTAAAATGTAAATTGGTGAACGAAAAGACGAGTACTGAGTGTGTAATTTTATTAAAATTCCAGGTAAGCGCTTTCATCCATTAGGCCATTCTGGAAGGTCTCGTCAAGAAAAAAATATACAGAAAGTGTCAAAAAACATCAAACCCAGTAACTGCTTCATAGAATGAAATAAAATGTTTGATGTTACATCATTATTTAACTAAAATTTGTTAAAATTACTCTATAAAGAGTATGTACAATTGTAATTCACATAACGAAACGTCTAATTTGATTACCAACTAAATGATATGTGTGCACACCCTCTTTATAGGGTAATTTTAACAAATTTTACTTAAATAATGATGTAACATCAAACATTTTATTTCATTGTGTGTACATTGTACCTGTTGTATGTTTTTCTCTTGTCGACAGCTTTGAGAATGACCTAATGGCTGAAGGCGCTTAGCTGGCATTTTAATCAAATGACATACTCAGTACTCGTCTTTTCATTCACTGAATTTATATCTAGTGTGTACACCATACTCAGACAATTCCATTTTAAAATGTATCCATTGACAAAATAATAATCTGGGTTTTATTTTATGTTATAGCTATATTCCCTCTACCAGCTATGGGATGGAAGGTATTGATCCCTTGCCGATTTTCATATATAGCCCATGGTGTGACAATTTATGGGAAATGAAAGTGAGTATTAACTTTTGTTGAGGCATTACGTCTAAGTATTTGGTCTAGCGGTAACCAAAAATCCAAAATATCCAATAAAGACAAAAAATAAAAAAAATAGCTAAAAATCAAGAATTCTTAAAAAAAACGAAAGCTTCAAAAAAAGGAATCAAAAAAACCAAACAAATGTATACATTCAAACATTTTTTGATATTTTTTTGGCTTAGTACAAAAACATGTGTAAACTTATTATATCGATAGTAAGCGCATTTTGTTTTCTTTTGTTGACATAAATTTTCAAACATATTTGTGTGTTTACTTATTTATTGTTGTTATTTTGTGTGTTTACTTGTAGAGCCTCAACCAGAAACGAGAAAGGATTCCATGAGACGGTGGGATTTTTAAGAGCCCTTAAGAAACATTTTAACAATCGTAGACTGCCAGGAGCTGCAGAGTAACTTAAACTGCCCTATGCAATGGTTTCATAAGAACGGAATGCTTTTAAATGTAGAAATATACAAATATGCAATATACTAGGTTTAAGCTTGTGTTATAAACCTATTTAATACTTCCAGTAAAGAAATAAAGATGTGTTTTAAGTGGAAATGAAATGTTAGGTATATTATTTTAAATGTTGTACAGTCCCAAGTGCTGTTTAGAACTCTTATATGTAATTACTTGGCAACTTGCATTTACAGAGCTGGGCAGTATTTAACAACTTTTCCTATAAAAATATTTTAATTACTTTTGTTCTAATATTCACAGTAATTATACTCAAATGTTTTCTTTCACAGAAAGTTGCCAAAAATACTAGTTAAAAACTTATTGCTAACACTTTTTTTGATTAGGTAAGTAACAGTTATACTCCTGCAGTTTGTCCAGCTTTGTATGTTTATACGAGTGTAATAATAAATTAATATAAACTTATCATACATAATTTTCTACTTTTATTTTGATTTAACATCATTTGAAAATCTAATGATACTCCAATCTACAATGTATGTTACTCAAATTATTTTTTAATTATTGCATGGTTTTTACACTATAATTTATTTGTTGTCATTATGTTTGTTAAGAAAAGTACTTTGTGAAAGAAATTATTTGTTGTGTATTTTTATACCAAAATAAATAAATTGTTTATATGATTATTGTTTTATTTTTTCCAATTTAATTAACCATTTATGGTCCATCATTTGATATTTCATTTAATTTAACTCAACATCTAATCATTATTTGGTTAATGGAGTTAAATTGAATGAAATGTCAAATGATGGACTATGAATGGCTATTTTGAAATAAAATAATTAGAATACAGTATATTTGAATATACCGCCAATCCGCCAAAACCTAAAGTTACAGAAATCATCACTCAGTTGTTTACTCGACGGGCTCTTTAGATGGCGCCACAATCAGTGTCTCATCTATCTGTGGGTTATCTGTGATATATATGATCCATCGAATTAATTAGTTAACGTAGAAATTGTCCATTTTTTTACATTTGTTTTAGATTTGAATAAATTTAGTGTGTTAAGTTAGCTTATTCGTATTATTTACAAGTACTATAGTTTTAATACCTACAATTTAAATCCAATTATCTATGGAGCTCTCTAAATAGAGCTATTTCAGTTTTAATGAGCTAGTCCCCTAGCCAAGTTTATTAGTTAAACCTACTGAAAGTGGTATCAAGAGGAAAAGCGAACCCCCTTTTGATCCAATTAGATATACACAGTATCTCTACATAAACAACTTATAGTATAGGATTAGTTGTGGGCGTTATCTGTTTATCTTGTATTTTTTTTCTCTTCTCTATTGCTGGACTATGCTGGATTATGTGTTGTGCGCTGTCTTTAAAAACATATAAATTCTATATCATTGTTTCTTGTAATACCATTTATTAATCATGTTAGTTTAGGAGTATATACGTAATTTATATTTATTATATAACCGGCTCCTTGTTCATGTACTTTGTATAAAAGAACAATAAACTATTCTATTCTTGTACGGACCATACGGTTGTCTACCTACGTAGACCTCCATATTACTGGTATAGAACATTTTGGCGTAACAAAGTGCAAAAATTTGGTTTCGACGGTATGTATTGCCGAAAACTACATCGGCCCCTATATAGATCATCAAATCGTAGGTACCGTAATAGAAATCTGAATCTGCTTACACTCATTGTCAATGAGAAATGCTTCGATTCCTGTATCATCGGTCTTTCAGAGATCTTCAGTATTGAGACGATTTGATTTACGAATTCTCGCAATATAATGGCCAAGTAATGCTTTAATTTCTGGAACATTAGTTGGTTTGTGGTCCCTCTTTCGGTTGGGTCTATTGGTTTGTGTCCGTAACTATAGTATTAAGAATTTCATTACTAAAAAATGTGTGCCATATATCTTTACCGATAAAAAAGGGTTCATTTTTATCAATAAAATCATCATCGTTTTTATCTTCTTGTTCATACTCCGTTTCATCAAAGTCCTATTCACTGTTTGAATCTTCAGTTCGTTCCTCAACTTCACTTTCAATTCGCCCGTCGCACTTTCTGAGCATGTTTCAACCTCTTCCAAAAGTTGTCGAAGCCGGTTCTGTTCTCTTTCATAACTATACATGATCTGTACAAAACATTACATTACTTTAAGGACAAATCTGATAATATATTAATCTATTTTACCTGATTCTTCAAATTGTGCCTTGGAAAATAAATACAACTTGAGTAGACGCGTCGGACTGACAGTCCGAAAATTGCAATATCTCTTACATGACCGAACGCTGAGCTATGCGGTTCAAGACTAGTGTAGTGTACACAACAACGTTTCAAACAGATATCAAAAATCTAGCCAGAGTAACGTATCTCAAATAAAAGTTATCAGCGCATTATTGGTAGATCGGACTCTCAGTCCGGGCGCGTCGATAGCAGGGTTAAATTATACAAAGTCCGGACTTTAATCCCATGGAACATATGTGTGACTCTGTCAAAAATAATTTCATTAACCGCCTATTGCTATCGTGTTGGCTGTCATTAGAATTACAGGATATTCCGCAAGCTTTTATTGAACGTCTCGCAAGAAGCACGCCATGACCCATAAATGCAGTGATATAAAGAAAAAGACGGCCTACCCCAGTGCTTGCAAAGCAATAATAAAATAATTAATTAATTTATGTACTCAATCAAGAAATCTTCTACATCTGATATTATTTAAGTACCAAAGGTCATAAGACAATAACAATTTCTTTTCATTAAATATATACAAGGCAGTGAATATTATAATTAAAATGGCATATATACCAATGAAGATTTGTTACCTCTGGCCAATAGAGTATTATGCGTTTTCCATTGGTACGCACTAAGTTTGTACCCAGTTCGACCGTACTCTATACCAGTGCACCGAAATTTTGCACTGAGTGCAGGTTCAATGGAACAAAGAAAAGTTGTCATTTGTCAAAACAATTTGGTTGTTGTACCACAGAACACCCTGTTGTACACAATATAATATATAACCCCTTTGTTGTGTTTTTGATTTTATTTATGTTTTATAGTTAAAATGGAAGAACAATAACTTTTAAAATAAATAATGAAAATGTTACATTAACACTTCCCAATGATGATCAACAAGTCATTTGTAGACTAAGAAGTAAGTAGGTAATAAAATAAACGGTTTTAAAGATTAAAACTAACTTTTCCATATGTGGCCCTGAATAATATTCCCAATGATGATCAACAAGTCATTTGTAGACTAAGAAGTAAGTAGGTAATAAAATAAACGGTTTTAAAGATTAAAACTAACTTTTCCATATGTGGCCCTGAATAATATTCTATCATAAAATTGTCACTTGTATACACTTCGGGAGATGCATCGTGCTAACAAACCGACATTTATCCAAAAATAACCAAAAATGTAGTATATCTGGATTTATAGGACCCGCTGTACTCGCTCTAGTCATCTTAAAATCAAAAGGGTGCATCTGTGAGACACCTTGAACAATATTCAATCATAAAATTGGTCACTTGTATACACTCTGGAGGCTGTATCTTGCTAACAAACTGAAAATTCTCCAAAAATGACAAATATTTGGTACTTCAAGTACCATATAACCCGTTGTACTGGCTTTTGTGAGCTAAATATCAATAGGATTCATATTTGAGATGATCTGAATAATATCCAATCATAAAATTGGTCACTTGTATACACTCTGGAGGCTGTATCTTGCTAACAAACTGAAAATTCTCCAAAAATGACAAATATTTGGTACTTAAAGTACTATAGCACCTGTTGTACTGGCTCTGGTGAGCTGAAAATCAATAGGGTTCATCTGTGAGATGTTCTGATTAATATTCAATCATAAAATTGGTGACTTGTTGAACTCCGGAGGCTGTATCGTGCTAACAAACTGAAATTTCTCAAAAAAGACTAAAATGTCGGACTTCTAGTACTATAGCACCCATTGTGCTGGCTCCGGTGAGCTGAAAATCAATAGGGTTCATCCGTGACATGTCCTTAACAATATTCAATCATAAAATTGGTGACTTGTTGCACTCCGGAGGCTGTATAGTGCTAACAAGACATGTAACGAAAAGTGGCCGACGACAACAACATACACACCGGATTTTTTTTCTAAAAACCGTTTTTTTGGGTTGTTGTTGATGGAAAACGTAAAAATAACTCAAAAAAAATTTCAAATTTCCAACTTTTTTTTGGGTAAACCAATACTTTTCTCGCATATTAGGTTATGCGGAAAAGTAAAATATCGCTAAATGAAATACAAACTGTTATGCTATTTAGGGGAAGATGAGTTTGCTGTTAAATATGTAGTTAATCTTCTCAACAATGGTTATTTGACATTAGCAGAGCCGCTGCAGGAGGTTCACAGATTAGATGATGACAGTTATTCAGAATTTAATTTTTGAATATCACAAAGACTAGAAATACTGTATTTTTTATAGGGAAACTCTCTTGTATTCATCAGATGCTGTTGTATATGCTGAAAATCAAGAGAATAATATAGAAGAAAATCTAGAAAATATCCAAAAAGCAGGTATGTGCAGTTTATGCATCCAGTATCTTAACAAACTATCTAGTTATTTTATTATTTAACATTAAAAATAATGAGAAATTTTTCATTGAAAGCACATTGAAAGATTATTCATTGCCTAAAATAATTGGATACTTCCAATCACTGGTTCAGTATTTGCATAATACCGTACTTTATACTATACTATTAAGTGGAAAATAAATAATTTTGACCTAAATACTTGTGTAGAAGTGGTGGTAATAGTATTAAAAACCCAATATTCATCATTTTTCAATTTCAATAAAAAATGCAACTTATAATTAACCTCTTTTTAGAATGGACAGAGGCTGAAACAAAACTCTTATTGGATTTATATCAAGAAAACATGCCCCCGGTAAGGCCTGTGAAAAGATACAAAACTAAAAACATATGTGACAGGATATTAGTAATAAGATAAATAATTAATTTAAAATCAATAGGAGTGCAACTCAGGTAGAAAACCGATACAAGACTGTATTAAAAAGAAAAAAGACAGCCGTTGAAAACAATAGACAGTCAGGCTCTTTGCGTCAAACTGTACCATATGAATTTGAATTGAACAAAATCAGTGCACTGGATGACAGCATTGAACCAGAGGTACTGGGTAGTGCTTCAGTAGTTCGGATTTTAAAGGGAAATCATAATAGTATACGTTTTGATACAGATATGCCTAAGACATCATTAAGTTCATTTAGTACAAGACAACATATTGATGTAGATAGTCCGCCCAGTACGTTAAAGCAAGAGGTTCATCTAATACCACAAGACCTGTACTGAAACCCAGAAAAAGGGAATCAATATCTCAAGTTTTAACACTTATTCAGAAAGAAAAACAAGAATCTAGAGAAAGGCACCACAAGGAGAAGCTTGAGCTGATAAGCGAGCTGTTTAAAAAATAGAATAATTGGAAACCAAAAATTAGAGGCTGTTATGAATTTTATAATACAAACTTACTTTGTGTATTCAGAATGGAACGTTTTTTTATTTTAAGAATGACTTCTAATTTTATTTATTGTTTTATAGTACACACTGTTTTCAGTATGTTTATATTGAGAGTGGAATGTTTTTTATTTTAAGAATGACTTTTATTGTTTTACAGTACCATCTTTAGTACTTTATTATTTATCTTCGTTTATTTACAATGTTTTTTAATTTTAAGAATAACTCCTTAGTTTTTAACTTTTATTTTTCATTATATTCTAAGAATGCAATAAAATGTTTTATTTTGAGATATTATTTTATACTAAAATAAACCTTTACAAAAACTATTCAGACGATCCAAATTATAAATTTAAAACTAAATAAGTTCGAATTTTTTTTTCCTTTAACCAGTACTTCCAGTTTCAATCCACGTAATGTAGATATTCGCTTAGCCTATTACGTTTTTCTTCTCCCATATGTTTCAACCGCAATTCAGAATCAGTTTCTGTGGGAGCACCATTGTCAATATCATCATTAGCTACTTCCTCTTCATCCAAAATGTCATTATTCTATGCATTTATTATGTAGAATACAACAGGAAATTATAAATTGAGTCATCTAGGGGACAATATGCATGTCTAACTGGAGCAATTGCCTAAATCGACCCTTCAAAATTCCAAAGGTGTTTTCAATCAACATCCTTGTTGAGCTCAATTTCCCGTTGAATGAATGCTGCCTTTGCCCTATGTTACCACAATCTCTGTATGGAACAAGTAACCATTTTCGGATTGGGTAACCATTATCTCCTAACAGGTGGTAATGATTTTCACATAATTCAGGAAGTCTCTTGGATATATAAGACAATTTTAAAACCCGTGAATCATGAATTTTTCCTGGAACTCCAGTAAAAATATCTATGAATCTTCTCTTGAAATCACATATGCCCTGTAAATTGATTGATGGGATGTCATGTCTGTTGACATAAATTGACTTCACCTTGTGAGCTGGTGTTCTGATTCTCACGGAAGTTCCATCAATACATCCTATAACTCCAGGAAATCCAGGTACCTGCAAAAAATAAAATAAATCTGATAACTACAATAAATGTTTGGCACTCAGAATGTTTAGTTTATTTTTATTAACAATGTACTCACATTTTGGAATTCATCAGCCATTTGTTGTTTTTCCTCACCACTGTTTGGCATTTTTATTACCGAGGTACCTATGCTTAGAAGAAAATCCATTACCCTTTGGCTGACCCTAACAAGGGAAGAAATGGTCATTCCAAAACGCTCAGCAGTAGCACGTAGTGAGCACTTGTTACCTGCAAACCTAAGTAGAATAATTAAATATAAAATAATTTGAGTGATATTATAACATGAATCATTACATACCACAAAAAAGAAAGTATGTGGCTTGAGGCAGTGATCTGTTGTCTGCCTCCATGTTTATCATTTTTAGGATGAAATGTTGAGTTTTCAAATTTTGTAATAAGCATATTTGCAGTTTCCGGGAGAAGTCTGAAATGGTCATTAAACTAAAAAGAAATTAACGATAGAAGATGTAATTTTAAGAAAATCATACTTTCTCCTTTCTCACCTGTTTTTCGTTCATTAAGTTTACAACATCATTAATATAGTCCTGAATTTTTGGAACAGATGTTCGTTTCTTAATTACTTCTTCTATAATTTCTATGACGCTATCATCCGAAAATGACGATGATAATAACAAATAGGCTGCTTTTCGTTCCTATTCGAACCGTTCTTCATTCCCCGCCATTTTCCGTGGTTTTGCACTATTGCACTATACTCAAAACTACCTCCTGAGCAGGTGCCGAAAAAACTACACTTAGTGCAACCAATGGAACACAAATATTGCACTCGGTTCAGTTTCAGTGCATCCTAGTTTTGTCAATGGAAAACGCCATAAGTGTTCGTTTAGGTGCATTCATGTGTGTTTCATTATTCACGCAACTCCAACAGAAACATGTTAAACAAAATGGTAAGCCAAATTTTTAATGTAACTTTACTTCATTTCATCTTTAATATTGTGTACACTTAGTTTTAATACTAGATTAGTTTTATAATTAACCACAAGCACGTAATTATTACGAGCCTAAAATGGGGAACATTTTTTGGTTAGAATTAATAAAATAGAAAACTATTCCATATTAATCCAACTTACTTAAACACACTGTATAATAATATTTAATTTAAATAAAAACGTACTTTATGTACAATATGCAAAAATATGTAGCCTAAATACCAACTTAGATGTAGCCTAAACATAAAGATTAAATTAGTTATTTCATGAAAATATATTTACTACTACCTAACCTAACTACTATGGATATTATAATGTTTTTTTACTTTGTGTCCGAATTATAACCCCGTTCTTGTATTATACTTATGTTTTTACACACACGTTCGTGCACCAATTACTACTTGTGAATATTAACAATAAAAATTAAGTAATTACCGCAGATTGAATAATGTTGAAAATTTAAATGAATGTGAACTTCGAAAAATTGGAAGTTTTTTTAAATCAATTCAAAGAACCATTCGACTATATTATTTTACCAGAAACGTGGAAAATTCACACCAAGCATTTTTTCGATTTAGATGGATATGAGTCAGTCTATAATCAGGGAAAAATAAACCAAAATGATGGCGTTATAGTTTATATAAGGAACACTAGGAAATATGAAACAAACATCGTTAAGTTAGGTCCGTGCAAATTAATTGAAGTTTTTAACGATATGGGCGAATTTATAAAAATTGCCTGTATTTACAGGCCTCGATCCACCAACGAAAATAAATTCGTTTTGGAACTCCAGAACTACCTGGGTCAACAAGGGTACAATGAACATTACTTCGCAATATTAGGCGATATAAATTTCACATCGACAGTAAATATCAGTACAAGGACACAAGATGAATCGACTACATGCATCGACCATATATTTGTTAGGGCTCAAGATGGCGATTTAGAAAACAAATGTTCTGCTTTTGTTTTAGATAGTCACATATCCGACCACAATGCCATTATAATGTTTTTAAAACCGACAAATGAAAATGTTCAAACTGAAAACCATCATCAGGCCATCATCTCAAAACGTATCTATAATATAAAAATGAATCGCAAAATGTGTTGGTAAGCGCATAACTCAACAACGCCTCGACCAATTTGGCCAAATCTTTTTTTAAAATGTTCGTTGAAGTTCAAGGATGGTTTTTACGGCGAGAAAAATTAGAATTATTGCTGGAAAAACCCTAAAAATAGCCCTTTTCTTTTTCCCATACAAATGATTTGTAACTAAAACGTAGTCAATTTGAGCTTCATTGCTATGGTATAAAGTTCATATTAAATTACAAGCACTCACTGTTGTCTAAGCAATGTAGGTGTGTTCCTAACGTCAAAGATCATATCTATCAAAACAATGTGCGTGTGTGCGTTGGAGCACAGAATACATAGTTGGAGGAGTTTAATTGTCAACTGATACACGAAACAAATTCAAATATCGTGTTTTGTGCAGAGTGTTTACTTAGTTAGTGTTTGTTTAGTTCGTGATTAGTGAAAAAATAATTTATATTTGATATGCCTCCTATAAGACGAAGCAATTTAGGTAGAAGAACCAGAAATGCTACAAACCAAGCTATTTACCGATCTAATCGTACTGCACAAGAACGTGACGACGAAAATGAACGTGAAAGAATTCGGATATCACAAACGCGTGAAGCGAGAGGGCGACATTCAACTAATAATCGCGCAAGTTTGAATCGAGCTGCTTTCAGTTACGATGTGTCAATTGACTACAGTAACTACCAATGTGTTGTTATTGGTTCTATGAACTCGGTTTGCTCACACTGTAAGGCATTAAAATACAAAAACGAAGCCAATGGATTGTGTTGCGCAAATGGTAAAGTAAAATTGATACCATTGGATCCACCACCAGAACCATTGTACTCATTGGTTTCAGGAATAGGAACAGATTCTATACACTTTTTGACACATATCCAACAATATAACAACTGCTTTCAAATGACTTCATTTGGGGCAACAAATGTAGTTCGGGAAAATTTTATGCCAACTTTCAAGGTATGTATTATAGCAGTTACTCATAATTATTTTAGCGAACAAAATTTTCTGTCAGCAAAGTTAAGATGTGTCACTAATCTTCAATTTCTTAATCACTAATATATCACTTAGTCATCATATTATATGGTGATTCAGTTTCAGTGACACTTTTATTATATTTTATATTTGATAGATATTAGTTAAAACTAAATATATACTTTTTAAGATCAAATATTATTTAAGTTTGATCACTGACAATCCATTAATTTATACCACACCATAATATTTTTTTTTATTTACAGATACAAGGGCAAATATATCACAGAGCAGGTTCACTGTTACCAGTGTCAGATAGCGACAACAAATTCCTGCAAATTTATTTTATGGGCAATTCACCACAAGAAATTGATCTGCGTTGTGCACATAACAATTTAGTAAAGAGGTCTATTGTATAACAATTACAAACTTTATTTCATCAACACAATCAATTGATTATATTGTTTAAAACTGCCCTGGATCTGATGCCATCCGATAATCACAAAATTGTAATCAGAGCTGATAAAACACCTGCAGGTCAACATACAAGACGTTTTAATGCACCAACTATTGATGAAGTTGCTATCGTTGTAGTTGGAGAAAACTTGGAATCCCGTGATATTGTTTTACATCGTCGGAATGATCAATTACAACGTATAAAGGAAACACACCGCTCATATGATGCACTGCAATATCCCATTATATTTTGGCAAGGTGAAGATGGCTACAATTTCTCAATAAAAATGATAAATCCCATTACAGGTAACTAAAATATTAGTTTAGCTATGGCGATAATATCTCAGTCATTATATTATGTATTTTAATTTTATATTTGAATGTTATTAAAACAAAATATATTTACAGGTTCTGAAACCAACAAAAAAGTCAGTTCAATGAACTATTATTCATACCGCCTAATGATTCGGGAAAATGAAGAAAATCACATATTGAAATGTCGGCGATTATATCACAAATATGTTGTAGACATGTATGTTGAAATTGAAACGGAGAGATTAACATTCATCAGGTTGAATCAAACCAAACTCCGATCTGAAGAGTATATTCACCTTCGAGATGCGATTAATACTGATGGAAATGCACAGAATGTCGGTCGGATGACTATTCTTCCAGCAACATACATCGGAAGCCCTCGGCATATGCACGAATATGCTCAAGATGCCATGTCGTATGTTCGTCATTATGGTACAGCAGATTTGTTCATCACATTTACATGCAATCCGCAATGGATAGAAAAAAACTGCCACATTACAAATCTTTTTGACAGGACGAAGTCTGTCGGGTCAGCTAGTTAATTATAAAAAATTAAAAAGAAACTTAACAGAATTAAATTGGAATACTTTGTACGAAATGAATGACCCTGTACTTGCTAATTCATTTTTCTCAACAAAAATCTCTGAAATTATAAAAGACAGCACTGTGACATTCAAGAAAAACAAATTAAACAAAAAAAGATTGGATTACAAAAGGAATTATGAATTCAATTATCAGTAGAGACCGCTTATTCAAATGATAGCAAAAGAACATAAACAACATTGAACTCAAACAGAGATTTATTACTCATAGGAATAAACTCAATACATTAATAAAAATAACAAAACAAAATTATCATAGTGCTGAAATCGAAAAAAGTAAACATAATGCCAACCAGCTATGGAAAGTTGTCAATTGTATAACAGGACACAAAAATAAAAGTACTGTTATAATAGTCCCAGACCTGGATACATAAAACAGCATCGATATGGTACACGACGTTTGAGCTTGGAAACGGGGGGCCCGTAATTAGTACATCCCCAAACGGCATTTCTGGCACTCTGTACAGGTCGGATATGGAAATGCCAGCCGGTTTTCCCGGGCGAAAAAATGGGTTGGAAAACCTCATATGGTACACGAGTGAAAACTCTTGGATCGTGGGGTCCGAACCTCAAATGAGAACGCTATAATAACGCCAGAAGTTTTGAAGGTCGGAAAAGCCTCGCCAGAAGTGACCGAAAGTGCCGGAAAATTCGTCCGAAAAACCCGATGTGGTACACGAGTGAAACCTTGTGGAAAGTGAGGCCGGACTTTCAACTAGTAGCGGTGTAATAGCGCCAGAAGTTTTGTAGGTCGGGAAACCCTCGCCAGAAGCGACCGAAAGTGCCGGAAAATTCATCCGAAAAACCTTACGTGGTACACGCGTCAAACTTTTTAACTTGACTTTTGGGGTCTTTACTAAGAGTGGTGTAATAACGCCAGAAGTTTTAAGGGTCGGAAAACCTCCGAAAAAAATAAGGAAAATCGACGTACTTGTGAAAATGAAAATTTTTCGCTTTCGTCTCAAATGAAAATAATTTTTGTTGGCTTCCTTGAAAATATCTGTTTGCGCTACTCAAAATTAAAAAAAAATGATTAGGAAACGATGAAAACTCGGGTGAAAATTTTTAGGGCGGGTCGTACAGCGAGGGTCATTCTCTACCTGTGAAAGGCTACAGAAATTAAAAGTTTTCGCTCGTAGCCTTACTTCCTTTGCGAATCAATGACGGATTTTTTTTTCTAATCATAACATTTTGAATTTGCTATCCAGGAAATTCTATACAATTATATATTGTTTATACAGCTCAAATCGAATCCTTTTATTATATTGCATGCAAAAAATGTCGTAATGAATTAAAAATGAAATGGGCGCGTTAAATGAGCGAACACGTCAACGCCTTTCTGAGAAGCGAGCTGAGATCATCTTACCCCAACTTCCTTCAAAGTTTCTTGGGGCACCATGAGCCGATAAACATTACTGAATAACTTTTCGCAAAGATACAATTGTTCCCAGACATTTTAAAAAATAAGTTCATGAAAATCGGTTAACAATTAGTGCTGTAAATGAATTTACAAAAAAAATAGAAGCCCATTTTCGCGGCGGCGAAGTTGGCGGTGGCGGCGCGAAACGGCCTAAAATGAGTAAGCGGCATGAAATCACGCGCGCAAAAAAAAAGATTGTATTTCAGCGAGTTTTCATCGTTTCCTAATGATTTTTTTTTTAATTTTGGGTAGCGCAAACAGATATTTTCAATGAAGCCAACAAAAATAATTTTCATTTTAGCCGAAAACGAAAAATTTTCATTTTCACAAGTACGTCGATTTTCCTTATTTTCTTCGGAGGTTTTCCGACCTGTAAAACTTCTGGCGTTATTACACCACTCTTAGTTAAGATCCCAAAAGTCAAGTTAAAAAGTTTGACGCGTGTACCACGTTAGGTTTTTCGGATGAATTTCCCGGCACTTTCGGTCGCTTCTGGCGAGGGTTTCCCGACCTGCAAAACTTCTGGCGCTATTACACCGCTACTAGTTGAAAGTCCGGCCTCACTTTCCACAAGGTTTCACTCGTGTACCATATCGGGTTTTTCGGACGAATTTTCCGGCACTTTCGGTCACTTCTGGCGAGGCTTTTCCGACCTCCAAAACTTCAGGCGTTATTACAGCGTTCTTATTTGAGGTTCGGACCCCACGATCCAAGAGTTTTCACTCGTGTACCAAATGAGGTTTTCCAGCCCATTTATTCGCCCGGGAAAACCGGCTGGTATTTTAATATCCGACCTGTACAGAGTGCCAGAAATGCCGTTTGGCGATGTACTAATTACGGGTCCCCCGTTTCCAAGCTCAAACGTCGTGTACCTTATCGATGCTGTTTTATGTAGCCAGCTCTCCATCTATAAATAGTGTGTTGAAAGAGGATAATACCCTCACCGAAACAGATTTTGAAATGGCAGAAACATTCGCAAATTTATTTACCAAAGTTGGACCAGATCTCGCAAAAAACATAAAAACCCATTATCACCACCTCCATCCGTAAACATTAATCCCAACTCCATGTTCCTGACACCTACCACGGAAGAAGAAATATTTGACATAATAAACACTCTAAAAAATCATAAGGCGGCTGAATTACATCCGAAACCCTAAAAGAAGTAGCGAGGGAATTTCATCCCCAATGTCATTTATCATCAACCTCTGTTTTGAAAAAGGTGTTTGTCCTCCCGAACATAAAATATCTGTCATTAAACCACTCCATAAATCGGGTAATAAACAAATGATATCAAACTACATACCACTAACTTTGATTAATAGCTTTGCAAATTATTTCGAAAAAGCCATAACATCACGCCTGGAGTCATTTATGATGAAATTCGGTTTGTTAAACGAAAATCAATTTGGATTTCAAAAGAACCGATGCAATTTTAGCATTGACGTCTAGAATGTATGTAACCCTCGATAACACCAAACCAGCATTATGTATTTTTCTTGACCTTGCTAAGGCATTTGACACCGTGGACCATGCACAATTATTAGAGGCTTTGCAAAATATGGGTTGTAGAGGGCGTGTTCACGAGCTTTTTAAAAGTTATATCTCGAACCGCCAACAAATTGTCTAAATCAATAACAATATCAGTAACTCTAAGGAAGTGGAATGTGGAGTACCACAAGGTACCGTTTTATGTCCACTATTATTTATAATCTACATAAATAGATTAGTTAATATCAATACAAGCGGAAAAATCTTCAGTTTTGCTGACGATACTGCAGTGCTTTATACCGCCGACACATGGAATGATCTGAAACGGAATGATTTCACTAAATTCATAGACTGGTTCAATCACAAGTTGTTGACGATCAATTTAAAAAAAACCATGGCACTTCCACTTTCAAGCTACGCGACTTCGATACACTAGATATTCCATAAGACAACCAAATTATTGAAATTAAACTGACATATAAAATGAAATATTTAAGTGTCACAATAGATCGCTACTTAAGATGGAATATTCACATTGAACAAGTCAGTAATACGCTTCGGACAATGATATATAAATTCAAATACCTTGCTAAAGTAATGAAAGTACCTCAATTGAAAATGGTCTATTAGGATGGAGAGGACTCGCTTCATCAAATCTGGAGAGGATCAATATACTGCAAAAAAATTTTCTGAAAATTATTTTGTAAAAGGACCGTAACTTTTCAAGAAAGCAAAATAATTGACCCACGTCAGATTTATTTTTATAAAATATTATTGTGTTGTTCCGCGTAGTTCGCAAAAGTGCAACGCAGACAGCCCCTTGGCTTTGCGGTTTTGCGAAATTGTGCTGAATATTCTTGATATGTTTTAAAATAATATTATGATAATTAGTCTAAACACGTTTTTATTGTATACACTATCCGCAGACAGCCAATTAGGCTTTGCGGTTTCTTTTTGTTTATTTGTCCGATTATGTATGCAATTTTTTTTGTATTGTACAAATAAACATTATTATTATCATGCTGTATTATAACTGTCAGGAAACAAATTAACCAGAAAAGATAAACCTAATTTTCGTTAGAGTAAGGTTTTATGTATTTTTTAATAGTTTTTTTTGTATTGGTTGATAAACAAATAATATTCGATTCATTTGGTCATTTCCCAATTTTTGGAATAAAAGGACTTTGTCGGTACTGCTCATCTTGTCAAACAGCAGTATCTTGTCAAACGTGAGAGGTTCGTTTGTGCTTTTTAGAAAAGAGAAATTATTTCCATAACTTCCACAATGACACTAGTTCTAGTCAGTAAATTATCATTTTATTATGATTAGTTTATTTACTAAATTATATCTTACAAATGTTTTTTTTTGTTTATTAATTATGTAGTTTCGGTTTTGTTAAGCCATTCTGGGATTTTATTTTGTTTCTGGAATTACATTTTTATATTTATATTTTATTAATAAATATTATTTTAATTTTTATTGTAACATTTATATTTACAGAGTCATCCTTTTTATCCCGATAGTCAATGCGTCAGATAAGAAATGTACAGGGAAGAATCGCGTTTGAGTACAACTTGAGTAAGGTGAGAGTTGACTAAATTTTAATGATTGATGACATATCTGTGTCTAAATACCTTTCATTTAAAAAAAATGAAGGAAATCGGCTCGATAGAACTGCCATAAGATTTGAATAAATTATATATTAAAAATATTAATAAATAAAGTACGATAACGTTTATTCATCAATGATTTGTCAATTGCTTATTTTTATATTGTATAGGATCGAGCAAACTTCACTCGTACTACAAAACGAGTCATTTTGATTATTGGATTTGGTTTTAGTTCTTTTGTGTCCACTAATATTGGAATTTTTATTATAGTCGATTTCTGACATGAAAATCAGTGAAGTATGTTGCATTATGCATTGTTTGTAAATAATACAATCAAAATAACCTAAAAATAAAAGTAATTATCCTCAAAAATATCACAACTATATGAAATGCCCGAACTGGCGAATTATTTTTCTGCGAATTCGCAATCCGCGATTCGCGTCTGTATGAACTTAAGTATAGTAAAAACCAAATAAAGTTGCGTTTACGTCACCAAGGGCGTATTTCTATCGCATGTGTGGCTACATTTCTATCGAAAAGTGCATATACTTAAATTTGTTAATTAATCGGTTCTAAAGATAACCCAATCAATAAAAAAACTTTTGTACCAAAATAATGTATAAGCAATATAGCTTTATTGGGTTTAGACGTCCCTCGATGTGAACATTTGTGTTAAAATTTTCATAAAGAAGCCTCCAATTATTGACGGTAAAATAGTCACTGCCAGAAATAATGTCATGTTACCGCGTTGTTTGTGACTTTTCTACTCGTGTATTGTCATCGATTTTTGAGGTTATAGTTACGTGCTTTATAAAATTTTCTTGTGAGAAATATTTATAATCAAAACTGTTTTTGTTTTCAAAACAACAAAGCATTTTCTTTTGTGATTGTTAAAATGCCCAAACAGCTGAATAGCCGATGCAAAGAACTTGTGGCTTCATTAGAAAATTATTTTGAACAAGAAAGGAATAATAATGGTCCTTTGTTGCCCTTAAATGCTGTACAAGAGGTAGGTAATACGTGAATAAAATATCCTTACTTTACTTTACGAAAATTTCTATTATTTTAGCGTGTAGCTGCTGCTTTAAAAATCAGTGTAAGAACAGTAAGCAAAATTTGTCAAACAAAGACAAAAGGTGAAGAGTTTGAGTCACCAAAGAAAAAACGTTGCGCTCATAAACGAGTAACAAAGACAGAAACTTTAAATACAAGCTCTATTCGTGATACCATTTACAACATGTACCAGAGAAGTAAGTATAATTACGACAATTGCATATTTTTATTTCTGTATGCTTTTAGAACAGCACATAACGATTCAATCATTGTGGTCCCAAATAAAAAAAAAGAATTATTTAATGGTAGTACTACTTCTTTAAATAGATTGCTCAAAGAACTTGGGTTTAAGTGGATAAAGGATAATCCACGACGAGGACTTATGGAATTACCTAATGTTGTTTTTTTAAAGAGTAGAATTCTTAAGATATTATAAAGAAACAAAGGACGAAGGTATATACCAATTTGTGTTCATCGATGAAACCTGGATATTTCAAAATGGCATCATAGGTCATTCATGGCAAAATGAAAATATCAAGAGCGTTAAAACCACTAAAACGGATGGCAAAAGGTTTGTTGTATTGCAAAACATAAGTGGTTACTTAAATATTATTTAAATAATATTATTACAGATATATTATACACCATGCTGGAAATGAAAACGGATTTATTGAAGGTGCTGAACCAATATTTTGTTCAAAACCCCACCTTAATGATTATCATGGGGAAATGAACCAGGCAAATTTCTTGAAATGATTTGAATATCAGTTGCTGCAAAATTTAGAGAATCCTTCTCTAATTATACTTGATAATGCACCTTATCACAGCGTGTTATTGCATAAAACTCCAAATACAGGATGGCCAAAATGTGCTATTCGGGAATGGTTGACAGAAAAAAACATTCCCTATTCTCACATGATGTTCAAAACAGAACTGTTGCAAATCGTTTCTCAGTAAATATACAGATATATTCTTACTTATTGCCATTTATTTTAAACATTTTTTTGTTTTTTTTTAGAAATAAGCCACCAATCAAGTATATAGTGGACGATATGGCAGAACAGTATGGACACAAAGTTTTACGTCTTCCTTCTTACCATTGCATATTCAACTCTATCGAATTAATTTGGGGCGTAGCAAAAAATTACTACAATAGGCATACTGGTAGGGATGGTATCAGTGCGAATAACTGCCTGAACATGTGGCACGAGGCACTGCACGTGATAACTCCTGATATGTGGAAAAATTCTATACAACATACTGAAAGAGAGATATTTAAATGGTATGAGAGGGAAAGAATATTTAATCATCCAGAAATTAGTCCGATAGTTATAAATTTTAATAGTGAAGAGAGTGACACTGATGTTGAATCAGATGAAGAAAATAAACAAGAATTTGAATCTGCCTAGTTTCATTTCACAATATGTTGATTTGTTTAATGTTAGTTTTTGTCTTTTTTTTTTATATATCAATCGCATCAACCACGTAGGGTTATTAGCGAGTTAAAATGATGGAAGTTCACTTATTGTAGCTTGGTTATAGTCACTATATTTTGCTACTTAATTTGCAGTCTTTTAGGTAGTTTAAAAGTTTTTTAGTTTCTTGCTTTTCTTGTAATAGTTTTTTTAGTGATAGGGGTAGTTGATTCTTTTTCCGTTCCTTGTCGTATTTCGCACATTCGATTACCAGGTGTTTCACGGTTAACTCACTGTTACACATTTCGCACATTGGTTTATTTTTTCCTGCTAGTAAGTAGTCGTGTGTGATGCGCGTATGACCGATTCGAATACGAGAAAGAATCACTTGTTCTCTTCTATTTATGTTTTTACAGTTCCAACCGTGAGAATTTGTAGTGACTTCATATGATTTGTGTTGGTTATGTCTTGCTTCTTCCTGCCATTTATCGCAGATTTTGCTCTTGTAGAACGCTTTCAAATCAGTATGTACGGTAAAATCGTTCCTTTCTGATTGTTGATTGGTGAATGCATTTTTTGCTATTTGATCTACTCTCTCATTCCCTTCTATTCCAGTATGGGATGGGACCCACATGAATTTAATATGTATGCTGCTGTTTCTGCAATTATGTAGCTCTTTCTTGATCAGTATGGCTATAGGGTGATTAGAGTACAGTTGACGAAGTGCTGTTAGTGAACTTTGAGAGTCAGATATTAGAAGGACATTTTTATGCTTGATTTTCTGGATTTTCTTGAGTGCTTCTAAGATGGCGAATAATTCAGCTGAATGAATAGATGTGAAGGGTGGGAGTATGTAGGATTTCGAAAAGTCCTCGGAGTAGAAGGCAGCCCCAATTTCATCTTGGTTTTTTGAAGCATCTGTGTATACCTTATAAATGCTACCGTATTTATTTAAGGCACTTAGGAATTCTTGTTTTATTCTGGTTGTTGGAGTCTCTGATTTATTAAGGTAGGCGAGGCTTAGGTCTAGGATAGGGAGTGTTATTGTCCATGGAGGAGGATAATTTATTGATGGGACGTCATAAATATTTGGGAAATGCGAATTTATTTTGTTTAAATATGTTTTGACTCTGTGATAGAAAGGAGGAGTAGTTGAGCTGGATAAAAATTTGGCTTTAAAACGATCAGCTAAGACGTTGTGGGCTACTGGATTTCTTTTGTTTGATATTACAGAGACAGCATAAGAGATGCTTAGATATTCTCTTCGGTAAGAAAGCGGTAACTCTCCAGTCTCCCAATGTAAGCTTTGGATAGGACTTGTACGATGGGCACCCAAACAGATGCGAAGAGCTGTGTTTTGTATAACTTCCACTGACTGAAGAAGGCTTTTGTTGGCAGAGTTATAGGCAATCGCTCCGTAGTCAAGTTTTGATCTGATCAATGATTTATAGATGTGCAGTAAACTTGAGTAGTCTGCGCCCCAGTTTTTGAATGCTAGTGATCTGAGTAAATTAATTCCAGGTTGGCATTTTTTCTTCAATGTCAGAATGTGTGATTTCCATGTCAGCTTTTGGTCGAGTATCATTCCTAGAAAACTTATTTCTCTCACATATTCTATTTTCTGTCCATAAAGGTACAAGTTTTCAAGTTGTGGTTGAGCCCTTTTCGAGAAACATAAAGCTTTGGTTTTTGTCGTGTTGAAACGCAGTCCACTTGTTTTTGACCAATCCTCTATTGTAGCTATTGTTTGTTCGATGGTTTTATGTATTGTAGTCATATTTTTCCCTCTGCAATAGATAACCAGGTCATCTGCATATAGTCTGCATTTCACGGGTGATTTACAGTTTGCTATAATTGAATTTATTGCTATGAGAAATAATGTCGTGCTGAGATTTGACCCTTGTGGAATGCCATTTTCTTGGGTGTTCAGCTGTGAGTATACGCCATCTACTCGTACTTGGTACTGTCGTTGATCTAGAAAGTTCGATATATATTTCAATATGTTACCCCGTATTGACCAGTCGTAAAGAGTTTTGATTATTGAGTATTTCCAGACTGTATCGTAGGCTTTACGAATATCAAAAAATACTCCGATGCAGTGCTGCTTTATTGCAAAGGCTTCATGGATCTCAGATTCTAGATCGATAAGATTGTCTAACGTGGAGCGATTTTTACGGAAACCACACTGTTCGGGTATGATTAGTTTTTCTGATTCTAGGTGCCATAAAAGTCTGTTATTAATTATCTTCTCAAGAACTTTTCCCATGCTACAGGTGAGTGAAATTGGTCTATATGTTTCTGGATCTGATTTCGCTTTACTTGGCTTAGGAATGGGAATTATAATGGAAACTGTCCATGCTCTGGGATATACTTTCTTTGTTAAGATTAGGTTATATATCTTTAGTAAATGTTCTTTGGTTTGTTTACTTAGATTTCTTAGAAAAACGAGTGGAATATTATCAGGACCTGGGCTGGAGTTTTTAGAGTTTTGGAGTGAATTTTCAAGTTCGTCAATGGTTATTGCATAGTTCAAACTGTTCGTTTGCTGGTTATTATTATTATAGTCAATTTCTTGCTGCTCTGCTTTGTTTTTATGATTCAAAAAATCTGGTGTGTAGTTTGAGTTGCTTGAGTTTTTTTGATATTCACTTGATAAGATGTTTGTTATTTCATTTCGGTTTTTATAAATAGTGTTATTTATCTCCAGAAAGTTTATTGTATTGGATTGTTTTGGTTTGGATATCCTTTTGACTTTTTCCCATATAGTGGACATTGGAGTTGAGCTGTTTATTGTTGAAACATACTCTTTCCATGATTCCCGTTTCGCTTTTTTTATTGTGTATCTGGCTTTGGCTCTCAATCGTTTGAATTCAATTGAATTTTGTTCCGTCTTGCTTCTTTTGAATCTGTTAAAAGCTTCTTTCGATTTCTTCACAGCCTCTTTGCAGTCCAAGTTCCACCAGGGAACCGTTTGGTGTTTGTTGTTGTGTTCGTACCGTCCAATATGTTTATCTGCTGATTGCGTTATTAATTCTGTGATAAAGTGTACTTCTTGATCAATATCCGCATCTTCCTTTAACTCGTGGAGATTTTCTTGTATAAATTCTTGGAATTCGTTCCAATTTGCTGATTTTATTTTCCATTTTGTTATTGGGTCCGGTGTATTTTCCGGTTCGCTGCTAATTATTATGGGATAGTGGTCACTATCATATAAATACGTTGATACATCCCAATTAAGTATTTGTGAGAGAGATGGGTGACATATTGTTAGGTCGATTGCTGAATCTTCACCAGTTCTTATGTCATGTCTGGTTTTTTGGCCGTCATTTAGGAGGTTAAGATTGTACTTTTCTAATAGATTTTCAATTTTTTTCCAAAAGGTGTCTGCTTAGTAGAGCCCCAGATATAGTTGTGGGCATTAAAGTCTCCCACTATTATATGAGGAGCTGGAATTTGGCTCAGCAGCTCAGTGAGTTCTTCTGTAGTAGGTTCCTGATTTGGGGGAATGTATATGTTACACAATGAAAAGGTCATTGTATCTTTCACTCTAACGGCGACTGCTTCAATAGTAGTTTTTAGTTGAATTGATGTTGCATCTATTGTATTTCTAATATATGTTGCTACACCTCCACTGGCTATTCTTGCATTTTCTCGATTTTTAGAGAAACAATTATAATTTTTTAGATTATGGATTCTATTGTTTTTGAAATTGGTTTCTTGTAGGCATATTAGCATGGGCTTGTATTTTGAAATTATTAATTGCAAGTTTTCTAGGTGGGTATAGTACCCATTTATATTCCACTGAATTAAGGAAGTGAAGGTAAACAAGATTAATAGGTTTCAATAGAGGTATCTGTGTCCAGTTCTGTTTGGTATTCAGGGTTTATCTGTTTGAGAATTTTATTTTTAATTCGAGTGCATCTCATCTTCATTTTTTTATCCTTTAAATAGGGGTATATTGTGGTAAGTAGGTCTGTGACTTCCGTTATTTCTTCGGTGTACATTTTCACGATACTGAGAGGATCTGTACACCCTTCACAATTTTCAAAAAAATCTATAAGTTCTTCATAGGTTAGAGGATAATTGATATCTGTATTCTTGAAAAGCGCTTTAGTGTGACTTAACATTTCTCCTATTGATTTTTTTGGTTTTTTGTTTTCGGTTTGTTTTATTTTCTTTTCACTATTTGTTGGTTTTACAAATGTAGGTAGGTGTTCAGTTGTTGTTGGTGATGGGGAACGTTCTGTTGATGTTCTTTTATTTTGTGGTTTGGTTGTTTCGATTTCATTTCTGTTGACAGTCGGTGTGTTGTCTTTACTATTTTCGGTGTGTTTAACTACTTGGGTATTCATTGTTTGAGGTTCGGAAATTTGTTCTGAGTTTTGGTTATTTGATTGATCCTGTTGATATTGTGAAATGTTGTTTGTTTCTTCTTCAGTTTGATTGTCGGCTGGATTTTCTGGTGATGATTCTGTTGATGGGTTAAAGTGAGTTGAAGTGATTGCTCTATTTGGGCAGTTTTTTGTTGTATGAGTAGTTTGTTTACATTGTAAGCATATGTGATTAAAAATGAATCGGGAACGGACTGGTTATTGAATGGAGATATAAATATTTGTCTTCTAAAACTTAGGATATGTTGAAATGCTGGGTCTGAGATTCCTATTCGCAAGAAAGATAAGGGTGAAAGAGGATTGATCCCTAGATTTTTAAGTTCATATTCAAGGACTGAGTGGGGGATAGAGGGACAAACATTGGATAATATTAATCTTTGACTAGGAGTGACTAGTCGACGTGCCTGTAGAATTTGTTGGTTTATTTGGATTTTACCGTGATTGTTGATGAATGTGTTCACTAAATTTTCATTTGCCAAATAAATACATATTCTGTTGTTTGATAGCTTTGAGCAAAAAATTATGTTATTTGGTTGGATTGTTTGGCATAGTGCCTTTAGGTAGTCTTCTAGCCTAGTGTTTTCGATTGCGTCGAATAGTATAGCTTGATTTCTGGATGGGAAATTGTTTGTTTTGGTTTGTTGGTTTGCTACTGAGGAATATGTTTTGGGTTGTTGGGTTGTGTTATTAGTGGGTGTACACCCTATTTGAGATATGTTGTCATCCATTTTTAAGTATCATTTAGGTTTTCCTTAATACGGATCTGGCGAAGTATTTTCTGTTATTTATATCTGATATTAAATTCAGATTCACTTCTAGTTAATGTGTTGTTTTACTAATGTTTTAATAAAAAGTTAACCTGATATTCTTACTTGTTTGTTTTGGTTCACTTTGAAAATATTCACTAATTACTTTTTAACTACTTAATCGTTTCGGAGCGCACAACTGTACTGTACAAAGGTTTAACACCGAATCCAGTTTTTGTCTTTGATAATACGTTCATTATTAAACATATTTTATTTTGTTGCTTGTATTTTTATTATATTTATTTATTAAAAGATTTGGTAAGTAAGTAATAACCTTACCACTTTTATTCTAGAATTCCTTACTTTGTGAAATCTATTCATAAATTTAATTAACAAAAAACGTAAATGAAAAAACTTAAACGAAAATTATCAAACTATCGGTAATTTTGTAGTTTTCATTTATAATATTGTGAAATTTTCTACATTTACGTTTTTTGTTGACTTCAGTTATTTTCTGATAATTTCCATATTTCGTGAACACTCTGACAACGCTACAAATGTTCACAGTGATGACGTAAACGTAAACGCAACTTTATTTGGTTTTTACTATAGATTCCAAAGATGTAGTTTCTCTGTTGGATTTTTTTTCCATTTCACATTTTTATTTTTATCGCCAAATAAATAATATGATAAGGAAGTAAAACAAATGATAAATTAATAAATAAATTTAGCGGCAAATTTTTTCGATAATAATAAATACTGATAAAAAAACCGACGGATAATCAACACACTTTTTATCGAGAAACTCTTGTTGATATATCCTCATAAATACAGGGTACTTTGAGAACCAGCTTTTAAAGGATAAATTGATTTATAATCTGCTCCACAAAAGTTCATAAATATTGGATCGATGTTAAAATTTTCATTTTATTCACTCAGGTTATGTGTGTACTTATATATTGAATGATTACTTGCTTTTCTGACTAGTTTTTGTATTTCCATGTTGATAAGTTATTAACCATTAACTGCTGACATATCATTTTGTGACTCTTATGCTGACATGGAGTCCTGTAGACTCCTCAAAGAAAATTCCGATACTCTGAACTGTTCAATTGCGTTTTCTCGAAAACGAATGAGAATATCGTGTTTGAACAAGAGTACCAATATTACGTAGAAATGATGTTTATGTCATATTTATTTTCTAATAAAAATCACTAAAAAGTTTCGTCAAAAAAAGTTACCAGTCAATTTCATCCTTCACGAGGCTCCCTCTATAACAAAATGTAAAATAATACATAAAATAATATTGCCTGTATAAAATTATGCCCCTGTGCCGATTTTGATAACAATCGATAAATATACAGTGAAATTATTAGCAAAAATCGAAAAAAAAATCAACTTCAACGCCCTTTATCTTTATCCCCAGCAATATTTTATTGAGGTATATTTGGTCCTATCGCCATATTTTGGTCCAAACAATCTACCCTTAGCCTATGCCCCAATAGTTATGAATCACCCTGTAAATAGTGTAAGTGTTAAATAAATGTGGAAATAAGTTACCATATTGTATTATTTTGCAATATTGTCAAATGTATGCAGTAGTCTCTGTAAGTTGTGTCCGCTATTGGACACCAATATTGCAACATCTGCGTAGCATATAATGATGTTATTCCAGTTACTTTCTTTATAGTCCGTTAACAATTTCACTATATCCAATATTTGGAAAATTACTAGGTTGGCCAGGAACGGGCTTAAACTGCTTCCCTGTCATATCTTCATCTCTCCAGGCAGCTGCCCTCGGTTTATTTTTTGCTGTTAGAGATTAAGTGATGATCTTTTCTAATTTTTGTGATATGTTCTTTTCCTCAAATATAAATTATCGCATCGCGCTGTCTTATTTTATCGAATGCTTTTAGAGTACCCGCAGACTACAGACTTTTTATCGGCCGATAGTTTAATCGGGCTGTCAATCAGTATAAACATATGGTAGTACGCACATTACACCGATTTGGTATCGGCCGACAAAAAAGTCAGTGGGCTGCACGATGGTCTTAAAATTGAACTATCGGCCAACTGTTTAATCAGTATGGCGTCATAGCCAGGCTAGGTCGAGTAACTAAAATCAGTGTATTTCAAAACATTAAAGGAAACTGTAACGACGTTGGTAATAAAATTTTATTGATTTTTATAACTGCACATGCGCGATGTCATATTGCTCGTCACAGAAAACTGACCCGTATTTTATGTTGCTCGTCCACTCATTTTCGTTTATCCTGTTTGTGATCGTTTCGAATTATCCATCTATCTATAAAATTAATATGGCTGGAAGCTGGAAGGCAGTGGAAATAAATCATCCAATTCGACGACGAGGAAACAAATAATGGATGATATGTCCCCTTCATTTTCGAAAACAGTCTTTCTCAAAATTTGAAAAAGACGACGAAGGCAAGTTATTGAGAAAGTTTGCCTTTTGCTGTCTCTGTTTTTGCCTGGTGAGTAATTTTATTTTATATAAACTTATTAAATGTTATTAAATATGTATATTAGACTGGGCCAAAAAAATCGACTATTTTTTAGATTTAGATTTACCTTATTTATGTTGGAATTTTGTAACTAACGAACAAATAAATATATAGAAATAAGTAATATAGATTTTTGAAGGGAATTTAATGCTCTACAAAAAAGGTTTCTTAACATTTTTACATAAAATCACTTTTTCAAAAGTTATTCACAGTTGAAGTTGAATGAAAAATTAAATTATTGTTTTTTTCGTTGTTGAACAATTTTCTTCCACTCAGTGGGACAAATTGAACAATTCAAACTCTCTGCTCGCGAGTTAAATAGTCTTCGTCAGATATGCATTTTCATCGTTGCAATTTATATACAAGTCTGGTTCACTTCACCCTCTGCGTCATCGGCTCCAAATAATGATTTGATTTTAATGCAACGATTAATACTCTACGGTAAAATTAATTCATCAGTGTCACAAGGAGCGATTAAGAAAATGGAAAAACATTTATGGTATTTGAGTGACAAATTAGCAATAATGTCTTTAGTGTTTTTAAATGAAACTCAAGGTCTCTAGTTAATTCCACAATAATGTCTTTATTTGACGATTCTGTACAAATTGATGTCAAAGAAAAAATGGTTGAAAACTTGAAAAATCGGAATCCTTTTAAAACAAAAGCCAGAAAATATGAATTTAAACCAGAAAATTTAGATGAATTATTAAAGAAAGATGTGAGTCACTTTATTTCGACGGAATCGGTCACTCTATTTAAAGATTTTGATTTACCGTATGATTTCATAAATGAAAAAGTACACAACTGGTCCAGGATTGATAGTTTTCGGGAATGTAAACTATTTTTCGACAAATTAGCCATTGTAAATGATGTTGCTGAACGTGGTGTAGCGTTGATAGAAGAATATAATAAGTGTCTTACGAAAAACGAAGAGCAACTTCAGTACTTACTATTGGTCATTAGTGAGTTCCGAAAAAAGTTCCCTAATTGCAATAAAAAAACTTTAATGTGATGAAATAACCTAATAAATAGTTAATTCTATTACTTTGATTATGAAAGACTATACATTTTTTATAAACTCTAGGTTATAAAAATACTTAAAATATTTTTTTTACTCTGTTTCTTAGACACTATTATTTTATAATCCATAATCAGATTTTTCTTTTCTTCAAATATGTGAAATAGTGTAAATAAATCATTTTCAATAGTAAAATCACATAATTGTAATTTTTTTATTATTTTAAGACAGTGAATCGACGTTTCCGTGTAATAAATTAGCTGTTAACCAAGAATAGATTTGAATATATTATGAAATTTAGATATTTCAAGCGAAAAGATTGATAAAATGATGATTTTTGATGATGTAAATCCACTGAGTGGAAGAAAATTGGTTCAACAACGAAAAAAACAATAATTTAATTATTCATTCAACTTCAACTGTGAATAACTTTTGAAAAAGTGATTTTATGTAAAAATGTTAAAAGACCTTTTTTGTAGAGCATTAAATTCCCTTCAAAAATCTATATTACGTATTTCTATATATTTATTTGTTCGTTAGTTACAAAATTCCAAAATAAATAAGGTAAAACTAAAAATTATATCAATGTTTAAAGCTTGATTATTCGGAAACGGCTTGTCTGGCGGAAATTTTCAAAGAAACGTTTTTTGTAGGGAATTTAATTTTCTAAAAATATATATGCGAATGAATTTTTTTACCTTGATAGTTTGAAAGCATTGACGCAAAAATGAAAGCACAAATAAAAAATCGCAATTAAAGATGATAGACCTCTTAATATTAATATTAAGGGCTCAAACCTTCACGATATTTTTTTTTGTCACCTTGAACAATATTTTTGATATACTTTCGAAAAAAAAATAGTCGATTTTTTTGGCCCAGTCTAATGTATATATTTTAGATTATTCAATGAAGGGGGATATAACAGAAAAAATTTTATTTCCCGTCAAAGTAGAAGTGCCTATACAGGAGACGATCCCTAAAAGAATTAAAGGTGTTTATTATCTGCAATTGAAAAAAAAGAGTTTAATAACATACATTTTTTTCTAGATATGCCCTCCAGCCATACATATTATTCTCCAGTTGGAAAAGTTGAAATGCCCACCAGAAAATATGAGAGAAAATTAACATAAATTCAAGGTAAGTTTAATTGTATTCAATATAGCAGTTTTTAATGAAACTTAGATAATTCTAGATAATTCCACAATATATTGAAAAAATGTTAAAAATTCTAAGATATTGACAATTGTTTTGATATTAAAAATTATCGTCAGAATGCCACAAATTACATTTCATTTGATGCCTACCTGATGTTTAATAATTAATTTTGGCTAGACCAAGAAGTGATCTACCTTGTGGTTGATTTAATATATGTTAATATAATATCACACTTCTTGTAGTCAAGGTAGGTCACTTTTTGGTTTAGCCAAAAATAATTAAACATCAGGTAGGCATCAAATGAAATGTGACTTCTGTCATTCTGACGATGAAACAATTGTCAATTTCTTAGAATTTTTAACATTTTTTCAATATATTGTGGAATTATCTAGGAACAGAAAGTTTCATTTAAAACAGTAATATGAGTAGATTCCACGGAGTAAGGGTCGAGACAATTAATTTCATTCAATATGCTTGCTATAATTTGGGACATTTTAAAATGTACCTATTGAAAAAATAATAATCTGGATTTTATTTGATGTTATAGCTATTCCCTCCACCAGTAAAGGTGTTGAGCCATTTCCACCTTCACCACACGTAGAAGCTATTCCCTCCACCAGCTATGGGATGAATCCTTGCTACCTTCACTAAATGTGTTGCGAAGCGAAAAAACCATTAATCGGCATAAAGTCCTTTCATTTTTGAAACGTAGGTAGATAGTTTTAAGAAATAAATTACTAAATATGTAAATGTTCATAATCGTATATATGTAAAATTGACAAACTTGTTTATTATACTTTTTTTATTTATTTTAATTGATCAGTAAGTAGTAAAAATTGATAATTTTATTTAACGCCAAAGTTAATTCCAATACATTCAATTAGAGGCATTTACAAAGTAAAAATGAATGCTTTCCAATTAGCAAAAGCACTATTTTTCCACTAAGTACTTATATTTTGAGTTTACTCCTTAAGAAACGATTTTCATATATAGCGCATGATATGGCAATTTATGGAAAAGTCAGTATTAACTTTTGTTGAGCCATTATGCTAAGTATTTGGTCTAGCGGTAACCAAAATATCCAATAAAAACAAAAATTAAAAAAAACCTATAAGTCAAGAAATAATTCAGAAATAAAAAATAAACATTAATACAAAAAACTCCAAAATTTATCTATTCAAACATTTTTTGATTATTATTTCAATAGTAACCACATTTTGTTTTCTTTTGTTGATATAAATTTTCAAGCATATTTGTGTGTTTACTTATTTACTGTTGTTATTTTGTGCGTTTACTTATATAACTGTTGTTAATTGTAGAAGCACATCCATAAACGAGAAAGGATTTCCACAAGACGATGATATTTTTAAGAACCATAAAGACCTATTTAATACTTTAAAGAAATAAAGATGTGTTTTAAGTGGAAATGAAATGTTAGATATATTATTTTATATTTTGTACAGTCATAAGTGCTGTTTACCAACTCTTATATGTTATTACTTGATACCTTGTATTTACAGAGCTGGGCAGTAGTTAACTACGTTTCCATTAAAAATATTTCAGCAGCCACAGTAATTATTCTCAAATATTTTGACAAAAATAGTAGTTAACTACTCATTACTAACACTTTTTTTGATTAAGTAGTTAGCAGTTATACTCCACTAGTTTGTCCAGTTCTGTGTGTTTATAGGAGTATAATAATAAATAAATAAATTAATATAAACTTATCATAAATAATTTTCTACTTTTATCTTGATTTAACATCATTAAAACATCTAATGATACTCCAACAATCTAGAATGTATGTTACCCAAATTATTTTTAATTATTGCACTTCTTTTACATTATATATTCTGTTTGTTAAGAAAAGTACTTTGTGAAAGAAATTATTTGTTGTGTATTTTTATACCAAAATATATAAACTGTTTATATGATTATTGTTTTATTTTTTCCATTTTAAGCATTTATGGTCCATCATTTGATATTTCTTTTAATTTAACTCAACATCTAATCATTATTGAGTTATTGGAGTTAAATTGAATGAAATGTCAAATGATGGACTATAAATTGCTATTTTGAAATAAAATAATTAAAATACAGTAGATTTGAATATACCGCCAAAACCTAAAATTACAGAAATCTTTTCAACAACACTCAATTGTTTAGTCGACAGGCTCTTTAGATGGCGCCACAATCAGTATCTCATCTATCTGTGGGTTATCTGTGGTCATAGCGTGGAAGCCACGCCTATAGTTTAGTCGGCCAACTTAATTCATTTGCTGCGTGCCATAATACAGTGTAGACGTGCGGTCATGCGGATTTTTCATGATGGCGCTGCCCAGTTCTTCTCCATCGCTGCTTGCTGAAAAATTGTCCATGTAATAATCTATCACTGTAGATGGGATGTACCATATACTCTCGATTTACTTTCTTGATCCATCTCATCCGTTGTATAAAGGCAATAATAATATTTTCATGCAATGTTGTATTAGAGACAGCGCACATTTACCGACTTTTGATCAGCCCGTTAAGTATACGAAGAACACAAATGTATGATTTTTGTATTCTATGGATTTTTCTGATATCTGGCGAATATGATATTTTTTAACTGAACCCTTGCTGTTCTGCGCAAATTGAAAACATTGCTCTTAGGTACTGGGCTATGATTTTTGTATATTGTTTCCAGGATTGATATTTCCCTGTATTTTGTTAGGCTTTTCTTGTTTTTTCTAAATATCGATGTAGTGATACTTTCATTTTATTCTCGAGTTATCTTCTCTTCTTGAATTACATTGTTATTTCTATTGTTAACTTCACTCCTTTAATTTAATTAGATACTTTGTGATTCTCTCTTTCCCTGGAATTTTTCTCTTTTTCGTTTCACGTATTACATTTTTAACCTCGTTTTCTGTGGTTGTCCAGATTGAACCTAGTGTATCTGTTTTTAATTTATGCAGTGGTCTAATTTGCATGGTATAGATTTAAGTATTTTGTTTTGAAGGTTTTTAACCTGTGTTTTTGTCTTTATTTCTGACATTTGTAAAATTATACACTTTGAAGTGTTAAGTTCTTCGTAATTGAACGTTTCAATAATTATTATAGGATAAAAAATTGTGTTACTTGACACTCCATCAGATAAAAGTCAAGGTTGATATAATAAAGTAGAGACCAAGGTTTACAAATCGCAATGGAATCTTATCCTCTTGCAACTACCAATATAGAAAATAATTGTTCACTTACCAATTACTTATAAAAACTAATCGAATTAGTACATACATACAGGGCGTCCACTTTTTCAAGTAAATATTGAGGTATTTTTCAACATAAACTGGTTCTTAAATTAATTGGAATGTCCAATCTCCAAACTCTAAATTATAGATCCCAAGATATGATGATTTATCTCAACATGCATTAGACAAATATTGAAGTTTTGCGTTTCAAAGCTTAGATTTGTTTTTTTAAATACTGCAAGAATTTTTTATGTTTCAGTAGTTTTATACTTTTTGACACAAGGATTACGAATATGGATTCTAAATGCGGTATTGTCAATTTATATAAATTAAAATTCTTTTTATTACTATCAGTTAATATCAGGAAAAGAATCCAATATTGTTAAGAAATGTGATAGTTAATAATTAAAAAATAGCACAGCATAACACTTTTTTCAACAATACCGGTACCGAAATATTTACAATCATCTATGTGCGACTTAAAAGTCATGTTGGTATTAAAAATATCACTAGCGATGAAGAAAATGAAATTTTAATTCGTGTTAGTGGATGGTTACATTGGATGCGGATACGTGCGATTATCTGGTCGTGCGATATCTAAAGACCGTTTATCGTACGATTGTGTGGTTACACTGTTTGCGATTCGTTGCATCTGCAGATTAAATTAAAAATGGATGACGAAGCCGGGAATTTATATTTCCTTGAATATAGTTATTTGAAATTTGAGGTTTTAAATAAAAAACAAAAATATTGGGTTAATGATATGTATTTAAAGAGCAACCAGGATGGGGAGTACGTAACCCTGTTCAAGGAGTTAAGGGAGCAAACAAAAGTTTTATGAGTGTTTTTAAATATATGAATACTAAATAAAGTCCACCAACGACTCGAAACATATTCTAATTTTCGTAAAAGTATTCGTCATAGACAAAAATTAACTGTAACACTTAGGTAAGTAAAACCATTTATTTAAACATTTATGCTCATAATTCATATCATTATTTAAAAGTGTAGAAATATCGAGCAGAATTTTCTGATTCTTTGGCCAATGATGAAGTATATTGGTAGCGCATATGTGGTGATAATAGGTCTGTATGTTGGATAGTAGAGTCAGATGACGAACTATAAACTTGTTGCGATACTGCAGTAAATGTTGAAGAATACGTTTCACATGGAGAAGCTTTTTTTCCCTGAAGAATGGGGGAAGCTCTACCAGCCGGCTTAAGGTGGATTTCCACAGATCCGTCATCCGACGATACGATCATTCGAAAGTTTTGTGATTGGTGGAAAAATTCAAAATTGACAATCCGCCAAATATTTGTCCGAAAGTTTTAACTTACGTCCGTCATCGGAAAAAGTTGAAAATTCATAAAGATTGCGATTGGGCGCCGATGCGCATCGTTCGTTTTGAACTCGAAGCCCCAAATTTTTCTCAAATTTTCTTTAACTATTCCAAAGACACTTATTAGGAACCTATTAACAAAAAATTGTGATGTAAGTATTTTTTATAACGTCAAAATAAATTCATAAAGATTACGATTGAGTGCCGATGCGCATCGTTTGTTTTGAACTCGAAGCCCCAACATTTTTTCAAATTTTATTTAACAATTTCAAAGAACACTTAATTAGGAACCTACTAACAAAAAATTGTGATGTAAGTATTTTTTATAACGTCAAAAAAAATTCATAAAGATTGCGATTGGGCGCCGATGCACATCGTTCGTTTTGAACTCGAAGCCCCAAATTTTTTTGAAATTTTCTTTAACTATTTCAAAGAACACTTAATTACGAACCTATTAACAGAAAATTGTGATGTAAGTATTTTTTATAACGTCAAAAAAAATTCATAAAGATTACGATTGAGCGCCGATGCGCATCGTTCGTTTTGAACTCGAAGCCCCAACATTTTTTAAAATTTTATTTAACAATTTCAAAGAACACTTGATTAGGAACCTACTAACAAAAAATTGTGATGTAAGTATTTTTTATAATTTCCTAATGAATGAGGAATCAGAAGTGACGGTAGATCTTAAACACTACTGCCCACATTCACTAATTGATATAGAAGACTCTGATGGTAACGTTGTCGACGGAGATTGGAGAGGTAATCCTGTACATGAATTGCCATAAGTTAACAGAGTTGGAAGCAATATGTACTCTACAAATGCAGAATATATGAGAAATGAATTAACTGCCCATTTCTTGTTTGATGGTGCCATTTCGTTTCAATGGAATAAATAATGAGCCATCCTTCCAACATGCTTAAATTAACAACTATGCCTATTTCTATTGCTTGGAAACAATAGTTTGACAATGATCCCCGAATTAATTCGAACTTAACTGTGTAATTTATTTAAATACATTATGAATAAAAAATGGTTTTTGTTTTTTATTTGAAAACATGAAATACACCTAATAAAAAATACAATCTATATAATTACAGAAATTGTTCTGCCCCTTCATACATATTTTGGATTTCAAGACGTACTCTCTCCTTCAGAGGCATTTTTGAGAGCATCTCCGAAATGGTGAAGCAAGTTGGATTTATCGGCGGTTGGGTTGTAGCCGTTGATTTAACAATTGGAGGGGCATTCACTCGATTTAACGCCTCCACTAATTCCAAATCAATAGATTAAAACAACCAGATAAATCACATTACGCAACTTGACAATAACCATTCATTGACACCTAACACAGAACTAGAAGTACTACATATTTGTGATAAGAAACAAGAACTGGATTTTCTTGAAGAGTTGGAAATTAGAAGACACTTAAGAAACCCACAATATCAAGTCGTCAATGAACAGATAAATCTAGGGAGTTCTCCTCTATTAAACTGTCTTCTTAAGTGATAATTGTAAAGATCAGCAGATATAGTTTTCCTAGTTTTCTATATCATTACACAGTTATACTGATCTTAATTGGAAAAATGATATCCAGGATATCCCCTTAAGGCTAATAATATCTAAGCTTCAATATTTGTAATATCACATCTTCTTCTTTTTTCTATTAACATATATTAAGTCAAACACAAGGTAGGTCACTTCTTGGTCTAGCCATTCTGACGGTGATATTAAGTTATCGAAACAATTGTCAATTTTTTAGAATTTTCATTATTTTTCATTATATTGTGGAATTAGCTAGAAACGTTGAGTTTCATTTAAAACACTAATATATCATTTGGTGTTTTCTTTTGCAGCACAACCATTTTCTGAGCTGTAAATAAATTGCTCACAGTTCTGAAAACAAAATGATGAACTTATTAAAATTGAAAATTAACTATATAGAATATAAAATATAAACTTCCTGCGGGCGATATTTTATGGTATCACTTAGAAATGACATGGCATCATAATATTCCTAGGTACGCTTTTTTCTTTTACATGCAACACTACCGCTAGGTACGTGACTATCTATATCTCCCTTGACCCTTACATAAATCTCTTAAATTTCTCCACTTCTTAATGAGGAATTGGATTGAATACTCCTGTTGTTCTAAAATAATAAAATGCATTATAATTATTATTATGGTGTACCTCCAAATGCTTTATAAATTTCAACACTAATTAAAAATTCCTCCACATTGATTATTTCCTCTTCAATAACATTCTAAAATCAAAACCTTGTTATCACCAGGGCTACAAATCTTAATGTTTACTTACTTCTAGCAACTGTGCCTCACTATTTTCATCGCCATCTTCTAAATAATAATCGTCATCATCGATGAATGATTGTGAATCCATTTTTCTCAAATAAACAAATTTAATGAGGATGACCAAACACAAACTAGTTAAAATCGTTAAAATAAAATTACAAAAAACTGTCGACAATTAATTATGTGCCTGTCACCTGTTATTCAAGTTGCCAAACTTAATAGTGATATGTCACTATTTTTGTGACTAAATCGTACGATTGTTTCCAAGCAATGGAAATTGGCATTTAAATTCATCCGATACGACGTGATCTTTAAGCTTGGGAACCAATCGTCCATTTTCAGAATATTGGAGAGGCAACAGGGCCGAGCCTAGGGTATCCGCCGCCCGGGTGCAAGAACAAAATATGCCGCCCTATTAGCGTGCCTAGACCAAATATGATTAGTGAGGCGAGATATGAGGCAAATAATTTCTAGTCTAGTCGGATAGAAAAGTACCTACCTACGCAAGGAAAATATTCATTAGTAAAAATCGTCTCTATCTAGCAAATGTGTCTAGATATTATTGGAGATAGGAGTAATTGGATAATTCAATGCCGATTTTGAGGTGCATGTTTGACGCACCTACTGTTTATATTTTAGATTGGGAAAATTAATAAAAACACATTTTTCAACATTATTTATTGACAAATATATGAAAACGTAATGAATATAAAATTTACATTCTTTAGGTAGTAAAAGAAAAGAAAAAATCAAAACAAAACGAAAAAATAACAAAAATATATTCCTAGATGTGTTTATTAAATGTTAAAATCTACTTTTCTTGCTTTCTTTAAAGCAAATTCTTTAATTAAATCTGTAACATCTATACGGGAACAAATATCTTCCTCGATACTAATTACTGGTAAATTTGTAAGCCTCGATTCGCTCATATTTGATCTTAAGTAGGTTTTAATAAGTTTTAGTTTCGAAAATGATCGCTCCTCATATGCCACAGTGCCCGGCATGGATAAAAATATTCGTAAGGCTACAAATAAAATAGGGAATATTCCTTTTAAATCGTTAATGGCGAGATATGTCAATACTTCTTTGGCCGACATATTATTTTTATCAATAATATGAATTGACAGTATATCAATTTCGTTGCAAAGATCAATTGCACTTATATCGATATTTCCTGTTTCTGAATCAGTTAATTTAATTTGAAAGTTCTCACAATATCCCATTATTTCATTTTTAGCTATTGCACCTATATTATTTAAAAAGCCAAAAGAGTCATTATGTTTTTCGAAATCTTTAAATATTTCATCTAATTTTGAAATTGCAATATCGAGAATTAAAAAATAAAAATTTACTTTGAAATTTAGCTCTGGAGATTGAGTGGGTTCATCTTCATGTTCATATTCAAAAAAATCTTTTTTTTTCTTGGTCTAACTGAACAGCTGGGAAACAAATTTCGGAGGCCTCATTAAGCATGTCTGTGAAACGATTTTCAGATCTAATTTTGGTTAAAAATATTTTAATTTCTTTCAACATTCGTAGAGCTTCTGGCAAAATAACGCTAGACTTTTGCATTATCTTACTTACTACGTTTATTTTTGCCAAAATATTATACCAGACAACTAAGGAACATATAAATTTAACAGATTTTATTTTATTAATTTGGGATATTGCAAGATTTTTTGTGTCATTATCTCTAGAATCATCACTATAGAGGGCAAACAAATCATCATACACTTTTCCTAATTCAAATCTAAAGGTTTTGATAGCATCAATTCGACTCTCCCATCGAGTATAAGATAGCGGCTAACTGTTAGCTTAGGAAGTTCTTTCATAAGAATATGTCATCGATAGGTTGAGGACGAAAAAAGACATATATTTCCTGAATATTGTTAAAAAAATGTGTTACTTCAAGAGAGCTTTTTGCCGCATCATTAACGACTAAATTAAGGCCAAAATTTTTTTTGTAGACCATTGTGTTTGCCTTTCATATTGGCACCGTTATCATAACCCTGACCTCTCATATCAGCAATATCCATTTCTTTTAAATAATTCAAAAAAAAATCAGATAATCCCTGGCCAGTAGTATTTGTAACTGGACAAAATCCTAAAAAATGTTCTCGAATGCAACATTTTAAGGTTTCAATAATAGTTCTCTTTACTCTTTCTCCTATTAGGAAAATTAATTCATTTTGTATTTTATCGCCCAAATAGTGTGGCATTTTTTTGTTATCTTTTTGAACCCCTTATCAATATGTTCGGCCATTACGTTATCAAATTTTGCAATTGCCTCAATAAGTTTCAAAAAATTGCCGTTACCTTTTTCGAAAAGTGTTTGAGTGTTGCCCCTAAAACCTAAATTTTTCCTGCTAAAAACTGTATGATATAATTCTTTCTAAAATACAAGTCCATCTTTTATTTTCAATTTGAATTAAATTTTGATTAAAAGAGTTGACAGTAAAGCCTTTCTCAATTGATTTCTTCAAATCAACCCATTTTCTAACACTCTCAAAATGCCCCTTACCTGTTTCATGGCTTTCTAAATTCCGAGACAAATGTTGCCAGTCACTGTAGCCATTATCATCGTTAAAACTATTAACAGATACTTTAAATAATTTACAACAAAAACAGTATACTGAATTTTTGGATTTTGAATAAACAAGCCAGGCTCTAGGAACTTTTTCATTATTAGTTAATTTTTTTTCGAAATAGGTGGTGCTAAAAGATCTATTTGAATCATTTACTGGATATACAATATTTTTTGTTGTACTGGTCCTAAACCTAAAATTGATATTCTAATATTATCTGTTAATACCTGCGGCCAACAGGCTGGATCATTTAATAATTCCTTATTTACCTTAAGAATATCTTCACTAACTTCATTTTGTGTTGAAACAGTCAGAGTTCGACCCTGCTTATATCATATGTGAAATCGTTTCTGTCAGCCCAGAGTTTTAGGGATAATTCTGCCATCATCCTTCTGGCGAAGTGGTGCGGGCTGTAACCAACCCTGTCTTCACATCTTGACTACAATTTTATATTTGTCGCTAGGTAAGTGTGAAGAGTGTAAAGTTTTGTTTTCATATGAAACAAAATGAGTGCCTACCTTTTTAAAAGTCCGGTAATTAGTTTTCTTGTCAGTTTTGTTGCTGTATATTTCATGGGTGTTAAGGGTTTATATTCTTTCTCTTGTGGCTTTTATTGTAGATATAAGTGACCATGGGACTACTGATTTTTGCTTTTGTTACATCATATTGGGGTGTTAACCTCAGTAGTCCGGAAAAAAATGCCCGCTTTAGCTGATAAGTGCTATAACTTATCAGGGTTCGATTATATTCGACTCCTTGACTTTGTCTAAAACATTTTACTAGTGTTAGATTAAAACATATATTTGCTAATTATTTTATACATACTTGTCTCTCGAGATAGTTGTATATTTGTTGATAATTTATATACCATGTCATGGCTTCAGTAAGTATTTCCATATCGTTCAGAAACTTCTGTTTAAGACTTGGTTGTCATTAGAATATGTTGTAAACATTTACCCATACGACGTTAACTGTTTGATTACATCTGACTTGTATGATAATTCCGGTTATTTTGGCTTTGTGCATCAACATATGCGGGGGTACTATGGTACTATTATTGTTTAAAATAATTTAAATAATTTATAATACTTATAAGAATCGTTGTATTGTTGTTATTGAAAAGTCTGGTTAGGTTGAATTGTCAATTTGTTCGATGACAGATACGTCGTAGATAGCTGCGTTCGTTTGACTTTTCGCACTGAGAGTAGTCGAGATCTCTGTCTAGCATTTGTGGTTTGACTTTACGAGTTATATATAACTCATTATGCTTACAGATTTCCTCTCCGATGTGCTCGTAGATGACATGCGAACTGTTATTATTAATACTTTTGGGTTTACTCGACTTTTTGTTCGATGTCTTAAGCGGATTGTGGTTCTATGTTCTGTGGTTAAGACGAATTTCTGTCAGCTGGATTGCTATTGGTTGGAAAACTTACTCGAGATGCGTTGTAGGGAGAAGTTAAGTTACTTGTGTTATTGGCGCATCTAAGACTTTCTCTTCTAATCAAAATTTCGAGATGGCTGCTTGAGTTTCAGTTCTGAGTAATATCTTGATTTATGAATGGCATTTGAAACCATCCCAGTTGGGGATAACAATCAAGATATTGTAAATTGATTCGGGAAGCTGGTGGTGGCTGTATTTTTTAAATATTTGATGGATATTGGCCGTTTTGGAAACCACGCTGCCTGACCTTTTTTGAAAGGATTTTTGACTGAAATCGTAACGTAGTCGGGATTTGGATAGTTTATTTCCATTCTCGTATTTGATGAGACTACTGTAGGAGTTTTGAGGAAGTTTAGGCCCTCACTTAGAGGTATGTAAAAGAGATCTTATATGTATATTTTTTGCAAAGTATGTTTAGACATTTTTCGCTCATTTTCTATTAAGGAAAAGCATTTAAAGTTGTAACTATTAATAGATATCAATTCGTTGTAAAGTAGTATATATTTTTGTACAGTTCAGGGGTATTTTGTCGTTTTGAACCACAAAAAAAATATCTATGTATTTTTTATAGCTACTTTTCTCTAACTGTTCTACTTATGATTGTATATTTGATATTCGTCACATGAGTTTAATTCTCAAAGTATAAGTATTGATGTCAAGTAATTTTTATATTGTTTCGTAGAATGATTAGCATATTACTTATAGGATATCGGCACATGTACTTGCAATATTCTTAGTTGAATAGTTGAAATGTATCATTGTTTCATATCTCTACATACTGAAGTAAGGTGTGATCACACATTAGATAATTCTTGGCATATTAATATAATTTTTCAGTTTGTCAATAAGATTAATTTCTTAGTTATCGCTTAGATTTTGTATATATTTTATTCACATAGTAGTCATTCAGGTTTATCAAGTAAAACTTTATCTCGATTAGTAGAACACTAGGGAAGAAGCATTTTCTGGTTCCGTATGTAAATAAAGTTTTTCTATGCCGCAGAGGCAATACTTTAGAATATTAGAGAATAACTCTGGGGGAAATATTCAATTTCATTTTAGCTATTATTTTCATCTTATTTTAACAACACGTCTGGTGTTGATAATAATATAGTCTGGACACATAGCCTTAAGCTGGTTCAGTCGATTAATAGTTTCATCGTTGATGATAACATTTTAGTAATTCAATGTTATCTGTACATTTAACGGTTTTTCCTGGAGGGATGCCATATTTTTGGATTACTACTTTTTTTCCTGGAGGGATACCATATTTTTGGATACTTACCTTTTTCTGGAGGAGTACTTTTCTGGGGTACTTTACCATTTGGTTCCGCCTGGACCGGGGTGAAGAGGCGATCACCGTTCTTCCGGATGAGAAGATGATGAGGGCATAACATGGGGTGGATTTAATTGTTTATATATATATATATATATATATATATATATATATATATATATATATATATATATATATTTTTCTTTTATGTAACATATTTTCTAATCGTGTTGTATCACATCCAACCTGAGTTACAGTAGATCGCCTTGGTACCAAAGCTATCCCCTGAATTAAGGTCTGTATTAGTATCATTATTTTTTTTGCGTTGATGACGTATGTTATATCCTAGCTAAGTGTAAGCACATGTATAATTGATATTGTATAACCCAGTTATATTTCATTTTGCGTATTTTTTTTAATCATTTCACATGTATAATTGATAACTGGTGTTTTGTATAACCCAGTTATATTTCATTTTGCGTATTTTTTTTATCATTTCACATGTATAATTGATAACTGGTGTTTTATATAGCCCAGTTATATTTCATTTTGCGTTTTTTGATCATTTCCAACTGGATATAGTCCAGTCATTTTCCATATTTTTTTTGAATGTTTGAAAATTGTGAAGAAATTTGAGTATCAGTCTTTTAAAAAAAACTTTGTTAGATAACAAACACGTTGGTAAGTTTAGATACATGTTTTCTTTTTTTCTTTCCTATCCATTTGCTAGGTTTAGGATAGGTCGAACATTTTGGCCGAGCAGAAACCTGGCTGGCGCCAATTTAATTTCTAAAACATCCCGGATAACCGAAATAACTCACTCCCACTCACCGACTAAGTGAGCTGAAGGCCCGAAAGGTTGTCACCGGGGACAGCTGGACTTACCTGTCGCCCATAGGGTCCATACTAGCGAAGCTAGTGACCAATTTGGGTGGTTACAGTGTATTTGCTGACGTGGGCGTGTTCGTTGTAGCGTGATCCAACGTGTCCTTTTCCCCTATTTCGGGCGCTTCGGCGTACGATTTATTTTCTTGCAATTTTTCCAGTCTTCTTTGTCCTCGTTTGACTCAAAATATTGAACATGTGGATCTTGGCTACATGAAGGTTGTGGTTCTTTATTGCTCGTGGACAAAAAAAACTTTTTTAATGATCTAGCTAATCGTTTTTGTCTTCCTCTTTTTCTGACTTTCTTTTTCGGTATTGTGAACCAGAAAGTCTCTTTCGACCATCAGACATCTAAATAATTAAACTATAATTAAAAATTTTGGCGAAAATTTAAAATATTTTTTTCATTAAAAAAATGCATTAGAATTGAACTAATATAAAATAATTAAAACCTACCGTTCAGTCCGTTTACGATCACTAAATAAAAATAAATCAAATAGACACTGATCTCGTTCCCTAATTCGTAATATCTTTGCTCTTTGCTCTTTGGTTTTCAACTAATCAACTTAAATTAAAAAAGTTAAAAATAGGCTACACAAACGTAAACTTAGATAAACACGAAAACACGGAATTAGAAAAATAAAAAAGCCCACATTCTCAAAGTCGGTAAAGAGTCTAAGAGTCAAAAGCCAAAAGAAAAGCCGCTAGCCGCGATCCCTTTATTCAAATAATCTATTAATATATTCTGTCGTTTTTACAGCAAGCGGCTTATTCTTTATTATTACCTATTTATTATCTTTTTTACGCCGCCCGATTCGCCCGATCGCTCAACGCACTATTTTGGTATTGTTGTAATAATAAGAAAACAATATTTCGGAGAAATGCCCCTATCAAAGAAAGGCACTTTGTGCTTTGCGACTAAATATGTTTTGTATGTTGGGGTTCTGTTATTTTTTTTAGAGACATTTTGCCTTTTGCCGCCCCGTGTTATACCGCCCGGGTGCCATGCACCCCTTGCATCCCCGGCACGCCTCGGCCCTGAGAAGCAAAAACTATCCACCCACATCTTAATGTGTTGCAAGAGAAAAAAATAAATTAATTCATATATCGCCTTGATCTACCTTTTAGTTTGATAATATATAAAAATAATAAAGTTGAAACGTAAAAAATAGCTTCCTTCGAGCCGGATTTGAACCAGCGACCTATGGATGTCTACTTCTTGTAATTCCACTACAGTCCACCGCTCTACCAACTGAGCTATCGAAGGATGATTCTTAATTTCACAAAAACGCTTAATATTTTAAACCAGTTACTATCGAAAGTTTTGTGTAGTAATTATATATCCAGTCGTGTCTGGGCAGTCGTACAGCGTAGATCTACATAAACCAGTTCTGCGCGTATAGATTGTGTTTTCGAATAGTGAAATTGTAAGCTATAATGAGCAATAATATGGACGGTGATCCACCTGATAGAGGAAAAAATATTGGATATGAAACTATTGTTATGGATGATATAGAAGGCGATATTGAAATTGAAGAAAATCATGATAATAAATACACAGATAATGTAACAAAAACGACTCAAGAGCAAATAAAGTTTAAAAACTCTATGGAACCGGAAATAAAGTAAGTCAGGATTCAATTGTTAGACCTAAAAATTACTACAGTTATTCGAATTCTGGCCCATATTGTGTTTTTGTAGAAAATAAAAACGGTAATATAGGAAAATTATATCGCATTGGTACAGCACGGTTAATATTAAATTCAGTATCTGATACCAGAAATAATATTGTAAATATATCTTTAATAGGACGATTAGGACGTAATAGGATAAGAGTAGAATTTAATTCTGATGAAAGTGCAAATAAGTTCATTAATTCAAGCAATTTGGTAAGTAAAATTACGATGTTTACATTCCAAATTTTTTGATTCATCAAAAAGGTGTAGTAAAACATATCGATAAAGATTTATCGGAGGAAGAATTAACAAATATTATAGAAGATAGGAGTGGGCAAAAGGGTAAAGTGGTGAATGTAAAAAAGATGTACAGGAGAGAAAATGATAAATTAATTCCCACAGGAACGATCATTGTAACTTTTAAGGGTCAAATTCGTCCGGAAAAAATAATCATTGAGCGTATTATTTATGATGTAGAAGATTATATACCAAGGGTCATTCAATGCTTAAAATGCTTGAGATATGGACACATTAAGGCTCAGTGTAGATGTCAAATAAGATGTAGTTTTTGTGGAGGGGAACATGACGGAGTTACCTGCGATAAAAAAGATAGTCCAGTTTGTGTCTTATGTAAGGGAATCCATAACGCTACAGATAAAGGTAAGTATCATATGATGAGCAGAAATCTGTCAAATACTTGATGTCAACGGAAAATATTTCTTATTTAGAAGCTAAAACTAAATGTAAAAATAGTTTTTCAAATATCGTAAAAACTAACAGGTATTCAGTTCCAGTTAAACGTAGACGGTTTTACGAACTTGTAGATGATAATGAAATATCAGAAAAGCATAGGGAAATTATTTCAATACCAAAAAGTTCATCTCAACCCGTGTACCTTTCATATACTAATACTCCCCACTATCATTCACTCCAAAACGCTCAAATAAACGTTCTACTTCTTCATCACAAAATTATCTTAATAATGCGAATAAATTATGAATATTATTAAAACTCAGTTTAGTAGGTACTGAGGATACAAATGTGTTAGAATCTTTAAAAAATAATATAGCAGAAATTTTAAGTAAAATTTAAATTAACTGTATCACAGTGGAATTCACGATCGGTTTTATCCAATCCATTGGAAAAATACCTTTTTGATAATAAAATAGATGTCACCTTGCTGTGTGAAAAGTGGTTGGAAAAGCAAAATAATGTAATTTTCTCAGGGTATAATATATTTCGGCTAGATAGAGATGACGGCTATGGTGGTGTGGCCATTTTAGTCAAAAACAAATTTGAAATACAGAATACGACTCATTTTATTAACATAAGAAATGTTATGTGTGTAGCTAGGAAAATAAAAATTACCAATAAAACATTTTCAAAAAAATATTCAGTATACCTTAAGCCCAAATTAAAAATTTCTGATAGAGAATGGACAAATTTCTTTCAAAGTTTGGAAAAACCTTTCTTGGTAGGAGGAGATTTTAACTCTCATCATACAGCATGGGGTTGTGATTTGATGGATACTGCGGGAAAAAATTTGTTGGAAGCGATTGACCAATGCAATATCAATTTTCTTAATGACGGATCTGAGACCTTAACTCAGAGCCCAATTTCAAAAAATTAATCTTCTACAGATTTAACTATTTGTTCTGGGGATGTTTCATTAATGTGTGACTGGAAAACGTAAAATTTTAGCTTGGGATCAAATCACTTTCCAATATATATTGAAATAAATTTAGAGGAACAATATGCCAGTTTAATTAATAATTGTTGTAAGTGGGATATAAATAAAGCTGATTGGCAACTTTTCTCCACTTTGATGGATCGTAAGTTAACAGAATCAGAAGATACGTCATATGAAGTATTTATAAATTATTTGAAAGAAGTTAGTAATATTTCAATTCCAAGCAAAAGAAGAGTTGTCAATAAGAAATTTAATAAATTGTGGTGGAATGACGAATGTAAAGATACTATTAACCAACAAAAACAAGGAGGAGGTAATTGCAGGAATGCATACCAACGTTGCCGGTTTTACGTTGATGAATCAAGTCTAAATGACTTATGTCAAACCACAGTTGTGAGTGTGACAGTTAGTTTTCTGTTTCCTAAACTGTGGTCAAACCGGTATACTCTGAAAGAATTTAATTCAAACATCGCGCATCGTCGGAGATCCCTCATTTATTAAAAAAGATAAACGCTTGTAGAGTACTCCAGAATTTTTGTTTGTTACTAAAAATCTTAATTTGGTCAACACTGCTCACGAAAGTATAGGTCTTAAATCAATTGCAGTTAGAAAATAAGTTATGTTAGATAGCAGATATCGTCTGGAACGAAAAAAACAATAGAAATAATTTAATCTGCATTGAAAACCTATTTAATTTTTTTAGGAAAATTGTATGTTTCAGAGATACCGAAGTGTAAGGAAAATAGATACATATACATTTCTAATTGAAATAGTCGTAGGGGATAAGATTTTACTAAAAGGGAAGAAAAAGTGCAAAACCGTGCATAACGGATGATATGAAATTAATGGAAACAACAATTCGTTCATGACTAGCTTGCATTTTTCGGAATTGTTGTTTCCTGATTCTAATTGTCTAATTATCATCATTGAAAATACTTTCAATTTCATTTGTACCTACAATTGAAAGATATGCTTTCATTTGGTAGTTTGGTTGTATGTCAAGATAAAACGATAACACTTACCTATGGATTACCTCAATGGTCATCAACCACACACCTACAGGTTTAAATACCATATGATTTTGCGAAGAAAATACGTAGGATATGCATCCATTGAGGTGTAAAAGTACCAAAATCTACTCTGAGCTACACATTTGAGTTTTAACTCGGAGCTGACGGTAATATTAATTGATAAATATCACCTCTATTTCCTCAAAGTATTGTTAAAAAATAAACTCTCACATAATGTAAATAAATTTTAATAAAATAAGAGATTATACATCATTCAACATACAAGCATATGTATGATCATTTGGATCACTTGAAATACATAAAGAAGTATTTAAATATTCTTTAATGATGGTTTTCTCATTTTCATTCGGTTTTTTGACGTGTCTATTCTTCTGAACAGGTTTTTTCTTGGTAGAAAAGAATTCTTGTTTTTCTATATTTTTATTTCCTGGTTCCAGCATACCAAATGTATTTGTAGTATTGAAGTTTTCAGCAGTTGAAGTTTCGTTTGAAATGAGTAATGCTGCCGCTCTCAACTGCGTTAATGCTAATTTCATCGTTTCTTTTTCAACAGATTTAGTTTTGATATGAGCAGAAATTTGTGACGTTATTGCCAGAATTTCATTTTTCAATGTTTCATTACTAGAATTGGCATTTGGCACACTTGTTTTGTTAACTTCTTGAACTAAACTGTCAATTTCACTGTTTGCATGCATACATAATGTATATGAAAGGTTACAACATTTAGTGGCAGAAGTTTTATTGGTTAAATATTCTTTACCTGCCTCTGTTTTCAATATATGGGTAGTATCATCTATTCGTTGAATCAAAATTTTTGAACATATAGCACTTCTGTGTCTATTATTTATGATTCGGGTATGATCAGAAGATTTTCCTTTCATTATTTTATTTATTCTATCGATTATTTTATCTCTAATGAATTTATGTAGAGCATTCAAACTTTTATCGAGTCTTCTAACTTTTCTACCATTTAGGTACACATATTTAATAACTTTGTGCATACTTTCAATGTGCATATTTGTATTGATAAAACAATTTTTCCGATAACAATATGCCCATTTGGAAACATTATTTGGAGAAGCGAGGTAGCTATACATAGACGTAGTTTGCTCATCACTTTTTAATTTGGACAGGAAACTTTCAAATCCTTTCTCAAATTCTTCAATGTTGGGTAATGTTTGAAGAAATTTCAGAGTTTTATAAATCCAAGATCTGGTATCCTTATTTGATACCTTACTCAGGTTCTGTTGCCAAGCTCTGTCAACATGCCATGAGCAAAAAAGCTATCGCATTGGTGGTCCCATTATTTTTTGCCAAGCGTTGCAGAAAACATTTGTGATATCAGTCATAAAGACATCTGATTGTATAATTCCCACAATGTTTTTTATTTCCTCAAAAAACAACTCCATTATAAATGTGTCTTTCCGATTGGAGAACATGAAAGCTGTGGGAAAACCTTGTCCAAATTCATCTAACACAAGAATTGTTGTTAGCTCAAAATCATAAATTATAAATGTGTCTTTCCGATTGGAGAACATGAAAGCTGTGGGAAAACCTTGTCCAAATTCATCTAACACAAGAATTGTTGTTAGCTCAAAATCATAAGGATTTAACCCATGTGTGCTGTCTATACATATGATTTTATTACCAAATTTTTGAAGCAAATCTTTCTGTATATTATTCATTAATATCAGACAAAAATCTTGTTTCCTCAAGTTTTGATATAATGAGGATACTTCATTTTGTTTCTTATAAAAAACTATTGGATTATTATGTCCTTGTCTCATTTCCTTCACCCATAAATCTACACTTACAGCATCATTAGGATGTCGATAACCATCTTTCAAATGAATATTGAAGGTGTTCTTAATATTCTTGATATCATCCTTATTCAGAAGATCATCTCTATTCAAACGTTCCTACATATTTTCTCGAGTGCTGTCTATAATACTGAAACAAACCCCTTAATTAAATAGCTAATATTTTAAAGTGATAAATGTAGATATGTATATAAATAAAATGTTGATACTAAGTGCTGTAATTAGAGAAAATTTCTGGGACTTAGTTAGGACTCTATATTTTATTGTTGATTTTTGTTTCAGATAATATATATATATATATATATATATATATATATATTATATATATATATATATATATATATATATATGTTCCTCTAATGTAGTTTAGTGGAACCAAATAACGCACGTATTGGATTATAGTAGCACCATCTGGATGATAGTGATGCCATGGCTGGATGATAGTGGTGCCGAACTATATTTGACTAAATATTCGGTAGGCGTGGCCGCGTGGGTTAATAAAATATCAACAATTTAATGGGTGGAGCTAAAGGTAATATTCAGATTAGTTTCAGATTAGTAACGCTACTGGCCGCTAGGTTTGGACTAATCAGACTAGTTCATCCTTTGACCGCTAGAATCACTTTGTAACTGCAGTTATCGTATATAATCTCAGTTTAATTTATTATAGAATCATCTGAGACGAGACAAAAATCTGCTGATTCTTCAAAATATCCATTTTTACCTATACAAATGCTTTTTTATAACGTGTCGTGAGTTAAGGTTAGGTGACACTATTGTTTTTATGAAAATTTTAAAATCAGCTGTTCTAGTCCATTCAATTCCGAAATTAGGCCATGCTTTGGAACATGTGTAATGTTTGATACGCAAAAATTAACAAGAATTAATTAATTAAATGTGAATTGTTAGAATCAAAGAATCAAATTAAACTGATATCAACAACTGATTTATTTAGTGGTTTTAATTTCTCCGCCTCCGAAAAATATTAACGAGTTATCGTTCGATAGGGAATAGCGTGTAGATGATTTTTGGAAAAAAATCAAGAGCCGCTTGCAAAAATTGCAAAAATTATAAATAACTAACTGAGAGAAACCATGACGTTTGGTTTTTTGCAAATTTCTCAAAAACTATATGACATTTTTTAAATCTTAAAACAGATTCAAAGAGAGAAGGAAAGGACCCAATTAGGCAAAATAAATTGGATTTACTGGGTGATTCTCAACATCTTTGTTTAAAACGATTTAACGCGCTCGAATATCGCTTAGCAGAAAATGAACATCTTAAACAACAATACGTAGAATTTCTACACAAATATTAAAGATTAGATCATATGATTTTTGAGTGTAATCTCAACAATGAACAAAGAATAGGAATCAGAAAGAAAAATTTAATAGCTTGATTTTTGAACCTTATTTTGTTGATAACAAAGTGAAAAATAACAATTTTCTCATTTTTCTAATGTGAATATCTTTTTAGACCTTTCAAAAATAGCTCTAAAAAAGGAAAAAATCTCAGATTTGTTATATAACAATTATCGCGCTTGCAATATTCATATTGAGTAGGATAAAATTGTCAATTGACTAATGTATAATTAATAGAAAAATCGTGATAAAAATTGTTTGAACTCGGACTATTGAATAGGAATAAGAAAGAAAAATTGAAAAGCTTGTTTCTTGAACCTCATTTTGTTGATAACAAAGTGAAAAATAGTAATTTTTTCATTTTTCCAACGTGAATATCTTCTGAGACCTTTCAAAAATAGCTCTAAAAAAGGCAAAAATCTCAGATTTGTTATATAATAATTATCGCGCTTGTAATATTCATGTTAATTAGGAGAGAATTGTTAATTGACGAATGCATAATTAATAGAAAAATCGTGATAAAAATTGTTTACCACGGACCATTGTTCATTCATCTAATTCAGTAGGTGCCTGAATTTTTTCAGTTCTTAATTTTCATATTTAATAAGTTTGTGGATGGAGCTTATGCAATACAAAGACCTCGTTTTCGACCGTATTATCAACTCTCTGAGAAAATTATAAAAATTGGTCCGGGAGGCAGGACTTTTATGGGAAATTACCCTTATATGAGAAAATTACTCTCCGTCAAATTTCTTGAGTTTTTGATATGTTGTAGAATTGATCATTCTGGTGAAATGTTTCAATGGGCGCATCACGATCCTATGACTAGTTTTCGAGATACAGGGTGTTGAATATGAGCAACATTCACGATCACAATATCGCCTTCCTGAAACCATATTCTCATTCCATTCAAATCATTTTGTAATTCGTGATTTAGAAGACTCGCATCATTATTACTAGCATCTGCGAAGTACGGCCCTTTGATTGCTAAGATATATCCATCGGGGACAACTATGATCTCTGGTTTGACCAAATGTTCATTCTTGTGGAAACAGTATGATTGCATCAATACTCGAAAGTTACTGCTCTTGTCCATTTTATTGTAGGTACAATCTATATAAACTATTGCTTTGGGAATGTCTGGTGTGGGATTGTACAGTTCATTCGTATAAGGGGATACATGTCTGTTTATATAATTATATAAAAGAGATAATCTCACATTAGAAATTATGAGGCTTGCTGCTTATCGGGAAGCATAACTAAACAATATTTTCAAAAACTCATCTGAAACTCCATGCTTCATTTTGATAAAAAATGTGAGCAAAAGTTTTTTTCGACAGTGCTTCTCTTGTCACCTTGTTCAATAATATCGTAAAATTCTAGTAATTGTCGAAAATCATTTTTTTAAATTGATGTGAGCTCCTTAAATTCATCTTCAGTGAAACTGTTGTTACGGAGTGGACTGTTTCTATTAGCAATTATCCTGATTCTTTGAAGAAAATGTTGAAGATTGGAAATTATGAATCGTTTATTCACAAAATTCAAACCTCCATGCAAGTAATTTGGAAGGGAACCTTGACGATCAAGATGGTGACCACAATTTCTCAAGAAATCTGGGTCATATATATCAGAAGCAACAAAAATATCCACTCTACATTCTAAAGAAAATCTTTGAATTTTTTGACGAGCATTACAAATAATGCACGCACGACTTAATACGCGGGACAACACATTGAGACGAAAGCAATTCGGGTTATTTTCCATAGCAATAACGTCATTCATCACTGTGTTATTACAATTGAAACATATTTTTGTATCATCCTGAATATCAATAGGTGGATTTCCCGCAGCTTGTCTTCGATATGTCACAATATGCAAAACATCAATATTATCTCCTCTATTCCAACGCATTGAGAGTCTAGGAATAACATTTCGGTCACAAACTTAACAATTCACTCTATTTGCGAAGGCCATATTGTTCAGCAAAGTTCAACAAACACTGAAAATCACATAAACTTCAACAGTACAAACAAAACATCAATTAGTCTAATAATTCAGAAATAGTTCATGAGCTTCATGACATCTACAAGAAAACGACTATTGACATTAGAATTTTGTTGATTTTACCCTCTTTGAATTGTTCTCCATACCTACTACGAGATAACAGTGATAAGTATAATAATAAGTGGTGCTCTGTAGGTATTCGAAGATGATTCAGATAACATTTCAAGTACAAGAAAAATAAAGAGAAACGTTCTCGAAAAGGTGGGAATATACAAACATTTATACGATTCGAAGATACAAAAAGATAATTAAAGAATAAAACGTTCCTTTGGTGAAGAAATATGCCGTGAATTTGAACTAATATAATATATACTCTATATAAACCGACAGAAATTCGTACAAATTATGATTTTATACTGATTTATCCTATGTGGTATTTTTCTTGTGTGACAAATTAATTTTCAAATCTTTTTATATTACAAGGCGATTTCCTCTGATAATAATGCTATTTTGAGACTTTGACAATTTTATTATTTTATACAGTGAAAATTCGAAATAAGGAGCTTCTGCGAATGTAACAAGTATAATATGACTTCTAAGAAACACTAAGCATGAAAAAATAACTTCTCTATTGAATCGCCTTCTAGAAGATGCTGCAAATGTTAATTCGAGTCGTGGCTTTTTTTCGAGGGATACGGTACGCCATGGTACGGTATTATTACGGATCTATACAAGCCCGCCGAAAACTGGAGTGATAATATAGCAATGGGGAAATGTACAGATCTCAGCTTTTTTCACAGAGTGTTCGCCTTGTATATGAAAATCACGTCATGGGATTCCGTACTTGTACGATATGAATGCAAGTATTTTGAGGTTTTTATTAAATAAAGTATACGTAATTCCTCCAATTGACATCAATCGTCTCTTTATACGATGAAACACATCAATTAACATCTTTCACGAGTATTTTGTCATTTTCGGTGGGTTTATTACTACAAGGTGTCCGAAAAACCAAAATTCGGTATTTTTCTATATTCGTGAATCACCTTATATGAATTGTATCAACTGTGATAAAAGATGAAATTCATTTATAATATTATGTGATATTTCAACCTTTTTTCGCATTTTCTCTTTATAAAACAACAAAATTATGAAAGCCACAAAATAGCATTTTTATCAAGTGAAATTGCCTTGTAATACGAAAAGATTTGGAAATGATTTTCTCATGAATTTGTCATACAAGGATGTGATGATAATACCACCAAAGATAAATCAGAACTAAATCATAACTTGGGAGATACGGAGTGATGAAAAGTGAATATTCCTCATATTCAACACCCTGTATCTCGAAAACTAGTCATAGGATCGTGTAGCGCCCATTGAAACATTTCACCAGGATGATCAATTCTACAACATATCAAAAATTCAAGAAATTTGACGGCGAGCCATTTTCCCATATAAGGTGTGCGGGGTACTTTCCTAAAAAAGTCCTGCCTCCCGGAACTGTAGGACCAATTTTTATAATTTTCTCAAATTTATTAAATATGAAAATTAAGAACTGAGAAAATTCAGGCATCTACTGAATAGATGAATGAACAATGGTCCGTGGTAAACAATTTTTATCACGATTTTTCTATTAATTATGCATTCGTCAATTAACAATTCTCTCCTACTTAACATGAATATTACAAGCGCGATCATTATTATATAACAAATCTGAGATTTTTGCCTTTTTCAGAGCTATTTTTGAAAGATCTCAGAAGATATTCACGTTGGAAAAATGAAAAAATTGCTATTTTTCACTTTGTTATCAACAAAATGAGGTTCAAGAATCAATCTTTTCAATTTTTCTTTCTTATTCCTATTCTTTGTTCATTGTTAAGATTACACTCAAAAATCATTGACCTAATATTTGCGTAGAAATTATACGTATTGTTGTTTAAGATGTTCATTTTCTGCTAAGCGATATTCGAGCCCACAAATTGCTTTAAACAAAGATGTTGAGAATCACCCAGTAAATCTAATTTATTTTGCCTAAACGGTAATCTGACAATAAAAGTATTATTCCTGCCACGTGTGGTAGGTTCCAAAAAATAAGGTTCACAATATTTGTCTTCCGGTGATAGGAATTTATTTTTCGGCAATTCATTGATTATCCAAAATTTCATGAGCGTTTGATTTAAATTATCGTTAGAATTTTCATGACTTATATTACAACAAATTTGATTTTTGAGCTTATTCGTTTTTTCATAATTTATATTTAATGAACCTCTCCATCTAAGTTTTGTTTCAACCAATAGTGGCATATTTTTTCCTAATTTTATTTTCTGTTCCACAATAATTCATAAAATACCTATTCCTGTGCCGATGAGTAATTGAATATTTGTGTTTTAAATGAAACTGACGGTCTCTAGTTAATTCCACAATATAATACAAGTTATTGAAAATTCTAAAAAATTTACCTAATATGAGCATATTCCACGAAGTAAGAGTCAAGACAGTCAATTTAATTGAATATTTATTGGAACGTAAAATCTCTCATCAGCTAAGTCGTAATTTTGGGGGTATTTCAAAATGTTCCTGGAAAATTCTAGTCATGGTAAGTTGTCACTTATAAATGGAATAAATAAAAACGGTAGATTGACTTGAAATGAGTTAAAACAGACTAATTTTGCATTAGTTTTATGGGTAATATTAGTAATACCTTGATTTATCCCATTAATTCTGACATTCAAATAAAATATATCAAAGAAAAATTGGTTATCATATTTTATTATCATATTCGCGTACCTTACCCAAATCGTCTTCAATAAATACTATCGCTATAAGTAATAAAAACACGTTTGTAAAAGCCGCTGTTTGAATAACGTTAGAGTGAAAAGGACTCCGCACACCTTTTGTGGGAAAAAGGGGCTCCGTCTAATTTCTTGAATTTTTGATTTGTGGAATTTATCATTCTGTAGAAATGTTTTAATGGCCACAGCACGACCTTATGACTAGTTTTCGAGATACAGGGTATTGAATATGAGGGATATTGACTTTTCAGTACTCCGTATCTCAAAAATTATGATTTTATACTGATTTATCCGATGTGGTATTATCATCACATCCTTGTGTGATAAATTCATATGAAATTATTTTGAAAATCTTTTCTTTTAAAATTAATGCTATTTTGAGACTTGAACAAATTTGTTGTTTTATAGAGTGAAAATGCGAAAAAAGAATAAATTAACACACATATTATTTCACATTCATTTCATCTATCATCATAGTTGATACAATTCATAACAGGTGTAGCTATATTTACTGTTTCAACCCTTACTTTGTGGAATCTATGCATGTTATGTAGGACGAGGATATTTTATGGTTTCGAAACAATTGTCAATTTTTTTCGCCAGGTTTCGGAATAATGGCCTAACTATTTCTCATGAATTGATCATCAATTCTGACATTAAAAGAACCCTCTTTTCAAGTGTCATAATATCAGATAAAAAGTATAGTTCTCATCAGGAGTAACATCATGAATCGCACAATAACCACTAATCCGAGTAAAATAGTAAAGACAAATCAAATCGAAAACGTGTGAGAATCACACGAGGAAACTCCACGATTGAAACATATTCAGCAAATCCACTAGAGTTTTCATTGTTTTATTTCTTTATCCATGGTAATATGGCTAGTTTTTCTCATTAATATATTGACATTGTTCAATTTGGTACCAACATTCTAATTTGGATATTGTTGTCTACTAGGAGAATTCTTGCTCAGATATAAGGAATGGTAGTGGGAACTTCCAGCTCATATTAGAAATTCAAAGAATCTTATATATTTGGTAAGTCCTAGAGATATTGTGAGATGAGCTAGGAATATAGTTAGGAATGAGACTTCTGCGAATGTAACAAGTATAATATGATTTCTGAGAAATACTATGCATGAAAAAATAACTTCTCCATTGAATCACCTTCTAGATGATGGACAGATGTTAAATCGAGTCATTGTTTTTTTTCGACGTATACGGTATTATAACTGATCATTATTTTATTGAAAAATGCTTTTCTCACAAATGATTCGGCTTGTATATGAAAAACCCGTCATATGATTCCGATGTCACTTCGCCCAAATGCGACCCACCCTATAATTAATTGCTAGTTCATTGCTATTTTATTTTCATATCTCTTTTTTAGTATAAATCAAGTTCAATCGAACAATTTACACTTGTTACTTCTAACGAGCTGATCAAGCACAATGCATCGTATTTACAACAGGTTTTTAAATATATAAATTTTTGAATTTCAAAAGTATCATTGCGTTAGTGTACATTACAATTAAAAACATCAAAAAATCCTAACCATGTTTCATACGTTCCGCAAAATGATGGTAAACCCATATCTGGCAACCTTCGTAACTATGAATTCGAGCTTTGGTTATAAACAGGCATAGGCAATAGCATACCTCTAATGTCTAATATTTCTAGTTTTCTTTTGTGCATGAATAATTTCTTTTGCCTCTGCAATAAGGGTGAAAATATCGATTCTACATTATCTCTTTCCTAGTGTTCATCGCTATCTAAAAATTTTAGTTGTGACTGTCAATTATCAAAATGTATAAACCGGATATTTTTTAATCGTATTCCAATTTGTGAAATTTTAGTTCTGTTTACTGAGGTTTAAATAACTTTTCAAATCTAGTCAATTTTGCTTTTATTATACCGCGTGTGTGACGTAATTCTGATATTTGAGTTTCAGTCTTTTACAATCAATAAAGAATGGTAAATATATTTACCACAGATTCAGGACTACAAAATATTAGTATTTTGCTAAATAATACTGGGTCAAATATTATGTAATACTGATGTATAGGGTTATTGGTTATAATTTGACCATCCCATTATTTCTCTTAGGCATATAGATACAAAAAAAGTTTTATATAAAAGTTGTAGGAGTATGAATTATATATATTATTATTATTATTATATAAATATACTTTGCTCCACAGTAGCGTTTTTGCATTACGGGGTATAAATATAAGAATACATATTTTTTTAAATAGTAGTGTATTATATGACATTCGGATAGGGCCTTTTTTTCTCGTAACAATAATATATGCTTTTATAGGTTTAGCGTTTATACTTTCCAAAGTAATAGACTGTAAATGTCTAAAAAAAAATAGGTGACTGGGTGCGACAATATAAAACAACATAAAAGAGATAGAGTGTTTATTACGAATTCCAAACGGATTTGATGATTTCACAAATTCTAAGCAAACTAAAGCAAGTGCCGCCATTATTTTCAATACAAAGTTCATATCTTCTTCTTAAACTTTCTTTACAGTTTAAAATATTTTTACTATTTCTATTTCCATGATGGAGATGTTCAATTTCTGCTTTAATTTTTTCTTTAATTATTGCACTACTGTTATTGATAAAGAAATCAAATTTTTCTTGTATAGCTCCATAAAAAGCCATTTAAAGGCGTTAAATCGGCACAATTTGGCCCAACTACTTCACTCTCTGCAGAATTCCACACCAGACATGAATAGATTTCCGACCCATTTTTTTAATTTGTTTAATTTTGTATTTCCTAAAAAGTTTTCGTTCCAAAGAACATCGATTTTTCCTGTTAAACAGACCTGATGACATCTGCCCAAGTAATTTTCATTGTCGTCTCAATTTCTTATCATTTGTTGACAGAATTCCAATCGTTCTCACTTAATGCCTGTACTGATAAAATTTTGTAAGGGCGATAGTTATTATTTTTTAGTGCTTTTGAACTTTATAGTAACTATAGTAAATTTTTATGTAATTTAATATTAATTGAATAAAAGTATTATTTTTTTACCAGTGTAACAGTATATTCAACTGTTCTTCTTCATTTACTATGGCCCTACGTTTTTTTCTCAAATAGTTATGGTAGGCATAGATATGATGGTCGATTTGGATACAACTGTAGATATTCTCGACTTACAGCACGCTATTACTGTTATTTTTGACATATACAAAAAATATTTCTACTTTTTCGGAAGCCTTATAATCCATTTTTGAAAAATATACAATTTTTAACAAGTAAGTTGTATTTGTTACTTTCGATTTTAATTTTGAGTGATAAGATCAACAATTGCAGTAAGACATGTATAGTCAACTAGGTACTTCTTTTAGCTAAATACTAACTTGAGTTCTTTAGAAATTTACTGTCCATTAGTTTGGAAAGTATAAAAGATAGAACTATGAAAGTATAACTTTTTGGTATGAGAAAAAAAGCCCTATCCTAATATATCATAATATACAGGGCGTTCTATTTAAAAAAATACATCCTTATATTACTGTGAAAGTATATGTTATTGAAATTAATTTATACTCCTATAACTTTTAAATAAAACTTTTTTTTGCATCTGTATGCAATATTGAAATAAAGGGGTGGTCAATTCTCACTTACCTACCTATCGTATTGAGTTGAAATTTCGTATGATTATAATTTTGGTTTGGTAAATCAAAAACGTGTTATCAATTTTGATACATCATTTTACATTCGTAAATTATTTTTTCACAGATTGCAATGCCTACTATGAAAAAATATTGTAAAGTAAATTAAATAGAAACTGTGTCTAGGATAGGTATTTTAAAAGCAAAAGTATACGTTTTTTGCATTATAAGGACGCCCTCTTTATCAAATCCCAAAATTGATGAGATATTTGTGATTTACTAGCCTTAAAATATATTAATACTAAATTTCAATTTAATACGTTAAATAATAACGCAAATATTTCAAAAAAACTAATAATAAATTTTAACTTTAACTCCCTGTATATCAGTAAGTAGTAGAGCATTTGCCATAGTGTTATTCAGCAAAATATTAATATTTTGAGGCCTAGAACGTATGATTAAAATATTTACCATTCCTTACGAAATACCCTGTAAATATATCAACAAAGTAAATACCGCCGACACAGAAAAATCGAGTACAATACACACGTATAGAAATTTGTGATCACTAGTCAATGAAGTTTGTGTATAAAATTTGGTAATTGTTATTATTGAATATACCTATTAGATTTTAAATATAGGTCACTAGTTTTTTTAATATCGCATCGGTGTGTTCGACTGTTTCTTCAGTTGTTATGATTAGGTAATGGTGTATTATGACAACTCAGAGCAACTTTTCCTGTAGCTTGTATTCATGGCGAATTAACTCAATAACAGTTTATTCTTGTATATTTTAACTAAAGGTCGATAATTTCTTTCGAGGAAATAAACAGGAGAATATGTATAAATGGCGGGAATTCTACACGCCACTGCACAAATTGTCCGAAAATAATGTTTTGATAAAATTCATTACCAAATTTAAAAATAATATCACGTATTCCATTCATTCACATTACAATTATATTTGTGGAAAAAATGTTTTTCAAATTTACTATTTTATATCTCTAAAGCTAAGCTGTTGCAGTCCCTACCTTATTTTTCATTATTTTACGAAGGCCTCTTGAGCATTCTCGATCGAAATTTACAATAGCTTGTATAGTAATACTACTTCAAAAATATTTTCTACATAGTGTGGTGCTTTAATTTTATTAAAAATAATTAAGAAAATAAAAAGAATCATAATGATATAAATCCCGTTTACCCGTTTTATTAATATTTAATTTCAACGTTTTGTGTTAGAAACATCATCCTCATTATTTTTTGTTCAGATACAGACCAGCTGTTTCGATACCTCATTACTACCTCAATGTAACTTTAATTCAAAATCTCTTTTCAGTGTTAACGCTGTATATCGGATTTAGTATTCGACACCTTAAAATTTAGCTAAATAATAATATTTATGAGTACTGAAAAGTATATAAACTGTTGGATACAAAATTCAAATACCTTTTAAACAAGGCGTCACAAACCCACCTTCCTATTTATTTTTTCCTCCAATTGAGGTTACGCTTGTGCACGAGTGTGCCAAATTTAATTCAAATAGTTATTTTTCTACAACCACTATGCAAACCACTCTTTGCTTCACAAATTTTTATACGCAAAGCTGGCCTTTAATTCTAATTTAATTGCTTTGATAGGTATTCGTTGGAAAATTATTAATTTAGACGGGTACACGCTATGTCACTTTTCCGCACGAAAATGTCACTTTTTCTCACGGAAATGTTAATATCTAAATTATTTGGACAATCTAACATAACCTTTATAATGAATTTTGTTGACAGACACCAATTTTACAATTAATGAAAACTTATTTTCATTAAAGATACTCCAGGCATAACAATTCAAGATTGTTCAAGTTACACTACCAATATACCTAAGTCCAACTAAATTGAATATTCAGCTTTTAAATTCTGTTCAAAGTTTAAATACAATATAAGTGACTTTATTCTCTCATTAATGAACGTGTTTTAAGAAAAATATTGTCTACAACTCGTACGCAAAGCACTTTTCCGCTCGCTGGATTGGCGGTACAAACTTCTGCGCTCGTGGGAAAAGTGACGATATGCGCACTTGTTGTACAAACTACTATTTCTCGTAATTCTTTGTTTTAGGTACCCTACGTAATCAATGGGAAACATGCATTTCATTTTTGACCTAAATTTTTATTAAAATTCTTTCAATATACCCTTAAAGTGTCCCCGTTAGATATAATATTCCATTAAATTCCTTCAGGAAAATAAAATTCCGTCTCTCCTCTCCATTGATTTAGATATAAAGTTCGTTTCATTGTAAGTTTATCAGATCGTACCTATTTAATATTAGACTAATATACAGATTTCACCAAAATATAACTGTTTAAATAGCTACATTTTTCATATGTGTAGCTTACAGAAGAGGATATCGTCACTTTACAATGTAACTAAACAATAGATTTATAGTTTTTCACGTAATAACTATTGAATTATAATAAAAAAAAACATTGTCTGTACATAGATACATATAATAAAATCGGAAGTTTGTTGTAATTAAGCTTCTGACAATGTTGTAAATCTCCGGATTAACCATCAGGTCTGGGTCTGGGTTCTTGTCGTTGGAGAATACTACGATTGACTATCGTTATTTTGACAAACGACATTTTTATGGCAGATGGACAGCGGCATTTAATGCGGTTTGAATTATTTGAAATAACCAAGTTATAAGGGTGCGACAGGCTACCTGGGACACCCTGTATACACGATTATTTAAACAATGTACTATTATAATCAGACTATTTCTTTGTACCTACACTATTCTCACTCATACTAACTTTCAACTATTCTCTGTATTATTTATACATTAAATAGTATCTACCTAAAAAGTGAACAACTATAACCAAACATGCTTGTGTTTCTTAAATATTAACAAGGAATTTGGTAGATAAAACCAACTATAAAAAAATGTTGCGCAGACCCTTTTTTTATACAGATTTTTGTGTTTTTATCTCGAGACGGCGGCGCCGGCACCTGCAAACAGAACATATTCTTTTTGTTATTCTCCGTCACTGTTTGTTTTGGTTTTTTCTAACCGGCAGGGGAATGAAGTAAAGATAAGAATATAAAAATCCTACTTGAATACTTTTAAAATGATAAATACCCATCGATTGGACTTCACTCCATCTTCCGCTATTTAGTAATGAACAAAGAAGCATTGAGCGACTCATTTTATATTTGGTTATATCAATGTAGTTTAATCATAGTATTTGATTAATTAAAAACGAGTAAATACCTAATTCATTTACAATAATTAGTTCACTCTTGAGCTTGAAAAATTACAACTTATCCAAAGTCGCCCACGTTTATGACTGATATTTCTGTTACCAAAGAAAAGTAGGTTTATACGACAATGGAGATACTTATAACAAACTGCAAGGCGTCTATATGCTTTTAGAAAGCTGCATTAAATATACAAATCCCACTGATATTGATGAGCTAATTGCAGTGAAAAAAAAATAAGTATCATTAATATCAAAACTTCAATTGTGATAAACTATTGTTCATATGTGAAAACTGGATATATTCGATGTAGATTCGATTTTTAGCGGGTAAAAAATATATTGTTTATAACAAAATTCGACTACGTTGGAGAAAACCCAATGCATACTCGGAATCACAGGTCGATTCCAGTAGAATCCGACTCTCAACTTAAGAGAATTAATTTGCTCTCGGTATAGTACCTAGGTACTTCTAAAATAACGATTTTTGGCGAAAAAAATATACCTATATGTTTATTTTGAAAAATACACACGTGTTTCTAATAAAATTCCCAGGCCGGATATTTTGGAAAGTAATAGAGATATTTTAATTCTGTAAAAGCCAATTTGTAAGAGGGCTTCAGGTTTGGATATAAATTGTCTTTAAATATGTCAATATGTAGATTGCGCTTTGCTCAAGAATTTTGTTTCGATAGCAGGATCTTTCAAATATAGCACACCTGGTAGAAAATATAAGCAAATTTTGTTCTACCCACGAATGGAGTTCACCATTGGAGAAAAATCGTTCTTAGATTAGATGTGCATACAAGGTATTAATAAATTAATAAAACATGAAAATGTTTCACCAGAGAAGTAATATTATGTTTCTACTTCCGTTACTAAAACCGCATTTTGAACACGGGTTTGATATGTACAAAACGACTCATTAAACACTAGTTTTTAAAATGCGAAAAGTCACATCTCGTTTATCTTTTGTTTTTTAACCGTCAAATCAAGTGTATCTTTTGTATGTTAAATTTCATGTTCCGTGATAATTTTGTTGTTATGTGTCATTTGATTTGACAGTCAGCCGATAGCCATCGTCCGTCATGTTATGAATATAATGCAAATATAATATAATTTTTTTCTTTCCTGCGGGCGAAGAAAAAGTATAGTAAGCACCTCGTGTTAAAAACGTCTTTAGTCACTCGTTTCACAAGGCACTCGTTCCGCTTCGCTCCACTCGTGCATAGTAAACCTCGTGACTAAAGTAACATTTATGACACTTGGTACTTAATATACTATTATGTTCGACTCGATCATAATAGGCTGATCTATGACACTGTTTAGAATCCATAATCTGTTATTTTATTGGACTAGTCCATAATGATAAAGTAATTTGTCAAATTATTTGAAAATTAAAACTTCCCAATAACGATTTATTTTAAACCAAAAATACACCAAACTTATGTTATTTGTCTTATGTTGTCTGAAAGTTTCATTTCTTCTGGTAGATCCATTTTTAACCTACCAGAACCAATTAATAATTATTTAATCGACGCTTTCTGACACATTTACAAATTTCGTATCTACGTATCTATAACAACGCAGAATGCTCATTATATATTTTCTATTGCAAATTTCACTAAATAAAATATATTTTCCTAGACATTTTTTGAATCGAACATAAAGCTAAGTATGTTACTCGTACATAATCAGACTTAATTAACTCGTCTTTATTATTGGCCTCGCCCGCAAGCGCCCTCTGCCAATAAGCTGCAACTCGTCCAATAACGTCTTAGATTATGTACTTGTTACATAAATAGCTATTATTATTTAAAACAAAATGTTTATAAAAAAAAGTTGTTATAATTAAAAATAAAGAACTTCTAATAGGAAAATAGTTTATGGTATGAGGTGTTCGAAAATTGTTGCCATTTTCGTTCATACACATGTTAAATCTTCTGATCAGTTCACCTCTACAAACTTGTAATAAAGTACGTTGGTCAACAGCTGCAATACTGGCATACTTTTTATATAAAGGTCGGCCATGTCTTCTAATGGTTCTTGGTAAGCCATACTACCTGAGTACCCATATGTTGCCATTCCATCTTTCTGAATATGTTTGGTTTAGATAATGAGTGACGATGTTATGAATATGTGGACCTGCACTATCTTGGTGAAATCACATCGTATCCAACTCGATTGGTAAATCTGTAACGATCCTGGCACCAGGTAAATCTTCGTGATACACAGTTGTGAACCAACAAAAGTAATTAATTAATATCAGGTAGGCATCAACTGAAATGTAATTTCTGTCATATTTGGACACAGTTAGTTTCATTTAAAAAAGTTACAATAAAGCCGGTTATAATTCCGTAGGAAACACTTACGCCAAACCTAGTCTGGAATCTGGTTTGTCTCAGCCACTTAGGATTTCTCTTCAGACCAGTAACTGCAGTAATGTTTTCATCCATTGTGGCTCTTTTTCGTCGTGTTAAATGTGGTTTTTTAAAAGTTCTGTAATTACCTAAATTGGCATATAAACAATGGTCTGTGCGGAAAACGTACTCCATATAAACGAATCGCGTCTAAAGCATTTTTTCGGCACTGTCCATAAATTAAAATTATATTTAATTAATTTTGATTTGTGTGGAAAACTATTATCGATAATAGTCTTCTATAACTTTCGAGATACTGACAGGACTTCATTGATTGAGAAATGTCAACAATTTTTGTTTCACAGCTGCGATTTTATTTTTATTTAAAATATTGCTAATACTATTTTCCTATTTCCAAGTTTAGTCATTGAAAGTGTTTTTTTTCTTTGAAATTTAAAAAAAAACAGTTTGTCATAAGACTCGAGGCAGATATCATTGTAAAGGCAGCAATTAAGTAAAAACATTTGTGTCAGTAGAATAAGCATAGTGATTTTTGTTACCCACAACAAAATAGAATAAGTGTAATCATTGATATTTTGATTAGAAAATTTGTATTCGGGCTTTATTTTGAATTACAAACAATTTTTTTTACAAAAATTTTGCTTCAAATCATAAATAATGCTACTTCTCTCTTGAAAATTTTTCATGTTTTATTAATTTATTACCTTGTATGATCTGATCTAAGATAACGATTTTTCTCCTGTGGTGAACTCCATTCATGAACACACTACCTATATCCAAAATGAAGGAGCTGATTGGGACAATCTGAAAACATTAGCCGAAAAGGACTTCTCAAATATAAAAAGATTGTTAGATTCTAAGCTACTAACATTGAACTTTGAGAAAACTTGTCTTATCTTCCTTTTAGTTGTAATGTGATTGGACTACCGCCATATAAATTCAATTATCTGTCCGAATCAAACCACGTTATACACTCTATGAAACAAGTTAAATACCTTGGTATTTATATAGATTGCCATTTGAGATGCGACTGCCACATACACTATGTCGTTAAACAACTTCAGAGTATCTTGTATACATTTAGGTATTTAAAAAAAAGTTGCCGTTCCAAACTCTCAAACAATTATATCGTTCGTTAGTTGAAAGTCATTTAAGATATGGAATAGTGGCATGGGGTAGTTGCTACTGATATGAGAATTAACCAGGTAGAAGTTATTCAAAGGCGATTTCTAAAACTAATACATTCAAGAAACAGATTATACAGCTCAAATCTATTATACCGGGAATGTAATGTTCTGGATGTTAGACAACTTTACTTCTTATGCTAGAGTGTAAAGTATTTCAATAAAACTCATAAATTAACATACCACACGCGAAATAGATCATTGCACATTTTCCCGACAGTCACTAAAACGTTAAGCCAAGGATCGTTCTATTACCTATCCCAAAAAATATTTAATATACTTCCTGAGACAATTCGATCCACTAAAGTACTTCCAAGATTCAAAAGACTTGTAACAAAGTTCCTGTTCCATCCATTTTATTTATTTGTTTATCTGTTTTATCCATTTTATATATTGCATTTTATTAATTAATTCTCAAAACAAGTGCTTGGCACTTATTGAGTATAAATTTATTCTTATTTTATTGTATCCTAATGTGATGTATCTATGTACTTTTTTTGAGAATAAATTATTATTATTATATAGAAAATGGCTAGATTTACTGAATTAGTTCATAGAACAAAATATGCATAAAAAGGTAAGTGTGAAATATTTGAAAGATCCTGTCATCGAAAAAAAGTTTTGAGCACAGCGCCATCTATATATTGACATATTTACAGTCAATTTATATTCAAACCTGGAGCTCTCTTGGCGCTCTAAAAATTGACTTTAACAGAATTAAAATATCTTTATTACTTCCAAAATATGCGGCCTGTAGTTGGTTAGTCAAATTTTATTAATACTTAGGGAGTGTCGCATTTCTGCTAAAATTACTTATTTCGTTTGACGAAATTATACAGTGTGTCCACGGTAAAACTTTTTTATTTTCAGTTTTAGCGGAAAATATTGTTCTGGATAAAAATTCCTGCTTATTCAATAACCCCATAAAATGAAATAATAAAAGTTTTTGTATTTCATTTTATATTCAATTTTCTGTAAAACCCTATGAATTATTTTCGGATAATAATAATATTATTATTGCGGATGTCCCTGGGCAACTGTCAACTTCGGTGAATAATTTTCAAATTTTCATTCTTTGTCAACAATTTTAACAAGTACGCCATTCATTTATTTAATGAAAAATACAATAATGAACCAGGGACTCGGAATGGATTAAGAAATTAATAAATAAATTCGATGAGACAGAATCTGTTGAAAACAGAACACGAATAATAATACAGAAAAATGTGGAAAAACTAACAGTGAAAAAACAACTACTCCACATAGCCTCCATCAACAACTTCAAAACATCTCTCCAAACTATTTTTCAATTCTTTATAAGGGTTTCTTAGCATGCCTGAGGTGATTCCATTTACGGCATTGGTATTCATTACGTCTTTCAGATCTTCAATAGTAGGGTTTAATTCTTTTTCATAAACTTTCTCCTTTAGGTAGTCTCATAAAAAAATCCAGAATGGTTAAATCGGATGATCGAGGCGGAAAAAATATTGGTCCATACCATCCTATCCATCGTTCAGGAAAATATTTATCCAGCCATCCTCTTATCAACAATGTCGAATGAGACGAACATATATCATACTGAAAATACATTTTACGCCTTTGTTCCAAGGGACGTCATCTGATTTAGGTATTAAAAAATTGTCTTGCAAAACCAAATATACTTTTTGATTTATTGTCTCTTCCTGAAAATAAGGTCCGATTATTCTATCTGGTAAAACAGCACACCAAACAATTACCTTTTTAGCAAATTGAATATGACGATGAATTCTGTTATGAGGATTTTCACTAGCCCAATACCGTCAGTTTTGGGATGAAACAGTTCCATTTTTCGTTAACGTTGATTTATGAGAAAATAAAATATTGTAGTGAAAGAAGAGGTCATTCGTAAACTTTTCACCAACTAAAGCACAAAAGTCAAGCTTCTTGTCATAATCATAATGTGAATAAAGTTCGGTTTGAATGTATTAATTTTGTTTAGCTTGAATATTTTCTGTAAACTTTTTTTTCGTAAACCCAACTTGGGACTTTCCCATACTGAATGCATAGCTAGGGCAGTAGCTGCATCATCATCCTCATTGTACGTATTTTTCGATTTCATTCTGTTTTCAACAGATCCTGTCTCATCCAATTTCTTTATTAATAATTTCAATCCATTTCGCGTAACTGGTACATCCCGATATTTTTCATTAGATAAATTAATTGCGTACTTGAACGATACAGCTCCAATACCGTAGCACTTTACAAGATATATTATTTGTTGCATAGTTACCGTTGATGAAAATGAATGTTGACAATTACCTAGGAACAGCGCATAACTTACTCTCCAGATTATTATTATACCTAATTTTGCATAAATTCATACAGTTTCACAATATAATTGATAATAAAATAAAGCAGTTTTTGAGAAATTGAAGTATATTTCATTTTATGGGGTTTCTCAACAAGCAGGACTTATTATCAAGAACAATATTTTTCGCTAAAACTGAAAATAAAAAAGTTTTCCTCTTGAGCACCCCATCCGTGGACACACTGTATATAATTAGTCGGCCATGGCCCGTGCGTTCTGCGATACAATCGAATGAAATTTTAAATCGTTTTCCGACCTAATATTAACCAGTAACCAGTGTTCGGCAAGTGAGTGAGATAGCCAACAACGTCTTTACAACTGATCAGCATGTAGCAATATATTCCATCTCATTCTAACGACAAAACTCGATTTCTGGGAATAAAAATATTAAAACAAAAAGCATTCATTGGGAAAATAAACCACTGTTTTAATACAAATCGTTTTTTAGTTTTGACGTTCCGTGTCTAACCTGACATCATTTACAATTACAATTTTCACTCTATAAAACATGATATTTCTAAACCTTAGTTAAACACCGAAACGTCAAAAATAATAAACGATTTGTATTAAAATATTGGTTCTGTTTTCCCAATAAATTCTTTTTAATTTTAGTAATGCCACAGGAAGGAACATATAAATCATACAATACTACTTTAACAACGAATATTACAATGAATTTAAGTGAAATTGAGCCTTCTTAAAGCAGCAAAAGTAAAATAATATCGATATTCATACTCACTTATTAAACTCTTTTAGTATAACTACTATAATTATAAAAACAATTTAAAAACGAATAAAATTTGAAACAATACTAAAAATTTGAATTTGAATAATTTTGAATACTTCTATGGTGTATGACTTTCAGAATATGTATTTACTGTCAGATTCCATACTCTTCTCAAAATAACTGTCGTTATAATATGTAGGTATTATCGATAAATTTGAGTAAAAAGTTATATTACTTTATTTTCAGAAAAGTGTTAGTCTATTGGCGATAGTTTTCTATTTGGATAAAAAATATTTTTAGTGCTTGGTTTAGGTCGCCATCTAGGAACGACTAGTCGATGCATAAATCATTACCATACAGGAAAGGCCATAGCTCCGCCTACTTCTCCACCACTACTCATCCTACCGGCACCACTATCATCCGGCTGCCGGCAGCACTATCATCCGGTTCCACTAAACTACACTAGAGGAATATATATATATATATTATATATATATATATATATATATATATATATATATATATACAGGGTGTCCCGGGACTAATGGGAAAAAAGTCAGGAGCGTATAATCTGAGCCAAAATAATGTTAGTACTTCATATAAACTTTTTCTATGGAGGCCCTCGTTTTCGAGTTATAGGCCTCCAAAGTATTAATTTTGAATTTGGTTTTTATTTATTGTACTAGTTATTTGATCTTTATCAAATTTACGGCAAAGCTATAATGTACGTGTATGTTTATTTTGGAAAGGTAAACAGATTTACAGTACTGCCTTGAAGCCAGGGACGGACTACTCGCAATGGTTAGTGATCCAAAAAATTTGCAGGGATGGCACACCCTGTATGAAATCATCGAAATTGACTTCTCCACACATTAAGCTAACGAAAAGGTACTCTTGTTAGAATTCGATAAAATGAGCCGTTTGGATAATATTTACAGTTTTATTAATGCACTACTTACAAATCTACCTGACTAACTTATTAATACGATGTCCAGGATTTACTTCCTTTTAATCAAAATTACGAACATAACATTATTAAACCATTAAGAAAACCTCAAAAAACACAAGTTATAAAACATTAGACTCATACTAATTCCTAAACAACAACAAAAACTAACGTTATTCTAATAAATGTTCAATATGAGCTCCTCCCACTTCCACGCACATTCTAAGTCTACGAAGGTTGTTTCTTTGCACTTGAATAAGCAATCCCACATTATTTCTAATAACATTGCAGTCTAACACAATTCTGTCTATTAAATCTTGTCTTGTTAGCACAGGTGTTGCGTATACCTTACTTTTGAGATAACCCTAGATAAAGAAATCCATAGGATTAACGTCTCCTGATCGCGGTGGCCATTGAAAAGGGCCTCCACGACCAATCCATCTATTAGGAAACCTTGTGTGTAAATGCTGTCGTACATCTAAACTGAAATGAGGAGGGGCCCCATCATGCATGAACCATAAATTCCTACGAGTTTGTAGTAGCACATCATCAAACAGGTTCCATAACTAATTTTGCAAAAACTCCAAATATCTCTGACCAGTCAAAGTACCGTCAATAAAGTATATGGCTCTATCAAATGATTGCCAACTATTCCTGCCCAAATATTAACCATGATGCTGGCTCCTAGTTTGAATAATGCCATGTGGATTCACATCATCCCATAAATGCATATTATGAGAATTTATGATTCCATCTCTGGTGAAACCGGATTAGTTCGTAAAGAGAACGTTACTAATAAATGTATTGTCTGCTTGTTGTTGTCGCAGAATCCACTGGCTATACTCAAGTCGTGCAGGATAATCAGCCACTGTCATACTGTGTACTTTTTTCATGTGAAAAGGATATAACAGCTGTTCTTTTAGGACGCGATGAACAACTAATTTCGAGACGTTATGTTCTCGTGATACTTTTAGAAAACTCGTTGATGGTTCATTATCAAATGCATTTAACAAGTCTTGTTCAACTGCCACAGTCCGTATGCTTCGTACTGGACCTTCTCCACCTTTTTTTGGCAAAAATATTCCTAAAATTAAAAATTTTGTTTTGTATACATAGAAAATTACATTTACTTATTCATACCTGTTTCTCGTAACCTGAGATCAATACACTCAAACATTCGTCTGTCTGGCAATGCTCTGTTTGCAAAATGTTCTTCATAAAGCCTTCTGGCCTCTAAACAGTTTCGAGAAGCCAGTCCATACATTATATGCATATCTGCGTACTCGATAAAAGCGAATTTTGCCATTGTAACTGTTAAATTAAGGACTTATGAATTATTGACAAGTACTGACTACGAACTATTCTACACAACGTTTGACAACTAATCCTATGGTAACTTGATAAACGGTAAAAACACTTATAAAAAGTTTTTACCAACTTTCGAATTAATAAGTCGTTAATGTTTTTCATCTTCTGCTATTATTTTTTTGTAGTACTGTAGGTAAATCTTGGACATCTATTAATAAGTTACGTTTACCTCGTTGTGTACTTATAAAAATGGCGAATGCGTAAATTGGTACGTAGTGCATGAATAAAACTGTAAATATTAGCCAAACGGCTTATTTTATCGAATTCCAACGAGAGTATCTTTTCGTTAGCTTAATGTGTGGGGAAGTGAATTTCGATAATTTCATACAGGGTGTGCCATCCCTGCAAAATTTTTGGATCACTAACCATTGCAAGTAGTTCGTCCCTGGCTTCAATGCACTACTGTAAATCTGTTTACCTTACCAAAATAAACATACACATACATTATATCTTTGCCGTAAATTTTATAAAGATCAAGTAACTAGTACAAAAATTAAAAATAAAAACCGAATTCAAAATTAAAACTTTGGAGGCCTATAACTCGAAAACGAGGGCCTGCATAGAAAAAGTTTATATGAAGTACTAACATTATTTTAGCTCATATTATACGCTCCCGACTTTTTTCCCATTAGTCCCGGGACACCCTGTATATATAAACAATCTTACTGTTGTGTAGACACGCCGATCATAAGTTTGGATGCAATTTGTTTGGATAACTTCGAAAGTCTTAGATGCTGAATATCTACACTGTGACCATAGTGCCTTTTAAAATAGACCATTGAACATCCTTCTGTGCATTTTGTCAGAATTATTTGACTTGTGCATTTTGAGTTCAACTTTGATGAACCTTGTACTTTAGTTGATCGTTTCAGTTCAGTCTCTGGAACTGATCTAATTCTTCCTAAAAAGATAAAGTAAAAGGCTTTGAATTAAAATAAAATTTTTAAATTAGGGAAATAACTACCAGAACGCACACAATCATAGTAAGTCCTTTCTATTGTTTTAGACCCACACTTCTTTGTTCCAGTCGACTTTTGGTATCTAACATTGTTGTTTTTTTCCTCCAATTGTAGCCATGACAAAAAGTCTAAAATGATAAGAAAAATAAGATAAAGAATAACAGATTGTACAATTACAAATACCTTCATAAACAGCAAACTTTTTTTCTTCAACTTCAATTGCAATATTATGATTCTCTTCCAAATGTTTACGTAAATCTGCATTGTATTTGAAAGATATTTCACAGCCATCTAAACATTTGTATAAACATACATCTTGCTGACATTCCACACTTTTAACATCACTTTTATGCACTTCTCTAACGTGTCTGTTATAAGAACTTTGATTTGCAAAAATCTTATCGCATTCAAAACAAAACACAGCCATCATAAAGATTCAAAGGAAAACCCACAAATAATAGAAATACAGACTGTAACGGTCAGAAAATTGATCAACTATATACTTCGTTATCGTGCTGGACAAGTATCGAATATCTTTGGTTATCTTGACTTGAACCATAGAGAAATTATTGCATTATTTCTATGACTTGATTAGTCAACGTAGAAACGGAAACGTTGGTATGAATTCCTGCAATTACCGCCTCCTCAAAAACAAATGTGGCAAGCCTACAAAAATAATTCAAATTTGGAGAACTACATCAAATTTAGTAGTAGCAAAAACAAAAAGGGTAATTTTAAAAAATAAAAAGAAATCATGAAAAAAATTCTGCGAAAATTTAAATAGGGCCTCATCTATTAAAACTGTTTGGGAAGAAGTGAAAAAATTAAAAAGCTCGTATAACGTCCCAAAATATAAAGTTCATGAAGGTCATTGGATGGATTTATATCTGAATAAATTGGCTCCTTCTTTTGTCCATTTAAGTCCTCGTGAAATTCAGAAACTCAATAAATCAGATCATCCCTTATTAAGACCAATTAATATGACCGAGCTTCTAAACTGTACTAAAAATACCGCTCCAGGACTTAATGGGATTCAGTATACCATGTTATCAAATTTCTCATATTACAGTAAAAATAAATTACTTAACATTTTTAATTTCATTTGGGATAACGGAGTTTTCCCAATGATTGGAAAGAATACATAGTTGTGCCATTTCTTAAACCAAATCGAAATCCAACATTACCCGAATCGTATAGAGGTATATCATTGGTTTCTTGTGTTTTAAAAACATTTAAGAGGATATTAAAATATCGGCTAGAAATGTGGCTTGAAGTTAATAATAAAATGGCTTATAACCAATTTGGGTTCAGAAGACATCACTCTACTATTGAGAACATATATTTAATTACTGATATTAATCTGTCTTTTACAAATCATCAGGACGTAGTAGCATTATTTGTTGATATTAAGAGTGCATACGATATGTTGACCTTTCGGTCTTAGCATCACAAATGACGAACATGATTGGACTACCAAATGAATTTACTCAAAGAATCATAAGCTTATATTCAAACAGAACCATATATCTAAGAGTAAATGGAAAACTAATCGGTCCACAAGTCACCAATAAAGGTCTAGCACAGGGTGGAATTTTGTCTCCTTTATTATTTAATATATACTAGTGATTTGACAGCACTTCAAGAAAAACAAAAAATCAAAATGCTGCAATTTGCGGATGAAATTTGTGTATACCTTGATGAATGTAATTTTCAAGTAGGAAAAAATAGAATTAGTAGCTTTTATGGTGATTTACAAACATGGTGCTTCAATAAAGGCATAGAGATTTCCGAACAAAAGAGCCAAGTTTGCATCTTCTCAAGAAAACATAAAGTGTCAAATAAAATACAACTCCAGTCCATCGCAACGCAGTCTCCCGAGATTCTTTTGAAAGCATCGAAGGAAAGCGCGTCGCGAATGAGCGTAGCCCTAGAACGCCAAGTGCAAATGCATGCATTATAAAACATGGGAAATATCTTCACTCAGCGGGGTCGAGACCAACTCAGGTCGCGATGCGTCGGGAACGCGACCGCCTAATGCGTTTCATCCTTACATGTGCTTGATAGAAACACTTCCATCCAAGCAGCTCCGCCAGTCACATACATGGATATAGTCGCATATTTACTTTTAACGCATAGTTTTTAAACGCTGTCAAATTGGCAGCCAAAAGCTAGCAGCCATTCTGACCACTGGTGGAGCATATTTATAAAATTACTAAAATAATTGGAAATTTTTATTTTTTCTCTAATTTTAGGCAAATTTTATTTAGAAGCTTATCTAAAAATAGTAATAAGGAGAAAATAACATAAAGTAAAGAGACGGATCTAGGAGTAAAATCATATTTTATTTTAAGCCTCCCAAAATTTAAAATTTTACCTATGAACAAATTAAAAATGTCGGATTATCTTGCCCCACCGTGCGCCATACAGGACCAGCAATAGGGGTTAATTCATAACAATATGGGTAAAATATCAAACTTAATTAATTTTTCATGACTTGGGAGTCTTTCGCACATTCCATTTTATATAGAAAATGTGGAGCACCATATTAAAAACAAACTAAAAATATCAGATTGAGTTCACTGTCGTACAGGACTGACAATAGGGGTTAATTCATAAAAATATCAAACTTAATTAATTTTTCACCTTTTGGGAGTTTCCCGCACACTCCATTTTATAGAAAACATTGGGAACCATCTCAAAATCAAATTAAAAATGTCAGATTGACTTGCACTGCCGCACAGACCCGGCAATAGGGGTTAATTCATAACAATATCCATACTTCTCCCAAATTTTTATGAATCATCCACTATTGCCGGTCCTGTACGGCAGTGCAAGTCAATCTGGCATTTTTAATTTGTTTCTAAAATTGTTCCCAATATTTTCTATATAAAATCGAATGTGCGAAAAACTCCCAAATGGTGAAAAATTAATTAAGTTTGATATTTTACACAAATTTTTATGAATCATCCACTATTGCCGGTCCTGTACGGCAGTGCAAGTCAATCTGACATTTTTAATTTGTTTTTAAGATGGTTTCCAATATTTTATATATAAAATGGAATGTACGAAAAACTACCAAGTCGTGAAAAATTAATTATGTTTGATACTCCTCCCAAATTTTTATGAATCAACCCTATTGCCGGTCTTGTACGGCAGTGCAAGTCAATCTGATATTTTCAATTTGTTTTTAAGTTGGATCCCAATATTTTCTATGGAAAATGAAATGTGCGAAAAACTCCCAAGTCGTGAAGAATTAATTAGGTTTGATATTTTACCAAATTTTTATGAATTGTCGGTCCTGTAAGGCGCGCGGGTGCGGCAAGTTAATCCGACATTTTTAATTTGTTCATAGGTAAAATTTTGAATTTTGTTACTTAAAATAAAATATAATTTTACTCCTAGATCCGCCTCTGTACTTTATTTTATGTTCACCTTATTACTATTTTTCGGTAGGCATATGAGTAAAATTTGCATAAAATCAGAAAAAAACAAGAATTACCAATTATTTTTGGTAATTATATAAATATGCTGCGCCACTGGTCATTCGGGTGTTTTCTTCAAAATGGCTGCTAGCTTTTGGCTGCCAATTTCACACCGGCTAGTTTTTACAGCAACGAGCAAATGAAGGCCTACAAAAGCTTAGATTCTCGCAAGATTTTTTTGTGTGATATAGATTTTGATATTTTTTTAATAAATTGCAGGTAATACCCTGTAACTTGAAACTATTCAAAAATAAATATTGCTTTAATAGTTTGTTTAGATAAGGAGTATTAGAAGATGAAAATAAATAGGGTAGATATAAGTTAAAAAAATGTTTTATTTCCACAAAGTTGGAGTACAATTCAATTTTCATTCATAGGATGTACAATTAATTTTCATGAAATACATAACAATTTGTTAGTTAAAAACAATATGGAATACTAGTATAAGTTCCTACTTGAAGAACCCTAAAATAGAATAAAGTAAAATAAAAGTTCAGAAATTTTGTTTTAATGAAATATAAAAAAAATAGTGTAGGTTTACCTCATTTATTCTTAATTGATCACTGAGAAAAAACTCACACCATCCCTATTGGAACGACTTCCACATTCAACTACAAGACACGTCTGTGGCATTTTCAATGAAAAATAACACTTATAGAGTCAGAAAAAAATAACTATAGTTTAGTCACAAAACAATCACACAATGCGCTTTAAATCCTGCACTTTCGTACGAAATAATAACCTTGTTTGACCACAGACGGCATATTAAAAAAATTTGACAGGACATTGGATATATATATATATATATATATATATATATATATATATATATATATAATAGTATAGTAGCAGTACATACTTTAATTTTTAATATTCCACCGAATTATTACCAACATTATGTAAACCATAAAACCATTTAAATTTATTTTTGACATGGTATAACTATAGAAATATTAAATATTGCTAAAAGTAATTTAATATAATTATGACTACAATAATTATGTAAGTTACCCAATTTTAACATTATGAGATGATCTGAATTAAATTAAGATGGGTACGTTCGAAATCACGTGCTTTCGCTGTTAAATATATTAACCTTCGATAGCTCAGTTGGTAGAGCGGTGGACTGTAGTGGAAACCGAAACTTAGACATCCATAGGTCGCTGGTTCAAATCCGGCTCGAAGGATACTTTTTTATTTTTCAATATGTGTACATCTTTCATTGCTTTGTACTGTTGAATTTGTAATAGAATAAAAAAGTTTGAGATAATTTGTTAATTTTAATCTATTATTCGATATAATCTATTCATTAATACACAAATATATTTTTTCTTCAAGCATATAATAATAACTATATTACTTTTGGCAACACAGAGCGTAGAAATATACTATTATTTTACTAGTACAATAATGGTTTCATTATTTTACTATGAAAATAATGAGAAACGATATCAGCGCCTTATTCTGGGCGTCGAAATCGAATAGGTAGGAATTTCATTTGACCTTTGTCAGTTTTGAATATGTTATTGGAAAAATGTCTCAAGAATTGCAATGTACGGCTCCGGAATTAGGCGAAATAGCTAATTCCGGTATTGAAATGAATCAAAATATTAAAAACTCGGATCTTTTCTAAGCTATAACCTCGTATCTTGCCATGGGCGTAGCCAGCAAAGGGCAGGGAGGGGCAACTACCCCCCCCCCTGGGAAGCAAAAATAAATTAAATAATTTTCAAATTTTAATAAACCAAAAATTAAAACTAAAATATACATATTTTTCTGTTCTGCATATTTTTTTTGTTCTATCTATTTTATATATTTTGTTTGTTGTTGTGGTCGTTTGGTTGCTTTTATGAACATTTTAAAATTAATTAATAAGCTCTAATAAATAAAATTATTCGCGTGTCCTTTGTCACTAAAATATATTTCATCGGGAAAAACAAAGCTGTTTGAAAAACTGACATAGTGCTAAATATATATCAATAGCGTTTTAGATCTATGCATTAGTGCACACCAGAATTGTCTCACACCATAATTGGATAAAAAGATGTGTTCGATTTACTCTCAGGATACGTCAATTTTTAATGTTCGATTCAACCATTTAACAGTCGGACATTTTTGAGAAAAATGGTAAAAAAATTGTCACTTTCTTTCTGTTTTCATTTAACTACATTTTTTAATCCTATTAATTAATTAAAATGCATTTACTCAACAAATAGTTTTAGTGTGAAATATTTTGAAACATTCAATACACAATCCTACATCAGAATTCGGAATAAATACTCTTATAACAACTATTGAGTTGGTGTGTAAGTGATCTAGCGACAGTGTGCTATTTAATAGTGTAATGAAACGCCACTGGTTTCCAACGAGTTCGAGAAAACCGAGATACAAGTGAGGAATATACGGGAACCGGTGATGCGAATCTTCTGGCAATTTCTAGGCTCAAAACGGTATATAAAGTTAGTTGCCTATCCGGCGCGAAGACAGACAGTACAGTACATAGTGCAGGATACGAGGTTGCATACGGCGAATAGAAAGCGAAGCACGAGAAACAAGGGGGAAAATCCGTAACAATAGTTTTACCATAGAATAAAGAGGCAGAAAAGACAATATGGATATAAGAAGTTGGTTACAAAAAGGTAAATTGAATAATTTCAGTAGAAAATTTTTAATTAAAACTTTAGAGTTATTCCATCATAAACGGCCCAAAAATTGAAAATTGGTTGCTCGACCAGCACCAAATAAAACAAAACTATACCATGTAATGATAGCTTATAATGTACATATTTATGTTATATCCGATGTTAATTTTTTTAAATTTTTTTTTAATTGTCGGCCGTTTTTGTATCGCAACGTTTGGAAAAAAATTCAACTGCAGCCCTTCGTTTTGTGTTTTTAATCTAGAGAAAAAATATTAACATCATATAGTATATCCACGCCACATTATAAGCTATCATTACATAGTAGTTTTGTTTTATACTAATTTTTATACTAGGGACTAAGAAGAAGAATTATATTAGGTTATTATTTTTAGGTAAGAAATCTCTAAAACGGAAAAAAGTTCATGATGACAGTAGTGGAAGTGGAAGCAATGATTGTGATGAAGATGAAAATAAAATGGTCGGAACATCAAAATCGGAATCTATTTTTGAAGGAGGCTCAAGTAGTTCTTCAAATCTACATGAAGCTGTCTCTGGAACTGGGACCTCTAAACAAACTGGAGAACGCGATGGCTACCATGAAAAAAAGAAGGAATTGTTGACAAACCCTTGGGTTCCATCATCCAATTACGATTTTGCTTCTGATGCCATTTTCTTGAAAAGAAAATTTGACCATCGCTGGTTATATCAATATACTCACTCCATGGCTGGTGTACTCAAGTCGTTTGGAAAGTGCTTTATGTTTGTATTGTGTTTTATTTCCTACAAGAATTGCTACAGTTAAGGAGTTTTGGGGTTATTTATGGTAAGACCTTACATGCAGTTTAAGGATGTACATGAAGATTGTAGAAAGCACGTTGGCAGCCATTACCACAAATCTTCAGCAGCTGCTGCAAAAGCATTTCTTGAAAATGCTCCTATTGATGTCTAGTTGCAAATAGGGCACCATGAGACGATTGAAGAAAATAAACAAATATTGTCAGTGATTATTTCATGCATAATATTTAGTGGAATTCATGATTTGCCGCTTAGAGGAAAATAAGGAAATGAGGGAGTTTTCTTTGACCTTTTAAATTTGAGGATTGACTCTGGCGATGAGAAGTTAAAGAGCCACTTGGGTAAATGTCAAGAAAACGCAGACTATACCTCACCAATCATACAATTATGCGGTGAAGTTATCAAAGAAAAAATAATCGAAGACTGTAAACGGGCAAAAGCTTATGCTGTAATGGCTGATGAAACAGCAGATATCGCTGGAAAAGAGCAGCTTTCTATTGGATTAAGGTTCTATGATGAAAGCCAAAAAATAATCAGGGAGGAATTTGTAGGCTACATTGAGTTAAAATGTCAAGATGCTTCTACAATCGCTAGCGCAATTCAAAGTTTTTTAGAAGATAATTATTTTTCCGCCGAAAATTGTGTGGGATTCGGATTTGACGGGTGTTCCACGATGGCCGGCAAGGAAGGTGGTATACAGGCCATTCTTAAAAAAAAGTACGCTAAATCTTTATTTTTCCATTGCTCCAGCCACAGACTAAATCTTGTGGTCAATAATACTAGCAAGCTACTAGAAATAGGAAACACAATGGCAATAGTTAAAGACAAAATAACCTTCTTTCGTGAATCGCCAGCCCGTAGGAAATCGGTTCCAAATCTTTCAAGTCTCTGTGAGACCAGATGGTCGGTAAAATATGAGAGTATAATTTTTTTCAGAAAGCTTCACTGACATTGTTGAAGCATTAGAACATCTATCTGTCGAAGAAAACTATGCAACAAGAAACTCTGTCTACCAATTGCACTGTGCAGTTACTAAACCAATATTCATCTTAGGCTTAAACAAGATACTCTGCAATTTTGGAACCCGTTATAAACGTCTTACAAGGTAAAAGTGTGAATTTGGTTATGGTGAAGCAACATATTGATGATATTCTAGATGTAATCAAAGAATATCGACAAGATGTCGACAATTTTTCTTATGATTTATTTAAAAAATCACTTGATATCGCAGAGAAAGTAGGGGTTGAGTTGTCAGTACCACGAGTCACTCAAAAGCAAGTACACAGAAGTAATCCACCATCTGAGTCTGCAGTTGAATACTGGAAGCGGTCAATAATCATCCCCTATCTTGATTCTTTAACTTCGTCTTTGGATGCTAGATTCTCCAACGAAAATACACCTGCTTTTGCTTTAACTTATCTGCATCCTTCAAGCATGCTGAAAATGGCTTCAAAAGCTTTCAAAAATAATGCAGAATCTTTCATGGAATTTTATAAGTTGGGTGATGTCTCTGCAGAATTAGATTCGTGGTACAATATGTGGAAGAAAAAGAATTCAGCAGAAGACAAATTAAAGGACAAGTGGCTGCACTTTTGGAGGGAGCTAATGTTTTTTTCCCTGCAACAAGGCACGCACTGCTAATATTAAGTGCTTTCCCATCCACTACTGCTACCGTAGAAAGATCGTTCAGTACCGAAGGGTAAAAACCTGGCTCAGGAGTACAATGGGTGATGACAGACTCATTGGGTTGTGTTGGATGAGTGTGCATCGAAAAATTTTGACGGAAAATCAGGACTGCATAATGAAGAAAGTTTTGGATAAATTTAGTTTAAACCCAAGAAAAATGTTATTAGTTTAATTTAAGTATAATTAAAATCTCATTTTCATTTGCCTTTTCTTTTTATCCTAAAATTTTACATTTTGGACGACCATGGATTGCCCCCCCCCCTATTATAAATCCTGGCTACGCCCTTGTATCTTGCTTTACTATATGATAAACTAGTACTTGCAATCAAAAACATAGATTTGCTTAGTACATTTCAAATACGGGTATTACGCGTAGCGTCTACAATATTTCGCGCGTGTTCATACGCGTTTCTCTCTAAATTGTCTTAGTTTGCCAATAAGGGCCCTCAATGCGGGAGGCCCGAGAATCCGGGGGGGGGGGGGCGCTCAGCCTCCACCTCGAATACCTCGAGCAAGCTTTTTACATAATATATCATACTTATACTTAATTTTACAAAAGAATTCGTACTACTAAAAAGTTTTTGATGAAATAGCGGTTGATGGATCAAGTGAAGACCCCCAAAATCGTTTAATAATTTTAGTATTCAACAGTTGCCAAGATAATATTTTAGTACAACAAAAAAATAGATGTGAGACATTCACACATGTCTATTCAAAATTCGATATTTTAAATCCCAAAACACTTCTTACAGCGCAAGAAATGAAAATTATTAATAAAGTAGAAGAACTAGTTGAAAAAGATCCATACGCTCTCACACAAACTCTTGGGTCGGAGCTAATTCAAATAGCCTGCAAAATCTTAACAGTATACGAAGACTTGTAAACAGTAATTTCAGTTTAATGAATAATTAAATTACCGAATTTGTCTAATAATTAATACAACAACAAAATAATGGAACATAAACTCTCTCTAGCTAACAAAAATTTTAAGTTGAATAAAACTTTTGTTGTATTTCGTGTAAATTTTAATAACATTTTAAAATCGTAGCAAAGCGCTTTCGACTGTCAAGCAAGTAAACCAATAAATTTAATGAAAAAGAAAAATTGGAATAAAGAAGGGAGGTTACTTACTCGTCAGGTAATACTAGAATGAATCTACAAAATTGTCCATACAACGAAAACCAGTTGAACATTAATAAAATACAAACAATTAATTAAAACTGATTATCTAAAATCTATCCCTATAAGGGATTAATAAAGATTAAAAATTACAAATCCAACATGATGTGGTGAAGTCGGCAAATCAACTTGTGCGCACAGAATGCTAAGGAACGAAGTCCCGTTGACATGGAACTATTGATTCTACGGAATACGAAAAAAAGCAGAATTTCTGATAGCCAAAACCAACGAAACAAGAAACAGATCAAGAGGACAGTCTAATGAGAACCAACTATCAAGAACCCAATTCAAGCAAATGTGATAGAGAAGCCTAGCAAGACCCCTGATGTGTTGACTAAAGAGGAAACCCCACTCGTTAATTATTAAGACCGGTCTAATTGGAACCGAACTCAATAAAGGAATGAGGTAATCAACAAATCAGTAAGTTTAACCTTAACAGCTCAAACCCACAGAAATGGAGAGTAATTAACCAGAACAAACTCGAATGCAAGTCCATAAACTCAATTTGTCAATGAGACTAAAGGATTCACTATTTTGTCTATGAAAATAACGTCAAGAGGTTATTAAGTTGTGTGATGAAATACTAACATGACCGAATCCAATGAAAGAAATGAATGATGGTGAAGTTATATCAACAATCTATAAGAGTCAATCAATACCAAACTCACACAACACAACAGGAATAAGTTATAGAACCTAACAACTTGTCAACCTTAATATAAGACCCAAATGAAGGTGATGGTCTAATGAGAACCCACCTTTCAACCGGATTTAATTAATATGACCAAGGGGGGGGGGTTAAAGTAGGGCGAATTAGTTTATATCAAATCTAATGAAGGAAACCAACAAGAATCCCAACCAACAATTGTAATCAAAACAGTCTAATGGGAACCTGACTCAAAAGTTAAAGTTGAGATACTCGAAGATGAATATATTAAGAATGGGAGCAACACTCAACCTCCGACAACACCAGGGGAATGATAAAGTTGAACAGTGATCCTTAAATGAAGAACACATAAAGTTAAAAGCAAACAAAAATTAATCAAAACGAATCCTCAAAAGCTTCCCATGTTTAGAAAATTTATATCAATAAAGATGACTGAAAGTGTTAAACCAGTTAATAATTGTCAAGAAAATAATAATAAGACAAAAAAAAAAGAAGAGAAAAGGAAAGAAAGGAATTAAATGTTAAATAAAATAAAACAAGTAAGGAAGATTTAAGAAACAGATTAATAATCAAAATTAAAGCCTCCCGTGGAGTGGGATATAAGATCTATTCAAATTAACTTGAGTGTTCAGAGAGAGCCTATTAACTGACAATTCATTATTTATGTGTATGTCCTCAAGAAAATCCAATCTGTTATAATTTGTAAGAGTGACCCCATGTAAAATTGTCGAATTCCTACCAGGGCTAAAGTTGTGGTTGTTGAATCTTAAATGATGTCCAAAAGCAGAATCCTTACTCGGATTCAAATGTTCCGATATCCGAGTTTTCAAAGGTCTACAAGTTCTACCAATATAGGTTGCCTCACAATCACCACACTCAAGCTTATAAAGTCCACTTTTTGAAAGCTTATCAATTCTATGCTTAGAAATCACCAAATGTCTACCCATATCGTTATTATATAAGATTTCAAACAAAATAGCCAGGCGTATTAACAATTATATAGAAGATGTAAAAATCGCTTACAAAACGTCTAACGTTAACGCTTTAATTTTGATTCTTAATCCGTTTCTTAAATCTTCTTTGCTTGTTTTATTTTATTTAACATTTAATTTCTTTCTTTCCTTTTCTCTTCTTTTTTTGTCTTATTCTCTTGACAATTGTTAACTGGTTTAACACATTCAGTCATCTTTATTGATATAAATTTTCTAGACATTGGAAGCTTTTGAGGCTTCGTTTAATTAATTTTTGTTTCCTTTTAACTCTATGTGTTCTTCATTTAAGGATCACTGTTCAACTTTATCATTCCCCTGGTTTTGTCGGATGTGGAGTCTTGCTCCCATTCCTCTTATCTCAACTTTAACTTTTGAGTCAGTTTCCCATTAGACTATTTTGATTACAATTGTTGGTTGGGATTCTTGTTGGTTTCCTTCATTAGATTTGATATAAACTGATTCGCCCTCCTTTGCCCTCCCCCCCTTGGTCATATTAATTAAATCCGGTTGAAATCACACAACTTAATAAGCTCTTGACGTTATTTTCATAGACAAAATACTGAATCTTTTAGTCTCATTGACAAATTGAGTTTATGGACTGGCATTCGATTGTCTGTTCTGGTTATTTACTCTCCATTTCTGTGGGTTTGAGCTGTTAAGGTTAAACTCACTGATTTGTTGATTATCTCATTCCTTTATTGAGTTCGGTTCCAATTAGACCGGTCTTAATAATTAACGAGTGGGGTTTCCTATTTAGTCAACACTTCAGGAGTCTTGCTAGGCTTCTTTATCACATTTGCTTGAATTGGGTTCTTGAGAGTTGGTTCTCAGTAGACTGTCTTTTCGACTTGATTCTTCTCACGTGTTTTGTGGTTGGTATGTCTTTCCTGTCTTCATTGAATAACTTTTTCTTGTTCGAATTCATAGACAAATAGTTTTGATCGTTTAAGTCTCGTGAACAAATTGAATTTTATAGATTTCTTTTGCGATCGATTGTTTCGAAGCGTTCCGCTTTTGTTGGCAGATTTTTTGAGGTTTATCTGTTTATTGACATAAAGTCTGTTTAATTCAATAAAACTCTTAGCTCTTTATTACTATTGGTTTGCATTGAACTACTTTAATGATTGAATTGAGTTGGGGTTCTCTTTGTTTCTTATAAGTGCCTCATGATAAATATGAAAGATGGATGTGGTTACTCTTTATCGCGGTTGCTTGACACGGGTTGGGAGTTGGTTCTCATTAGACTGTCCTCTCGTTTTGATTCGTGTTGCGTGGTTTGTGAGTCTTTCCTGTATTTATACTTTTTCATGTTTGGAATTCATAGACAAATAATTTTGATCGTTCAATTTTCATCAACAAATTAAATTAATAGATATTTTGTGCGATCGGTGGTGTCGTTGTATGTCGTTTCGGTTGACAGATCTTTTGAGGTTTATTTGTATATTAGCATAAAATCTGCTTAATTCACTAATTCGATAAATCTATCAGCTCTTTACTGTTATTGGTTCTCATTAGACCGGTGTTAATAATGGAGTTGAGTTGGGATTCTCTTTTTGTCTTATATTTGCCTCATAATAAATAACGGTTACTTGACTCAGGTTAAGAGTGGGTTCTCATTAGACTGTCCTCTTAATCTGTTTCTTGTTTCGGTGGTTTTGGCTATCAGAAATTCTGCTTCTTTTCGTATTCCATAGAATCAATACTTCCATGTCAACGGGACTTCGTTCCTTAGCATTCTGTGCGCACAAGTTGATTTACCGACTTCACCACATCATGTTGGATTTGTAATTTTTAATCTTTATTAATCCCTTATGGGGATGGATTTTAGATAATCAGTTTTAATTAATTGTTTATATTTTAATATATTCAACTGGTTTTCGTTGTATGGGCAATTTTGTGGATTCATCCTAGTCTTACCTGACGAGTAAGTAACCTCACTTCTTTATTCCAATTTTTCTTTTTCATTAAATTTATTGGTTTACTTGCTTGTAGATAAGCACTGATGATGATTTGACAGTCGAAAGCGCTTTGCTACGATTTTAAAATTTTATTAAAATTTACACGAAATACAACAAAAGTTTTATTCAACTTATATTGAGACGTGTACACAGTTTGAAGGTTTTTAATTAACAAAAATGTCAGAAAACGTCAAAATAAATCCTTATGTACAGAACTTAATTAATGTTATTTGTCGCTGTATCTTTTTAATATTATGAGGTATGAGGCATTTGAAAAGAGGCCATTAATAAGAAGTAAATGTGACAACCAAAACTAACCTAAAAAAATCTAGTGACAAATAACCTGATGTGAAATCTCACCTTTTATGACATAACTTAGACATAGAAATGGACTGAGTGATATTCTCACAAAAGTAAGCACTCTCTAAAGAGAGACAACGCGAGTATGCTGCCAGTACCTGCCAATATGACAGTTTGTCTCTTTCTTACTTTTCGGTCTGTTTTCATTGCACAACTGAATACGAATCGCTCAGTCCAATTATATATGTCTATATTTTTATTGAACAGTTAAATCTAGGAAGTTCTCCACTTTTAAACTGTCTTCTTAAGTAATAATTGTAAAGATCAGCAGATATAGTTTTCCTGGTATTCTATATCATTGCACAGTTATACTGATCTTAATTGAAAAAAGATATCCAGGATATCTCCATAGGGCTAATAATATCTGAGCTTTAATATTTGTAATATCATATCTTTTTCATCTTTCTATTAATATATATTAAGTCAATCACAAGGTAGGTGACTTCTTGATCTAGCCAAAAATAACTACTAAACATCAGGTAGGCATCAAATTAAATGTAACTCCTGTCATTCTGACGATGATATTTACTATCGAAACAATTATCAATTTCTTAAAGTTTTTAACATTTTTTTTCAATATATTGTGGAATTCTCTAGAAACAGTTAGTTTCATTTAAAACAGTAATATCTATATTTTATGATTCAAACTAAACAATTCAATAAATAAGTAAATAAAGGTCACAGATCAAGCTTTTCTTTTATTAAAGAGATTTCAGACTATGCTGATTCCAAATCCATTTATACTTATGCTCTAGCACAGGGGTCTCCAAACTTTGAAGCATTGGGGCCATAATATTTTTTTCGGTATGTTGCAAGGGCCAAAACAATTTTAATTTTTCTGTCCACCTAAGCAAACATAGGCTTTTATTGCATTTCAATTACTATTTTGTGTATTGTGAAACGTAACGACATCTAGTGTCGAATAGTGATACTATGTACTGTTCTAGGTACTATCTATTTCAGCTACTCACTAACAGGTAGTATATTTGGGAATTTCCGCATTGGTTCGAGAAAGTTCTGGTTCCGGCTAGTTTTTCCGATCATTTCTAGATGGCAGTAATTGCATAGGTATAAAAAGGCTATCGGCGCCATTGCGAGTCAGTTTGCGCGGGAAAGGCGCAGGAAGCGAAGTTACCTATTGTGAAATAAAGTAATAAGAGTATTTTGAGAAGACTTGTTTTTATATGTGATTTATTGGTATGGAAAAGAAGCGAAAAATAGACAGTGAATGCAGAACGTTCCAAGATAAATGGAACTTTCAGTATTTTGTGATTGAGTGCAGTAATAAGGCGCTATGTTTAATTTGTAACGAAACCATAGCTGTTCTCAAAAAATATAACATTAAACGTCACTATGAATCGAAACATCTTCAAAATTACTCTAAATATACAGGTATATTGCGGACGGAAAAATTTGAAGCTTTGAAGCGCGGACTGAAATCGCAGCATTCTTTGTTTACCAAAGCAAATACTGAGCAAGAATCTGCAACTCGCGCCAGCTTTCGTGTGGCTTTTGAAATCGCAAAACGTGGAAAACGATTCACCGATGGAGAAATGATAAAAGAATGCTTGATTGCAGTAGCTGAAGAAATATGCCCCGAAAAAGTAAATTTATTGAAAGGTGTCAGTTTGTCAGCAAACACTGTGATTCGGAGTGTGCAAGACATCGCAGAAAATATATCATCTCAACTTTCTGACAAAATTGGACATCTTGAGTGGTTTTATTTAGCCTTGGATGAGTCAACTGATGTGTCAGATACTGCTCAGGTGTTGATTTTTATTCGTGGAGTCGATAAAAGCTATGAAGTGTCTGAAGAACTTCTTGATATTGATAGTATTGACGGCACGACAACTGGGGCAGATATTTTTAATGGAGTTGAAAATGACATTAATAAAAAAACCTTCGTTGGAAAAACTATCACCACCGATGGAGGCAAACATATGTGTGGTAAAAATAAAGGAGTGGTCGCACTTGTGTCAAAGGCTGTAGAAAATTATGGTGGTTCAAAACCATTAGTATTACATTGTATCATTCATCAATAGTCCTTGTGCGAAAAATGTTTGGATTTGTCTGAAGTTCTAAGACCAGTCATATCAGTTGTTAATTTTATCAGATCCACAGGGCTGAATCACCGACAATTCCGCGAGTTTATTGAAAAGATCGGAGAAAATGATTTGCCATATCATACTGCCGTACGCTGGCTTAGTTGCGGAAAAGTCCTTAAGCGCTTTTTTGAACTTCGAGCAGAGATCGAAATTTTTTTGAACGAGAAGCATCGCCCTTGTGCCGATTTAGGAAATAGTGAATGGCTGTGGAAATTAGCATTCCATGTCGATTTGACAAATCGTATGAACGAACTGAATTTGAGATTGCAAGGAGAAAATCAGCTTCTGCCTGATTTATACACCAATATCAAATCGTTCAGGCAGAAAATAATACTATTTCAATCGCAGTTACGTAAAAAATGTTTCCCACATTTTAAAACATGTGAAATATTCAGCCATACTACAGAGACTGAATTTCCAGTCGATTTTGCAGTCGAAACTTTGAGTGCTTTAAAGATAAATTTCGATACTCGTTTCTCAGATTTTGATGTCATTGTGAATTAAATTAAGCTTTTTCAAAATCCTGACATTGAAACCCTGGCCCCGGAAGTCCAAGTGGAAATTATTGATTTACAGTGCAGTGATATGTTCAAGAACAAATATCAAAATTCATCTTTGTTGGAATTTTATAAGTTTTCCACTGGCACAATTTGATAATTTGCTCGTGGGTTGTTTTCTGTTTTTGTGTGAGAAAACGTTTTCCAAGATGAAGTACACTAAAAATGTTTACAGATCTAAATTAACAGATGAGCATCTCAAATCTCTTTTAATAATTGGTACAAGTAAAATTAATCCACAACTACAAACAATTGTCGATGGAAAATCACAATTACATAAATCTCATTAGTATTTTTTTTGTTTTATTAGTGGGATTAATTTCAATTTAATTATTTGTTAGTTATTAATATGCTTAAGCTTAAAATACTTAAGTTTAGTTTTCTGCGTCATAATTTCTGTCGTAAAGTTATACCTTGCAAGTAAACAAAACCGAGTAATTATCATTCTGTGTTTTCAGTCTCTTCCATTCAACCTCACAGCACATTGGCTGTCGTGGGCCAGATTGATGACACTTGTCTTAAGGTGTCGCTGGCCGGATTGATGGCAGTGGCGGGCCGGATTTGGCCTGTGGGCCGTAGTTTGGAGACCCCTGCTCTAGCACTTACCGTTCGTTCGCTGATGCTTAAAACGGACAGACGGGCGGACACCAGATTTATATAACATATTTTCGTCGACTTGTGTTTAGAAGTCTAAAAAAGCTAATTTCTTTCCTTTTTTATAATCTTAATTCTCCGTATGACATTTTTCTACAGAATGTGACTTTTTCCTGGAAGGAATATGTCTAATGTCAATCAGTAATAACTCAGGAAGTATTGAGTTTTCAATATGAGAGGTTATTTTAACATTTTATTTTTCACCCCCTAGGAGAAGTAGTTTCCACCCCCGAACAAAAGCGCACCTCTAGCATATATTACTTATGATCTAGAGGGTGAAAAACATTAATTTCTATTCAAAAGAAATCACCGGAAAATAAATACTTGAAAAAACGTCTCTAACAACTTCATCTAGAGCAGATATGGTCAATTTGCAAGGCCTCAAGGACCACAACTGAAAACAGGTTGCGAGCCATATAAGCCTAATAATGTAATAAATCAACGCCGCCTCTGGTCGAATTTAGTAGAAGTATTGAATTCGCAGCCCGAGTATGTCACTGAAAATAAAAAAACTCCAGAAATTTTTCCATAAATAAGTTGCGCCAGATTTCTCTGGAGTTTCCGGTCACGATACAAAAACTAGCACTAAAAACCGCACCAAGCAGAGGCAGTCAATAACAGTGCCATGCAACGCAAATAATGTAAATAATTAGTGAATAGAGTAAGTAGTTTAAATAAGCGTTTCAATAAATGTGCAAATAAGTTGAACCCGGACTTTCATTTAAATAAATTCATTAGAATATACTTTTAAATAAAAATAAATTATGCATAAAATCATAATTGAAACAAAAAATATAACACTGGGGAACTGAAATTCTGTTGTCTTCAATCTGAGAGTTGTTTTTGACTAATTTTTAGCGTCTGAATCCAAAAATAACAGCAGTTTTTGTCTATCACGTCAATTTGTTAAGCTACAAGATACATATCAAGGTGAACATTTTCGCCCATTGAGATCCGAGATTAAGATCGCAGCGCTGTCAAGTCCAAACTACTCTAGATGTGATAAAATTGTTTGTTTATGTGGTGTTAATAGTGTGGCTTAGTATTTTACGCCCTTCTTTTGCATTATGTTTTCTTTTATAAATAATTATTAGCTTTTTCTTAGTAAATTCAAAACTTTTTTGCTGGTGTTGTTAAACGTATAGGTCAGATGTAATTTTTTAAGTTCTTTAATGCCTGCCCTTGCACCCGAACATTTGTCTCTATAATTAAATAAATAGTTAATTACAAATAAAAATACGGATTTCAATGACAATATACTTCTTGGAATGTAATTTTGTTGTTTAAAATGGAGTGAACACAAATATATAGTCCGTCTAGAAAGTATCCGGAAAACAGAAAGCACAATTATAATTTTTCGGTATATATTTTTATTACTTAAATTAATACAGTTATAACAAATAATTCCTCTCACTTACTTATACAGCCTCCATTTAACTCTAAACATATAATTAAACGCTATAATGTTCGGTGATGGTGGTCCAGGCCTATAAAACTGGCCGAATCAAATCTTTTTTATTTCGTGGCGGTGCTTTCCACTTCGATCGTCATACATCCCTATATGTTTTCAATGGGACTAAGATCTGGTGAAGCTGCTGGCCATGAAATTGTTGTCAAGTTTCGTTCTTGCATCCAAACTGCAGTATATGCAGAAGAATGGTATCTTGCATTATCCTGCTGTAACCGCCAGCCGTCTGAATATTAATCATGAGCCGTTTTAAGAAAAAAGCCATTTAGAATTTCACAATATTTTTCTCTAGGATTTTTAGGTGATTTGCACCAAGCTGGAAAAAACTTTCGACTGATATAAAAACATTACCAAACTTATCTTCTCGAAAACATTGACAAAAATCTAATCTTCGTTACCTTTGTAAATGTGTCATTGCAGGTACTTTCTTTGATTTCCTTGATATGTAGCCCTGTCTTTTCAGTTTCTGGACACACGTTTATTCTTCGTTTATTTTTAATTCTGTTAGTCAATTTTCGAAACCCTAGACGTGTATTTTGTCATCCTAAAGCCATTAAAGCGTTCAAATTGTTTCCGCTAATCTTACGCGGTCTTCCCGAAACTGGTCCATGCCTCATATGTCTCCCATTTTTGATCCCCTTTATTGTTTCATATACTGCACTTTTTCCTTGGTCCGTCAATTCCACTAATTCTTTAACGTTTTGAACACCTTTTCTATACAAATATTCCACCAATTTCCTTTTTTCTAGTTGTGACGTTATTACTTAACACTTAAGCCTGCTTGCAATCAACAATATGTGACAGATGGTATCGTCATGTAATTTTGGCCATGACCTACTATCGGCACAATCTACTTGATGCATTACTTTAGTCTTAGGATGTTACAAAAAAGAAATATGTTAAAATTAGGAGAAAGATCAAATTCCGGATACTTTCTAGACGGACTATATATTTCGATATAAGTTTTCCAATTCATAAATTACTTTGCCAAGCTATTCTTGCGTCTACCATTTCTAATTCTCCATTTTTATCCTTAATCTATACTCTAAACTATCCACTTTCAAGAAATCGATGGAAACTCAATTGTACGTCTTTATTTCTTACAGATTTGCATTGTGGTACTGAGCAATATTAACGACTTTTGTCGCACATTTTTATTAACAAATATATGAATCGTTTCTTAAATTGAACCTAACAATTAAACGTCCAATATAAAATACGAAAAACAATGTCTAAAGCACACGAAACAAATAACACAAGTGGTAAACAAATATATAATCCAATCTGATCACACATCTAGAGAAGTTCACTTTAACGTTGTGTGGTGGCGTATCGCTTAGCAATAAATCCCAATAGATTCTTCGGGAGTGTTTAATTTGTGGACATCCTCTCTGGATGCTCCAACAATAGTCAGCCATCATATGTTCATCCCATTTACCTTGATACCACGCCTCCACAACCTTCAAATCTTGGTGAAATCGCTCACCCTAAGGCCTGCCGCATATTGAACCCAGCACACGCACAGTCCACGCACAACACACGCGCAACCCACGTCCACGTTTCACTTATCTACCGCATATTGAACCCACGTCATACCCAATCCAGATCCAGTTCCACAATGACTGCGAACAATCTACGTACACTTATTGACATGGATTCTGAGTCCGAAGAAACAAATTTGACCTTAAACCTTCTACTTAAGGTTAAAAGTATTGGTGGCATCGAATATTTGCCTTTAATCTCTATAACTGTTTTCCGAAAATGTAATGTTCTTATTTTATTTCTCAGGTCGGATTGAAATAGTACACCCTATATAATACTTTACCTTGAATCAAAGAAGTTTTATACGTAACATAAGATACCTATTAAATGGTCCACATTATACATACATACTTATTTATACATACCTACTTACAATATACGACATAAGCCTACCATCTCCATAATTTAGCTCCTTTTTGGCAATCTGTACCTACAACTCATCCTTAAATTTGGATCTTATACAATATTCACGACTGGTGTCATAAAGAACTGGGAAACTTCGAATTAACTCTATTAACTTCTCCATTTTTAATAAATCGAGCTGTACACACGACCCACGAAAACTGTGCCACACACTCAAACCGACCCACGCGAATTGAGTTGGGATCAATGTGCGGTACCCTACTTTAAACCATTGTTTTCAGAATAACACACGCGTGGGTTGTCCGTGGGATATACTCGTATGTGTGCTGGGTTCAATATGCGGTGGACCTAACTGCACCGGGAAGTCAGCAAAATGACTGTAAAAAATACAGTTTGATGCTCATGTGGCTTCCAATCATTTTGAATCTTTTCAAAAATTCTTGGACAATTTCGATGTCATTTTGAGCTGTTTATTTTCATAGAAAGTCTTTGACGATGTTTATAAATGCTAACCAAGTGTGCTTATGTCATAGTTTCAGTGAAATATTAATCTTTAATGAGCATCCGACTTTGTGGGCCATCAAACACACCTGCCTTCATATTTTCAAATGACAGGCTAGGAAATTTTGAAATGAGATATTTGAAACAATTTCCATCAGTTGGCAGAGCTTTAACAAATTGCTTCATGAGACCCAATTTAATGTGTAGAGGTGGAAATATAATAATTTTTCTGTCGACGAGCGGCTGATTAAGAATGTTTGGATCACCAGGTGTCAGGTCAGATCTTGAAGGCCAAATTGACTGCTTCCAATGCTTCTCACGAGCTCTACTGTCCCACAGACATAAAAAACAGCGATATTTGGTATATCCGCGTTGCTGGTCAAGGAGGAAGCATACCATTTTAAGATCAACACAAATAATCTATTGATGCATGTATGTGATAATGCAACAAATGGAGTACTTTATTTGTGTTTACATATTCTTCATTCAAACTGAATGGCCTATTGGAACTGCTCCAAATAAATAGGGGGATATTTATTTCCACGCTCTATTTCACATGGAGTGGTCACATTTACATAAGGTGTAGAGAACAAACTTGACATGGTAGAAGAAAACTAATTACAGTTTTGAAATCAGCATGACGATTTTTGTCTACAACAGCTAAAAAGTCGAAATCATGTTGCGCCCTAGGCAAATTTGTTAATTTACTGATGTTAATATGAAGTAGACTCTATTGTAAATATTATCTCAAGGATGGGGTTTTTGTTAAAGAAAATACTTTTTATAAAAATAAGAATCAATGTTTATTAACAGTAGATGTCTCGTATTTATCTATTTTAATTTGTCTATGGTACGAAAAAGAAAAGGAATACACATTGAATTATTCGACATCAGGTAACGCTATATTCTGTGTTAGAATGTTTATCAGCATAACCTAGACAATCTGAAGTTCGTCTAGAATATTAAAACAATAATTACTCTTACGAAAATGGAGTGCATCTATTTTGAATTACATTACGTTACTCTGACAATCAGTACTGTTTGTTTACAAGCATTGGTAAGTATACAATTTATAATACTTTTTATCTAAAATTGTTGATATTAACTCTTGGAAAATGTAAATGAACTTTATTCATGTAAATTTTCAACTTTACTTCTAACAGTCTATTAATTATCTATTTCTTTTAGCTACTTCTTAATCTACATATGGGAGAAATTCATATATACTCAACAATGGAACGATATAAGTCCTATAGCACAATAACTCTAGTAACAATTAAAATGTATTTGGGAAATTCTATACCTATCTATATGACTGAACCTAAACTCAAGGGTTTATTCAACTGAGTGAAACAACTCTAGATATAAGAGGAACGGGCTTACTTAGAGGTCGGCTTATATCCACATAAGATGTAAACTTCTCTGGTGATGAAACCGCAGCTGGTATCTGTTTGATGTAAGGGATTGATGGTGCCTTCCAACATCCAGTTATATCAACTCCAGATGATTCTCCAATTCCTGGGACACTACTTGATCCACAAAAGGAAATCTTTCATATTAGTCTCACACTCTACCCGGTGCATAGAACGGAAAGTGATGATTCAATAATATCAGAAATATGCGAGAATCATGAAAGAAAAGAAGATCGTAAGAATAGAAAGGTCTGAAACAAGAAAGATCAATGTAATTCTATCAAATGATTGTGTGACGTGCTTTCTTTACTTAAAAGAATCACGGACGTCACTATGACACCCACGGCTTCGGTACTTCCTAGATTTCCTCGGGCGCCAGATTTTTTGGGGTGGTTTACTCCACCGAACTCTCGAAAATACGGCGTCGAGAGTTACCAAGGTAGCCACAGATGGAGGTTCAGTAATTCCAGGGGTCTGTTGTTATTGACCTTTCCGGATACGTAGTGTGAAAACAGGCTTTAATTGCTTACCACTATCAAATAAATGAAACTACTCGCTACTGGAGAAATTATAAATTTTAATTCCACAAATAAAATTGAATTTTACATAAATCAGAAATTTAACCAATTTTAGTGTTTTACAAAAATATCAAAATCTACTACTAAAGGTCTACGTTATTAATAAAACCAAAAGCGGACTGACACCAAGCAATAAATATTCTAGCTATTTTACAACGGAGGCGGAAAATAACCTGCAGAATTCTACTAGTACGTAGCAGGTGAAAACAGTACAAAGTTCCTAGTGATAATATGTCAAAATGCGCAGAGAAAGCGTTATGGTTGCACTAACAGAGCGTACTAAATCGGTTCCTAGTATTTGTGTACCTTTTTTAAATAAAGCGGAAGAAAATAATCAATTAACTAGTCTCGGCCGCCGGTTTAATCTCAATAGCCACCGGAATTTCTTAGCGATTTCACTAGATTCAACTAAACTAGGTTTTACTGATCCACACAACGGCCTATCATATGAAATCAAATATTCCAGATAAAGAAAACTACCAGCAGAATACGAAAACCTCTCCTGGGTATACCTGCTCGGCAGCGAATACTTTTGAGATTATTTCGTATCCCTTAAATCAAAACTGCCTTAGAGGCCTCTCGAATTGATCCCTGCTCAGCAGCGAATCCAGACGAGATTTTTCTAAGCAAGTGCAAACGAACTAAATTTTCTTAACAGTACGACGGCCTATTCAGCGGGATTAAATACTCAGATAAACTAGACTCTAAATGCTCTAACTAAGGTTTTACTGGCAAAACAACAGCCTATTGTACGAACTAAACTTTTCAGATAAAATAGATTGACAGTAGGATCCGAAAACCTCTCCTTCGTATCCCTGCTCAGCAGCGAATACTCTCGAGATTATTTCGTATCTCTTAAATCAAAGCTGCCTTAGAGGCCTCTCGAATTGATCCCTGCTCAGCAGCGAATCCAGACGAGATTTTTCTAAGCAAATGCAAAAAAGAACTAAATTTTCCTAACAGTACAACGGCCTATTGGACCGGATTAAATATTCAGATAAAATAGACTCTAAATGTTCTAACTTCGGAATTGTACACAAATACTATGAATTCAAACGTTAAAAATAAAAGCGGCTAAGTGTTGGATGATAATAGTTATTCACAGAACAATTTTATATCCACTTACCTGATTCACAAAAACCTGTCACAGTATTCGGTGTAAACAAAATGTAATTTGCAAGCAGGAAAAGAAAGAAAAAACCTCCTTTACCTGGATGCTACGTCCTTTTATTAAATTCTCCTACCCCACTTACGAAGTCTCCTCCTTAAAATTTTGAAAATGCGCGCACATTAGCAGACTGGTTTAAGTGAACTTGACAAAAGGATATACCGGATGTCTCAAAAGCAGTACATTTATATAAAAATAAATATTCATAGGTGAATTTCGAAAGAGAGGCGATTTAATTATTAAATAAAATGAAATGTATACTGCTTGGTAGCTGGAAATGAAAACATTAAAAAATAACATCGTTACAATTGTAAAAGAGCTCTAGCTAAAGAATGGTAGTAGGTAACTGATAATTAATACTACAAATCCAACTAAATGTATGTAATCCCTTGATTATAATAAGTATTAATATCTATTTTTTTCAGCTAAAATATCCCCAACTAGGAATGTAGCACATGCTAATCCGAGAAGCCGAAAAAAAACAGGAAAAGGTACGAGTATGACATATGTCTCCTCTCCCAACTAGAAAGGAAGACGTCTTCATTCAATATACTACTTAGCCACTGTGACTTTATGCAATAAATAACAATTTAAATAAATTATGGAAGAAGAATTTTATTTGAGGTTTGACAGTACATTCTAATTAATACTAAAAAAAATGTAAACATAACAATTGCTAGCAGAATTTGTTCGTAGGTTTATTATTCGAATTTTGAGATGTTATTCAAATATATACAATTTATTAACTAGGATTGTCTTGTTTCCTAATGTTCCAAGGTTAGTATTTATGCTTTTTGGGCATGGAATTGAACAATTCCGGTTTTTAACCCGTAACAATCAACAGAAATGGAGTTAAAAATTGTTCCCCACTGTAATTATTTCTTTTCGCTGCACACATATGTTTTACATGAGTGGCGATTACAATTAGGGTAAACCTAGGAGAGATGGAGAGTTAGGTGATATGACCCGGGCATGTTTTCTCCGTTGCTACTGCTTCTAAGAGAAATATGGCAACAACCCTCCGTGGCTTTGAACTACTAAATTATGGTTGTAGTAGTGCTACCCGATTCGGCTCGTCGTTTGTGATTTATTTGAGCCAATATATTTCGATTACTGCCGAAAATTTTTGGAATACCAAAGATAGAAGATCACAAAGGTATGTTACACCGCACGTTTGCGGCGTTTCTCAGTTTTTTCTTGTTATTAATATTCCAGTGCATGTTTCTAACCTCAATCCATTGAATTCCTCTAAACTGTTTTGTTGATGTTTGATGCGTCAACTCTCCTTATAGTGTAAGGAGAGCAGCCTAATATGAGGAGAGTTGACGCATTCATCATAAATGATTTTATTAACAATTTGAATTTTTACAGCCATGCCAACCGAGTACAAAAGGATGGGCAGTGTGGCAAGAGGCCAGTGGAATACCGATCAACTCCGTACAGCAATTAACGCAATCGACACGGAAAATATGAGCATCCGAGAAGCGGGCCGCGTCTATGGCATCCCAGAAGTTACTCTACGGCGTCGAATGAAGAACAGGAATGTCCATAGCAAAAACCTGGGACCTACATCTACTCTAGGAGATCATAACGAAGCCAAAATAGTGGCACATATTCAAAAATTACAAAAGCACGGATTTGCCTCTAAACGGTCTCAGGTGCGTTCTATGGCGTTCGAGTTAGCCGAAAGATTGCAGTTACCGCACAAGTTTAACAGAGAAGCACGTATGGCTGGGTATCCATGGTTACATTCCTTTTTGAGACGGCACCGACATCTTAGCATAAGAAAATCAGAAGGAGTTTCTGCTGCCAGAGCTTTAGCAATGACACGGGAAAATGTGGCGTCATATTATTTTTCAGTCCTCGAACAGACGTTGATTGAAAACGAATTGATGAATGAACCTGGACGCATCTACAACATTGATGAGACTGGGTTAGAACTTAACAACCGTCCCGAACACGTCTTAGCTACCAAGGGGTCCAAAAACGCCGTGTCTGTTACATCTTGTGAGAAGGGGGCAACCATCTCGATCATCGTTTGCTTCAATGTCGAAGCTACCTACATACCTCCAACATGTATCTTCAAGTGGAACAACAAGAAGCCCGAATACGAAGATGGAATGCCGCCTGGGTCCCTCGTAATTATGTCGCAGAAATCGGCATACGTTAACAGCGATATTTTTTTCAATTGGCTGCAAGAACAGTTTATTCCACGTAAACCTGTAGCAACGTTGAAATCCTCGAATATGCAGCTGAGAATGAAGTCATTCTCTTTTGTTTGCCAAGTCATTGCATCCAATTTTTGCAGCCCTTGGATAGAGGCTTTTTCAAAGCTTTCAAAGCGTTTTATTACAATGGTGCCAATATATTTTTACGAACAAATTCCGGAAGACGACTTAACAAGCTCCAGTTCGGACAGTTACTTGCCACTGTTTGGGAAAAATCCGCAACGACAAAAAATTCAGTGTCCTCGTTTAAAGCAACAGGCATTGCCCCGTTCGATCCATGGATCATTCCTGATTATGCTTACCTAACAGAGCAAAAAGCTCAAACAACATCAAGTCATCCTGAAGAAGATGTTCAGACACATGCAAACGCCCCAGTTGGCGTTGTTAAGGATACGTCAAATTCTCCAGAACCTGGTTGTTCACATTGGCCTGAAACAGACTCCTCACCAAATGAAGCTGCACTCGACATCAGTACTCGGCACAGGTCAGTTTCACCTCAGCCTATTCGTTTCACTTTTCCCGGAAAAGGCCCTACTCCTGGTAAAATGCTCGACCAAATATTTCCTGTGCCCATTGCCAAGGCAGTCGAAACTGTACGGAAATTTGCTTCTGTTTTAACAGACAATGACAACATCTCAGAAAAGAAACAAAAGTTGGCGGTGAAAGAAAAAAAGGCTAGAAAACCAAAACGCAGTGAAGCAGAAGTAAAAGCCACAACAAAAACTGTGAGACAATCTGCAATGAAGAAGTGCTTTACAGTACCATCTAGTGACGAAGAGGAAAACTTGAGTGTTGAGTGATGAATCGGATTTTTGTGTAGGATGTAGTGAGAACTACAACCAAACGAAGAAAATGGATGATTGGATCCAATGCACAACATGCAGCCGATGGATGCACGAAGGCTGCACGAAGTTCGTGGACGCCTGTGAATATTGCGGAAAAAAGGCAATGAAGTAGAGCTTTTGTTTTTGTACCTACAAGAATAATGTTTTATTTCTCAGAATTTATCTTTTGTTACTTTTTCGAATAAATAAATTACGTTGAAAGTATGAATATAGTTTAATGAAATACCTACTGAAAACGTTTTTAACATTAGTTTCCGCTATTATTGCACGAACTAATGAATGCGTCATCTCACCTAACACACTGCGTCATCTCCCCCACACACTTAGGTGAGATGACGCAGCATCGAGAAAAAAACATTTATTTTTCTTGACACGTTCACCAGTCGAACGCTTTTTGAAGTATACAATCGTAATCTAATACATCACCACCTCGTGATATATTTTTATTTCTGTCAATTTATGCACTGTACTAGTTTTACACCAAATTCAAAAAAAGTGCACCATCTCTCCTAGTTTTACCCTACAGGCAAATTTTTTTTTTGGTATTTACACAATCATTATAACCAAAATAAACAGAAACACTGCGAACGCTCGCCTCCAGCGAATAATCCACCAATTTCATGAGATGAATTGAAGAATACCTAGTAAGGTTGCTTCTGTTATGGTTTTTTATACAGATTAGTATTTCCCAGCATGTATGTCATTTTGCTGGCAAGTTTAGGAATCTCATATTGGAAAACAGTTTGAAAAAATCACGTCCCTTTAATTTCTTTGATTAGGAGTAGGTATGCCAGCTGGCAGATCAAATAACTGAAGCTGTAGATTATGTGGTTGATGATTAATAATGGCTTATGTCTCAAGTTGTTGCTATCCAAAGCATGTTTGAAACTTACAGTTTATGTCTAAATCCATTCATCATTCTAATCAAATTGGAAACCAATTGGTTTCTTTCTTCGTGAAGAGTCAACTTTAAATTGCTAACTCACTAAAAAATTTCGGATCTTGAAACTTCACTTCTAATTTACTTTTTGATAAGAATAAAATAGTTCAATGCACTTTCCTGCACTAACCACTTAACATGGTTGTTCAGTAACAAGTCTCATCTATTTCGACTAATGCTTAAATTGTCTATGTAAAAGGGATCGATCTCCAACTCTTAAACATATTTATAATCGTAATCGTTAAAAGTTAGTTGCTTAAATAATTTTCCACATAATGCTACTCGATGAATTGTTGGATATGTAACGACGTTTTCCCGAAGCGACTACACTTATCATGAATTTTTACCTGTCATTGCTGGTGCCACATCTATTACAATGACATTTATTGAAGCCTCAAACTGTTTTCTTGAGAGCTTCATAAATATCACATCCCTTTATTGTTCCATAAAGAGGCAAATATTAAATAGTTTCTCTTTACTGGAAAAACTTTTGAAAGGTCGTACGAATATAAGAGCTGACTACAAACTATTTGATCAATTCTTTCATCCAGGTATAGACAGGAGATTTTCTAACCAGGCTAATCAACGCTTTTTCTACTTGCTCGCCCATGGCAACAATCCTGTGTATTGTTTGATACAACATGGTACTGATTCGAATTTCACAATCTTCAAAAGCTTTTTTCATTTCATACTATTTACTTAAGCTGCAATCAATAAAAGTATGTTTTGTTTTTGCTAACTCGATAAGTAAATCTCTATTATTTCTTCTTAACTTTGTCGCAACGATTTTATTTTTATAAAATTATAAAAATCTATTTGCTAAACGTTTATTTTGATTAGAGCGTAAAACTATAAAATAAAATAAAATTTTGAGAGACAATTATTATCCATCTAACTTTTATAGTTCAAAACAGGAGACGACTTTATTTTGAAAACTCAATATTTACAAAATGTCATCTATTTTCACCTAATAATCCGGCACTCTGCGTAGGTATGTATACATTAACTATAAATTAACAACATTGATAATGAACGGTGCCGTTCGGATAAATTAAGGTTAAGTAGTATTCGCGGTCTAAAAATATACAAGCTACATTTGGCAGAGAATGTATCCAAGTCATCTATATTAAAATATTTTCGTTTTTACAATGCAATATGCAGTATTAAGCATGTACCAAATAATTCTCACTTGTTATACAGGGTGATTCATAACTATTGGGACATAGGATAAGGGTAGTTTGTTTGGACCAAAATATGGCGATAGGACCAAATATACCTTAATAAAATATTGCTGTGGAAAAAGTTAAAGGGCGTTAAAGTTGAATTTTTTTTCGTTTTTTTGCTAATAATTTTACTGTATATTTATGGATTGTTATCAATATCAGCACAGAGGCATGCTTTTATACATGCAATATTATTTTATGTATTATTTGACATTTTGTTACAGGGGGAGCCTCGTGAAGGATTTCTGGTGATGACATTGACTGGTAACTTTTTTTGAGGAAACTTTTTAGTCATTTTTATTCGAAAATATGACAAGAACGTCATTTCTACGTAAGGTATAAATTGTTATATCCAGACAGAAGGCAACCATATCACAAACTTTTTTCAAATCTATTTCATCGTTTGGGTGAAACCGGGTCATTTCACAATAAAAATCAAGATGGTCGTCCGAAACAAATTTCACCTAATCAAGAAGATGCAATTTTGGTTCGAATAGATGAAAATCCTACAGTAAGTTCACGTCATTTGTCATCAGCAACAGGAGTAAGTCAGTCGTCTATTATTAGAATTCTAAAAAAAAAGTTCCACCCGTATCACTTCACTCCTGTTCAAAATTTGCTTCCAAGAGATCTCCCACGACGGTTACAGTTCTGCCAACGTATTCTCAACAAGCATAATGATGACCGAAGTTTTATTAAGAATATCATGTTCACCGATGAAGCGACTTTTACCAGACGAGGGGTATTTAATTGGCGAAACAGCCTATTGGAAAGAAAAAAATCCGCATGCTCTGAAAGAAAGACATTTCCAGCACGAGTTTAAATTGAATATTTGGTGTGGCATTATAGGCGACCAACTACTAGGGCCATATGTTCTGCCTCCAAATTTAAATGGAGATTCCTATTTTTTTTGCAAAATACTTTTAGTGATATTTTGGATAATCTGTCACTAGCTGTAAGAAATAAAATGTGGTTTATGCAGGATGGAGCTCCACCTCATTTCCCTTTAGTTGTTAGAAACCATCTAAATTACATATATCCTCAACGATGGATTGGCAGAGGACGTGATTTTGAATGGACACCAAGAAGTCCTGAGTATAACCCGCTTGATTTTTATGTTTGGGGACATATGAAGTCCTTAGTTTATGCCAATGAAATTAACTCGAGAGACGAACTCTGGAGAAAAATACAAAATGCGGCTAACTTTATAATGGGACAAAATAATATGTTCTTTGAAGTTCGAAAGTCCTTTATTAAAAGAATTAGAAACGGCATAGAGGTCGGAGGAGGCCACGTAGAACATTTAATTTGAGTTTGCTCTTTTTATGTTACATTGTTTTTAATTATGCTTTATCGTCGAAATAGAAGCCTTAAGATACAAGTTTTTTTATTGTCCGTTACTTGAAATCCCCTTCCGATATTCTGAACTGTTCGAAGGAATGAGAATATCGTGTTTGAACAAGAGTACCAATATTACGTAAAAATAACGTTTATGTCATATTTTCTAATAAAAATCACTAAAAAGTTTCGTCAAAAAAAGTTACCAGTCAAATTCATCATCAGAAATCCTTCACGAGGCTCCCCCTGTAACAAAATGTCAAATAATACATAAAATAATATTGCCGGTATAAAATTATGCCTCTGTGCCAATTTTGATAACAATCTATAAATATACAGTGAAATTATTATCAAAAAACGAAAAAAAAATTGAACTTTAACACCCTTTATCTTTTTCCACAGCAATATTTTATTGAGGTATATTTGGTCCTATCACCATATTTTGGTCCAAACAATCTACCCTTAGCCTATGTCCCAATAGTTATGAATCACCCCGTATAAATACGTCACGTGTAATACCTCTCTAGTATTGATGATTTATTTAAGATGTAACTACAAATATCATGAATTGCTTTCAAATATATCCAATGATAATGGGCAAAGATTTATAGAAGCGGCCACTTCCAACAATATGCTGATAAAATCAACTATGTTCCCACATAAAGACATCCACAAACAGACATGGTTTTCAAATGATCACACCGCCGGAAACCAAATAGACCATATCATCGTGGATACGGGTCACGGAAGCAACGTCCTAGACGTAAAAAGCCTCCAGGACTAGATGGGGATACAGACCATTACCTAGTCCGAGCGAAAGTTAAAATGAGAATATCGACCCATAAATACACCAGAACTAAGACAACCCCTCAATAGAACAGGAACGAACTGCAAAATGAAACAAAACAACGACATTACAGAGAACAACTCGAACAAATTCTAGACTCTGAGACAGAATGTAATGAACCTGAAAAGTTGTGGGAGAGAACTTTATGGTAAAAAGGGCACAAAAATGGTTTGACTACGAGTGTCAGATTGTCCTAGAAGCCAGACAAAAGGCAAGGAAGATAATGCTACAACTCCAAACAGAGGAAAGTATAGAACAGTGGTTTCCAACCTTTTCTGGACCACCGCCTCCTATAGAAGAGAACAAAAATGATTTGTTTGTAGAAGATTCCGCAAATCCATATTTTAAATATTCAATACTGTATTGCCGGCATTTCTTTTTTAATTTAGAAGTAGATTCAGCCATTTTCATACAAAAATTAAATTCTCAATAGATTTATAGATAGTAATGTTTATAAAATGACACACCACTCACGATTATTTACTACGGCAGAGCTTATGATTCACGACTATATATCGCGGCCAAGCACATACAAGTTACTAACAAAAAATTCGTGGAGCTGTTGCTTTTATACGTTTCATTTCGTGCATGATTCAACTTGTCTGTGTGCGAACATGTCGAAACATGTTATTTTGTATAAACATCGCGCGTTCGCTTATCAACGTGCGAGGACAAGTCATATACTTCTATTCTGAACTAAAAGAAATTATTATAATTATTAGTATTATTATTAATGCTAATTTAAAACTGCTTATTAACCCTTATTAAATCATTTTTATTTCACAATTCCTCTTGACTGCTTATTATTTGCTTCTGAATCCGCTACCGCCCCCCTAAAAGGCTGCAGCGCCCACAGGGGGGCCGTATCGCCCACAGGGGGGCGGTATCGCCCACAGGGGGGCGGTATCGCCCCCGTTGGGAACCAATGGTATAGAAGAATACGCAAGGTGCCGAAAAGAGACCAGAAAACTAATAAGAACAAAGAAAAAAGAGTATGAACGAAGGAAATATGAATAAATAGAAAGAGACCGCCCATATCCAGGCTCCAGAGAATTCTACAGGGTAATTACTTTTGAGAAGAAAGGCTTCTAGGCCAAATCCATTCCGACACTTAGGAACGACCAAGGCTACTTAATACTCCAAGAAGAAGAACTGACTGAAGAATGGAGAAGATACTTCAAGGACCTCCTAAGCATAAAACCAGGAAAAGTGCACAAATAAGAGACCTACATAACAGCAGACCTACCAGTGGAAGAACCCTCCCTTCAAGAAACAAAAAGGGCATTGAATAAGCTAAAGAACTCCAAGGCGCCTGGCTCGGATGAGATACCGACAGAACTACTAAAATTGTACAAATTATTTCATGTTCAGATATGGTATTTTAATTTCCCCTGAAAATAATCAATATATTTTGGAAACTCATCAAAAAAAAAAGAAAAAAGGTAATCTAAGAAGGGACCATCCCATAAAGTTACTTATAGAAGACGTTTATCATAGCGTTTTTGATAGTAACTAGCAGATACCCATGAAACACAAGCATCTCGAGAAAAGGCGAGTGAGATGTATAGCAAAAAATTGCATTGTGGCCAGCAGGAGACTTCCTCACACACGATACATGTCAAATTTTTGACAGCCATGTCATACACATAGTTTCTGGCTGCACGGGTCAAAAAGAAAAAAAACTACATTTTTTGGAAAAAAGTTTCAAACAAAAGGTGTTCAAAATTTAATTATTTTCAAGTTTTACTACAAAAAATGTTCAATATTTTATAATTTGGATGCCTAAAATGAAGAAAAACTGTTTAATGTTTCAAGTAAACTACCACTTCCCGTTAACAGATTTCAACCAAAAGTAACTGAGGTCTGCATTATGTCCATAAACTCTTAAATTCAAAATTTGAAAATGATATCTCAACTCCTTAACACTTTCGGTCATGGTGTGTACTCCAGTACACGTTGATTTTGGATTTTTTGTTTGGAAAAAGTAATCTGTAAATTTGTCTTCTGAATGTATTACAGCGTCCTGTAATAAGAAAATATATTAAATCTTTTTTTGTGCGCCATCTGTTGAGCAGAGATAAACATAATTGAATATTAAAATGTGGTTTTTTATAAAATGGATGACATTTCTGTGAGTCGATAATATCGTTTTTTTTTCGACGATCTTCCATTTTTTTTCTCAAATCGAGAAAAGTGTTTTCTTCCTTGTGTGTTTATTGGTTTATAGCTTTTTAGTGCCATTTTGATAGACTTTTGATTCGAACTTGTGTCTACTGAAGTACACATTGTGACTCTACGTTGTAAATTTGGTAAATATAATAAGACTATTGACTGAAGAAGAGTTGTATGAACTTCTGGATGAAGATGTGTCTGACATCGAATACTACAGTGATGAAAGTGATAATCTAGATGATGAATCTGCTGCTGGTATAAGTAATGGTAGATTATCTTTCATTATATGAATAAATAATTATTTAAATGCCTCCTCTACAGGTGGTGGTGCAGATGAAAACATTTCAGAAGACGAACCTGATGTTCAACTTCCTGTGGGACCTGAATCTGAAATGGAAGCTCAACCTAGCAAATCTTCTGTAAAAACTAGAGTTAAAAATTATAAAAATAAGTTTGATTTGACAAACAAAGTAAATATTACAGGGAGGAAGAATATTACCTACATGACAAATAAATTATTGAAGTGGGTACCATCCAGAAGAGAAGATCCGACTGAACTTTTAGACCATACAACAATTTTTTCTCATTACTTTACAGCTTTAATTTTTCAGTTAATAGAAGACATGACTAATTTATATGCTGTTCAAAATGGTGTACTAATGTGTTGGAAATGAAAAGTTTTGTCGGAATCCACATAATAATGGGAAATCTGCACTATCCATGTGTGCGATTTTACTGCGACTCCAAACTAAAAATCCCAATAGTAGCAGATATCATGGCGTTTAATCGTTTTTCGAAGTTACGCCAAAATCTACATTTTGTGGATATAACCGATAAACCAAATAACAAGGACCGTTTTTGGAAAACTATGCCGCTCTATGAAAATATTCGATCTAAATGCCTTCAATTACCACTTGAGGAGAAGCTGTGCATTGATGAACAAATAATACTATTCAAGGGCAAATTTAATGTCAAACAATATGTAAATGGCAAATTGTGTCCATGGGGAGTAAAATTATTTGCGCTTTGTGGGGCATGCTTTACGATTTTCTTTTGTATCAAGGGAGCACAACAGAAATTTCTGAGGAACAGAATGAAGTCTTTGCATTGGGTGCGTCTGTGGTTGTCAAATTCAGTGAGAGGTTGAGTGACAGTTGCTATCAGCTATACTTTGATAATTATTTTTCGAAATATCATTTACTACAGTACTTGCAAAATAAGTACATTCTTGCGGCATGTAGAGGGTTATTGGTTATAATTTGACCACCCCTTTATTTCTCATATGCGTACAGATACAAAAAAAAGTTTTGTATAAAAGTTGTGGAAGTATAAATGAATTTTGATAAAATGTACTTTGCACACCAATAGCGTTTTTGAATTACGGGGTATAATATAAAAATATTTTTTTTTAAATATAACGCCCTGTATATTATGACATATTCGGATAGGGCCTTTTTTTCTCATAACAAAAATATATACTTTTATAGATCTAGCTTTTATACTTTCCAAAATAATGGACAGTAAACTCCTAAAGTATTTAAGTTAGTATTTAGCTAAAAAAAGTAGTTGGCTATGCATGGCTTACTGCACTTGTTGATATTATCTGTCAAAACTAAGTAACTTCTAAAGTAATAGACAGTAAATGTTTAAAAAATAGGCGACTGATTGTGACATTAACAAAGAACATAAAAAACAATACGAAATACAATACAATAGCAAACAACATAAAAAGCAATACAGTGTTTATTGCAAAATAGAAACCGATTTGATATTTTCATAAATTTTAAGCAAACTAAAGTAAGTGCTCAAAATGACCGCCGTTAGTTTCAATACAAAGTTCATACCTTCTTAAATTTTCTAAACAGTTTAAAATTTTATTACTATTTCGAAGGTTGAGAATTTCAATTTTCTCTCTAATTATTGCAATACTATTACTGGTATCAGAATAATCTTTTTCTTTTAATTAGCCCTATAAAAAGCCATCTAAAGGCGTTAAATCAGGACTATTTGGTGGCCATTGAATTGTGCCACCAATACCTATCCAAGTTGCGAACTCATTATTTAAGTGTTCTCGCATGCGGAGGTACTCCGTCTTGTTGCCATATTATGACATTAAGCGCATCTTCTGGAAATTCCTGAAGTAAATCGTCAACTTGTGGCAGAATGTCATCGAAATATAATTGACCTGTTAAAGTGAAATTATAGAATATTGGCCCTACTACTTTACCCCGAAAAATTCCACAACAGACATGAATAGATTTTCGACCTGATTTTACTTTTCCGTCCAACCTATCTACATGCGAGAAATTTTGAAAAAATGTTTTGAGTTATTTTTACGTTTGTCATCAAGAACAACACGGGAAAATGGTTTTTAGAAAAAAAATCCTGTGTGTATGTCGTCGTAGTTGTTGTCGGCCACTTTTCGATACATGTCTTGTTAGCACGATACAGCCTCCGGACTGCAACAAATCACCAATTTTATGATTGAATATTGTTCAGGACACCTCACAGATGAACTCTATTGATTGTCAGCTCCCTAGAGCCGGTATAACGGGTGATATGGTACTTGAAGTACGACATCTTTGAGAAATTTCAGTTTGTTAGCACGATACAGCCTCCGGAGTGCAGAAAGTCACAAATTTTATGATTGAATATTATTCAGAACATCTCACAGATGAACCCTATTGATTTTCAGCTCACCATAGCCAGTACAACATGGGCTATAGTACTTTAAGTACGACATTTTTGTGATTTATGGAGAAATTTCCGTTTGTTAGCACCATACAGCCTCCGGAGTATATACAAGTAACCAATTTTATGATTGGATATTATTCAAGGCGTCTCAAATATGAACTCTATTGAGATTTAGTTCACTAAAGCCAGTACAACGAGTGCTATGGTACTTGAGGTACCAAATTTTTGTCATTTTTGGAGACTTTTCAGTTTGTTAGCACGATACAGCCTCCAGCGTGTATGCAAGTGACCCATTTTATGATTGAGTATTGTTCAGAGCGTTTTATAGATGAACTTTATTGATTTTTAGCTCACCAGAGCTAGTACAACGGGTGCTATGGTACCTGAAGTGCCACATGTTTGTCCTTTTTGGAGAAATTTCGGGTTTAGTACGATACAGCTTCCGGAGTGTATACAAGTGGCCAATTTTATAATTGGATATTTTTTAAGGTGCCTCATTTAAGGTATCTCACATATGTACCCTATTGATTTTCAGCTGACTATAGCGAGTCAAACGGGTCCTATAAATCCAGATATACTGCATTTTTGGTTACTTTTGGAGAAATTTCGGTTTGTTAACACGATACATCCCCCGAAGTGACAATTTTATGATAGAATGTTAATCAGGGCTCTTCACATACTGGTAAAATTTTGTAAGGACGATAGTTATTATAGTTTAGTCTTTTTTGAAATTTATAGTAACTTGTCTGTAATTCGCTGGAAGCTTTTTTATACTACTCTCTACATTCTCTAAAATAAAAATAATTGGTATTTTGATGTGTCTTATTCTAAGAAGATATTTTTAGGTAGTTAATTATAATTGAATGAAAGTATTATTTTACCTTCAAAGTGTAACAGTATATTCAGCTGTTCTTCATTTACTATGGCAATACGTTTCGTTCTCAAAAACTTATGATAGACATTGACGTGATGGTAAATATTTACAAATGTGTTTAGACTAGGACATCGTCGATTTTGATACAGCTGTAGATACTCTCGTCTTGCAGCACGTTTATTATTGTTATTTTTGACATATACAGAAAATATTTCTACTTTTTCAAAAGCCGTATAATCCATTTTTGAAAAATATAACTAGCAATTAGTTGTATTAGATACGTTAGTTTATAATTTTGACAGATAACATCAACAATATTGCAGTGAGACATGCACAGCCAACTACGTTTTTTAGCTAGATACTTCCTTAAATACTTTAGGAATTTACTGTCCATTATTTTGGAAAGTATAAAAGCTAGACCTATAAAAGTATATTTTTTTTGTTATGAGAAAAAAAGCCCTTTCCGAATATGTCTTAATATATAGATTGTCCTATTTAAATATATATATTCTTATTTTATACCCCCTAATGCAAAAACGCTACTGGTGTAGAAAGTATATTTTATTAACACATTCACGGACACCCCTGAAATGGAGGATGGACAAGAACACGCACAGCAATATTTCTTGATCTGGTGGTGATAAGAAAGAAATTTATATAGCTACAGATTCGTGAATACATCAGTAAAGCTTCTGTGACAGAAAAAAATGGGACTGTTATGACAGTCCATGTGCACTAACATAGACAAAAGTGAAGTTGTGGTCTAGTAGCTGCTATAGCAGTCAGCTGCTTTTACAGCTGTTGCTCCGATTCAAACCGAATAGGAATTCGAGGGTGCAAGAACTGCAATAGCGAACGGTACAATAATAAACTGCACTTAAAAATGAACATATTTAATCATGAATGAGTACTGCTATTGAACAAAAAAACAACAATTTGGTTTATCAAGGATAAAATGAGAATTTGTATTGAACAGGGACAAAAATACATTTATTCTTTATGCCATGCCTCGAAACATTTGCCTGGACAAAGGGGTACTTTGCTCTCGCAATCACATCTCCATGAAGTAGCCTTCTGCAGCTTATTCTTTCTACACTGAACACATCTCAGAAAATATGTTTTCCTTTTGAAATTGGGTGGGTGCGGAATTTTTTCTTGATAATGATTGCACCTTTCTACTGGTGGTGGAAAGAAATGTCTCCTAGGTGGTTTAGCATAACTTCTGCCGTTTTTTTCATCATGTGGTACACCAATCAGAGATCTTAACAGAGAATCTCGAAATTTTATGAAATCAATTTTTTTATCGACTTTTTGTTTATAGGTATAGAAAGAATTCCATACAGCTATGTCAAGTAGATGGAACATGACTTTTTTATACCATCTCACAGTCTTTCGTGGACTGGAATAATAGGCGATCATCTGATCATAGCGATCAACACCAGACATATATTTATTATATTCTGAAATCTGCAATGGTTTTATTCTTTCTTTTCCATACCGATTCGACACAGTCACCAAATCTGGATGGTAACCTGTGGTGATCGAATAGACGTCTCGCTTGTCTTTCCATTTGGATATATAAATATTATTCTGACGTTTCCATATATGTTGCCCTTTTTTCAATTTCTCCCTGACCATTTCTTTACATACTCCTTTCCTATGTACCCGTTGAATGAGTCTTTCTACTGAGTAACGTGTTGGACATTCCTATACTATTATAGAAATTATCCATAAATAGATGATGGCAAAATCCTCCAATTTTGATTTGCTAGGATTTTCATTAATCATTTATTTTCCCTTATATATCTCAATATTCAAGACATATCCATCAGGGGTACATAATTCGTAAAGTTTTATACCATACTTGGCTTTTTTCCCTTTGATATATTGTCTGAATCGCAAACGTCCTCTAAACAATAAGAGAGACTCATCCAGAGAGAGTTGCTCATATGGATACATAGCAGATTGGCTATTGTCCAGTATAAGTCTCATCAAAGGGGTTATCTTTCTAAGAACGTCATCACTACCTGTGAGAAGTTCACATGAGAACGTTCTGAGAATTTCTTCGAACCTGCGACAAGACATTTTACTGCTGAAAATGGGATGATAGTATAGTGGGTCGAGGGTGAACATTTTCCGTAATGTAGGAAATTTAATTTGTCCCCCTAGAATGCACAGACCTATAAAGATTCTCAATTCATTTAAGTCCAGGTCGTGGAAAATCTTACTACTGCTACCACGATGCTTAGGACGGTTTTTCGATACAAGATCATTACCATATCTGTTAGTAGATACTAATATCAACTCTTCAACTTCTGAAGACCATATTTTAGAGAACACGTCCATTGGTATGGATGTTACAGGGATATCCACCTTTATGCCACTTTCGTTTTGATTGAATGAAAAATTCGGTATCTCGATAGTATTTCTAGCCCACTCAGCTCCCTCTACTTCATCAAGTCCATTGTTTTCCAAAGTAACTTCCGGAATAATAAAATGCTCACTTTCCAAAATTTCTATATTTTCATCGTCCTCATTATTGTCACTCTCAGTGATGGAACTTGAATCATTCTCCTGAATGTATGTAGGATCGTCTGTCATAATATCGCTATCCGCAAATGGGTCAGTAGGCGAGCTGGGAATTTCACTTTCGTCACCTTCAAAATCAAATATTATTATTGTTTGCAGTTGTTACATAAAATTATTCTACTCACCACTCGATTCGATTCCATGCTCATCGTCATTCAATTCGTTGTACCACCGTAACAACAGCCTTTCTTCATCTTTTCTGTTCATCGTTATATAGAGAATTTAGCCTCTAAGAACAAGCCGACAAACATCACTCATTGACATATAAGAGCGTATTATACTAACACTACTAACTGCTTATAAGGCGTAAACAATCTGTTCAAATATGCAGTGCGCAGCGGTGATGATCAGTAGACAAACTCCGGTAAATTCCCAATACACTCCGAAAATCCCGCCAAAAATGAAAATATTGCTCTAGCGGGAGGCACAAATCATAACTCTATACATTTAAATGCAGAGAACGACTGCTCTTGCATTTCATGTACTATCTAATCGCATGTCAAGATGGTCTGCAGAAACAGCCCACGTCCCTGCTAAGAAATGTTATATGACTGCCATAGCAGTCCGTGTCCGCGAATGTGTTAAAATTCATTTATACTCCTACAACTTTTATTTGAAACTTTTTTTTTTTGTATTTGTATGCATAAGAGAATTAAAGAGGTGGTCAAATTATAACCAATAACCATGTACAGCAAGAATTGATAGGTTCAAAAGTCCTCCTTTCAGTTCGGATAAAGAAATGAAGACGACAGGAAGAGGGGGTTTTGAGTGGCGACAGACAAGTCATTATGACCAAATGGTTTGACAATAAGCCTGTCGTTATGGCCTCTAATTTCCTCAGCATTGGGAACAGCTCAAAATGTAAACGGTGGGATAAGAAAGAAAAAACTTACAAAAAAATTGGTAGACCGGAGGTGATTGAAAGATAAAATCAAAATATGGGGGGGGGGTTGTAGTTTGTGGTATGGTAGATCATCTAGATTTTTTAATCAACCTGTATCGAAGAGCATTAATTAGATCCCGAAAGTGGACATTGCGTATGTTCACACATGGAATTGATTTGGCGTGTGTGAACTCGTGGTTGGAATATCGGCAGGTTGACACTTCATTGGGGATCCCAAAAAAAGAAATTTTGGACCTGATCCATTTTGGAGCCCATGTTGCAGAGGCGCTTGTAAAAATGGATAAAATACCTTTAAAAAAACGGGGAAGACCATTATTGTCGAGTACACCGTTACCAAGTACTTCCTCTAGGTCGTCACCGATAGACACTCCAGGTCCTTCGACGGTACGAAAAGAAAGTAAGCCTGTGAGGGAAGTCCGGCTGGATAATATTGGTCACATACCCAAATTTGATGAAAAAAATCTGCCAACAAGATGCAAATATCCAGCGTGTAAAAGCAAAACACATCATTTTTGCGTGAAATGCGAAGTACATTTATGTAATGCAAGATCAAATTGTTTTTATAAATAGTTTAGATTCAGTAAAATTTTTTAATTTTTACATGTATTTTCATATAATTCTTGTCGGATAAGTAATGGTTATCCACACCGCTGGGTGTACTCTAGTACACGTTATTTTTTTTCTAAACCGATAAGCGTAGAGATAAGCAACCGCCAGCAAAAAATCATAAAAAATACAGATATTCATTTATGATAAAAATTTCTTATTCGTTTTTTCCGTTGGAATTTAAGTTTGACACAGTATTTGACAATATTATTTCAAAAATAGAAAACCTTATTATTCCCATACCATGGGAAAATTTGTGAATATTTGTATCAATTGATAGAAATCGAGATTTATAGATAGTTAGTTGATTTAGCAATCTTGCTATTACATTCAAAATATTTACAAAAATAATATAAAATCATTATACTTTATGCACTAATTACATGTCAAATAATGATAGGAATAATTATGAATAATTTATTTTTACATAATTATAAGCTTCTCTTATGAAAGTGTCAAGGGTGCTACAAGATTTTATAGGAATTGACAAATCGTTATACAACAATAAACCTTTGTAAAACAGAGAGTTTTGTGTTGAACTAGTTCTTGAAGTTGGTATATATATGTTACTACATGTCCTAGTGTTGTAAATATGCATGTGTCTAACAAAACTAATTTTGCTGGACATATATTTTGGTAACATGTTATGAATTATTTTAAAAATGAAAATCATGTTTTGTAAAACCATCCGCTGATTAACACTCATAAAGCCTAAACGGTCAAGCATATCTTTGATGCCAGTGTACCTATTTACTCTTAAAATAACCCTCATTGCTTTATTTTGTAAAATTTGTAATTTAGACTTCTCAGACTGGTTTAAATAATATAAAATTGTTGGGCAATACTCAAAATGTGGTGCAATTATAGTTTTATATAATGTAACTCTTGACATTAGAGACAGATTTGAACTTATTCTTCTAAAATAATTGATTTTTTTACTAATTTTCTTATGAACATACTGACCATGTTTTTTAAAATTCAAATCTTTATCAATAATAACGCCTAATTATTTACATTCACTAACAAGCTTTAAGGACTGGCCGAACAACTTAATATCACATGCAACATTACGTTTATTGCTATTAAATAACATCACTACTGTTTTATTTGTGTTTACATACAAATCATTGTCAATAAGCCACGATTCTAATAATTTAATAATATTTTGCATTTTATTCATCGTCTCTTCCACATTTTCACCCTCCACTGAAAGTATGGTGTCATCAGCAAATAAATTTAAAACTAATGGAATATCACAGAACTTAACAATATCATTAATATATAAAATAAAAAGGAGAGGTCCCAATACTGTTCCTTGAGGGACTGCATACTTCACAAGAAGTTTACTGGAGTGACAGCTATTTACTTTTACTTGTTGGTAACGATTTTTCAAGTAACTGCTGAACCATTCTTGTGCATTTCCAAGTATACCATATTGTTTTAGTTTTATGATTAACAAGTCCCTGTTTATTGTCTCAAACGCTCTTTTAAAATCAAGAAAGACAGTACATATAACTTTTTTTGAATCTATAGATTCCTTCCATTTTGAGATAACCAGTTGTAGTGCAGACTCACAACAATGTTTCTCTCTAAAACCAGACTGATTATCTATTAAAATATTGTTATTATTAATATGTTCTATAAGTAGTTCCTTTATGTATAATTCTATTACTTTTTCACAAGGAGGCAACATGTTAACTGGTCTAAATTCATCACATTTTTTGTATTTGTTACCTTTTGAATAGGTACAATAAGTGATGTTTTCCACAAGTCAGGAAATTTACTTTGTTCTATACTTAAATTTATTATATCTGTCAATTTATCACTAATCGTATCTAGGCCCTTCAGCATAATGGTTTTGGTAATCTCGTCTGTTGAATAATCTTTTTGCAAATTTATTATTAAATGTTTTACTTTTTGTTGGGTAACTTTTTGAAAGTTGTATAAAGGAGTTATTTGGTTATCCATAATAACATGATTTCTTTGATTCAAATCGTGATGTTTATCCCTATTAGCTATTAAAAGTTCTATACTTTGTACAAAATAATTATTAAATGAATTGGCTAATGATTTATCATCTTCCACTAATATATCATTAAAGTATACAGCTTGTATTATCTCACCCTTTCCTTTACCCATTACTCTTTTGATACCTTGCCACATTTTCCTACTATTTCCTTTGTTTCTATCTATTAAGTTTTCAAAATATAACCTTTTCTTTGATCGTATTAGACTAACAACTTTGTTTCTTTGATCTTTATACCCTACCCAATCAGCAGCCATACCTGTAATTATAGCCCTTTTATATGCCAGATCTCTTAATTTTTCTAAAGATTTTATTTCATTATCATACCATTCACAACCAACCCTTTTACATATAGCTATTTCTGGAGCAAAATGATTTAAAACGGAGGTAACATTTTCATTAAATTCTCCAAGTAGGTCATTTATATTCATCTCACGTTTCCAAAATTTTTCATGTAATGCCGTTTCAAAATCTTTCTCGTTAATACCTTTCACATATCTTGTTTTAAAAGTAGTTGTGTTATCATTACTTAATTTTAATTTACTTTGTGGATTCTTAAACTTTATTTTAAAGTATGTCATATCATGCTCTGTAATTTTTGGTTCTCTCCTCACTTCAGCTGTGACCTCGTTATTGCCTGTAAATACTAGATCAAATGTACTTCTAGTATTTTGTGTTATCCGGGTATATTCCTTTATTATTTGTTTAAGTTGAAAAGCTTTCATTTGAGTAATTAATTTCCCCCCATAAAAATCATTTTTTTCTGGACTAACATCTATATTAAAGTCACCCATTAAAAAAACATTTACATTACAATTCTGATAAACTTCCTCTACTATATTATCCAATTCAGTTAGAAATGCCGAAATACTTGAACTTGGCGATCTGTACAAAACAATAAAACACACTTCCTCTAATTTTTAACCCTATTACCCATATCATTTTTGGAATTGTCAATTCGAAATTGACTTCATAAGGAATGCCATTTTTTATATAACACACTATGCCACCTGTGTGCCTATTCTCGTAGTTAAGTTTAACTATATTAAACCCTGATATATATATATATATATATATATATATATATATTTCATTATATTCAATTTCAGTTGTTACTCTTGCTTCTGTTAGTGCTAAGAGATCAACGCTACATCTATGTAAAAGGGTATCAATTTAATTTAAGTTGGACAACAAGCTGCATACATTCAAATGAACAATTTCCAATTGCTATATAAAATTCGTCTTTTTAAGTTGTTGCTTTTCCATTTTTATAAGACATTGACAAGACCTATCCCACACCGCATGTTTAACATCCAAATTTAGATTGAATTTTGCGTTAGCTCGTAGGCAATTTATGCAACATTTTTCATTTAATTTACATTCATTAGATTTATGATGTTTACTACAATTTCCACAAAAATTCTCCTCTGTTTTACAATTCTTGGCAAAATGATTAAATCCCTGACATTTAAAACATTTTACAACACTTACAAATTCAAAAATTCTACACCTATATAAACTAATGTATACAAACTCCATACTTCTAAGAAAATTTAAAATTTCAGTGTCTACTTCTATTACTATATTAATTAATCCTGTTTTATTTATTTCTTTTGACTTATTTATTACTTTTAAATGAAAATTATCACCATTGTTTCCAATTTTGTTTTGCCTTATAATTACTTCTTCAATTTCTTCATCTACTAGTGTATCTTTAGGGACGTTGATAATTTTTATTTTGGATACACTTTTTACTTTTCCTCCCAACCTATCTAATATGCGAGAAAAGTATTGGTTTACCCCAAAAAAAGTTGGAATTTTGAATTTTTTTTTAAGTTATTTTTACGTTTTCCATCAACAACAACACGAAAAAATGGTTTTTAGAAAAAAAATCCTGTGTGTATGTCGTCGTCGTTGTCGTCGGCCACTTTTCCTTACGTGTCTTGTTAGCACGATACAGCCTCCGGAGTGCAATAAGTCACCAGTTTTATGATGGAATATTGTTAAGGAAATGTCACAGATGAGCCCTATTGATTTTCAGCTCACCAGCGCCAGTACAACGGGTGCTATGGTACTTGAAGTACGAAATTTTGTCATTTTTTGAGGAATTTCAGTTTGCTAGCACGATACAGCCTCCGGAGTTCAACAAGTCAGCAATTTTATGATTGAATATTATTCAGGGCATCTCACTGATAAACCCTATTGATTTTCAGCTCACCAGACCCAATACAACAGGTGATACAGTACTTTAAGTACGATATTTTTGTCATTTTTGGAGAAGTTTCAGTTTGTTAGCACGATACAGCCTCCGGAGTATATACAAGTGACCAATTTTATTATTGGATATTATTCAGAGCGTCTCAAAGATGAACCCTATTGATATTCAGCTCACTAAAGCCTGTACAACGGGTGCTATGGTACTTGAAGTATCAAATTTTTGTCATTTTTGGAGAATTTTCAGTTTGTTAGCACGATACAGCCTTCAGGGAGTATACGATTGATCAATTTTATGATTGAATATAGTTCAAGGTGTCTCACAGATGTACCCTAATGACTTTCAGTTGACTAGAGCGAGTACAGCGGGTCCTATAAATCCAGATATACTACATTGTTGGTTATTTTTGGAGAAATTTCGGTTTGTTAGCACGATACATCCCCCGAAGTGTGTACAAGTAACAATTTGACCATAGAATATTGTTCGGGGCCACAGATGCAGAAAAGTTAGTTTTAATCTTTAAAACCGTTTATTTCGGTTCAACTACCTCATATGACTCTCCTATATTCTGTTTAATTGAGTTTGATACAATTGAAGCCTCATCCCTGCTGCCACATTCCAATAAAACTCCTCCATTTTTTAGACTTCTTTTAACATTAACTTCTACATTCAATTGAACCGGATCAACATTTTCAATTAATTTCTTTTTAATTTCTTCCGCAGATTTATTTTTATTGGATTTAATTATCAATACTTCTTTATTATTTCTTACAACACTACTGTATGTATTTAAATTACTTGCTGCTCCAGTTTGGTGCATAGCAATATCACTTCTATGTGGAGTTTTCATATCCATCATGAACGTTTTAACTTCCTTTAAATCATTTTCCATATTTTCCACTTTTTTCATAAATAACCAAATTATCCAAGAAATTCGAACATCCCTCACATACTATTTTTAATTTTCTTTTCTTCATTGGAATTACCCGTTCTTCGGTAGATGATAAACCCATACAATCTACATGAATTGTTTTTCTTACATATATCACAAATTGTAAATATTTCATTTCCATCTATATCAGTCAGATATTTAATGCATTTATTCATTTCATATTATTGTAGATGTACTCACTTTATTCTAAGCTCCCGGACTATTACCAACTATTTACTTTAATCACCTTATAGTTTGCCAACAAAAAGTTGCTTACTAATTGATATGTAGGAAAAAGAACCAAAACAGAAACTTAAATTGCTCAATTTCACACTCCCTATTGGAAATTTTGAAGTAAATTCACAATCAGTAGGTAGATTATCCAAAACACTACAAATTGATATCACATACCACAATTAACCATGTAAAATTCACTTTAAAAAAAACCTTTTAACGTGGACATATATTAACATGACAACTTTTTAGAACTTCAATTTATTTAAACCTTCAGAAAAATATTTTATTGAAAATAATTTTGACCTACCAATATTAGAAACACTATCATTTCTACTTTCGGAAATTGATGTAAAATTCACTATTTTTCAAAATGTTACTAAAGAGCCAGAACTAAATCAAATACCAATTATCTTAGATCAATTCCATAATGGCACACCACCTTCACCGCGGAATTAATAAAACTATTAGGCAAATAAGACAAAAATATAATTGGGCCGCCCTCACACGAGATGTCGAAAATTATATTAAATCATGCCGGACATGCCAAGAGGCAAGAATCAGTCGCAATAAATTTGGCCAGTCCCTAAAACAGCATTTGAACGTATTAATATCGATATTTTAGAAGTACCTCGAAGAAATTACGCCCTTACGATATGTAATAAGCACAAAATATGGCAAGGAAATTTAGGTCCATCCTATATAGATATAATTTTCTTTAAATCAAATATCAGTTGAATTCAATTTAACATAAAACGACCTAGAGCTAGAAAAATAATCAAACAATTTACACAAACCACAAGGTCGACGCGAAAATAATTGCAAAAACACACCGATGTTTTGATTATCAAAAAAAAATACAGACAAATTTTGCAACTTAGCATAGAGAAATTAATTAAAATTAACCTTCAATCATGAAAACAAAACCAGGAAAAAATGGACAGAACGAAGGCGCTACAAACGTTCACTTTCAGAAATAGAAATGTCCTATGTCTGGCTTTACCCACAATTTTAATCAAATTCAATATATAATTAAAGTAGTATAAGTTTCAACTATATAAGTAAGACGGTTAAATTCGCTAAGTCCTTTATTTTAATTTCATAAGTTACTCCCATAAACAACAAAGTTCATATTTATATCACGAAATAAATATTCATTACCAAGGAACGTTAAAAATAAATCTATTTTAATACATAAACAAAAATAAGAAGCATTTATGCAACGTATAAATTTCAAAATATAATATACAAGTAAAAAGAAATTCGCAAAGTCAGCGACAAGATTGTTACAAACTTCCGCATTACATAGAATATCGATACAAAATATAGTACGGAGGATAGCATCACGTTTGAGAAGTAGAAGTTGATTACGGGAATTTTTTTTTTACTTTGATTGACGAACGGACTATTTTCAATTAAACTATTCCTTTAATTTCAGAAATACATCTGATATTATCTAGCTTGGAAGAAATTAACAATTTAAAAAAAAGTTGTTCGGGGATTATTCATGCATTAAGCCTAAACAGTAAGTTAAATTAGGGTATGACGATGTTGTTCTGGGCTAATTATGGTGGAAAATACTAGTATTACAACATATTCACCGAAAGTAGAAAAGTAATAAGATAGGAATACTTAAATGAATCATGTAAATGAATTGGGAAATTGTTGAAGCTCATAACGCTGTGTTTTGAATGATACTAAGGATAATTCAGTTTTGTACATGGCTAGAGAGACGTTTTCAAAAGGTTGTTTATTGTCTACTATTATGCCCCAAAATATATAGAAGATTACAGTGGCCAAAGGAAGCCAAGGTTTATGCCAAACGAGTACGCAACAGTTGTAGATTGAAGGCCGGAAAGAGCCAAAGAATATTGAAGACGTGCCGAAGAAGTACGCAATAGTGATATGAGGAATAATGCAGTGGCAAAAAGGGACCAAGGCATAGGGAATAAAGACGTGCAAAAGGAGCAAGCAACAGTGGAATTATGGAAAATATAACGGCCACAGGAGCCAAAGGGGAAAAAATAGAATCAAGATGTATCGAGGAGTACGCCAAACAGGAATTACGGAGCATATAAGGACCAAAGGAGCCAGAGACAATAAAGATAAGATGGAAAGAAAATGTGCCGAGGGGTACAAAATAAAAACAAAAGAATTACAAGTAACACAATACACACAGGCTAACAGAGTAGGAAATAAATAATTAAACTAGTAAGTGCCACGTTTAGTCCCAAAACAAAATAATCACGAGTAAATAAAAGTGGAAACAAAATTAAGTCGCAAACAGAAATTGAAGATAGTTGTTTTAAAATGCAAAAGGGATAACGCTAAGATAACGGCGTATTACGAAACGTCGAAATCAACTTGTATATACAAATTCAAATTACGTGTACATTTCATAGTTTTATACATAAGTATGTTTTTTATATAGTCTACTAAGTACAGTAAATAAGGAAAAATATTATCAATTATGTTCCTAATCGTAACACACCAACAAAATAAAATATAAAGTAGGTCAGTAAAAGTAATCAAATAAACAAATTGCACCGCTGTGCAACGTCAATCCAGGATATTTAGAAAGATTCAATTTTAATATCTACAAGGGGAACAAATAAGTTGTATTTATTCACCTATAGGAAGTTTAAAAACTCAATTGACAGTCCTAAATGATTGTAAAGCTCGGTCAATTGAGAAAAACAAGGTAAAAATAGTAAACGCAAATGTAGCGTTAACATATAAGTAGAAAACAATGTGTTAACATTTTCAAAAAAACATGATTATTATAATAAAATTGTAAATGATGAATACTAACACTGTAACTATTAAACATTGTATAAAACTATAAGTGCACGGCCATGAAACGACACATCGCACTCCTGACCTGGGTAAGGCTCGTTATGTGCGGTTTCCAGGCAGCAATTACGCTAATTGCTTACGACTGTTCGAATCCCAACACAAACATTACAGTGATTTCACTAAAAGACGTCCAAAAGTGCCCGTAACCCGAGACGACGTACGCGAGTGAAAGCACGAACATTCAAGTTATTCAACGCAGTGAAATCAAACTACAAAAAGTATGGTCATGTCTCATAGAAGTGACAAGACTCATGTTTTACTGCGGGGTGCACAGCCACACATCCGTAGTCAACGAAGGGCTGTCCACATACATACATAAATTGGGAGCAGAAGAATGCAGAGCCACTCACAGATACAAAGTAATACAATTGTATCAACAAACAATCGATAATGTAATCATGGATGGTACGACAACAGCATCAATCAAAATAGGCGGGATTTTAGACAACACCGGAACATGCAAAGGAATTTCCAACCAAGAAAACGGAAGAAGTTGGAACGACGTGGTAATAATAGCCACAGTCAAAGTAACAACAAAAGATCATCTAGCCAGAGTAACACCTGATACAAACGAGATCCATCTAAAAGAAGGCATAACATGCACATTTACAAATGGGTATTGTTTTGACTCAACAACAGGAGAATCAACCTGGACCAGTTACGAGCCAACCACATGCGAAGACCACCTAAGCCAGCTATACAAAGGCATGGGAAATAAAATCACGAATAATCACAAGAAAAACTTATAGTCATATAAGAAAAAGACAAAGTTTTCGCCTTAACACTACAAAAGAGAAACCTACTATGCGGTATCGAAGTTTGGCAAACAGAGCACCCGAGAATTGTCATTGCCCTTGAAGACAAACAAAACCTTCAACCGACAATGCCAATTCTACCCCAGAATGTCGATCTCATGAACTACGTAAATAGCAAGCTATTATATATAGAGCAAGAATACAAACGAGACGTAAGCATGCTATAAACAGACACAATACATAGAAGATGCATAATAAAGAGAGACATACTCAAGAACAGACTATTAATGGCTCACACACTACCGAATGCAGTTAGTCAATTAATGGAGAACGAACCTGGTCATATAGGTAGAGTTGTAGGCGAAGTACTATACATCATGAAGTGTACACCAGCTACAGTCAATCTACGAAGAACCGAGAAATGCTAGAACGAGTTACCGATTGAAGTTAACAATGAAACAAAATTCATGGCTCCACTAACCAGAATAATCCAAAATCACGCAGAAGAAATAGACTGTAACAATATGATACCACCACTATACTTCATAGAAACCAATGGTTAGGTCTTAACCCGCACCCAACAATAGCTAACGAACCGAAAGTTCTCAAACCAGACGAAGAAATGAACCTCCACTTTGGTCCCATTCAACCATTGCGAACAAAAGGTCTGTACACCCCAGAAGAAATTGATGCAGCACAAAGAACCCTCACATTCGGAACAGAAAGGAAAGCTGTCGAGAACATAATCACCCGCAGAGCAGCCGGACTGAACGCCAACAGCCAAGGATACACCGTATCAAATATTTTTGACGCCAAAGAAATCAAAAAGCTAGCCGAATCCTCCCTGAAACACACTTGGGAATGGTTCACGGAGATATATTCGATAATAAGTGGTATAATTGGTATATACTGCACATTCCACCAACTAAAATACTTGGTAGGCACGATAATAAATGGAATTCGTATCCAACAGACAGTAAGATGTGGCATCGCACTAGTATGCAGCATATGGGATTCCCTAACAGCATCGGTGATACACTCTCACCACAGAACCCAGGAGCCAGATGAAGAAGCGATAGAAATGGAACAAATAGCACAGCAGGAGACGAGCCACCCCAGATCGCAACATTGGACAGAAAGAAGCCACCCCATGAACGATCTACTGAGCAGCAGTGTCGCGAGTGTCAGTAATCGCGACCTAGGTCAGGGACAAAAAATCAACGGTTAAGAATCAAGTGCAAGTCAAAATAAACACGCGAGTGAGGTCAAGTGCGCGTTACGTAAACACAAATCGTGGTCGACGGTGTCGCAACACCGAAGTACAGAAAACAAAAACAATGTAAATTTCATGTAAATTCATTCATAGGTAGACACTTGTTAAATAATATAGTTTAGGGAAAAGGTGTTGGACCTGAAACGTCGCAACACTTTTACAAACGGGGAAGTGATGTAATAAGCACAAAATATGGCAAGGAAATTTAGGGACACCCTATATAGATATAATTTTCTTTAAATCAAATATCAGTTGAATTAAATTTAATATAAAATAACATGAAACGACCTAGAGCTAGAAAAATTAATCAAACAATTTACACAAACCACAAGGTCGACGCGAAAATAATTGAATCAAAAACACACCGATGTTTTGATTATCAAAAAAAAATACAGACAAATTTTGCAACTTAGCATAGAGAAATTAATTAAAATTAACCTTCAATCATGAAAACAAAAAATGAAAAAAGCAAGGTCAAAATGAAATGGATGTTTTGAATAACAACCCTCGTCCCAAATTATTAGAAATAAATAGAAAGAAAATTTGGACGATGGGAGTCAGAGAGTTGACAGGCAGCAATAGTGCGGCCTAAAAAACTCCCCTAAATAAGGTCCAAGATTTTACTAATCGGGTGGTATTGTGCCATATTATACCGGTGATCCTCTACTAGCCTATTATTAGTACTAGACGAACTAACAAAATTTTCTCAAGCATATCCGCATGAAGATAAAAGTGCAAAATACGTTGTTACTTCATTACTAGTTTATTTTCAGCAGTTTGGTGCACCACTTCGCATTCATTGCGATGCTGGTCGAGAATTTATAAATGCGCTAATGAAAGACCTTTGTAATGTTCAATATTAAGTTATCAAATTCAAGTGTCGGTTATCCGCAAAGTAACGGATCTCTAGAAATATTACATGTTACTTCTGTTAGAAATGATTCGAGTAAATTTAGCAGACCACCCCAATTAACACCCCTTCAGTATTTTACCTTTCGCAATTATTGCTTATAATAACTCAATAAACAAAACATACGGATTCACACCATACGAACTTGTATTCGGACACACGTATTACTTCTATAGACCAGTAGCATCATCAGGAAAAAGAAATTTCACTTACAGTCAGAGCTCATTTATTACAAACAATTCAACACCCTGTATCTCATTAACGACAAGACTTATCACACATGTTTATAAGAACATTTTGTCGTGTGTGACGAAGCGCCCACTACAATATTTTAGATTACTTAAAAAACACCCTGTATATTATTACTCTACGGGTTTATCCAAGGGGGCCATAAACAAATATTGAATAAATGAATAATTGTAGGTAAGAATAGGTCCCTAAAAATGTATTAAACTGTAAATCCAGAATATGTAATTTCATTATTAAAGTAATAAAAATAAAATAATTTGGTCATTTTACCTGATTTAAATGGAAAGGGTTAATCTCGTAAAACAAATTATGTTTTAGAGACTGTATATATTGGGGCACTAGTTAGTTTTAACCTTAGTAATTATTCTTACTTTGTGTGAGTCATGATTTGCGAGCCCAATGTATCTCAGAAGATTTGTTGTTGAAAATCAAGAAACACTTTTCTGTGGAAACTAAGGAAGTAATAAACAATGTTTATTCGACTCTCATTGAATGTGATGCCAGCAAGCAAGCAGCTTTAGAAGACAATAATTTCAATATTAGCTGTGTAATAAACGCGAATACCAAATAGAAAAATTTAAATTAGTAACTTTCAGAACACACGGTAAAACATATTTTATTTCAAATATAATTAAAAAGTGGAATGCGACCCACTTTTTGTTTAGAAAAATGATTCAAAACCATAACAGCTTTGAAACCAATAAAACATTTTACTAGGTCAAAATTAAATAATTGTTTTGTATACAACTAGTTAATAACGAAAAATCGAGGCCGATTCAAAACAAAAAATGGATTTTTGTAATTCTACAAAAAAAACCCAAACCTAATTCGGGGGGATAGTAAAAACCAAGTACACAGCAGTCAGAGAGACAGACAGTGTCGGGGCGACAAACGCGAATGGTAAAATCCTTTCCCTGTCACGGTAACGGGTATCAGTTTTCTTGGTGTTAGCGGCTTCAGAGGAAGAAGTTTTTCTGCGTTGTGTCAGGGTGTAAAAGGGATACTTAGATATCCTTGACGGTGAACACTGTCCCCCGTCGGTGACACAAAACGGGAAAACTCGCCCTCTACGCGGAGTTCAACATAGCTCGATACCAGTTACTAGCGTTACCCGCGGTTTCTAGAAAGATAGTGAAAGCAGGCAGTAATTCGAAGACCGGAGAAAGGGAGTTTCCAACGCAGTAAGTTTTTAAGCAAGTTGAGATTTAAGTTTTATTCTTGAGGGGAAATTCATTCGTTTTATTGTTGTACGCTGGTCCTAAACTTGGTATCTATAACGTAACTATATAAATAGGTGGAAGCTATAACAGTAGATTTATTTTATTATTTATTCTTTCACGGGGATTTGACAAGTTGGCAGGTGTCAATTTAGGTACTGCAGGTCCAGGCTCACAATTTGGGCACCGCTCGCTATATAAGATATGAGTTTATCGTGTGTGATGTCAGAGTAAGGTTTTCTCCAAAATGGTAGGAACATTTCACTTTCTTTAGGGTGCATATAACCGACAGGAGTTGGGCACTATTTATTAGATTATTGTTTTACGCCACATAATACGCTTCCATCTCGTAGGTGGAAAATAAACAGAGGGTTAAACCGAGATTTATTTGTACCGACTAACACGGGCCTGGAGCGTATGATCTTGTCTCCTTGAAGTCCCATTTCCAGTGAAATTTCGCTACGATAAATAAAAGCTAATTAATTCAGACGTGGTTAAGTAACTTCATTCATATTAAGTAAAATAAATAAACATTGTAGGTTATTCAAAGACCTGAAAATGTGCAACCCGGCACTTACGCACTGAACGGGATTGTCGATAAACATTTATTACTCATAGATCAGCAGAATTCCTTTTTAACGACTCTGATTTCACTTTCTGTTTATACCGGAGGCAATGACTCGAAACCACAGTCGTTTTGTATAGTATTTGTTTTAAGAGCAAAATAAGTGTTCCTCGCAACGAGGCAGTGGAATTTCGAAATAAGGGTTAAATCATACGCCCCTCGCACACTTTAAACATATTAAATGATAAGTGGGTAAACATTTTTTATTCTATTTCATGGTGAGGGATATTATATTTATTTGTTGTTGGTCATATGGTATACAACGAAAGATTTAGTATGTACGATTTATAGATAAGTGTATAGTTACTTTGATAGTGGGGAAATTTAATAATTTGTCTTGATATTGGGATTTTATTTTATATATATATATATATATATATATATATACAGAGAAAGTTTATTATATTTTTTATACAATTTTGTGGTTTCCCCATACTTTATTTATAATCCTACTCCAAGTTTTCCCTAGTGTGTATACATAGTGGATTTGAGGACGAACTGAGAGAACAATCCTGTCCTGGCGAAGGAAATCAAACCGTTTTAAGACCAGGCGTTCCCAGCCTAAATCGGACTGGATTTGCCTTACACGCTCGGCTGCATATTTGAGAAAAGAATTGGTGACACAAGGTCAAGATTCATTACAGTGGTGACTGCATTTGTTAGAGCTGTATGGAAAATTGAGAATAATCCCATTTTAGCGAGGAAAAAAGAATCTATACTGGGCATTTTCTCGAAGGTAGACGGAAGTGATCAATATATAATATGGCATAAAATTTACAAGTTATACAAGGAACAAAGTGTTTATTAGATAATTTAATTAAATAATTAAGGGGGTTGAAAAAGGTGAAACAGGCATTAAATGTGGCAGAACAACGTTATGGAAGTGTATCCAACACATTAGATTTAAAATAATTAACAGGTTTTAATGGAACCCAGTAGAATTCGGGAATGGCGAATCGAATACCTACAAAAAATAGGATTTACAGAGATCAGCAAAGGCGAATTATTTACTTGGATGAAACCTGGTTCAACATATATGATACTCCGGAATGGAAAAAAGGTAACCGAATTACGATTTTGCATGCTCGATCTAAAGACAGATGGATTCCAAATGAACTTTCTCTATCTGCAAAAAATAATAAAGATTATTTTTTGAATTGCCATGAGGACACCACTACTTATTGATTTATTTGAAGATTGTTTCAAACACAAGCTAATTCCAAACATATCTCCGAATAGCGTAATTGTAATGAACAATGCCAAGCTACCACGGTAAGCAGTTGACCAACACTCCCTCCTCAAATGACACAAAAACAATAATCCAAAACCACATGTATGATAATGACATTTATTTTCAAGAAGAAGGAGGTTTTACTAAGTTTAAAAGTACTAAGGGAATACTTCTGTGATAATTATCTAGGACATACTTTGATGACTAAAAGTTAAGGTAGATGCGCCGCGACCAAAAATTGATGACATACGGACGCACCGACATCATGCTCAAACTTGGTCAGTCGTCTTAAATAGCCATGAAACGGATATTTCCGCAAAAATTCCGACTTTTTTTTCGCACCGTTACAATACTTCCTCTTCTGATATTGGGTGTTCGGCAGTAAAAATGGATGCATTACTGGATTTGCTACCAAAAATAAATATTATTTTGTTGTTATTTGTATTAGTTTGAATTTATGTTTTTTTACTAGTTCCTATAGTCGAATAATATTTCAGTTACCTATTTCACAATATAAATGTTTGTAAGTAAATAGTTTTTATTTTTAATCAGGGTTGGGCAAAATCTGGTTATTATCAAAAAAAATCAAAAATCATTGATTTTTTGGAAAAATCACGATTTTTTTGATTTTTTAAATTTGAATATAAAATTTGAACATTTTGATTTTTTGAAATTATTGTTAATTATTTTAATGTATAAGTCTAAAAATTATAATACAATTTGCGGCTCAAAAACTTGTGACAACGCTTCTTGCAAGAAAATTCTTGTCGCGATTTATTTTCCTTCTGTCCTATACACTCACTATACAGTACCGAGTACTGCCGAGTGAGGCTTGTTTACCTTCTCAACCTATAAATTGACGTTGCCCCACAATTTCACGCATTTCGCTAGTTAGGTTAGTTAAGTGAAGTGAAAACATATAAATAAAGTAAAATAAGTGGAAAAAAGAGGACCCAATATGGCAGTTCTATATTAAGACAACAAATCCAAATATATTGGAGTGTAGAAAGTGCAAGAAAGATATTCAAGGGTTAGTCCAAAGACTTGAAGCACACCACGATGTTTGTAATGATCAAGAGAGGAATACAGGTAATTAAATTAGTGAAAGTTTTGAGACATAAATATTAATTATAAGTTAAGTAACATAGTGTAATTTTTAATTATATATTCTGAGATATTTTGAAATATTTTTTAAATATAAACGTATTATATTATAAGTAGATACATTTTTGATAAATAACAGAACACAACAGGGTAACAAATGTTTCTCTGCATTAAAAGACACATTTAAATCAAAGATATTGTCTACAAACACAAAAATTAAAATATACAAGACAGTAATTAGACCAGTCGTACTTTACGCCGCAGAAACCTGGAATTTAACAAAAAAAGAGGAAAACACATTAAAAATCTGGGAAAGGAAAATACTACGGAGAATATACGGCCCAATTAAAGAAAATGGAGTATGGAGAATATTAAGAAACTACGCAGTAATAAAAAATTCAATAGCCCAATAATAACAAATGAAATAAGAAGTAAACGATTAAGGTGGGCAGGACATGTACAACGTCTAGGTAATGAGAGGTGTGTCAATAAAATACAGGAAACTAAAAGACAAGGACGAAGAGCAAGAGGACGACCGAAAACTAGATGGTTGGATGGTGTAGAAGAAGATCTTAAATAAATTGGAATAAATGACTGGAAGAACAAAGCAAAAGACCGGAAAGAATGGAAAATAGTAGAAGAAGCAAAGGACAGAGTTTAGAGCAGAAACTAAATCACTGAATTCACACACTCCCTACTGACTTAAAGCAGTAGGGTTGGTGGCCAAGCGGCTGGCCACCGCTGCCGGAAAAATGAGGCTAGGAATCCCAATAGGGAGACTATGGATCTTAAGGTCTAGGAAAATTTGTTTTTAAAGGTGTATAGAATTTTGAGGGAGTTGAATGGGCTTTTCGCTAGAAAACAACTGGAGTGTTGTTTGTGTTGGGGTGTGTAGGGGGATGTTTGGAAGCAGCGAAGCTCCACAGTGTGTGGTCACACCATCTCCTTTAAAAACAAATTTTCCTAGACACTTCTAAATAAAATCTTACTAGACACCTTTTCTACCCCCAACTCAGTTTCTCAGTCAGCGCGCACAAAACCACCCAACACACCCCCAACCCAGCCCTGAAGAGGAAACTATCCTACACCAGGGCACCACAAGAAAAGGTCAACTTCACCCAAGAATACTCCACTCAATAGAAGTCACCCACGAACTTCTCTCTATCTCTCTAAGGTCTGAATGTCAATGAGAAGAAGAAGAAGATACATTCTTGAGATAATTTTAAAATTTTTTTGATTGATATTATTTTTAACAAAGATAATACAATTTTTAAATATTCATTTAGATATTTTAGGATATAGATTTTAGGCATATATAATTGTTTTTAAATGTTAGGTGAAATCTAACACGTGGCCTTTAATGTAACTTTTTTAACGCGACCTTTCCCAGGTTAATTAAAGATTATCTTTACTCTTCTATAGGTACTTACTTAATTTTTATTTTTTTTCAACTTAAAAAAATGAATTTGCTTTTACATCTCTATTGAACATTTTCACTTTATTTTAAAATCAATAATTCAATACTATATCAATATATCATCAATTAATCTATTTCAATTTTCAATTATGTTTTTTCTCTTTCCAGAGTCGAATGTCGCTTGACAGTTTTGATAACACATCATCTGCCTCAAGTTGTACTTCACTCATGACGGATAGTTCATATGTTAGAAAAACTCCACCGAAAGTACCAACAAGTCCAACAACTTTTGAGCCACTCCAAAAAAAGAAAGCAATCAAAACTCAGCCTACCATGAGTGGTTTTGTAATGCGGACTTCATCTGCTGAAAAAACACAAAAATGACAAACAAATAACAAAGGCTATTTTTACTACTAATTCGAGCTTCAGACGTATTGAGAATTTTGAGGTGAAAAAAGCCATTCAGTTATTAAGGCCATGTATATTATGCTAGCGTAGCCATTTTACAGGGCACCCTTCGGACCAGGCTCATAATTTGTTGCTAATTTGTAACGCTGAGCTTGATTTTGTTGCTAATGCCGTTTACAAGAAAACGCAAACTATGCTAGCGTAGCCACCCGCTCTAACTATAAAAATAATTAATATTGAAAAAAAACTAAAAACACATGAATTTGTTGCTAAAAGATGACACTAACCGATACTTCAAAATATACTCCCTTGCCCCGATCTTCCCACCCCTCACTATTATTTGATATTAAGCTAGCGTAGCCACACGCTATCCCTATAAAAATAAGTAATATCGAAAAAAATTAAATGCACAGGAATTTGTTGCTAAAAGATGACACTAACCGATACTGGAAAAAATCATCCCTTATCCCGATTTTCCCACCCCTCACTATTATTTGATATTATGCTAGCGTAGCCACACGCTATAACTATAAAAATAAGTAATATTGAATAAAAATAAATGCACAGGAATTTGTTGCTAAAAGATTACACTAATCGATACTGCGAAAAAATCATGCCTTATCTCATATTAATTGAAATTCATCGTGTTTTAGTAGCCATAGCCTAGCAACAAATTGCCCTACTGATTTTAAAGCGATATAGTCGATATTTGGACAGTAATACACCAGCAACAAATTCCTCGAGTAATTTTTGATCGAAACTCATCGTGTTTTAGTAGCCATAGCCTAGCAACAAATTGCCCTACTGATTTTTAAGAGATATAGTCCATACTTGGTCAGTAATACACCAGCAACAAATTCCTCGAGTATTTTTTGATCGAAATTCATCGTGTTTTAGTAGCCAAACCCTAGCAACAAATTGACGGAGTGTTTTTTAATTGCAATTCAACCGACCACAATTTCGCTAATTTCTCATTCTCAATTATTTTATTCTGTAAACTTTGGAATGGCATCATACTCTGGTGTTATCACTTTTTTTGACTACTTGGCGGCTTAGTAAAGATTGAAAAACATTTTTTTGTTACACTGTAGCAAAAACCGATAAGAGTCAGTACGGTGATTTTTTTGTTTTTCAGATGAGAGGCGTCTGACGTCTGATCTAACACTCCTATTGATTTATTGTTGATTGATGCCTTTTATTTAATAATTTTTCAAGTGGCATGGATTTTTTTGGAGTAATTAAGCAGTGCACAAAACGCCAAAAGGGCTTATTTTCATTTTTGGTACTTCAGTCTAAATCTGTGTATAAAATATTTTGTGGTACAAATTCAGTTTTAATGGAATCTACTTATATATTTTTCAAGAAATTATGAAAAGATCGGTGAATAATAGGCTTGCTATACAACTTATTGAAGCAGGGGTTGTTTAAATTGCTTAACTTTAATATTTTGAAATATTTTTTTGTGGTACAAATTCAGTTTTAATAGAATCTACTCAATATTTCCTTTTTCAAGAAATTTTGATAAGATCTGAGGATAATGGGCTTGCTATTCAAGTTATCAAAGCTGGGGTTGTTTAAGTGGGTTGACGTTATTATTTTTGGTGGTACAAATTAGCACAAATTCGGTTCTTAAATTTCCTGTATTAATTTTAATTTTTTTTAAATTATTATTAATTTGGGCTTTCCAGGTTAACACGAAGCTTGCAGCGCCATGTTCTTTTCTTTACTTGTTGCTAGCCTATGACTACTAGAACACGATGAATTTCGATAAAAAAATACACGAGGAATTTGTTGCTGGTGTATTACTGAACAAATATGGAGTATATCGCTTTAAAATCAATAGGGCAACTTCTTGCTAGGCTATTACTACTAGAACACGATGAATTTCGATCAAAAAATACTCTAGAAATTTGTTGCTGGTGTATTACTGCCCAAATATGGACTATATCGCTTTAAAATCAATAGGGCAACTTGTTGCTATCCCATGACTACTAGAACACGATGAATTTCGATCAAAAAATACCCGAGGAATTTGTTGCAGGTGTTTTACTGCCCAAATATGGACTATATCGCTTTAAAATCAATAGGGCAACTTGTTGCTAGGCTATGACTACTAGAACACGATGAATTTCAATCAAAAAATACTCGAGGAATTTGTTGCTGGTGTATTACTGCCCAAATATGAGCTATATCGCTTTAAAATTAATAGGGCATCTTGTTGCTATCCTATGACTACTAGAACACGATGAATTTCGATCAAAAAATACCCGAGGAATTTGTTGCTGGTGTATTACTGCCCAAATATGGACTAAATCGCTTTAAAATCAATAAGGCAATTTGTTGCTAGGCTATTGCGGTTAAAACAGCGAATTTCAATTAAAAATCAGTCGGGGAATTTGTTGCTAGGCTATGGCTACTAAAACACGATAAATGTCGATTAAAAAATTCTCGAGAAATTTGTTGCTGGTTTATTACTGTCCAAATATCGACTACATCGCTTTAAAATCAATGACGCAATTTGTTGCTAGGCTATTGCGGTTAAAACACAACGAATTTCAATTAAAAATCAGTCGGGAATTTGTTGCTGTTGTATTACTGAACAAATATGGACCATATCGCTTTAAAATCAACAGGGCAACTTGTTGCTAGGCTATGACTACTAGAACACGATGAATTTCGATCAAAAAATACTCTAGGAATTTGTTGCTGGTGTATTACTGCCCAAATATGGACTATATCGCTTTAAAATCAATAGGGCAACTTGTTGCTATCCTATGACTACTAGAAGACGATGAATTTCGATCAAAAAATACCCGAGGAATTTGTTGCTGGTGTTTTACTGCCCAAATATGGACTATATCGCTTTAAAATCAATAGGGCAACTTCTTGCTAGGCTATGACTACTAGAACACGATGAATTTCGATCAAAAAATACTCGAGGAATTTGTTGCTGGTGTATTACTGCCCAAATATGAACTATATCGCTTTAAAATCAATAGGGCATCTTGTTGCTATCCTATGACTACTAGAACACGATGAATTTCGATCAAAAAATACCCGAGGAATTTGTTGCTGGTGTATTACTGCCCAAATATGGACTAAATCGCTTTAAAATCAATAAGGCACTTTGTTGCTAGGCTATTGCGGTTAAAACAACGAATTTCATTTAAAAATCAGTCGGGGAATTTGTTGCTAGGCTATGGCTACTAAAACACGATAAATGTCGATTAAAAAATACTCGAGAAATTTGTTGCTGGTTTATTACTGTCCAAATATCGACTACATCGCTTTAAAATCAATAAGGCAATTTGTTGCTAGGCTATTGCGGTTAAAACACAACGAATTTCAATTAAAAATCAGTCGGGGAATTTGTTGCTGGTGTATTACTGAACAAATATGGACTATATCGCTTAAAAATCAATAGGGCAACTTGTTGCTAGGCTATGACTACTAGAACACGATGAATTTCGATCAAAAAATACTCGATGAATTTGTTGCTGGTGTATTACTGCCCAAATATGGACTATATCGCTTTAAAATCAATAGGGCAACTTGTTGCTAGGCTATGACTACTAGAACACGATGAATTTCGATCAAAAAATACTCGAGGAATTTGTTGCTGGTGTATTACTGCCCAAATATGGACTATATCGCTTTAAAATCAATAGGGCAACTTGTTGCTATCCTATGACTACTAGAACACGATGAATTTCGATCAAAAAATACTCGAGGAATTTGTTGCTATTGTATTACTGCCCAAATATGGACTATATTGCTTTAAACTCAGTCGGGCAATTTGTTGCTAGGCTTTGGCTACTAAAACACGATGAATGTCGATTAAAGAATACTCGAGAAATTTGTTGCTGGTTTATTACTGTCCAAATATCGACTACATCGCTTTAAAATCAATAAGACAATTTGTTGCTAGGCTATTGCGGTTAAAACAACGAATTTCAATTAAAAATCACTCGAGGAATTTGTTGCTGGTGTATTACTGAACAAATATGGACTATATCGCTTTAAAATCAATAGGGCACTTTTTTGCTAGGCTATTGCGGCTAAAACAGAACGAATTTCAATTAAAAACCCGTCGGGGAATTTGTTGCTGGTGTATTACTGACCAAATATCGACTATATCGCTTTAAAATCCATAGGGCAATTTGTTGCTAGGCTATTGCGGCTAAAATACAACGAATTTCAATTAAAAATCAGTCGGGGAATTTGTTGCTGGTGTATTACTGAACAAATATGGACTATATTGCTTTAAAATCAATAGGGCAACTTGTTGTTAGGCTAAGACTACTAGAACACGACTATATCGCTTTAAAATCAGTAGGGCACTTTGTTACTAGGCTATGGCTACTAAAACACGATGAATTTCAATTAATATGTGATAAGGGATGATTTTTTCGCAGTATCGGTTAGTGTCATCTTTTAGCAACAAATTCCTGTGCATTTATTTTTAGTCAATATTACTTATTTTTATGGTTATAGCTTGTGGCTACGCTAGGTTAATATCAAATAATAGTGAGGGGTGGGAAAATCGTGATAAGGGATGATTTTTTCCAGTATCGGTTATTGTCATCTTTTAGCAACAAATTAGCAACAAATTTCTGTGCATTTGGTTTTTTTCAATATTACTTATTTTTATAGTTAGAGCGTGTGGCTACGTTAGCTTAATATCAAATAATAGTGAGGGGTGGGAAAATCGGGGTAAGGGATGATTTTTTCCAGTATCGGTTAGTGCCATCTTTTAGCAACAAATTCCTGTGCATTTATTTTTAGTCAATATTACTTATTTTTATGGTTATAGCTTGTGGCTACGCTAGGTTAATATCAAATAATAGTGAGGGATGGGAAAATCGTGATAAGGGATGATTTTTTCCAGTATCGGTTATTGTCATCTTTTAGCAACAAATTAGCAACAAATTTCTGTGCATTTAGTTTTTTTCAATATTACTTATTTTTATAGTTAGAGCGTGTGGCTACGTTAGCTTAATATCAAATAATAGTGAGGGGTGGGAAAATCGGGGTAAGGGATGATTTTTTCCAGTATCGGTTAGTGCCATCTTTTAGCAACAAATTAGCAACAAATTCCTGTGCATTTAGTTTTTTTACAATATTACTTATTTTTATAGTTAGAGCGTATGGTTACGCTAGCTTAATATTACGCTAGCATAGTTTGAGTTTTCTTGGAAACGGCATTAGCAACAAAATCAAGCTCAGAGTTACAAATTAGCAACGAATCATTAGCATGGTCTGAAGGGTGCCCTGTAAAATGGCTCCGCTAGCATAATATACATATTAAGGCCTGGTAATACACCGCCCTCGAGAAAAACGGTAGCAACAAGTCTTTTGGACGAAATCTATGAAGAGGAAAAAGAAGAATGTTCCTCCTCCCTGTCAGGACAGTCCGTAAATATGTTAATTGATGGGTGGTTAAACGTGCACAACGGACCAGTGATATGTGTAACGATAACCACTGAAGATGAACAAGCCCTCCTATACGAAACTATAGACACATGAGGAAATCCACATACTTCAGAATATATAACTGAAATAGTTTGTGACCTGATTTCTTCATGTGAATTAAAATATAAGTTACCGTAAAATCTTTTGTGACAGACAATGCCGCAAATATGACACTTATGAGAAAAACATTAGAAGAAAAAACGAACGCAAAAGTTATAACTTATGGCTGCTCTGCACATATTTTTAATTTACTGTGCAAGGACTTTCAGGTTAAAGACGTTAAAGAACATGTGGTCCAAATTATTAAGTATTTTCGAAATAACCAAAATAGCCAAACTAGAGCTAAATTCAGTCAAGCAGGAGGCAGCGTTTTAGTCCTTCCAAGCGATGTGCGATGGAATAGCCTTGGCGACTGCTTAGAGATGTATGTCACTCAGTGGGACACCATATTAAAAATCTGCGAAGAAAATAAAAATGATTGATTCCACTATTTACCAAAAAGTTACAAATATTGCGATTAAACATGCAGCGCAAGATTATTTAAACATTTTAAAATCAGTTGCTCTTGATACTGTGCAGAAGAAAAATGCTACTATCGCAGATGCTGTAGAGCAATGGAAACATTTACAATATATCTTTGATGAATCTGTGGAATTACCATTACAAAAAACACAACAATTTAATAATCGATATAAGCAAGCCTAACGCCATATTATTTTATAGCGTATATGTTGAATCCACAAAAAACAAAATATCAGTTAACACCAGAAGAAAAGAATATAGCTTTAGAAACAATTAACGAGTTATATGACTGTTACCTTTAGTAATAAAGTTAAATGCCCGCAGTGCTCCATTTAAGCAAGTTATGTTTTCGGACGAAGTAATAAAAAATGTAAACAGACTACAATGGTGGTTATCACAAAATGATGAGCCGGAAATCTTGAAACAGTTGCCAATAATAAAACAGTTCCTATGTGCAACTGCTTCTTCAGCTTCAGTAGAACGGGTATTTAGCTTTTTTGTCTTGTACACTCGGATATTAGAAATAGATTAGGCATAGACAAAGGAGGAAAACCCGTGTTTTTGTTTAAATTGTATAACGAAAATGAATAGACTGAAAATATACAGTAATAAAATTTAGGTGTTACGTTTACTTTAAGAATTTGGAATTATGTACTTCTTTTTTGTTGTTTTTGCTAAAAGCAGATACTTTTTTTGATTTTTGAGAAAACTTTTATATTATGTTGTTATCTGGTTCTGAATTAAAAAGAAAAAAATTGATTTTAAATCATGATTTTAATTTTAAAAATCAAGCGATTTCTATCATGATTTTAATCGTGATTTTAGTCACTTGATTTTAATCAGCCCAACCCTGTTTTTAATGATCATAAATACTTGTTAAGGTAATAATTTTGTCTACAAAATTACGATATTGTAATGCACAAGTTAGTAATTTTGATTAACTATTCTACACAAATCTTCTCTACGGTTCCTTCCTGCTTGTCGAACTTCAAAATAAGCAGCTTCTACATCATCATTATTAAAAACAGCTGGCAATCCTTCTGCTATATATAGTCTTCAACAACGAAATCATTGTGTCTTAAACAACTATTATGAAGAACCACAAGCTGCTAACACAGTTGTAGGAATAAAATTTATCTATGCATATCTAAGTACTTCAGCTTCCGAAATCTCCCGAATGTCAGACCAAATGATCATTCAATTGTTTGTCGCGTCTGTGATACTTTTGTATTAAAACTAATTTGTGCCATTGTCAAGTTTCCTCTGTTATTATAAGGTATAATACACCAAGGTAATGTTGGATAAGCTATATCACTATTACTTCATCTGAAAATATTGTTTAAATTATGAATGTTGCAATAATAGTATATCTCGCCTACCATTCGGAAAATTATTTATTATATTATGGTAAATATCTGAAAATTCTTGTGGCCTGGGAAACCAACAAAAAGTTTAAGAAATGGTCACATACAATTTGAAGGGTCATAGCGTAGTTACATTTGCGAGTAACATATGATTGGGGATTTTCTTTTGGACCTTTAATAACTATAAATGTTTCATCTACCGCTCCAATCTCATCAGGAATCTGGGCCATTTTATAAAACCCTGCCTTAACTTGTTCTATCCGTTAATCTATTGGCCACTTAATTTCTGTTGAGGCTAAGTTAGCAAGAGCATTAACAACACTAACATATCTCCACAAACAAATCCATCATTAGAACTATTTGATGGTGCTGTACTTGTTCACAATTCAGTTGAAGCGCATAATTGTGAACAATTAATAAGTCTAGTTTTGATAACAAAACAAGTATTTACTTACGTTAAAATGAACTTCACAACAGTATTAAGTACTTGACGACGATATATTTTCTCTTCTCATCGCCTTACATCACGTTTCCCTCAGGTTCGCATCTCCTGGCATATACACTTTGTCAGGTGCAGTTGTGTTCGTATTTTTACATATAAGCACAATACAATATTTAAAATAAACTTTTTCATCCTTTTCCATAGCAGTAAGTTGTCTTTACCCTATATTTTATATAATTCAATCACAATCTAAACACTTGGTTGTTGATATCGCGAACGCTGACGTCATAGAAAATTTGCGCCAAAATGGCGGCGTTTTAATATTCCGACAATGATGACAGCTTAAATTATTTTTTTTACTTTATTGATTCACATTTTTTGAGGATTATATTTTTTTCTGGTAATGTAGTAACTTACAGAATCAATTAAAAAATTTAAAAAAATACATGTATATTCCCTATTGGTTTTATTCATTTTCACACGGGAGTATTTAATTACAGTCAATCCTCCCTCTACATTGGTATTACACGATCGATTCTGAAACGATCAACTAATCAAGTGCAAAAGCACATTTCTCTTAATGCGTTGGAACTTTTAGTTTTAATGGGACATAATTACTGAAATATAGAAGCTTTCGATTGTCCGTAATGCTAATTGCAGACGAAGCTTGCGAAGTTTTACTGCCATATTTGTTTTTTTGTTGAAATAGGGTGACTAATTATTGTTCAAGTAATTTCCTGTAGAACTTTAAATTGCCAATATAAATGATGGGGAATTTTTAACAATAATGTGATGTTGATCTGATCTGAATAGTAAAATGAATTCACCTTAGTTTTTCTAACCTACTATAAATATGTTTCTACGTGCTTCTGATCGATAGTTACACAAAAGTGGAAATGTAATTTCAACAAAGCGAAGTCCTTGTTGCTGCAATGCTAATGCGGAAACTTGAATACACTTACGTCCAAAACGTTGCAAGTACATTCACGATTGTTCAGATAAAAACTTGAAAAATGTGATTCCACATTATTCAAGTTTTAATAAAACACCATTATTACAACTTAATCAGGTACTTTCTTTTATACAAGGGTGGAGTTTTATTTGAAATCTTTATTTGGTTATTTAAACTTTTTTTAGCCCTTCTTGGGCACTTAAACACGCGGCACGCGATAGTTCAGATATTAACATTGTTTATTAAGAAGATTTCGACTACTGTTTTGACAAAAAAAAATGTATGATAGTAAATCATGTTTGAACGCTGAAGTTCTATTTGTACTTTACTTTCTTGTAAAGATGTCCACTACAACAATAAGAAACTGGGAAAAATGAAGAAAGGAAAATATTTGGTAAGCCAAATCCGCAACAAACCAAGATAATAACATCATCATAATTCTCTCTAAATGGAATCGACGTTTGACTGCAAAACAAATTACTAATTCAGTTCTGAATTGTTGAAAAACCTCTATCTGAACTAAGAGGAAGTGTTGCTGCTACAAACCAAAACTAGCAATAAGACCTAAGACCAATAGACAAGAATGGATGAAGATGCCTAAAAACTGGAAAATATATAAATGGAAAAATGTCCTTAGTACTGATGAGTACTAGTTTCGGATTCAATAGACGTGCGCATCTAAGTAAAAATGTCTTGAAATGTACGTTTGGTCTATCCTATTGTACGGATATAAGACTTAGTCAAAAGACTCTATAATTAATAAATTAGAGTGATACTAACGCCGTATGTGAAAGATACTCTGGACCACGCACAAAACTAACGAACAAGTTCTGAGTATGATTAATACCGTAATGTTTTTCTTATTTATTTATTTATTTTTATTACGGGTGCGATAAATTTATACACACACGTTATGTCTACTAACTTAATTTATATATTCACTACACTATTCATTAATTTATATTATATACACAGCATTATCCACTCACATTAATTTATATAAACACTTCTCTACTTAGACTATTTACTTGTTCACTGTTTATATCACGAGATCACTTTATCAACTGACTTCTCCCGCTGGTCGGTCCTTTATATATTAGTACCTTTTTTACTAGATAATTCTAGATTGCGGCTTACACAAAAACAATCGGCTCCCTGGAATTTTCTAGCTACGAATGGTCACAAAAACAATGTCTAGATAAGATAGTCACAAAAAATCGTAAACAGTCCTAAGAAATCCCTGCGCATCCGCAAAAATGTTAACTTTCATACAAGGCTTAGACAGAGTCGGATCAGGGACTACACTAGTGTGCTATTTCGTAACATTACCCCCCCTCTCCTCCCGGAACTTTTGTGTAGCCGAGACTGGATGTTTGAATCGGCAACTGGCCCCATTTCTACACTTTCCGATCTTATGGAAATAACAGGGCACCGTCTTCATCGGATACTGATAACGGGAGTTGTAGCTGCAAATTAATATCTGGACACCGGTATCTTGGAAGATCCCCTCTATCATGTTCCTGATGACTCGCTAATCAAACTGGTTACTCGCTATCTTAGGCATAGCCAGTTTCTTCACGCTGGATTCCAACACATGGTCTCGAAGATTTCGAAGTGCTTCCCACACATCGCGGTAGGTAGATCGATCTTGAAATTCATTTTTAGTTACCACGTAGAAAACGTACCGCGAATTGTGTTTCAGTCTCAGTGTCTTGCCAGGAGCTGGAATCTCATCTTCCGGGGCAGTGAACAAATCTTGTCGTTGTTCAGAAGTGACTCCATATCTAGCTTTCCCGGTACCTCCATATGCGCCCATAAATTCATCGAAGGTAGGGTCAGACACATCTCGAATATGGTTTACTCCTTTCTCTAGGTCATGGTCTCCTTCGAATGGCGCTAGTCGGTTTTGGTGAACTACTTTTGGTTTTTCGATGGGGATCTTGCTTATGCGATACATAACATCATTGATACTTTTCTTGATTAAGTATGGACCTTCCCAGGATTTTTGTAATTTTGGAGAAAATCCTTTTCTCCTCGTCGGGTTGTGTAACCAAACTTTGTCCCCTTCATTAAAGTCGCCTACTGTGGCCTGCTTGTCGTACCGTCTTTTCATTACGTCGCTGGTAACTTGATGATTTGTTCGAACTAATTCATGAATATCGTCCAGCCTTCTTCTCAATTGGATCACGTAGTCTTCTCCTGCTAGATCTTCTCCAGGCCTACAGCCAAGTTCCAGGTCACAAGGAAGTCTCATTTCCCGTCCAAACAGGATTTGGTCAGGCGTTTAACCCGTGGACTCATCGACGGCTGATCGATAAGCCAATGCGAATAGAGAAAGATACTGGTCCCAATCTCCCTGGTGGCGCGAAACTCCTTTGGACAGGTATTTTCCAATAGTCCTGTTCATTCTCTCGACCATTCCATCTGACTGTGGATGTAATGCTGTTGTCCTTATCTTCTTCTTTCCCAGCTTGTCGCAAATCTCCTGGAGTAGTTGACTTTCGAAGTTTCTTCCCTGGTCACTGTGGACTTCCAAAGGCACTCCATATCGGCTGATAAATTTTTTCACCAATACATTCGCGACAGTTGTGGCCTCTCGATTCTGGATCACGTAAATTTCCACCCACTTTGTGAAATAATCCATTATAACCAGAATGTATTTACCACCATTTTCTGTCGTCGGAAATGGTCCAGCGATGTCTAAAGAAATCGTTTTGAAAGGGCTTCCAACATTATACTATTTCATAGGTGCATTTCTCTTGCGATGTGGTCCATTACTCGTAGCACAAGTCGTACACTTCTTACACCAGTCCTTTACATCGTCGGAGCTGTTCATCCAATAAAACCTTTCACTGACTAGCTGAAGGGTTTTCTTGACTCCCAGATGGCCTCCCGATGGACTGTCGTGTAACTTCTTCAGTACCTCAGCTACTCTTGTTCTAGGAATAACTAGCTGTCTCATCATCTCGGAACCATTATTGTTTTCAAGGACTCTTTGTAACAGCCCTTCTTCCAAGACAAGGGAGTCCCACTGAGCCCAATATGCCTTGAGTGTCGATGAAAATCATGACACTTCTTGCCATGTAGGTCGCCGATTTTCTTCCTTCCATTGCCGAATCTTCTTGAGGTGAGGATCATTCTCCTGATCTTCTCTGATCCTGGTGAGTGACCATTCTTAGTTGACTGCAGTAGTTCTTGAAACTGCATCTTCCCTAGATTCCGCCTTGTTGCAGTTGGAGCAGTCTGTTGGGCACGGCCGTCTGGACAGGGAGTCGGCATTTCGGTCCCACACCAGCTCGATGTTGAAATCGTACTCTAGAGGTCGTTCAATCCATCCAGCGATCTGGCCCTCGGGATTCTTCAACTGCATCAACCACTTGAGAGCTGCATGATCAGTCCGGATTAAAAACTTCCTACCATAGATATACTGATAAAAGTGTTCCACGGACTTCACTGCCATCAAAAGTTCTCTTCTTGTGACGCAGTAGTTTCGTTCTGATTTGGAGAGGACTTTACTGAAATATCACAGCACTCTTTCCTGCCCTCCTTGGATCTGTGAGAGTACTCCTCCAATTCTTACGTTGCTTGCTTCAGTGTCAAGAATAAAGTCTTCCTCTGGTAATGGGTATCCTAATATCGGCGCTGTGGTTAGACTTAAGACTATTATAAAGATAAAGTATTATATCAATACAAATCAATTTAGACGGCTCTGACTTCTTTAATTTGATTTTACCCTGCTGCCTCCAAACTTTTGGTCGGTAGTGTATGTATAAAATTTATTGTCAACGACCATTGTTCGACATTTTTTTTTCTGAATAAATGAGCATTAAACTGTGATTGATTTCATGTCGTGCCATTTATTTAGTAATGTATCTAGTATTCGTCAATGCCATTTTATCTAACATGGAAAATTGATTCGTACAAGTTAAAGGTTGACTAAGATACATGAGAAGATGAAGTAAAAATGCAAAATGTTTAGTTTATAAGATTTAGTAACAGAGCTGGCTAACCGTTAAAGATCTTTTTGGACTGATTTAGAAAATGCGTGTTATAAACTCTTATTTCTGGAACGTATGCGCACCTTCTCATGAAGAGGTAATGGACCGTAGTGTTGTTGATTAGGTTCGGGAAGAGTACAGAATGTTAAAACAATATGGTTTAACAGAGTAGAAAATAATAAAACAGAATTATAAAAACTCTTGCTGACATGAAACTAATTTGCAGTTCAGTGAGTTTTGAGGTTTCAATAATCAATCTTAAACAAGAAAATAGAAAAATAAAGGTATGATAATAATACTACTAAATTGTTCAATAAATTCAAATCCTTAATAGACTGAGAACCGGGGCCCGTGAAACATACGTTAAAGTAAAAGTCTAAAACTTTTGTGCGCATCCTCACTACAGTAGGTAAGAATGCTCGTAGGCTACAAACCTTGACTAACGATGACATATCAGGTACTACAGGTATGCAATAAATAGGCTTATTCACGTTAAAGTATTAAGTCTCGAATTTATATATACTATGTGACATTGGAAAATGCAAGACCTGGTAAGCATCAATATATTTTTATAAATTTTGGCGGAGATATTGGGTAAATATTCTACATTAAGTCATTCAAATTTGAACATGATTAAAAAAAGGATCTAGCAGCTTTTGGTATATGACGGAACAAATGCGAGTGTTTGTTTAATGGCGTTTTATTTGTCTGTTATTGATGTAAACGATATTGTAAATTGAATTGTAATCTTACAACACCTCTCTATAAGGATGCCTGTCAAGCTAGCATAGCCATGTCACTTCGCCCAAATACGACCTACCCTATAATTAATTGCTATTTTATTACGTCAAAAAAATGTATTGCTCCAATCCCTTTCGAGAAACAAAAGCTATGTCAGCTGGAACCCCAAGCTAGCATAGCCATAACTCGGAAAGGAAGAGGGTTACATGGAACTACTTGGCGGCATATTTTATTGTTAATTAATTGCTGTAAGGTGTCATGGAGATAAATTCGCAAAACCTTGTGACACATGCATCCCCATAAAAACTTCAAAATATTTTAAACTGATATTTCCGACATCCAATACATTGGAGATTTTATTGCTCAAATTCTACGCGAAAAACAATTCTTTGCACCAACCTCTTCCGAGAGACAATAGTTCCGCCAGCTTGAACCGTAATTTGGCGAGGGGGTCTACCCAGCGCCATATTTTATTGCTAATTAATTGCTGTGAGGTGTCATGGAGATAAAATCGCAAAACGGACCCCTTCAACCCCTGGTGACACATGCATCCCCATAAAAACTTCATAATCTTTTAAACTGATATTTCCGACATTAAATCCATTGGAGAAAAACATTTTTTTGCACATTTATTTGGAAATTCGTTTTTTAAATGTTTTTATTCCTATGAAGTAAATCAATATAATTTGATTTCAAGATTTAATACAGGGTGTTTTATCAATTATGTTAACTAATAATACAAGGTGAGTTCTAAGCATGGAACGCCTCAATTATTTCGAAAACGGCTTGCATGATTTTTATAAATTTTGCGGTCACTTTCAGGCAATTATAATATCTACTGTTTTAAATTGCACTTACTGTTTCTAGTTAATTCCACAATATATTGGAAATATTTTAAAAATTCTAAGATAATTGACAATTGTTTCGATATTAAATATCATCGTCAGTTAATTTCATTACAAATTAGTCTTAAAATATACATCAATTTATTTTTAATTTGAAATAGGGGGGGCGCTAGCAATAATAACATGTATAAGTTACTTTGAATTGTCATTAAAAAACCTCTATTGACAAGGACTACACAATTAATACATTATACGGCAATGTGTTTGAGAGCCAGTGTTTGGATTGACTATAACGATCTCGAAAAAAGGAAAAACTGTTTAAAGAAACATTTTAAATAATACCAGAATCGACTTTAATATTTCGTTTTTCAAGAAATATTGAAATAATCGGAGTAGTATGGGCTTGCTATTCAATTTATCGCAACAGGGGTGGTTTGAGGGGGTTGACGTTAATATTTTTTGTGGTACAAATTCAGTTTAAATGGAGTCGATTTTTATATTTCGTTTTTCAACAAATTTTGAAAATATCCGAGGATAATGGGCTTGCTATCCAATTTATCAAAGCAGAGGTTATTTGAGTGAGTTGACTTTAATATTTTGGCATGTTTTTCATGGTACAAATTAGTACTTTAATATTTCATTTTTCAGAAAATATTGGAAAGATCGGGGAAGAATGGGCTTGCTATTCAATTTATCGATCAGGGGTTGACGTTTTCAGTTTTAATGAAGTCGACTTTTATATTTCGTTTTTCAAGAAATATTGCAAAGATCGGAGAAGTAGGGGAGGACCGGGTAAAGTGAATATACCGGGCAAAGCGAATAATCCCTAGTTTGAGACAGCATTTATCTGTGCGAATTTATCGACCGTTCAGTAGCTTTACGACTGTTTGTGTAACCACGTGAATAATAAAAATATTTGAAGGTTAGTTTAACGAACTTTTTTTACGTTAATATGAAGATATTGATTGCAATGTAGGTTTTTACAATAATTACGCATGTTGACCGTCGTTCTTAATCAAAACATTTAAATATTTCTTATTTTTTCTCTGCTTAGTTCACTTTGATTTGAACTTGTCACCTCCGGGCAAAGCGAATAGGGCAAAGTGAATAATTATTCGCTTTGCCCGAACATAACAGTCTTATAGTAATGTAGGTACCTACTTAGTGGACTTTATATTCCAGATGGTGTACAAATATAAAAGAAGAACGCAACAAGCTCAGTGGCCAGCGGAAACAATGAGGGCAGCAGTGAGAGAATGTTTAACAGGGACGTCCATGAATTCACTCGAAACAGGTACCCCTTGTCTTTTTGTTTTTAACGACCTTAGTAAAGCCTTTGACACGGTTAGAAGCAAACGGGATAAGTGGTAATTGTCTAAACAATAGTTATCTTACTAATCGAAAACAACTAGTCAAAGTCGAGAACGAATTAAGTACCAAGAAAACAATGAAATGTGGAGTCCCACAGGGTACCGTCTTGGGACCAGTTTTATTTAATCTTTATATAAATGAATTATTTAGTCTAAACACGATAGGAGATATTATAGATTATGCAGATGACACCGTAATATTTTATGTGACGGAAACCTGGGAACAACTAAAAACGAAAGTTGAAACCGACTTAATTATTGTAAAGGACTGGTTCGATTATAAGCTTGTAACAATGAATTTAGAAAAAACTACATTCTTACCTTTCAGTTGCAACGCTTCTGGCAGCGCTCCCTATCAAAAAATAACTTTTGCAAATAATGAAATAGAGGGCACAACAAATATTAAATACTTGGGAGTATACTTATACACTAACCTCAAATGGGACTGTCATATAAAATATGTTATAAGAAAACTACAATTCATATTATATAAATTTAAACTCCTTAAAAAATGCTTACCATTACCGCAATTGAAAAAGTTATACTACGCGCTTGTGGATACTCATATTAGGTACGCCATTACAGTTTGGGGTTCGGCTCTTCAAGTGCATATACTTCCATTACAAGTCTTACAAAGAAGATTTTTACGACTAATAATGGGGAAACATTACAGATATTTATCTGATAGGCTGTACGAGGAAACACAAATTCTCGACCTAAGGTAGCTCTATTATTACTGTTCCAATGTCAAATATCACTTTAGCAGTGATAAAGAAGAACCTCGTAATCATCAATATACCACTCGAAATCGTAACTTACTCAGCTATCCAGTTATAGTTAAAAAGTCCAAATCTCAACGGGCGTATTCGTATATGTCTATAAAGATGTACAACACTATACCGACAACATTGAAGGGTATATATAGCAAGCCAATCTATAAACGAAAGTTAAAATCATTTATATTGGATAAACCAAGAAACTTCATAAATAACATAGTAAATTAAGAGAATACAATGAATGTTCATATAGTAACGGAATTACAATATATGAACCTAATCAAGATTATGCTATTTTCTTGACCACACAAGTCAATCAAAACGAGCCATCATCAGCATTCCTGATTTGAATCCTGATTATGTACGCCTGCATATGAATGTGTAATTGCGTAATATGGTAGTGAAAGTGTATTGGTATCTGTGAGTGTATAACCATGCTTGTGGGTAAACATTTAATTATTAGCATTTAATTTGCTGTCTATGTGTGTGCAAGTTTGAGTTCTGGTTAAGATTCATATATTTATATTTTACCTCTGTAATTGCATTTATTTATGTATATTTATATTTTGTACTTTCGTATTTGCATCTGTTTATGTGTATTTATATTTTGCGCTTTTATATTTGCATTTATTTAGAGGTATTTATATTTTGTGCTTTTGTATTTATATTTATTCATCTTTATTTATATTTTGTGCATTTGAATTTACATTTATTTTTGTGTATTTATATTTTGTACTTTTGTATTTGCATTTGTTTCTGTGTATTTATATTTTGAACTTTCGTATTTACATCTAGTTATGTATATTATATTTTGTACTTTCGTATTTACATCTATTTATGTTTTGCGCTATTGTATTTGCATTTATTTGGGTGTATATATGTATTTTGTGCTTTTGTATTTATATTTATTTATGAGTATTAATATTTTGTGCATTTGTATTTAAATTTATTTTTGTGAATCTATATTTTGTATTTGCATTTATTTGTGTATATTTTGTACTTCCGTATTTACATCTATTTATGTGTATTTATATTTTGTGCTTTTTTATTTATATTTATTCATATGTATTAATATTTTGTGCATTTGTATTTACATTTATTTATGTGTATCTATGTTTTGTACTTGTATTTAAGTTTATTTATATTTTTATGAGCATATTGTTATCACGAAACAAGTACTCATGTACTTATCGTTCATTTTTACTTTATTCGCTCTTTATAATTGTAACCATTATACTTATTTATTGTGAATAAAGTTGTTATTATTATTATTCAGTGGCCCAAACTTATAATATACCGTATGCAACATTATTTAGGCATATGAAATCCGATTCAACCTCCAATCAGTTAGGTAGATTCCGAACCGTTTTTAATAATAAACAGGAGAAAGAATTGTTGCAATACTTAAAGGATCTTGACAATCTTTTTTTTGGTTTGACTAGAGATGATTTTAAAGGAGTTGTATACGAATATGCAAAGAAAAACAAATTAACTTACCCTAAAAGTTGGGATCAAAATGCGAAGGCAGGAAATGATTGGCTGACTGGATTTTTAAGGAGAAATCAAGAGATCACTTTGAGAACACCAGAACCCAAGTTGAGAGATTTTATAAAAACCCGTCAGATCAAGTTAAAAAGTATGACATAGACAGAACTCGTCTATATAATATGGACGAAACTGGCATAATGACGACAACTAATAGACCTCCAAAAATTCTATCTGTCAAAGGGAAGAAACAAGTGGGCGTGATATCAAGCACAGAGCGTGGTAAACTAACCACTGTTGTTTGTTGCTGCAATGCTGCAGGTTCATTCATACCCTCTTTTATAATTTTTGCTCGCAAACGAATGCAGGAAAGGTTGTTAGATGGTGCTCCCCAGAAACTCAAGCCACTTGTACACCAACAGGGTGGATAAATGGGGAAGTTTTTCTTGATTGGCTAAAGTATTTTGTGGACCAAGTTCGGCCAACTCAAGAAAAAAAAGTTATTCTCTTACTGGATAGTCACGAATCTCATAAATTTTATCCAGCTCTCGATTTTGCGTCCAAGAACAATGTCATATTTGTATCATTTGCACCACATACCACACACAAGATGCAACCACTTGACAAAGCAGTCTATGGACCACTAAAAAAATATTTTGAAAAAGAAATTAATGTATTTCAAAAATCGCATCCAGGGAGAATTGTTAATCAATATGATATTGCAAAATTATTCACTACGAAGGTACTGGGCAGTACAGGTGTGATGACTGCAATTAAATAGTTGATTGTTTCGTTTTATTCACTTTACCCTAACCAACTATTCGCTTTGCCCAGATCATCGGGCAAAGTTAATAAAATGTTCTATTTTAGTTTAAGTGTTTGCGTATGTTACTAACCTTTAAAAACCTGCATTATTGTATTTTATTTTAATAAAGCAATCCCTACTGTCAACATTTGCTATATATTTTTTTTTATTTCCTTTAGTTAGGTAGTACTGGATATTTGGTCTTAACTTATCCACTTTGCCCGGTCCTCCCCTATGGGCTTGCCATTCAAATTATCGCAACAGGGATTGTTTGAGGGGGTTGACGTTATTTTTTTTGTGGTACAAATTAGTACAAATTCAGTTCTTCAATTTCCTGTATTAATTTTGATTTGTTTCAAATTATTAGTAATTTGGGCTTTCCAGGTTAACATGAAGTTAGCGGGACGGTCTCACTTGCGGACCTAGGCTCCGTTTGTATCATTTGAGGACCTTTGTCAAAGTCGTAAAATTTTCCATAACATGAAGTACCATTTTAGGACCTCTAGGCGAGAACCTCTCTAAATTAACATTTGGGTAGATGTTTTTCAAAATTGTTATGAGGAACTTTTGTCTCTTGTTAGTGAACATAATATGTTAGAAATTTAGAGAAAAAAACAACCGAAAAATCGGAAGACTTTTACACATTAAGTTATTCAAGAAGGGGAAGGGAATATAATCATTGGATTCACGCTTCCCCCTCTTGAATAATCTGATATACGCGTAACAAAGTATTGGATATCTTTTAGGGGAAGGGTGAATGCAATGATTATATTTCCTCCCCTTTCTTCAAATACACAATATAAAAATATCATCATATAAAAATGTGTTTATAACTTCATTTATTTTCTTGAGTTTGCGTTAAATTAATTCAATAAAAATATAGTTTAATCAAATATTTGATTTCGCATCTTAATCGATTATTGAAAGTTCCGCAATTGATTCGGTTTAAACTTGTATCGTAGGCTAGGTCCGTAAATGAGACAAAAACAGGTAAATGTTGCATAGGTCCTCAAATGAGAGGTCCTGAAATGAGACGACACCAAGCTAGCAGCGCCATGTTTTTTTCTTGAATGGGTAAAGGTACAAAATATATTTTTGTGCTACAAATTAGTACACCATGAGTACTAAAAAGAGTAATAGGTTTTATTTGATTCTGCCAGCTTCACAGAGGTATTATTCAATATATTTTTTAGAGATTACAACATTATCCAGATAAAGTAAAAGGTAGAATGGAAACGAGAGAATGTTGTTTGTCTGCATCAATTTATGCACGTATTAGACAACGATCTCTCTTTCGCCATATACAACTAAAATGGCAAACGTCCCTCCTGAGTTCAGTTTAGTGAACAGCCCTTTCAGTTTTTTTTAAATTATAATTTTTTTCTATTTACTTATTGAGGTATTTCACGACTCACCTTCTGGATATAGCGGAGTTGAAGTAGGAGCCAGTGCAGTAATCAGGGGGCAAAACAAGCCCCATTCAACTATTAGGCTTTGAATAACCGCTTAACAATCCTGCAACAAAAAAAACATAAATATTTCGCTTTACGAACTTTTACAAACGGACCACCCAGAATTTATCGTTTTCAAATTCACGATGTTGCCACTGGCAAAATCGCAAGTTTTTAATAGTACATAACTAAGGGCCATTCATATCAGCCCCGGTTTAATAGCACTTACCGTAACCAACAACAAATATAACAATTCCTACTCACATAAAACGTTTTTATTATAAATAATTATATAATATTACTTTGTTTACAGTAATAAATATTTTACTATTGAAAAGTATTCGGAGAAAAGTGAAGATTAAGCTACAGCGCGGTTACAATAGCGGGTAGGATAAAAACAAATTTTGAAATTTGAATAAAAAACTTAAAATCAGAAATGTATTTTTAATTATGATATTTAACATCACAAATTAGTTATTTATGCAACACATGTGTAAAGTAACCCTTTTTTGACTAATGCGACGATCACATGAGTAAAAATGACTTTACACACGAACGGCGTACAATATTTTTTCTACTACCGTAAGTTTTATCAGAATTTTGATAGAAATTAACTATTTACTTTACACACCAATGCGTAAAGTAAAGAGAGTGAAATGAAGCAACAGTTAAACATTAAGAAATATCCTGATGTAAAAAGCAAACGCAAATTCTGTTGTGAAAAGTGAAAAATATAAACGATTTAGGTAGGCACTGTATAAAATATTTGGAGAGGTATTAACGAAAAATTGTGATGTAAGTATTTTTTATAAGGTCAAAAAAAATCATAAAGATTACGATTGGGCGCTGACGTTCATCGTTCGTTTTGAACTCGAAGCCTCAAAATTTCTTCAAATATTGCAAAGGACACTTAATTAGAAACCTATTAACAAAAAATTGTGATGTAAGTATTTTTTAAAACGTCAAAAAAAATTTATAAAGATTAAGATTGTGCGCCGACGCCGATCGTTCGTTTTGAACTCAAAACCCCAAAATTTTTCCAAATTTTCTTTAACTATTTCTAAGAACACTTAATTAGGAACCTATTAACGAAAAATTGTGATGTAAGTATTTTTTATAACGTCTAAAAAATTAATAAGCATTACGATTGTGCGCTGACGCCCATCGTTCGTTTGAACCCGAAGCCCCAAAATGTTTTCAGATTTTCTTTAACAATTTCAATCTCGATCTTTATGAATTTTTTTTTACCTTATAAAAAATAATTACATCACGATTTTTTGATAATATGTTCCTAATTAAGCGTCCATTGAAATTGTTAAAGAACATTTGAAAATATTTTGGGGCTTCGGGTTCAAACGACCGATAGGCGTCGGCGTACAATCGTAATCTTTATTAATTTTTTTTGACGTTATAAAAAATACTTACATCACAATTTTTCGTTAATAGGTTCCTAATTAAGTGTTCTTTGAAATAGTTGATGAAAATATAAACAAAATTTGGGTCTTTGAGTTCCAACCGAACGATGGGTATCAGCGTACAATCGTAATCTTTATGATTTTTTTGGATGTTATAAAAAATACTTACATCACAATTTTTCATTAATAGGTTCCTAATTAGGTGTTCTTTGAAATAGTTAAAGAAAATTTGAATCAATTTTGGGGCTTCGAGTTCAAAACGAAAGATGCGCGTCGGCGCTCAATCGTAATATTCATGAATTATTTTTGACGTTATAAAAAATACTTACATCACAACTGTTCGTTAATAGGTTCCTAATTAAGTGTTCTTTGAAATAGTTAAAGAAAATTTGGGTCTTTGAGTTCAAAACGAACGATGGGTGTCAGCGTACAATCGTAATCTTTATGATTTTTTTGGATGTTATAAAAAATACTTACATCACAATTTTTCGTTAATAGGTTCCTAATTAAGTGTTCTTTGAAATAGTTGATGAAAATATAAAAAAAATTTGGGTCTTTGAGTTCAAAACGAACGATGGGTGTCAGCGTACAATCGTAATCTTTATGATTTTTTTGGATGTTATAAAAAATACTTACATCACAACTGTTCGTTAATAGGTTCCTAATTAAGTGTTCTTTGAAATAGTTAAAGAAAATTTTAAAAAAATTTGGGTCTTTGAGTTCAAAACGAACGATGGGTGTCAGCGTACAATCGTAATCTTTATGATTTTTTTGGATGTTATAAAAGATACTTACATCACAATTTTTCGTTAATAGGTTCCTAATTAAGTGTTCTTTGAAATAGTTGATGAAAATATGAAAAAAATTTGGGTCTTTGAGTTCAAAACGAACGATGGGTGTCAGCGTACAATCGTAATCATTATGATTTTTTTGGATGTTATAAAAAATACTTACATCACAACTGTTCGTTAATAGGTTCCTAATTAAGTGCTCTTTGAAATAGTTAAAGAAAATTTAAAAAAAATTTGGGTCTTTGAGTTTAAAACGAACGATGGGTGTCAGCGTACAATCGTAATCTTTATGATTTTTTTGGATGTTATAAAAGATACTTACATCACAATTTTTCGTTAATAGGTTCCTAATTAAGTGTTCTTTGAAATAGTTGATGAAAATATGAAAAAAATTTGGGTCTTTGAGTTCAAAACGAACGATGGGTGTCAGCGTACAATCGTAATCTTTATGATTTTTTTGGATGTTATAAAAAGTACTTACATCACAACTGTTCGTTAATAGGTTCCTAATTAAGTGCTCTTTGAAATAGTTAAAGAAAATTTAAAAAAAATTTGGGTCTTTGAGTTTAAAACGAACGATGGGTGTCAGCGTACAATCGTAATCTTTATGATTTTTTTGGATGTTATAAAAGATACTTACATCACAATTTTTCGTTAATAGGTTCCTAATTAAGTGTTCTTTGAAATAGTTGATGAAAATATGAAAAAAATTTGGGTCTTTGAGTTCAAAACGAACGATGGGTGTCAGCGTACAATCGTAATCATTATGATTTTTTTGGATGTTATAAAAAATACTTACATCACAACTGTTCGTTAATAGGTTCCTAATCAAGTGTTCTTTGAAATAGTTGATAAAAATATAAAAAAAATTTGGGTCTTTGAGTTCAAAACGAACGATGGGTGTCAGCGTACAATCGTAATCTTTATGATTTTTTTGGATGTTATAAAAGATACTTACATCACAATTTTTCGTTAATAGGTTCCTAATTAAGTGTTCTTTGAAATAGTTGATGGAAATATAAAAAAAATTTGGGTCTTTGAGTTCAAAACGAACGATGGGTGTCAGCGTACAATCGTAATCCTTATGATTTTTTTGGATGTTATAAAAGATACTTACATCACAATTTTTCGTTAATAGGTTCCTAATTAAGTGTTCTTTCAAATAGTTGATGAAAATATAAAAAAAATTTGGGTCTTTGAGTTCAAAATGAACGATGGGTGTCAGCGTACAATCGTAATCTTTATGATTTTTTTGGATGTTATAAATAGTACTTACATCACAACTGTTCGTTAATAGGTTCCTAATTAAGTGTTCTTTGAAATAGTTAAAGAAAATTTTAAAAAAAATTGGGTCTTTGAGTTTAAAACGAACGATGGGTGTCAGCGTACAATCGTAATCTTTATGATTTTTTTGGATGTTATAAAAAATACTTACATCACAACTGTTCGTTAATAGGTTCCTAATTAAGTGTTCTTTGAAATAGTTGATGAAAATATAAAAAAAATTTGGGTCTTTGAGTTCAAAACGAACGATGGGTGTCAGCGTACAATCGTAATCTTTATGATTTTTTTGGATGTTATAAAAGATACTTACATCACAATTTTTCGTTAATAGGTTCCTAATTAAGTGTTCTTTGAAATAGTTGATGAAAATATAAAAAAAATTTGGGTCTTTGAGTTCAAAACGAACGATGGGTGTCAGCGTACAATCGTAATCTTTATGATTTTTTTGGATGTTATAAAAAGTACTTACATCACAACTGTTCGTTAATAGGTTCCTAATTAAGTGTTCTTTGAAATAGTTAAAGAAAATTTTAAAAAAATTTGATTCTTTGAGTTCAAAACGAACGATGGGTGTCAGCGTACAATCGTAATCTTTATGATTTTTTTGGATGTTATAAAAGATACTTACATCACAATTTTTCGTTAATAGGTTCCTAATTAAGTGTTCTTTGAAATAGTTGATGAAAATATAAAAAAAATTTGGGTCTTTGAGTTCAAAACGAACGATGGGTGTCAGCGTACAATCGTAATCTTTATGATTTTTTTGGATGTTATAAAAAATACTTACATCACAATTTTTCGTTAATAGGTTCCTAATTAAGTGTTCTTTGAAATAGTTGATGAAAATATAAAAAAAATTTGGGTCTTTGAGTTCAAAACGAACAATGGGTGTCAGCGTACAATCGTAATCTTTATGATTTTTTTGGATGTTATAAAAGATACTTACATCACAATTTTTCGTTAATAGGTACCTAATTAAGTGTTCTTTGAAATAGTTGATGAAAATATAAAAAAAATTTGGGTCTTTGAGTTCAAAACGAACGATGGGTGTCAGCGTACAATCGCAATCTTTATGATTTTTTTGGATGTTATAAAAGATACTTACATCACAATTTTTCGTTAATAGGTTCCTAATTAAGTGTTCTTTGAAATAGTTGATGAAACTATAAAAAAAATTTGGGTCTTTGAGTTCAAAATGAACGATGGGTGTCAGCGTACAATCGTAATCTTTATGATTTTTTTGGATGTTATAAAAAATACTTACATCACAATTTTTCGTTAATAGGTTCCTAATTAAGTGTTCTTTGAAATAGTTGATGAAAATATAAAAAAAATTTGGGTCTTTGAGTTCAAAACGAACGATGGGTGTCAGCGTACAATCGTAATCTTTATGATTTTTTTGGATGTTATAAAAAATACTTACATCACAACTGTTCGTTAATAGGTTCCTAATTAAGTGTTCTTTGAAATAGTTAAAGAAAATTTAAAAAAAATTTGGGTCTTTGAGTTCAAAACGAACGATGGGTGTCAGCGTACAATCGTAATCTTTATGATTTTTTTGGATGTTATAAAAAATACTTACAACACAATTTTTCGTTAATAGGTTCCTAATTAAGTGTTCTTTGAAATGGTTAAATAAAATTTGAATCAATTTTGGGGCTTCGAGTTCAAAACGAAAGATGCGCGTCGGCGCTCAATCGTATTATTCATGAATTATTTTTGACGTTATAAAAAATACTTACATCACAACAGTTCGTTAATAGGTTCCTCATTAAGTGTTCTTTGAAATAGTTAAAGAAAATTTTTAAAAAATTTGGGTCTTTGAGTTCAAAACGAACGATTGGTGTCAGCGTACAATCGTAATCTTTATGATTTTTTTGGATGTTATAAAAAATACTTACATCACAATTTTTCATTAATAGGTTCCTAATTAGGTGTTCTTTGAAATAATTAAAGAAAATTTGAATAAGATTTGGGTCTTTGAGTTCCAAACGAACGATGGGTGTCAGCGTACAATCGTAATCTTTATGATTTTTTTGGATGTTACAAAAAATACTTACATCACAACTGTTCGTTAATAGGTTCCTAATTAAGTGCTCTTTGAAATAGTTAAAGAAAATTTAAAAAAAATTTGGGTCTTTGAGTTCAAAACGAATGATGGGTGTCAGCGTACAATCGTAATCTTTATGATTTTTTTAGATGTTATAAAAAATACTTATATCACAATTTTTCGTTAATAGGTTCCTAGCTAAGTGTTCTTTAAAATAGTTAAAGAAAATTTGAATAAATTTTGGGGCTTCGGATTCAAAACGAACGATGGGCGTCCGTGCACAATCATAATCTTTATTTATTTTGTTTGAAGTTATAAAAAAAATATTTACATCACAATTTTTCGTTAATAGGTTCCTAATTAAGTGTTCTTTGAAATAGTTAAAGAAAATTTGAATCAATTTTGGGGCTTCGAGTTCAAAACGAAAGATGCGCGTCGGCGCTCAATCGTATTATTCATGAATTATTTTTGACGTTATAAAAAATACTTACATCACAACTGTTCGTTAATAGGTGCCTAATTAATTGTTCTTTGAAATAGTTAAAGAAAATTTAAAAAAAATTTGGGTCTTTGAGTTCAAAACGAACGATGGGTGTCAGCATACAATCGTAATCTTTATGATTTTTTTTATGTTATAAAAAATACTTACATCACAATTTTTCGTTAATATGTTCCTAATTAAGTGTTCTTTGAAATACTTAAAGAACATTTGAAAAAATTTTGGGTCTTCGAGTTCAAACCGAACGATGTACGTCAGCGTACAATCGTGATCTTTATGAATTTTTTGGAAGTTACAAAAAATACTTACATCACAATTTTTTATCAATTGGTTTCTAATTAGGCGTTCTTTGTAATAGTTGAATTGTTTTTTTTATTTTTGGGTCTTCGATTCAGAATCGTGAAATATGTACAATAACAACTATTTCAAAACTTTTTATTCACTTAATCTTTAATTTTTGGTAGTAAAATTATGCAGCCTATTGAAATTAACATTTTTTTGCAAAAGTACAGTTTATTTTGTAAAAAAATATTCGTGGATGGTTAAAAAAAATACGTGGATAACTTCACACGGGTAAAATCATCACATGGCAACGTGCTAAAAAATTGTCAAATCATATTAAACTGGCCAAAGAGCCATACTTAATCTCTTACTAAAAATATGAATACACTTCTCAATTAGCGTGTTGAAATCAAACAACACAATAAAAATGAAATTGACTGTCTCGACCCTTACTTCATGGAATATGCTCATATTAGTGTTTTTAAATGAAACTCAAGGTCTCTAGTGGAATTAACTAGAGACCTTGAGTTTCATTTAAAAACACTAACACAATAAAAATTTATTAAAAAGTGAATTTAAGTGAACTACGTATTTTTATTCCAAGAAGCCACCTTCACTGTTAATCATCAAATACTCAAGCGTTGGGTTAATACAAAGAACAAGCAGTAGAATAAATCAAACAAGAAATGGAAAAAATTATCCTTAATCAACCCCTCTCGCATCATAAAGCTTACGGTGAATCAATTATATCAAAAACACATGGGAATGAGTGGTTCAGTGGACTCAAAAGCGACCAAGATGTGGTGAAAGATTTGCATCGCTTTGGCCGGCCACCAACGTCTTCAACTGAACTTAACATCACTGAAGTTACTGAAGTAAAACAAATGGTGACTCAAAATCGTCCTTTAAATCAGAGAGACATAACCTTTCAAATTTCATTGTTGCATAAATGAATCATGTACCATTTTAAAAGATAACACACTACCTATCTCACAATATACCATTGTGAACGAACTTCTGGATAAAATTTTTAGTAGATAGAAGACATTCAAAGGAATACTGACGGCGGTGAATACTGAGGAAGATTCGTAAAAATCTGTTTAAAAAATGTTGGAGTAAATGTATTATTTATTAATTTGTTTTAATAATACATATTTTATGGTTATTCACTGATTCCTGGTAATGTTTTATCCGTGGTTTTATCTTAGTAATAGCAACAATTTGAAAATCAAACAACTGTTACAGCCGAATAAGGATGGTCACGCAGCATTGTAAAAAAACCCGAAAAGCGAATCATATTCCACAAAGACATTGAATTTGGATACATATCACAAGACAATTGAATTTTTAATCCAGCAAAACATTGAATTGGAATTGGTACACCCTCCTGTCAGTCCCAAATATATTTCTTTATCTTTCCGATCGAGCCTGCCCGATTGCAAAAAGGAGGTCTAAACAATTGAAAAGGAAATTTTGATTATACCAATAAGAAACTTGAGAATATCAATATTTTTCATGCCATGTATGCAAATGTTATAAATTTAAAAAACATAATGAGTAAAAATGAGTTTACCAGACAGGTAGAAGATAAATATTGGATAGGTAGGATACTGAGAAACAATATGAACTTTTTATTAGTCTACAGCTGAGGATTAATGATAAACCATTTATAGATCTGCTCAATAAATTGTTTACATAAATGTTTCCCCATTAAGTATTGTATCATCCATCTTACCAGTTATCATGACCTGATGAGTAGTAGAAGGAACAAATCAATGTTGGAATGGAATTATTGACTTTTCAAAGAATTGGGTTTTGCTTTGATATCATATTAACGTAAATTATCAGTTCTTTGTTGAGAATTTCGTACTACACATGCCTAACTTTTTTTCCTAGCGATTTTTCTATTGTGATCTTTGTCAAGTTTTGATTATCAGTATACATTTTGACACCCACAGTTCAAATAACAATACTCTTATAGAAGAAAGAAACAACACAAGCACAAACGAGTAGATCAGTAAATTTAATACTTGAATATAAGAACCCACCCTTTTAATCAGCTAAATCGAGTACCAAAATGTCACATTTTAATCAGAATAATGCCATAATGAATAAATGTTTAAGCAAAGGTTTAGAAAAAGAAAGCACTCCAACAAGGTAAATGTACCCATTATTTATTAGATTGTACCGAGTAAAAGTGGTTGAATGTTTCATCTGCTTACCTCAGTAAATAACTCCAAATAAACTTATAGCATTGTCTATAAACTGTTTATTAAACCCACAAAAACAATTCGATATACAAAAAAAGCAAAGTTCGTATACCTTCTTAGGCCGATATAAAACGCGTACTGCACTACAGTAATTTCATAAACGCATATGATGTAATAAACAATAATACTTATAATCCGTTTATAAACATTTCATTTTATTTTCAAGAAAATAAACAATTATTGTTTAAGAAATTTTAGATATATCGACTGAAAAGTGACATTATCGAACAGCGATGCCAATTAGTAAAAATTGCTAAGCATTCAAGAACTTGTTAATATGTTTTTAGCACCTAGAGAAACATTTAATAACCCACATTTAATATATGTCGGTCACGCTATATTTTCTATCTCTCAATTAATTTATAGAAACAAACGGTGTTCAATTTTTATAATTGAAATAGAAAGATAGTTTCCTTTAAAGAGAAACTTTATTGTTCATATGACAACATGGAGATGCAAATTTACCTACAGCGCCAGCGGTGGAATTGACTGAAACAAATTTGACAGCATTTAGAATTTTTGCACCAGGAGGTCGCCCCATTCCAATATACAAGATGAGGAATAATTAAAAAATCATTTCAATTGAATCTTGAATAAGATGTTTCCCATAAACTAACAGGGAAAACAAACCAAAACGAATATAAAACATACAAATTCACTAATTTGCACAAAATCATGCATGTCTGTATAGCCAGTTAAATAAGAAACACATTGGAAAAAGAAGAAATCTTTTGACATTAATTGTGATGAAAGATATTTTACAACTAGAATACTAGAAATTCGTGATTTTTTCATGAAATTCATTACTGCAGCAGGATAGAGAAACAGAAAGATTCGATAAATACCTATTACTTCACTTAAAGATATCTCTAAATTATCTAATAACGATAAAATTTGTGAATAATAAAAAAGAATGCGATCCCATCAGTCTATATAATTGGTGAAAAAATAACAGTTCCCAATCACAGACCAATAACATGTTCTCAATTTGTCACCTCTCACGTATCGTATACCGTCCATTGACAAGAGACGTACTATCAATGTATGTCAAAATATGTGTGAACAAGAAAACATGAGATAAATTAAACATTTGTTTATAATAAGCTTTAAGTATAACATAAAATTTAAGTAGAGGAAGGTACAGATTAAGTAACTAAAGTAGAATGGACGACATATTAATAAAAAAAGAACTAGATAACATAAAACAAGATCATTTTGAATTAGGTGATATACATTCTGATGAAGAAATGTTAGAGGATGATGAGGATTCTCATGATATGGGCTTAGCAATAGAGGAAAACTTACGAGATCTTAGTTCAGATTTCAACAATTCTTCACACATTGTAGAAGTCAAACAAGAAGATATACTTGATCTCTGTTCAGATATAATACTACCTCAAGTATCTCAAAGCCAAAGTAACAGTTCACCAAAACCAAAAAAAGAAACAAAAACAAAGAAAGAGTTGGAGGAAGAAGAAAGAGAAAAGATGCAGTAAGTAAGCTGGCAGTTCATTATCATGGAAAGTTTCAGGTTACTGCAGATTTTAACAAAAATTTTCACTATGCTTTTGAATATTTTGGGATTAAAGATAATCTACTACCAATAACTAGTAAGAAATTCAATTCAGAGATTTTCGTAGATAAAAATGGTGGTCATGAATAAATTTAAAGTGAATATCATATTTAACTATAATCAGTTCAATTCAGTAAGTCTTCTTTAGTCCTTTGAATAATTATTTACTATGTTTTCAGAGTCCTAGTTTCAAATTTCACAGAAGAACAGTTGGATCGATATGAAATGTATAGAAGATCAGCATTTCCTAAAGCAGCTATCAAGAGGCTTATGCAAACAATAACTGGTTGTTCTGTTTCCCAAAATGTTGTTATTGCTATGGCTGGTATTGCTAAAGTATTTGTTGGAGAAGTAGTAGAAGAAGGTATTTATAATATAAATATATATATATATATATATATATATATATATATATATATATATATATGAGGTATTCGAATTACCAACATTCTGGACTTTTTAAATGAAATTATCTCGAAACTGTTTCCAAATAATTCCACAGGAGTTTGTACCAAAAACTTGGGAAATGATAGAGAGACTAAAAATAATGATGATTCATATAAAAAAATTTCTTTATGCCATTCGTTAACAAACTATAGGGATCTAAAGTTAGGAATTAGAAATCATTTTTTATTTATAATTATTAATGGCTGATTGGAAATTAGCAACATTTTAACTGATAATAAGCAACTTTTTGTCATTATAAACAAGTCTAGATTATACTTGTGAACTCAGGTACAGACTAAATTCAATGGCAGATGCAATAATTTTTGATAAAATAACTTTTTCCAGTTATAAATGCAACAATTGACTTTTTTGAACATTTTTAGAGATACCAACTCTTCTGGTGACATCAATATAATTAACGTTTAAGAGATACTGGCAATTTTATGTCACACTGCACACCTATTGACACATTCCCACTTTTTTTTAAATGCATGATTACAGAAAGTATCCTGTATTAAGAATAAATACCAACAAAGATTTATGGTCAACATATGGACAGGTATTAATGGTAGATATGATGCACGAAATCTGAACAAATCAAAAAGATATAAAAGAAGAGCAAAAAGAAACAAGAAAAGATATAAAAAGAATAAAAGCACAACAAGATAAATTGAACGAAGATTTATTGTAGTTAAAAATGTAGAATATGAATTTAAAAGAAAGGAATCATGAAATAGAAAATGCTGAAATAAAAAAAATTACAAGGAATGAAAATAATACTGGAAAGGGGGGAAAAGAGAGAAGGAAGAATAACATAGTTATCAATGGATTACCGATGGATGCCAAGAAGGCAGTAGTATTAAAAGAGGGGGTAACAAACTTCTTAACCCAAAATTTGGAACTAAACGTTAATCCAAAAGCAGTGTAAAAATTAGGGGATAATACATCCTTCATTGAATTGAATAATGAAGAAGACAAGTAAGAAATTATGATCAGTAAAGGAAAGCTAAAAAATACAAATCAGAATGTGGAGAGAGAAAAAAGAAAGAGGTGAAGATGGGATATAGTAAGGTAACGGTAAATGGGGCAGAGTGGAGATGGGATGCGAAAATGCTAAAAATAGTAAGAGAGCTAGCAAAAAAGTAAGAATAATTACAAATAGAATAGGGAGACGAAAAAAGCTATGAAAACATATTATGAGATAGGGGTGCAAAAATCAAGGAAACGAACCGACGGAGAATAAATGAAGTTTGGTAAGTGGGTTCAAGAGATGTATGAAGAGGGAGCTATAAACAATTTGGAAAGTGAAGCAAGAAAGTACAATTTAGATCTGATTGCAATCCAAGAGACACATGAGCTAGACGAATAAGTTTTATTTACAAGTGGGGGAACACAAGGAGATACGGAGTAGGTTTCTTAGTAAGCAAGAGATTAAAAGAAATGGTTGTGAAGTTGGATACAGTTTCAGATAGAATTGGTATGATAGAAATAAATGACATAAAAAATATATCAATAATTAATATATACACCCGTACAGAAGAAAAGACAGATGAGGTTAAGGAAGAGTTCTATGAAAATCTAGAGGAAGAATATAATAAAATAGAGGTAATGTCTAGATAATCATGGCAAAAGGCCAATGCCAAAATAAGAAAATAGGCTAGATATAAGAGCACAATAGGTGGAGAAAGTAAGCATGAAGTGTCAAATAATAATGGAAGGCGATTGATAGAGTTCACTGAAGAAAAAAACATGAAAGTGATGAGCACACCTTTCAAACGCAAACGAACATGGATGGCACCCAATAGAGAATACACGAATCATATTAATCATTGATAGAGAGAAAACACCACAAGTTAATAAAATACGTGAAGACGGGCAGAGAGGCAGGTATGCACTCGGACCACATTCTGGTAAGGGTAGAAATGAAATTACAAAAGAAAGAAAAAAAGCGACAAGAAAGAAGAGAAATTAAACGGATGGACATTGGAAAACTGTTGCAACCAAAGATACAGCGAAAGTATGAAGGGGAGATTAAAAGAGGTTACCAAAATTTAGGTAAAAATAAGAGTATTAATAAAAAATGAGAACAATTAGAAGAAATCATGAAGAAAGCAAGTGAACAAGTAATATCAAAGAAGAAACGGCAGAAACGGGGAACATGGTGGGACCAAGAATGCAAAATAGAAACTGAAAAAAGAAATAAGCTTAGAATAAGAGCAATACAAAAACAAGGAATAGAAGACATACGAAAATATAAAGAACAAAGAGCAATCGCGAAAAAAATAAATAGGTAAAAGAAAAGAGCTTGGGAGGAAAAAAGATTAAAAAAATAGAAAAGTACTACAAACAAAAAGACATAAAAAACTTTTACAGATAAATTAAATGGGGGAACGGTAGTAGGCAGAGAAGTTGAAATGAGAGAACGATGGAAAGAATATTTTTATGAATAACTGAATGCCAATAGTGAAATTATAGAACTACCAAGGATACTAGAAGACCGCATAGAGATATATGACCCAACCGAAGAAGAAATAGAGGGGAATATGGAAAAAATTGAGAATCACAAAAACCCAGGGCAAAATGGAATAGCCATAGAGAACATCAAGTAGGAGGGAGTTAAAGAGAAAACTTTCGATTTGCTTAAGGATATTTGGAAAGAAGAAAGGATACCAAAAAATAGGGAGAAGGCCAGAATTATTCCAATTCATAAATGCGGCGATATAACGGACTGTAATAACTGTTGGGGGGTTAGCTCTGTTAAATGTAACGTATAAGATAATTGCAACACTTATTAAAACATTACTAGAAAATGTGGTAGAACCACAAATTGGCGAATATCGAGCCAGATTTAGGAAATGAAGAGGAACAATGGATCAAGTTTTCACAATGAAGGAAGTACTTATAACGTGCTAAGAATATAATATCCCTGCAGCAATAGCCTTTATAGGTTTCAAGAAAGCATACAACTCAGTGCGAAGAGATAAACTGGCAGAAATACTAGGAGAATTTCATATTTCTCCGAAGCTGCAGAGACTGGTAATTATGACAATGAAGCACACAAATGGTAATGTACAAGTAAAGGGAGAATAATTAGCAAACTTCGAAATCAACACAGGCCTCAGGCAATGGGACCCACTATCAATGCTGCTCTTCAATCTAATACTTGAAACAATTTCAAGGAATGGAAAAGTGAACAGACATGGAAATATATTATTCAAAAGTCGCCAATCAATTGCTTACACGGACGATTTGGCAATCCTAACAAGAAATGATAAAGAACTGTGCCAAATAATGAAGAAACTAATAGAAAAACAGAAAATGGGACTATACATAAACCAAAAGAAAAGCAATATAATGATATTTACAAATTCGAAATTAACTGAAATGAAAGTAAGAACGTTCTTAGGAGAATTCAAATTTGATGAAGTAGAAGAATTCATTTACCTAGGAGTAACGATAACAAATAAATGAGAAGAGGCCAAAGAAATAGATGCAATATTAAGCAGGGGGAATAGAATCGCTGGAGCTTTAAATAACCTGTTAATATCAAACAGTCTATCTAGAAGAACAAAAATAATAATTTGCAAGACCATAATAAGGCCAACGGTTTTATAAGGATGTGAAACATCGATATTAAATCATACCACAGTGATTCCTTAGTGGATTTCATAAATAAGTCTAAATTGTCCATTTAGATATACGGTACATCAGTATTCAGCAATTTTATATCTATTCCATTACAGTCATTTTAATATTTCAACTTTTTACTCACTTTTAATTTTCTGTGGCTAATAGACTATGTCTGAGGCCATTCTCCCACACACAAAACATACCACCAGCAAAATTATAAAGAGATGGATGAGAAAGGAAAATACTTGAAGAGTTATGGGTGGGAAAAAATAGGAGACAAATATTTAAGAACTAATGCAGAAGTGTATGAGATCTACAATGATCCACAGATAGACATGGTAGTTAAATCAAGGAGGATGCAGTGGCTGGCACATTTGGAAAGAATGTCAGAAACTAGGACAGTAAAGAACAACATATAAAATACCAGACTCCGACAAGAAAAGGGGATGTCCAAGGAAAATATGGAGAGAAGCGGTACTGGAAGATCCGAGAGAAACATATGGCCGACTGGAGTTAATAGCAAGGGACAGAAGGGAATGGAAAAAAACAATAAAGCTCTGTGCCTAAAAGGCCTACCAAAAAGATAGTATATATCACTTTATTCAGTTATAAATGCACCAATTGACTTTTTTGAACATTTTTAGAGATACAAAGTTCTCTGGTGACATCTCGATAAAATTAACGGTTTAAGAGAAACAGGCAATTTTTTTTTCTGAATGTACGATTACAGGAAGTACCCTGTATTATTAGTAAATTATTAATGAATTTGTGCAGTTTACATTTATAAAAGTAAACTTTTACATTGTTTATGAATAAAAAATGAAAACGAACATTAATTTAAGAAAAGTAAAAATAACATTCCATTAACAGATTTAAAAAAAAACTAGTAACTAAATAGTTAACGATATTAAAAAAGTCAAAACGGTTTAAAAAAATTACAACAAATGTGCAATATGGGCTCCTCTTACATCCACACATTTCCTCAGTCTTCTAAGATACGATCTTTGTACTTGGAATATCATTCCAAGATTATTTCGAATATTTTTGCAGTAAAAACGTATCCTATCAATTACTTAATTTCTTGTATTTAAAACTGTACTGTAGACTAAATTTTTAAGATAAACCCAAAGATGAAAATCGCATGGGTTGATATCTGGCGAATGTGCTGTCTATAGAAATGGTTCACTCCTTCGAATTCACCTATCTGGAAAAATATTGTTTAGATGGGCACGTACCTCACAATTGAAGTGATGGAGTGCTCCATCGTGCATAAACCACGTACATTGGCGCTTTTGTAAAAGTACATCATCTATTAAAATTGGCAGAATATCCTGCAAAAATTGTAAATAAGACTGTGCATTTAAACAATCATTAAGGATATACGGACCAATTAAGCGGTTGCTTATAATAGCTGACCAAAAGTTGACCATAAACCTTTGTTGGTGTTTAATCTTAATACAGGATGCTTCCTGTAATTGTACATTCAAAACAAAATGTGTATGCGCCAATAGGTGTGCAGTGCGACATAAAATTGCTCATATCTCTTAAACCGTTAATTTCATCGAGTTGTCACAAGAGGACTTGATATCTCTAAAAATGTTCAAAAAAATCAATTGTTGGATTTATAACTCAAAACAGTTATATTTACCAAAAAATTGCCTCATCCACCATTGAACTTGGACTTTTTTATAATGCCAAAAATTGTGCTATTAGGGTAAAGGCACCAGTGATTGACACTACATCAGTAATTGCCACTTCCTATTTATAATACCTGAAATAAGGATATTTAAGAAAAATCTGCACCAAACGTGTAATTTATGTGTACAGTAATCTTTCTTCTAACCATATAAGTCTAGAAATAATACTAAAGGATGGCGCCACCATAGGCGGGAATAGTTTAATCTTTCTGTGTAAGGGCAGTTTTCAATAGGTTATGTTTTCTTGTCAGATGTGTTAAGAAACGCTGAGCAGTATTTTCGATATAATTGACAAAAATTAAGGCATCTTATAGTTTTTTGGGTACAGCAAAGAAGCAGAGGTAAGCAAGTATGCATATTTTATAAGCATTTTGTTGATTTTAGTGTTTTCTTGTGTAAAGGGGGGTGGCAATTACTGGATCTTTTCTTTTTTAATGTTCCAGTTATGATCAGGAGTGGCAATTACTGGTGAATTTTAAAATAATTCACTTGGCCCCGAATATAATGAGATAATAAAGTCTAGAATTCCAAATTTTTATGTTTTAAATATGAGCAAGATATTTGGAAAAAATCCAGTAATTGCCACTGCTTCTTTAAAGTGGCAATTATTGGTTAGCTATAGTGGCAATGTTCGGTTTAGGTTACTAAAATGGAAAAAGCAAAGAAACCTTCCAATATTCACTAGAAAGCATGGAGGCTGCTATTACAACTTGTGGAAATGGAATGCCGTATTCTACTGCGACGAAAATGTATGAAGTACCAAGAAATATGTTAAAACATAAAGTTCTGGGAAGAACATCACTGGAACGAAAAATGAATCCTTCAAGTGTTTTAACTAAAACAGAGGAAAATTCCATTGTAGAATGGATAATTACAATTTCAAGCAGGGGATTTCCCCTCATAAAGATGATCCATTATCAACAGTTCAAACAATTATGAAAAACACCCAATTTAAGAATCCATTCGTAAATGACAAACCTGGTAGGAAATGGTTAGAATAATTTATTAAGAGAAATCCCACTGTAGCTCTCAGAACTCCTGAAACTTTGACCACCACAAGAGCTTCAGTAACAGAACACCAAATTAGAAAATGGTTTGAAGAAGTTGGTACCTTTTTCAAAAATGAAAATCTAGAAGACACTTTAAATTGTACCGAACAGATTTTCAATTGCAATGAGTCGGTGTTTCAAATATGTCCGAAATCAAACAAAGTAATCGGTCCTAGAGGTGAAAAATATATATATGAAATTGCAAAAGGGCCAGAAAAAGAATCTGTAACAGTAGTTATTACAGTTAGTGCAAGCGGTGTTTTACTAGCGCCCTTTGTTTTGTTTTTGTACTCTCGATTACCGGGACCGCTAGTGTTCAATGTTCCAGATGAGTGGGTTCTTGGAAAAATTGTTTTGTGATGCCATTATTGGGGTTACAAAGGAACATATTGTTAATGGATTTAGAAGATGTGGACTGTTTCCTTGGTCACCTGATGCTGTAGATGATTCCAAATGCATGAAGGATAGAGCCACCAAATCAGAAGTCATACCTCAAGCTATGCCTGCGCAATGAAAAAAGCTCACATTTTGGATATTTAGAAACGCTAATTCATCCTGATATTCTTAAGCTGTTTATGGAGTGTATCAAAGATTTTTTTTTTTTTTTTTTTATTATGTATATATTTTATTAGCAATCAAAACTTGAAAAGTTCTATAAGCTAACTGGTTGGCTTGAGGGCGGTTGGCTCCTGCTGGCGTGGTGAGACCTTCTCCAGTGATGGGGTCTCTTCAACCATCTTTCAGGTCAGTTGTCCAGTTCCTTTTGAGTCTTCGGTTAAGTTGAGGTTCTAGGAGTGGATGGAGTATTGGATTAACATGTAGTTCTAGTCTACTGCAGTGTTTTGTGCTTTGTTTTGCAATTTCATCTCGTATATAGGGGATTTTTAAGTCTTCATGAAGAGTTTGATTCGTCACGTACCAGGGTGCATTTGTTATTATACGTAAAATTTTAGATTGACTTCTTTGGATGATGTTTATATTTGATTTGCTCGCACATCCCCAGAGTTGAATACCATACATCCATATTGGTTTTATAATTGTTTTGTATATAAGTAATTTGTTTTCCAAAGCCAGTTTCGATTTTTTACCAATTAGCCAATATAAGTCTTTTATTCTTAAGTCGATCTGCTTACGCTTCTTACGTATGTGTTCATTCCATGTAAGTCTTGAGTCGAGATGAATTCCAAGATATTTAGTGCTGGAGTATCAAAGATGACACTGAATGGAGAAGATAAGTGGTTGGAACTTTTTAATGTTTGGCTTAAGGCAAAAAAAGAACAAGATTTTAAAAACAACATCCTTCCAAGAGTCACAATAGAAAGTATAGAAGTCATTTAAAATATTCCTGTTGCTTCAATAAGTCAAGTCGTCAGAATGTGTCTAGTACTTTAAAATCGGGTGCAAACAAGTTAACCGCGCAATCAAGTACTTCAGAACTTTCCAATTAAATTACCCCCCCCCCCCCCCCTCCCAAAGAATATTACAAATAATTTGATTATTTTCAAGACTGCAGTGCAATCTTGTAATAACCGAACTCCAATTTTAAATGAAGATTCAAATTCAAGCCATGGAATTCAATTTAAAAGAGCACTAATATGGTCAGAAATCAAAGAAAATATCAAGAGAATGAGAAACTTGGAGAAAATTCCATCTGTAGTGACGTCCAAAGAGTGGAAAAAGTTTATAGTACAAAAGGAAGAAAAATGAATAGAAAGCAAAAGAATAAGAGAGGAGAAAAAGCAAATGAAACTCCAAGAAAAAGAAAATAAACAACTGACTTTAAATAAAATTAAAAAAATAAGTAAACAGTAAAGTCAAGAATAGACAGCACATCCGATTCTAGTACATCTGAAGAATAGGAAGCTTCTAGGAGTGATAATGATGTACTCTCAGACATTTTAGAAGAATCAGTTGGAAAATCTATTATGTACAAGGAAAATGATTATAAATTAGTGACCTTTCCAGGAAAAAAGGAACATAGGTATGTGTGCGTAATTCAAGCCCTTCTACTCAACAATGAAGTAGAAGTGGTTGGTTTAAAGAAATGCAATGTTGCAAAGTCGATATCAGTGTTATCAGTCTGAATTAAATTATAGAGAAACTACCATTTCCAACAATAATTAATTCAGGCGATCGTCTCAAATACGAATTTAATGAGAAGTTTTTGTTGATGGTTAACTACAACTCATATTTAAGTTGATTTTTAAGTTTAATTTTTTTTTATTAGACTTAGGTAATACCTTTCTTGTTATACTTAACCCAATTTTTATTTTATTATAAAAAATTCAAGTGTATTAGATACAATTTACAGTGTCCTTTTTTCTGTTCTTTTGGCTTCCACATGCCAAACTTGGCATCGGGAAGTACTGGCCAATTACAGTGGCAACCACTGGATTTTCTAAAATACGATTGTGGCAATTACTAGTACTTCTTCTGACTAACATGAAACAATATTTTATATTAAAGAAAAATTCACAAGTTTTGTAAGATATTACAACTAATATCTCTCAGTGAATCATTACTGCATAGTATGATTTTGTGTAAACAAAAGAAAAGTCGTGTTTTATATTTTTTACAATTTAGTTCATGTAAATGCTTGCTTATAATGGCAATTACTGGTGCCTTTATCCTATGGTGTTTATAAACTGTTAAAAACCTAAACCTAATTTTCAGCCATTTAAGACTTATAAATTAAAAACCATTTGTAATTCCCAAATTTAGAAACCTGTAGTTCGTTAATGAGGGGTGTAAAGAAAATTTTTTATATGAAATACGATCATTATTTTTAGTCTCTCTATCATATCCCAAATTTTTGGTACGAATTCCTGGGAATAATGAAAAAATGATAAAAATTCTAAAAACATCAGCAATGCATCACATGAAATGTAACTTCCTTCATTCTGATGATGCTATTTAGTAATATCGAAACAATTGTTAATTTTTTACAATTTCTATCATTTTTTCATTATATTGTGGAATTATTTAGAAACAGTTAATTTCATATTAAAAAAGTAATATGAGTAGATTCCACACAGTAAGGGTCGTAACGTTTATAATGTTTAAATAAACTTAGAAAGTTGATGATACATAGTTTTAGGTGGTATAAAATATATTTTCAGGTTATAAAATTACTCAGTTAAACATCAAGTGAAATAAGTGGGATAATATTTAAACATTTTTATACTCAATTGCTTACACATAAAAATGAAGCATGCCACAGTTAGTCTAGAGCTAAAGAGAAACTTCATTGATGATGCATCAAAAAAATAAGAATTTTGCACTCCATAAAAATGTTGGAAACATCTTAATAAATCAAAGTTATGCTTAAACGGATTGTACTGACTGAGATTAAAACTAAGTTTTCAGCACTTATACACTGTATTATGCTAACAAACCGAAATGTCTACAAAAATTTGGTACATATGGATTTATAGGACCCGTTGTACTGGATCTGGTGAGCTGAAAATCAATAGGGCTCATCTGTGAGACACTCCGAACAATATCCAATCATAAGATTGGTCACTTGTATACACTCCAGAGGCTGTATCGTGCTAATAAACTGAAATTTTTCCAAAAATGTATATATGGATTTATAGGACCCATTGTACTGGCTCTGGTGAGCTGAAAATCAATAGAGTTCATCTGTGAGATGCCCTGAACAATACCCAATCATAAAATTGGTAACTTGTATACACTCCGGAGGTTGTATCGTTCTAACAAGACATGTTACAAAAAGTCGCTGTCAACGATGACATATATACGTTTTTCGTGTTTTTCTCACTGAGAAACGACAAAATAACTCAAAAAAACCAAAAATTCCAATTTTTGGGGTAAACCAATACTTTTCTCTTGAATAGGGTTGTGCGGAAAAGTAATAACAAACATATTAGTTTTTATAAAATTGAAATGTAATAAATTATAAATTGACACCTTTGAAGAGATCCTGAAAACTCCTACAGGATGCGTCGTCAGGTGGGAAATAAAATTATCAGCTGGACTGTTAAAGTTCACTAGTTGTGGAGAAAGAGAATGAAACTCAGAAATAAATCTCATAAAAAGTACAAAATGCTGGAAAATCCCTTCAGTTGGAATAAACATAACAAAAACTCTACAGAAAGAAGAATTTGTTTATTGCACAGCCAAGTCATCTAAAAAATGTAATGAAGTAATAGCAGGACTTACAGCCATAAAAGTATCACAGCCATCTCTTAAACAAAGAAAAAAGGGATCAGAAAATGTATGTGAATGATCACTTTCATTTTGAGGCACCCAAGGATATTGGATCTAAGAACCAGTTGATGTACTACGAACTTAACTTCTCTAATATTTTACTTGAATTTATTTTTAATTTTTTTAATAAAAATTTCGTAAAGAACAAAAAATCGATTCCATCTATTAAAATACACAGTACCATACCTTCAATGTAAATGAATTTTTTTTGTAAGGACTGCAAAATTTTTGAAAATGTTTTAATTCTCGTGTGAAGTTATCCACAGGTTTTTTTAACCATCCACGAATATTTTTTTTACAAAATAAAATGAACTTTTACAAAAAAATGTTAATATGACATTTTAATAGGCTACATAATTTTACTACTAAAACTAAAAATTGAAGATTAAGTGAATTAAAAGTTTTCAAATACGTGTTCTTTAACATATTACACTATTCAGAATCGAGAACACAAAAATTAAAAAAAAACGATTTAACTATTACAAAGAACACCTAATTAGAAACCAATTGACAAAAAATTGTGATGAAGTATTTTTTATAACGTCAAAAAAATTCATAAAGATTACGATTGCGGGCTGACGCACATCGTTCGTTTTGAACTGGAAGTCCTAAAATTTGTTTAAATTTTATCTAACTGTTACAAATGATACTTAATAAGGAACCTATTAACAAGAAAATGTGATGTAAGTATTTTTTATAACGACACAAAAAATTCATAAAGATTATAATTGCACGCTAACGCACATCGTTCGCTTTGAACTCGAAGCCTCAAAATTTGTTAAAATTTCCTTTAACTGCTGCAAAGGACACTAAATAAGAAAGCTATTAACCCCTTACTGCATGGTTTTTTATTTTTTTACTAAAAAAATATATGCGTTAGAATGACTGATTAGGAGTTATGAAAAAATAGTGAAAAAAATATTTATCGATATTTAAAGGAAATAAATGTCAAACTTTGTCTTGTGCCAAACTGAGATAACGGTAACAATGTTAATTTTTGACATGTACCAAATTTGGTACAAATTTCGGAAATAAAATAAAAGTAATAAGTATAAATTCAGATTTATTTTAAAAAAAATCGATTTTATCTCAACAAAAGAGTGAAAATCTTGCCCTATTCCGTGTCAAATTTGCTAAAACAATTGCGATCCTTATTTAGACATAAAAATACTGAACATTTGCCACATGATATGTGGGATTTTCCCTTACAATCTGGATATTTGCACCTCTGTCGTTCTTCACTTACTCTTAGCAAATTATTCAAATTTGCCGTTCTTATTTGCTGAGCTGGAATCTGCGAAAAAGTTCTTTTTTTGAGATCCAATTGAGGTTGTAAGCTGGTACTTGGTCTTCCCCTTTTTCTTTCTGAACTATAAGCTCTGGTCAAAACTTCTGCGATACCAAGTTTGAATTCTGAAAGTGGTAGATATAAACCATTATTTGATTTGGTTCCCCTCCACAGTATCCCTGTGGTGGTTACTCAGTAAGTGCCCCTTATATAAACTACGTTTACCATAGAGCCATTATATCTTTGAGGAAAACACTTACCTAGTAACCATTCTTCGGGGATTGAATAAACAACATCATTTATAAAAATCACTGGGTTTAGTATATTTAGAATTAACACAGATTACAATATCATAGACCTTTCAACTTATTCAAAATAATAATAATGAATGAATCATTGGTTAATTACACCTTGTTTTTATAGGACACATTGAAGTCATTCACCGGTAGGTTCTACCTTCCGCGTATGTGAATGCAGTGTTTACGTTTAATAGAAACGTGATTCCTGGGTGCTCGCCTGACCTTAATCAGATCGATGGCCGCTGTTAACATTGAATAATATAATATACACAATTTAATAAAAATGTCTTTTTTCCAATACTGTCTTTTTCGGGATCATCACATCCAGCTATTGACGCATGTCATATCCAGGAAATGGAAAAATACCTTCATGTACCACTTTTTGGATCGAATTTGGATTCGGTAGTATCCTAAAATATAATCGAGAAGATCTACTCCCCCCATATAAGCATTATATACCGCAACACATTGAGGGCGGGAGATTACTATATGTGTGCTAAATTCCCTGCAGAATCTGTTTACCATCGATACAGGCTGACTCCCAACATATGTTGACATGGTGTTCACAATTTTATTATCAAACCATGAAACAACAGTTATGTCCACACCATCTTTATTGGCCACTGCTTCAATAACTGTACCTCTACCTTTTTTTTTCAACAGCTGCTTCCTTAAAGAATTCGAAATTATGCACACGATTTCCTCTTACTTTCCCCAAAGATAAAATACCATCTTTTGGATGTTTAATGCCCTACTTTCTAGCATTTTTGTCGCATTTAACGTCAATTTCTTCCATTCTTATGTTTTTCTTATTTATTTATAACAGTTTCATACACACGATATGTCTACTCACTTAATTTATTTATTCACTAATTTATATTATAAACACAGTATATGCACTTTAACTAATTTATATAAACACTTCACTACTGTTTATTTACTTAGACTTACTTTATATATTTATTTGTTCACTTGTTTATCTCACGAGATCACTTTATAAACTGGCTTCTCTTGCTGGTCGGAACTCTATATATTAAGTGCCCTTTTTTCTGGATAATTCTAGATAAATACCTCCTCAAGGTTTCAAAAGCCGTTTGAGAGTCTTCGTCCAATTGGAAAGCTCTTGTTTCTTCTGTGAGTCGAGTTAGGGGCTTGGCAATATCTCCAAACTTCCCGGTAAATCTTTTGTAGTATGTGCAAAGTCCAAGGAAGCTCCTAGTTTGATGTTTGTCGGTTGGTTGCGGCCATTGCTGAATGGAAGCAATTTTCTCTGGATCCACCGCCACTCCTTCATTGCTCACTATATGACCTAGATAGTTGACTCGGTTTTGAAATAGCTGACATTTCTTCGGGTTTAACATGAGAAGCGCAGCTTGGAATCGTTGCAATACATCTTCCAAATTCTTCAGGTGTTCGTCAAATATCTTCCCCAGTACTACGATGTCGTCCAAATACACCAGGCATATCTTCCAAGACAACCCTCTTATGACATTTTCCATGAGTCTTTCAAATGTCGCCTGCACAGTATTTTGATTCTGACTGTCGTTGTCATTGGCCATATTTCTGCTACATATAAAATAAAACTATATTTTGGAATATGGCTTGAATTTTTTTTTGTTAATTTTGTTATTGCGTATCAATCCATGTAATGTTTTTGTAGCTTGTTTTCTCTCGCAATTTTTATTTCCCAATCCGTTAAACAAGTATCATCCCAGTGAACAACTGATCCCAAACCATTAAAAGTTTGACTGATTTTGATAATTTCATCTTCCAAATTTTAAGCTGCAACCTGTTGTCCGCTACATAAATGTTCAGTCCTATTTATATTTATTGTAAGGCCCCAAACTACAAATGTCTAATAAAAGAGAGGAATTGGTACATCTCAAAAAGCTAAATATATAGTTTGGTGTATTTCAGAAAAAAATTGAAGGAAATACAAAACAAATCGATTAATTTGATTACATATAGCGTGAACCAATTATTTGTGCAGTTATGCATTTGACATATTCTCCTAAATTTTATTTTTCTTCGTTCAAATAATAAATTCTTGTTATATAAAACAATTTCGTGCAATTACACGAGTGTGCATTTCGCGTTCTCAATATAATACGCGTTAAATTTCGCGACCGTTACCCAAAGCTAGCGCCATGTCACCTCCAGATTGGGCATTTTTAAAATTTCCGTTTAGATTAAATCGGAAAGCCGACCTTGCAATATTTTTTAGCTCTGGAGGAGTGCAAGGTACTGAAAAATCAGTGTCAGCCATATTTGCGTTTTTTCATGAACAGTCAAAATCTTTTGTATATCTTTAAACATGGTACCAACGCTGTGACTTTTAATTACATTAAGTTGTTGATTTTGGAGTAATAATATATTTACTTGTAATTATCTAGTTTAATAACTTTGACGATTGCACGAAAAATAGTGTGTATACCGTAGCCGCGACGGTTTTTAGCTTCCTCTGCGAGAGCTGCTTTGGCGATAACTTTTCTTTCGGTACGCTAAAAGGTACTTCGCTGCCTAGGTACACAAATAACTATTTTAACGTCGTTACCTTTTGGTACCTATCTGCAACCCTCAAGATTTTTATATTTCATAATTTAATAGCAATTATTTCTTTTGCTATGCTTGAAAATTATCGCTCCTATAAAAAAGCGAAAAAACTATCCTTGTAAAAGTGTTTTAAATGAAACTCAATGTTTCTAGCTAATTCCACAATATAATGAAAAATGTTGGAAATTCTAAAAAATTGACAATTGTTTCGATAACTGAACATCATCGTCAGAATGACAGAAGTTACATTTCATTTGATGCCTACCTGATGTTTAGTAGTTATTTTTGGCTAGACCTTGTGATTGACTTAATATATGTTAATAGAAAAAAGAAGAAGATGTGATATTACAAATATTGAAGCTTCGATATTATTAGCCCTATGGTGATATCCTGGATATCATTTTTCCAATTAAGATCAGTATAACTGTGCAATGATATAGAAAACCAGGAAAACTATATCTGCTGATCTTTACAATTATTACTTAAAAAGACAGTTTAATAGTGGAGAACTCCCTAGATTTATCTGTTCATTGACGACTTCATATCGTGGGTTTCTTACTCTTCAAGGAAATCCAGTTCTTGTTTCTTATCACAAATATGTAGTACTTCTAGTTCTGTGTTAGGTGTCAATGAATGATTGGTGTCAAGTAGATGTTTTGCGTAATGGGATTTATCTGGTTGTTTTAATCTGTATGCTCGTAAATGTTCTCTGTATCGGATTTCAAATTTTCTAAGAGTCTGACCCAAATAGACACCATTACATTCTGGAAATTTGAGTTTATATATACCTGATTTCTTTAATGTTGGTATTTTTGTTTTAACATTTAACAACTTTGTACTTACGTTACTTTCTGTTTTAAAAGAAATTGTTGTATTCGTTGCTAAAGATATTATCTTTGAAATATTATTAGAAATATTTCCTGCATATGTGATGGTTTTATAAGTTTTTATTTCTTCAGTTTGTGTCGGAAATATTAGTTGTAATGTCACTGTTTCCTCTTTTTTATTAATTAGCTGATTTATCATATGTAATGGATAACCGTTGGATGTTGCTATTTGTCTAATTGTATTAATCTCTCTATCAAAATTACATTTGTTCATAGGAACTGAAAATGCTCTATGTATCATTGAATTATATGCCGCTAGTTTATGTGACACGGGGTGATTGAAACTATATGGAATTGTCACATCAGTGTGTATTGGTTTTCGTTAAATTGAATAATCAAGTACATTATTAACTCTTTGAATTTTCAAATCAAGAAATTTGATTGAGTTTTTCTTCAACTTCGAATGTAAATTCAATTTTTGGGTGTAAATTATTAATGTGGCTGAAAAATATATCAAATTGTCGTTCACTACCTATAAAACAAGCTAATATGTCATCTACATATCTATACCAAAATCAAGCATTTTTTGAAATATTACTTTCAAAGATTTTTCTTTCTAAACTGTCCATAAAAATGTTTGCCAAAATAAGTTATATAGGGCTTCCCATTGGTAAACCTTCATTTCGAATATATATGTTATTGTCAAAAGTGAAATAATTCTGATTAATACATACATCAAATAAATTAAGTATATCTGATATTATTTTTGGATTAATATTTTTATCTTCTAGTAATTTTCTTACAAGTATTAGACATTCTTTAGGAGGAATTTTAGTGAACATATTAGTAACGTCTAATGAAATAAGCTTAGAGTTTTCTTGTAAGTTGAATGCTTTTAATTTTTTGATTAGTTCTATTGCATTTCTAAATGAGTACTGAGATGTATATCCGTAACTATTAAGTATATTGTTAAGCCTCTTTGCCAATATATTATTAGGAGTATTAATATAAGAAACTACAGGTCTAATTGGTTTCGTTATTTTATGTAATTTAACGGTTCCATATAATTGTGGACAATGAGGATTCTTATTTATGATTGACCTCTTTTCGTATTCACTTAAAAGATAACTTGAATTATTAACAACATCCCTTACATTATTAGAAAACTTTTTTGTTGGTTTGTTATGTATTTTTGAATTATAATTTTCAGTTGTCAATATGACAGTTGTGTTCCCCTTATCAGATTTTGTAACTGTTAGGTTATTATCTTCTACTTTCTTTTTGATTGCATTTAAAACTGTAATGTCATTTTTTGTTTGACGTTTAACTTTTGAAAGTTCAATATTTTTGATTAAATTGGCAATTTTTAATTTCTCGGAAAGAAAATTATTTGAATTAGATTTTAATGCTATTTCTGACTCTGTAGCTATAATTTGTTTAATATTATTCGTAAATTTTGGTGGTATGCTGTGTTTTAAACATTTATTTATTAATTCTATTTCACTATCTGTAAAATTAGTGTCTGAAAGGTTTTCAAATCGTGGTGCAAAGTGTGTTGGTATGTAGGTACTTACAGTTTCATGATGTTTAGAGTATTGAATTCTATGTTGTGTGTGTTCAAGTTTATGTAGCTTTTGTTCTTGTTTCTTAAATTTCTTGCGCTTCATCGTGCTTGTAAGAAAATTACTAGAAGATAAAAATATTAGTCCAGGAATAATATCAGATATACTAAATTTATTTGATGTATGTATTAATCAGAATTATCTCACTTTTGACAAACATATATATTCAAAATGAAGGTTTACCAATGGGAAGCCCTATATCACCTATTTTAGCAAACATTTTTATGGACAGTTTGGAAAGAAAAATCTTTGAAAGTAATATTTCAAAAAATGCTTTATTTTGATATAGATATGTAGATGACATATTAGCTTGTTTTATAGGTAGTGAACGACAATTGGATATATTTTTCAACAACATTAATAATTTACACCCAAAAATTAAATTTACATTAGAAGTTAAAGAAAATAACTCAATCAATTTTCTTGATTTGAAAATTCAAAGAGTTAATAATGTACTTGATTATTTAATTTACCGAAAACCAACACACACTGATGTGACAATTCCATATAGTTCCAATCACCCCATGTCACATAAACTAGCGGCATATAATTCAATGATATATAGAGCATTTTCAGTTTCTATGAACAAATGTAATTTTGATAGAGAGATTAATACAATTAGACAAATAGCAACATCCAACGGTTATCCATTACATATGATAAGTAAGCTAATTAATAAAAAAGAGGAAAAAGTGGAATTACAACTAATATTTCCTAAACAAACTGAAGAAATAAAAACTTATAAAACCATCACATATGCAGGAAATATTTCTAATAATATTTCAAAGATAATATCTTTAGCAACGAATACAACAATTTCTTTTAAAACAGAAAGTAACTTAAGTACAAAATTGTTAAATGTAAAAACAAAAATACCACTATTAAAAAGATCAGGTATATATAAACTCAAATGTCCAGAATGTAATGCTGTATATTTGGGTCAGACACTTAGAAATTTGGAAATCCGATACAGTGAACATTCACGAGCATACAGATTAAAACAACCAGATAAATCCCATTACGCAAAACATCTACTTGACACCAATCATTCATTGAAACCTAACACATAACTAGAAGTACTACATATTTGTGATAAGAAACAAGAACTGGTTTTCCTTGAAGAGTTGGAAATTAGAAGATACTTAAGAAACCCACAATATGAAGTCGTCAATGAACAGATAAATCTAGGAAGTTCTCCACTATTAAACTGTCTTCTTAAGTGATAATTGTAAAGATCAGCAGATATAGTTTTCCTGGTTTTCTATATCATTGCACAGTTATACTGATCTTAATTGGGAAAACTGATATCCAGGATACCCTCATAGGGCTAATAATATCTAAGCTTTAATATTTGTAATATCACATCTTCAACTTTTTTCTATTAACATATATTAAGTCAATCACTTCTTGGTCTAGCCAAAAATAACTACTAAACATCAGGTAGGCATCAAATGCATATATCATTCTGACGATGATATTCAGTTATCGAAACAATTGTCAATTTTTTAGAATTTTCAACGATTTTTATTATATTGTGGAATTAGCTAGAAACAGTGAGTTTCATTTAAAACACTAATATGAGTAGATTTCACGAAGTAAGGGTCGAGACAGTTAATTTAATGATAGTCTTGTCAGCTCTTTCCATATCTCAATTGATGCAGTCCTTTCCGGTTTTGTAGATATCGGTATTAGTAAACAGTTTAGACATATTAAAAGTTGAAACAATTATGTTTCATTTAAGCAAACTATTAAATGATATTGTTCTACTGCCAATGTCAAAAATTAAAATCATAATAAAAATAACATAGTAATTTGATCACGAAGTTTAAATTGGAGATATAACGGTTTCGATAATTTAGCCATAAGTCAAAAGCTTCACCAAAACTACTCTTCTTGTATGCACTATTAATTTTTAAACTCCCTGTTGACTGTTGAGACTTTTGGTACAAGCCGACAACGGCGCCATTCCACCCGGTTGATTGCACAGCCAAGGTATAAAAAAGAAAACACTTAATGTTTCACACTAGAGACACACATTTTTTTGCTTGAGTTATTACGTATTTTATTGTGAATAAAAAGATCTTTAATACAATAAATACTCAATAAACTCATTATCCAACTCACCCTGTATTAAATTAAAAATAAATCCAAAGCACTTTTTATAAAGTTGTAGTGACTGTGAGAAAAATTTGAAAAAATAAAATATTCGGAAGACATTAATATTTAAATTATGTACTTAACAGGCATTCAATTTAAATAAGAATAAGAATTTTTTTATTTGAACAAAAAAAGTCTCATCAAGCATAGTAGTGTAATGGTTTTCTTATTTATTTAAATAGTTTTTTATACAACGGGTGGGATAAATTTATACACACAGTATATCTACTTACTTGATTTATTTATACACTTATACACTATTCACTTATATGTAATTTATGTACACACTTCATTCTAATTTATATTAAATACACTGTTCACAGTTCACTTTTATTGTTAACTTGTTATGCTCCGTTGGCTATGAATTCAAACTGTATACTGATTCGCCGTTGGTAGGAAGTCTCTTATATATTAAAATCACCTCGAACCTTCGGATTCCGGAAACTTCTAGTATGCGGCTCCGAACAAACAATTGAGCTTCTTAGACATATCTATAAAAACAATCACAAAAAATAAATAATCCTTCCCAGAAGTCGGGCCACTCCCGCTACAATTTTAACTTTTATATATAGTATTAGACAGAGTCGGATTCAGTGACTACACCAGTGTGCGATTTCGTAACATTACCCTCCTCTTAAAAGGAAGTTACTCCTGGTACTTCTATGTAACCAGTACAGGATATTTAAATCAGCAACTGGATCCATTTCTACACTTTCCGGTCGTATGGAAATAACAGGGGACCGTCTTCATCGGGTAACGATAACGAGGGCTACAGCTGCAAATTAATATGTGGACATGACTTGCCAATCTACTGGTTGCTCCCTATCCTAGGAGTTGTTAGTTTCTTCACATTGGATTCCAGTACATGACCTCGAAGGCTTCGTAGCGCTTCCCACATATCGCGGTATGTGGATCAATCTTGAAATTCGTTTTTGTTTACCAAGTAGAAGACGTACTGTACCACAAATTGTGTTTGAGCCTTAGTGTCTTGCCAGGGGCCTAATTTCCCCTGGCGATTGCTTTCGAAATACGGCTGCCAACTCTCGTTCGTGTTTGTTACTGGCGGAGATATGTGCAAGTGAATACTCTTCCGGGAGTGTGAACAAATCTTGTCTTTGTTCTGTAGTGACTCCGTATCTAGCTTTCCCGGTACCTCCCTATGCGCCCATAAATTTTTCGAAGGCTGGGTCAGACTCTTGTTGTATATGGTTCACTCCTTCCTCTTTGTCACATGGTTTCATTCGAATGGCGCTAGTCGGTTTTGGTGGACTACTCTCGGTTTTCCAATGGGGATCTTGTTTATTCGATAGATGACGCCGTTGATCGTTTTCTTGATTAAGTATGGACCTTCCCATGATTTCTGTAATTTTATAGAAAATCCTTTTCTCCATGTGGGGTTGTGTAACCATACTTTGTCCCCTTCTTTGAAACGACATTATGCGACCTGCGCATCGTACCATTTTTTCATTACTGTCGCTGGCAACTTGAAGATTCGTTCGAACCAATTCGTGCACATCGTCCATCCTTCTTCTCAATTGAATCACGTAATCTTCGCCTGCTATAGCTTCGCCAGGGCGACAGCCAAATTTCAGGTCACAAGGAAGCCTAATTTCACGTCCAAACAGGATTTTCGCAGGTGTTTCACCCGTGGACTCATTTATGGCAGATCGATAAGCTAACGCAAATAGGGAAATATACTGGTCCCAGTCTCTCTGGTGGCTGGAAACTGCTTTGGACATTTATTTTCCAATGGTCCTGTTCACTATCTCGACCATTTTATCTTACTGTGGATGCAACGCCGTTGTCCTAGTCTTCTTCATTCCCACCTTGCCACAAATTTCCTGGAATACCTGGCTCTCGAAATTTCTACCTTGATCGCTGTGGACTTCCAAGGGCACTCTATATCGGCAGATAAATGTTTTCACCAATACATCAGCGACGGCTGTGGCCTGTTGATTCGGGATCACGTAAATTTCCACTCTTTGTGAAATAGTCCATTACAACCAGAATGTATTTACCACCATTTTCAGTCGTCGGAAATGGTCCAGCAATAAAGCAATCTTTTCGTACGGGCTTCCAACATTATATTGTTTCATGGGTGCCTTTCTCTTGCGATGTGGTTCGTTACTCGTAGCACAAGTAGTACATTTCTTACACCAGTCCTTCACATCGTCGGAGCTGTTCGTCCAATAAAAACTTTCACGGACTCGCTGAAGGGTTTTCTTCACTCCCGGATGACCTCCCGATGGACTGTCGTGTAAGTTCCTCAGCTAGCCTCGTTCTCTGAATAACTAGCTGTTTTCTCATCTCGGATCTATCTTCGTTTTCAAGGACTCTTTTCAGCAGCCCTTCTTCCAGGACAAGGGAGTTCCACTGAGCCCAATATGCCTTGAGTATCTGTGAAAATATTAAAACTTCTTGCCAGGTATGTCACCGATTGTCTACCTTCCATTGCCGAATCATTTTTATGTGAGGAACATTCTCCTGATCTTCTCTGATCCTGGTTGGTGACCTTTCTTCGTTGAATACTGTAGTTCTCGAAACTGCAGCTTCTTTAGATTCCGCCTTGTTGCAGTGGGAACAGTCCGCTGCGCAGGACCGTCTAGACAAGGAGTCGGCATTTCGGGGACACACCAGCTCGATAATCGATATTGAAATCGTACTCTTGAAGTCGTTCAACCCAGCTAGCAATCTGGCCCTCGGAATTTTTGAACTGCATCATCCACTTGAGTGCTGCGTGATTAGTCCGGATTAAGAACACTGGTAAAAGTGTTCCACGGATTTCACTACCGCCAAAAGTTCTCTTCTCGTGACGCAGTAGTTTCCTTCTGGTTTGGAGAGGACTACTGAAATATACCAGCACTATTTTTTGTCCTCCTTGGATTTGTGAGAGCACTCCTCCAATTCCTACGTTGCTTGCATTAGTGTCAAGAATAAAGTCTCCCTCTGGTAATGGATATCCTAATATCGACGCCGTGGTTAAATGTCTCTTCAAGGTTTCAAAAGCCGTTTGACAGTCTTCGTCCCAATGGAAAGCTCTTGTTTCATATGTGAGTCGAGTTAGTGGCTTGGCAATATCTCCAAACTTCCTGATAAATCTTCTATAGTATGTGCAGAGTCCAAGGAAACTCTTAATTTGATGTTGGTCGGTTTGTTGCGGCCATTGCTGAATGGAAGCAATTTTCTCTGGATCCACCGCCACTCCTTCATTGATCACTATATGACCTAGAAAGTTGACTCGATTTTGGAATAGCTGACATTGCTTCGGGTTTAACATGAGTTTGGCAGCTTGTAGTCGTTTGAATACATCTTCCAAATTCTTCAGGTGTTCGTCACATCTCTTCCCCAGTAGTACGGTGCTGTCCAAATAGACTAGGCATATCTTCTAAGTTAATTCTCCCGAATGGCATGACTTTGAATTGTCATAATCTAGATCCGGTGGTAGAAGCAGTCTTCTCTTTATCGTCTGGGTCCTTTTCTACTTGCCAATAACCAGACTTCAGGTCCAAGGTGGAAAACAGTTTGCTGCCAGCGAAAGTGTCTAGCGTATCTTCGATTCGAGGCAGATGATAACTGGCTTTCTTCGTTACGTTGTTTAGCTGGCGATAGTCCACGCAGAATCTCGTAATTTCATCCGTTTTCTTGACGAGCACTACTTGAGATACCCATGGACTAGTGAATCGTTCTATTACTTTCTCTTCTCCCATCTATTGAATTATTATTTCAGCTTCCTCTCTCTTCGCTCATGGTAGTCTTCGAGCTGATTGCCTAAGTTGCTTGACATTAGGAGTATCGTTTTTGTGTTAGACGGCTGATGTTCTACCAGTCTTCTCTTTTGGTACGAATAGATCTCGATACTGCAAGAGAAATTCTCTCATTTTTCTTTTCTCAGCTCGATTCAATGATTGACCAGTTACTGATAATATCTGTTCGAATCTGACATTGTCAGTTGTCGTTGTTTTACGAACTATACACGTCACTGGTACGCAGGATCCAATCCCGGTTTCCTTCATGATGGTAATTTGGTAATCGTTCACGTTCATCACACGTACTGGGATTTCCTTCGCCGACGTTCCCTGTTGCAGTTAGTACTCCTTTGCCAACCTCTTCGTCGTGTTTCCTTTTCTCCATCATAACCGGTATACCTTCCTCCAAGATTCCCTGTAAACCGTGCTACTATCATGGTTTCGCATCGTGCAGGTAGAACGTTATCCTCCTGTACAACTGCCAACACCGTGCTGCCTTCATATGGATGAAGGAATACATCCTCGGAACCCAATTTAATGGTTCTGTTTCCAAATGCAACTGAAAACCATTTACGTCCATTCCCAGAATCATGTCATTTTCAACTATTACCGTATGCGTGAACTTTTCTGCACCAATTCCCAATTGGATTGGTATCTTTCCGAGAACGTTAGCACTCTCACCTGTGGCGATCCGCAATTGAAGTCTCGTTGGTAGAAGCTTTTTCTTGGAGTTTATTACCTCTGGGCGTATAATGGTTCTAGTCTCTCCAGTGTCTACCAACCGAGTATATTGCTTGCCATTCACTTCGCCATCCACATATATACTGTCGTTGCGACATTTGAGAGAAGCTATCAGTATGAGAGTGTCTTTGGAACGATCCTGGGTCGGTGCTGTCCCTTCGTAGCCGACCTGTCAGTCCTTAAAACTTCAAGTGGAAAAAGAAAATTTTATAGTATATGTGCGAAATTTAAAAAAACGCTTGAGTTTGAATAGGCAAAAAAGAGAACATCTATAAAGTGTGCCGAAGGATGGGGTGCCCAAGAAGAAAAACTTTCTTATTTTAATTTTTAACGGAAAATGTTATTCTTGATAAAAAGTCCTGCTTGTTCAAAAACCCGATAAAATGAAATAAAATTCAAGTTTATTAAAACCTGCTTCATTTTATATTCAATTTCAATGAATTGTTGCACTAAGTTCGGAAATATAATAATAATAGTATTTTTTTTGGTTTGTCAGTATCCAAGGAAATCCTATACGACTAAATTGGAGTAAATTTAGAGGAAACTTTATCAAACTTTTGGAATGGAAATTTGAGTTTACAACTTAAGTGACCAATCTCTAATGGGAATTTGAGAAATTTACAACTTATGATTAACCAGGAAAGATAATAATAGTGAGTGACTTTTGAGGTGTTCCTAGGCAACTGTCAACATCAGTGAATAATTTTCAAATTGTCATTTTTTTCCAACAATGCTAACTCTTCTACAAATAATATATCTTATAAACTGCTAATGTATTGGAGCTGTTTCGTAAAAGTACGCAATTCATTTATCCAATTAAAAATATAATTATGTACAAGTTACTCGGAATGGATTAAAAAATTAATAAGAATCTTTTGAAGACAGAACGAAAATAATAATACAGAAAAATTTAGGAAAACTAACAGTAAATAAAAAAAACTATTCCACATAGCCTTCACCAACTTAAAAAAATCTCTCCACTCTATTTTTAAATTCTTTATAAACGTTTCTTAGCATGTCTGGTGATTTCGTTTACGGCATTGATTATTGTTTCTTTTTTCAGAATTATGGTTTACATTTTTTTCGTAAACTTTTTCCTTTAGGTAGCCCCATAAAAAATCCCGAATGGTTAAATCGGGTGACCTAGGCGGAAAAAATGTTGGTCCATCCATCGTTCAGGAAAATTTTCATCCAGCCATCCTCTTACCAACAAAGTCGAATGTGACGAACAGCCATCATGCTGTTCCAAGGGTACATATCATCTAATTTAGGTATAAAAAAGTTGTCCAGCAAATCCAAATATATATTTCCTGATTTAACGTCTCCTCCAGAAAAGAAGGTCCGATTATTCGATCTGGTGAAACAGAACACCAAACATTTACCTTTTTAACAAATTGACTATTACGATGAATTCTGTAATGAGGATTTTCACTAGCCCATTACCAGTTGTGGGATGAAACAGTTCCATTTGTCGTGAACGTTGAGTCATCAGAAAATAAAATGTAGTAGTGAAAGAAGAAGAGGCCATTCATAAGCTTTTCACCAACCATTGCACAAAAGTCAAGGCTCGTGTCATAATCACAATCTTGTAAAGTGTGAATAAATTTTGGTTCGAATGGATGAATTTTGTTCAGCTTGAATATTTTCTGTAAGCTCTTGGTAAAACCAAATTCTGCTGCTCTTTTTCGTATTCCCAACTTGGGATTTTCCCATACTGAATGCATAGCTAGGGCAGTAGCTGCATCATCGTCCTCATTATTTGTCTTTTCAATTTCTTTCTGTCTGGAACGGATCCGGTCTCATCGAATTTCTTTATTAATTTCTTCAATCCATTTATCGTAATTGGTACAACGCGATACTTTTCATTAAATAATTCAATTGTGTACTTGTACCATACAGTTCCAATACCATAGTACTTTACACGATATATTCTTTGTTGGAGAGTTAACACGGTTGAAAAAGAATGACAATTTGAAAATTATTCACCGAAGTTGACAGTTATCTAGGAACACCGCAAAAGTCACTCAATAGATCATTATTATATTTCCGAACATCCATAGGGTTTTACATAAAATAAAATATAAAATGAAGCAGGTTTTGAAAAACTTGAATTTTATTTCATTTTATAGGGTTTTTGAAATGAAATTTAAAAAAAATGTTTCTTCTTGGGCACCCCATCCGTGGTCACACTGTATATTAACACAATGTGTAGTCGTGATGATATATAGCGGACATACTCGTTCAACTAACTTTAAAAATTAATTTAACCAGATAGTTGTATTATCTAGTTGTTTTAATTTAAATTTTACATTACTTTTGATTATTAATTTGTAAACATTATATTTTACAGCTTGTTGAAATTTATTCATCAATCAACTTTATTAATATTATTTTGCAAATAAATGTTATTTATTTATTCAAAATATTCACACACATTATGTGTTCTATTGAAGCATTGGCATACCTAGACTTGAAACTTGGTGGGGGTTATAAAAAAATTTTTGATCAAAAAACATATTTATTTATCATTGTGATTATAACAATTTTAAGTATTAAAATACAACATCTAAGCGCCTATGCTTTAGAGCAACATCATCAATTATTTCTTCAGTTGATATAACTTCTTTTCTATGAAATGATAGCATGACTAGTCCATTAAGCCTCACTTGAGCAGTTTGTTCGTCGTCCGTAAACCCCTCGAAGGGGTGTAGTGACATCAAGTATTGAGTCTATCAATGACTTGCCTCCAGGAGTCTCTATCTTGGGCATGGTGTATTGCATCTTGCAGGCTTTATGTTTTCAAGTTAAAACTTTACTTTTTTAAAAAACTATTTAATTACAATAATTACACTTTATTAATATTTATTGAAGTTAACAATATGAAGTCTATAATCATTCTGAAAATAAAATGTGTATAATGAAGCTATGCGGTGTCCAGTAGTGCAATTCAGCATTATGACGTAGTCGATCGTCCGATGATGGTTCGATGTAACAATACCATATAAGGTCACGAATTCAGCTGACGGGACATCTATCGTTTCATAACTCAGGCTTTCTCCCATTATAATTTTCATTTGCTCTATCCAACGTGACGGTGAGCGTCCCCTTGATCTGCGACCTTCAACATTTCCCTCTATGGCAATGTGTCCAAAGTATTTAAAATACTGTCGGTTGACATGAGTGGATGGTCTGGTTTTGATTCCTAGTTGTCTCAGAATTGATTAATTGGTGCGGTGTGCTGTCTACGGTATTCGAAGCATTCTCCTATAGCACCACATCTCTAGAGCATCAATCCTGCAGCGGTGTAAATTTTCACAGTCCAAGTCTCTGATGCATTTGTCAACATAGGGAGGATGAGGGTTCGCAGAAGCCTGAGTTTAGTTTTAACTGAAATTGACGTGTCTTTCCATATATGACAGAGCTTCGTTGTAGTTTCGCGCCATGGCGATGCGCCTGCGGATTTCAGGTTCGTAGTCTCTGATATTTGTGACGATAGATCCCAGTTATTCAAAGCGATGGACCACTTCATAACCGGCTACAACTGTAGTGTCAGGGTAGTTGTTATTGCACTATCAACAATCATCACTTTGGTATTTGAAGCATTAATTTCCAGTCCGTAAGGTCTACTATATTCAGATAACTTTTGCATGATAGCGTGTAGTTCGTGCTCGTTTTGCTATTATCAGGGTATCATCTGCATACCTTAAGTTATTTATTTTTCTGCCACTCTTCAAAAATCTCCCTGATTATGTATTCGCTATATATATATATATATATATATATATATATATATATATATATATATATATATATATATATATATAAAAAAAGAGGAGGAGAGATAAAATGCAACCTTATCTCACGCTAGCAGCAGTCAAGAACGTATCTGAGGGAGTATTGTTGACTCGTATGCGTGTCGATGCAGTATTCGACCTATACAGCTGTTGTATTAATTATATCAGATGCTTCGGTGTTCCCATCTCGGCAAGCATGTTCCAGAGCCTTGACCACCTTACCTTGTCGAAGGCTTTGGCAATAGTATTTATTAAATAAGTTTTTATACGTTTCAAGGTTGAAAAGGACCTCTCTGGTGTAGCAGTGTAAAAAACTTTTTACAAGTTTGAAAATATTCGGGTAGGCATGCTAACTGCCAACTTCCAAACAGGCCAGTGTCTGACGTTTGTTTTTTTATTTCTGAGCATTTACTTAAATGTTTGTGCCGCATTTTGATTTCTGATTTTATAATAATTTTGGGAATATCAGGTAAATATAAATCAAGTAATTTATCATACTGATTATTGTTCTATATAGTCAGTGGATATTTATCCCTCGACTCCAACTGTAACAATAGTAAATAGAGACTCCAAAGAAGCTGAACAAGTAATCAGAATCCGTCGAAAAACACTCTACAAGAGATAATTCCAAAAGGCCCCAAAATAAAACCAAAGGAACCCCCCAAAGAAATATCCAGGGAATTTAAAGATCTCGAAAGAAATCCTTATAGAACGAGAAACAATTCTTCATCATTAGGTGCAAATAAAGTAAAGTGAAACCATATGAAATTTATTTTAGCTATAGCTGTAACTAAAAAAATAATTTCGCAAAAACTTTATAAATGTTTCAACCTGCTCCGGCACACAGAATATATATAAGTGCATAAATGGCTCGTCTACAACTGTTACTATTATAAACTAGTTTTTATTTTGGGTGTTCAACAATTACGTTTTCCTTTTCTTTATAAATTCTGAATTGTTTGTATTCATATCATTGCAATGTTTGTCAAATTCTAGATACTAGAAACTAACTTTTCTTTCTCTCGTTCCTTTAAAGTGACTGTATCTTTTAATGTCATTGTGCGAATATAAATCATAACAAATGGATTTATATCTAAGTCGGTATGAGAACAGTAATAAATTCGATATTGGATTTTGGTACATATACAAATTGCAAAAAAGGTCAAATCTCAGTACTACATATGAATATCAGAAGTATCCAAAAAAAATTTGATGAATATTTGCTTTTTCTAAACCAGCAGGCCGACTTTGATGTGACTGCATTGACAGAAACGAATAGACAGAAAGATGTAAGTATTTTTAATATAAATGGATATCACTTAATTTATAATGATGGGGACTATAATAAATGCGACGGAGTAGTTTTGTATGTAAATAATAAACTAACACATTTTTACAAAATAGTCAAAATTTCTGAAACTAAAGCAATAGAATTGGAAATTAAATTAAGAAATGAAACTGTACACATAACCGTATTGTATAAATCTCCTATAATATGTCCTAAAATCTTTAGTACGAACCTCAATAAATAATAAAAAAGGAAAGGAATCTAAAATTCATATACTGATGGGTGACATTAATATTGATCTTTTATCATATGTCGATCACGTTGAACAATATAAAAATACCCTAGAATCATTGGATTTTGTCTCTTACATTAATCAAATAACAAGACCCATAAGCAAAACTTGCCTAGACCACATTTATGTAAAAAATTTAAATTATGAAAATAATAATATTAAATCATTTATTTTTGACTACGGAATAACTGACCATCTCCCTATAGCACTAATCATTCAATTTAAAGAGACATGAAACAAAAAACAACCTAAAAAATTTCTTAATTATCCAAAGTTAAGAGAACAGCTACGAAATAAAAATTGGCAAAATAAATACACGATTACTGGGGTGAATGAATGTACAGATCAACTCCTTTCTATCTTACAGCAAAGTATCGAAGAATGTAAAAGTATTGTAAAAAGATAAAAAAACCATGTATTACTGCGGGATTACTAAAATCTATAAACAAAAAAAACCAAAATCTATAAAAAACTTAAAATTACCCCTAATGACATACTCTTAAATAAAAAATATCGACTATAAAAATAAATAAAAAATACTCATAAAAAATGCAAAGAAGACTTATTTTAATAACTTAATCAATAAAAACTCCAATTCATCTGCAGCACTATGGAAATGTGTAACTGATATATGTGGCAAATTCAAATCTGAAAGAAAAATAGATAACATTTTAAATGAAAAAGGTCAACTAATTAATGGCGCCAAAGATATAGCCAATGCATTTAATAATTTTTTTAGTGATTTGGGGAAAAATTATGCCCAAAAGATACCCTCCCACCAAAATTATGCTGAGAATGTACAAACTCTAGACACAACTATGTATTTGTACCCCACAGATGAAGCTGAAGTGAAACATACTATAAATTCGTTAAAAAATAAAAAGTCACCAGGACTAGAGTAGGCATTAAATCGGAAAAAGAAATAAAACATGAAATAGCTACTCCACTTACCTATATGATAAATAAATGCTTTAGTTCGGGAATCTTTCCTAAGTCGCTGAAAACAGGGTTAATTAAGCCTATTTTCAAAAATGGTGATATATCTAAAATGGAGAATGATCGGCCAATAACTCGCATTTCAACGATAAGTAAAATTTTTGATCTTAAAATGTAGGCTAATTAAATTCTTCAATAAGCATAACATTATTTCAGAAAATCAGTATGGCTTTAGAGATGGAAAATCCACGGAGGATGCAATATGCTCATTAGTAGAAACGTTATAAATTTCCTTAGATCAAAAAATCCCTGCAGCTTGCATCTCTGTGGACCTCTCTAAGGCTTTTGATACCGCTAATCATAAAAAATTATTAAACAAATTAAAATTCTACGGTGTGCGTGGATTAACTTATAAGCTATTAGAGAGTTATTTGAGTGAGCGAAAACAATATGTAACCATCGACAATTGCATAGGCGAGGCTAGAAATGTTACCTATGGCGTGCCACAAGGCTCTGTACTGGGCCCGCTGCTATTCAATATCTATTTAAATAGCCTACTTTTCCTGGGCATAAGGGGCAAAATTATTAGCTTCGCCGATGATACTGCCATCCTTTTTACCGCTCCTACTTGGGCTCAGTTGAAAACACAAGCTGAAATCGCTTTTAAAAAAATAAAAACCTGGTTTCAATTTAATGAACTAACACTAAATGTAGATAAAACAAAATATATACCCTTCACATCATACCAGATAGGTCTACCAAATCTCGGATATTTGGATATTGACATGAATTATATCAACGATCCCATGTAAACTGATGAGTTGCTGTTACACGGTGTAAGATGCAGACCCCGCAGTCAGCATAAATATTATATATATAAAATTACTTGTTGTAAATAAAGTTAGTCAGTTACTAGATTTCATGTTGTTTGTCGTAGTTCGTAGAACTATCATTTTGTAAAATAAACGTTTTTAAAAAGAGTATTTCGAGTTAGTAATTTGAAAGTGGCGCAGTCAGTAAGATATTCAGAATTAATACGTATCGAACGCGTTATTTTTCGTTTTAACGATTGACTGAGTATCGGAATCTACGGACTCAGTTGTTTTGTGCAAGTGGAAGTTTAGAGTGGCTCCTAGAACGTCAGGAAACCCAGTGTGTCACACACCGAAACGATCCCGAGCACGAAGAAGTCCATCAACGGGAATTGGAACGACAATAGTCCAATTTTGCAGAGATATTCATCTGAGGAAGACATAAATTGCCGAACCGGAGTATATCTCTATAGGAATGCTTGAAATATTTCTTCTATTATTACTGTAAGTACAATAAATTTTTATGTCTGAAGTTGATCAATTATCAAACTTCTTCAAAGTTTAAAATTAGAACCTTCAACTGACTCACTAATTTTAAATCAAAGTTCAATTAATAATAATTTAATCATGGCCGAATTTAGACCAGAATATCTAAAATGTGTGCCAGATTTCGATGGCAATCCAAATGATTTGAACAGATATCTAAGTGTCTGTAAATCATTAATTGATTCATTTTACAGAATAGACACACCAAATTGTTTCCAAAATGTGCATTTATTAAATTGTCTAATATCTAAGTTAACTGGTAATGCTAAATTAGTAGTAAATATACAACATGTATCTACTTGGAACGAGTTAAGAGATGTTTTAACGAGAAATTTCGCAGATCAGAGGAACGAAACTTGTCTAAATAGGAATTTAGTAATGATGAGACAACAATCAAATGAAAAAGCACAGCAATTCTATGATAGAATTTTAAACATTCTCAATCTTTTGTGTAGTTATGTAGACGTTCATGAAATCGAAAATGACTCAAAAATTTTAAAAAGAAACTTATATAATAATGTAGCTTTAACAACATTTTTATCAGGACTTAAAGAACCGTTAGGTACAACTATTAGATGCATGAAACCAAATAATTTAGCCCAAGCTTTACAATATGTTTTAAAAGAAGACAATGTACATTATTTTCAAAATTTTACTCATAAAACAAATATAAAGCAACCGCAATACTCTGGTAAGCCTTTTGTACAACGACAGAATTTTACCAGTAATCCAACTCAATTTAATACTCATACACCTAATAATTTCTTTAGAGCACAGAGATCATTTCCATCTCAACCTATACCTGTTCGCCCTATAACTCCAAGACAACCCCAACGTTTTCTTACGAATTCTCAAGTCTTCAAACCTCAACAGAACCATAAAGCATTCAAAGCAAATCAAAATTTAAATTTACCAAAACCCACACCCATGAGTATTTCCACAAGAAATACAGTAAACAATCACCCAATGAGTTCACATATCAGAAACTCATACCCAGGTCCTTCAAATCAAAATCATTTCCGAAATTCTCGACCACAAAATAATTTTATAGCCGAGGAATTATTTAATGCTGATATTCAGGACGAGGAAACCGAACAATATTATTATTCTGATAACTCATATTCTGAAAACGAACAATATCAATTTGAAGAACAAAACAATAATGATTATTTCGATTCCTCAAATCAAGATTCTACAAATTTTCACGAAACGCCTCATAATTTAGGGGAAACATAGCCCCCGAATCAATTCCATTAAATTTAAGTAATAATAGTGAATTGCCTTATATAATATTCCCCGAGTATAATATCAAACTTTTAATAGATTCTGGATCATCAAAATTCTTCATAGATCCCGAAATTGCATTTGAATATTTTTCAGATAACCTAACTCATGACCCATTTACTGTGAAATCAGTTTTTCAAGAATCTTCCCATAAATATAGCACTCTAATCCCCTCTTCAAAAATTTTCAATTTATCTGATAATTTAAATCTCAAATTCTATGTATTCAAATTCCATAGTGTATTCCAAGAACTTATTGGCCTAGATAACTTGAAATTATTGAAAGCCAACATAAACTTTTCTAGTGGATGGTTAATGACCCCACATAGTAAAATTAAATTAAATTTTCATAAAACTCAGAAAGACATAAACTCTATTACTATCGAACCTAGAACTGAAAAGGTTATCAAAATAAAAACAAGTATAAAGAATGGTGAAATCATCATTCCACACCAAAAATTTCACGGTTGTGAAATACCAGAGTCGCTATCAATTGCAAGAAATGGAGAAGCCATTACTACAATTCTAAATATCACAACAAATCCAGTTAAATTGAGTTTTTCAGAACCACTTCCTGTAGAAAAATTTGATAGCAATGCTTTTAAAAATTTCGAATTGAATAACCTAGAAGACACATCTATACAAACTTTAGATTTAAATAATATTAGAACAGATCACTTGAACGACGAGGAAAAATCCAAAATACTTAAACTTTGTTCCGAATATTCTGACATATTTTATAACGAAAACACACCACTTACTTTTACGAACAAAATTAAACATGAAATACGAACCACCGACGAGATTCCTGTTTACGCTAAAACCTATCGATATCCTATTGTGTACAAAAAAGAAGTAGATAAACAAATTCAGAAATTTCTTGAACATAAAATTATCCGACCAAGCTCAAGTGCCTGGAATGCGCCAATTTGGGTCATACCCAAGAAACAAGACGCTTCTGGGAAAGCCAAATTTCGTGTAGTCATAGACTATAGACGTATTAACGAAAAAACTATTGACGACAAGTACCCACTTCCTAATATAACGGACTTATTAGACAAGTTAGGTATATGCCAATACTTTACAACCTTGGATCTAGCTTCAGGTTTTCACCAGCTAGAGATGGCCGAAAAAGATATAGAGAAAACAGCTTTCAGCACCGAATCCGGACACTGGGAGTTCCTCCGGATGGACAATATACTACGAGGCATACAAAATGAAAAATGCCTTGTATACCTTGACGATATAATCGTTTTTTCCACTTCATTACAGGAGCATATAGAGAGACTAAAATGTGTATTTGATCGACTTAGAGAATCTAATTTCAAGATTCAATTAGATGAATCGGAATTCCTGAGAAAAGAAGTAGCTTATCTCGGACATGTAGTCACCCTTTCTGGAGTGAAATGCAACCCAGATAAAATTAAAGCCATCAAAGATTACCCTATAACCAAAACTACTAAACAAATCAAAGGATTTTTGGGACTGATGGAATATTATAGACGTTTTATAAAAAATTTCGCCCACTTGACGAAACCACTGACAAAATGCCTAAAAAAGGGCGCGACAATCGAACAGAATGACGAATTCTTATCATGCTTCGAATCATGCAAAAATATTCTGACCAATGACCCAATTCTCCAGTATCCCGACTTCACGAAACCTTTCAACTTGACCACAGGCGCCAGTAATGTGGCACTCGGTGCAGTGCTTTCTCAAGGTCCTATCGGAAAAGATCTTCCAATCGCTTACGCATCTCGAACCCTTAACGATTCTGAACGCAATTATGATACCACAGAAAGAGAACTTTTGGCCATTGTATGGGCCACCAAATATTTCCGACCTTATTTATATGGCAAAAAATTTACCATTGTTTGTGACCACAAACCACTTCAATGGCTTTTTTCTCTAAAATACCCAAATTCTAAACTCATGAGATGGCGAATTAAATTAGATGAATTTGATTATAAAATTGTATATAAACGTGGAAGCCTTAATACTAATGCGGATGCATTATCTAGAATAGAAATAAATACTAAAGAAACGAACGAAATTCTTAATGATGAAAATTTTTGGAAAAAATGTTGACGATGTTTTGAGCCGCGATATAAATTTTAGCAATGAACCAATTCCGTCTCAATCACAACGAAGTATCAATACACCTTCGCCATTTACAGTTGAAAATCAACTAAAAATTCCAACAACAGAAGTAACTCAAGACGATAACCCTGACCTAGATACTGTATCCCTGATAGTAAATCCCGACGCTGACCTAGACAATGAAAATTTGTCGACAACAAACTCAAGTGACAACAATCCTGACTCTGCATTACAGCAGATAACACCTGACCGTCAAAATGAACCCAACGACCATAGGATCAACGTAGACGAAAACGAGTCTCTTACGATTCATTCTAATGCTGAAGAAAATCCGGTAATAGGTATCCCTATCGCAAAATGCGCAGTTAACGTCGGACAAAATCAAATTATAATTAGTTCCGTTTTACATTCTCCAGCGAAACCTAAAGTTAGAATATTATTTGAGAAAAAGAAACAAATAACTGTGCAAATATCAAAAAATAATCTAGAACAAGACATTATCAATTTTATTAAAGAATTTATTTCACCAAATATTCAATATCACGTTTATTTCGAAAGCCCCGAATTGTACGAACCATTTTCGACAATATTACAAAAATATTTCAGATCAAATTCAATCCAATTAAAACGTTGTACCACAAAATTAATAGATGTAACAGATCAAGAAGAGATCAAAACTATCATACAAAGCTATCACGAAGGAAAATCAAATCACCGAGGAATAGATGAAACTTATTTAAGATTAAAAGAAAAATATTATTGGCCTAACCTAAAAGAATCCAGTACATATGCAATTAAATATCACCCCAACCGCCTCGAATCCGTTCGAAATTATTCATTTAGATTCATTCACGATCGAACAAACAAAATTTTTAACTATTATTGATAGCTTTTCTAAATACGCTCAAGCATATCACATAAATTCTGCCTCTGGTACAGAAGTGGTAGACAATCTTATCAAATTCTTCTCTCATCACGGCATACCGAAACAAATCATAGTTGACAATGGCACAGAATTCAAAAATTTCGTGTTAACAGAACTACTGAGCCTTCATAAAATTCAAGTCCATTTTATCTCTCCCAATCATCCTCAATCCAACGGACAAATAGAAAGACTCCATTCAACTCTAATAGAACATATACGACTCCTAAATACTAAAGGTTTCTCAAAAACCCCAGTTAAAATGAAAATGTTATACGCTATACTTGCTTACAATCATTCGATACATTCCAGTACAAAAATGAAACCGATAGATATAGTCAACGGACATATTAATAATAATGATGTTTATGACATTGACATAAATAAAATACTCTTAAATGATTACATCAACAATCACAAAGGAAAAACAAAATTATTGTACCCAAAAATTAATACCGACTTAATTAATCGAAAAGAAAAAATTACTTCCAAACTAAATACAAACCGGAAATATTTAAACCTAATCAAAAAGTATATGTAAGAAAATACATACGACAAAAACACGCTAATAAGTACACTTTACCAATCAAATTAACCTAACCTAACCGTCAACCTTGCAAATAAAACAGCTTCAACTGAAAATAGAGATAAGGTACATATGGACAACTTGAAACGTCCCCGGAAAAAACGTGAAAAATAGAAAATTATGTACGATACTTTTACACAACTTTCACACGTAATATTAAGACAATAATTTAAAATGTAGAATTTTGCTTTATTTCAGATTTTCTGGAACTATGGAACTCCAGGATATAATAACAATTAGAAATCTAGTTAACAATCCGGGGTTGCTACCCTTTAAGTTAGGAACCGTAAAAATTGAAATGTACAGTTATGGACTTATACACTATTATGATTTGAACCCAATTATTTTAGAAATAAATAAATTACAAATTCAAGGCACAAAAATTAGGGCCTTTGCTGTTCAAAATATCCAATACGCTAATGATCTCTCAAATTATTGTAAATTGCTTGACTTCACAGAAACCAAGATTAACGATAAGCTAGCAGAAATATTACCCCAACCTTCAAGAACTAAAAGAGGCCTTATAAACGGCATAGGATCAATCTTTAAATCTATCACTGGAAATTTAGATTCTAACGATGGAGAAAGATTTGAAACTCTCATCAAAGAATTACAAAATAACCAAAATAATTTAGCTAGTAGTATAAGAAATGAAAATTCATTATCAGTCTCGCTCATTGATAAATTTAATAGAACCATCGAACAAATAACCAATAACGAACAAATTTTGGAAACAAAAATTAAATTTATCCATAATTTATTCAACAGACAAGCAAATTTCGAATATTATGCACATATTAAGATGGCTATTAGCTTAATCATAGATCTGTATAAATTGATTAATTCGGTTTTAAACGATATTGAAAATTCAATTACATTTGCTAAACTTCAAGTGATGCATCCAAGCATAATTAAAACTTCTGATTTATTTAAACAATTAAATAATTTGGAGAAAATATTTACAAAAAACGAATTGCCCTTAGAAATTGAATTCGATAAAATTTTACTCTATGAAAAATTAATTAAAATTGATTGCTACTCTATAATAATAAAATTACATATATTTTAAATATTCCTATAATATATCCCAAAGTTTTTGATTACTACCATTTATTTTCGGCTCCAATACTAGAAGGGAGTCAGTTTAAGGTGATAATACCTCAGAATAAATTTTTAATTACGAATGGTGTCAACTTCGCTTATTCAAGCAAACCTTGCAAAGAGATTCTCCCTCAGCAGTATGTCTGCCCGAGAATAGATCTGCAGGAAATTCAAGAAGAAAGGCGTTGTGAAATAAACTTACTTGAAATGAAACGCACTTCCACTTGCGAGAAAACCAAATTTCAATTGTCAAAGCCATTTCTGAAACAACTAATCAATTTCCACTGGTTGTACATCATTCCATTCCAGGATACAGCAAATTTCAAATGTCCAAATCAGGAGGAAACCAAGTATCTTACAGCGGGTACTTATCTCTTAGAAATTCCTTTGAGATGCCAAGTAGTAGCTCATCACACAGTCATAAATAACCAACAACTCTATAGTAGTTTCAGCCAGCCGATACTACTATTAAATCTAGACAACAGTACCTTTCGCCCAACCACATCAAACCTGGACTTTCATTTTGAGGAAGCAGAACTAGACGATATTCAACCGCTAAAAAGTAAATTTGTATAAAATCAACCTCAATTAACATTCGGACAAGTCTCAAAAACCCCCAGCATATGGACCTTATTAATTTATTTATTGTTAATTTTTATTTTTGTAATCTGTATATATAAAAAATGGGCATCGAAGTACTGCAAAGCTGCAATGAAACCATCCCAGGTGGACCACTCAACCGTTCAACTTCCTCGCTAGTTGCGTAAGTTGAATTTACGAGGGGAGGAATTATATCAATGATTCCCATGTAAACGATGAGTTGCTGTTTCACGGTGTAAGATGCAGACCCCGCAGTCAGCATAAATATTATATATATAAAATTACTTGTTGTAAATAAAGTTAGTCAGTTACTAGATTTCATGTTGTTTGTCGTAGTTCGTAGAACTATCATTTTGTAAAATAAACGTTTTTATAAAGAGTATTTCGAGTTAGTAATTTGAAAGTCATGACTACTAAAATTCCAGAAGTAGATAGGATTAAATATCTTGGAGTTATTATTGATCGTCATCTCAAATGGGATCTGCAAACAAAAAATATTGCTAACAAACTAAGAGGATTACTGTCAAGGTTTAAATACTTGAGAGACATTTTGGATATACACCACTTGAAAATGTTGTACTTTTCGTTAGTGCAGTCACAGCTGAGCTATGTCATCTCTAGTTGGGGTGGAGTATATGATTGCGACATTGAAAATGTAAATGTACTACAAAGGCGGATATTACGAATTATTTACCAAAAGAGTATCAGGTTTGCAAGTGATGAGCCAAGTTATGGATTTAAGGCAATTATGCTGCCTTAAAATACTGCTCTACCTAAAACGAAATGAACATATATTAGAACGTCTTGAACACACTCATGATACATAAACAGAATACTCGTACATACAACTTACCTGTAGAACTACGAAACATTGAAGGATATAAGAGCTTTAAATGTGAAATAAAAAAATGGATTTTATCAAAAAATAGAGACTTTTCCCTAAATATAATAAACAAGATATAAAAAGAAAAATATGTGGTTGTATGTGTGTGCGAATATATGTGTATGTATGTGCTGAGAATTAATTTATATCTACCTACCCGACTCACTATATCTACTGAACTTGTCAATATTACTAAATTTGTCAATACTATACCGAATTGATCATTATTATTATACTGACACTGTCAATACTAAAAATAATATTTACTTAATTGTATCTTTATAATTTATTTTACTGTATCTATTTATTATATCACACACAAGTTGTTGGTAACCTAGTTACTCTCAGCTTCAGTGATTAATTGTTTACTTCTACAACAAAAATGTTAGTTAAATTTTGTAGTTTGTATACGAGTATTTCTGTTTTGTTGTGAAATAAACATATATTATAAGTTTAGCTGAGTCCATGGGGCGGATATATCCCCTATGTCCTCCCGTAAGTAAGCAACTGTATTGAAGGACAAACTTTTTTTCGTGAAGAAGTTAAGCCACTTCATTCCCAGTTGTGTCTATCAAAAAAAATTTTTTTCTTGACTATTCAACTTTTCATCTGAACTTGGCAATGCAACCGATAAGATGTATTAAAAAATAACTTGCTTTGTCGGCTTTTCGTTTGTGAGTAAAAGTTGTGGAACGCGCGTAAAATCAATATTTCACCAATCTAATGAACGCTGAACGTAAATAAATCCCGGTGTTTTTGTTTAGAATTGGTAATGAGATCAGATTATTAAGTAATAACATTTCAATCGTGATAAACTCGCATCTCCGATAAACTCAAAAGTCAATGTACCGTATTTACCCAAATCAAATCACTTTGTATGAAAATATGTTTAAGTCTGAAATCAGATCCACATAATAATAATAATTGTTTTGTTATTTTGAAAATATCAATTGTAAACAAGGAAAGAGATGCAAAATATATCAGGTTACGAAATTCACACTTGAGATTATTTTATTCAGGAAATACAAATGGAATTTTTTTTAATGAAGGACAATGCACACTATCAAAATATTTAATTTTCCTTGTTTATATAAAAATTAATAATTTCAAAAACAATGTGTTAAACTAATGTTTTTCCAATAATAATTTAAATGTACCATATACAAAATTTGAGGTAGTTTAGTGTATCACAACGTCTATAAAATATTTACGGAATGCACAGATTTCGTTATTTTTACTTTTCTGCCCAACCTATCTAATATAGGAGAAAAGTATTGGTTTATCCCAAAAAATGTTGGAAATTTGAAATTTTTTTTGAGTTATTTTTACGTTTTCCATCAACAACAACCCAAAAAAATGGATTTTAGAAAAAAAATCCTGTGTGTATGTCGTCGTCGTCATCGTCGTAGTTGCCGTTGTCTTGTTAGAACGATGCAGCCTTCGGAGTACAACAAATCACCAATTTTATGATTGAATATTGTTAAGGACATGTCACAGATGAACCCTATTGCTTTTCAGCTCACCAGAGCCAGCACAACAGGTGCTATGGTACTAGAAGTACGACATTTTAGTAATTTTTTGAGAAATTTCAGTTTGTTAGCACGATACAGCCTCCGGAGTATATACAAATGACAAATTTTATGGTTGGATAATATTCAGAGCGTATCAAAGATAAATCCTATTGATATTCAGCTCACTAAAGCCAGTACAACGATTTCTATGGTACTTGAAGTATCAAAATTTTGTCATTGTTGGAGAATTTTCAGTTTGTTAGCAAGATACAGCCTCCAGAGTGTATACAAGTGACCAATTTTATAATTGAATATTGTTCAAGGTGTCTCACAGATTTACCCTATTGATTTTCAGCTGACTAGAGCGAGTACAGCGGGTCCTATAAATCCAGATATACTACATTTTTGGTTATTTTTGGACAAATTTCGGTTTGTTAGCACGATACATCCCCCGAAGTGTATACAAGTGACAATTTTATGATAAAATATTATTCAGGGCCACAGATGTGGAAAAGTTAGTTTTAATCTTTAAAACCGTTTATTTTTGGAAAAAAGCAGTTACCATAAGAAAATACGGGTTCGTTTTCATCACACCCTTGTGATATATTGAAAAAAATCAATTATCATCTTCAAAAAACTATTTTTGGCCTCTCAATATGTGGCTAAATTTATAACTTACCTTTTGTTATACCTTGTACATATAGTCATATGGTTTGGGATCACCAAAGGGCCATAAAAACTATTACTTTGATTAGCGTCACCCGATTTGAGTGAAATTTGAAACATACATATTACCAACTCACTTATCTGTATGCCAAATATTACCGAAATAAAATAATTTTTACTGGGTGTTCGGGTTTCTATGTGACTGAGGGTGGGTTGTAACACGGTAGGTTAAACAACTGGTCATGGGTTTTCTTGTTAGTGGTTAGGTAATTTTCCGTTGTAACACGAATTATCGACCACTATACTCTGTTTGTAAACTATATAGGAGGAAGGACTGATTTGAATTTAAGCTGGCAATTCTGTAGATTCCTGATTGGTCAGATCGCAGCCGATTTTACTCAACATTTTTGACGTATATTCCAATATCAAGAAAAGGATCTAAAATATGCACTTTTTGCTAGCTGAAAAATTTAAGGTTCCTGGAACAACTGTTAGGGACAAATTAAAAGTTAAAAATCTTCCAAACGTTGGTAAAATAATTCCCAAATGCGTATTAGGGACAAATTGAAAACGAATTGGTGAACTGGTTAAAAAAGTGCGCTAAAGCGGGGTTTCCAATAAAACATGGGCTTATATACCCCGTAAAACTGATTTTGGATAAATAAAAAACTCCAGGTGATAGGTGGTTTAATAATTTTATGAGAAGATACCCCGAACTATCGTCAAGAACGCCGAATATCTAGGCAAGGTCGAACGATAACAAATCGTCCAAAAATATAGTCTATATAGAAAGGACAAGGAGTAATAAATCATTCATTTAAGTATATTTCATAGACGTACCAAAATATATTTTAAGAGGGTTTTAAGAGGTACCGTAAGGTACATTTTGTATTGAACGAATGAGTTGCAGCTATGCTAAAGAATATACGATTTAGGTCAGAGGTAACGGGATGTACTAATTTTAGTAAAAAAAAGTGATAGAGGTAGAGATCATTCGGAAGAAAAAGATGTAGTTCATTATAAAAAAATTCTACAACTTCCTCAGGACTAAGATACATAATACCGAAATGTACTTTTAAGTATTCGCCAATTACAGAACCTTTCTGTCTGTACTCTTGTACCAAATGAAACTCCTGAATCTTACGAAACCAAGCTTGACAGAGATGAAATTTACAACCAAAAAGAATTTGATCTCTGCCAAAACATTCATATATAGCGTTATGAATGCTTAGTTCAAAATCTACTACGACTTCTTTAGGTTGAAAATTTAAGCCTACTTCTTTACATTTTTGTCTTAAAATTAAAAACAAATTTGAATATGTTTGACTTGATTTGTCCGGCAGCAAACAAAAAACAAGAGGTACGTAATAGCCGTTTTTAAAACCATGAATGGTAAACATTTGGTAAAAAAAAGTTGAACAGTAATTAAAAGTCCCATCCATCAAAATACAATCCGAATTACATAAAAAATTAAGGTTGGAAAAACAGGAGAACACAATAATTTTAAATACCTGGTCTGCTGTTAATAGAAATTCCTCTTCTCGGTTCGTTCGTAATTGTAATTCACGAACACTATTAAATACTTCTTCCTGATTTTTAGGCAATAGTGTAAGTGCATCAACATCCTTCCCCTAATCCCCTAAATATCGATCAAAACAATAAAGATTTCTTCAAAATATTTAATTCAAGAAATCTTTGAAACCTTTCAGAAATATACATAATTCTATGGGCCTCCGATTTTATCTATTATAAACCCTAATGACTCTAATAGGATTAAACTAAATGGTTGCGGCACAGTTCGAACATTTCAGTAATCCTCAAATTGATACAAGTCAGGTAAAATTTTATTTTGTGGCAGAGTTCGGATATGCTCGTTTATTCATAATATTTTTTATTTGTATTATTCCTATATGTAGTGTTTGGGGAATTTTTCTCAGAAATTTTAAATGGCAAGTGGCCTACTGTAATCGGCTTAATACGATTACACCTATTTACAGATTATTCGATTATTGAGAGGGATTTTCCAAACAACCCAGTTTTCTTAGAAACATTATCGGGAATATTATTTTAAAAGAAAGTAGGTACATTAAATCAGTACTTAGTATTAGTTCTTTGAGTAAAGTTGTATGAAGTTGTATGGTTGTCATAATATTGTAAACAGTTGGAATATATTTAAAACATTTGTTGAATGTTAATTGTGCAAGTACCAAACAATGTCGATAAGCCAAGGACCATCTAAACGACCAAAAACAGGTCCATTATCTTTAAATGAAAAAACTCTGATATTGAATTGTTATATATCATTGAAAAACAAGGATCCAAGTGCAAGTGTTGATGATATTGTGGAATTAACGGCTGCTATGTTGTGTGTTGCTAAATCAACAATTTATAGATTACTAAAAGAAAGCAAGAATGGAACTCTTCAACCCCCTAAAACTCCTTCAGGCCGAAAACCAATTGAGATCGATGAGTCATTAAAACAAAGACTAAGGCGTAAAGTCCATGGATTTTACTTACGAAAGGAAATTCCAACACTTGACAAAATTATGACATCAGTGCAAGAAGATACGGACTATCCAAAATTCTCCAGAATGACATTATGCAAACTTTTGAAAGATGTGGGTTCCAGATATACAAAACATTATAGAAAATCTCTCTTGATAGATAAACCGGAAATAGTTTTTTGGAGAAGAGACTATTTAAGAAGCATTCGACATGCCAGAGAACAAAATTTGAAAATCTTCTACTTAGACGAAACATGGATAAATGCTGGATATACAGTTTCCAAATCTTGGCAAGATGAAAACATTAAAAGCGGAAGGCAGGCATTCGTGGAAGGTTTGTCGTTAGGTTTGCAGCCACCATCTGGAAAAGGAAAAAGACTTATCATTGTCCATGTTGGAAGTTCTGAAGGTTTTGTTGATGGTGGATTATTAACTTTTATTTCAAAACGCACGGGGGACTATCACGAAGATATCAATGGGGATGTCTTCGAGGAATGGTTTGTTCAAATGTTGGATCTGATTCCAAAAGGGGCTGTTATTGTTATGGACAACGCAAGTTACCATTCACGGTTACGAGAAGCATTGCCCACAAGTCGTTGGCGTAAAGCAGAGCTTTTGGAGTGGCTTATTTCGAAAAATAATAAGTTTCCAATAGATCCACTAAGGAAAGAACAGAATTGCAAAAACGAACAAGAATAAATACAAAACCTACATTGTAGAAGAAATGGCTTCTTCTCGTGGTATATCAGCTCTTCGACTTCCCCCTTATCATTGTGAACTTAATCCCATAGAATTAATATGGGCTCAGGTAAAGGGGGAAGTTGGAAAAAAAATACTACTTTTAAAATAAACGATGTTGTGAAATTGTTTGAGAGTGCTGTAAGTCATGTGAGTAAGGAAAATTGGACAAACTGTATCGAGCATGTTATCAAAGTAGAGGCAAATATGTGGAAATTTGACAATATTTGTGATGATTTAATCGACCCTATTATTATTAATGTCAACAACGATTCTTCCTCTTCCGAGTCGGATATAGAATAAAATGTAAGTAATAAATGTATTCCAATAATTATTTCTTTTCATTTTTTATTATATTATAATTTAAAACGTATTTTTTTCCCAAAATACACACCACTGCATTGCGTTATTGCTTATCTGCTAATCCTTTAACAATGAATAAACCCTAAACTTTGCTACAACTGAAACAAATACGGGGTCGATCTACCTGGTTTTTAGATTTACGGAAGAAATGTAATTTAAAGTAAGAGATTTATCAAAAATTTCATGGTGCTCCCTGTAAAGGTTTTGCATACTTAATTAGGGTTTATTGCTCCTCGTACTTTTTGTACATACTATAGACGGTTTTAAAGATTAAAACTAACTTTTCCGCATCTGTGAGATACCCTGAACAATATTCTATCATAAATTTGTCACTTGTATACACTTCGGGGGATGTATCGTGCTAACAAACCGAAATTACTCCAAAAATAACCAAAAATGTAGTATATCTGGATTTATAGGACCCGCTGGATTTGCTCTAGTCAGCTGAAAAGCAATAGGGTACATCTGTGAGACACCTTGAAAAATATTCAATTATAAAATTGATCACTTGTATACACTCCGGAGGCTGTATCGTGCTAACAACCCGAAATTTCTCCAAAAAGGACCAAAAATGTGGCACTTCAGGTACCATAGCACCTGGTGAGCTGAAAATCAATAAGGTTCATCTATAAGACGCCCTGAACAATATTCAATCATAAAATTTGTCACTTGTATACACTCTGGAAGCTGTATCATGCTAACAAATTGAAAATTCTCCAAATTTGACAAAAATTTTGTACTTTAAGCACTCATTGTACTGGCTTTAGTGAGCTGAATATCAATAGGGTTCATCTTTGAGATGCCCTGAATAATATCCAATCATAAAATTGGTCACTTGTATATACTCCGGAGGCTGTATCGTGCTAACAAACTGAAATTTCTCAAAAAATGACTAAAATGTCGTACTTAAAGTACCATAGCACCCGTTGTACTGGCTCTGGTGGGCTGAAAATCAATAGAGTTCAACTATGAGATACCATGAACAATATTCAATCATAAAATTGCTGACTCCAGAGGCCGTATCGTGCTAATAAGAAATGATACGAAAGGTGACCGACGCCGACGACATACACACAGGATTTTTTTCCTAAAAACCGTTTTGTTCTTGGTGGAAAACGTAAAAATATCAAAATTTAAACTTTTCTTGGGGTAAACCAATACTTTTCTCGCATATTAGATATGTTGGGCGGACAAGTAATAGTAAAATGGTTTGACGAAACCAAACAGTTATTAGAAGAAAACTTTGATATACGGAAATATCCTGCCAGAGTATGGAATACGGTTGAAAACGCATTCTTTTTGGACCCGGAGGTGTCTATGGTTATTGCAGAAAAAAGCAAGAGCGTTTACACAACTTGTATGAATAGTAATAAGGATAGCTTAACAACATTCCAAAGCCTTATATAGAAAAAGCACCAAAAGGATGGAGCCTTGGTATTTCTGACTTTGGATGACAGCAAAAACGGTTTTTGAATACTATGACTATTTAATAGAATCTAATTTTGAATTTCCTGTAATAGTTTTTTTAGATGGACCTTCCTCACATTTAAGTTTACAACTAAGTCAGTTTTGTCAAGAAAATAAAATTATCATTGTATGCCTTCCACTTAATACAATCACTTGATGTCGCAATAATTGGTCCAATAAAAAATATGTTTGAGAACATTCTGCATACGAAAATGGTCCAGAGATCAAAAAACAAGATGTTGCTATTGTTTTAAGCGATATTCTACGTTACACGGCAGGCTGAATATATTAAAACAGAGTTCAAAATATATGGTATTTTTTCCACCGATAGTTCTGCTGTTAATTACGATAGATGTCTTCAAAACATGACTAGAGAGGATGAATCAAACGAGGCTTCAGATAATAAAAAGTCTGCTTCTTCTTCAAATAAGAAAAACCATCTTGATTACCTGGAAGAGAAACGCTTCCTTGCTTGAAGATTTTAAGAATTGTATGCAAAGTAATGTATATCCACAGGGCCTGAAAGCAGCATATTATATGTTTGATGTTTGACTCAGATTTCAAAATTAACCGACATTTTTCTTTGAAAAAAGTATTGTATGATTTTATAGAATTTCTGAATGTATGGATACAGGTTATCGAAAATTCAATGAAATGCTAGAAGATAACGAGGAAATAACTTAAAATTCCACAGAAATGCATGTAGAGTAACCAAAAATTATAGACAACAAATTTAATTGTTACAGAAGTGGATGAAGACAATCCAAAAATTCTAGACAACTCATATAGTCAGGAAACAACTTAAATTTCCTCAGAAACACAGGAAGATCTTTCAAAAATTATAAGCTAAGTCTACTAATAAAATTAACATCACTAGCTGTATCATGTTTCGAAACAAACATGAAACAGAGACCGAAACTGTAATAATGACTGAGAAAAATGAAAAGCAGATCAATACTTTACAACAAGAAGCATGCAAAGTTAGAGAATTGCCGACATTAAATGTAGTTCAGAATGATAAAAAAAATAGATAATGAAGAACAAGACTCGAAGAAAATCAACAAAGGGTGATTAGAGACTAAGACAAATCCAGAAAAAGAAAGCAGTGATACTAATAATAAGATTAACATAAATATTGAAGATGACCAAAAAGTGATCAAAAGTGTCAAAGATATTTCTAATATAAAAAAATAGTAGATGATGAAGAAAAGGGCGCAAAGAAAATGAACAGGGAGTCCTTAGCGATTAAAACAAATCTAGAAAACAAAAACAGTGATATTGATAATAAGCTTAGCATGACTATTGAAGGTGACCAAAAAGTTATTAAAAGTACCAAAGTTATTTTAAGAGAAATGCTAGTTTTTCCCATCAAAAATACAAATAATATTAAAGAAAATTAAAAAGACAAAGTCCCATTGTTCTTCAGACAAATGGATGCAAATGGTCGAAGAAAGGGAACGAGTAAAAGAAATATTGGAACAGGTAAAGGCACAGAAAAAGAAGATAGAGAAAAAATGAAAATATACGAGAAAGTGTTGGTAAAGATAAACAAGAAAAAGATATAAAAAAATATAAGTAACCAAGAAAAAAATAGGGGAAACACAAGACAATAATTCTCAAAAAAAACTACTATCCTGGTAAAGTTACTAAAACGTTAAAGCCAAAAAATGAATTTGTGGTTCCCACAATGTAGAAAAGTGGTCCAATCGATTGGAAATGGCCCGAAGTAACCGATGAGATTACTTACAGACGAGAGGATGTTATTTGTTTGATGAAGGAACCTCAGAAAAAATCTCAGAGGAGCATACCTCGTACCAGAAATGGATGATTTTAAAGGCTTTTCATTTTAAACTTTTATAGGTAGGTACTATTGGTATGCTGTGTTTTTATTTAAAAATACCAGCCTATCCGTTTTTAATAAATATATCTCATTCATACGACTTTTATTATATAATCATAAGTTCCTTGAGAATCGAATTTCTACCGTAACAGTACTACTAAGATGGTGAGAACTGGATAGTTCACCCTATAAGTGATTTTAAATCCAAAGGATTGTGTTGAGGTAACACTTTCTATAAATGTTGTGTTAATTGTAGGGTATTTTTGTTTTTATCTATTGTTGTTAGCTTTGACTATAAAATTGTATTCTTTTTCTCTATCTCATTCCTCTTCCTAAATTAATACAGTAACCTACTTCATATGTCCGAACTAGTTAAGGTTTGTTTTGTATATCTCCCAGAACATAGTTTCCAATTTTAAATAATCGTTTACAATGTATTCTCTCAATCTATCTATTTTCCACAGTTTTTCATAAAAATTTCATTCTGTATACTTTTTGTCTCATTGTTTAAACATTATTCACTTTGTACTATCATATGGGAACGATGTTGAAATCTACAAAAGTGAATTTGTAAATTAAATACAGCTTTACACATTTTGTATAAAAATTTTGGTCTAATGAATTTGCGTTATAATTTTTCTATTGATTTTTATTTTTAATTTACATTTTTTTTATCTGCAGGACTTGATGTTATGGACGAATTGGGAGACTCGGGACCTTTGCAACCGAAACATCTTCGGGAAGCTGTTAGGAGAATGAGACGATACGGTGGTATTCCAAGTGGTAGAGATTATAGGACCCATTATAGAATATAGAACTTTAAATTGTAGCAATGAAATTCTATTTAAATATTATTATTGTATAATAAACCTTATTTTTTGTGTACTTTTCTAAATAAATATATATTGTTACGAAACAGCACACTGGTATAGTCCCTAAAACCGACTCTGTCTAAGCCAGGTATAAAAGTTAAGATTATGACGGATGCGCAGTTATAAAAAACTGTTTACGAGTTTAAGACTATCTTATGTAAACATTGTTTTTGTGACCAGAGTTATCTAAAAAAGGCCAGAAAAATTATTTGTGACTGTGTAAGCCACAGCCCAGAATTTACTAGTAAAAACGGCTTTAATATATAAGGGACTGATCAGGAAGAGTTAGGGCAGTTGATAATTTGACATCGTGAGATAAACAAATAAATAAGTGAATTAGTGAACTGCTTATATAAATTAGTTTAAGTGAATATACTGTATATATAAATTAAGTATTAGTGATTAGTTTAGTGTTTAAATAAATTAGTAAGTAGCCATACCGGGTGTTTAAAGTTTATCACACCCGTTTATTGTTTAAATAAATAATAAAAACATTACATTGGTGTCAGGTGTGGGGTAATATAAATAAATTGCTACGTAAAAATGGCCAAGAGATTAAGGGATCTGAAAGTCACGGAATTAAGAGCAGAATTGGAAGATCGTGAGTTGGAAACGTCCGGTAAGAAAAGTGAATTAGTAGAAAGACTTAAAGTAGCACTGGAAAATGACGACTTTGTTGACAGTTTTATTTAATGACGAGGCTTCCACCTTAATCTCGTCAATTTCTGCTAACATGGACGAGAAGATTTCTGCTATGAAGATCGACATTTCTGCTAACATGGACGAGAAGATTTCTGCTATGAAGATCGACATTTCTGCTAACATGGACGAGAAGATTTCTGCCATGGAAGAGAACATGGACGAGAAGATTTCTGCTATGAAGAACGACATTTCTGCTAATATTTCGGCTAACATGGACGAGAAGATTTCCTGTAACCCAAGAACTCCAGTCACAGGGGAAATCAGACAGGGGTGAACATCCAGCTGATGTGAATCACCGAATAACCAACTCTTTGCCTAGACGGTCATGCCCTGTAGACTATTCACAATGCAACCAGTCGAAATCTAAGGAAGTCGCAGTTTCAAAAATTACACCCACCAGGATCAGAGAAGATCAGAAGAATGATCCACACCTGAAGACGATTCGGCAATGGAAGGATGAAAATCGGCGACCTACCTGGCAAGAAGTGTCAAAATTTTCACCAAAACTCAAGGCGTATTGGGCTCAGTGGGACTCCCTTGTCCTGGAAGAAGGACTGTTGAAAAGAGTCCTTGAAAACAATGATGGTTCTGAGATGAGGAGACAGCTAGTTATCCCGAGAACAAGAGTAGCCGAGGTACTGAAGAAGTTACACGACAGTCCATCGGGAGGTCATCTGGGAGTGAAGAAAACCCTTCAGCGAGTCCGTGAAAGGTTTTATTGGATGAACAGCTCCGACGATGTGAAGGACTGGTGTAAGAAATGTACGACTTGTGCTACGAGTAATGGACCACATCGCAAGAGAAAGGCACCCACGAAACAGTGCAATGTCGGAAGCACTTTCGAAAGGATTGCTTTAGATATCGCTGGACCATTTCCGACGACAGAAAATGGTAGCAAGTACATACTGGTTGTAATGGATTATTTCACAAAGTGGGTGGAAATTTACGCCATCCCGAACCAAGAGGCCACAACTGTCGCGGATGTATTGGTGAAGGAATTTAACAGCCGATATGGAGTACCCTTGGAAGTCCACAGTGACCAGGAAAGAAATTTTGAAAGCCATCTATTCCAGGAGATTTGCGAGAAGCTGGGAATGGAGAAGACCAGAACAACAGCATTACATCCACAGTCAGATGGAATGGTCGAGAGAATGAACAGGACTATTGGAAAATACCTGTCCAAAGTAGTATCCAGCCATCAGAGAGATTGGGACCAGTATCTTTCCCTATTCGCATTGGCTTATCGATCTGCTGTTAATGAGTCCACGGGTGAAACACGGGCGAAAATCCTGTTTGGACGTGAAATGAGGCTTCCTTGTAACCTGGAATTTGGCTGCCGGCCTGGAGAAGATCTAGCGGGCAAAGACTACGCAATCCAATTGAGAAGAAGGCTGGATGGTATTCATGAATTAGTTCGAACAAATCTTCAAGTTGCCAGCGACAGAATGAAAAGTCGGTACGACACGCAGGCCACAGAAGGCGGTTTTAAAGAAGGGGACAAAGTATGGTTACACAACCCGACGAGGAAAAAAGGATTTTCTCCAAAATTACAAAAATCCTGGGAAGGTCCATACTTAATCAAGAAAAGGATCAATGATGTTATATATCGCATAAGCAAGATCCCCAACGGAAAACCAAAAGTAGTTCACCAAAACCGACTAGCGCCATTCGAAGGCGACCATGACCTGGAGGAAGGAGTAAACCTTATTCGAGACGTGTCTGACCCCACCTTCGATGAATTTATGGGCGCGTATGGAGGTACCGGGAAAGCTAGATATGGAGTCACTTCGGAACAACAACAAGATTTGTTCACTCTCCCGGAAGATTATTCACTGGCATACAACATCCCCGCCCGTATCAAGAACCCACGAGGGTTGGCAACCGTCTTTCGAAAGATGTTCGGGCAATTAGAAAAACTTGAAGACCAGATTCCAGCCCCTGGCAAGACACTGAAACTGAAACATAATTCGCGGTACGTTTTCTACGTGGTAACTAAAAATGAATTCCAAGATCGATCTACCTACCGCGATGTGTGGGAAGCACTTCGAAACCTCCGAGACCATGTGTTGGAATCCAACGTGAAGAAACTGGCTATGCCTAAGATAGCGAGAAACCAGTTGGATTGGCGAATCATCAGGAACATGGTAGAGATTATCTTTCAAGATACCGGTGTCCAGATATTAATTTGCAGCTACAACCCCCGTTATCAGTATCCGATGAAGACGGTGCCCTGCTATTTCCATAAGATCGGAAAGTGTAGAAATGGGGCCAGTTGCCGATTGAAACATTCAGTCTCGGCTACACAAAAGTTCCAGGAGGAACTTCCATTTAAGGAGGGGGTAATGTTACGAAACAGCACACTGGTATAGTTCCTAAAACCGACTCTGCCTAAGCCAGGTATAAAAGTTAAGATTATGGCGGATGCGCAGTTATAAAAAACTGTTTACGAGTTTAAGACTATCTTATGTAAACATTGTTTTTGTGACCAGAGTTATCTAGAAAAGGCCAGAAAAATTATTTGTGACTGTGTAAGCCGCAGCCCAGAATTTACTAGTAAAAACGGCTTTAATATACAAGGGACTGATGAGGAAGAGTTAGGGCAGTTGATAATTGGACATCGTGGGATAAACAAATAAATAAGTGAATATACTGTATATATAAATTAAGTATTAGTGATTAGTTTAGTGTTTAAATAAATTAGTAAGTAACCATACCGTGTGTTTAAAGTTTATCCCACCCGTTTATTGTTTAAATAAATAACAAAAACATTACAATATAAATAAACAATTTTTCACTAAAAAATATGTTATGTACAAGGTATGTCTACATTTAAGAAGATATATTGAGGCAGACTTTAGGAACATTCACAAAAACATATCGATTTTCAAAGTACACACAAATACAACACATTGATGGCTTATTTGCAATAGGACAAAAAAACATAACATTATAATTTTTGGTCTAAGGATAGGATAAACGACATTTTGCTACGTGATTATTAATTATTTTTTTAATATCAGGGTGTGACGTCATATTTGTCACGCATGTTTTGTGGGTTACATCAAATTAAAAGGGTGATAGCAAAAAACATAAGATCGTTTTTTTATTAATAAATTTAATAGCAAACGTCTATTTAGAGAATAAAAAAACAAATTAAAATACAAAACAATTACAAGAGCAAAAAATTATTCTGAATAATATGAAAGAGAATCATAAAATAAATGAACGTCAGTTGTGAGATGATCTTTTAATTGTTGCAAATGTAACCATTTTGAATGTTGTATCTTTAGCCTCTTTTGTAATAATCTTTGTTATGAAACTACTTTAACATTAGTTCGTTTTGGTCTCCGCGGTAATTCTTTATAGCTATCATTAAAATCAATTTTATAAAATATCTTGCCCTCTGGCGTATATTTTAGGGCTCTAAGATCTGTAACCGTTGGCTCATTTTTTTATTTCTTCCTGGTCTAATAGCGTTATAAATAAATGTAGATTTATCATCAAAGTTAAGAAACTGATCATGTGTCAGGTAACAGACGTCAAAAGGTCTAGGTTTTGTTCGAGCTTCATTAATGACAGAAATATAACTGGGAAGCTGTATTATTCTATGTTTTAACTTTTTTTCAAACAAAGCATGAGTAGAGTCACTCCATTTGAGTGTGACCTTTCTCCAAATATTTTTGTTCAATTATAACATTATGCTCAATCGAATAATGCATTTGACAGAACAACATTACGGTTCTGATCATCATCAGAAAATAAAATTATAGGTTTTTTATCGGCCAAACAATTTTCTTTTAAATGTTTTATTATGCATGTGGCAAACACTGATGCACTTAAGTTACCCTCAGTTTCATTCCAAAGATAATTAACGCAATTATGGGACTCTAGATTATAATCGGTAATATTATGGACCTGAAGTTTTGTTTTGTAATAAAATGCACCCACGTTTAGAAAAGGACATAATTTTACTGTTTTTTTTTTGCAAAATGTACATTGTATACATCATCAGATATTTTCTTAATCTTATGTTTGTAACACAAATCGCATTCGTCTTTTCTCGGAAGAAAAATCGAAAGTTCCTCAAATATACTGCAAAAGGGAAAAAGTGAGTAAGGTTTATAGATTTGACTTTTTGATTGGAAAACCTGCTCTAAGTAGACTTTAGAACTGTTTTTTCTACAGTAGTGTGATGGTTGCTTGGGCAATTAATTGAACATTTTTTTAGGCGACTCTTCCTTTTGTCGTTTTCATTTGATTGACCTTTTTTCTAGTATCCCCGAGCTACTTTTTTTACCCACGAATGTATTGTGACGTGCTTTCTTTCCTTAAAAGAATCACGGACGTCACTATGACGCTTCGGTACTTCCTAGATTTCCTCGGGCGCCAGATTTTTTTTGGGGTGGTTTACTCCACCGAACTCTCGAAAATACGGCGTCGAGAGTTACCAAGGTAGCCACAGATGGAGTTTCAGTAATTCCAGGGGTCTGTTGTTATTGACCTTTCCGGATACGTAGTGTGAAAACAGGCTTTAATTGCTTACCACTATCAAACAAATGAAACTACTCGCTACTGGAGAAATTATAAATTTTAATTCCACAAATAAAATTGAATTTTACATAAATGAGAAATTTAACCAATTTTAGTGTTTTACAAAAATATCAAAATCTACTAGTAAAGATCTACGTTATTATTAAAACCAAAAACGGACTGACACCAAGCAATAAATATTCTAGCTATTTTACAACTGAGGCGGAAAATAACGTGCAGAATTCTACTAGTACGTAGCAGGTGAAAACAGTACAAAGTTTCTAGTGATAATATGTCAAAATGCACAGAGAAAGCGTTATGGTTGCACTAACAGAGCGTACTAAATCGGTTCCTAGTATTTGTGTACCTTTTTTAAATAAAGCGGAAGAAAATAATCAATTAACTAGTCTCGGCTGCCGGTTTAATCTCAATAGCCACCGGAATTTCTTAGCGATTTCACTAGATTCAACTAAACTAGGTTTTACTGATCCACACAACGGCCTATCGTATGAAATCAAATATTCCATATAAAGAAAACTACCAGCAGAATGCGAAAACCTCTCCTGGGTATCCCTGCTCGGCAGCGAATACTTTTGAGATTATTTCGTATCCCTTAAATCAAAACTGCCTTAGAGGCCTCTCGAATTGATCCCTGCTCAGCAGCGAATCCAGACGAGATTTTTCTAAGCAAGAGCAAACGAACTAAATTTTCTTAACAGTACAACGGCCTGTTGGGCGGGATTAAATATTCAGATAAAACAGACTTTATATGTTGTATCTAAGGTTTTACTAACAAACAACAGCCTATTGTACGAAATCAAATTCTCAGATAAAATAGATTACAGTAGAATCCGAAAACCTCTCTTTCGTATTCCTGCTCAGCAGCGAATACTCTCGAGATTATTTCGTAACTCTTAAATCAAATCTGCCTTAGAGGCCTCTCGAATTGATCCCTGCTCAGCAGCGAATCCAGACGAGATTTTTCTAAGCAAATGCAAAAGAACTAAATTAGCTAACAGTACAACGGCCTATTGGACGGGATTAAATATTCAGATAAAATAGACTCTATATGTTCTAACTGGGGTTTTACTAACAAAACAACAGCCTATTGTACGAAATCAAATTTTCAGATAAAATAGAATAACAGTAGAATCCGAAAACCTCTCCTTCGTATCTCTGCTCAGCAGCGAATACTCTCGAGATTATTTCGTATCTCTTAAATCAAATCTGCCTTAGAGGCCTCTCGAATTGATCCCTGCTCAGCAGCGAATCCAGACGAGATTTTTCTAAGCAAATGAAAAAGAACTAAATTAGCTAACAGTACAACGGCCTATTGGACGGGATTAAATATTCAGATAAAATAGACTTTATATGTTCTAACTTCGGAATTGTACACAAATACTATGAATTCAAACGTTAAAAATAAAAGCGGCTGTTGGATGATAATAGTTATTCACAGAACAATTTTATATCCACTTACCTGATTCACAAAAACCAGTCACAGTATTCGATGTAAACAAAATGAAATTTGCAAGCAGGAAAAGAAAGAAAAAACCTCCTTTACCTGTATGCTACGTCCTTTTATTAAATTCTCCTACCCCACTTACGAAGTCTCCTCCTTAAAATTTTGAAAATGCGCGCACATTAGCAGACTGGTTTAAGTGAACTCGACAAGAGGATATACCGGATGTCTCAGAAGCAGTACATTTATATAAAAATAAATACTCATAGTTAAATTTCGAAAGAGAGGCGATTTAATTATTAAATAAAATGAAATGTATACTGCATGGTTGCTGGAAATGAAAACATTAAAAAGTAACATCGTTACAGTATCATTTTTTCCGTGAGGCCCAAAATGCCCAAAAACATTCTTTTGCATACTTTCAACTTCTCATTATTTAGTTTCAATTGGTAAATGTATGTACCATATCTTCTACACGGGCCAACAGTGTAACAGCGTTTTTTTGGATAATAATCTATTAAAGAACAGACATACATTTTTTTCTTCGTCCCACGACAAACTCCAAAATTTTGAAAACATTTTTTCTGCGTCTTCTTTAGATACCATGCTACAATATCTTTTATTCCTTAAACAGTGTTTCGAATCACAAAGTACTGACTTTCTAGAAGGGCGTTGCATATTATGGCTTACTTGTCCATCTTTTATTCTGGTATAACCCAAATAGTTTTCACCTTCCATTCTTTTAATTTTATTTCTCTCCCTTTTCCAATTTTCTGGACAAGCTCTTTTTGACCTATTTAAATTGATTGTGTCTTGTGTGTCGTTTTCTTTTGGCTCTTTCTGACTTGACTCACTTGCAACTTGTGAGGGGCCATCAAAGATTTCTTTATCAGCCGAATTATCTTCACTATTTTCATCAGAAGAGGAAATGTTATATTCTGGATCGTCAATAACAGTGAGTACTGGTGAGTCCAATTGATCAGTGGGCGTATACTCTCTAGATAGATGTTCTTTATCACTATCTAATAAATATTCTAGCTCTGTAGCGTTAAACGGGATTGTGTCAACAATATTTCTCTCTTCGAGATATTGATCAACTGATGTACTAGTGCCTGCTTTTGGACTGGTAACTTGTAAACTATAACTTTCGCTGAAAACTTTATTCACACTGGAAAAACCTGGTTCAGGATCAGGATCCGTACAATTAACATCCAAAGACACGCATTGTGCGTTGTCAATCAGCTCGAGATGTTCGTTTTCGAAAACGAGGCCTCCATCCTCTATTCTTTTTTCTATGTCAAATTCATTAGAGATTGGGCTAATAAAAGAAGTTTTTGCATCTTCCTCTCGTTTTTTTTCTATTGCAAGTTTAACAAGATTGCGGCACCTATTTGACATTTTCCTGGAACCAAAAAACCCCATGAATTACGCGATACTTTTATACCTATTTAAGTTTAATAAAAACCATCAAAAAAATAAAATTTTCGATTTTTCAAGGTTCATTATAAGAAAATAACACATGTAAAGCTATCGTTAAAAAAACGTATATATAGTAATATAATAATACTTAAAAACAATGTCTAAAAACTCTTCCATACTTATAATTCGTTCATGTAAATAAGACGTATCACACAAAATAATACAATAAAGTTTTAATGCAATAGGACGCAACAGCAAAATAGTGTAAAAACATACTTATAGATAGTTATATGAAAAAACCGATGTTTATTTCTCAATCCTATACAGCTATAAACTAATACTAAACACTTTTTAAATACAAACTTACCGAAATAACACAATAAAATTCAATTTAAGCACAGAGCAATATACAACGTGTGTAGCCGCCATAACAAAATAGTGGTTTACGCGCTATTGCATCGAAAAATAATAATAGATAAATTTTACTGGGCGATAGAACATTTTTCTCCAGAACAAAGTAGTTGCAAAATAACCATATTTAGATGGAAAAGTACAACTGGTTTTCCATTTCGACAATTAGTAATAGAAAATTTGTAATGAAGTACTATTCGAGAAGTCTTAAAAAATATATTACGCTAAAAAAAAGGTATGTCAAGGGTTTTGCAAAGAAGGTGAATAATGATAATGTGAACTAGGAAAATCCAACTTGATAACACAGTTACTATCAAACAGACTCCTTAGACAAAAAATAAATTTAAAAAAAAAACAGTTTAACCGTATCAGATCCGACGTACCGTTAAGGAGAATACCGGGACCATCATTCAATCCACACTTCTGACCTCTGGACTAGACATACTTGAGTGATATAGTTTATGGTGCAAGTGTAATAATGTGATAGATACTTAAGATATTCGAAAAATATATGGTTCATTTTTTTTCACAATTTTGTTTTATATTATTCAATTCTGTACGTTGAAATGTATTAGTTTCCACACAAAGCACCTGTTTAAAAAAATTCTGTTAGTTTTCTTTGGAATGTAGTGTACAGTCTAACAAGGAGCAAATAATAAATAACCTGAAGTACTTCATATTTATATTTGTCTTATTTTCCTGTCTTCAATTTTTGTAAAGAAATATTTTTTCCGATTCAGATTTCAAATCTAGTTTTGAAATGTTTTGGACTTATTATTGACCACTACATAAAAAAAATTCAACCGCAGACTATATTCATTATTATCGTGAATATTGCAAGTGGATTTATGTGAATACGATAAAGTGACCTTTTTATCATTGACTGTTTACAAAACGATCTTTATAACGTTTGGCGTAGAGGAAATAGTCATTTTATTATTAGAGGCTGTAGTATCAAATTATCATTAATATAATAAACATTTTCTATAATTTTATGGTTTTATTAGCTTATCACTTTCAACTCTGGTCCTTTGAACGACTTATTTTAGAGTGGGATACAGAGGCCAACGACTTCCTTATCAATGAACAGAGCACATCTTTTATCATTGAAGCAGTAATTGTCAGTGATTGTTTAAGTTTACATGGGTTTCTCTGAAAGGATTTTATCGGAGAGTTAACAGTTTCAAACATGCTTGGCAAAGTTATTGTGGCTTTTTTAGTATATATTGTATGTAAGTATTGTTTATTATTATTATTTTTGATTTTGTAAAAAAGCTCCCCTCATAGAAATATTTTTTTACTTAAAACAACTGCACTTTTGAGTGAATAAAGTGACAAAGTCTAGTATAGCCAAGTGAGAATAATTTAAAAACAAAACAATATTATTCAGACGATGGAAGAATTTCCTACCTAATGAAAAGGAAGAACTATTGGATTCATAAAACAACCTGAAAATGGTGAAAAGTATGTTCTTTAAGGCAAAATAACATGTTTTTTTTTACGATTTTCAACTCATCGAAAAAGTTATAATTTGCAAAATTAATAGGCATTTAAAAATCCGCAACATTTAATTTATTCAAGTATCAAATCAATTTCCACAAAAAATGTATCTTGACGAATAAAACAAAGGAGTTCCATGATATTTTCTGAATTGATGTGTGTTGAGGTTATTGACTTCTTAATCAAGAGTATGCAATTTTATGATTAGTTTTTAATTTACAGACAACTTGATCCGAAAGAAGAGTTATTTTAAAATGACATAACTTTCATTTTTTCAGAAATTCTGTTATTTTTTTATATATTTTAATATGATCAATGATAATATTTTTAATATAATTTTATAAATTTTGCTCATATTTAAATATTAATTTTGGAAAGTTTACAGTTTATCGTTTATATACATGTTTATACAATACAGGGTAATCGAAAAACATTTATAAAAATTGTACATAGTGAATTTAGGTATTTTACACATTGTCTTTATTTTGAAGTAAATGATCATTTTTTTACGAACTTTGAGACACTTTGATTTGGAAACTAATACAAACTGAAAAAGCCATGAATTATTTCCAGGCGATCAATTTCGCAGAATGGAATTTTGTGAAAAAGTTAAGGAAGAAATATAATTGTTTGCAAACTTTTCAAAAAATATTTTGTTCACTGGTGAATCGGCATTTCTCATACACGGTGCATATAATTAATCCGTTATACGATATTGGTCTAGGACAAATCTACAAAAGCACTATAAAATAGAGTAGAACTCATTATCCCCAAAAGTTAAATGTTTGGGCTGGAGTATTAGGTGAACCATTTCGGCAATTTAATCGGACCAAAATATTTGAATATCCTGTAAAATCAAATTACTCCTGCCCTCTTACAATTATAGTTCGGGAGGTAGCGCTATACAGGGGGTATCCCAAATAAGAGTGACTGATTTTAAACATAAATGCCCAGCTTATTAATTGCTCCAAAGAGATGGGGTTTTCACTAGTTCACTAGTTTATCAAAGAGATTTTTTTAGGCTTGGCTGGCATTTCATCTCATCCACACAGGGTGTTTTACTAATGTTGGTCAAATTCAAAGGGAAATATGTATATGTGTTATTTTAAATGGAACACCATATAATTTTTGATCTCATTCGAAAGAGCAATCATTCTCCTTTCCAAAAATGTATAGTATTCATCTTGTGTTTCATTAACAACAAAGATATTCGAGGTTTCATGTAGTAGTACATTTTTAATTAGTCGTTTTATATGAACGTATTTTGATGCCTAAAATCAACTCATGCTGTGACCGTTTGACGCATAACAAAATCATTTAAGTCGGTTTCATGTAGTATGCATTTTTAATTACATAAATAATTGCCAACAAATCTGACAAATAGTTTATTTAGTAAGAAAACATAATAACATTTTTTTTTATTGATGCCGCATATAACCTTTTTAAAGAACGCGTCAGCGTGTTTAAATCGAACTTTCAAACACGCGCGTTTTTTAAAGTCCCCATGGTAACAACAACAACTTGAGAAACGTAAGTATCATTAGGTGCGTTCTTTTTGACTAAGATCTCAGATCACTTCAGTTAAGGTGATCTGAGATAAAGTGATGTGAGTAAGCACCAAAAAGAACGACATCTCAATTGAAGCGCGCGATCTGTCTATAGATTTAAACTATACGACAGATTCGTATCAGCATCTAATAATGTATCCATAATTTGTAACAGAAGAAAAATAGATTATGTGTGTTTATTATTTATATGTCAATGGTTAAAACCTTAGATAACCTTGGTTAAAACTACATATAAACCAAGCAAATCAAATATTTCTTCATCCCCTCCACTTTATTTCCGACTCAATTCCAACTGATACCCCCTTAGAACACATTCAGCATCGGTGAAGGGGGAGGAAAAATCTCAGCTCACTTAAAGTGAGTAAAACAAAAAGAACGCTCACATTACTGATGTGAGCTGAGATTAACTGAGATCTCAGTCAAAAAGAACGCACCTAATGACAACTTTTTTTATTAGTTTTTAAATTGTATATTATCATTGGGAACCAATGTCTTATTTGGTTTTTTCTGCAAAATGTATTTATATATTCATATATACATTGTTTCCCTTTAAATATAAATAAAGAAACTTTTTGATTATTGATCTGACGTCAACTAAAAATAAATACTATTTGACGTTCACGAAACTTGGCTGGGCATCGAGGATGGACTTCCATATTTTTGTAGTAATAATATAATAATAATATTTTATGATTCCAAAGTGCACCAATAAAAAAAAATAGCGTAAAGTATTCGTGGATAACTGGTCTTTCAAACACTTGCTACAATTCGAGCACTCGGCTGCGCCGCCGTGCTCGAAAAATCGCGCGTGTTTTTTTTTTTTTTTTTTTTTTTTTTTTTTTATTTGGTACTGTTACGAACTCGCACACCGAAGCAGATACTAAGTACGGCCCTGTAACCTTATGTTAACGGAGTTAAGAAAAAGACGAAAGCGCCGAATTCTGAGAAGGTCTATTGGGATCTATTGTGATCGTCCTTTTTAAACATGTTCTCGAAAGGCATTTTAAGAAATATCGCGAAAGGCATGTCCCATCCCGAATGTTCTAGTAAAGAAAGTTTTTGATATAAATACAGGACCGATCAGCGGATGAGGGGAGTTTATAATTTGCCATAGTGAGTTAAACAGTAATTAAGTGAATATAAAAGTGTTATAAATTAATAAGTTAGTGTGCATATAAATTAAATTTAAGTGACTAGTTAAGTACATATAAATTAGTGTTAGTGAGTTAGTGTTTAAATAAATTAGTAAGTAGCCATACCGAGTGTTTAAAATTTATCCCACCCGTTTATTGTTTAAATAAATAACAAAAACATTACATTGGTGTCAGGTGTGGGGTAATATAAATAAATTGCTACGTAAAAATGGCCAAGAGACTATGTGATCTCAAAGTGACGGAATTAAGAGCAGAATTGGAAAATCGTGAGTTGGAAACGTCCGGTAAGAAAAGTGAGTTAGTAGAAAGACTTAAAGAGGCACTGGTAAGTGATGGCTTGGATCCAGAAACATTTTTATTTAAAGACGAGGCTTCCACCTTAATCTCGTCCATTTCTAATATGAAGAACGACATCTCTGCTAACATGGACGAGAAGATTTCTGCTATGGAAGAAAAGATTTCGACTAATGTGAAAAACGATATTTCCGCTAACATGGACAAGGTTTCTACCAAAATGGACGAGAAAATTTCCACTATGAAGAATTATATTTCTACTAATATGGACGAGAAGATTACCACAATGAAAAGCGAGATTTCTGCTATGAAGAATGATATTTCTGCAGATATTTTATCATTGAAAAATGACATTGCTGCTGAAGTCGAGAATAAAGTTTCGTCTCTAAAATCAGACATGGAGAATAAGATGGCAACGATGGAAAATCAGATGGACGAGAAAATTAGGAAGTTAGAGACAAAGATTGCCGATTTAAGAACACAGGACACTTCAGCAGAAGAAAAGAAGATCGAGATCTGCAACCCAGAAACACAACCCAAGACAGATGATATTGGCAGTTTTACCCGAGTCAAGGCCCCAACGTTCGATGGAAAGATGTCGTGGACCAATTACGTAAAACAGTTCGAAGCAGCCGCTAGAGTGAATAATTGGTCCGATAAGGAGAAAGCAGTGAACCTAACTATCGCGCTTCGGGGAGATGCCTTAGATATACTTCAGACGATACCTCTGGAAGAAACGGATGATTTCGAGCTGCTGAAGAAGAGGTTGGACATGCGGTACGGTCACGAACATCTAGAACATTTGTACCAGTCCCAACTGAAGAACCGAAGGCAGAAACGCGATGAAGCCCTTCAAGAGTATGAAGTGGATATTGCCCGACTCGTTCGATTTGCTTATCCGTCAGCACCAGAGAACATGATGGAATGTCTGGGCATCCAGGCCTTTATTGATGGCTTACGTGACCCCGATATGCAGAGGACGCTTCGTTTAGCCCATCCCAAAACATTAGTTGACGCATAGACAGCTGCTCTTGAATATGAAGCAGCAACGAAGGCTTCAGGATATAACAAAATCAGGACCATCCAAGAAGAAGATGACGAAGACAGATTTGACCAGTTTGTCAGTTTAATAAAGAATATGATGGACAAGAAACCTAGAAAGATCAGATGCTGGAATTGTGGCGAGCTAGGGCATGTACGTAGTTCATGTAAGCGCCCCAAGACTCCTGCAAACCAAGAGCCCCAGTCACAGGAAAACTAGAACGGGTCGGCTACGAGGGGGCAGCACCGACCCATGATTGTTCCAAAGACCCTCTCATACTGATAGCTTCTCTCAGATGTCGCAACGACAGTGTATATGTGGATGGCGAAGTAAATGGCAAGAAATATGCTCTGCTGGTTGACACTGGAGCAACTAGAACCATTATACGACCAGAACTAATAAACTCCAAGAAGAAGCTTTTACCAACGAGACTGCGACTGCGGACCGCCACAGGCGAAAGTGCCAACGTTCACGGGGAAACACAAATCCAATTGGGAATTGGCGCAGAAAAGTTCACGCATACGGTAATCGTAGCTGACATTGAAGAAGACGTGATTCTGGGAATGGACGTAATGAAAGTACATGGTTTCCAATTAGACTTCAGAAACAGAACCATTAAAGTGGGTTCCGAGGAGGTATTCCTGCATCCATATGAAGGCAGCGCGGTGTTGGCAGCTGTACAGGAAGATACCGTTCTACCTGCACGAAGCGAAACCATGATAGTAGCACGGCTACAGGGAATCATGGAGGAAGGTACACCGGTTATGATGGAGCCAAGGAACCACGACGAAGAAGTTGGCGAAGGAGTACTAATTGGAAAAGGATTGGTCACGTCGGCGAAAGAGATCCCAGTACGTGTGATAAACGTGAACGATTACCCAATTACAATCAAGAAGGAAACCAAGATTGGATCCTGCGTACCAGTGACGTCAATAGTTCGTCAAACAACGACCACTGATAATTCTAATGCCAGATTCGAACAAATGTTATCAGTAGCTGGTCAATCTTTGGATCGAGCTGAAAAAAAGAGAATGAGAGAATTTCTCTTGCAGTATCGAGACTTATTCGTACCAAAAGGAGGAAAGACTGGCAGAACATCAGCCGTCAAACACAAAATCGATACTGGTAATGCTATGCCAATTAGACAATCAGCTCGAAGATTTCCACGAGCGAAGAGAGAGGAAGCTGAAAAAATAATTCAAGAGATGGCAGAAGAAAAAGTAATAGAACCATCTACTAGTCCATGGGTGTCTCCAGTAGTGCTCGTCAAGAAAAAGGATGGAACTACGAGATTCTGCGTGGATTATCGCCAGCTTAACAACGTAACGAAGAAGGACAGCTATCCTCTGCCTCGAATTGACGATACGCTAGATACTTTGGCTGGCAGCAAACTGTTTTCCACCTTTGACCTGAAGTCTGGCTATTGGCAAGTGGAAATGGACCCAGAAGACAAAGAGAAGACTGCTGTTACCACCGGATCTGGATTATGGCAATTCAACGTCATGCCGTTCGGGCTCTGTAATGCGCCTGCGACATTTGAAAGACTTATGGAAAATGTTTTGAGAGGGTTGTCTTGGAAGACATGCCTGGTCTATTTGGACGACATCGTAGTACTGGGGAAGACATTTGACGAACATCTGAAAAATCTGGAAGACGTATTCAAACGACTCCAAGCTGTCCAGCTCATGTTAAACCCGAAGAAATGTCAGCTGTTCCAAAACCGAGTCAACTATCTAGGTCATATAGTGAGCAATGAAGGAGTGGCGGTGGATCCAGAGAAAGTTGCTTCCATTCAGCAATGGCCGCAACCAACCGACAAACATCAAATTAGGAGTTTCCTTGGACGTTGCACGTATTACAGAAGATTTATCAGGAAGTTTGGAGATATTGCCAAGCCTCTAACGCGACTTACAGAAGAAGCAAGAGCTTTCCAATGGGACGAAGACTGTCAAACGGCTTTTGAAACATTGAAGAGGCATTTAACCTCGGCGCCGATATTAGGATATCCATTACCAGAGGAAGACTTTATTCTTGACACTGACGCAAGCAACGTAGGAATTGGTGGAGTGCTCTCACAGATCCAAGGAGGGCAAGAAAGAGTGCTGGGATATTTCAGTAAAGTCCTCTCCAAACCAGAACGAAACTACTGCGTCACAAGAAGAGAACTTTTGGCAGTAGTGAAGTCCGTGGAACACTTTTACCAGTATCTCTATGGTAGGAAGTTTTTAATCCGGACTGATCATGCAGCACTTAAGTGGTTGATGCAGTTCAAGAATCCCGAGGGCCAGATCGCTAGATGGATTGAACGACTTCAAGAATACGATTTCAACATCGAACATCGAGCTGGTGTGAGTCACCGAAATGTCGACTCCCTGTCCAGACGGCCGTGCCCAACAGACTGCTCCCACTGCAACAAGGAATCTAGGGAAGCTGCAGTTTCAAGAACTACTGTAGTCAACGAGGAATGGTCACCCACCAGGATCAGAGAAGATCAGGAGAATGATCCTCACCTGAAGATGATCCGGCAATGTAAGAAAGAAAACCGGCGACCTACCTGGCAAGAAGTGTCAAGATTTTCACCGAAACTCAAGGCGTATTGGGCTCAGTGGGACTCCCTTGTCCTGGAAGAAGGGCTGTTGAAAAGAGTCCTTGAAAACGATGATGGTTCTGAGATGAGTAGACAGCTAGTTATCCCGAGAACAAAAGTAGCTGAGGTACTGAAGAAGTTACACGACAGTCCATCGGGAGGTCATCTGGGAGTGAAGAAAACCCTTCAGCGAGTTCGTGAAAGGTTTTATTGGATGAACAGCTCCGACGATGTGAAGGACTGGTGTAAGAAATGTACGACTTGTGCTACGAGTAATGGACCACATCGCAAGAGAAAGGCACCCATGAAACAGTACAATGTTGGAAGCCCTTTCGAAAGGATTGCTTTAGATATCGCTGGACCATTTCCGACGACAGAAAATGGTAGCAAGTACATATTGGTTGTAATGGATTATTTTACAAAATGGGTGGAAATTTACGCTATCCCAAACCAAGAGGCCACAACTGTCGCGGATGTATTGGTGAAAGAATTCATCAGCCGATATGGAGTGCCCATGGAAGTCCACAGTGACCAGGGAAGAAATTTCGAAAGCCATCTATTCCAGGAGATTTGTGACAAGCTGGGAATGAAGAAGACCAGAACAACAGCATTACATCCACAGTCAGATGGAATGGTCGAGAGAATGAACAGGACTATTGGAAAATACCTGTCCAAAGTAGTATCCAGCCATCAGAGAGATTGGGACCAGTATCTCTCCCTATTTGTATTGGCTTATCGATCTGCCGTCAATGAGTCCACGGGTGAAACACCTGCGAAAATCCTGTTTGGACGTGAAATGAGGCTTCCTTGTGACCTGGAATTTGGCTGTCGGCCTGGAGAAGATATAGCAGGCGAAGACTACGTGATCCAATTGAGAAGAAGGCTGGACGATATTCATGAACTAGTTCGAACAAATCTTCAAGTTGCCAGCGACAGAATGAAAAGGCGGTACGACACGCAGGCCACAGAGGGCGGTTTTAAAGAAGGGGACAAAGTATGATTACACAACCCGGCGAGGAGAAAAGGATTTTCTCCAAAATTACAAAAATCCTGGGAAGGTCCATACTTGATCAAGAAAAGGATCAATGATGTTTTATATCGCATAAGCAAGATCCCCAACGGAAAACCAAAAGTAGTTCACCGAAACCGACTAGCGCCATTCGAAGGAGACCATGACATAGAGGAAGGAGTAAACCTTATTCGAGATGTGTCTGACCCCACCTTCGATGAATTTATGGGCGCGTATGGAGGTACCGGGAAAGCTAGATATGGAGTCACTTCGGAACAATAACAAGATTTGTTCACTCTCCCAGAAGATTATTCACTGGCATACAACATCCCCGCCCGTATCAAGAACGCACGAGGATTGGCAACCGTCTTTCGAAAGAAGTTCGGGCAATTAGAAAAACTTGAAGACCAGATTCCAGCCCCTGGCAAGACACTGAAACTGAAACATAATTCACGGTACGTTTTCTACGTGGTAACTAAAAATGAATTCCAAGATCGATCTACCTACCGCGATGTGTGGGAAGCACTTCGAAACCTCCGAGACCACGTGTTGGAATCCAACGTGAAGAAACTGGCTATGCCTAAGATAGCGAGTAACCAGTTGGATTGGCGAATCATCAGGAACATGGTAGAGATTATCTTTCAAGATACCGGTGTCCAGATATTGATTTGCAGCTACAACCCCCGTTATCAGTATCCGATGAAGACGGTGCCCTGCTATTTTCATAAGATCGGAAAGTGTAGAAATGGGGCTAGTTGCCGATTCAAACATCCAGTCTCGGCTACACAAAAGTTCCAGGAGGAACTTTCATTTAAGGAGGAGGTAATGTTACGAACTCGCACACCGAAGCAGATACTAAGTACGGCCCTGTAACCTTATGTTAACGGAGTTAAGAAAAAGGCGAGCGCGCCGAATTCTGAGAAGGTCTATTGGGATCTATTGTGACCGTCCTTTTTAAACATGTTCTCGAAAGGCATTTTAAGAAATATCGCGAAAGGCATGTCCCATCCCGAATGTTCTAGTAAAGAAAGTTTTTGATATAAATACAGGACCGATCAGCGGATGAGGGGAGTTTATAATTTGCCATAGTGAGTTAAACAGTAATTAAGTGAATATAAAAGTGTTATAAATTAATAAGTTAGTGTGCATATAAATTAAATTTAAGTGACTAGTTAAGTACATATAAATTAGTGTTAGTGAGTTAGTGTTTAAATAAATTAGTAAGTAGCCATACCGAGTGTTTAAAATTTATCCCACCCGTTTATTGTTTAAATAAATAACAAAAACATTACAGTACAAACATGCCCGCATCAACTACTAAGAGTTATTAGCAGGAAGACTTACACAAGTAGTATGTGATGTATTTGTGTTATAAAATAATTTTTAAATTTTGTTATACAAATTAATGTCTTTGAGATATTTAATTAAAGCACTTGTGTTTTCGGTGAGCACATCCTTGAATACCGCACTTAATTTATTCTGACTTCTATATCTAGAATATTCAGGACACTCTGAGATGAAATGTTTTACAGTAAGAGAAACATGGCAATGTATACATTCTGGTGCTGGTTCTTTGTTGAGGAGATGTTGATGTGTAAGGAGTGAATGACCTATTCGCAGTCGGGTTAAGACAACTTGGTCTCTTCGTTTTTCTGGTATTGATAGAACTAAATCGACTTGTGGCTTAACTTCTTTCAGTTTGGATGTCGTGTGATTCCATATTACTTGCCAAGAATTAAGTATATGATTTTTTATTGGATTTGTATGGTCAGTGTAGGGAATTTTTTGAATGTAAGGTGCTTCTTGTTTAGATGTTGTAGCTACTGCTAATTGATCGACTTCTTCGTTTCCTTTTATACCAGAGTGAGATGGAACCCACAGAAATGAGACGTTCTTTTGGCTAAGACGTATGATCTCCATTTCACTTTTGATTCGTATGAGAATAGGATGTGAAGGGTATAGTTGTTTTAAGCCTAGTAACGCACTCAGTGAATCTGTTATGATGAGAAACTTGGTTGCTGTAGAGTCTTTGCACATTTTTATGGCTTCCAGAATTGCAGTGGTTTCTGCCGTGAATATACTACATTGATTCGGTAGCCGGATGGCAGATTTGTTATTTCCGCAGATGTAAGCTGCTGCAGTTCCATTGTGATTTTTTGAAGCATGTTTGAAAGACCTCTTTATCCACTTATACTTTAATATACTAATTCAATACATATAAAGAATGAAGAACAAAAAAGTTACAATAAACGCTGCATCTGCCTACCCTCTTCGTTTATGCATAACTGTAAGCGAAATTTTAAATTTTCAAATGAATTTTCTAACATATCTTGCGGAATGTTTTTAATAATGTTCCTGCTAAATTGTTAGGCTTAGGATTGTAGCACCTATCCTTCACATATCCCCAGAGAAAAAAAATCAGGAGACCGCGGTGCCCATTCAATCGGTCCAGCTCGACCTATCCACTAATCATTAAAAAACGTTTTTAATTAATCTCGTGCTATTAACGAATAATGTGGTGGTGCACCGTCTTGTTGAAAGTAAACGTCGTCGCTAATTCTATCTTGAACTAGTTGCGTATAAAAAAAAGTTTCCAACATATCCGTGTAATTAGTACCCGTCACTGTTGGTTCCGAAAAGAAAAAAGGACCATAAATTATTCGCCGAGATAATGCACACCAAACGTTTACTTTTGGCCGGTGAAAGGCGACCAAGGATGGGTTGAATTTCATGAAGAGTTGTATTCTTGTTGGCCCAATGAATTTGCCAAGATTTGTGGATTAAGGCCTTGAATATGGATTTCAGATCTTGGCTTAGTTGAATTGTAGTAGCAGTGGTAACGAGGGAGGCAGCTTCTTTGGCGTGTTGGTCAGCAGTTTCATTGCCATGAGGGCCGATGTGAGATGGAAGCCAGATAAGTGAAACTTTAGTATGTCGAGCATGAAGGGATTGGTACAAGTCATGTACGTTTTGAGCTAATGGATGGCCGGTGAATTTAGATTTTAGAGAATTTATAGAGGATAGGGAGTCAGTGCAGATAGCGACATGTTTAGATGAAGATGGAATATATTTGAAAGCCTGAAGGATACTTAACATCTCTCCAGTATGTATGCTGCATGAAGTGGGCAACCGAGTGGTGCCTATAATATCGTTTGTAGTAGTGACGGCGCAACCGACACCTGTGAGGGTTTTGGAAGCGTCTGTGTAAAGGACTAAATCAAAAGCATTTGTGTGTAGAATTTCAAGGAATGCTTCCTTTATAAGCGCAGGGGGGGATTCGTGTTTATTATAAATGGTGAGAGAGGTGTTAAATATGGGTAGGTACTTGTTCCAAGGAGCGTTAAGTGGGGATGGAATTGGTAAAGTTGAACGTAAGTCTATACTGCTTAGTAGAGGAGCTATAAGCTGGGGAAAAGATTTTATGGAGCGAGGAGAGTCGTTGGGAGATAGATTAGCTACAGAGGTGAAAATGTCAAAAACAGGATTAGACGGGTTGCAAGATACAGAAGCGGCGTATGCTAGGAGTAGGGATTGTCGTCTAAGGAAGAGAGGAGGTTCGTCGGCCTCACAGTATAGACTGTCTACAGGGCTGGTGCGAAAAGCGCCGAGACAAAGTCGAAGAGCAGTATTGTGGACTGAGTTAAGTAAGTTTAAATAAGATGTGGGAGCTGTCATGTAAATGAAGCAGCCATAGTCCATTTTGGAACGAATTAGTGCTCTATAGACTCTAAGAAGTACGTTCTCGTCAGCGCCCCAGACGAAGTGCGAGAGAGTTTTGATAATATTTAAGCGTTTCAGGCAAACGGCTTTGACATCGTTTATATGTTGTTTCCACTTAAGCCGTGAATCAAAAATCATTCCAAGGATTATGCAGGAATTGACAACAGCTATAGTGGAATTATTTAGAGTGATAAGTGGAGCAGAAGATGCAGCTTTTCTACTAAATTTAATTATTTTAGACTTATTTAGAGATAAGGACAAGCCCAAGTTATCAATTTTGTTTTGTAGTAGATTTACAGCATTTTGTAGGAATTGGCAGGAAGTGGAGGTGTATTTTCCATGGCAATAAATAATTAAATCGTCAGTATGCAGTGCGTATTGAACAGGGGCTGGTTAATTGGTGCATATGTCGTTTATAGAAAGTATAAACAATGTGGGACTTAAGACTGAGACTTGGGGAACACCATCAGTTTGTAGACGAGAGACGGAAAGTTTACCATTAATAGAGACTCTGAAGCGCCTGGGGAGTAAGAAATGTTCAATGCAGTGGTATATATTTCCTTTGAGGTTAAGGAGGGAAAGTTTATTTAAAACCGCTTTCCTAGGGATAGTATCAAAAGCACCTTCGATGTCAAAGATAGCGGCAACTACTTCCTGTTGACTGTTAAGAGCTGAAGAGATGTTAGCTTGGAGGAGGGCAATATTATCTCGGGTTGACCGATTAGGTCGAAAACCAGATTGGAAGCGTGGAATAGTTTGGTATTTTTCAAGGAACCATAAAAGTCATTTGTTATCGATTATTTTCTCTAGAAGTTTGCAAGTGGTGCAAGTAAGGGAAATAGGACGAAATGAATTTGGTATTAAAGAAGGTTGTTCTGCTTTTTTAATTGGAATGAGAGTGGATTCGTGCCATTTATCGGGGAATTGTTGGGAAGTCCAAATAATATTATACAGGTTGAGCACTTTGTACAGAGAAACATCGGAGAGTTTTTTAAGGAAGATGTATGGGATATCATCGGGACCAGCAGCAGTATTTTTACAAGAGAATAAGGCGGATTTTAGTTCATAAAAAGTGAAGGGGACGTTAACAGATGTTACATCCTGCTGATCAATTTGCTCGACAAGGGAAGGGGTACAGAGAGAAGAGATAGGGGTTGATGTCAAAATATTATTTTTGAATTTATCTTCAAAGTATTCTGCGAAAGTGTTTGCAATAGCTTGGCTATCACTTATAAGCGAGTCGTTATGGATGAGGCTGGGGATTTTGAGGTTGGTCTTGTTACCTTGTATTTGTCGAATTTTATTCCAGACTTGACTAGCAGTAGTGTCGTTTGTCAGGGAGGAGACATAGTTTTGCCAGGAGGACTTTTTGCTTTGTTTTATAATGTATTTAGCTTTTGCTTTGAGTTTCTTGTGTAAAAGAAGATTCGCAGGAGTTCCATTTCGGCGCAGTCTATTAAGTGCAGTTTTGGATTGGCGCACGGCTTTTTCACAGGCGGGATTCCACCAGGGAACAATTTTATGGGTAGCGGATAAGACAGTTTTACCTACGTGCAGGTCTGCTGCAGATTTAATAGAATCGACTATCATTTGAAGGATACACCACCGCTGGCTCTAATGCAGTTGGTTCTAATGTAGTAATGCCCTTCGAAGTGTTTTAAGAGAGGATTGTGATTGATTTTAAAGTTAGTTTATTGAAGACAAAGAAAATCGGGTTTGTGGAGGGAAGTGAGCTTTTGAATTCGTTCTATGCGAGGATAAAATCCATCGCAATTCCATTGTAAGACAGTGAATACTTAAAGAGGATAAGGTAAGGGAAGGGAAGGGAAGGGAAGGGAAGGGAAGGGAAGGGAAGGGAAGGGAAGGGAAGGGAAGGGAAGGGAAGGGAAGGGAAGGGAAGGGAAGGGAAGGGAAGGGAAGGGAAGGGAAGGGAAGGGAAGGGAAGGGAAGGGAAGGGAAGGGAAGGGAAGGGAAGGGAAGGGAAGGGAAGATTATCAAGGAGTCAAATGAGTTGTAGTCGTCAGTTGTCGGGTCACCAGAATAAGTGTAAGAATCAGGATCTAGTTTGGATTTAATTCTGTTTTGTAGACGTGTTAAGCGATATTTAAGGAGCGTTCACTAGAAGCAGTGTAGAGAGTTTTCAGGTCTTGGAGTAAGGAGGGAATATCAGAAGTGAATTTATTGGCTTCAGTGAGTGGATCAGACATCCCAATAGTATTTTCAAGAAAAGCAGTCAGTTGGGTTTCAGAAAGTGAGAGAGGACTAGACAAATCAGAGCATATTTTGTGAATAGTAGAACGAGTTGTAGAGCTTAAATCATGTTTCTCAAGTACATCAGATTTGGTTTTTTGGTTTTCTTTTTAGAAGGTTTTTCAAGGGTTTGCGATAAATTGGGTGCAGAGGGGGAGATTGCATTTGGGCGGAGGAAGTTGCTGGTTTCTTGTGGTAAAAGAGTTGGGGAAGCCAGGCTGCTATCATTAGAGCGCGGTCTTTTCTCACCAGGTTTTGGTGATGGTACGTGGGATGGGTCAGGAGGATCAAGGAGGTCATCGATGGAGGTTTGGGTAATATTTACAGTGCAGTCAGTAGAAGAGAGGGGAAGCTCATGTGAGGCTTCAATGGATGCATCATTTAATTGGGAAGGGGAGGATGTAGTGAAATTGGTGCAGGATTCAGCGGTGTGATTTGGTTGCTTACAAAGAAAGCATTCTAATTTATCAGTCGAAATAAAAATTCGGTGAGGGGTGTTTTCATGGGTGATAAGTATTGATGTTTGGAGGAAAAAATCATCCCGGTCCGGGATTATATAAGTCACCCTTCGGAAGCTCATGATGACGTGAGCATACGCATCGTCGTGTGTGCCGCATCTAACATGAGTGATGGCCGTAATGTTTTTAATCCGAGGTCGAGGAGGGCTTTTTCAATCAGAGATTGAGGAATCGAGGGGCTAACATTGGAGATTAAAATTCTTTTAGACGGAGAAATAAGTCTACGAATAGGTATAATTTGAGAGTTGATTGTAATGTTGGAAGTGGTTTTTAGGAGATATTCAATTTGTTCGGTAGAGGATAAATATATGCAAATACGGCCATGGGCAATACGAGATGCAAAATGAACATTTTTGGGAGGAACAATGCTGCCAATTGCTTTAATATAGTCGAAGATGACGGAGTTGGGAATAGATTGCATCACAGTAGCTTGATCTTTAGAGGGTGTGGGGGGCGGGGGCGCTTTACTGAGGGTAGCAGCAGCATATGATCGGTGAGTTGCGTTTACGGCTTGAGATGTACTCTGAATTTCATTGACGGTGGAGATGTTAAGGGAGTGAGACGGTAAATTAGCCATACTGCGATTCTGGTTACCAAAATCGCAGATATGAGGGCAGGGGGGTAAAAAGTACGGCGAATATACCAATATTCGCTCGATGGATAAAGTTTACACACTTACCGGACTATTGTTGTCAATTTAAAATTCACAAAAACCAAAATAAACACTCGTTAATTACCAGGTCGGCGAAAAAGCGGAGGTCATTGAACAGGAAAATAAAACACGTCCGTCTACTAAGAGAGTCAACTCGTGAGTGATCTTATACTTATTGAATTTTAAGTATAAGATAATTTAAATGTTAAAGAAACAAAAAATCGTTGTCAGCAGATTGTTTGTGAGTGTAAAGATCGTCAGGTTATGTTCCAATGATACTATGCAACGCTCGAATGCGTTGAGCGCGCGACATGTTTATCACGCTAACTGACGGTGTTCCCCCGCCAAAAGTACAGCTGACAATTTTCTTTATTGTTTTAAAAGTATAAAAATTGAGATATATAAATTTCATAAGGTATAAAATAAATTTATTTGTCAAATTTTAAATTAAATAAGGTTTATGCACGTGACTGACATTGAACCCCCCCTCGTCAATACAGCTGACGATATTTTTTTGAAAAAATATGATTAAAATAATAATTTAATACAATTTCGCTTGGTATAAAAATCATCGGAGCAGATTTTTTTCCAATGACTTTTTCATGCTGTCTCCTTTAGCTCCACCACTAGTGCGACAACTGACGCTCACTTAACTGATTTCCGAACATTAAACAACTGTTTGAAGTAAAATTCATTCAGTATAAAATTGCTAAAAAACTGCAACACTACCTCCCGTACTATTAGGTGTCAACTTCAATGATATTTGGTACATATCGGTTGTGTATCGTAAAATTATCGATAAGCAAATAACTATTTAAATACGTTATTTCCCAACCATATAATCTTCACAACATTCGATGGCCTGCTAGATCTCTAGATTTACCACGATTTCTTTTTCTGGGGTTATGTGAAATCGAGAATTTATAGAATCCAGGAGGACAGGGCCAATTCCCTTAATGAACTTAGGGAACAAAGTCCACAAGCCTGAATGGAGATAAGAATTTTATAACCGTTTGGGCTATTGTTTAGCTCAAAACGGTGACTTAGTGGAACCTTTGATTTAAATTCGTTTAAGCTTAATTAAGAAGTTTTTTTTATCATATTTTGAAAATTAAAAAAAAATTGTTATGCATTCATAAAAATTCCTTAATATATGATAATTATGATTGCGATTTCAGAAAAGCGGCGCGATTATTTTATATTTTCATTTCATTTTAAAAATGATCTTAAAGAAAAATAGAAGTATAAAAATATTGATATCGCGCTTCATTTTGAAGATCACTCCATTCTCCACACCCCACAATAATTAATCCACGATGTCTTTTTCACTATAGTAATAAATTTAACGCAGTGAACTTTTATTTCACCTAGACATATTTTTGTCTTACGGAGTATCTGACAGTGATATAATTAATTGGCTTTGAATTTAATAATGAGAGCGAGTGCTTATTACTTGGCTCTTTTATGGGGATCATGAGAGTGGCAGCGTGTAGGAATTTACGTAACGTAGGTGTTCATTAACTTTAAAACTTGCATTATTTCAATCTAGGAATGTGTTATCTAAGACTAAAAATAATTTATATTTAATTATTCTTGGTTATAGTTAATTCTTGGAATTTGTATTAAACAGAAAGTTATCTTCATGGGGTAAGTATTAAAGTCGAAGCCAATGAATTAAGGCACTGTCAGATACTCTGTAAGGCAAAACTCTGTCTAGTTGAAATAAAAGTTCACTGTGTTGAATTTATAACAATAGTAAAAAAGATATGGTGGAGGAGCGACGGCTAATGCCGCTCACCTAAAGAAAAACTCACATTCTTAGAAAACTAGAACCACTTTTTTCCTTCTGTTTTCGCGGAACACTTGACTTGCATGTATTTTAACCTTATATATTTAGCAATTGATATTTCAAACAAAATATCAGTGAGAATTTATATTTTTTTGAGATTATCCAATGAACGCCATTGCCCGACTAGCTAGGGTAATGGTTCTCAGGCGAGTGCAATTGCGCTCAATAAAAATAAATCATAAAAACAGGTTAATTTGAATACAAAAATAAACTGTATTTTTGAAAATACACACAGGTAAGTAAAAAAGTTATAATTGAACATAAATGAGGCCATTATGGTACATTGTTTAGCTAAATATTTTAATTTTTCTTTAATTAAGGTTTGCAAAAATCGCAAATATATCCATTGGGTCGATCTGCTCCTGCGCAGCTTGCATGGGCCCACTGTCCACATGAAGAACATCTGAACCAAAGCTCATTCTTCCCAAATTCATCGCAAATTATGCATTTTTCTTTGATTTCTCTTTTAGATTTATTGCATCTGAAATTAGAAATAAAAAATTAAAACTGCCGACAAGCGGTTCCAAATAGGTTTTTACTCACACTCAGTTCATTATCAGACATCTCGATATTCTCCAGTTTATCATCATCGACAATGGGCTCTTCATCATCCCCAGATGACTCACTTTGAAAAACTTTTTTTTTAGTAGATTTTTTCTGGTTTTCCTTTTTTCACTACTTTCTGGTTCAGAAACTGACTGCCCATTACTATTCGCCAAATTGTTTAAGGGTTCCTTATCAGGTTCGCTTACTGAGTAATCTAGGTCACCAAATATATTAGGGTTCATTAGAAATATTCCAGCAGTTTCAAATCCATTGACTGCTTTTTGTGCTACAGCTACTTTGACATACGCCTTGGTGAATAATTCAGACAAGTCAGCATTGGTGATTTTCTGAAACGCATGATTTTTCATGAGTAATTCGCACTCCATGTTGTAGGCTTTTTTCAGTGAACCAAAAAAAGTTAGGTCCAGTGGCTGCATTCTATGGGAAGTATGAGGAGGTATACTTAACATAATTACCCCATTATTCCGACAAAAGTTATAAATATTTAAATAGCAGTGACTGGCGTGATTATCCAATATAAGAAGAACCGGATTTTCTGTGCTTGCATTTGTGAAGTTTACAAAATGTCGCAGCCAGACCCTGAATAATTCCTCCTTAATCCAACCATTTTTGGAGCATTGGTATATTGAACCAGGTGGTCCATTTCTTTCCAAGCCAGAACCCATTCTTAGTCGAGCGAAAATAAACATTGGAGGCACGAACGTACCCGCCGTACTCATTGCACGACACACCGTTGTGGTTTTTCCCCTTTCCAGACTTGTAATTGCCCCAACTTGTTTTTGTACTTTGGGTCCGACAATTCGCGCTGGTTTACGGCATGTCGTGATACCCGTCTCATCCATGTTAAAAAATTTTGTTGGATTAAATTTATGAGCGGTCATAACTTTTTCTAAATTTTCAAAAAATCTGTCCACTTCTATTTTGTTAAAAGCTGTCACTCTGTTTAGCTGAAACTTAATTCAGGATTTCTAGCCATAAACCCTTATAACCAATCTTTTCCCGCTAATTTACTGATTTTATTGAACGAATTCGGAATTTTGTTGAACTCTGCAAAAGCGGTGTTTCTTCCCATGCTTGGCGCATGGCGCTTTTTTTAAACGGTCTCTTAAACTACTAAACGGAACAGAATATCTTCTGCTCGCCTCTCTAATTTTACTTCCTTCCCTTACATCTTGAAGGGCACCTCTCATCGCCTCCTCTGACTAAGAGGCTTTATTGGTTTGGATTTTTTGACATATAAAAATCCAAAAAAAAAAATTGAAACGAGTAACTCCAAAGCAAACGGCCGCTCAGCTCGAGTGCAATTACCCGAATTGTCGAAAAATTCTAGAAGCATTGACTTAACCTAAATGAGTTAATCTTAAGAAAAATAGCTTTGGATATCTCAAGCAGAAAGCCTAACATGCACTATTGCTAGTTAATTTATTGAAAATTAATAAAAATATATTTTACAAACCTTTATTGAAATAGCAGGTTAAATGATAACAGAACTATACAAAACAGGTCCTTCCTCACCACTCGGAGATCATAACTGCAAACAGCGTGGCACGTTTATACTGTGCTTACACTACTTTATTACAGATGGTGCGCTATATACAAATCCGATTGAAGCATGGATTTCGTTAAAAATGAATGAGCGCCATTGTTCGCTGAGCGTTATTAGCTGCCGCTCCCCTAATTGTGAGGGTTGTGGACAATGATCCAGTAATGAACATCTTTAGCAATAAAATGTTATTATTTTTTAAATCAATGTACATGACATTATTCCAGAGGGCGCAGCATATTTGTAATAGTTCTGTGGTTCAGTGCTGCTTAATTTCTTCTTCTGTCAAATATCAACTATTTAAAAAAATAGGAAGGCTTAAACGGAGTATGGAGGGTAGAAGTTGAAAAAGTGTCCAGCAGTAAGCAGCAAATTACAGTTCAATAACCGACCACAATAACGCTAGCGTAGCGAGTGGAAAAGACATGAAATTAGCAGTTGTAAACGGAGTTGAGCATATTGCAATTTATAAAACGTCAACTATTTACTTAGTCAAGTGTTGATTAGTAAATAGAACCTATAAAACTGCGGAACTAACGTGGATAGTGATTCGATTTTTATAAACTTTAGTATATGCATTTTTTATTATTATTATTACGAATTTGTTGTTGTAAATTCAAGGAGGAAAAAAATAGAAACAATGGGAAAGCTTTGTTCAGTGAAAAGTTGTCCAAGTGGGCGAAAATTACTCTACTCTACTCTAATAATTTATGGCGCTGTTTTTAAAATCTTCCCACTTGCTACTATGGCGCCACCTTAATTTGCTCCTTGTCAGCGGACACTTTTTCATACACTGAGTTGGTCGTCCTTACTTTTTCTACCCCCATAAAACGGAGGAAACAGTGCCTCGCTTCGGTTCTTCGTTCGTGAATAATCGGAAGGCGAACGACATGCGTGCCAAATTTAAAAAGATCGTAGTGCAATGGCTCGCTCTCGAAATGTTAAAATTTGGTCGTATATCTTACGGCTTGAGGCAATAGAAATAACAAAATTTTGAGCATATCCATTAATAACGGGAATGTTGAATAGTGAAAAGCAAAATTGAATATTTAAAATACTAAACCCAAACAAAAATGAATAATTTATAACTATGTAGAAGAAAACAAAATTTTGTTTAGAACATGTATAGCTAAATAAAAGTTTGACTGAGTTCGAGTTACGAAAATTTAAGTCTTTTAATATTGAAGCTTATGTATTTCCTTTTCTTCGTTTTAATCAATCTTGGCAACTTGATTAAGAATTTGGTGAAATTGACTGTCTCGACCCTACTTCGTGGAATATGCTCATATTAGTGTTTTTAAATGAAACTCAAGGTCTCTAGTTAATTCCACAATATAATACAAGTTATTGAAAATTCTAAAAAATTGACAATTGTTTCGATAAATCAATATCATCGTCAGAATGACAGAAGTTACATTTCATTTTATGCCTACCTGATGTTTAGTAGTTATATTTGGCTAGACCAAGAAGTAACCTAACTTGTGATTGGCTTAATATATGTTTATAGAAAAAAGAAGAAGATGTGATATTACAAATATTGAAGCTTAGATATTATTAGCCCTATGGTGATATGAAGTTGTCAATGAACAGTTAAATCTAGGGAATTCTCCACTAATAAACTGTCTTCTTAAGTGATAATTGTAAAGATCAGCAGATATAGTTTTCCTGGTTTTCTATATCATTGCACAGTTATACTGATCTTAATTGGAAAAATGATATCCAGGATATCACCATAGGGCTAATAATATCTAAGCTTCAATATTTGTAATATCACATCTTCTTCTTTTTTCTATAAACATATATTAAGCCAATCACAAGTTAGGTTACTTCTTGGTCTAGCCAAATATAACTACTAAACATCAGGTAGGCATAAAATGAAATGTAACTTCTGTCATTCTGACGATGATATTGATTTATCGAAACAATTGTCAACTTTTAGAATTTTCAATAACTTGTATTATATTGTGGAATTAACTAGAGACCTTGAGTTTCATTTAAAAACACTAAGAATTTGGTGAAAAATGGATAAAACTTAAATTTTTAAACGCGATTACTGATAAAACGGATACATTTATCGACTTAAAAGCAGTGCACCTTAATTTATCTAATCTTTCAAATTTCATAGAACAATAATCGAAACTAGAACAAACAAAAGTTAGAGCGAGAATTACATTTGACGCTGTTATTGTTTGGATTTTGAACATATGGCCATGCGTTTTTAGTAAGATTAGGACAATGCAAGGAACTTGTTTCCGTTCCGACTATTCACGAACGAAGAACCGAAACGAGGCACGGGCTCCTGCATTTATGCCTTCCTAAAAAAATAACTTGTTAAGAAAACCACCTGTTCAATTGTCGGTGAAGTTTCTCTTCTTTTTCATTTTGTGAACCAACAATCTGCTTGCCAGCTAGCTACAAAAAAGTGAGTATTAAAACAAATGACATTAATTGAATATTGAAATTGTACTACCCTAATTATCACATTTTTTTAAATTATTGGGTTAGCAGGGGGTGGGCATTACTAAAGCAGGTATTTTCAAATCGATTTAATAGTGTCTACTACTACTAAACTACTACTAAATGTTCACATTTCATTAATGGTCATCCTCTAACCAATATTAGAAGAATTAATATGTAGTAAGAAACTTTATTTTAGCAATGAGAAAACCAAAAAATAAAAGAAAGTTCTTTTTATATTCGGAAGGATCATTGCAATATTGGGTTATAGCTATGAGCAGAAAATGTTTCCCTGTACATAAAAACAATCTTATATCTAATATGTGAAAAAATATTTAACAGAGTCTAATAGAAAAGTGCGTTTTATAAATAATAGTAAAACTCCAAGAAGGGCTTGGATAGAGGAATTTTTAAGTAGACATCCAGATATAAAAGAAAAACATGCTGAATCAGTCAGCAAAGCACGTGCAGCCGTTGGCATGGATAGAATTGCAAATTGGTTTGATGAAATTGAAAAATTCTTTAAAAAAGAATGCTTAGAAGATGTACTTACTAATCCCTCTAGGATATTCAATGCTGATGAAGCGTGATTTGCACTCTGTTCTAAAAGTAGTGAAGTTTTGGGGCCAAGTTAGAACGAAGAAGATTTTTACATAAGAGTTTCTGCAGAAAAGAAACAGATTACTGTGATGGGGGATTTTTCAGCTGATAGAAAATTTGTTTCACCAATGCTGATATTTCCATACAAGAAAATGCCTAAAGTTATAGTGAAATCTATTTCTTCAGATTGGGCCCACGGACGATCTGATAATGGATGGATCAACTCGGAAGTTTTCTTCGAATACATATCAAATCACTACCTACTGTATGTTAATTTTAATAATATAACAAGGCCTGTTGCATTATTTGTTGATGGTCCCAGATCACATTCAACTCAACAAGTCAGTAAATGTTCTGATGAGAATGGAATCATATTAATTTCACTTTTTCAGAACACCACACATATTATACAACCCGCAGATGTTTCAGTTTTTAAACCATTTAAAGCAGGGTGGAATCAGCAGTTATGGGTTAAAAATTCTAAGATTTTCCCAAAGAAGTCACCAGACACACCTTTGGACTAATACCTAAAGATGTATTTGGAAGGTTTGTTTTGCCTGCAACTATTAAAAATGGTTTTAGAAAAAGTGGATTATTTCCATTTGACCGAAATAACTTCAACTATTCTAAATGTATCCCAAATAGACAAATACAAAAATGCAGAAGTTAACAACATAACAGGAAAGGGCCAACATGTTCTCAATATTCTGGAAACAGATACTCCCAAAGAAAATGTTATAGAACTTTAAAGAACCTACAAAAATTAGTCTGTCTGGGAAGGAAGAATTGAATGTACTGATTTATACTGAGTTTGGTGTGCTTTACAAAATGATTAAGATATATCTCCAATATGTACCTATAACGGCTGAAGATGAAATTACATTACCACAGACAGCAATAACATGCATAAAGGAAAACATACAGTAGACACGCTGAGTCTTTTCCATCACGTGAGTGATACGACATCAACCATATGCATCTTAATCAAAACAATATGACAGACGCTTGTTTTGAGTTTGGCTCTTTTTCTGTTATTAGAAGAAGACAGTTCCAACATAGTATGTGTTGAATAATATCGTCAACTAAGTCACGTGATGGAAAAGCTTCACCGTTTCAACTGCATATCCCTCACAATTAACTTTAGATTCCAGAATACAAGAATCAAGAGAACTCCTTCACCTCCAGTTCCATGTAATAGTCAGCTACCACAGATCCTCTTTCTGAACCTTCCTCTACATGATCTTCGTTATGGTTTTCCCAGAAAATTCCAAACGTTGTAACTATAGCAATAAAGAAAATGAAGGATACAAGGTTCCAACACCTTTCAAAACATGTTTACCATATCCAAAAACACCACAAAAAATATCACCGCCTAAGAGAAAAAGAACTATCTTCCCTTTTGTTGTATCTAGTGACAAATATAGAGATTACTATGACAATGAGAAGAAGAAATTAACTAAAGCACAACAGTTGTACAATCTGATAGCTCCTCTAACTCGGAAGTTGATGTGAACTGTACGGATGAAGATATGGATCCAATGAGTAATCTCGAAGATTTATAACTGAAGAAAGGTCAATATGTTATTATATATTATGACGAGAAACATTATCCCGGTAAGCGCAATAATTTTGCAAATAAACAGTAAGTAAATACTTGCCTTAGTTTTAAAGACGAAATTTTACCAAATTACTTAAAAAAGATTTACACGGGCATTCTTGTTGCAGTTTATGTATATTATTAATGGTTTCACTACTTTAATGAAATAAGAATTACCTTTGTTACAGGAACTATTCAAAAGAAAGATTCTGAACTAGCTGAAATTAAAACTATGGTTGCTTCAGGTGTAGGAGCATGGAAATGGCCGGCCAAAGACGATATTTTGTATTATTTTAAGGAGGATATAAAGTGCATTATTGATAAACCAATTGAAAAAAAATAGTAGAGGACATTATACTCTGCCAGAAATGACAAATTTTGAATAAAATTATTGTTTATACGAATATCCATTACTACTCCCATACAATGACCACTTCACCAACAAGTGGGTCCATTACTACATTTGACCAGATTACATTTTTTGGCTTGTCAAAAAAACGGCAGTATTTTTCTTTTCCGTAATAAGGTTTCAAAATACAGATATAACAGATCCTCTTGCAATTTAAAAAAATTCAATATGTTTAAATCCAATTTTTGCCACCAGTCTAAAGTTAAATATTTCTATTTGGTGTCCACCGCTCCCACAGTTACCATATCGTGGATTAATTGTTTAATCGGAAAATGGAGCGTATCTTCAAAATGAACCATGATATCAATATTTTTTATAGTTAGATTTTTCTTTAAAATCATTTGTAAAATGAAATATATATATATATATATATATATATATATATATATATATATATATATAATATTGGAAATGTTTATATTCTTGGGTTCATAGGTTGTTTTAAATAATTAAAATACGATTGTATTTCACATTTTTCTATTGAAAATGGATAAAAATTTTAACGTTTCGCTTCTTCTTTGGAAGCATTTTCAAAATAATATCATTATAAAAATAAGGTACGATTAAAATATTTGTAAATAGATAAAAACATAACATTAGTAGGTTTTTAAAAACATTAATAAAAACACAGAATTAAAATTGACGTACTCACCTTAGAATTTCAATGCAACGATACTATACGAGGGAAGTTGAAATGAGTTAATTAATCAGCTTATAGTAAATTTGACTCAAGTTTTTTATATCTTGTCTATCATTCACAGAAAACTCATCTTGTTTTATGTGTATCATTTCTTTAATTGATAATTTCTGATAATTTGTGTCTTGAGCTAAGATTTTTGTTTTTTTATAATCAAATTCATGATTCTCAGTGCTTTCATGTTTGTGTAAAGCAGTTGATGCATTTTTTGTATATTTGTGACCATTCATCCTGCCCTCCAAGTACTGTGTAGTCATTCCTATATAATGCTTCGGACAATTCATGCATGGTATGGAGTATATAATATTAGATTTTTTATTATCTTTGGTTTTGTTTTTTAGTTTAGTAAAAAGTGGCGATAATGTGTTGTGGGATTTATGGCATACATTGATGTTATATTTTGATAAGATGTATTTAAGCTTTTCAGATAATTGATTTGTATAAGGTAGAGCTATATATGTATCATTTTCTTGGTTTGGTTCTATTTGTGTACTTGGTTTTATGTTGTTATTGTATAATTTATATGTACGTTGTTGAATGATTCTGTTAATTTGATTTTCTGGATATTGATTATTTTTTAGAACATTTTTAAGTTTTTTCAATACCTTAGGGCGATACTCAGGTGAAGTTAATTTGATAGCTCTATCTGTTAATCCTATAATGACACTGTTTTTTTGTGATTTGGGATGGCATGAGTTATAATTTAGATATCGTCCAGACCATGTTTCTTTTGTATATAGTTTAGTTTTTATTTTGTTTTTGGTTTTTATAAGTGTCATGTCTAGAAAATTTATTTTGTTATTGTTTTCGATTTCTAAAGTGAATTGGATACTTGGGTTGAAATTATTGAAAGCACTCAGGAATGCATCGCACTTGTTACTCGGAATTACAGCTAAACAATCGTCAACGTATCTTTTAAAAAATGTTACATCAAAATCTATATTATTTAATACTTTTTCTTCTATATATTCCATGACAATTTGCGCTAGACTTGAAGAAATTGGAGATCCCATTATACATCCGTTTAGTTGTTGGAAAAAGTTGTCATTATATTGAAAGTAATTATTTGTTTGTATAAGCATAATGCCTTCTAGAAATTCGTCATAGTTAAGTGATGTATGTTGTTTGATCGAATCCCATTTATCTTTTAGTACATGTGTTATAAGATCATTTGGAATATTTGTATACATTGAAATGACATCTAGGGATATGATTTTATAATTATCAGGAATATGCACTGTATCTAAAAATTGTTTGAGCATAAATGAATCTTTCACATAAAAATTATTTTTGGTTGTTTTTGATAGACTATATGCAAGATATTTGGACAGCTTATAAAAAGGTGATTGGATGTATGATACTATGGGACGCATTGGTATATTTGGTTTATGTATTTTCGGTAGTCCATATAGTTTTGGTGGTAAAGCATTGTGTGTTTGTAATTTTTTTGCTTCGTTGGCATTGATAGAACCATTATTTAAAAGTTTTTTTATAAATGTATTATTTTTGTTTTGAAATATTTTGGTTTTATCTGATTTAATTTTTTGATAAACTTTTCTATCATTTAGTAGCTCTGTCATTTTATTATTATAATCATCGGTGTTCATTACTAGTGTTTTATTACATTTATCCGGTTGTAGAATTGTAATTTGCGGATTGCATTTTATAAATTCTTTAGTTTTCTTCAATTTTTTTTGGATGTTTTTTTGAGTTTTATTGATTTTTTGAGTTTTATGATGACGGAGTTTTCTTTTATGATTGGTGATAGTATTTACTACATCAGCTCTAATATTATCTTTTATTTGATCTGGTATAATGATATTATTTTGAAAATGCTTCCAAAGAAGAAGCGAAACGTTAAAATTTTTATCCATTTTCAATAGAAAAATGTGAAATACAATCGTATTTTAATTATTTAAAAACAACCTATGAACCCAAGAATATAAACATTTCCAATATTATATACAAATGGTTGAAGAAACTAAATGAATTTATATATATATATATATATATATATATATATATATATAAAATCATAACGCCCTAGAAATTGCAATCTCCTTTTGAAATAAATAGCGTGCTTGAGGTCACTTGCATCCGGGCGAGGGAATGGTTTGCAATGTATTTACAGGGTGTACCTCCCCGAACTTTTGTCTGATAATAATTAAATTACACGGTCAAAAAGATCTCTAGAATAACATATTTAATTGTCAGACAAGAACGAATAATAAAAATTTCATGTAAAAAATACATGTTTGGGGTGCTCTTACACTACCTTCTGCCTGAGATTTTTTTCTGGCAATTTCTATAGTTATTCACATAGTACTTTAATTCAAGTGAAATACGAGGTTTCAGGCAACTTGCAATAATGAAAATTTCAACTTCCATTGTCCGATTTTAGGGTGGTCTTACAACCCTTTCTGCTTATTTCACTGTCAAAACGTTTGAGATGATAACTTATTACCCATCTGGCAACCTTTTTGCAAATGTTTATCTTACTTCGAGTAATGAAGCGAAATGGTAACTAGCTCTCTGACTAATACTAGTCCGAAGAAATGGATAGATATAATAGATTCCAAAGTTGTTTACTAATGATTTCGATAACACTTTTAATCGGAGGATAACATGATTTTTAAGCGATAATGTCGTCGTAAATGTAAGATTTAAGGTCAAAAGTTATATAATCACCAAAATATTGATAAAACTCACAAGCTACATATTATATAATATGCATTTCAAAATACGAAGGGATAAAGTAATGCATAAATTCATTATTAGCTACAGAAACAGTAAGATGATAAAATCCCGAAACAGTTTCGATTTTTTATTTTAATTTACCATTTTTTAAATAAAAATAACATTTTCTTTAAATAATACACATCCCTTTGTTATTTTACGAATTTCCCTGGCTGAGCTGATTCCAAAAATGTTAAATAAGTAGTACATTGGAGTAAAGCGCAAAAGTTGTTCATACCAATTCATTATTTACAAAATATTTGGTGAAGAATAAAAATACACTCTATCCTGCCTGATTCGGACTTTCAGGTTAAGTCACCGATATTGTCAGGTCTGTTTCTGTAGACTTTAGATTTTAAATAACATCATAAAAATAAGTTTAATCTAGGTCAAACCAGGAATTCATGTGTTTTGCAGAAAATCTGGATACAATTCTCCTGTTAAATTTTCACTTATAATTGCACAAGTGGTTTGTATTTTATCGGGTAAATTTGGGTTGTTTAATGAGAAACTGTTTCCTAGCAATTTGACGAGAATAACTGTCAACTATTAAAAACACGACAGTTATTCGAGTCAAATTGCTAAAGGAAACAGTTTAGAATTTGAACAACACAAATTTACCCAATATCAATACAAACCTCGAGTGTAATTCGGCAGGACAATTTGTCGCCAGATTGATGATTGCGTCGCAACTGTATTAGTAGGCACACAGGTATTAACAATTTGACTAATTTCGGCGTTCGTAGACACACCGAATCGACTCATTGTTAGTTCTTGAAAATTCAATAGGTTGTTGACAAACAGGCCAAACTATTTATTCTGGTAACCAACACCACGATAATTGATGAACAAATGAATAAGTGAAAAAACCACTAGTGTATTTGTCGGGGGTAACACCACAAGAGCTCAGATTTAGCCAGATATTTTTTGTGGTTGTTTTCGAATACTTACTTTCATTGGCAATTTAACGAGAGCTGTTCTGGCAAAATCACGAGAGCGTAGCTCGAGTGATTTTGCCTGAACAGATTGAGTTAAATTGCCAATGAAAGTAAGTATGAGAAAACCACCGGAAAAAATATCCTGCTAAATCTGAGCTCGCGTGGTATTTGGTAAGACAATCCCATGAATAAAAAACTCAATTCAATTAAACTTTATTTAACAAACTATTTCTGCCTTGCAAATATTTCCAAATCTCGACATACTTTTTGGAATTGTTATATGCTGTTTAATTTATAATTGTCAAATTGACGTGCATTGCTTGGTAAACAGACAGTACCTAAATGCTAGGGTTGCTGCGGTAACGTAATTTATCCGATATTTTTATCCACTTGCAAACTCTCTTCCTTCCTATTTAGCCGACAGCAAACTACGATTTTTGTATTCACAAATGGGAATTATTATACATGAATGGGATTGTCGCTGTAAAAGTTAAAGCTAACTTTTGCCGCTGTCAAAGTGACAATTGCACTGTGGCATATGCGATTTTTTATAAATGAGTTAAATTGTCACCAAAAAAATATGGAACAATAATTGTATTTCTCACAATTCCAGCCCATACGTTAATTTTTTGTGGTATTTGCATATTGCATTCTTGCATCCTATTTGGATTTTCATTGGACCAATATCGGGTGTATTGCCGGTTAACATGCTCGTTCAAGTAAAATGTTACCTAATCCGAAAAACTAAAACATTATCAATGAATTTGTCATTTAAAATATTATTGTTTTGATTCATCATGTACTCTCAGAATTCAGTATCCTACGATCACATCTTCAGCCAACTCATGAATGAGAGGTATACTTACTTTATAAGAACGGTATTTTGCTCTATTTCCAATATCCAAATCCCTAGATAATCCCCGTACTGTACAGTGTGGATCGTCTACTACCGACAAAATTACATGTTAAATATTTGTATTGAGAGTAGGTCTATCTTGCTTTAGTGCAACTCTAAAAAGGTACAATTTCACGTGACGCTCGAAGCTCAGATTACGACGCTTAAACCGGTGGTCACATGACTAAATGTGCAGTTTTAGCGTCGCTTTAAGGTCGATTCCCACCTAAGCGTCGCCGAGCGAGGTGTGGCGGCGCATTGCGTAGCGTCATTTTAATACAAGCTGTTCCCACCTGCGCCATTTGGAAGCAGCAGAAACGAAACAGACGCGTTTGAGTGTTGGTGTATCAATAGTGCGGACATGTTTAGTGAATCAACATCCTCATCGTCGGACGATTTCATGTTTGTCGCTGCAGTATGTAACGAACATGAACAGATAAAGAAAAAAAAGAAGCGACAATATTGGGTCCACAATATATTTCGAGCAAGGCTAGAAGAAGGCGAATTCCACACACTATTTAGGCGACTTCAGCTAGATGAACGTAAATTTTACAAGTATTATAGAATGTCTTCAGGAAAGTTCAATCAATTACATGATATTTTACGCATTTCACTTACTAAGCAGCATACCAAATTTCGTGAGAGCATCGGTTCACTTGAGAGGCTTACTGTTTTTATAAGGTAAGTTAAAAAATAAGCTGTTTTAATTGGCATAGTTTACTGACCTATAATAATGTAACTAAAAAAATATTTAAAAAAAATACAAAATGACAAAAAAACGTGGAATCCATTTTCATAATCAGACTGCGAAATTGCGAAAATGCTCATGAATAATATTTAAATTTCTTGTTCTCGTACATTATTTGGCCCTTCGCTGGATTCAGTAGAAACGATAGCAGTCGCAAACCTTGAATAAAAATCTGCTGAAGGTCTCTGTAATGAGTGTAAATGTTCGTTACGTTGAAAATGGTGAAACAGGTGACTGGTATAACTGATTGTGCATTGGTACGTTATGCATATGATGTTGTATGTGTGGTGCTGTATATATTCGTGGGGCCGGTGTGCTATTTCGTAGGAATTTACCAGTTCAAATACCTTACTTTTGACTTTAGCCTGCCATAGTCAGTGAAACGTGGCGGTGGTTTTTGCCATGCAAGTATAAATTCTAAAAGCGCGCTGTTTTTCCATCCAACGCGAACGTTTCTTGTCCTGTACATATTCTTTTAGTATCTCCGGCAAGGATTCCGTTTTCTTGGCATCTGTTTTTCTGACTGAAGTCTTTGTTGTTTTCTTTGTAAGCGTGCAACTTTTTGAACTTGCAGTACGAGATGCTGGTCTTGCAATGGTCGCGACGCGTGAAGCACGAGATTGTGTAGTGTTAGGTAGCGACAAGGTTGGACTTGTTGGAATTTCATCAAATTCATCCTCGACAGCTTGCTCCTCTGATTCTTCCCACTGTCTCAGCTTCTACGCCATCTTAGAAGTTCTCATCCGTTTCGTCATTACAAATATTTGTCTGCATTCTGCAATAAATAATGTGTGGTACTGATTATCCAGAAAGTAAAAGTTAGTATTTATCTATAACAATAAAAAAAAGTTATAATACTCACTCCCTTCCTCTAATATATGGCAAACGAAAGCTCATGACTTCCCAATACTTCCATTTTTTGCCACTTGTTGCAGCTTGTCCGCTTTTAGTCTGATTGTTTTCTTTTACAAGTCTGGCCTGAAGTAATAAACAAAAAAAATCTCAGAAATCTTGCAGTTAAAAACTGAGTTTTAAAATTCAACTAGAAATAATTAAGCGACCCACTGAAATAAATGCATACATTATCCTTTAGGTTTTCTGTTCCAGGTTTTTGGCTACAGGGGCAGACTACCAGACGCTGTCATTTAACTTCAGAATAGGGCACTCTACCATACAAAAGATTGTAACTCATACTAGTAACGCACTCTGGGAGACTTTAAGAAACGAGGTCATGCCACAACAGAACTACTTCAGAGCTGTGCAAAAAAATTTCAAGAACTCTGGAAATATATTACCATACAAGCACCATAGTGCTATTAGCAATGGTAGATGCCGAATACAGGTTTGTTGCTGTGGATGTTGGTGCCTATGGGAAGAACAGCGATGGTGGAATATTTAGTGAATCTAATATGGAAAAATGTTTAAAAAACAAAACTTTTGGAATGCCTGAGGATCGTCCCATTACAAAAAATTGTGAGCCCTTGCCATACGTAATAGTGGACGATGAAGCATTCCCTTGCAAAACGTATCTAATACGACCTTATTCAGGGAGCGGATTACCACAAGACAACAAGGTTTTTAATTATCGGCTTTCAAGAGCGCGCAGAGTATCCGAAAATGCTTTGGGAAATCTCTGTCACAAGTTTAGAGCTTTTTGAAATAAACTACAAATTCATCCAAAAAATGCAGACAAACTTGTTTTAGCGCAGACAAACTTGTTTTAGCTGCTTTGTGCCTTCATAACTTCCTTAGAAACGACAATGCTTTATTAAGTGTATTATATGAAGAAAAAAACGTAAATAACGTACCGATTTTAGAATCTTTACCACACATTGGTGGAACATTTTCTATGAATGTAAATGCAGTAAGCGACAGGTTTAAAGAATATTTTATGTCTCCAGAAGGAGCACTTCCTTGGCAAGAAGATACAGTTAATGCCGGAATATTATAATCTAATTGGATTTTGTCAAAATAAACAAGTAACGTATTGTACTTTACGATAACAATGATAATGAAAACTGTTCTATCATAATTTTTGTTTTTTTAGTGCCAATTTCAAGAACGAACTATACAAAAGCAACACATAACTGTTTCATAAAAGGGTTCTCAATATTTAATTTAACGGGCATATTTTCGACAATGTGTCGAAATATTCCTAACATGAATCTTATTTTGTTACAGGAATCTTCAAATAATTTCAATTTAAAAATACGTACTAATTTTACTCTATAATATTTTAGATTTTGTATAGTTGGGCTCTCTTGTGACAAATTCAATAGGAACCCCTTTCGTTCATTTTCTTCCCAATTTCGGACCATATATTCTCCTGTCTATTTTGATTACTGTAATTTCTATTCGCCATGTCGTACAGTTCTTCGTATTCGCTGACAAGTACTATCAATCTATCAACTGCTTCCCCGTCCATATTTAATTTTATACTGCAGTCTTCAGGTCACAGCTTGTTTTTGACGCGTTGATGATCCCCACTTAAGCTTAATACTCACTTAGGCGAAATTCGCGTTTTATGACATATTGTGTCAAATCCAGACTGTTGTCGCACATTCGCGTATTTCATCCATACTCACAAATGCGAAATTCGCCAACGCGAAAGTGCGGATAAATCGCAAAAAAGTTGAAATGATTTTAACTATTTTGTGTCATTACTGTCATTTATAGTGTCATTTTTTGATGGTTTGTGCAGATCATAAATTTATTCTTGATAGATATTAGGTTTGTGTACCTACTACACCATAATATCTTCGTAAATGATTGTTGTAATGACAAGCATCCATGACTGTTTTCTTTTTATAAAAATTGCTCAAACATAAACAAATAATAATAAAAATGCTAGGTTATGTTATTTCTCTTGATTTGTAACAAACGATACATGTAAAAATCGCAGAATAGTTAAAATTTCCCGCCGCGAATATTTTTAAATCTGGACTTGACACATTATGTCAAAAAAACGCGAATTTTGCCTAAGTGAGTATAGGGCATTCAGCTTAATACTCAGTTAGGCGAAATTCGCGTTTTTTGACATGATAGGTGCGTTCTTTTTGACTGAGATCTCAGTTAATCTCAGCTCACATCAGTAATGTGAGCGTTCTTTTTGTTTTACTCACTTTAAGTGAGCTGTTATTTTTCCTCCCCCTTCACCGATGCTGAATGTGTTATTAGGGGGTATCAGTTCGAATTGAGTCGGAAATAAAGTGGAGGGGATGAAGAAATATTTGATTTGCTTGGTTTATTAGTAGTTGTAACCAAGGTTATCTAAGGTTTTAACTATTGACATATAAACAATAAGCACACATAATCTATTTTTTTTTGTTACAAATTATGTATACATTAATTAACATTATTAGATGCTGATACGAATCTGTCATATAATTTAAATCTATCGACAGATCGCGCGCTTCAATTGAGATGTCGTTCTTTTTGGTGTTTACTCACATCACTTTATCTCAGATCACCTTAACTGAAGTGATCTGAGATCTCAGTCAAAAAGAACGCACCAGATGTGTCAAATCCAGACTGTTGTCGCACATTCGCGTATTTCATCCATACTCACAAATGCGAAATTCGCCTAAGCGAAAGTGCGGATAAATCGCAAAAAAGTTAAAATTATTTTAACTATTTTGCGATTTTCTGTCATTTATAGTGTCATTTTTTGATGGTTTGTGCAGATCATAAATTTGTTCTTGAGAGATATTACTTTTGTGTACATACTACACTATAATATCTTCGTAAATAATTGTTGTAAAGACAAGCATCCATGACTGTTTTCTTTTTATAAAAATTGCTCAAACACAAACAAATAATAATAAAAATTCTAGGTCATGTTATTTCTCTTGATTTATGACAATCGATATTTGTAAAAATCGCAGAATAGTTAAAATTTCCCGTCGCGAATATTTTTAAATCTGGATTTGACACAGTATGTCAAAAATCCGCGAATTTCGCTTGAGTATTAAGCTTTAAGGCCGATTCTCATTAGACCAGCGCGGCGCGCGCGTTGCGTTGCGGCATGTGCATCAAATTTCAGCAAGTGTATTCCATTTGAGCGTCACCGAGTAGGCAGCAAACGGATCAGTGTGTGTTTTGGCGGCACAGCGTATAGAAGATGATTATTTATTTTTCCTAGCTGCTATTTGCCAGGAATAAATAAATATTTACCACTTTCATTTAGTTTTCTTACAATATCATCCCAAATATTTTCTCTTCTTATTTGGTTACTGCAATTTTTGTCTTTCATGTCGTATAATTAATTCACTATACTCACTAATGAGCAATATCAATTTCTCGATTGTGTGGCCGTCCATTTTAAGGGCCTACTGTAAAATTTTCGGGCGAAACTGCAAGTCACTGCGTGTATTTGACGCTTCCTCATCCACACTTGTCCGTCAACGGGCTAGGCGACGCGTTTCTAGGCGGCAGTGCCGCGTTCCAACGCTCTTGAGAATATTAAAATTTTGCTGCTTTGAAACGCGACGCATCGCGCCGTGCAGGTGGGGACGGTCTCATTATTTAATACGTAAACAGTTGGAAGCGGAATTTTGCCTAAAGAATCGCACGCATCGCGCCGCTCTAGTGAGGATCGGCCTTTAGGCGTCGGCAGGCAGTCACGAGCGTTTTCGACGAGAGCCAACGCTTGGGGCCGCCATGAAATTTTGAAGCTCCGTGACGCGAAGCTACGCTTCGCCTAAGTGGGAACCGTGGCATTTATTTACATGCAAACAATAATTGTAAGCTTCATTTTGAAGCGACGCTACACTAGGCGAGGCTTCTTTCGGCGACGCTTAGGTGAATTACATAAGAAGAAAGAGCTGACACCATATAAATATAACGATGACTCTTTGTAAAACAGGAAGATTATAAAAACATTGTATTATCTTAAATTTCATTCTCTGTTCAACCGTTGTACAATAAAGTTCTAAATATAGTTGTAAAATTGTTTTTAAAAACCCAAGTTCGAAGTTTTAATATATAATTGGCGCAGTCAGTAGGATACGCGCGGGTTTCGAATAAGTAAAAAACAGTTTCGCATTGTGTCGGGAGTGAAATTCGGGACCTTGGAGTTTCTACACCTTAAGTGCGTATAACCGAACTCAAAACTTTCGGACTTAGTGGCAACGAGAGCAGGGAATCACGAAAAAAGGAATAGGAGAGCAGAGCGATCGAGTTGACGAACAATCTGTAAGTGCCTTTTCCTCTTTTACCTTTCCAAACCCCTATTTATAAGGATTTTGGCAAAGATAGTTTAGTTCTGTTCATATCGAACAATAGTCTATCGCAGACATTAGCTTTTAATTAATTTTAGTTATTTAATGAGTGACATTGATGAAATAATTAACGGAATTATAAATATAGAAATAAATAACGAAAATAATATAGATAATCAAGTTACAAATAATTTAACAATAATAAATCGAAATTCAAATATTACACGAAACATGCCAGAAATGAACTGGGATCTTTTAAAATCTAGAATTGAACCTTATGACGGCAATAGCAATACATTAAATAAATTTTTGATAAGATGCGAAGACCTTATCAATGATTATAGACAATTTAATGATGCACAATTATCTAAACATATTTTTCAATCAATTCAAGAAAAACTTATAGATAAAGCTGATATATTAGTAGGTAATCGTGCTGAGTTAATAGATTGGCCTAAATTAAAAGAGGCCCTTATACAATGTTTTGCGGATCGTAGAAATATTGATTGTTTAGTACAGGAACTAACAAGAATGAGACCATTTAGGAACGAACAACTGATAAACTTTGGTAGCAGAATTCAATTGTTAAGAAGTAGTATTGCACAAAAAATTAGTAATAATCCTAACCTTAATAATGCAGAAAGAATTTGCCAAATAAACCATTACGATAAAACTGCACTTAGCACCTTTATCGCTGGTTGTAGTGGTACCTTGAGGAATAATTTACATCTTAAAAATCCAGCCTCACTGGAAGACGCAATGGCCTATGTAAACGAGTTCGAAAATTTCGAAAAATTATATGGTAATCTAAACGACAATAATAGAATAATGACTTCTAAATTTAATAACAATAATAATCGACAATCGTACTCACAACCAAGATTATATCCTCATAATCAAATGCAACCTACTTACCAACAAACCCATTATTCATCGCAGCCAAATTTCATGAATAATAACGTATCCGACAATAACAAACCAACTAACCAATTTCCTAGCCAACCCATTAATATTCAACCCAGACAAATGCCTCCCAGACAATACCCTACAAACAGACAAGTATTTGGACCCCCACAAAACGTTTTTAGACCAAATCAAAAATCCACGAATCAATTTCCTAAACCAACACCCATGTCAACAACCTCTAGAAACCCATCCATGTTATCACAAAGACAAAGATGGTAAAATCATAACAATTATAATCAAAATCATTCATTTAGAAATAATGGACAAAACCCAAATTTTTCTTCTGAAGAACTATTTACAAGCGAATACAATCAATCAGATCCATACACAAATGAACAATATTTTTACCAAAATTACGATACTTTTAATAGTGACGATAATAATCCTGATATAGACGTAAATCAAACATCTTATTCCGAAAATGTGAACTATGACGAAAATCAAAATGAAAATTTTCTAGAAACGGGCCTACAACAAGAAAATCCTTAGTAGAAATTAATATATCTTCAGATAACGCCTTACCATACATTCAAATTCATAATCCTAATTTAAAATTACTTGTAGATACTGGTAGCTCACGTTCTATTATTAAACCTAATATTATAGAAAAATTTTATCCATATTCTGTTAGTCAAATCAGTGCACAAATTAAAACAGCGTTAGGTAGTCAAGACATCATACACCAATCAACACTTAGAGCATTTCCAGAATTTCAGAATCCAAACTACAATATCTCTTTTCTCTTATTTGATTTTCATGAGTATTTCGACGGTATAATTGGATTAAATGATTAAAAAAAAACATGAATTTTAATATAGATTTAATTAACAATAAATTAATAGGTTCGAATACAGAAATCCCTATCAGATACAGACAAAAAGAAAATTTTAATATATCACTATCGATAGAAGCACAGCACAAAATTCTAAAAAAATTACCTGTTTCTATTTTCAACGGAGAAATATTAATACGTGAAGGTAATTTAGGACCACTGTATATACCTGAAATTTTGACTAATGCCGAAAACGGATTTGCCCTTATAGAAGTTCAAAACAAAACAGATAAAAATGTTTCAATAGATATTAAAGAACATTTTCAAGTAGAATCATTCGAAAAATCCAGTTATGATGTATTCAATATTAATTCTTTCCTTAACTTAAATGATAAATACGATAAAAAATTAAAACAAAAAAATAGATATATCGGATTTAATTAGAACCAATCACATGAATTCGGAGGAAAAAACTGAAATAATAAAACTATGTCGAAAATTCTCAGATATTTTTTTCAAACCAGGTGATAAATTATCCTTCACGGCGCGGACAAAACACGAAATTAAAACAACGGACGAAATCCCTATACATTCTAAGTCATATAGATACTCCTACATACACAAACAAGAAATAAATAAACAAATAAATGAAATGTTAGATAAAGGCATAATTCGATTCTCAACTTCAGCATGGTCATCGCCATTGTGGATAGTGAACAAGAAAAAAGATCAATCGGGACAACAAAAATATCGATTAGTTATCGACTATCGTAAACTGAACGAAAAAACAATTCCTGATCGATATCCGATACCAAATATCAATTCAATCCTCGATAAACTTGGAAGATCAAATTATTTTTCAACTATAGACCTTTGGGCTGGTTTTCATCAGATTCAAATGGAAAAAAACTCTATATCAAAAACAGCATTCACAGTTGACAACGGACATTATGAATTCTTACGAATGCCATTTGGGTTAAAAAACGCACCATCTACTTTTCAACGCGTTATGGATGAAGTTTTAAAAGACCTCCAAAATAAAGTCTGTATGGTCTATATGGACGATATCATTATATTTAGCACAGGACTTCAAGAACATCTTCAAAATTTAAAACTTGTTTTCACAAAATTACGCGAGGCAAGACTAAAAATTCAACTGGATAAATCAGAATTCTTACGAAAAGAAGTAGAGTTTCTAGGACACATAGTAACATCAGAGGGAATAAAACCCAATCCAAAAAAAATTTCTGCGATTAAAAAGTTTCCCATACCAAAAACACAAAAAGACATAAAATCATTTCTTGGGTTAATAGGGTACTATCGTAAATTCATAAAAAATCTAGCGAAGATTACAAAACCTATGACTAAATGTTTAAAGAAAAATGAAAAAGTAGTTCACACAAAAGATTTCATAGATTGTTTTGAAACATGTAAAAATATATTAACATCTGAACCAGTTTTAATTTACCCAGATTTTGACAAAGAATTTGAATTGACAACAGATAGCTCCAATTATGCAATAGGCGCAGTACTATCGCAAAATAATCATCCCATATGTTATGCATCACGAACCCTAAATTCAGCCGAAATAAACTATTCAACAATTCAGAAAGAACTTCTCGCAATAGTCTGGAGTTGCAAATACTTTCGCCCATATCTTTACGGCCGGAAGTTTACAATATATTCTGACCAAAAACCATTACAGTGGCTATTCTCCACAAAAGACCAAAATTCTATGCTCGTAAGGTGGAGACTAAAATTAGAAGGATTTGATTATGAAATTAAATATAAAAAAGGTTCGTCAAATTTAGCAGCAGACGCTTTAAGTAGAAATCCATGTGTAGAACTAAACGCCATCGATAACGAATCTATAATAAATAACGCAGGAGACGCGGATGAAATAATAGAAAATTTCCTAAGAAATCCTGATAAAATACCTCCAGTCAGTAGCCCTGACCTGGAAGATATACTAGACATTGTAGAGCCGACTAAAAGCCAAAATCAAAAAATCAACGTTATTTCAGATATACAAATAGAACCAGATAAATCTCAAGACACTGACTCCGATTCTGACATTGAAACTAAACATACATCTGCAGAAAATCCTATTTTTTCCATACCAATTACTGAAAGAATATTAAACACGTACAAAAATCAAATATTCATAACAATGGGAGATATAGAATCTACCCAAACTAGAATTTTAAAAATTTTTGACAATACTAGATTATATGTTACTCTACCCTCAAAAATTTCACAAACTGATATAATAAATTTCGTAAAAGAATATATCGCCCCAAACAAAAAATATGCTATTTTTTTCCAACACCCTGAGCTACCTAGAACTTTCACGACTACTATGCAATCTTATTTTAAAAACTCTGCCTTCAAAATAATTCAAAGTAATACTGTATTAGAAGATATTCAGACTAGAGACGCTCAAAAAGAAAAACTCGAATTTTACCACGTAACAAAAACTTGCCACCGTGGTATAAATGAAACGAAAGAAGCACTTACTAAACGATTTTACTGGCCAAAAATGTCGGACGATATCGAAAATTATATAAATAACTGCGAAACTTGTCAGAAAAATAAATACGATCGAAATCCACCTATAGTAAAATTCAACCTTACACCAACTTGTTCACGTCCTTTTCAACACATTCATATTGACTGTTTTCAAATTTCAGGAAACACTTATTTAACTATAATAGATACATTTTCTCGATATGGCCAAGCTTATCCTCTACCAGCTGTAAACGGAATATCTATAGTAGAATGTTTATTTAATTTTATTACCCACCACGGTCTACTCTCGAAAATAACAGCTGATTCGGGTACAGAATTTAAAAATAAAGATCTTGAAAATTTTTGCGAACTTTACAGAATAGAACTTCACTATACTACTGCTAGAAACAGTAATTCAAACAGTCCTGTCGAAAGATTTCATTCTACCCTAATCGAACATGTGCGTTGTTTAAGGGAACAAAATGGAAACCTCACCTCAGACCAATTATTAAAACGGGCTATACTCGGATATAACAACTCAATCCATAGTGTTACTAAACATACACCATTCGAAGTAATAAAAGGACATATAAACGAGACCAACCCTTTCGACCTTAATGATCATGTAATAATTTCAGATTACGTACAAACTCACAAACAAGCGACCAAACGACTTTATGAAAATATAAAAGAAACTAACAAAACAACAAAAGAAAATAATATTAGTAAAAGAAACGAAGAGCGCACAGATCCCCTTGACTATAAAAACGAAAAAGTAGCTTACATTCGTACAAAAACCAGAAATAAAAAACTTCCAAAATTCGAAAAACGTAAAGTACTAGCTCAAACAAAAATTAAATTAATAACAGATAAAAATATATATCATAAAGCAAGTGCCAGAAAACCAAAAACTAACAAAAAACAACTGTTTCAGGAAAATGGAACAGATGAAAACAACATTCCTGATACTTCTGGCAATACCAGTAATATACACGAGTAGTACTATAAGAGATATAGAGTCGACGACTATAAATAACCCTTTATTACCAATACAATTAGGAGACGCACGTCTTATTTATAGTAAACATACATTTATACATTATTTAAATTTAGAACCTATTATTAAGCAATTGTTTAACATTGAGAAACATTTTTTCATTATAAAAAATAATTTAGTTACAAAAAACGCAACTAATGAAATCTCATACCATGCCTTATCTCAAGATATGTTATTAAGGACAGAATTTCTCATAAAAATTACAAGAATGAAACTTGATAACTTACAACCTCATATTCATATTCGTAATAAAAGAAGTTTCTTTAACGGAGTCGGACAATTACAGAAATGGCTGTTTGGTACACTTGACGCTGACGACGGTAATAGATATGATAACGCAATAAAAATTCTCGAAACAAACCAACAGAACATGGTGACGGAAATAAATTTGCAACATTCACTTTCAAACAATCTAATAAAAAATTACAACACAACAATTCGCATATTATCAAAAAATCAAGAAAATTTTGCAAATTCTCTGGGAAAATTTCAAATGAGCGTACAAAAATCAATCACTGAATCACATGAGTATTTAACCTTTCAAGGAATTATTTCCCAAATAAATCTGGATTGCCAAAATGTTATCACGTTTTTAGATAATTTAGAAGATTCCATAGCTTTTGCAAAACTCAACACACTTCATCCTTCTATTATTTCTAGTCAAGAGTTACTAAACACTTTAGAATACTTAAGAAAAATTTACCCAGACAACCAAATTATGAAATTTAGGAACATATTAACATACTACCAATTTTTAGGCACACAGTCACATTTGAAAATAAAAAATTAATTTTTGCAATACATATACCAATTATCAAAGCTGAAATTTTTAAGTTTTATCACCTCTTTCCTATCATTCAAAACAACCAAATATTCCCTCTAAAGTATCCCTATTTGGCACAAACCAACTCAGAACATCAATTCAAAGAAGAAAACTGTCCACTACTAGAGGATACATATTTTTGCATGGAAGACCATTTCCCTGAAGACAACTGCACTCTACAGCTCATAGAAAACCAGGCGGTGAAAAACTGCAAGAAAATCAAGTTAACATTAGAAGAATCCCTCGTTGAACAAATAACACAAGACGAAGTAATCATTATACCAATACAAACAGAAAAAGTTTTCTCCAAATGCCACACAGATCAATATATAGAAGTCAAAAATCCTACACTAATAAAAATACCAGAATCATGTCAAATAGAAGTCAACACTAAAAAATTTATCAACGACGCCAGAATTCAAGAAGGAAAACCATTATTTCTCCCAAAGCTAAACTGGGAAAAATTAGAAATTATACCAGAGTACGAAGCACCCAAAATAGAAAAAATCAATTTGGAAGAAATCCACAAAATCAGCAAAATGTCAAAACAACTTATACCATTAAGAATTTCAACATCTAAACACTATTCACGAATTTTCGGCGGCTTGTCCTCTGTTATTGCCATCTTAATAATAGTGGGATGGATCTTCAAGAAGAAAATCAAGACATCGCTCCAGCAATGCGGCAGAAAACAAATAAGGGAAGAAGTCCAAAGCAAAGAAGAAACCCTAAGAGAAGAAAATCCAACAGAAAAACCAAAACTCGAACACCACTCCGTTATGTTCTCGTCTTAGAGGGGAGGAATTACATAAGAAGAAAGAGCTGACACCATATAAATAAAACGATGACTCTTTGTAAAACAGGAAGATTATAAAAACTTTGTATTATCTTAAATTTCATTCTCTGTTCAACCGTTGTACAATAAAGTTCTAAATATAGTTGTAAAATTGTTTTTAAAAACCCAAGTTCGAAGTTTTAATATATAATTGGTGGGAATCGACTTTTAGGAAGTTCGTTTTAAAGCAACTTTCAGCGTCGTCTTTCAGCTTGAACCAGTGTTGCCAGGTGAAAAATATTTATATTCTCCACCATCTTAACAAAAACCGTGCCAACTGTGGTTTAAAAATCCCAACATATCAAATTAAATGTAACAATAAACTTTTTATTATAAAATGCATAAAATTATATAAAATCAAAATACAATTTTTTCAATGCACGTTACTTCAAAATAAAAACAGTCTTCTATATCTCATCACAAATAAACACAATATCATTTGGTATCTTACTTAATGAAAAGCAAGCTAATTTACTAGGTTTTCACTTTTGTAATATCCCCGAGGAGATTCCGCTATAATCCAAAAAAACTCTGCTGTCAAAACGTCCCTATTGGACCGAGAAGGCAGCGGAGCTGGCTGTCACCACCCACGATATCGTAGGAAACAGGAGTCGACGGCTCCTGGAAGAAATATCCGAAAGAGTTGGCTTCGGCCTCCGCTGCTACCAGTTGTCGTTGGTAATGAGAGGTCTTGTGTTATAGGGTTACGTCAGTTAGAGGGGTGTGTTGAGGAAAAATCTTAGGTGTAGCTCTTATGTGTATATGTTAGGTATCCATGCTCTCCTGGTTGAGAAAATAAATTAACCGACAATGATTTCTTAACGAGTTTAATATAAAAAAAATAAGAAAATAAAAATAAATTACACCAAATTGACAAAGCGTCAGGAATAATCGTATGTAGAGTCTTGTGACTGTAATTAAATAAAACCAGTGATAGGAGCGAGAGAAAACTTGAGATACCCTTTTACATTAACGCGAATGGATCGCAGAACAAAATGAAATTTGTTATTTTAAAAATAATCGCCACAACCTAAATATTTTCGCGAACCCTATATATGAAACTTTGAAATTAGCAATTTAATATTCAACCTCAAATGTGCTCCCTATTCCTGATTCATACGGTGAGATATCACTATTAAATACTCGTGTGCGATATGAACTATCATAACACAAATTAAATTATATAGATATAATATCATAGAATGCGGGCTGGCAATGTTAATAATCTGACCAAACTACAAAAAAGTCATAATACACAGTTAGTATAATTTTGAAATCAGACTTACCAATTCCCTGACTGGGTGTTAACAAAAACGCCGACGGCCACGATTCGCGTTTCGAACAAAAAAAGAAACCCTTTCAGAGCGCGTACACTAGACGCTCCCTTGTAATCTTCTCTTCCCCTTTCGAAAAAAAATTATACTTGATTGTTAAAACACTACTTTAGTTATAAATTACTCAAACTCAGGACTCCTCAAAAACCGCTATCCGCGTAACCCAAAAAACTGCCCCTCAATTGCTACATTTTCGTCGTTTCGACATTTTTCCCTATGTCAGCAATCTTTTATTTTTTTGTACCTGTTAATTTTTGATTGGTGGAACTTATCGTTCGACGTAATTGTGTAATAGGTTTTTTACCTCGATTAACAATTAATTTTTATTTGATTCCACAAAATTTCGTTATTTTCACGCAATTATTACTTCCTGTTAAAATATTGTTTTTTTTTTCTTTTTGCAACAAGACAGTTTGCTTAGATAAGTGTTTTTTTTAATGTAAGAATGTGAACGACCGCTTTCTATAGTTTAAACGTTACAATATAAAAAGTAATTTGTTATACAGGATGATCCTCCCCATGTTTCTTATTTTGGTATTTATTACACTTTCCACTTTACACTTTTCGCAATTTCATTGTTTGGTAAAAAATTGACTACCTAAATGGAATTATAAATAAAAATGCCAACTATAAAGCCCGAATCAGACTAGATATTAGAATATCGAGATTGCGCATTCAAGATTGTAATTTGACCAATCATTACAAGAAATCTTATAATTTTTGTACTGGATTGGTCGAATTACAATCTCCAATTCGCAATCTCAAGAACCATAACAACGCAAGCGTTGCAACTGTTTCCATCTTTTTAAAATCCCTGATAGTTTCGTCACTACGTTAAAAAAATCCCCAATTTGAGGAAAAATCGCCACGTTTGGCAACACTGGCTTGAACTGTGTTATTCCATAGACAAATCCAATAAGTATTACTTTCTGTATGGTTCTGTATGTGTTAACAAATAGCGATTTCGCCCCGCTTTGGTACCCCAATTTGGTCTGTCAAATACATACCAATCGATTTGGTTTCGAAAAACGATGACGTGAAGCTAACTTTGGTACCCTTTTTGGTCTGTCAAATCACATACCGAGATAAGCAGCACGGTTACTGAAATTGGTAGCTTTCTATCCTTGTCTAAAGTAGTTTTTGTCTTGCTTATCCAGGTATTCACATTAAAGTATTTTTTTTTCAATAATACCTTTATCCAGGTAATCACATTAAAGTAATTTTTTTTTCAATAATACCTTTATCCAGGTTTTCACATTAAAGTAATTTTTTTTCAATAATACCTTTATCCAGGTATTCACATTAAAGTATTTTTTTTTCAATAATACCTTTATGCAGGTATTCACATTAAAGTATTTTTTTTTTCAATAACACCTTTATCCAGGTATTCACATTAAAGTATTTTTTTTCAATAATACCTTTATCCAGGTATTCACATTAAAGTATGTTTCATGTCAAAGTGTCAAAGTTTTTGTTGTTTTTCTTAAGTGTCAAGTATACATGTTTAGGGGATAATAATTATCCTCTTCCTGAGGAAGAAAGGTTTGGTTTTCTTGAGGAAGAAAGGTTTGGTTTTCTTGACGAGAAAGAGTTGAAGTAGTGAATGAGTGCTATTCTGCACTAAAAGAGCGTTGAGTAAGAAGTGAATCGTTTATTCGAGTGTAAGTGTTGGTTTGAGAATGACTTATGAGCAAGAATGTTTCAATGTGAGAGTAAGTTTCGATTTTATAAGTGTTTTGTGGTTTAAGAATGTGTGTGACGGTAAGTTTTTATTGTAGAGAAGATTTCTCTTTCGGCGCTATACACTATACACTAGTCCGAGAATTCACATATTGAGGGAGAAAGTTTTGTTAATTTGTTTTAGTGATATACAACGCTTGGACTCTCAATATTTAGGTCCATTTCAAATCACTAAAATAGAAGGCGTCAATTGCGAAGTCATGTTAAATAACAATAAGCGTAAAATGATTCATAAAAACAGACTTTACAAATATAACCAGTAACAATAATTGTAAAAGGTGAATGTCACGAACGCTAAAAAGTGTAACAAATAAACATAAACATTCACAGTTATTACCCCCCCAAGCTAGCTCAAGAAAAATGCTATGTGTTTTCGGTAGAGTAGGGGTGGGTAAATGTAAAGATGCAAGAATGCTTTACAGTGTAAAAGTAATACTTTAATATCACCAATTGACTCTTATGATGTGATTAACAAAAATAAATCAGTTACCCCAAGTTACCAGTTGGTTCCCAACGAGTATGTATAAGCAAACTCATGTGATATGTTCTTATTATTATTAAATGTAAATGTCAAGTTTGTGGAGTCCTCAAGGCCAATAATTATTTGGAAAGATTTTACTTGATTGTCTAGTGCTTCTCCAATTAAGGGTAGAATTGCTGTGAAACAATATCAGCGTATTGTCTGCGTGATTCAGTGCTGTAGAGATGGCTTACTGGTGGATAGGGATGCAGTTACGAAGTACAGATAATGTAATGATGAAAGTAAGAAGAAGGTGGGAACTTAAAGGCCTAAAACAACAAAATCCTATGTCACCTACCGTGAATCAGTTAGTCAGTTACAGTGTATACTCACCGATGATGTTGTGTGGCCTAGATGGATGATTTTATTAGTTGTTTAAATTTTCAAATCCTCTAAAGGGAGTGTTTTCATCAGCGAAATACAATTTAAAACAACTAAAAGTGTTTCTTTTCTTTTTAGGTATTAATCCTAGAAATCCTAGCTTAAAATCAGAAACCCAAAAGAAAGGATGTAAAAAAAACTCCAAAAAAAAAGTTGAAATGTTGGAAGTTGAAATTCCACACCAAGGAATTTCAAATATATCACCTGACTAACCTTGAAACGTACCTAATCATAGACTTATATGTGACATAGAACCAGATTAGATTTTCAGAATTAATGAACACAATTATAAGTTCCATGAAAATTTTATGTCAATTACTACCTATAACCTGTACTCATAAACAATATAAACATTAAAAGAATATACTTTAAATAATCCATCTTAATCTGATTTAATTCTATTTATTCATTTTTTTATTCTGGCATGATCTGGTAAGTAATATAACAAATAAATTTAAGGACTGTTACTTTTAATTCGTAACACAGTCAATAGACGTTTACAAATTAAACAAAAGTGTGTAGACAGTGTAGTTAAAACATATCGTTTTTTGGTAAATTCCATATGTAATTTTCCTACCCCAAGAAAGAGTGGTGTAGTGGTTATTAACCCCGAAGGTTAGATACAATTCAAACGAACTAATATGAACTTGACCGTTCTACTAAATTATAGGTCATGTCTAGTTAATTAAGTGTTATTTAGTGTATAAATAAAATCCCAGTGCTACTTATCAAAATGTTTACTTTTCTCTCTCTAATCCAGAATTGGGTAAGTCGACAATTACTTTAATATATGGTATCATCTTGAGACTTATGGTCTTATCCGTCACAACATATATATCAACACTGCATACAACACATGGCTATCCTGCCATGCCCTGCTCTGCAACTATAGATACAACACACGTCTGCGCTCTATTAAACTAAACTGTAAAACTGACTTATTGGCCCCAGGTAGTAGTCACCTTATATAGTAAAATCCCTTTCCAGATAGATCGGATTTCTAGAATTCGGTTCCCAATAAAAAAACTTTCTTCCTAGAAATATACGCATTCGCCAACATTTTAAGATTCGATAGTGTTTGATTATACAGGGCCGGCTTCGAGAACTACACCAATGTGCAATTTCGTAACAAAGGGATTGCAAAAATCGTATTAGAGTATTTGATTGAAATTGAAGACACTCTATAAAAATATTTAGAGATAAATATATCAGATCCCGCAGTAAATAATATTGAATTCTTAATTAGTTATTAAAAGTAAAACGAGTGTATAATTTGACTACATCGTACGCAGACTACGCAGCCATATTTTTAGTCACGAGCAAGAAAAAAATGGCAATAACGCACTCCGCTCGGTTAATTTACATGAAAATACCTAACCTTTGACGACATCAAAGTATGTAAAGTTCTTCTAAACTCAGTTCAAAAATACCGTAAAGCTGGGTTACTTTGGCCACTTTTGAATTTAACAGTGTAACAACTTTTGAACCGGATATGATTAATTTTTGTTCTTTATCGCATTTTATAGGCCTGTATTAGTACTTTCAACTTTAAAATTGACAAGAGGCTAAAAGTTAGCTTTCTAAATCCACTTTTTTTTAAAATAAGGGTGGCCAAAGACAGACGAATAAGTTGGGTTACTTTGGCCACACATTGTTTTACTCAGAAAACGTTAAGACAGACAAGCACATAGGTGACTTAGGCTGTGGGTATGATCCCCAAATATATTAGTAGTATTTTTTTAGGCTTTAAGCATATAAATTAAACAAAAATACAATTTTTTATCTTATCTATTTTTTTATAAACTATGTAGATAACAAAATATAAAAAAATATTGCAAACAGCACAATAAAACACATTTTTTTATTAAAAAAAACTTAAAGAATACCTATATTCGAAAATAAAGTTTAAAACAGCTTAAGAATAATTTTCGATTTCCGGTATCATGAAAGAAACCTCATTTGGATAGGATAGACGTCTTTATGGTCTCCAAAATCTCGTCTTCTGCGTACCAGATGACGCGTTAGGCGTGTACCAGTTCCACTGAAGCAATCCACTTGGAGGGCGAGAATTTATTTTGTTGTTTTCCATCTTCTTTAATTTCTTCTCTTCTCCTGGCGCGGAAAATCTTCCTTCAAATAGATCAATAACAGAGGCACTGACATTTAAATGGACATTGGGATCTAGATTATTATTTGATGGTATTCGCTCCTCCCAATACTTTCATTCTGTTTAGAGGGTATATTCCTGATTTTTCGAATCCATTTCTTAAATTATTCCTGTCTGGTTCTAATAAGGCATCTGTCAATGATTTAAGCAGACGCGGAAAATTTGATTTTGGAATCGTGGTGCTTGTTCCACTTAGTTTATAATTTGTTATGATTTGTCTCCTTTTTATTTTCAGCGGACGAAAATATGCGATATCGAGTTGCTGGCTCAAGTGTGGTGTTAGGAGGTAAATAAATGAATTTCATATCATGATTGGAGCAAAGGTACAAAGCATGCACACTAAAGTTCGAAGAAAGATTGTCGCCAATAACAACTTTGGCACCATTTAATCGCCTTAAAGCAGGGAGAAGTAGGTGTTCAAACCAATCTTCTAATATAAGACCCTCAAACCACCCGCTTTTTGAGCGATTATAGGGGGTGCCAACTAGTCCACCTTCCAACCAAGTGTCATACATATTTTTATGCTTATAAACTGCATAAGAGGGCAAAACAGTGCCTAAAGCATTTCCACAAAACATTACACTCGTAGATTGTTTGGACCCCGTTTTGTGATGACTTTTTTATTGCATGGGTCGTCGGATAAGTTGGATTCATCATAGTTCCAAATATTTGTCGGGGGAATTCCGTCTAACTCTCTTTCCAAATTGTCAACCTTTGTGTCCGAGCTGGGTGTCTTTTTAAGAACAGTCTTACCCATTCAGCACCAGGAAGATTATCTGTAAATTCTTTTATAACAACGCCCTTTCGATCTAGATAACCATCATCCACTGACAATACGGTTTGTCCGCCTGGAGTTTTAGTGTCCCCTACCTTTACCTTATTTTATATTGTGGCTCGAAGTATTTTATAACTTGTGTCAGCCTTTGAGATATTACACCCTATTTAGTAAGTCGAACAGCTTCTTCTAATAGTGCTTTGATATAATTGCAGTAATTCCTTCTTCAAATGGCCTTTCTGTAACGTCCCATTATCCTAAAAGTAAAATAAAACTCGCATTAACAAAGTTAGCGCAAGGTTACACATACAAATTGAGGTTATAAACCGATTATGTTTTAATTATTTCCTAATGCCCATGTATTTTCAACTAAAAAATCAAAAAATGTCAAAAACAAATCTATAACATTCCTGTTAAATTTTAGTTTTCCACACATGAAATAAATAAACACTCAAAACGCCAAAAACAGGGCGAACACGTAGTGGTCAAAGACAGACCTATATCAATGAATTTTTTATTGGGCGACTTTGGCCACCCTTTAACCGTAAAACCTAAAAGTTTAGGTTTGCTGCTTTCACTCAAAAAGGTTCGTAAGGGTTGCGTGGAGAAGGTGTTTTCACATGAAAATCACAGATACCATCTAATTATTCAACTACGAATAAAGTTTTTGGAGGTAAAAACTGCTAGCTATTCATACATTATTTTTTTTTCAGAAACTAAAAAGCAAATTATGTGGTGTAAATAATTTTCTTTTTGTCCAACACAATATATAGAAAGAGTAAAACATTATATTCGGCTAATACAAAAAAAGTATTATTGTAACGAAGTTGTGCATTACGGTATATATGAAAAAGATAAAATCTTTAAAAGAAAACCGACCTGATATATTTTAAAAAAATATTTATTAATCAAGCAGAGCTTTGTTAAAAGAAGTAAGGCATTTGATACAAAACCTTCGAGCATGGCGCATTTAAGACACAATTTTGTGAATTGTCTGCCCAACCGCGTTGAATGACATTGTGAGTGTCGAACCAAGTTTGATCTAAATAAACTATATTTCTATTACTTTCCCTATAACTTAAAATCTGCCTTAAACAATTTTAACAAAGTACCACAATACGGGGCAGTTCCATAATACACATTCAACTATTTTCAATTTTTTATACTTGAGACCACATTCTATTTGAATTTTTGAATTTGTCGAAGTGTTTCTAATGATTTATATTTAAAATCGTTAAAATCTTGCAATTTGTTAAATATGATTTCTAATGGTGTGACTTGATTTACTTTGTGCGTGTTGTAAACCGTTTGTCGAATTACATCTTTAGATGCATCATCTATCCGACAGCTGACGATACGTTTTCGTTTTTAATCGTGTTCAATAACAACGCCACGTTTAATTACTATTTAATTACTACATAAATTGTGGAATAAGTGCGTATTCTTTTAATTATTTCATCTTGAGTTGAATTGACATTTTGAGCATTTACGCATGAATACATATTTAAAATTACTTGTTGAACTTTAATATGCAAATCTCGATTTTAAATTCCCAAAGTTGTCTCATTTTCATTGTTATTAATTGGAATTGCATTATTCAATATTCAAATGTATTTAATCATTAATTCGGATATTATCATAACTTTGAATTACACTATTAGCAGGGATTTCATTATTAATGTGAATATCGTCATTAATAAGCAATTCGATACACTCGGCATTTACCTCTAAAAGGTCTTCAGAAAGCCATTTTACAAATAAAACCAAACAAATCAAACACAACAATACTGCGAAATTATTCAGAATCCGGCGCGCGCTAATGTTTTGAAACTTCTAAACGAGTAAAGTGATTTTCGACCTATTTTTTTCTTCCAGCTTGCTTCAAAGAACACACGCCAACTAGATAGTCGACCGATGATTTCATAAATGCGTATTAGCGACGTTGATATTAAAAAATAAGCAGTGCTACCCGTAGCTTATAAAAAGGGACAACCGATGTGTATTGGTAAATTTATCGGTATTAGTCAGTATACTACACTTAAAGCGCTTATTAACTTTATATCGCAGTGCCCTGGTAAAATCATCTTTTTTAAACTGAGATTGGAACGAATATACTCTCATCATTTTGTATTTGTTTATATTTCCATTACCAATTTTACGATTTGTAATAAAAAAATCCCAATGGCACAGGACCAATTGGACAGTCTTATTTCAGTAACATGTTTGCATAAAACCGAAAATAAAAAATTAGATACAAAAGTAATAGAATGCTTTGAGATGTACAAAAAACCAAAGTAACATTCTCGCATCAAATCAAAAACAAAAAAATTCTGGTAAATTTGAATTTTCTTAAATAAATGTTTTAATGTACGATTTAGAGAAAAATGTTAAATACAAAAGTTGTAGAACGTGTTAAGGTCTATAAAAAAGCTCAGTAACTTTTTTGCGTCAAATGAAAAACAAAGGAAATACGATTCTTTTTCAACTTTGACAAGCCGCCATTTTGTTTTTACTGGGCCGCTTTGGCTCATTAACGAACTCGTCGAAGATTTTGTCCTAACCGATTTTTGTAGCGAGTTTGGTTTCGATCCGTCAAAAAATACGCCCTCTATCGTGCTTACAAACATACACATACACACACATATATATATATATATATATATATATATATATATATATATATATATATATATATATATATATATATATATACGAAAGCTGAAGGGTAGTGACCGTTGAACACAAAACTGCAAACAATCTAGTAGGGATGCGGTCAATATAGGGCTGATCAAAAGAAAACTATTTTTTGACTAGTTGAGCTTTCGGAAAATGTTTATTTCCTTCATCAGAACATCTACAATGGAACAAAAATTTTTTCAAATTAATAAAACTGAACATATATTTGAAAAAAACACAGTTGACTCACCAAAATAAGTTTTGAAAACTGTCCATCAAGAACATCACCGGAGCATGAAATTAATTAACAAAAATCAAGACAAAAACAAATTTCTGACAGTCTAAACGTTTAAAATGGTCATATCTACAATATCTTGTAGAATTGTAAAAAGTTTGAACTAACACAACAAGTAAAATAAAATACAGTCAGAATGAATATTAAAAACTATATACCAAGGGAGAAAGGTATCCATTTCAAAGTAAAGTAATTATTAGTTTTTGTCACAAAACAAAAAGAAGACTAATTCTTCTAATGATATTATTAGCAGATTAGATATCGAATATATTTATACAGTAATGGTGTGAATCGGTGTTGTAAAATAATATACAGGGTGATATATAAATGTTGAAGTCAAGAAATGAAATAACTTAGTTATTCTACAAAGTTAATAGATAGGTGTAGATTTTACTGAGTCCATCTAGATCAGACTTTTTATTTAGACAGTTATTCAAATTTCTGTGTATGTGGCACATCTCAAGAAAAAGTCTTTTATTGTAATTTTTTTCTCTTGCAAGTATTTTAGCATTATCAAAACTCATAGTATGCTTACCAACAATAACGTGTTCCGCCAAAGAACAAGACAACTTTCCGGTATTACAGTCACTATTATGTGAAGTCAGTCTCCCAGATAGACATCTAGAAGTCTGGCCTATATTGTCAGCTTCGATGTGGTCTCACTTTTTACAAATTTACCCTTAAATGTCATTTTAGACAGCATTTCAGCACATTGGGATGAAATTCAACCTCATTGTACACTGACTTTATCAGCTTTCAAGGAAGCACTTCAATTTGTCTTTGATTCTAACGTTTTCATTTTCAATGATAAATTTTATAAACAGATTTTTGGCACCCCAATGGGGTCTACTTTATCACCAATATTAGTTAATTTTGTTTTGGATGACCTCATCGAGCAATCTATTGATTCTTTAAGTTTTCCAATTCCTTTCGTCAAGAGGTATGTGGATTATTTGATTCTCGCCCTTCCTAATGATAAGGTGCAGTCTACATTGGATTTGTTCAATTCTTATAATGAGAACTTACAATTTACTGTTGAGAAAGAAGAAAATGGTATTTTACCGTTTTTAGACATGAAAGTGCATAGGGGAGATGACAATATTATAAGAACTTCTTGGTATAGAAAACCAATATATAGTAATAGATTTATCAGTTATTGGTCATGTCATCCTCCCAAAATGAAAACAAACTTAATTCTCTGCCTTCGTGATAGGGTGAGAAAATTATCTCATCCAGATTTCCTACATAATGATCTGATTGCATTGAAAAACATTTTATTTCAGAATTCACACCCTCGAAGTATGATAAATAAATTTTTAAACAACACTCCGACAACTTTTATTAAAGATAAAGTCACTGTATCTGATTCAGCCCACAGTACAGATTTGTATTTTGGTTCACTACCATACATACCTGGTTTAACACCTGACCTGCTTAAAGTTCTGAAAGGTTCAACTACTGTTAAGGTTGCAACCTATAATTTACTTACTATTAACAACCTTTACACCAAGGTCAAGTCTAGGTTGGGCATGAGTGAGATGTCTAATCTAGTTTACAGCATTCCTTGCAACGAATGTGATCAGATTTATATAGGCCAGACTTCTAGATGTCTATCTGGGAGACTGACTTCACATAAGAGTGACTGTAATACCGGAAAGTTGTCTTGTTCTTTGGTGGAACACGTTATTGTTGGTAAGCATACTATGAGTTTTGATAATGCTAAAATACTTGCAAGAGAAAAAAATTACAATAAAAGACTTTTTCTTGAGATGTGCCACATACACAGAAATTTGAATAACTGTCTAAATAAAAAGTCTGATCTAGATGGACTCAGTAAAATCTACACCTATCTATTAACTTTGTAGAATAACTAAGTTATTTCATTTCTTGACTTCAACATTTATATATCACCCTGTATATTATTTTACAACACCGATTCACACCATTACTGTATAAATATATTCGATATCTAATCTGCTAATAATATCATTAGAAGAATTAGTCTTCTTTTTGTTTTGTGACAAAAACTAATAATTACTTTACTTTGAAATGGATACCTTTCTCCCTCGGTATATAGTTTTTAATATTCATTCTGACTGTATTTTATTTTACTTGTTGTGTTAGTTCAAACTTTTTACAGTTCTACAAGATATTGTAGATATGACCATTTTAAACGTTTAGACTGTCAGAAATTTGTTTTTGTCTTGATTTTTGTTAATTAATTTCATGCTCCGGTGATGTTCTTGATGGACAGTTTTCAAAACTTATTTTGGTGAGTCAACTGTGTTTTTTTTCAAATATATGTTCAGTTTTATTAATTTGAAAAAATTTTTATTCCATTGTAGATGTTCTGATGAAGGAAATAAACATTTTCCGAAAGCTCAACTAGTCAAAAAATAGTTTTCTTTTGATCAGCCCTATATTGACCGCATCCCTACTAGATTGTTTGCAGTTATATATATATATATATATATATATATATATATATATATATATATATATATATATATATATATATATATATATGTATATATATATATATATATATATATATATATATATATATATATATATATATATATATATATAACCTTAGGAACGGAGGGTGATTTTGGCATCTAGAAACACCAAAACGAAAAACTGCATTGAAATTTTTCCGAAGTCGCGTCATGCTACTCTCTACAATAGCCCTATTTCATTCTGAAATAAGGCTAAAAACTATTATACACTTTTTGTAAAAATTATTTTTTATTGCAGATGTAGAAATATGTAGAAGCTGTGACATAGATCAAACTAAACATGGTTGTTTAATAAAAAATTTAACATGTACATGTGGAGCAGGCTGTATATCAGATTATAGATACGACACAATTCAGGAATGCCAAAGTGCATTGAAAGGTATTTGGAATTTTATTTACCGGAAGTTGCTATTAAACTGTTGGAATAGGAAGACCAATAAATAGAAATAAGTCGGTTTACATTAATCATGTATTTCATTCATATAATATTTAACCTGAATGGAAAGAACATGCCATACAAATAATTTCAATTCGTAATATACCTTTTTATAATTCGCGTATAAAAGAGACTTCATTATAACATTGTTTACAGTGTCACAATGAAGCTCTTTGAACACTGTAATAGTAATTTTTAGAGTACAGTTGGTTATTGTATTTAGTTATATTTTTATTTGACATTTGACTTTAACCTTGACACAGATTATAAATAAAATGGTCTAGCGTTGTTCTAGCTAGCAAATTATTATACTAAAGGTAAATTAGAATGATTTATATATTGAAAATAATAACGAATAAAGTACGCCAACGTTTATTTATCTATGATTTGTCAATTGTTTATTTTTATACTGTATAGGATCAATATATAGGTATACAAAACGTTCGATTTTTGGGATAAAGTACCAGATATTTATGTGAAGATGTATTGCAGAAATAATTCTGTTCATGATATAATATAAATAGATAGCAAGAGCATATACGAAGAAGCTCTTTTTTAAACAAATAATCATCCTCTTTTTGCTTAAATGAAAGTTTGTTTACAATTTACACAATTATTTGGTTCTAATATGTCAAAAGTCAGAAGTGCTGAATAAAACCATCTGTGATCTGACCAATTAGGAATATACAGAATTGCCAACTTAAATTCGAACCACACCTCCTAGTTTAAAAAGAGGGATTATATATGAAATTATATTTTATTTAAATAATTAAATAAACGCGAATTATAAAAAATATTGTGTAAAACTTGTGCCACAATGACTTTCTGCAGTACTCGTGATTTGCACAACTCACCGCTTCGCGGTGCAAACTTCACTCGTACTACAAAACGAGTCATTGTGACACTTGTTTCACAAATAACTATTTACACACCAACACGTATACCATAGTAGATCATATCGTCGCTGTGAAATCAAACAGGCATATCTGCAAAATGCATATTTTTCACCAGAGCACTTTAAAGTTTTCGCATGTGATATTTTCCACTTAACGTCCGTTTGGTTCACCTCAATGCCACCTTATGCACGAATAAAATTTAGACGAATACTGCTTATTGACGTAGTAGTTGGAAATAAATCGAAAATTGCTTAAATTTTGAGATATATGCAGATATGCCAGTATGACTTTAAAATCAGTTTAATATTTGCTTTTGTGCCACAGTGGCTTCTTCTTTTGGAACCTGTTTCAGGTAGAAAAAAAAAGATAATTTTGTCAATGAAAAAATAATTTATTGCTTCACATTTTTTTTTAAACAACAATTAACACAATATTGCCTCTGGTAACTTCAAAGTTTCACAAATTTTTATAGAAATCTGAATAAATTGGCGGTATTATCCCGAGAGTAACTAACTTTAGGATACCCTTTTTCTTTTTCTCATCGATGGTAAGTCTCTTGGAATAAGCTTGCATCAGAACAGGATTCACGCCCCCACTGCCCCGTTTATTCCTTGTCTTCGCCTCCTCCCAGGCATGTGATCCGTAGGATGTTTTGAAGTAAAAGTTGCCGTCGTCTTTAATTACTTTAAACATTCGAATGTCCAAGATGGGTAAAATTACTTGGGAGTCCTTAAGAGATTTTATGTCAAAAAAGTCCTCATGACTTAACTCATGAACCTGGTAAGGCTTGCCACTTTTCTTTGCCGTTTTCATGGCCATGGCGTATTGGGAAGGTAAGTATATTGGTCCACTTCGGAGTGCTCTTTTAACTTCTCTTTCAATGGTTGAGTGAGCCGAATCCCCCTCGTTTTGGGTGTGGCCCTTTACTAAAAATTTGTGTGTGATAGATTTTATGTTTTTTAATGTTGTAACAGCATATTTGTACATTGCCATCATAAAGTTATTTTTCTGTTGTCCACAACAATTATCGCTGTAAAACACAACATCTATTGGACAGTCAGCTTTGTCATTTAAATGTTGCAGATATTTCAGCACACAGCTCCCAATCTCAATCACGCCTCTTCTTCCTTGTGTCTCATCCCAAGTGTAACAGTTTACCGTTTTGTCACCCTTCAGTTCAGCAATTGTTAAATTGTAAACGGCTAGCTTTGAAATGTAGTAGTAGGAAGACGCCTCCCCCTGCGGACAGGACAGCACTGCCTGAAGGTCGTATACTGCTACGATGGTTGAATCAGTGGTTTTCTTGTCATTCTCCTTTTCCAGTCTGGACAAGTCCTTTTCTAGAATATGATTCTCATATTCTGTTGTATTTTGTTTCGTGTTTTGGTATATGAGACAAACATCACACTGATCTTTCTTCGGTGTGAAAAACGAAAGGTTGTATGACTTGAAAATATCTCTGTACTTGCAGTAGCTGATTCCTGCAAGGTTTGACTCCTTTCTTTCTTTTAGATAATCTCTGTGAAGTTCAGCGATAGATTTTCCACCATCGATATACTCCCGAGAACTTTGCGATCTGCAGTAATGACTAGGAATTCTGGGAACTTTTTCTATGTGATCCTTTGCGCTCTTCACGAGTTCTTTATCCAACTTGTTACCCTTTCCATGCTTGCCTCTCTTTTCCAAGCTTAGCACACCTGTGCTTTTGTCTGTTTTTTGAAAGGTTGTACGAATAGCTCTGTCCGATAGGCCAAAAGTGTTTTTAAAAAATTGTTTGCATACCCGTATTTTTTCTCCATCTTTCGTTATCGAATATGATTGATTAGAGCCCCTTTCCCTTTTACGATTCAACGTAATCCTCTGATACTTGGGAACAACTTCCTGTGTGCTATCTTTTATGAATTCTCTTTGCCTTTGCAAGTCTCCCATTCCCCAAAACATTGCGAAACTCTCTTGCCGATAGTTCTCATCAATTTTTTCAGAGCACTTGAGTTTACAGTTGTGGCAAGGAGGCTTCATGCTTCGTTTTTTCACTCTTCCTCGGGTTTTAGACTCGTATTCCTCACCGCAGTTTCGCATCTTCTTTGCTAAAGTTCTTTTATTAAATTTACCTCTTTTCCTTTTTCTTGTAATCGGTTCGTTTGCATTTTCCATTTCAATTCCAGTCACTATTTCATCGCTACATTCACTGTCACTTTTAGAGCCAGAACTTGATATATTATAATCGGGGTCGACTTCATCGTCATCAGAATTATGAAATGGGTCTTGGTCTTCCTCATCAGTAGAGTCCGTGTTAATATTGTTGTTGACACTGTAGCTTTCAGTCCCCAATAATTGACCCGTAACAATATCGTCGGCCAAACCAGACTTCTGAGCTTCCCGTGCCATTTGTTCTGTTGAAACTTCTACCGGATCTACTGCAGTCATGTGAGTGATCGTTGGTGCAGTAACTTCGCATTCTAAAATTAAAAAAAATATATATATATTTATCTATAAGTCACCAATGGTCATGCAAACGACGAACAGTATTGATTTATAGATATCAAAATGGCAAAAGCCCGAACTTACCAGTCGAAGGGGAAGTGTGGTTTTCAGTATTTTTTTGTATAAGGTCACATTCCACCCATTTATCATTAGAGAGTGGGTGTAGTTCAGTCAAATCAGTCTTGCTAGGAACATTTTTAGTAGTGCTTTCTGTATCCATAAATAATGTTTGAAGCAACGGATCAGGCAGCTTATAACAATCTTTTACATCCATTAGCCCTATAGCAACTTCTAATGGAACTATAGTAGTCAGGTCAGCGTTCGTTGATGCAGTAACTTCACATCCTAAAAAATATATTATAGATAATATTATTATTATATTATGGGGAAAAGTTTGAAAATTATGATCTATGAGTGAGTGATATCTTCCTATGCTAGTATTGACTACACCAATGCTTATACAAGTGACCAACAATATTGATTTATTTAAATCAAATGACAAAACCTAATCTTACCAGCAGGAGGGGATACGTGGTTTTCAGTCTCTAATTGTATATCAGTCTTGCTAGTTTCAGGAACATCTTCAGTACTGCGTTCTAAATTGACTCGTGTCGGAGGCAAAGCATCTGGCGCAATCACTTGCCACCGCCTTTCATTTTTTGCCGCAAGTTTTAATATCAAAGCTGTACGTTTTTTCCTTGAACAAACAACAATAAGTAATCTGAGGAAAAATATTGAAGCTCTGTGGTAATTAGTTTAAGTATTTACGTACAAGGGTCAATTCTGAGTCTTGTAAGCCGTAAAACATCTTGCATAACGATACGTAAGGATAACATAAACAGGCATATCTTCAAAAACATCACATGAAACTTTGTTTTGATACAATTCAAACTGAATTATTGAAACATATTTCGGTTTTAATTAACATTTTGCTTTATTCGCGGGTGAAAATTTACCCGGAAACCAACGTTTTGGCAAATATGCCGGCTTGTTTTAGTTGAGCCTGTTAGAAACGCATTAATGTTGAGTGCAAACCGGATTATCTGCCAATAAGTCATATCTGGATAATAATAAAAATGTACTATTGTGAGATAATTCAGTTTTACTTACATGATGGACGTCTTTCCTCCTTGAAGGTTTTGAAGCGACTGGCGTATTGCGCAATAGATCTGTCTTCTGATAAACAAAATGGCTATTTCCACGTAAATGCATACCGGCCCAACGCCATGTGACGGATTTTTATTCAACTATACAATATGCCGGTTCGACATAAAAATAGACAGGAAAAAAAGACATTTTTTGACACCAACAACTCAAAAACTCAATTTTTGCAGATATGCCGGTTTGATTTGACAGCGACGATATAATGTTGTCTTACATACAGGTACATATTTACTTTTCGTAATAATTTAATTTTAATGCGAGTAGCAATACGCCATTAAGTGATAGACTTAGTTTATCTTCTATGAAATCAATATATTCTGAAGTCCTCAGTTTATTTTAAGATCTAGGTTAGGGAGCAAATTATATTTAACCATTAATTTTATTACAAAAAAGTGTATTATAGATGAAAATATCAGTTATTTTAATATAAATGGTTAAATTAAATACAAATAGGACATCATTTTGTATATTGGTACTTGACAAGCTACACAGGTAGTAGGGGAGGGGCGGGCAAAGCGAAATGGGCGGGCAAAGTGAAATTTCTAGTTTAAATTTTTGGTTGTTACTGTGGCTACCATCTAGTGCCATTTATTTGTAGATTAAGACAGTTGGCACCGCTAGAAACTAGTATGGCGGCAATCTTATTGCAGGTATCTTTGTCGTTCGTGTTTTTGTGTTTTCTTCGATAAAATTGTAAGTATATATTAATGTTTCCGATGCTCTGACATTTCTGTTATAATGCCTGTTTTGGTTTACTTATAATGACTACATAAAATAATGAATTGAGAACATATTTACTAATAATCATCTCGTTATTACGGCTATGTAAAAAGTTATTAATGTTTGCATAATTTTTAAACAGGGCGGGCAAAGTGGAATGGGATGTGGCGGGCAATATGAAATTATTTCACTTTGCCCGCCATGTTTAAGAATGGTTTTTTCTAATTCTTTGCAGGTAAGAATGGTTCATCAATACAACAGAAAAAGTAATCAACAAGCATGGGAAGAAGACTGTATGAAGGCTGCGATAAATGCAGTTCGGGAAGGTACTAACAGTATTAATGCAGCTGCAAAAAATTACCACATTCCAGTAGCAACATTATTTCGAAGATTAAAAAAACCTGAAAATCTAGCATCAAAAAAAGGTTTGGGACGCTTTCGGACCGTATTTACTTCCGTACAAGAAAACATCTTGGTTGACTATATCCTTACCATGGAATCTCGACTTTTTGGTTTGACGATATCAGATCTAAAGTATCTTGCCTTTCAATTTGCGGAACACAATAAAATAGTTAACAACTTTAATAAAAGAGACAAAAAGGCAGGAAAGGACTGGGTAAAGGGGTTTCTAAGACGACATCCTGAACTCTCTCTACGACTTCCTGAGAAAACATCTGCAGCACGGGCTTCTGCGTTCAACAAAGTTAACGTTAATAAGTTTTTTGACCTTCTTGAAGGATTATACGAATCTCATCACTACACTCCTGATAGAGTGTACAATTGTGATGAAACTGGTATTAGCACAGTGCCGAACAGACCGTCAAAGATATTATCTCGAAAGGGGAAGAAGCAGGTGGGTGTTTTGTCATCAGCTGAAAGAGGATCTCTAGTGACGGCCGAAATTTGCTTCAGCGCTACCGGAAACTACATTCCTCCTTCACTTATTTTTCCGAGAGTTCGAGCTAATCCATTGTTTGAAAAAGGTCTCCCTCCAAACACCAAAGTTTTCACACATCCGTCCGGGTGGATGCAGTCGGAAATATTCGTAGAATGGTTTAAACATTTTATGAAATATTCCAAACCTACAGCTGAAGAGCGCGTTTTGTTAATTCTCGACGGACATGCTACACACGTCAATAATCTGGAAGTGATGATGTTGGCAAAGGAAAATAATGTTGATATTTTAGTACTACCTCCACACTGCACTCACCGCTTGCAGCCATTGGATGTGGCATTCATGTTCCCTCTCTCAGCTTACTATGAGCAGGCTGTAAGGATATGGCTGAGAGAGAATCCTGGTAAAGTGGTCACTATTCGCGAAATTGGACCCCTTTTTGGTGAAGCATATCTAAAGGCAGCCACCTTACAAAATGCAATTTCAGGCTTTCAAAAAACCGGCATATACCCTTTCCAACGAGTTTTTCCTGATGATGCTTTCTCAGCTGCTGAAACAACTAATCGTTCACTTAGTAATGCAAAAATTGAAATTGTTTCACCTCATGACATTTTACCTATACCTCATGTGGACAGCAGAAATAATGAAATTGCAGAGGGGTCAAAAACGCGTAAGAGTCGTAAAGGTGTTACCGTTGTAGCTACCAGCACACCTTTTATTGACGAACTCAAAAGAAAAAAGGACGAAAAAGAGAAAAAGGAACAAGAAAAAAGAGAAAAAATAAGAAAAAAGAAAGTCAGGAAGGTCACAAAACAACTATTTGCCTCAGATACAGAGAGTGAAACGAGCCTTAAATTAGACGACAGTGATTCTGAGGAGAGCTTTTCAGATGAAGAAACTGAAAACAAAATAGTAACTAAACGGACTCTCTCATCAGAAATGATTCATGAAGGACGTTGGGTTGTGGTCCAGTATGAGGGACAATTTTTCCCAGGGCTGGTTGTAAATAAAACAACAGATAGAGTGACAGTTAAATGTATGGAAAAAACTCAAAAATATTTCCGATGGCCTGCAAAAGAGGACCTGATGTCATATTCATATCAAGATCTCCATATGAATATAAACGAACCAAAACAGCTACGAAGAGGTTTCTTCCATATCCCGGAACTCAGTCAGTTTGTTAATATGTAAGACTAAAACCTACCTATTGTAGAAAAATGTGCCTTTTAATTTTTTTAAGAATAATCTGTTATTTTTTAGTTAAAATTTGAACTATGACTTCATTTGATAATAAAGTAATATCTTTTGTGTTACCAAATTCATTAATTGTGTTAAATTTTCCAGCTATTGCTGCATTCCACTTTACCCTCCCCAAAATTCCACTTTGCCCGCATTAGTGCGGGCAAAGTGAAATTTCACAAAGATGAAAAAATATCGCGATTTCAAGCAGATGCGTTCAGTTGAGAGGGTGAATATTTCAGATCTTAAAGGCCAATAATATGTTAGTTGAATGAGCAAAAATCTAAATTTTTTAGATTTATTTTTACTTTGTAAGAGCCAGTCAAACGTAAACTATGTCACTTTGCCCGCCCTTCCCCTACTTGTTTTTCTGTAATTTCTTGACGGACAAATGGCACATCTTTATCTTTTTTAGGCTAATCCGCTTTGTTAAGACTCGGGACATGTAATCTTTGCATTTTCTAGCACTCTCTCATTTATAATTGCGAGGTAATGTTTTATTAAACTTATTTTGCATATATGGGATACATAAATCGTGTCCTAGTTTTTTTAGGAGCTTGTCATATCTTTACCAGCCTAAGTAAACTGAAAAACAACTCTACTGTTAACCCGGGCTATGTTCAAAGTAGCATGAAAAATTGTCATTGGCCGCTGTCTTGTTCCACGGGAAGTAGGTACTGTAATTCGCACATTTTTTATCCAGACGGCTCCCACTTTAGTTCTATTATAAAATAAAATTATATCAGTTTTTTTTCGTAGCGTTATCTAATTCATCGTCTTGATACTGGAGATAAGAGCGAATTTTGATTTTTTTGGAACAAACGGCAAAAATATCGTTATATTCCTCGCCTTTAAAAAAATTCGTACCTATATACTACTGCCGGGTCAATTTGTCCCAATGCCTATCATCTATTCTACTTCTAGTAGTTTATTTTATACAACCAAATACGTGTTCTCGGCGACTACCGAGAGGATACGAAAGATCGCAAGAATGAGCTGTGACTCGAAATGACTAATTGCCAGGATTCAATATATACACGAGGTCAGAATGACCCAATAGTAGTACTAAGGGTTAAGTCATTGCACATCAAATATTTACAAATTAGAATAATTCGCTCGTGATACCATTTAGTGAAGTATTAAATTCGAAAATTATCAATCATTAATGGTTAAAATACAAGGTTTAAAAAAACTATATGTACGTACCTTGTAGCTATCCTTTAAAGTTTGAAACCTTCAAAAAAAATTTCTAAAATACCTTTTACACGGCAACACGTATACCATAGATCATAATAGTGTTGCCTCACATAAAGATACTTATTTAGTTTTAGCATAAATTACAGATACTTTAATCTATGGCTTTAGTAATATATTTAACTTCAATGTGAGTACTAAAGATTTTAAGTCATTAAAATACTATGAAATCAATTTGCTTTCAACTCAGTTTTATTTAAGAAAAATAAAGCGCATCAACCCTTTAGGTTATTAGCGCTACCAAATGTTACAATATTAAATAGTACTACAGGTATAAGAACACAAACGATTATAATATTAAACATTCAAATTTTGTGCAAAAACTGAATAGTTCCTAGATAAGCTACCAAGTTTTCCATATTGAGTTCTTCTCCGAGCAAATGGTACATAGTAGGTGGGATGTTAAATGACACTCTTTGCTGGGAAAACTTTGGACAGTCTATTAATACATGTTTGACTGTTAAAGGGCATTGAGACACTGTACATCGGGATTGTTCGGATTTTGACATTAAGTGTTCATGGGAAAATCGGGTGTGACCTATTCGAAGACGGGTCAAGATAACTTGTTCCTTCCTATTTTCTGGAACGCTCCTCCACGGTTTAACTGTTCTTTTCACTTCTCTAAGTTTATCGTGAGATTGAGACCACTGATGTTGCCAAGCGTTGTTAACCGATGCCTTAATATGTATTTTGATGTCTGACATTGTAGCTCTCGTGACTTCGGTGGCATTAGGATCCTGAATTGCAGTTTTGGCTGCTGCATCGGCTCGCTCATTTCCCTATATTCCTGTGTGTGAAGGCACCCATAAAAACTGTATAACTGCTCCTGAATTGTATAGCTGGGATAGTTTTTGCTTAATTAGTATCAGTATTGGATTTGATGGATATTTCTGGCACAAACTATCAATTGAGTTGGTCGTTAATGTGAGTTGTCCAAGTCAGCTTGTAATCCCAAATCATACCGAGATATTTTATATGATCACAAAGATTCAAATTATTGTTGTATAACTTGAGTGTAGGGTAGAAGAAAAATGGATTTTTGGAAAAAATTATGTATTTGGTTTTCTCTGTGGAGAATTGGAATCCTGTAGACTCAGACCAGGTTTCAAGATGTCGAATATGTTGCTGCATGACAGACGTCATGTAGTTTATGTTTTTACCATTAATATATAAAACTAAATCATCTGCCTATAATTTCCCCTTCAATGGCTTTTCAAGATTTTTTAAAATATCGTTCATTGCGATTAAAAATAGTGTTATGCTTATTATCGAGCCTTGAGGGGTGCCATTTTCTAGTTCTTTGTTATTCGAGAAATGTCCGTTCAATTTCACACGAAAGGATCGTTTATGTAAATAGTTTTTAATGAATGCAAGCATATTTCCATTTATTCCCCAATCGTCTAATTTTAATAAAATTTTATGCTTCCAAGCTGTATCATATGCACGTTTGATGTCAAAAATACGGCTAGAACTGTTTGCTTGTTAAGGAATGCTTCGTGAATGTCGGATTCTAAGTCACTTATATTATAAATTGTTGAGCGTCCTTTTCTAAAACCGTTTGGTTCCCTGATTAGTAAGGAGTTGGATTCCAGGAACCAAACGAGTCGGTTATTAATTATTTTTTCTAATAATTTGCAGGCACAAGAGGTAAGGGTGATAGGCCTATAGGAATTAGCAGTATTTTTGGAGCAGTTTGGTTTTAAGATCGGTACTATTGCCGCTTTCTTCCAAGTATCGGGGAATTGTTGTTGAAGCCAGTAATAATTGAAAATATTTAATAATAATATTGAAGCTTGGTTGGAAAGGTTCCTTATGAATGCTGTTGGAATATTATCTGGACCGGTGCTACTATCTTTGACCTCTTTCAGGGCTTCGAAGAACTCATCCAACGAAATGGAAGTGTTAAGAGGAGAATTATTGTTGGAATCGGTACGAATGGGATTGAGTTTTTCAGTGAGATGTTTATACTCAAGGAATTTACTGTCATAATTGGTATTACTGGAAAATTGTTCAAAAGTGTTTGCTAAAGTATCGGAAATTTCCTGAGTACTCGTTAGATCTTGTCCTCGTTCTGTCAGTATGTTGATATTAAAATTGGAGTAGGTACCAGATATTCGTCTGATTCTATTCCAAATTTCTGTGGGGGGCGTAGATATGTTTATGCGAGATACAAAGTTTATCCAAAACTCTTTCTTAGATCTTTTTATTATGTACCGCGCTCTAGCTTTGAGATTTTTGAATTGTTGTTGATTTTGTATGGTATGTCTTTTTATACTTATTAAATGCTTGTTTACTCAATTTTATCGCTTCTTTACATGCATTATTCCACCATGGTACGGTAAGACCATTGTGAGATAGAGATGATTTACCTATCGCTATATCCGCGGCTTTTGTGATGATTGACATAAATTTATTCAATAATTCATTATTGTCGATTTCGTTAAAGTTAGTTTGACTTAGAAGGTTATCTACAAGGTTTTTATACAATGCCCAGTTTGCAGATTTTAACTTCCCTTTACTAGTAGGGTGATGTGATGTCTGGTTATATCGGTTATTTGTTAAAATTATTGGAAAATGGTCGCTTCCGTGAAGATCTGAAAGTACGTTCTAAGTAAGGTTAAGTGCTGTATTGGAATCGGAAAAGCTTAAATCTATGTGTGACAAATTACCATTATAACTGTTGAAGCGCGTGGGACGGCCATCGTTTAGGAGTGATAAGTTATTTTGTTCAATTGCGCCGTATATTATTTTACCACGTGGGTCATTATAGAGGGAACCCCAATATACATTATAACCATTGAAATCTCCGACAATTAGTCTAGGAAGAGGAATCTGATCAATAAGATTGGTTAAGCTCTCAATGTTAATATCCTTACTGGAAGGAAGATATATGTTACATATATTTAATTTGGTTATGCCTTGTATTCGAACTGCAATTGCTTCTAAATTAGTTACTAATGGAATTAAACATGATTCTATCTCTTTTTTAACATAAATTGATACGCCGCCGCTGGCTCGTCCCCTGTTTTGTCTATTCAGAAAAAAGCTGTTGAAGTTTTTAGGCGTATAAGTCTTATTATTTGTGAAATTTGTTTCTTGGAAACATATTATTGATGGGTTTTGCTCTGATATTAATCTTTGTAGCATTTCTAGATGTGAGTATACGTCGTTGATGTTCCACTGCACTATATTATTGAACGCAATGAAAAAAATAGAATTAAAATATATGATTTTCAATAAGTTTCCTGCGATGAATCGCTTTCAGTGTCAGTAGTTTGAGAATTACAAGCATGCTTACATTTTTTCCGAATTTTAGTGCATCTGGTTTTAATACTGCGATCAGAAATATGTGGATATATTTCTTCAAACATTTTACACAGTGCTGGCAAGTCATTGGTGAAATTTTGAGCAATCAATTCGGGATTGGGTGTACCATAGCAGTTATCAAATAAATCAATGAGTTGGTCGAAATTACGAGGAAAACGAGAGTCGGGATCAACGATAAGAGACATAGTGGGCTTAAGTAGTTCTTGTATGGGTTTTTTTTATTTGTTTTTTTTTGGAGGCTGAGTAACAGGTTTTGCAAATTGAGGTTCTGTGTTATTGTCAATTTCTGGAGATTGTCGATCTGATGATTTTCTTTTAACTTGACTCGAAGTGAGTGGTACAGATATTTGTTGAATTGGATTAGAGGAGGATGTTGGATGTGATACAGTACTATTTTTCTGAGAATTTGGTACACTTACACAAACTAAATACAAATTTTAATAAATGTTCACTACTAAATTATTAAAATAATAGGAGCTGATATCGACACACCAGTATGGTATAGGTATAAGGACCGAACTGGGGAACGAGTCTTACACTGGTATATTCAACATTTTCAAATCAGAATAATTCTGTGAGACCATTTAGTGAAGTGTATAATTTGAAACTATCAGACATTACACACGTTTAAGAATTAAATTAGAAGGATTTAGAAAAAACTATCTATATTCTCCAAATTTAGAAGCCTTTTAGAATATAATCAAAATGTATTTATACTAAATTATAATCAATAAAACCAAATATAGTTCCAAAATATGTTTCTACATTATATTTTTAGGTAAAAAACGAGATATATGCAAAACTCACAATCCTTGTATGCGCAATGGAACTTGTATCCAGATTTCACAACATCCAGGTTACAGGTGTAGATGCGAAGGGACAGGATATTTTGGAGCCCGGTGTAGTAGAGGTAAGTTGTATTAATCAGATATTTGTTCTATAATGTTGTAAGTATATTGCTACCTGTGCAGGAATCTGGATCTTAATGTATGCACTTATACCTTCTATAGTGATATGTATTAAGGTTCTTTCCCAGTGGCGCAACTACGGGTGGATGAAGGGGATAGAACTAGTGCTGGGACATCGTCACTAAACATCGATGTTCTCTTTTCATCGATGTTAAAAAATAAATAATGATATACACGTAAAATAATTCATTGTAAAATTTAATAATTAGAAAAAGTCAAACAACAAATAAATAATTTAATTTCGATATAAAAATTATATTTATAATAATTGTAATTAATTTAAGTCCCAAAAACTTTTATTAACGGATTGTAAGAATTTCGTTTTCGGCCATAGTTTCGCCTGCATTAGAAAAGAGACGTTCAGAGTTCAGATGGAACTGAAGTAACTTTCTTAAAGAAGAAAGTATTGAATCAGTAGATCATAATTTTTTCATTAATGTAAAATATAAATAACATCGAACATCGATATTGATATCGATGTTTGTCAAATCTAACATCGATAAACATCGCCCAGCACTACAGCACTAGATGGAACCCCCCACCCCTAACCCTAAAAATGAAAAACAAATCTAAAACATTATCACAAAAAACCTACTAGATTGAAATGTACTAAAATCTAGGAACTGTAGACTACAATTTTATATGAAAAACAAAGTTAAAATGCAGTTTAGGAGCTTAAAATTTGAAAAAATTTCCGGTACCCAGGTCTCCCGGTAGTTCATTTAAAGCCAAGAGTTTACATACATTATGTAAGTGTAAAAACATAACCACTCGTCATATCAGTCCAACGTAACTTATATGTACACAAATCTTTGTACCATTAAATGTACATTGTATAATATGATGTATACGAAATCGACTGATTAATTATTAAAATATTTATAAATCAAATTCGAAAGTAGTTTGTTTAAATAAAAAATTATGTTTTATTGAATACATACATATTTACAGTTTTATAAATTATTATATTTTTACAATTTTTGTTTATAACACTTTTGGTTATATACTACATTTGTTGTTTTATTATTTCTAGTTCCAAAACTTTCTAGAATGCGCAACTACACTGAAATTCAAAAAATCGCAGATACTCTGCACGGAATGACTTTATGTAAATGCGAGAATATAATTTTCTAGATTATTCACACTTCAAGATTAGTTTTTGAGCAGTTTGTTTATTGATTATCGCTTGAGCGTTACTGAAATCTGACTGACAGAAAAAGCGTTAACTCCCGCTTATATAATGTCCGCAAATGAAAGTTTTAGTTGAAATCTAGAAAAACACCCTACTCACACCGTGGGTCGCTAACATACGACCCCTCGGTAGAATCCCCAAGAGGAAGCTCCCATTTCCTCCGTTGCGCTTGCTAGCCACGGCCTACGACGACCTCCCCGACGAATACATTGACTACCTGGACAGCTCCCCAATCTCCATCCGATAATCGTTAAAATTTCACTATAAATATCACACTTATTCTACTTAATAAATCTCTATTCACCCAACTTACCGCAACAAAGTCCAAACTCATCCATAATTTAAACACTTCTAACAAATTCTAAACTCTATAAATGTCAAACTATTATTGTTCAACACCTTGGACAACCCCTATACTTTCAGCCGCTCCCACACCACCCACGTCGGTGTTGCAGGTTTTTCTGTGTTTTTCCTGCACACTCTGTGAATTTATTCACTAGCCGAATGGACCGACGATCGTCGACATGGAATAAATGCAGCCGCAGCTGTACCCATCCGCCGTTTTAGATTATTATTATTCCACCGACCACCGTAAATACTCCCAAACCATTGAAGGCACGTTACCGCAACTTTTCATCAAAACCCAACAAATCATCTAATTCCATATACTTTTGAAAAATGTCTCCCATACACTTTTTCACATAACTCCAAAAACCAATAAAATTATAAATCTTCAATTCCATAATATTTCTCTCTTAAAATAACGGAGACACTTCAAATTCAGTAAATAACACTCAATTTTCATGAAATTTCTGACACGTAATCAGCTCAACGCATAATCTATGTATCGGCAGCGATACAAGGTTCGTCTTCTACATTTACGTTTCCATCCTAGACACTTCTTGTCACACCATCTCCGCACACTTTTGAGCTTCGCCGCTTCCAAACATCACCCCCGATACACTTCAACACAAATCAACCCTCCAGTTACTTTCTAGCGAAAAGCCCGTCCAATCACTCTCAATCCCATACACTTTTTAAACAAACTTTTCCTAGTCACTTTTTCAAAAAAAATTACTAGACACCTTTTTCAACCCCCAATTCAATTTCTCAGTCAGCGCACACTAAACCATCCAACACACCCCCAACTCAGCCCTGAAGAGGAAACAAATCCTACACCAGGGCACTATTCTTGAAAACAACAACCATCCAAAAAACCAAGCCACCCAACGCAAAATTCATACGAATTTCTCTCTCTCAAGTTCTAGTTCCAAAACTTTCTAGAATGCACAAGTACACTGAAATTCAAAAAATCGTTAAAACTCTACATGGATTTGCCTTTATGTATATTCCAAAATATAAAATTCTAGCATATTCTCTTTCCCAAACTATCTAAAATTATTTTTGAATAATTTCGAGGAATATTTTACAGCTTACCAGATAAATTGCGAAATTTTCAAAATAATCTAGACCGATAGTTATTTTTTAATAATTTTTAGTATTTCAATATATGATGGAAGGCGAAGGAACAATGTACAGAAATAGATGAAACTAATGTTTTAGGATACACTGCTGCAGATTCACAAGTTAGTGTAAGAAAACTAGCTTGCGAGTTAGACATTTTTAAGTATTGTGTTCACTCTATTTTAAAAAGAAATCGTTTTCAACCGCATCATGTATCTCTTCATCAAGTATTAAAAGCTACAGATTACGATAAAAGACTTGATCATTGTAATTGGCTTAAGGATATGCTGAATTATAATCCAAATTTTTTATCAAATATAATGTGGTCTGATGAAGCTAAATTTTCCTGTAATGGCTCTGTAAATAGACATAACACACACTATTTGTCTGATCCAGAGTGGGTTGCTGCAAACAGCGTCTGATCTCCGTGTTAGGAGCGACTGACACAAAAAGGGAGGAAGATAACTGGAAATCACTTCCAATATAATTACCCAAGAGAACCACATGATGACGACATTCAATTAAAAAATTTCCGTAGGTAAAATAAGTTCCCCGATCGGATCTTCGCGGGGAACAGTATTGAATGAAGCCAATGAAACCAGTATACAAGACTAAATGCCCGCAAAAATATAAATATAGGGACCTGGAACAAACAATGGTAAAACTAGCAAATCTAACTCAAGCGACTAGACATAGATACATTAGGAGTCTCAGAAACTTGGTGGCCTGACAACGGAATGTGTACTGTAAATGGAGGCCAATTCTACTACTCTGGCAACCAAAACAGGAACCACCGAAATGGTTGGGAATATTCATTACAGATAAATTGTCCACTAGCACTATAGACATCTTCCCATACTCCGGCAGATTAGTTCTCTTAAAAGTTAACGCTAAATCCGTTAACCTGAATGTTATCCAAACGTATGTCCTTACACATTTTTAAGTATTGTGTTCACTCTATTTTAAAAAGAAATCGTTTTCAACCGCATCATGTATCTCTTCATCAAGTATTAAAAGCTACAGATTACGATAAAAGACTTGATCATTGTAATTGGCTTAAGGATATGCTGAATTATAATCCAAATTTTTTATCAAATATAATGTGGTCTGATGAAGCTAAATTTTCCTGTAATGGCTCTGTAAATAGACATAACACACACTATTTGTCTGATCCAGAGTGGGTTGCTGCAAACAGCGTCTGATCTCCGTGTTAGGAGCGGCTGACACAAAAAGGGAGGAAGATAACTGGAAATCACTTCCAATATAATTACCCAAGAGAACCACATGATGACGACATTCAATTAAAAAATTTCCGTAGGTAAAATAAGTTCCCCGATCGGATCTTCGCGGGGAACAGTATTGAATGAAGCCAATGAAACCAGTATACAAGACTAAATGCCCGCAAAAATATAAATATAGGGACCTGGAACAAACAATGGTAAAACTAGCAAATCTAACTCAAGCGACTAGACATAGATACATTAGGAGTCTCAGAAACTTGGTGGCCTGACAACGTAATGTGTACTGTAAATGGAGGCCAATTCTACTACTCTGGCAACCAAAACAGGAACCACCGAAATGGTTGGGAATATTCATTACAGATAAATTGTCCACTAGCACTATAGACATCTTCCCATACTCCGGCAGATTAGTTCTCTTAAAAGTTAACGCTAAATCCGTTAACCTGAATGTTATCCAAACGTATGTCCTTACAGCGGAGTAAACGGAACAGGAGATGGAAGCATTTTATGAAGGATTAATAGAGCTATTCAAACTCATGAACAAACATGAAATCAACATTATAATGGGTGACTTCAACTCCAAAATAGGGAAGGGCAGGTCTGAGAACCTAGTTGGACCTTTTAGATTAGGATACCGAAATGAAAGAGGATACTGACTACTGCTATTCGCTCAAGAGGAGAATATGAAAATAAATACCTGGTTCTGCTTACCACCTCGCCGTCTATATACGTGGAAATCTCCAGTAGACAAACCAAATAACATAGTGCGTAACCAGATAGACGTTATCCTTATCAACAGACGTTTTGGAACCTCTATCACCAGAGCCTGCACATACCCAGCAGCGGATTTACCCTCTGACCACGTCTTGCTTCTGGCCAGCCTTAAAATTAGAATGCCAAAACACACAAAAATAAACGGTTTTAAAGATTAGAACTAACTTTTCCGCATCTGTGGCCCTAAACAATATTCTATCATGAAATTGTCACTTGTATACACTTCGGGGGATGTATCGTGCTAACAAACCGAAATTTGTCCAAAAATGTAGTATATCTGGATTTATAGGACCCGCTGTACTCGTTCTAGTCAGCTAGAAATCAGTAGGGTACATATGTGAGATATCTTGAACAATATTCAATCAGAAAATTGGTCACTTGTATATACTCCGGAGGCTGTATCGTGTTAACAAACTGAAATTGCCTTCAAAATGGCAAAAATATCGTACTTAAAGTACTATAGCACCTGTTGTACCGACTCTGGTGAGCTGAATATCAATAGGGTTCATCTGTGTGATGTCCTGAATTATATTCAATTATAAAATTGGTGACTTGTTGAACTCCAGAGGCTGTATCGTGCTAACAAACTGAAGTTTCTCAAAAAATTACAAATATGTCGTACTTCAAGTACCATAGCACCCGTTATACTGGCTCTGGTGAGCTGAAAATCAATAAGGTTCATCTGTGACATGTCCTTAACAATATGCAATCATAAAATTGGTGACTTGTTGCACTCCGGAGGCTGTGTCGTGCTAACAAGACATGTAACGAAAAGTGGCCGACGACAAACACAGGATTTTTACTTTTCCGCCCAATTTTTTTTGAGTTATTTTTACGTTTTTCATCAACAACAACACGAAATAACGGTGTATGTCGTCGTCGTCGGCCTCTTTTCCTTACATGTCTTATTAGCACGATACAGCCTCCGGAGTGCAATAAGTCAACAATTTTATAATTGAATATTGTAAGGACATGTCACAGATGTACCCTATTGATTTTCAGCTCACCATAGCCAGTACAACGGGTGCTATGGTACTTGAAGTACGACAAATTGTAATTTCTTGAGAAATTTCAGTTTGTTAGCACGATACAGCCTCTGGAGTTCAACAAGTCACCAATTTTATGATTGAATATTATTCAGGATATCTCACAGATGAACCCTATTGATTTTCAGCTCACCAGAGCCAATACAACGGATACTACAGTACTTTAAGTACGATATTTTTGTCATTTTTGGAGAAGTATATACAAGTGATCAATTTTATGGTTGGATAATATTCACAGCATCTCAAAGGTGAACCCTATTGATATTCAGCTCACTAAATCCAATACAACGGGTGCTATGGTACTTGAAGTACCAAATTTTTGTCATTTTTGGAGAATTTTCAGTTTGTTAGCCCGATACAGCCTCCAGGGAGTATACTATTGATCACTTTTATGATTGAATATTATTCAAGGTGTCTCACAGATCTACCCTATTGATTTTCAGTTGATTAGAGCGAGTACAGCGGGTCCTATAAATCCAGATATACATTTTTGGAGAAATTTCGGTTTGTTAGCACGATTCATCCCACGAAGTGTATACAAGTAACAATTTTATAATAGAATATTGTTCAGGGCCACAGATGCGGAAAAGTTAGTTCTAATCTTTAAAACCGTTTTTTTTTCTTAAAACCGTTTTTTCTTGTTGTTATTGATGGAAATCGTAAAAAGATTTCAAAATTCCAACTTCTTTTGGGGTAAACCAATACTTTTCTCGCATATTAGATAGGTTGGGCGGAAAAGTAATAACCCCGTAAAGGAAAATTGCCTACGAATGACTACAACAAAAACAGTTTAGGCAGATTGTAAATAAGGAAATAAACCGGGGACCAGAAAAAAGTACAGCAAAAAAAATAGAGGCAGACGAAGATCTAAGCTAGATATGGAAGGGGACCCAAAGTATTGTAATGAACATGGTTAAAGAAATAATAGGATATAAGACAAGAGAACACAAGTCATGGATGACTGAAAAAATTCTTTCTCTGATGGATGAACGCAGGAAATTAAAAAACCAATCGAACAAGCACAACTACCAAAATGTTCAAAAATTAATATGAGCAAAGATTAGAATAGCAAAAAATAAATGCCTAAAACATGAATGTGAAACTACCGACCCTACATGATGATTCCAACATACATAAAAAACTGAAAGTAACAGCAGGAATATACCAAAAAAGAAACTTTTCTATAGTAACGAATGAGAAAACGAAATCGCAAGCGACAACAATGAGCGGAAAATAATATGGGAACACTGTATTAGAAACGTATTCTCAGATGAAAGAATTCTTTACCAAGATACGGAGGATGATCTAATAGGACCCTCAATAACAAAACCGGAAATAGAATGGGCCAACCGCACATTGAAAAACAACAAAACACCTGGTCCTGATGAGATACCGGGAGAGCTCATAAAGTTACTCGATGATAGAGGCATATCAATTCTTGAAAAAGTCTTCAACAAGATATATATGAAACCGGCCAGTACCCTGAGCAATGGTCGACATCAACCTTCATTCCCCTGCCAAAAAAGAATAACGCAAGGAAATGCGAATATTACAGGCTTATTACTCTTATGAGCCACCCCCTAAAACTAATTCTCAAAATAATACATCGGTGAATATTTAGAAAATGTAAACAAAACATTAGTAATTCACAATTTGGATTTAGACAAGGCCTGAACACTTGTGAAGCATTAGTAGCAACACAACTACTAGTGGAAAACTGCCGGAATCAGCGGAAGGATGTGTGTCTATGTTTCATAGACTTCGAGAAGACCTTTGACAGAGTATAACACCATACATTACTAGAAATACTGAGACAAATGGATATGGACGGCAGACATCCGCTGCATCAAAAACCTCTATCTGAATCAATATGCTCGCATAAAGATTGTTGGAGAACAAAGTAATAATGTTGAAATCTGCAAAGGGGTGCGACAGGGATGTGCTCTTTCTCCACTGCTATTTAATCTGTACTCTGAGAACATCTTTCAGGAAGCACTTGAGAATGTTGAAAAAGACATTAAAGCCAATGGAACATGGTTTAATAACATTCGCTACGCGGATGACACGGTCTTAATTGCTGACAACATGTGCGACCTACAACATCTTGTCAACGCAACCGCACATTATAGTAAAACATACAATAGGTACTTATATTTTATGATAAAAATTGGAGTCTTTCAGAAATTGGAGCACTTTTTCACAGTTTTCACTTAATGCGCGGTTCATGTTAGGCGGAATGTTGTTAACTGTTCTTCTAACACTTAAATTTGTACAATCCAATAGTATATGTTTTATGGTTAGAGGCACATGACACGTAAAACACTGCTTTGGTGGTTCTTGATTTAACAAATGCTGGTATGTGAGGAATGAATGTTCTATTCGTAACCTGTTTAAAACAACCTGGTCTTTTCTGTTCTGTGGAAGAGGAAGTCTAGATTTTACTGATGGCATGATTTCTTTAAGAAGCGTATTGGTTCCTTCCCAAATTTTTTGCCAGATATCCCATACAAAATCTTTTATAACTGATTTGAAATCGGCAGCTCGAACTTTTTCGAAATATGGTAGATTTTCGTTACCTATATAGTGTCGTCCAATTTCGTCAACTTTTTCATTGGATGGTATGCCTACATGAGAAGGGACCCACAGGAACTCTATTTTAACGTGTGTCAGCTGAAGTCTGTAAAGTTCTTCTTTAATATCTATAAGTATTTGGTGATAAGGAAATAGTTGTTTTATTCCTTTGAGAGCACTGTAGGAGTCCGATATTATTAATATGTTTTTGTCTAGCTGTTTATAGGTTCTCAAGTCTTCAAGTATGGCGACTAACTCTCCTGTGTATATTGAACAGTGAGGATTTAGCCTGATTATTTACATCTTGTAAAAATGCCGATGCGATTTCATTTTCTGATTTAGATGCATCAGTAAAAATATGATCATAACCGGTGAATTTAGAAATGAGATCATAGTATTTTAATTTGAATATGTGGTCGCTGGTAGAGTGTTTGGGCTGATTTGCTAATGAGAAACTGCTGGTATTTGAATTGTCCAAGGTGGAGTTTCATGACATAATGGTTAAGACAGTTGAAATTGTTCAATATTGAAATCTGACCTCTTTAACCTTTCATAAAATGGTAAGTATTTTTTCTGGGTATCTGGAATGGTATTTGTATCATGAAATATTGTTAAAAAAGAAGGATTGTCGTTTTTTTGAGCTGAAACTGTAGATGCATAGCATAAAGATAAATATAGATGTCTTAGATATAAAGGTGGTTGTGATGTGATAACTTGGAGACTACTAACAGGACTTGTTCTAAAGGCTCCTGAAACTATTCTTAGGTAACTGGTCTGAATAACATCAAATTTGTGTAGAAGAGTGCTGCTGGCTGAGTTGTAGCAAATGCTCCCATAGTCAAGTTTACTTCTAATTATTGACTGATATAAGTTAATCAGTATTTTGGTGTCGGCTACCCAGGACTGGTTTGAAAGGATTTTAAGTATGTTTATTCTCGACTGGCAAGTTTTAAGGTTATTGATGTGCAGTGTCCATTTCAGCTGATAATCAAATGTAACTCCCAAGAATTTCACGATTTCCAACTGTTCTAATTGTTTTCCATTAAAATGTAAATTAATGTTGGCGTGGCCTTTTTTCCTAAAAACTACAGTTTTTGTTGAGGAAAAGGTTAACCCCGTTGTGATGGACCATCTTTCTAATTTGTTGAGGTAGTTTTGCAAAATATTTTTGGATGAATCTAAGTCTTTACTTTTTGTGTAAATTAGTGTATCATCTGCGTAAAGACTTGCTTTTACTGGTACATTGAATTGTTTTGCTAGACTGTTTATTGCAATTCAAAATAAAGTTGGGCTTAATATTGCGCCTTGTGGAGGGCCGTTTTGAATTATCTTTTTACTTGATAGTTTGCCATTTATTCTGACTTGTATAGTTCTGTTAGTAAGATTTTTTTGTGTGAAAGCTAACATTTTGCCCTGAATAGCTAGATCCCCTAGAGTGTTTACTATATGGTATCTCCCAAGTAGTGTCAAAGGCTTTGTTAATGTCAAAAAATATTGCAACGAGGTGTTGGTTATGCATAAAAGCTTCATGGATTTCAGTTTTCAAGAGAACGATGTTGTCTGTTGTTGATCTACCTTTTCTATAACCACTTTGTATTGAGCTAAAATAATTTAGTTTCTCTAAGTGCCATTTGAGTCGGCTATTTAAGATTTTCTCAAGTATTTTACATATATTACAGTTAATGAAATAGGGCGATACAATGTAGGAAGATTTTTTGGTTTGTTTTCTTTTAAAATTGGTATGATTATGGCTTCTCTCCATAAAGGAGGAAAAAATCAGATTAAAAAGTTCGGTTAAAATTGATTTGGCCCTAAAAGGCAGTTTATGCAGAAATATTGGAGGAATTTCATCAGAACCTGCTGCAGAATTTTTTGTAGTCATGAGGCTTTCTTCCACTTCCTGTAATGATATGGGCACGTTTAGATAGCTGTCATCGTCGCATATTATAACGTCTACCAGTTCAGTTCTTGTTTTATGTTCATTAAAGGCTTTTGTGTAATTAGCGTCACTGCTATTTTGTTCGTAGGTTTCAGCTAAAACTTCTGTTATTTCTTGATTGTCAGATATTATTTTATTGTTGTGGCTAAGGTTATTTATGTGTTTGATTGAACTTGATCGTTTTATTTTTCTAATTTTATCCCAAACCATACTAAGTGGTGTGGATGAGTTTATTGTTGATACGTACGAAATCCAACTTTGTTTTTTGTATTTCTTGATCAAGTATCTGGATTTAGCTCTACATCTTTTGGAGTCGTAAAGATTCTCCGCTGATTAAAGCCTTTTATATTTGTTAAACGCACGTTTAGTGATTTTTATTGCTTCTGCTACCTCTGGATTCCACCATGGGACAGAACGCTTTTTGATGATTTTTCTTTTTCCTACTGCTTCAATAGCCGCTTTTGTGATAATTTCGTTAAATGACATAATGCTACTTGTTACGTTAGATGTCACTATGTAGTTTGACGTGTAGAGGTCTATCAAATCTGCATATTTATTCCAGTTTGCTGATTTTATTTTCCATATTTGTGGAGGTATTGCTTCAGGAATTATATCTGAAGTATGGTGTATAATTATAGGGAAGTGGTCGCTGTCATGCAGATCATGTTAGAGAAGATTATATTGATGGATTGCAGAGAGATAAACCTAAGGCTGACATGGTACCATTATAGGCGTTAAACCTCGTAGGTTTGTCGGAGTTTAACAGGATTAAGTTGACATCCCCGAGTATAATCTTTGGAGCTGGAATTGATTCGATTACGTTTTGAAGTTTGTTGAGTGACTGTTTATCTGGATGAGGCAGATAAAAATTACAAATGTTTAACTTAATATGATGAATTACAGATACGGCTATTACCTCCAAATTGGTGTTGAGGAATGTGTGCAGCTTCAATAGAATTGTTGATTAGCATGGCAACTCCTCCATTAGCAATTGTTTGAACTGGTCTATTTTTACAAAAAATGGTGTAGTTTTTAATTTTGGGAAGCTTATTTCCTTTGAGGTGAGTTTCTTGCAGCCTTAGTATTAACGGTGACAATTCATTGATTAAGCGTTGTATGTTCGGTAGGTGGGTGTAAAAACCATTTAGGTTCCACTGAAGAATAAAATTTGAGTGTGCCATTATTTTATCTTGAAGAACCAGAGTGAGACGAGATACCGCTTTCTATGTCTGTTGATGTTAGGTCAGCATCTTCCGTCAATTTTTTCTTAATCCTTGTTATATTATTTTTTACAGATGTGTTATCGGAATGTTAGTAGATTTTTCAAATTGTGTAAGTCGTTGGTGTAGTTTTTAGCTATGCTTGCAGCATGCTTAGACCCAGATGCATTAACTATAAAATCACATAATTCGGTAAAGTTCATAAAATTTGGTGGTTTGAAAGTAACTAGGAGATCTTTTATGGGTTCTAAAAGGTGAGTTAATTCTTCTGCGTTTTTCTTAGTTTTACATTTTTTTAAGGTTTCGGACGTCTAAAAGATTCTTCATCAGGTTTTTGGTTTTCTAAATCAGGTGAAGTAGAGATTTGACGTTTACAAGTGGCAGAAATCGTCTTAGTTTGTTCAGATTCATTTAGAATGTCTAGTGATAAATTTGATTGCCTTTGCGATTGCTCTGGTGATTTGGTAATTTCAAGTGATGTGTTTGACAGTTTATCTACTGGATTGAAATCTGGCTCCATATCTAAATTTGTTATACTTATATGGTTGTTAGAGCATTCCATTACGTTAGAAACCATAAGGTTATCTTAATTAGAAATGCAGCTTGATTGTGAATGTGCAAGAGTGGGGATATTTGTTGGTTTAACTTTATTTGTGGATACTGGATATTTGGGAGTTGAGTCCAGTAATACCATATTTGGAAGTACTTTAGAGTGAGAACAATTATTTGCTGTGACCAGGTTGTTTACAAGTAAAACAGATATTGTCTAATGATAGGAATATTCGGTAAGATGTATTATCATAATTGAAGTCCAGAAATTCAGGTATTATGATTTGACCAGGAGGAGAGATGTAAATACGTCTACGAAAACTATAAATGTGTTTATATTTCGGATTTTGTGTGCCAATCTTAAGGAAGTTCAATCGAGTTTCCAAATTCAGTCCAATATTAACAAGCTCAGCTTCAATGATGTTATGTGGTACGGAGGGACACACATTTGAAATAATCAATCGTATGTTTGGGTTTAATAATCTTCGTGCTTGAATACGTTGATGGTTAACTGTGATAGTTCCATTATTAGTAGATACGAAGTCGTTAACAGTTTTTTCATTGGTGAGAGGTAAACACATATTCTATTAGTGTTTTAAATGAAACTCACTGTTTCTAGCTAATTCCACAATATAATAAAAATTGTTGAAAATTCTAAAAAATTGACAATTGTCTCGATAAATCAATATCATCGTCAGATTGACAGAAGTTACATTTCATTTGATGCCTATCTGATCTTTAGTAGTTATTTTTGGCTAGACCAAGAAGTGACCTAACTTGTGATTGACTTAATATATGTTAATAGAAAAAAGAAGAAGATGTGATATTACAAATATTGAAGCTGAGATATTATTAGCCCTATGGTGATATCCTGGATATCATTTTTCCAATTAAGATCAGTATAACTGTGCAATGATATAGAAAACCAGGAAAACTATATCTGCTGATCTTTAGAATTATCACTTAAGAAGACAGTTTATTAGTGGAGAACTCCCTAGATTTATCTGTTCATTGACACCTAACACAGAACTAGAAATGCTGCATATTTGTGAAAAGAAACAAGAACTGGATTTCCTTGAAGAATTGGAAATTAGAAGACATTTAAGAAACCCACAATATGAAGTTGTCAATGAACAGATAAATCTAGAAAGTTCTCCACTAATAAACTGTCTTCTTAAGTGATAATTGTAAAGATCAGCAGATATAGTTTTCCTGGTTTACTATATGATTGCACAGTTATACTGATCTTAATTGGAAAAATGATATCCAGGATATCACCATAGAGCTAATAATATCTAAGCTTCAATATATGTAATATCACATCTTCTTCTTTTTTCTATTAACATATATTAAGTCAATCACAAGTTAGGTCACTTCTTGGTCTAGCCAAAAATAACTACTAAAGATCAGGTAGGCATCAAATAAAATGTAACTTCTGTCATTCTGACGATGATATTGATTTATCGAAACAATTGTCAATTTTTTAGAAATTTCAACAATTTTATTATATTTTGGAATTAGCTAGAAACAGTGAGTTTCATTTAAAACACTAATATGAGTAGATTCCACGAAGTAAGGGTCGAGACAGTTAATTACATATTCTATTTTTAGAAATTCGAGATGCGAACAAAATATTTTTTGGCGTAACCATATCTCCCACCGCACATATATATTCTTCCAATTTTGTATTGTCCAGTGCATTAAAGACAATTTCTTGCTGTTTTTTGGGGAAGGTTGAATTGCTTTGGCTGGCTATATATGAATAAGGCAGTGATGATGTGCTTGCTGTGTTCTGAACTCCCCCATTTTAAGTTCCTAAAGGCGGAAATTCATCCATTGTTAAGTAATGACATGGACCTGCCTGTTAAGTGCGGCCCTGTCTTCCTTTGGAATTTACAGATAACCGATGGTAATTAGGTATGGAATGTATATATTTATGACTATGTGACGATACAAAAGTTTTTGTTTTACCTTGTAAATGTTCCTAAAAAGCACTGTTTTTCAAATTACTGATGCACTGGTGGCTACTGCACTTGTGATTATTACAAAAAGTGGTTTATGTTTATTAAATTACTGTTTAATAAAGAGCAAACTTTCGTACACGTTGCCAGGATAGGCCAACAGTAATGTTAAAAGTTCATTATTTCGTATATATTTAAGAAAAAAATCTGTATAAATCAAAAACATCACGATTTAATCGAAAAAACCAGATATTTTTGAAAAAATCGTGATTTTTTGCAACTCTGACAAAAACTATTTATAGCTTATTAAAAAATATTCAACAGTTCAAAACTATTATTGAAATTTGTTGATACATTTTGTAGCTTACTTATTAGGTATCACTAAATAGATGTTTATTGTTTCAGTTTGTCCTACCCCTGGTCAAGGAAGAGTTGGAACAGTATATCCTTACGAGTGTATAGTGATATGAGACGGAACTACTTCGGTTTACTTACCAAATAGAAGAGAATCTCGATTATGTACAAATAATAAAACACTAAACAATAATAGTTCACTTATATATTTATTTCCTTCAAAATTAAAACAATTTACAAATAGAAAGATAATCCACATTTAATAAATGTTTTGTAGTTTTTTTTTCCCAAGAAACTGCATCTCAGTACCCACATCAACGCAAATCAATAAAAAAATGTAAAAATAAATTATAAAAATTACTTAAACTACGTTAAAAATCAATAGAAAAAAAAAGAAGAAAAACAAGTAAAGTCATTCTGGAAATGTCTGATAATCAAGATATTGTTTTAGTTACTTTGGTTGACGTGAAATTTATTTTATCACAGAACTACACAGCTTGTGTTTCACAAGATATTTTAATTTTCTCAGGGACGAATAAGTCAGTTCATATTCTACAACAAATATATCTTTATACGCCCTCCTGAGAATTGTAAATAATATATTATAAAAATTGGGATTTTTTATGCCATATTATGATTCATTTTTCATATAGTAATGTGTACATGAATTGTGTTGTGTTTGCAAAAACATGTTAATATATTGCGAGTTTACATATTTTCATAATTAAATCCTTTACAACATATATCAGCCTGGTGGTTAAATAACCTATTTATTTGTTAATTAAACTATTCAAAGTTATCAGCAAAAGTGTTATCCAATTTATATGATCATAAGAGCCAGTCAGTATCGATATAATTTATTTTGTTCAATTACTAGACTAGAGTGGATATTTTCAATTCATGCCGCCGATACGTGGTCATGGATTTGGAAAATTATTTGGTGCTATTTATCAACTAATACTGGAACAGACCGAAAAATAAACATCTGGTCAAAGAAAAGTTTAATACTTTCAAATTTTTGTTCCACAGAAATCGTAATAATTTTGAAGTAGTGGTCCTTCCGCTCTTTTTACTTGGGTTTTAGAGCGTTGGTTAAAAAAGACAAAGTTGAGTGACAAATTAATTTTAAATTATTTGCAAATAAAAAGATGCCAAAAAACTGATAGTGTTACATCACTGGGTATCTCTCAGGCAAAGCATAAGTGTTTGCCTTGGCAAAATAACGACCGTATTTCAAGCAGAAATAGCTGCACTAATCGAATGCGGCAGAATATGCATAGACAAGAAGTATAACAAAAAGACCATCTATGTGAACACGGACAGTCGGGCGGCCCTTTTGGCCTTAGCAAGCCACAGCTATACATCGAAGATAGTGTGGGACTGTCACAATACCTTGAAAACCCTGACAAACGACAATAGAGTAATTCTTACTTGGGTGCCAAGCTATACAGGGGTAGCTGGAAATTAGGGAGCTGATAAGTGTGCCAAGAAAGGAGCTCATCTACCCTCATGGGAGCAGAACCAGCATACGGCGTTTCATACAGCGCCGTACGAAAAACTGTTTGCAACTGGGTGTCGCTTGAACAGAATCACGGGACATGCTCAGTCCAAAAGAATACTAAAAGGACCATCGAGTTCCTACGCAGCAAATGATTTTAGACTGGGTAGGAAAGAACTGCGAAAAGTGGTAGGATTCATAACTGGCCACTGGATATTCAACGCACACCTAGTGAAAATGGGGATTGAAATAACAAATCCCATTTGCAGGATGTGTGGAGAAGCAGAAGAAACCGCAAAGCACGTGGTCTTCGATTGCCCTGCCCTGTGCAGAAGGCGAGCCTCCTGTCTAGATATCTTCCTAGGCACAAATCAGGAGGGAATGCAGGAAAACATAGTTCGACGAATCTCAATGTTCGCTAAGAATTTAAGATGGGACTCTGCTTAATACCTTTGAGTGGGGGTGCACAATAAGCCAATCAATGGCTGAGCGGCAACAATTAGGGCACCAGAACCCTAACCCCCTCGTGACTAAAAAAAAAATCGCTGGGTCTGTTTATGATTGATAAACAGTTTTTTGTTGATATACGTGGAACCGAGTCTCATCTACTTAAGGAATAGTTAAGAAAATTAATAACATTGGTTCAACTCTTAGGCAATTGATGATACCGTCGATTTTAGAAACAAACAGTAAACCACTTTTGACATGTTAAAAAGATAATTAGCCAAACTTAGCCCCGACTGTTAGAACTAGACTTTGGCACAGAAGTCATCGCTTGCAATTAAACTGTTTTAGATATATAGATATATAGAAGTTAATGACTGACCAGGACCAGCTATGGATTAAATACTTATCAATTCTGTATAACATATGAGTCCATAATGCTCTTTTTAGGTTGTACACGCAATCTTGTACTCGATTAACTTCTTTCCTCACATCATGGGACCGGAATATATACCCAACAACCTTAGGTTTGAGTAACAGAATTGTTTTGAACAATTAAAAAGATATGTGCAGCCCCAATCATATATCGCTATCCTAACCAATCTTCCCGCTTTAATAATTTCAAAGAATTGTTTGACATCATAAAATATGCTTCAGTTGTCAACTATAAAATCTACTTTGTTCTAAATAATTAAAATACACAAAGTATATGACAAATCTAATAAGAAACAGCATTAATCTTCCAGCGGGCGCGCTGTCGCAAAATTTACGACAAATGCGTCTTATCGCTTCCCACACTTTTACCACTTAGTTGCAGGCTCTGAGCTATTAGCTATTCGAGGATCATTGTCCCTCTAACTACAGACGTACCAGGTGTGCTTTGAAGTTTTTCTTATTCATTGATATTTGGGAACGAAATGGGTCCTGATACCAGAAAGCCTCAGGTTATTCTGGATTACAACGAAACCAAAGGCGGAATGGATACAGTTGACAAAATGTGAGCCGCTTACACGATCTCTAGAATAACAAAGAGATTGCCATGTGTAGTTTTCTACACTCTAATGAATATTGGAGGCATAAATGCTCAAATGTTATGCAAATTTGCCTGTCCAGGAAAGGGCTCTAAAACGTCGAAGTATTTTCCTAAAAAAATTGGCATTGACTATGATAAAAAAGCATCTTACCTTCACATAAAATGTCAAACATTTACCACAAGATATAAGTGCTTTTCTTAAATTGACTTGTCGGGAAGTTGAACTGATAACAGAACAAAAAAAGAAGCCCTCCAAAACGCGGTGTTTGTCGGTCATGGACACTGGAGAAGAAAAGGTCCCCCATCATCAATGAAGTATTGCCTTTGCCAGCCCTTTACATGCAAGAAACATTCTGCAGTTGATGAGATTGGTAATAATTGTAAGGATGAGAAAATTGATTCTGACTAATAGGTCGATACAATATTCTGTTTTGAAATATCAACATATTTAAAGTATTGCTTAGTGTTTTGTTTAAGAAAGTCAAATATTTTTTTATATTTTTCATAACATTACAGCAATTTCTTAATATTTATATAAAGAAAACACCATTTACATGGAGAAAACTTGATGACGTAAAATTTACATGCGCCCGCTCAAGTGAAATTTGACTGCGTGCACGCTGGAAGGTTAAAAGAACTTGTAAATATGATATTAACAAAATGAAAACAATTGTGTATTTATATTGAAAAGAGTATGAATACTGTTTCATTGCGTTTTTTTTATAATCTATGCAAAGCTTTTGTTCCAACATGTGCAAGTATTCACTATAACACTTCCGGTTTTCATTACATTTGCAACAAAAAAATTATATTCAATTCATTTACTTTGATATCAACACTGGCACTGTAAAATAGATGCTTCAATTAGTTTCAAAAATACGTTTGACGCTAATATTATAAAAAAATGTAGAGTATTGGTAATTAAAATATTAACAAATTTTATACAGAATGTATCCTCAAGGGTTTATTATATAATAGTTCTAAGTCTCCCTTACATTTACTCGAAATTTTAGTGCCAATGATACAAACAATGTGCGAGTATTCACTGCCCACTTTAATAATTAACATATGAAGAATACTTATAAACATTCCTTGAACCCTCTTTTTCATATTCATAGGGATAGATAAATTCTGCTATATGAGGCATTTAAATCAAAATTCGCAGACTTCAGTTCTATAAATTATTCAACATCTACTATACAATGTAACTAAAAATCTATCAGAAATAAAATATAAGTAACAGTTTATCCACAAGTCGTGAGACAAAACAATAAATAATCGCCTCTTTTCAAACAGTTTATTTTTCAAATTCACGAATATTTAAAATGCTCCAAATATTTTTCAAAAAAGTACGTCTTGGCGGCATTTTAAAGACTATACAAATAATCATTATTATACTTAATTTAGTAAATAATTCTCCTTTAGAACATGAAGTACCTAAAAAGTGCAGTAGTAGTACTTTACCATTAATTTATTCAATAAAGAAATAAAAGTAGCCTTAAAGATCTTTTGTTTATCATACATACACAACTACGTAAATAAATATGACATAAAAAGGTACATCTTCATTGTCAATATTTATCTTTTTCCAATATGTTCTAGTTGTACGGATTATTAAACCATTGAAGGTCAAGAACACTAATCTCTTATTCAAGAAAAAGAATACTTCATTGTTATATGCTCGAACTGCTATTACTCACGTATGTGTTCGCAATGTATCAATTTGCACTTTTACAGCTTATATATATATATATATATATATATATATATATATATATATATATATATTTATAGCTGGTCAAGTGCATAATGTCGTAATGTATGGATGTGAGACCTGGACTCTAACGGTTGCAAACGAAGAACGTACTTAAGGTCTTTGAAAGGAAATTGCTAAGAAAAATATTCGGCCCAAATAGAGACGAAAATACAGGACAATATAGAATAAAAACCAACCAAGAACTCAAAGAACTCTACACTGATACCAACATAATAAACGAAATAAAGGCCAGGAGACTACAGTGGGCAGGACACGTTAAAAGAATGCCAGATGATAGAATAGTAAAACTGGGGTGAGAGGAGGTCCCGGGGGGAAAACACCCATTAGGTCGACCCCGCCTCAGGTGGAGAGATAATATTACAAAGGACCTAAAAGCCATGAATATCGAAGATGGACCCGATCGGATGCTAGATAGAAAAAGATGGAGACGTGTGGTTGAGTCGGCAAAAACCCACCCAGGGTTGTGAAGCCACTGATGATGATGATGAAGTGCATAACTGGTTCAAAATGTTGTAAAAACTGAGACAATACTGATATAAAAACTTTACCAAATATTTAGCAAGTCGTGATTAAGATGATGTTGTTTGAGAATAACAGAAAAGAACGCTGATGATCAATTCCAAATATATTTTACTTACATTTTAATAATGTAGTTGAGGCATATGAGAATGAAATCTAACTTTTATTCAACTAAAAGAAATCCAAAATATATTACTTGGCAGTAAAATGTAATATCTTTAAAATGGTATATCTCTTGATTGTTATCAAATTAATATAGAGAATTCCTCAACAAAAAAACGCCCTTTCTAGACTAGTTTCAGTTACTTCCAATAATGTAGATTAAAAGTATCTCAAAAATTGTAAGTTAACAAAATAACGTTACCACGATAATCCCTTCTAGATCTCACTTACAGGTTCTTTTCAACAATGTAGATGAAAATTAATAGTTGGTATAAAACTTTTCATCATCTAAAAATGTCAATAAAAACTTTTGCTTTGCAGTAAAATTGGATTCATAAATCACTTTTGCTCATTCTAGACATATTTTTTTCAATACTGCCGATAATAATGAAAAACCTTAATGAATAGAAGTTTTTCAAGAATAGCAGTGGTAAGATACAAAATGAGTTCTTAAAATTTCGCCAAAGCTGAATACATTTATGTATTAATTAGGATTGCATATTTTGATAAAGCAGAGCTGTTGCGGGTACTGGCAGACTAATATTACATCTAAATGGAAGTCTAAATAAAAATTACAAAAGGTCTTATAATGTACAGTTTACTTACGGATGCAGTCTTCTCTAGATCATATTCTAATACCTTAACTCTGTATCCTAATTGTAAATTCATTGTATTTAATATTTGTCAATGGATTATCATTTAATATATTTTTTTGGTTTCTAAGCAGTGTTCAATTTGTTTGAATCTTTGAAATTTTTTTCATCAAGCACAGCATAATTTGTAGTTTATTCATTCAATTATTTTTGTTCAAAACTTTAACATGTATAAATATTAGCTACTAATATTGGTGTATATGTTAACCAAAGAGTTCCTTGCCCTTGTTTACACTTTTTGTTGCAATGTTAAAACGTTAATGGAGTAAAATATTTACTATGAGACTTGTTATTTATATATTCCTTACCGATTAAGAAAATGAAAATCGTTAATGACAACAAAACGTTCACATTCAAAGTCTGCTTCTATAAGGATAATGATTACATCAATAACTAGCTACTGAATTTAGTACAGCTGCACAGTATTCAAATAAAATTGTGCTTCTATTATTTTACTCCATTAAATGTTCTAGACAAGAATTCCAGCAAAATTAAACTATATCCCTATATATAACTAACAGCCTTGCAGTGGATAAATTCTTACGAAATCATTCATACTTATCCTTAAACAAATATATTTCGAGTTAAATCTGCAACTTAGCTCATTATAGACACGGATTTTTATCATACTCTTGACTATCAAACACAAATTTCTAAAGATGCACTATCGAAATTTGCTGCATTCACCATGTATATTAGACATTCCGTTAACACGACATATATCTATTACTCTTTTTTATTCAATGTGAATTATTCGAAATGGTTCTAAAAATAACTGATTACGACTTATATCACAGATGATGTTAAACAGATTTAAGACGGAGTCCCATGCGTCTGTTTTCCGATGGCACGATATGTTGCATGTCCTACGCATAAGACCTATTGGATCCGAACGTGTCCCGATGTTAATGTTTTCTTGTAGTTCCTGATCATTAATTACCAAAAATATAATAAAGTTAGTACGATATCGGACAAAACTTCAAATACATCTAACTTATCTGACGTCGCACAACTTCTTAAAATTATTCGGATGAAAATTGTCGACACAAATTTCGTCCAACAGGAAATCAATCAGATTATCGTACCATCGGAAAACGGATGCATGGGTAGTCGGCTTTAGGACATCTGCACCTTTTAAATTATTTTAGTATGAAAAGAACAAAAAATTGGAGTTGTGTACCATACATAATAACGAGATAAACTGGCAACTTTGCTTATCACAAAACTAAAGTTATAGTTTGAGTGAAATACTTGTTGAACACCTTGTATATTATAGTTCCTGATTAAAATCTAATGTAAGCTAGTGAAGTGAGAAAAATATAGAATTATGTTTGTGCTACTTTTTGGCAACTGTCCATTTAGTTTTCAAACATTGAAATTCGTACCTGCACTAATGCGAGCAGACAAGAGAGATATTTTATTTACGTTTATATAAATACAGGAAATTAAGGTGATGAGTGAATTATTTGAAAATAAAATATTTAAAACTTTTACATTTATATAAACACAGGAAATTAAGGCAATGAGTGAATTATTTGAAAATAAAATATTTAAAACTTCTGTAGATCAATGAAACGTCTATCGTAATTGGAATTTTAAATGTGAACAGTTATAGTCATCGAATTCCAGCTGGTAGAAACTGTTGCCTGCATTATTCTTATAACAAAAAAATGAAAGGACTTTTTATGATTATTTATTACAATGTAGATAGTTGATATGGTTCTTTTAATAGACTTTTTAAATGTGGATCAGGTGGAAATAAACTGATTTATACCTGATGAAGTGTCTTTTATCATTGGCTTAAGCTGCCTTTCAACAACATATGATCCGAGGAATAGCATAAACTAGTTGTATCAGAATAATAATAAGAATTAATTCTACAAAATCAGTAATAATAATGTTAATTTCAGTTCTAGAATTAAATAGACAATTACTTTTTGTAATAATTTTAAGTTAAAAGGAAATTAGATTTCTTATTTCAAAAAATAATTACATCTAAATTAAATTAAAAAGGACAGTGTGTTCGAGAGCCAGGGAATACTACGAGCCATTCTTGTCTAGAACCCGCAAACTATTGTTCTTACTTAGACATCCCTTAATTTATATAATACAGTATATTAAACCAACTCCATTGCTACGAGACAAGAGTAAGTTAGTTCCTACAGTTTTCTTTTTGTAAATGACAATAATGAGAATGACTTGACTATGCAATTTTCTTTAAGAATTAATTTTTTATTTAGGCACGACACCGGGTATGCGATTCGAGCGTGCCTCAGATGAGAATCCATTAGAGCCATCAGGTCCTTTTGGTTGACGCATCACCATCAGTTTCGGTCCGGTATCATCCACTGAAATGGTGCGCAGTCTACTTATTAGTCTTTCTGGTCGAGCTTGGACATCACTGTAATACAAATGGCAGTTGCTAAAAATTAACCAAGAAAATTTCAATTCGTATATACACTAATGTGGTCAAACAATATAACGAGTAAATTTATGTACGAGGAATAATTTACGATAGAACGCAATGTGAGGTATGATCTGTATCTAAAGCACACTAATTCGTTTAAAAGTGACAAAGCTCATGAAATATCAGGGTCAATGTGTAACGTGGATAGAAGAAAACAAAACAGCAGCCACATTTGCAAATGAAGAACGTCGACTCCATTTACAGAACCAGAATCCTATTGTCACTAAATGTAACTTTGGAAAGAATCTCTTGGCTGCCAACGAATATGTGTAGCTTACTAAAGACAGCAGACAACATTGCATATTTGAATAAATTTGTCAGTACTGAACTCAGAATTTCTAGTAATTTGACCAGCTAGTTAATTAAAAACTGGCCTTGTCAGATCAGTCAGTTTTTCTAGGGCATCCATACCCTTAGATTATAACCTTAAACAGACCAGCAAAATACAGATTTTGTAGTACCAAATATATACAGGGTCAAAGTACAGGCCAAAAAAGGAATTTCGTTTTTGACCATTGCAATTTTAGTAACCATAAGCCATCACACTGGAGAACAGTGTCAGTGCCATTTTACAATCATATGTTACTGTTCAATACTTTTTCCCTGTTAAATAAGAATTAAAGCAAATCTGAATACTAATGTAATTAAGCAGTTGATTAAGAAATTCAAAGAAATAGGATGGCACCGATACGGTCCTGCATCTAATGTGGAAAGAATACAGTTAAATCGAGAGAGCGATAATATCAAATTGTGAATAAAGTTAAAAACTATAATTAACAAAAAGTACAAAAATACCTTGTGTAAGTGTGAACTATTACATATAATTGGTGAGTATTCTCCAAATATTGAGATAATAGGAAAATTTGACATAAAACAATTCAACATTGCTAAATTAGAAATCTAAATTGTGTTAATTACCAGCAAAAACAAAAGCGATAAGCGAAGATCGTTCACCAAAATACGAGAACTTGTTTAAAAATACAGTCCCGGACTGACTTCAAAAAGGAAATTAAGATATAATAACGCAGCGAGACGAGTTCAGCCAACTCGGGCGAGTGTTGGAAGCTGAACTGAGTAGGTGACTAAAGAAACTTAACGGGACGCGGAACTCGTTAAGGTGCGTTAAGAAATGAACATCGATAAATACGATATGGAAGAAATTAAAGGAATGTTCTCGCAGATAAAAGATAGTCTTAGGAATATGGAAGAAAAAATAGACAGAAATGCATATATTATAATGGAATTGAAACAGGAAAATCATAAGCTGAAAGAAATAATCGCCGAGCAAGAAGAAAGATTAGACTACGTAGAAAGGGAAATAAGGCGTAATAACATAGTAATTCAAGGAATTTGAAGATAAGAAGAGAGCCAACAAGGCATAAAGGAAACAGTCCAAAAAATAATGAGAAAAATAGAGGTAGAAGTAGACCCAGAAAAAATTTGATACAATTCGGCAGGATCGGAGCAAAAAATTATAAATTATAAAATAAGGTAAAAAGCTAAAAGGTACCAATATTTGGATTAATGACGACTACTCGAAAAAAGTCCAAAGAGAAAGAAAAATTTTACTGCCTCCGGTAAAAATAGCCAGAGAACAAGTAATTATAAACAACAGAATTTATGGGGCAGATGCATTTGGGGATGAAAGGCTAAAAGAAAATGATGATAAGAAACGTACAGCAACCGATCGTTTGTCGGAACATGGAGGAGGCAAAAAGAGAAGAAGTCAAAAAACTAGTAGCTAAAGAAAATACGATATATACAATGCAATGAAATGGATAATGAGTAAGGGTAAAAATATAAAAAGTAAATGCAAGAGTTTAGTGAGAATGGCAACATGGAATATCAGGACAATGCTGACAATGGGAAAAATGGAGGAAATTGCAAAAGAGATGTTGGAATATAAAATAGATGTATTGGCACTTCAAGAAATACGCTGGAAAGGTGAAGGACAAATAAAAAAAGGAGAATATATAATGTTTTATGGAGGGAAAGACAGCCGAAGAACGAACGGCACAGGATTTATGATAAGCAAAAGCATAAAAAATATTATACTAGATTACACAGTTATAAACAGGAGAATATCAAAATTAAGATTAAAAAACCACATGGCAAATATTGCAATAATTAATAGTTAAGCATTGACGGAAGCAAAAGATGAAGACAAAAATGAATTTTACGAGAAATTGGTAAAGGTATGTGAGGAAACCGCAAGACATGATACATTAATAATTATTGGAGATATGAATGCGAAAATAGGAAAAGAAGACTACTTAAATAATGTTGCAGGGAAGTACACTATACATGAAATATCTAACGATAATGGACGGCAACTATGTAATTTAGCTGAGGAGTTCAACATGTATATTAGCAGCACTAGTTTCAAGCATAAGAAAGAACATAAAATTACATGGATTATACCTGGGACTACTACGGGGAACCAGATAGATCACGTTCTGATGGCAAAAAGGAGATCAAAGATGATACAGGATGTAAGATCATACAGAGGAACAAGTGTTGATACTGATCATCAATTAGTAATTGTCAAAATGCAAATGAGAATTGTAAATATAGTAAATAGGACAATAAAATGTTGGAAATGGAACGTGCAGAAATTGAAAAGAAGTAAAAATGAATATGGGGAAGAAGTAAAGAAGCAACTAAAAAAGAGCAAAGAACAAGATAATATCGATGAGCAATGGAAGGAAATAAAAAGAAGTACAATAACGGCAGCAGAAGAAGTGGTTGGTACAAAAGACACAAGACAGAATAATGAATGGTTTGATCAAGAATGTAAAATAAAGATAAAAGAGGAAAAAGAAGCCAGACTAAAATGGCTGCGAACTAAGCAACAAAATTTTTATAATGAATACAGAAAAATAAGAAAAGAGAGCACAAAGTTGATAAAAACAAAAAGAATAAAATGGTTAAATGAAAGCATGGACATATTAGAGAATGATAATAAAAATAATGTAAAATTATATCAATATATAAAAAAACAGAGCAGAAAACCAACTACAATAAATATCAAAGGAAAAGAGTGGAGTCAATATATCAAGAATTTATTAACGGAAGAAGATGGGGAGTATGAAGAAGATGATATGACCGATAATGATACAGAGATAGAATACGAAGAAAAACTGACCGAAGAGGAATGTAACGACTTAATTAATAAATTTGAAACACAACAAAGCAGGAGGGAGAGACGAAATAATAAATGAGCTGATAAAATATGGAGGAGATGACCTAAGACATAAAATATTTAAAATCATGGAAAGAATATGGGAATCAGAATCAATGATGAAAGAATGGTCTACTGGTAATGGTTTAACATAGCAGTGGATTGCATAATTAAGACTTGTAATATCAATGGAAGCATAATTAATAAATCAAAACAAATAATGGCATATGCTGATGATTTAACCATAATAGCGAAACAGTCTTGAAGAAACATTAGAAAAAATTGTAAAAAAGGCGAGAAAAAGAGGATTAAGAATAAATCAGGAGAAAACAAAATATATGGAAATGAAACGAAAGAAGGAAGTCTACCAACCAGAAGCAGTAAAGTTAAATGAATTCAGTTTTGAAGTTGTTAACACCTTTAAGTATCTGGGACAATTCTTAGTAACAAAAATCGAGATAAGGCAAGGAATTCAAGCAGGGTATAGATCATATAATAAATTTAAAAACATCATGCAGAGTAAGAGAATAAGCCGAGCAACAAAATTAAGAGTCTACAGGACGGCGATAAAACCGGTAGTTACATATGCGGCAGAAACTATGAGACTGACAAATGAGGACGAAGAGCAACTAAGGATATATGAAAGAAGAATAATTAGAAAAAATTATGGACCAGTCAAACTAGGATATAACGAGCACCGAAGACTTATGAATTATGAAATTAGAAATATATTAGAACATGAGGACATAGTAAACACAATTAAATCAAAAAGGATTCGTTGGTACAGACATGTTAAAAGAATGGAGAAAGGACAGGAGGTGAGGAGAATTACAGAATGGAGATCGAATGAGGAAAGATTACCGGGAAGACCAAAAATTAGATGGGAGGATCAGGTTGTGAGATATAAAAATTTTGGGAGTACAAGGCGGGGAGAGACAGATGCGAAACTGCAAAAAGAAAATTTAAGAAGAAGAACAAATAGAAGAGACATTAGACAACCATTATGGATGAGAGATTATGATATTTTTACACAGAAACAGAACAGCCAATTACATATGAAGATGCAATACTAAGTGAAAACTCATCGAAGTGGCAAGAAGCAATAAATCCAGAACTAAAAGTATTAAAAGAAAATAATACGTGGTCGGAAGTCGACATACAAAAAGGTGATTCAAAGCAAATGGGTACTTAAATAAAAAAGTGATAGTGAGTTTAAAGCGAGATTGGTGGCACGTGGCTTTCAACAAGACTGTGATAACGAACTGTACGACATCTACGCTCCAGTAGCCAAGCTGACAACCTTTCGCATGTTGCTTGTAGTAACAAATTTGTTTAAGCATACACCAGATGGACGTCCGAGGTGCATTTTTGTATAGTGATATAGAGGAAGAGGTACATATGTCGCTTCCAGGTAACAATGTAAATAACAGCAATTTTGTTTGTAAACTTAATAAGTCAATTTATGGCTTAAAAAGCTCGCCAAATTGTTGGAATAAAAAGTTTGATTCATTAATGATACAAAATGATTTTTTAAGATCCCAGAATGATTATTGTTTATATTCAAAGTGTAAACAAAGTAGGCTTTACTTATTAATATATGTAGACGATGTGTTAATTTTAGGCACTGATAAAAATGAGGTAACTAATTTAAAAAATCTATTAAATAAAAATTTGTGTATGAAAGATTTAGGGGTTATATCTCAATATCTGGGTATACAGATCGAACAAAATTTAGAGCTAGGTTGCACAGAGCTTAGTCAAGAGAATTATTTAAAAAATGTACTAAAAAGATTTCAGATGCATAACTGTAAGAGTATTGACACTCCTCTTGACAGTAACCTAGACCTAAAGCTTTTTCAAACGGAAGAAAACAATGTAGAGTTGCAAAAGCTGTGTTGAAAAATTATTGGCAGTATAATGTATGCTGCTTTGGCTACCAGACCTGATTTATGTGACAGTATAAGTATACTATGTAGATTTCAATCAAACGCAAATGAAAATTTACATAAATCATTAAAACGGGTACTTAGATATATTCAAGGTACTATTCAGTTAAAATTGCTTTTTAAACCACACGGTAACATTTTGACAGGTTATGCTGATTCAGACTGGGGTGGTGATACGATTGACAGAAAATCCACCTCTGGTTTTATTTTTAAAATGTTTGACTGTACTATTTCCTGGACCAGTAAAAAACAACAAAATGTATCAATTTCGTCTACTGAGTCCGAATATGTAGCGTTGAGTCTAGCTGTTACAGAGGCCTGTTGGCTACATAAACTTTTGCTTGATTTTCAAATAGAACTAAATGAACCGACTGAGATATACAAAGATAACAGGGCAGCAATTTGTTTAGCCAATAGTCCTGAAAACAATAAAAGACTTAAGCATTTAGATATTAAGTTTAACTTAACAAAATAGACGAAGGAATTGTAGAAATTATTTATGTTAAAACCGAAGATCAGATAGCTGACTTATTTACAAAACCTTTGTCTAAGATAAAATTTGAGAAGTTCCGATTACCATTAGGCATGGAATTTTAAATTTTGTTTGCGCCTAGAGTTAAGTATGTTTTAATTTTTGTATTTTTGTTGGGAATCTTTGTATGCTGAAATAATTTAGCCGTTATTCCAAATGAACTTGATTATATATGGCGCCACACTATCTAAAAACTAAGAATATTATTGATCTCTGTTTGTGGCTGTAAAACAGGCGAGTAGTAGGCCTCTTATAAAAGAGAGTGTGGTTATGCGTACAAATACATATATAAAAATGACAAGCTAAAAATGTAGTTTTTCATTATAAAACTTTTGTACTTTTTCCATTAAAAGTTAGTGAAATACTGGGTGTTTTAATATAATAACTTCAGTACCAAAACCCATTTTATGAACAATCCATCCTAATACAATCTCTATAGACTGTATAGCAGGTTTCAATTATTCTATTAACTATTGATGGTAAATAATGAAAATCAAGCATTTTTTATAAATATCAACTGAAAAGACCATGCATACAGAAACTACCAGAAACATGGAAAAAAGCGGAATTTAAAAACTGAAACAAGAGGGAACTAATGGGGTGAAGTGAAGAATTTGAAAACAGAAATGAGTATTGATCGATAAAATTAATTAGCAAGCTTAAGCATTGCAACTCCAAAAAAAGTGCTAAACCATTGTATTGTATAACCAGCAAGACGAAATAAAGTTGCCCATGTCATATTTTATTTACTTCAGAATACCTTTTTAGATATCATCTTAGACAGACTCTTACAAAAGACACATTTAAATGGCACAATAATAAATTAAGTAATTAAAACAAAATTTCAAATAATTCTATGGAATGATTTTATAAACAAAAAAAACAAATGTTTCTCAAAAATCCTACTAACCTGACTTTCACAACATTACATGCAGAGGATTTTCCACTTCTATGGTTGGTGACAAGTACAAATTCCACAGTATCTCCAACTTGTAGACTGGCATTATCTTTTACTTCTGTCATATGAAAAAATAGTTTTTTCCCTTCTTCAACTTCATATGCCAAAAATCCAAAATGACCTTTGATAGCATCAACTGTGGCTTTTAGTTTCTTCCTAACAGCCACTATGTTAGCAGCTCTGCCAGTGGTATCTACCTGGAATTGAACGTGATCACCAACCTACAAAAAAATGTTAAATAAGACACAAATGATACGATTATAATTTTTTATTAAACAGAATAAACAAATACAACAAAACTGAAAAAATAAAGAGAGCTAACAACAGTTTGTTTTCTACACCTGTAGCGATCGGTTGTCGAGTGCGAGTGTTGGAAAAAGTGGTCAGTTTGCTGATAAGCAGATAAGTAAATTCTAGTTAATTTAAATTGTTTAGGTTAAATGCATAGGTACTGTTAGTTGATTATCAATATTATTATTTTTTTTAAATGGACGTCAATACAGGTGGGGATGACCCGCCTGATAAAGATAAAAATACTAATATTATTAAACCTAATTATGATCTTAACAATAAGTATCAATCCACCGATAATGGACCATATTTTGTAATGATAGAACATACAGATCAAAATGTTGGCAGATTGTTTCCAATAAGAATTGGACACTACCTACTCGAAGAACATGAAATTCGTGAAAATATTACAGACATCAAATCAGTAGGTGTTAATCGCGTGAAAGTAATATGTAAAAATTATGAAACAGCAAATTATCTTGTAAATCACAAGGCTCTATCAGAAAATAATTTAGTCAGTTACATACCTAAATACTACACCCATAAAAAGGGTATCATAAAAATGGTAGACACAATCTTCTCAGAAGATTACATATTAAAAGGAATAGAATCTATTATTCAAGTAACTGAGGCCAGACGCATGAAACGTAAAATTATTGATAAAGATACAGTGTCAAGCACCTATGCCGATAGACAATTGGTTATTTTGACATTTTTGGAGAACAGAATTCTAGAAAGTGTCAAAATTAACATGGTAAATTTTCCAGTAGAGCCTTATTTTTATCCTGTTATCCAGCGTTACAAGTGTCTCCGATTCGGACATACTAGTGCACAATGTAAAGGTAAAGCGAGATGCAAAATTTGTGCAACAGAAAACTGCAATGGAAATCCCTGTACAAAAAACATTAATTTATGTGTACATTGCAATAGTAATGAGCACGGTTCAGTATCTAGAAACTGCCCTTCATTTAAAAAACAAGCTAGTATAAAGAAAGTTATGGCAATTGAGAATATCACCTTCAAAGAGGCAGAATTCATTGTGGATAATCCCTCTTATGCCAAAATTAGCACCCATAATAGATTTGCAGTGTTCAACAATTCAAATAATTTTCCCCTCTTACCAGAACCGAAAATCAATTTTCAATTACAAAAACCTACTCCTAGAAAACCTATCTTCCAATCTACCATCAATTCACAAGTACATAGTCAACCAAGAAAATCTAATTTAGTCAATTTAAAAAACGCAAAATTATTTCACCAGAACAAACACCCATAGATACTCTTTCGTCATCAAAAATCTCCTCAGTCCTCCCCAATCCTTATCGGGATAAGTATATGTCATATAAAGATAAGATTTCAATTGAAATGGTAAAATTAGTCCAAAATGTGATCGAGAATAATGAAAGTTTTAATGAAACTAATGTTAAAGATTCAGTATCCCAAATTCTAAAAATTCTGGATAACAGTGATAAAAATATGGATAATCTAAATTCAACTAATTCAGATAGTGACGATAAGTCTGAATATTGAAATGGCTACTAAAACTAATATAAACCAAATTAATATTCTACAATGGAATGTTAAATCGCTGAATGCTAGAAAGACGGAATTACAAAACTTAATTAAAGACCTTAATATCAATGTAATAGTTTTATCAGAAACTTGGTTGAAGGAAAATGATATGGTTAATTTTGAAGGTTTTAATGTTGTTAAAAAATTTAGAAGAGATGGCTATGGCGGAGTAGCAATACTCATCGCAGATAGCATTGAATTTAATAAAATAGAAATTAAAAAAACATATAATCAAGGTATTGAAGTGTGCGCGGTCCAAATTAATCGTGGTGAACTAAAAGTAGTTTCAGTGTACAAACCCCCTAATATTATAGCTAATGTCCAGGACTGGGATAATATTTTTAAACAATTCACACACAATACAATATTTTCCGGCGATTTTAATTATCATAGTCGCTCATGGGGCTGTGCAGACAACACCGTACAAGGTAATCGATTAATGGAATCCTTAGATAACTATGATTTAACTGTCATAAATGACGGCAGCCCGACAAGAGTCACTAGACCTGACCAAAATCCCTTAGCTGTAGATCTTACTATAATGTCACCTTATTTAATTGATAAAATGTTTTGGAAAGTACTACTTGATTCATGCGGTTCCGATCATTTTCCTATTACAATAAATTCTATTATAAAGAACAAAAGTAAGAAAATATTTCCTGTTACGAAATGGTGTGATTCGAGTGTAGATTGGGCTCTATTCGGTCACACAATAGATGTTGCATTACATAACATTAATATTGGTGATATGTCTTCTCCAGAAACGTTCAAAACTTTAAATAATACTGCTAGTCAAACTATGATTATAAATAAACCTTTCATTACCTCTAGCAATAGACCTAACTGGTGGAATAAAGATTGTACAAATATGGTAAATAAACGTAAAGAAGCTCTTAAAGTTTACAAATCTTGTTCCAATTGGGCAAATTATTTAAATTACAGAAACATTGAATCTGCCTGTAAACGTCTCTGTAAAAAGAAACAACGAGATAGTTGGGTAGCATATCTTAATAAATTAAATAAAAATACATCTATAACACAGATTTGGAACATTGTTAAATCAATCAGTAACAATTATGTTTCTCAAAAAAAGCAAATAGATGATGAAGTATTAACAAAAGTTTTAAATAATTATGCTCTCCCTAGTGTTGGCCGCAAACCACCCTTAAGCACATACGAATATTTATCCATAGAGCCTAACAATTTAAATAAACCCTTCAGTTTGTCGGAACTAGATTTGTCTCTCAAAAAGACAAAAAACACTTCTCCTGGTTTAGATTGTTTCACCTATAAAATGTTATATAATCTACCTGAAAATGCAAGATTACTACTTTTAAATATTTTTGGTGGTTAAAAGCTGGAATAATAAAAGAATTAAAGAAATGCTTACAGACCAATTTCTCTTATGTCGTGTGTATTAAAGACATTCGAGAGAATGATCAAGTCGGGATTAGAATATTACCTTGAAGCTAAGTCATTACTTCCGAAAACACAGTTTGGTTACAGGAGAGGTTTAGGTACACGCGATTCTTTGACGGAACTCATTACGGATATTCAACTGTCCAATTCAAAAAACGACTATCTCCTTTGCTTATTTTTAGATTTAAAAGGGGCCTATGACTCAGTGGACTTAGGAATTCTTTTCAATAAAATGACAGACTTAGGTATTGATAAAAGAACGGCCTATAATATTTATGAGATTTTTAATGGTAGAGAAATATATGTCAGAACCCATTTCAACGAATTGTATGGGCCAAAATTAGTACATAATGGTCTTCCACAAGGTTCGATACTCAGTCCCATACTTTTCAATATCTATACGTCAGCATTGCATAATAAATTAAATAGTGTTAATAATATCAAATTGGTACAATATGCTGACGACATCTGTATATATACCAGTCGTAGAAAATATGAGCAATGCTTAAATGACTTTAGCAGTGTTATACAAATATTAAAATATTGGTTATTTGAAATAGGTTTCACAATGTCGCCTGAAAAATCCGCTGTTAGGTGCTTTACAAGACACCGTCAACATACAAGCACACATATACAGTTAATGGATTTAAAGATACCTACAGTCACTGAATATAAATATTTAGGTATGGTTTTAGATCCAAAATTGCTCTGGACGAGACATATCGAATATTTAAAAAATCGTTGTGAAAAAGGGTTAAACATTCTTGGGGCGCTGTCCCTCAAACAGCATTAATATTTTATAGATCATTTATCAGAGCTATAATTGACTACGGCCGTATATTTTACGGATCGTCGTCAAACGCAAACCAAATAAGGCTGTATCGGAGCCATGAAATCGTCTCCTACTAATGCAATCCTGGCGGAAACGAATGAACCACCTTTACGTTTTAGGCGACAATTACTATCCTACAAATATATTACCAAATTGAGTACATATAACTCGTCCTTAATGATCAAAATTAGTAACTTAAACACGGAAATTTTAACCAACCGCTACTGGAGAAATAAAAACTCTCCGTTATTGACATCGGCCTTTCTAAAAATCAATGAATTTTGTCAATTCATTGTAACAATGGATACATTGCCTGTATTCATGCATAACTATGAATCTATTTTTCCAAAGCCCACTGTCATATTTCCGAACTATAATGAATTACCCTCCTATAATAAAACTTCATTACATTCTATTATCAGCAATTATAATATATATAAAATAATTTATACAGATGGAAGCAAAAATCTGAAAGGAGTTGGTAGTGCATTCTACGTAGAAAACAGTAAAGATATTTTTAAATTTCTATTACCAAAGATTTGTAGCATTTTTACAGCTGAAGCCGTTGCCATACATAAAGCTTTGGAGTGGTGTGCGGAAAACAATGTAAAAGTATCAGATTCAAAGTCAGTGTTAGAGAGCATAAAAAACATAACAACTAAATATTATGATAATTTTTTTATATGCAGGATTATAAATTTAATATATCAGCTAGAACTAAAAAAAGTTAAAATTATATTTATATGGGCAAAAGCACACACTGGTATTTATGGTAATGAGATAGTTTTTGAAGCCGCAAAAGAAGCGAGGGTATGTAACAATTTTCTAAAAATTCCGTGTTATAGAGACCTTTACAGTCTATTCAAAGTCAATATTTACAGAGATTGGAATAACTATTACACAGAAATAGCAAAAAACTCAACCAGCTCATATTTTTCTATCTACAAAGAGCAGCCAAAGAAAACTTCACTTATATTATGGTTTTTGTATAGCAAATCGAGATTTTTCACCCAATAAAAATATCGAAGGTTCGTTCAACGGAGAAACAAATATTAAAAATGATCTCATAAGATTAAATTCGACCAGATAATTATTAGTTTTCAAGTTATAATGTCAACAAAATCAGAAAATGCAGTTTTGAGAAAAATTATTTTGAAGGCAACCGTTTATATAAATTATATGTTGAGCTGCTTCAAAGCAATTATAATCGGAAACTATATACCAAAGATTTTATAGCATACAGTATACAAATATGTATTTATTCAAACATGGACAGCAGGGTCCTTAATTCCATAATAATACCTGCGACGTCGGCAGATACTTCACTGGGATTATGTGTTTTGTATGTATATTTTACTGGATTCTTTGGCCCCAAGAAACAAGAACACTTAGGCATCCCTAATGCTAGTGATTGAATATCTCAATTATTATAAATTTTAATCAGTGAAACCTAATTGGATTAAGGATACTCCCACAGTACAGTGTTGTCCTAGCTCTACCCTGCCGCTGCAATGACTCAGGTACTCTACTTAAATTATGTGATTTATGTATGTATGTATGTTTTACTGGATTCTTCGGTCCCAAGAAACATATCAAGAATGCTTAAGCATAATGCTAGTGACTTAATGTCTCAATGATTATAAATTCTAATAAGTGAAATCTAATTGGAATAAGCATACTCCCACGGTACAGTGTTGTTCTAGCTCTACTAGGCTCAACTTCAATTACTTTCTAAGATTATATTTCTATTATTACTACTAGTCAATTTCCTTTTACTTTTTGGCTTTCTCAATCATCTTGATCATAACTGATACATTAAGTTCTTTGAAGGTTTAAGGTAGTTCCCATGTGCTATAGTATATTCGTTGCTCTCAGTACATATAAAAATTTTATTAGACATAAAAGATAACTGGGAAGAGGACCTAGGGTGTGAGGTTCTGACAATGTCATCATGATAACACTCAGTTTCCCTCCAACACATCATTATAATGGGTCTTGACATCTGTCCCCCTAAAATTCCACCCATCTAATGGCACTATAGATAAAAAATCGGATTGGTTGTGTCACTCGTATCAAAATAATCATTACAGCTCCTCTTTCCTTAGTATACAGAACTGTTCTAATATACTCAATCACGGTCATGCACCCACTAATACCCAGCCATATCTAATCCAGCAGATCTTGCATTGAATTAATCCTAACACCCATCAAATCAAACATTCTATCTCGTTCACCAATCCACTTCGGTCACTCCTACATTGTATATCCCACAGTTCCTCTATAATTACATTCTTTGGTTTTGGTGCAGCTGAGACACAACATTAAAGGACTTTCTCCACTATGATATCCACAGTTCTCGCAGATTTCTTTACCCTAGCACTTATACTATACTCCCGCATACTATGTTGATAATATCAGAATTAAGCATTTGTACAGAAGGAATGTTAAAAGTTACAAAAAGATCTGAACGTCACGTACTGGTACCAATGTCAACTGATTAATAAATCTTGTTTCCAAGATACATTCACACTACTCAACAATCCAGAAGGAAAATACTGATACTGATTGGAAAAATAATATCAAAAATAACTTAGTCACAATTGCGGTATACAAAGAGCATTTGAGACAGTGGATAGGTATAGGATAATAAGGAAAATTAAAACCGTAGGTATTGATAGGACAGCTCTTAGTTGGATAATAGATTATTTAAACAACAGGCAACAACTGGTAAAACTCAATAACATACAGTCAAACAGGTTATGTAATGATATGGGTGTACCGCAGAGCAGTGTGTTGGGGCCTTTGCTATTTTTGGTTTATTTAACTGATATTGTGGGCATTACAAGGAAGTGCAAAATTCATTTATTTGCGGATGATACCCTACCGTATTTCTACTGTAGTGATCTTGAGCACTGCATAAGGGTTATAAACGACGCTCTAAAAAGGATGCATATGTATTGTACAAATTTATTAAAAACTAATATACAGAAAACAAAATGTATGGTATTGGGCGTAAAAGATAGGCATAGGGAAGCTAGTTAAAATATAGAATTAGTCGATGAAACGATAGAGACAGTAAAAACATTTGTCTATTTTGGAGTAATTATTGACAATAATTTGAAATTTGAAGAGCAAATCAAGTTATTAAAACTGTGGCATATAAAATTAACTATTTAAGACAATGCTCTCCACATCTCAGCAAATGGTCTAAATTAACTGTCTTTAACACTGTAATATTATCACATTTTAGTTATTGACCTACAATTTTGTATCTACTCAACCAAAATGAAATCGATTGTCTTCAGAGGGTGCAAAACCGTGCCATGTGAATAATATTAAGGTGTTCTAAGTACATTCCTGTAAACAGCATGCTAAAGACACTTAACTGGATGCCAATAACTAAATTAATGCTATATTTCACATTAATTTTTATTTCAAAGTTAAAATTGAACATGCACCAGTGTATCTGCAGGAAAAGCTCTCTAGTAATCTTGATGTACATAGCTATGACACAAGAAATAAGAAAAATTTAAGAATTCAAATGTGTAGGAGAAGCAGTACATACAACTCTGTATTTCACAAAGGTATTAGTTATTTCAATAGGATTATTTATTGTCAGAGTGAGCAGTCACAGTGTAATCTTATGTTTGTTTAAATTTGTTTTTTTTTTTTTTTTTTTTTTTTTTTTTTTTTTTTTTTTTTTTTTTTATTTCGACAAAGTCGCATCAACCGTGGTAGATTATTAGCGACGGTACAATAGATAATAACATAATTACACTGAATTATACACATTAATTAATTTTAAAAATATTATTAGTCTATCACAATTATTATCCTGAAATAAGGCTTGAAATGTGTTGGGTAGTTTACAAATGTTTCTTTGATTGTAGTATTTAGGACATTCTGTGAGGATATGTTTCACTGTTACATCTACATTACACAGTTCACATACTGGATGTTCTTCACGTTTTATTAGGTAAGTGTGAGTTAGTCTAGTATGCCCCAACCGTAGACGTGAAATAATCACTTGGTGTTGTCTGTTGTTAGAAAATGGAAACCACTTTTTATATAGAGGTTTAATTTCACGAAGTTTTGAGTCACTTTCAGTCCACTGAGATTGCCACAAAGCGATCACTTTCCTATTTAATACGCACTTTAGATCCGAACTAACCACCTTTGAAATCGATACCGCACTTTCATCTGTGATGGAATTACGAGCACATCTGTCCGCTTCTTCATTTCCACTAATACCAATATGGGATGGGATCCATATAAAGATGATATCATTGTTTCGTTCTCTGGCAACGTAGAGTTCTTTCTTAATGAGATGAACCAAAGGATGTTTAGAATAAATCGTTTGTATCGAGTGTAAGGAAGTAAGGGAGTCTGTAAGGACAAGGAAAGAGTTGTGGTGGCGTTGATATGTGTTAAAGCTTGATATATAGCGAATAGTTCTGCCGAGAGGATATTTGTGTAGGATAGAAGTTTATATAGAAGTTTCTGCGAGTCAGTTACTACAGCTGCTCCTACGCCTATGGTCGATTTCGAGGCATCTGTATATATCTTTTGGTAATTTGGATACTTTCCCAAAGTGTCGAACAGTTTGGCTTTTATAACAGTTGGGTTAGTATTTTGTTTATCATATTTAGTTAAGCTTTTGTCGCAATTTGGTATCTTTACCATCCAGGGTTCTATGTTATAATAAGTGGCAATTGGGTAAACTTTTGGCAGACAAAAGTCAATTTCTTGAAAGTATGTTCTAATTCTCTCGTAAAACGGTTTTGGTGTCCTCGATTTCCCAGTAAAAAATCCTTCCAATTTATTTGAGTGTGTGTACTGATAAGTTGGATTTGACATATTGGCAAGAATAGTAACTGCATAATTGCTGCTAAGAGATTTTCGCCTTAGGCTTAAAGGCTGGTTCTCCTAATTCCCACTGTAGACTTTTTACCGGTGTAGTTCTAAAAGCTCCAAGTATAATCCGGAAAGCGGAATTTTGGATTACTTCGAGTTGGTCGGTGTCAGTTTTGTTTGCTGTATCATATGCTATAGAGCCATAGTCCAATACTGATCTGATGAGAGATTTATACAGTAACAATAAAGTTGGTCCATCAGCACCCCATTTCTGGTTAGCTACCACTTTTAGAATGCTTAATCTCTTTTGGCATTCTAAGGCTAGATTGTTGATGTGTATTTTCCAATTTAATTTGCTGTCTAAGTGCATACCTAAAAATTTTACAGAAGGTAGGATCTTTAGATTTTCGCCATGTAGTATCAAATTAGGTTGAAATAGTTCATTTTTTTTGCTAAATAACATGCAGTGAGTTTTGGATGTTGAAAAACGAACTCCTGTTTGCGAACACCAAATTTCCAGGTTTATAAGAAAATCTTGGAGAAAATTATTCATTGTGGTCATATTTGTACCTTTTGAGAAAACAACTAGATCGTCAGCGTATATTCTTGCTCTAAGGGGTGCTTTTATATTCTCCAAGATGCTATTCAAGGCTACAATAAATAATGTTGGGCTTATTACGGAGCCTTGCGGTGTCCCATTCTCTTGTAATTTATTTTTAGATATCTGTGTATTTGCTCTGACAACAAAAGTTCTTTTTTGGAGGAAGTTTTTGATAAAAGCTAAGCAGTGGCCTTGTATGTTCCATTCACTCAACGTTCTCAATATATGATATCGCCACACCGTGTCGAATGCCCGGTTAATATCGAAAAATATGGCCATGCACGTCTGGTTCAATGCGAAACCCTCATGAATAAAGCTTTCTAATTCAACAATGTTATCTAAAGTTGATCTATGTTTTCTGAAGCCACTTTGTTCCGGGATCAGAAGGTTTCTGCTTTCAAGTGTCCATAAAAGTCGTTTGTTAATTATTTTCTCGAGTAGCTTGCACATTGAACAAGTTAGTGAGATAGGTCTATAAGATGCAGCGATTGTTTTAGGTTTTCTAGGCTTTAGTATTGGTATGACAATAGCTTCACCCCATTTTTCTGGAAAGAGGTGTTTAGTCCAGATTTTATTGTATAGGTGTAACAAGTAATCTTTGGAATTTTGAGGTAAGTGCTTCAAGAATACTACAGGAATGTCATCTGGTCCTCCGCATGTATCTTTTAAGTCTTCTAGTGCTTCATTTAATTCATTTTCAGTTATATTATGATTTAATGGATCGAGTATGTTAAAAATTTCAATATCATTTGCTTCCTGTGAGATTTTTTTGGTAATAAAGGCGTTATCATAATTATTGTTGTTGGAGTGACTAGCATATGTATCAGAGAGTATATCTGCAATATGTTTGTCGTCTGTAACCGTTATTCCATTGAGATCAAGAGATGTTATTTTTTGAATGGAGCTTTTACCAGAAATCTTCTTGACTTTTTTCCATACATCTGATATTGGAGTGGATCTATTAATTGAAGATACAAATTGTCTCCATGATTCCTTTTTTGCAGTTTTTATTATGTGTCTAGAAATTGCTCTTAGTCGTTTGAATTCAACGAGGTTTTCTGTGGTTTTGTGTCTTTTGTAAACGTTGAAAGCATGCTTACTAGTTTTTATGGCGTCTTCGCATGTTTTACTCCACCATGGAACTGGAATTCTACCTGTAACAAGCTTTGTTCTACCAATACTAGATTCTGCGGCAGATATGATAATATTTTCAAGATTTCTTAAATCCTTATCAATATTCTCGGTCGTAGTAAGGTTTTCTATTTTCTTTTGAATATTTTCAGAAAAGGCATCCCAGTTTGCATTCTTTAATCTCCAAATGTAAGATGGTGAAGTCTGAAGTAGTTTTAGTTTCGAAATTGGTATTTCGTATAATAATCGGGTAATGATCACTATCATATAAGTAAGGATCTACTTCCCAAGATACCGATAACGAGACCGTAGGATCACAAAAGGATAGATCTATTGCGGATGATTCTCCTGTTGCAGAATTGAAGCGAGTTTTAGTACCATCATTTAATATATTAAAATTAAAATGGTCAATAACATTCGCAATTGTTCGACCTCGATTATCATTAGAATCGGAGCCCCAAAATATATGGTGACAGGTAAAATCACCTAAAATTAATCTTGGTGTTGGTATTTGATTAATAACATCACAAATATCTTGCATGTCCAATGGACCTGCCGGTAGGTACATATTGCATATGTGTATTGGGTGCGAGCTCCTAATTTTTGCGGCAACGACTTCCAGGTTGGAATTAATCGGAATAATTTCTGCTTCTAATGTGTTCGATACATAAATCGCAACTCCGCCACTGGCATGTTGACGATTTGTTCTGTTCCTAAAGAAGCACTGATAACTTTTTAGTGAATGATAATGATCTAGTTTAAAATGTGTCTCTTGAAGGCATAAAATGTCAGGAAGGTGTTCTGATAAGATTTTTTGTAGCATAGGTAGACGCTCGTAGTATCCATTCAGGTTCCACTGAATTATTGATTTAAATAGCATTGGATTGAAAAAAAATAATAATAAATAAATGATAGTGGAGTTCTATTCATGAGAGGACGAGTCACTTTCTGTAGCCATCGATTCATAATTGATTTCGTCTCCTAGGTGTCTGTATATTTTTTGTTGAAGTTTTGTGATACGGCTTTTAATTCGTCTTTCTGTAAGAAGAGGGTAAATTTTATTTAACATGATCACTAGAGATCCATAGTCAGTTGTGTAGTCCTTAACTACTTCCAGGGCATTATGAGAGCCAAGAGTATTTTCAAATAGGTCTACAAGTTGGTCGTAGTTTAATGGCAGTCCTTCAGAATTGTTTGTTATAAATGCTTTGGCTGGTTGAAGTAAAATTTTTACAGGAATTGCTGGTACCACTGCTGAGGTTGTCTTAACTTTTTTTATTGTTTTTTTAAGATGATTAGGTTTTTGGAAAATTGATTCTGAGCTTGTTTCTTCTATAGTGGGGCTCTCAGATGCGGGTCTTTTTGGAGTATTGGTTGCTGATGGAATTGGTGTGTTGGGATTGTTGATCGCTCCAATGGTGGAGGGTTTTATTATATCGATAATAGGAGAAGGTGTGCAGTTTGTGGCGTTATTGGTTGATAATGTAGTAGGTGCAGGAGTTGTGTCAGTCTGTTGTTGAGTTAAATTAGCTGAGATAGAAACTGAGCACTGTGCTGCAAGATGTCCTGTCTGGCGACATTTGAAACAAGTCATTCCGTCTTGTGCTACAAATACTCTGTATGATGTATTATCATGATTGATCACTATAGAATCAGGAATTTGGATATTGTGAGGCGTAACGAAAATTTGTCTTCTAAAACTAAGAATATGACTAAATTCCGGAAGAGCTGTACTGATTCTTAGTACTGACATAGGTGAAATTGGATTTAGACCTATATTTTGTAATTCATTTATTAAAAGTTCATTCGGTATGGTAGGACATACATTCGATAATACAAGCCTTTCTGCTGGTGTAACAAGTATTCTGGCCTTAAGTATTTCACCATTTACCGTTATTTCTCCAATATCATCGAGGAATTTATTGACTATATTTTTGTCGGCTAAATATACGCAGATTCTGTTATTAGTTATTTTAGAGATATGTGTGATATGTTTTGGTTGTATAACAGTTCCCAAAGGAATTAAATAGTCTTGAATAGGAATTCCTTCTAATGCATTAAAAATAATAGCTTGTTCTTTATTAGGATATCTTGTTTGTTTCGCAGCGTTAGAATAGGATTTTGTTTGGTTGGATAGGATTTGAGAAGAGGAATATAATGGTATGTTATTGATCATTGTGTTGTTGGTATTGGAATGTGTTGGTAGTTGATCAGTTTCAGAGCTCCTGTAGTCAGAAGTGGTCTGCGTGGGAATTAACAGTGGCATATTAGAATATGTTTAATTAATTATACTAGGTCGTATTGGGCAGGTTTGACCCTGTCCATCCCCGGACCTAGGTACGGAAAAAACCTTGACTTGATATTTACTTCGTATTTTAAGTTTATACTAATGGTAAATTTCTTATTTTCTTCGAGAAAAATCTTAAATTTTGGGTACTTACAGGTAAACAATAGGAAGTAACTAATTAAAAACACTATGGCAATAAAGCGAAATTTAACTACACTGTGTTTTTACTATAAAATTAACAAAATATAAGAGCGAGGTTAAAACAACTTGTTATATTATTTGCCAGAACCGGACTCCTTGTTTTATTTTAATTTTAATTTCTTTATGACGTACCTACTTTTTATACTATAGCCACTTTATGTTGTACTATTCTTTTATTTTATGTTGTGTATATTATGTATATAGAATTAGTTATTTTGACTAAATTAAGATATATATATATATATATATATATATATATATATATATATATATATATATATATATATATATATATACAGTGGAACCTCAATATATCGAGAATCTCACAAGGAACAGGAAAAGTTCGCTATATCGAGGATTTCGATATATCGTGATTTTCAGTAGATTTGATATATATAGAGGTACACAGCAGTATCGATAAATCATGAAAACCACATAATCTTTAGTATCTATGGCATTCCATATGTCCTAACTGCAATATATGAAAGTTTTCATTGAAAACTTCGATATATATAGGTAATTTGACAGGCGTAAAAACCCCCAATATTCCCGAAGTTTTTACCACAATTACTTCGATATGTAGAGGTAAAAATAGAAATGTAGACATCGGGAGTTTCAAGTTAACAAAAATCTATGTATTATAACTGTTTACAGTACCGCTTCTACAAATTCTTGATAAGATATTTGATACTGTAACTTACATTACAGCTAAGTTTACATTCATTACCCTTGGTGACGACTTTAACATTGATTTTGTGGACAATAGTTACTATAAAAAATAGCTATTTGCTATATTTCAAATGTTCAATTTGAAATTATCATATATCGAACTAACACGTATTGCAATATACAATGACAAACTAACATCGAGTGGTCTAGACTATGTTGTTAGTAATATCGAAAATCATACCTCCAGAGTGGCCTGTCTGGGTGTATCAGATCACAAAGCGCAAATTCTATCATGGTCTATACAAATCTCAATCAAACAAACATCATGTATAAATACTATAATAAGGAAATTTAATACAAACTCGCTATTAGAGTTTGAAACTTTATACGAAAAACAACATCAATTGAAGATGTCATAGAACTAAAGGACGTTGATGATGTATTTGATGATTTTATATTAAATTTCCAGTGGTGCTTTGAGGTAGTGTTTCCTAAACAAAATACAGTGCACTAAACATGGAAATAAAATACCCTTTTCACGTCAACTCGACTCTGAACTTATAACATAAAAAAAACTATTTTCAATACTATAAAGTGGTTCAATAATTAATATTTTCTGTGAAATCGCAAAAAACAGTTTCGGCCTTTCTGCAAACAGGTGAATTTTGCATTTTCCACAAACCCACCTACTTTTTCCTTGGCATCCAGAATTTTTACATCGTCCTATACTCTATGTGCTCAGGTAGATGGTCAATGTTGTCATATTGTATTTCGGATGAAGGTCTAATTTCAACTTTATTTCACCTCTTACATTGGATATTACCGGATGAAGGTCTTCGTACCCTTTTCTTATCTTGGGACTTTTCCTAATTTCACAAGTAGCTCTCCTATCTCCATTCTAAAATGTAGTACGTCTAATGTTTCCTTTTGTGGTTTTCCTTCCAACTTCATGTGTCTCTTATATTTGAGCCAATAATTTACTATAGCCATATCTATGGCATGGAATAACATATGAACTGTCCACTTACGACTTTTAGCTTTGGACCTGTAATATGCAATTAGAGTGCCAGCCTTATCAATACCTCCCATTGATTCATTATACTTTTGTATGATCTTTGGACGATTTACCATAATATTAGATTTTGTTGGTCTATTCCAACGCTGTACTTTATCTTTTTTTTTTAATAGAAATGCTTTTATTTCAACAAGTGTACAAAGTCACAGTACAATGTATGAAAAACTAATCTCTTAGCCTATCACATGTTCAGACTATACAGGATTCTTAAAACTAATTACACCTAATTACAATGTTCAGGACGAGCTCAATTAATAGTCTCGAAAAATTTCATACATACATACGTATACATACATACACATATACATACAACAACAAAACAAAAGAATATATGTATATAATCATAATTTTTGTGAAGCATTGTTCCTAATCAGCAATAAATGCTGGCACCGGAACCTATATATTTTAAGTTTCATGGCCATTTACAAATTGCATCATTTCTGCTTTGAACGAGGCATAACTATCTTTATTTTTTATATAGTTTGGCAAAAGATTGAATGACTGAAGACATTTAGAAAAGGGATTATTTAGAGCAATTTTCGTTCTCACCTGGGGTAGATAAATTTGGTCTTGACTTCTAGTTTCATAGGAATGTATTTCATTAATTATATTCAATTTTGTGTTGCATTTCTGTTGATTTTTTGTTATTTTGTAGATAAATTTACATTGTTCTATCTGTAGAATTTTTTCCAGCGGTAATATTTTAGTTTGATTGTAGATCATTTCTGTATTAGCCCTGTAACCATAGACAAATAAAGTTTTTACCACCTTATTTTGTATAGTTTTGATTTTTTTAAATAATGTCTGAGAACATACCCCCCAGTTTGTTATAAGATATCGGAATATATAAAGAAAATAAGCATTATATATCATAATTTATTCTGTAGATTCAGGTAGCTCTGACATCTATAAAGTGCTCCAATCATTGGTACAATTTTTTTTGTCATGTGCTCTGCATGTTTGTGCCAATTTAGTTTGTCATCGATTACCAATCCTAGATATTTGGTATAATCGACCTTTTGAATGGCCTGATCCCCAATTTTGATATTTGGGTCCCAGCTTTCCTTTTTATTTTTGAAGAGCATATACACTGTTTTACTCACATTTATTTGCAGCTTGTTAGCTAGGAGCCATTTAGCATATAGTTGTAGATCACTATTTACCAGGGCTTCCAGTTCTCCCAAGTTAGATCCCTCATATACTAGGATGGTATATATGGTATTCCAACAAAATTGGAAGCTAAAACTACCAGTTTGTTGTCCATCCAATTGACCAATACGATTCCATCTTTTTATACTACTTCTTCGGATGTTCCTCTTCCTTTTGACCCGTCAGTAGTGGTTTTTAAAATCGGTCAATTCTTGCGGTGCCAGCAAAAAGTATAGATTTTTCATTCAGTATTTGAATAAGATTATAAGTAGTGAAATAATTATATCATAAAAAACGGCATGTTTACCAAGTGATAAATCTTGAGTTAGTTGCAGAACCACGAATACTCCTTGGCCAAACTGCTTTTGTAACTGGGAATCAATTTCTGTAGTTTTACCCTGATATATTATAAACTTGTAGGTAAGTCCACTTTCACTTACTAAAACTAATATCTTCATACCCCATTTGGCTTTGATTTTATGTATTGCTTAATTTGCATCTTTCCTTTGAAATGAACTATCTGTTCATCTATACAAATGTTTCTTTTGATTTCCAATTCTTTACACCTCTTCAATAGTGAATTGTAAATTGGACGCACTTTCCACAGTAAATCGTTTTCATTTTTGTCGCTCATACTATTTACGCAGTGCATATGAGACCTTAGTTTGAAATAACTATTTATGGTAATAGTGTCTGTAAATATGTTCACTCTAACTTTTTATCCCAATACATTCTAATGCGTGTAAATTATAGGCAGCCTGCAATAATAGACAGGCCAAAAAAGTTTTTTATCTCAGTAATACTTGTTGGAGCAAAGTTTGTATTGTTGCGTACATATTTGTGTACATGACAATATCTTCAAAAAAGCTGTGTGAGCAGTACGAGTATTCAAGGAAATGATTTAGAGGAGATTCTACAGTATTATTTGTCAATGAATAACGCTGACGTTCAGGAGTACTCCTAGTTACATAGGTTGATTTTTGCATCCATTCTACATTTTCCTTTCAGTAATATATTTCTTGTATATACTTTCTTCGTCATTTATTAACTGGTTCTCATCATTATTTGATCTGTCCTTACATTTTTTTCACTATCTGTAAGTTCTTCCTCGTCAATGTCATTTTCTGAACATTGTACAAGATCTGTGATCAAATTATCTTCATAATCAATATCGTCATCGCTGTCTATGTATTTGATATTGGATAATCCTTTTTCCAATTCTTTCAGTAACTGCTCTTCTGTCAAACCCTTTTTGGGATACATTTCTCTCGAAAATGAAAACAATCCAATCATTCTGCACATGTTTTGAATGTAGATTCCTTTAAATACCGATGTCCTCAATTGTAGACATCAAACTTTAGAGATACCTACAAACTAGGTTAGGTTAGGTTAGGTTTATAATGAGTGGGTCAATGAGGCCCTCCACTGCGACTCGCGAGAATCTATTGTGGCTCATACCTATTCAAATTTCACCAAACAAATTCAACTTCTTGACGAAGCCGATTAATTTGTTCAGTGAATGATATTTCAGGTCCGAGGGCAAGAGAGTGGCCCTGCCAAACATCCGATACCTGATTTGCGCCGCGGCGGGGCAGGCACAAATTATATGCTCTGCTGTTTCATCATCTTCCAAACAAAGACGGCAAATCGGATCGTCCGACAGTCCAAGTTTCAGCATATGATGATTCAATCGACAGTGGCCTGTTAAGAGGCCTGTTAGGCACCGTAGATCGTGTCTTTTATAGCCTAACATTTGTTTGGATACATTATTCGAAGGATGTATGAAGGCCTTTGAATGAACCAATCCTGGTATATTATGCCAGAAGTCTAAAACTCTTCTTGCAGTCCAAGTATTTAGTGTATGTTTGACAACACTTGTTGCGATGCCAATTGTAGGTTCTGGTCCGATAAAGTCATGAGCGGCACCCTCTCTTGCAAGAGAGTCAGCCTTCTCATTACCATCCATACCAGAGTGGCCAGGAATCAGCGATACCCTGTTGCGTTCTCCTATTGAGGCGAGTCTTTTTTGGCAGTCTAAAACCAATTTCGACGTTACACGGTACGAGCTAAGTGCTTTCAAGGCCGCTTGGCTGTCCGTGAAAATTTTTATTGATCTGTGTGTCAGGTTGGATTGCCCCAAACTCTCCACACATGAAGCAATGGCATAAATTTCTGCCTGAAATACGGTTGCATAGGATCCCAGAGATGTTGAGATTTCTGTCCTAGGTCTTCGACCGTATACACCCGCACCAGAGCCTGAGGGTGTCTTTGATCCATCAGTGTACCAACAGATATCTGCTCTTGAGAGTTCATCCTTGCGGAGGACCCATTCATCTCTATTTGGAAATAGGACGGTATAAGGCAGATTATGGTTTACTGTTGGGGGCATTATATCAAAGGTCATTCCTAGAATACTATGACTTTCGGTAGCCGCTAGCATTCTACTTTGCTCTGTATAAGTCTGTTTCGTGCATTTAGAAATATGCACAATTCTATATGTTGTCCATCTGGCCTCCTTTTCCAGAAGTATGTGGAGAGGAGGAAGGTCCAGGAGGACTTCCATGGCTGCTGACGGTGTGGTGCTGATAGCACCAGTTATAGCCAAACTAGCCTGTCTCTGTATGCCAGAGAGCTTTGCTTGGGCCGTTTTCTGTAAAGATAATTGGATAATCCTTTTTCCAATTCTTTCAGTAACTGCTCTTCTGTCAAACCCTTTTTGGGATACATTTCTCTCGAAAATGAAAACAATCCAATCATTCTGCACATGTTTTGAATGTAGATTCCTTTAAATACCGATGTCCTCAATTGTAGACATCAAACTTTAGAGATACCTACAAACTAACATTTGCTGCATTTCTAACTAATACTATACACATACATTGCATATGTGTTTACATTATCTCTTTTCATCAAAAATATTTAGCGATTGAATTGATTGAAACAAATAAATAGCGATTAAATGCATATACCTGTTAACAATTGAAAACTTCACAAACAACTGAGGTATATGTCAAATTCTTTAAAATCAGCTACTCCGCACGGCGCCGTCCATGAACTAATAGTAAAAATACACCTTTGGTATTACAGAAATCAACATAGAAAAATGGTAGGTATATTTCTTAAGATTTGAGAACACAAAAAAAAAGTGTACTCAATCGAGGACATCGTAACTGAAAGGGTTAAGAACTCAAATAATCAGGCTAAATCTTCGTGGAATTTGGTGAACTTAAAACTCAATAGAGAAAAGAAATAATTTTGTTAAACATAACCATAACGAGAAAAAAAGAGATCACAAACACATTCAGTAACTGCTTTGCAAATTCGATTACTGTGAAGAATATAAGCCAAAATTTACCCCAAAATTCTGGCACCTATCAGTTTCAGCTACCCAAGGAGTATTCCATATATTCGGCAGAATTGTTAGCAATCTCCAAAGCCCTGCAACATATATTACAACAGTACAAATCAAAGGCAGTCATTTTTACTGATTCCTCAAGTGCAATACAGGAAACATTGAGAGTATACCCAAACCACCCAATGTTATGCTAAATTAAAACCAACCTTGAAGCACTCCATAATACGAATAAATAAGTCGAGTTCGTGTGGATTCTATCCCATGTCGGTAAAATAGGAAATGAGAAAGCTGATCGGGAAGCTAAAGATGCCTGCAGTATCGACAGAATAGATTATGAACCCCCTGAAATTCCACATTTCGACATCAGAAACTGTATTAACCTTTTCACTGCGAGCAGGTAGTGAATCTCATGCAACCTGCTGTGCGGGATACTTTATAGGACAGGCGCAGAGCGGAATGAATTTCTCAAAAAAAAGTGCAGACTTGACACAAGTTTGATTACACACGACGCAGAATACAAGATGGATGACACGGAAAACGTGACAGACGACACACGTCACAGAACACAAGATGGATGACACGGAACACATAACAGACGACACATGTCATATAACACAAGATGGATGACACGAAACACGTGGTAAATGACGCATGACGTCACTTCCGGTGCGCACGCTACTTTGGTTACATCATAAAGATGGCAGACTTCCGCTCCCGTACCCGCGTTGTTCATCTACGATTTTTTTTATTTAAACAAATACAAACAATATAAGTGAGTAATAACTTATTGCATAAGAGAATAGTATAAAATACACTATAACCCATTTTGCAGGGGACACTGGTGCCTGTAATTAGTCTGAAACCTCATCCTCAGCTGGATTTTCATCCTGATCGTCTCAATCGGGATCGACTCTCAAAAAATTCATCTTCGCTGTTCGACCGCGTTAAAATCTCTTCCAAGTCAGCCTTTGAGTAGAATTTTCCACTAAGCGTTTAGCCATAATTCGCCGCACATACACCACCAAGTAAGCTATCGAACTAACGCAAATAATAGTCGTGAATGCCCTTCCAATAATCAACACAAGCCTAAACACTTCCTACCAACAAAACTCTCCCCACCTACAGAAAATAAAATATTACAAGCTGCAGACAAACAATAATAAATTTACTAAATATCGGTCACCCGCACCAGAGGCACAACCAGTTAGAGTCCGAAAAATAGGACAGCCGCAGCGAAAAGGAAACAACATTCGGCGGAAATATGGCAAAATAGATGGGAAAAACTTAAAGACAATAAACTCCAACATATCAACCCAAAACTGCTACCAAAAGGGAAAATGTTACAAAGACGACGAGATCACGTGATACAGCATCGCATGAGTATAGGACACACCAAGTTAACCCACGAGTACCTATTGAAGAAAGAGCAACAAAAATTGTGTTTTGCCTGCGATACCCCTTTGACAGTAGAACATATTATTGTCGAATGTCCACTCTACCATCACGAACGACTAGAAAGTGAACTTCCACGAGAAATGAAAAGTGCTCTGGACTACGTCCACAGTGATAAAATGATTTAAGTTTTTAAAATTGACTAATCTGTACAAATTAATATAGTGCTTAATTGTTTTGTAAACTTAGATTAAGACTTTACTCACAATTGTCCCGCCACCAATAACCTTTCATGGTTGACGCGGTTCTTTTTTAATAAAAAAAAATAAACCTATCACTTCTAGCAGGATAAGAGGTCCCAATTCAAAGATTTTTTACACCCATCACTAAAAGTGAGATTAAACAGATCATTCTAACACTCTACTGGTATTGATGAATTACCAGCTATTGTGTTGAAACAATATCTGTCCACCTATCTCACATTACCAATCTATCTGTTACTCAAGGCCAGTTCCCAAAAAAACTAAAAAAAAAATAAAAGAATTCCTTTATTAAAAAAATATGATCATCAATCTGTCAAGAATTACTAAATATAAATACTTAGCTATTTCTCAAAAATTATTGAATCGGCTGTTTACAGGTTAATTCAACATGGTTTTTGCCAGAATTATTCAAACGAAATTGCTTCAATCAACCTTGTACAATATGTCCATGAGAATATCGATCAAAACAATCATTTAGTGTCTGACAGAACACTCAAAGTGCAGATTGAACATGAACTATCTGATGAGTTTAGTACTTTTATTGAAACTCTGCAGGGTGGAGTATTAGGACCACTTTTATTTCTCCTCTACATAACCTTTAATCATCAAATTGACTCTCTCTGTAAAAAACTCAATAAACTCTATTTCACTTTCAATACTCTAAAAACAAATTTTTGTCAGTGTACATAAATGCATAATACAGCCAAGCAATTTTTCGGCCAAAAATAGGCGTCTGAGGTGGAGGGGGGGTTCATTACATTCTGCCAAGAGAGCCGGGGTAGGAGTAGACTTCAAGGCTCATAGGCCAATCTTAAGGCTTTGTATTGTATTCTGTCAATTTTATTTAAACGTGATTTGGTAGCAGATCCATACAGAAAACAACCATAATCCAAGATTGATCTAGTATAGGCCCTGTAAAACATTAGATTTATTTTCGGATCGGCTCCCCATTCATATTGATTGATAACTTTTAATATATTGAGGTTTTCCTCACATTTACCTACGCATTTGTTAATTTGTGCCTCCCAAGTTAGCTTGGAATCTAGTGTAATGCCTAAATAAGTATAGCTTTTAAGTACCGGAATCTCAAGTTGACAGGATTGTACACTACTTATTTCCGGTACTCGATGTCTGGTAAAGAAGAACACTGCTGACTTGTTAGGGAATAATTCGAATCCATGATCATCAAAATATTTTTTACAGCTGTTCATATTTTCCTTAAGAGAATTTACACTTTCATCAATTGTTTTCTTAACAAAATATAGGCAGAAATCATCGGCATATTGTAAGATGGATGATCTAATGCCCCTAGTGTGAAAGTTTAGGGTATACAAATTAAACAATAACGGACTTAGCACTGATCCTTGAGGCAAACCTTTGCTCACTATCCTTGGTCCAACCATTCTGTTGTTACACCTAATGAAAACTTGCCTGTTAACGAACAAATTTACTAAGGCGTATGCGCATATTCTAGGCACGCCTAGATTAGAAAGTTTATTATAAAGTAAATTTAAAATAACGTTATCATATGCACCAGATATATCCACGAACAGGGCTGCAAGGTAGTTAGTTTGAGAGTAAGTTATCTGTATATCCGTGGTTAAGTGTGAAATGCAGCCAATGATGTCTTTGCCTCTACGAAATCCACATTGCAACAGCTCTGGGAGAATGCTCGAATTTTCCAACCACCATTCTAGACGATTCTTCATAATCCTTTCGAAGGTTTTTAAAACACATGATGTTAGGGAAATGGGTCTCAAGTCACTTGGATCATTAGTTTTAGGGATAGGGATTATCAAACATTGTTTTAGGGAGTCACAGTTATCTCCTTTTATTAAAATATTGTTAAAGATCCTACAAAGGAAATCCAGAGCAATTCCAGACAAGTGGGCCAACATCAGATAATAGATTCCACTTATGCCAGGAGTAGATTTTTTAGAAGTGTTAATATTGGCTACAATTTCCATGACAGTGATGGGGGACAGCAAGAAGTGAGGTTCATTGTCTACAACAGGTTGACTAATTTCAGGAGTTACATAATTAGGAGCTATTTTATCGAACAAATCTAACACCGTTTCATCACAGACACACATATTTTTATTTTGTTGTTTTATTGATTATTTTCCAAATATTTGTAGGATTTATCTGTCTGTTTAAGTTTGAACAAAATTCTGCCCAGTTTTTCTTTGCTTTTTTTTAAATGTTTGTTTACAGATGGCATTTGTTCTTTGATATTCACTAAAATTGGAAAGGGTCGTATTAGTTCTATAATTTTTACAAGCATCTCTTCTAGAATTAGATAATAGAAGGTATTCGTCAACCCACCAAGAGGACCTATGAGGGTTTTTGGTATAAAACGATTGTAAGATTTTGCAAGCTTTGTTAGCTGCAAGGGTGATTTGATCATTAAAAAAATTGCACATTGTGACATCTACAGCAGACTTGGACTGCCCGGGGCCGGTAACTCTGGTAGCCGAACCATCGTTTACAATAGAGAGGTTAGAAAAATAGTCTAAGGCATCTACTATAATCAATCCATCTTTTGAGCAAACAGGAGATCTCCACATACCGTGATGAGCATTAAAGTCCCCAGCTATTATACAATCATGTTTGATCTGGTTAGAAAGATGTACATAGTCTCGAGCAGTTACTTTAACATCTGAAGGCCTATAAAGGCTAACTATAGATAACTTTTTATTATTAATGATAACATTGATACCACAAACTTCGATTTCACTGTTAAAATTAGTAATAAATTGTATGATTTCGTATTTAATTTTGTTGGAAATGAAGATCTCCCCCCCCCCCCATAACCATTATTTCGACTGACAGACACACTATTAAATTTAGTGAATTTAAAAGTATCGGAGGGCTTAAACCAAGTTTCAGCGAAAATACCAATATCAATATTCTCTTCTTTATATATTTCATAGAGAGAATGTTTTTTAGATCTTAAAGATCTTGCGTTCCATTGAATAATTTTTAAATAATAATTATTAGACATTTTGGTTTGTTTGTTTTTTATCCCTAAGTTGAAAAAATATTTTCAACAATATTTTTACATTCATTCTCAAATTAAATTTCGTTAAAATTAGACCCATTTGACTTGCCGACCGGTTCATTTAAATATTGTTGAACTAGTTTTTTTAAAGCATTACTAAGTTGATTCATAAATATTTCGAACTCATTATCACATTTCTTGCTACCGAATTGAAAAACAGGACCGGCACAGAAACTAGTTTTACATTCTCTATGAATTGGTGGAGAACTAAGGGCGGTATTACTAGTTTTCTTTTTTTTTGGTAAGGGGTCTGGAGGAAGTGGAAGGTTGGCTAAGTGAGAAATGATTTGTTTCCACAAATGACGTTTTTAGGGTTGGTTGAGAGGACAGCATCCTTAAGGGAGGAAACTCAGCATCAAAGTCGGTTAATGGTGCGAACCTATTTTTTTGTATAATACTAGAGTAGCCAGGATTATTAATGATTTTTTCGGCTTCCTCAAAAAAAAATATTAAGATTAGCCTTCTTTAGTCCTAGCCTGTTTTCTATACTCGGGACATTCTTTAAAAGTGGAATTGTGGTTGTTATTTTTACAATAAATACAAAACATATCACAAGAAGGGCAATCAGATTCTTTCTCAGACCCACATTTTCTACACTTCGTTTTGCCTTTGTACTGTGATGCAGAATGCCCATATCGCAAACACCGGAAGCAGCATTGCATGACCGGATTGACATAGACATCTACTGGACATCTAACTTTATTAATAACAATATATTGAGGGATAATTTTCCCTACAAATTTAACTATGATCATTTGACGCGGAACACGTTCCGAGGTATCCTCTTTTTGAATTAATCTGGTCATACGTTGAACCTTTTTAATAGGAACAGGCGAGTTAATGATTTTCATGAGAGTGTCTTCACCCAGAGATGTATCAACATAACGGACTATACCACGTTTCTCCGTTAAATGACTTGGAATATATGCAGTTAGATTATTTTTCTTAAAAATCGCATCTACTACCAATTTATTAGCGATACTACCTGACGTTAATTCTATTTTTATGCGATTCCTCCCGACAGTACTGATTTCAGAGATAAACTTCTCGCATTCCCCGAGATTAACCAACTCTTCTCCTAATTTCATTGGATGGAAGCAACCAATATTTAATTCCGAATGTTCAACAAAAATATGGTACGGCCTTGTATCGCAGTTCCTGAAACGATTTGAAATATCGATAGGTAAACGTCTATGTCTATTAACGTTATCATTGTTATTTTTTGCATGAACCTTATCAGTGCTTTCACTGCGGGAAACAATATATTTTGGATTAATTGGTGGATTTATATGTGTATCACTAGTCGTTTTTCCATCGGAATTCATGTCATCGTCTACAATAACCAACGGCAGATCTTTACCGCTCCTTCTCTCCCGGCCTCCGGACATCGGCCCGGAGCTGGCACCCACAAACAGGTAAAAATAAGAGGTACTTACAGTAAGGTAACATTATAACAGAATTTAGGTAAATAACTTTATTTATACTGATTGATCACCACTGGATTCAAGAACGCAGTCACAACACGTCCGAACAGCTCAATAGTCTACACCAGAATGACACTTTTCTTAATAAGAGTAAGTTTCAAATAAATAGCCCATAATTATAACACGAGAAATAAAAGTGACATCCACCGAAATTGATGCAATCACTTTCAACTAAAGAAGTCTCTAATGTATGCAGGAGGTCAGTTTTTAAATTTGCTACCAGACTCAATCAAAGAAATAACACATTTTAACAAATTTAAGAAAAGTTAAAGTTGTTTTTGACTGAAAATTGTTTTTATTCTCTAAACGAATTTATTGGCTGGAACAATAACACCTAATTTCTCTCTATTTATTTTTACTTTAAATTATAACAATACTCAGTTTCGTAATTTTCGGGGTACTTTTACTCTGTGTAAGTGTTATTTTGTACTTTTATTGTTCACCATTAATGCATTTATTAAGATTACTATTTACAAACTTATTTTTACCTCAGTACACTGTGTTTGACTTGTTTTATATCATGTAAATGATTCACAAAGACCAATACATTTATCAATCTATTAGGGGGATTTTAAAAACTTCGATACATTGAGGAATTCGATATATCGAGGTTCAACTGTATTTATGTTTTTTAGCTACCACACTATAGAATTCATAATGCTTTTCCAATGGAGTTGAAAAACAGATTTCAATTACTAGATTATTTAACTTAACATTATTTTTACTGACCCTCCCTTTCATATTTTAGCTAATATCTGGAAATTGAGATTAAAATTTATTTTCCCTCTCAAAATGCATTTGTTTTTATTAATTTTCCAAGACTTATTCTCATCAATACTTTTCATAAAAAATAATAAACATACCTGAAGCAATTCTCGTTTATTTACCAATCCCATAATTCCAAATTCATATTCTTCCACTTTTTCATTTTGATTCTCACTTTTTGTTCTAATAAGTCCCGAGTACTCGTTTTGATCGGGATTTACGGACCGTAAAGGTCTTACAACAGTACCTTCTATTATATCGCCCTGGCATTCTGGTAGAGTAATGGTACCTTTCGGAATCACTTTGACGTTTTCGGCAGAAGAACAAGAACCGGAATTGCCGCGACTACCCAAGTTATAGTCTACTTCAGTACCCAAATCTAGACTGCTTGATTCACCCTCAAAATTACTGAAATAATAAAAAAGTTAACAATTATAATGGTGGAATCAGTAATGAAAATTTAATTTACCTAAAATGGAAAAAAACTTCTTTATCATGTTGCATTGTTTCGATGAACCCAAAGCCATCTTTTAATGCTGCAATAAATCCTTGGTAAACAGGTGCACCAGTATTACCAGTATTTCTTGTTATGACATGTTTAATTCCATTCGTTTGGTTTGCTGGCTGGACTATTTGTACATCGACTGCTATGAATTCTTTGTTCCTCTTCACTTGGTTGATATTAAATTGAACCTAAAAAATATATTTATACATATACATGAACAAATTCTACTATTACTAGTAGCTCCCTAAAACATTACTCTGAGGATACTGATGATACATTTGAAAATGTCTTTGAGAAAATATTATGTAAAGGTATCAAAAGTTACACCGCTTTAAAAGAAATTTTTACTTTTGGGAAATACCTTTTGGAAGAGAAGTTATGTTACATTATTCATTGTCTATTGGTATAATTGAAACAAACTTTAACTCGTCAAAATCTGCCAAAATCGTTAAACTTTCCCATCAGCTAATAATAGTCATCCATTCTCCAATTTATATGAAATAAAAAGTGCAAAACAATCACGTGTTTTTTGTGTGCAGTCTGTAGGTCCGCTCTGGGCCTGGGGGAAGTTGACTAATAAACATTTTGCAGATCAAATGACACGCTACAACACTTGTTTGAGAAGGACGTTGAAGTTGTATAGAAAAATTGCCATTGAGCTGTTATTTGGAACTGCAATGGTAAATCCTCACATACTTTATAAAAAAGTAATAAAAAAGAGCAATTACTTATTTTCAATTCAGTGTTGAGAAATAGTTATAGTTGCGAATTTGAAATACCGTGTTTATTATCTTCCACCGTTGTTAACTTTACATAGTGGGGAACAATTTATGGACCATAAATAGCATAGTTGTAAATCAAGACCAAGTACACAGTCCGACCCTACGCAGGGACGTCTTTAAACATTTGAGCAAAGTAGAAAACAATTGCTTCTTGACAAGGATTTTATGGATTTACTAACAAAAACGACTCATATAATTATTACGTTATAATTATACACAACTCTATTAGGGTAAATGAAAAATTATATCATCATTATAATATGGTATAATAATTTTTTTTATAATAATACATTTATTCATTCAGTGAAACATACATAGAAAAATATTAGATTTACGCTGGACATGTCAACAAAACAAAAGTACAGGGTTATTGGTTATAATTTGACCACCCCTTTATTTCTCTTATGCATACAGATACAAAAAAAAGTTTCAAATAAAAGTTGTAGGAGTATAATAGTTATTTGTAAAACAAGTGTCACAATGACTCATTTTGTAGTACGAGTGAAGTTTGCACAACGAACCGCGAAGGGGTGAGTTGTGCAAATCACGAGTACTACAGAAAGTCATTGTGGCACAAGTATTACACAATATTTTTTATAATTCGCATTTATTTAATTATTTAAATAAAATAGAATTTCATATAATCCCTGTTTTTAAACTAGGACGAGTGGTTTGAATTTAAGTTGGCAATTCTGTAGATTCCTGATTGGTCAGATCACAGATGGTTTTATTCAGTACTTCTGACTTTTGACATATTATAACAGAATAATTGTGTAAATTGTAAACAAACTTTCATCTAAGCAAAAAGAGGATGATTATTTGTTTAAAAAAGAGCTTCTTCGTATATGCTCTTGCAATCTATTTATATTATATAATGAACAGAATTAATTCTGCAATACATCTTCACATAAATATCTGGTAATTTATCCCAAAAATCGAACGTTTTGTATACCTATATATTGATCCTATACAATATAAAAATAAACAATTGACAAATCATTGATAAATAAACGTTAGCGTACTTTATTCATTAATATTTTTAATATATAAATCATTCTAATTTACCTTTAGTATGATAATTTGCTAGTTAGAACAACGCTAGACCATTTTATTTATAATTTATGTCAAGGTTAAAAGTCAAATGTCAAATAAAAATATAACTAAATACAATAACCAACTGTACACTAAAAATTACTATAACAGTGTTCAAAGAGCTTCATTGTGACACTGTAAACAATGTTATAATGAAGTCTCTTTTATACGCGAATTATAAAAATGAATTTTATTAAAATATACTTTGTACACCAATGGCGTTTTTGCATTAGAGGGTATAAAATAAGAATATATATTTTTAAATAGAACACCCTGTATATTATAACATATTCGGAGAGGGCATTTTTTTCTCATAACAAAAATATATACTTTTATAGGTCTAGCTTCTATACTTTCCAAAATAATGTACAGTAAATTCCTAAAGTATTTAAGTTAGTATCTAGCTAAAAAACGTAGTTGGCTATGCATGTCTGCAATATTGTTGATGCTATCTGTCACAATTATAAACTAACGTAACAAATACAACTAATTGCTAGCTATATTTTTCAAAAATGGATTATACGGCTTCTGAAAAAGTAGAAATATTTTCTGTATATGTCAAAAATAACAATAATAAACGTGCTGCAAGACGAGAATATCTACAGTTGTATCCAAATCGACGATGTCTAGTCTAAACACATTTGTAAATATTAACAATCACTTCAATGTCTATCATAACTTTGTGAGAAAGAAACGTATTGCCATAGTAAATGAAGAAGAACAGTTGAATATACTGTTTACACTTTGAAGGTGAAATAATACTTTTATTCAATTAATATTAAATAACCTAAAAATATATTCCTAGAATAAGACACATCAAAATATCAATTATTTTTATTTTAGAGAAAGCAGGGAGTAGTATAAAAGAGCTTCCGGCGAATTACAGACAAGTTACTATAAAGTTAAAAAAAAATAATAACTATCGTCCTTACAAAATTTTACCAGTACAGGAACTATGTGAAGAACATAAGCGAAAACGATTGGCAATAAATGATACGAAATTTAGACTACAACGAAAATTACTTTAAACAAATTATTTGGACGGATGAATCAAGTTTCTCTACATCAGGTCTGTTTAACAGAAAGAATAGATGTTCGTGGGAACGAAAAAGTTTTAGGAAATACAAAATTAAACAAATCAAAAAATCAGGTCGAAAATCTATTCATGTCTGGTGTGGAATTTTTCGGGGTAAAGTAGTTGGGCCAATATTCCATAATTTCACTTCAACGGGTCAATTATATGTCAATGACATTCTGCCACCAATTGACGATTTACATCAGGAATTTCCAGAAGATGCGTTTAATGTCATAATATGACAACAAGACGAAGCACCTCCGCATAATGTAAGAGAAGTGCGAGAACACTTAAATAATGAGTTCGCAATTTGGATAGGTAATGGTAGCACGATTCATTGGCCGCCAAATGGTCCTGATTTAACGCCTTTAGATGGCTTTTTGTGGGGCTATTTAATAGAAAAAGTTTATTCCGATACCAACAACAGTATTGCAATAATTAGAGAGAAAATTGAAGCTGAAATTGAACTTATTAACCATCGAAATGGTAATAAAATTTTAAGCTGTATAGAAAATTGAAGGAGAATGTATGATCTTGTAAACGATATATACAATATACATATATATATATATATATATATATATATATATATATATATATATATATATATATATATATATATACAATATACATATACATATATATATATATATATATATATATATATATTGTTGTAAATAGAACATATACAGAATCCTGATAAAGGATATAAAATTAAAATTTTGTCAATAAAAATAATTTTTTAAAAAAATGATGTATCAAAAAATAAAATACCTCGTATAACAATATAACTAAGTACGACCAATGGTTATAATCAAAAAGATAGTAAATAAATATAAAAAGAAATCATAAACAAACATCAGAAAAACAGTTGTAAAAATTAATTCTTCAACTTAATAAAAACAACCTTAGACAGAACCTCATAAGTAAACGCAGATCAAGAAATAATATAACGCTGCATGGAATCTTAGACACCCAGAGCATCTGTTTATATTTTAAAAATAAATAGAAACTTCTAACAAATGTAACTAAAACTATAATGATTAAACAATAAAAAGACATTTAGAAGTAATAAAATATATAGAATAAGATATTTAGTTAATGATTAATCATAAAAGTAGGTATGGGAAATATTATGATAGGTAGGAATCTGTAATATGGGCAAGGTCAAATTTATACCAAAATAAAACAGTTGAGACAAATTATACCAACATAAATTATTTTGAATGTGAAAAACAATAATGAAATAAATGGTTACCGACATAGTTTATGTATATAGGTGTAATAATATCAAACATAATGAGAAATGAATTGTATATATGTATAATAAGTAAATATGTAGATTGTAGAAAACGTAGAATTAATGAAATTGCATTGACCAATCAAAACAGCGCAAATAAACAGTGATATGGAAAAAGACAATAATAATAAGGTGTGAGTGAATAAGTCAATGACAATAAGTATATTAGGTATAAAAAACTATAGTTTGCAATAAGTTTAAGTCAGAAAAACAATAAAAACAACAATAAACAAAGTGACAGGTGAAATTTTCAATCGAACTTTCGAGAACAAAAACCACTTCGGGTGACAGACGATAAAAAGGGTTGTGTTCGATGTAAAAGGCGGGAAATTGAGTAGTTGAGAGTCAGTGGTCAGATAGGTAACACTAAATAAGTTATCCTAGTTTTATTTAATGTAACAAATTTATAATTAGTCAAAGTAAAAGTATATAAATTAACATAAAATCTAATCAATTTTAAAATAAATCAAGTGTAACAAACGTTTGTGAGACTACAAGTAGCAGAGGAAGAAAATTATCACCCAGATAATGAAAAGCAAAGGTATTCAACATCAAAGGCGGGAAGATATATGGGAAGCGTCTCCTCCGATGTAGCATCATTTCAAGAAAAAGGAACAAAAGGTCGGTTGTGTGTTTATTAAATATATTTGGTACCAAATAAATGAAACTTTCAAATAAGAACGTATAAATAATAATTTTAAAATAATAATTTCAAGTGATATAAAAATTTTAAGAGCTCATATACCTGGTTTAAAGTTCTGTTATCTTTACATGAATATAATATACCAGAGAAAAGTAATATTAAAACTTACCATTATAAAGTGTAGATAAATGTATAATTTCTTTCATGTCGAACTTCACCAAAAATATATATAAAAATTTCCACTAGTAACAGACCACAACTAATTCCAGTTTATATCAATACACAATTATTACCATACAGTAAAATAATATTTAAAAACGTAAATTTTGAATCGATAAAATATCAAATATGTTTCCAAGTTCACGTCCCAAAGAAAACTAAAATTCAACATTTTAAAATCATTTCATAAATCCTCTTAGTTAAAAGAAAAGGAAACACTTTAAAAAGTTTTTGTTGTTTAACATAGAAGCAAAGTTAGAAAGAGCAAATTTCTAAGAATTTCAACGCTCACAAGATTTCGACCAAGTTATGCAAATGAGCCAGAAAAAGTCGTGGTTAAAAAGAAAGGTACAATTTTTTTGGAATATAAAGAAAGTCATATTCAAAGTGGAAATTTAGATATATATAAAATAACTGATTATTTATGTATAACGTAAGAATTGGTAGAACAAAAAGGTTAATCATTTATTTTATTAATAAATAGTTTCATCAGTCTAACTGTATAATAAGCTGTAACAAATAGTTTGTATATGAATCAATTTTTTATATGTGTTTTCAAAAGTTTTATTTTCACAAAATTTTTTATCAGTCACATAAATATATCACATTAATAAGCAAGGTTGACTTTATTATCATAATATGCCCAGAACCCTACTGATTTTAAGAGTCGTAAACGAATAAGAGCAGCCGAGGTAAGAAAACATAAGAATTAAATAAACTACATGTTCATAAATAGCATAATAAATAAAAGGAAGCATTGAATAAAAAAATATGTAATTTGGCGAACCCAACAATAGTATAAAAAGTTTAAAATTTGCAATGAATATAATATCATTTCATATTCACATATCCATATATTCAAATCATACATTGATATATATTAATACTTAAAGTCCAATCATATTCAACTTGTATAAAGTATATTAATAAATATAGAGTACTTAAAAAAATCAAATCATTACACACATATTTAACTGTACCACAACGTAAAAGACTGCTTCCCAACGTGGGCATTATAAAAATAAAACATAATCAATCCAATTTAACTTGCTTCCCAACGTGGGGCATTTAAAAAAATAATTCAATCAATTTAATATATATATATATATATATATATATATATATATATATATATATATATATATATAGACACATATGTTACAATAATAACAAATATTTGTGTTATAAATCATCGTCACTATCAACAAACAGGTCACTATTATTATTTCCATAAAATACTGTCTATATTTTCCACCTCACTTCTAATTAAATCTACTACAGATAAGTTCAATGGGATTTAATTCACAGTAGTAGCATGAAAGATGCAGTACCGTATGTCCTTTTGCTTGTGCCATTGTGTCAATCCGATATTTTGTAGGAATGTTCAGGTCTTTTATAATGGTTAGAAGATCTTTTTTGGTGCATTTTGATTTAGGTATTTCTATATCATTTTCAGCCATATATTGTAGGATTTCTGCTTTTTTCGTGCTTGTGGTGGGTTTCTTGTTAATTTGTTTTGAATGATAACTGGCATTGTCCATCACAATGACAGAATTATCGGACAAATTAGGCAACAGTTGTTCTTGAAACCAAGTCTCAAAAAGTCGTGAATTCATGTCTTCGTGATAGTCGGCTGAACAATTTTTTATATTTTTTGCGGACAACAGCAACGCGTTGGACACCCATCCATCGCTGCCACCGGCATGTAAAATTATTATTCTTTTTGTGCCATCAGTCCATCTTTTCTTTATAACATCATGGCTATTGTACCATGTTTCATCCAACCAAACTATGTATCGACCTTCTTGGAGAAATCTTCTTATTTCTGTAACGTACTCCCAACGCAATCTTTTTAATCGTTCACTTTCCATGGTGCTCATCCTTCCGTTGAGGGTTTTACACTCAAAACCTATGGTTTTCAAATATTTCCGAAACCATTGTTCCGAATAGGTTAGTTCAATTCCCGAAACTTTCAGTCTTTCCAAAATCATAGACGTTGTTGGCACCCTATTTTCTTTGTAACAAGAATAAATTTGTTGTTTTATCTCAGTTCCCGCCGCTTCATCGATTCTAGAATTTTTTTTCATTTCTCGTTTCTGTCTCTCCCTTGTTTATAATGTCCCTTACCGTAGATACAGGGACTTTTGTTAATTCACTTGTCACGGTGAAAGAAATTGAACACCCTTTTTCAATTACAGTTTGGTAAACATTTTTTATTATCTTTTTTGCGTCACTTGACAAATGTTTTCTTTCAACCTTCCTGTTGTCCGAAACATCATCTTCAGTATCAATGTTGTCACTAATTTCAATCACTTCATTCTCTATTTCCATTTAATTCGACACAATGTTTTCCCATGGACGAAACACTGCCATTTTTATTTGCACAATGCACAACGATGAAAAGTCACAGACTGATAGACTTGCTTTACCTGGTTGGTGATTACTCCGATCCTGTTAGGACGCAGGTATAAAGGATAATTTCTAATTTATGAGGAGGCAGTATATGTGGTCTTTATGCATTCTTGTTGTATTTAACATTTACACAATGCTCCCTGTCATAAACACGGTATTTCAAATTCGCAATTATACTAAAAAAGAAGAAAAACTCATTGCCTGGAGAAAAAAGAAGGTGAAAGTCACAAGGTGAGAAGAGATTGTGTGGGGCGCAGTGAGAAAAAAATAAAAAAAACTTATTGGAAAATGCAAAGTAAAAGAAGTGGTAACGTTTTGCAGTGTATGTTCTGTAAAATCACACTATTGTATTCCGTGTTTTGTGGAATAACACAAATAATAATGTTTATAAAAAAAATTATTGTAATGTGTCATTATGTCATAAAAAAGTTCCTTGTTTTTTTTATAAATTTTGTTATCTTTGTACACCCCAATAAAGAAATTTATAAAAACATGTACTTGTAATTTAAAAATAGGCACATATTTAAAATTACAATCAAAGTTTATTTGAATTATGTTGAGAAAATCGAAAAAAAAAATGAAAAGTAAGCAACTTGGTTTTACAACGAAGTAGAAGGTCAGGAAAAACAATCAAATGGCACAAGTGTAAGTTAAGGTTTCTAGGATCCAGGGTGGTCCAACCCAATTGTAAAACCCATTTAAATGTGATTCCATGGGCTGTGGAGAAGGTTTAAAATAAACTTCATCGTGCGGTCCACGGGGCCGCTCTGGGCTGTGAGGGAGTTTAGTTGAGGGCATATGGATGGCTCAAGGCTCAATGTGTTAAGTTATATATATTCACTTATTATTGAGCTGATCACTTTAGTTGCCAGCCCTCACTGCCTGTAGCACATTTGCCCATCTATAACTTTGGTGATGGATCATTGTTGGCTAAGCTCATCACAATGAACCACTGTAAAGCAACACTGTTTCCGATATCTTGTTTCTCATTCATCACTTGGACTTTGTTTGTATTAAACATATATAATCATATTGTATTGGAACGACCTTAGTGGATAATGACAGTCCTTGATAATCATTGATTTGATATTATACATTGAGTTATTATCAGAATTCTGGATCTCATCCAAAACCATCCAAAATACTCTAATAAAACAGAAAAAATCGTGACTTAATGCCTGCGTGAAGATGGATCCAGAGTTCGAATTAGGCCAGTAATGGAGAAATTATATAAGGCATTTTTTGTTGTAATTTTAAAGAAATTCAATGTACAATGAAATGTTAAAAATCCAAATTATATACAACAAGAAAATGTATAAATAAAAATGGCAAAACATGAAAATTTTATCAATGTGTCATCAGAAAAAAGGTTACGTATGTCTATTTAAGATAAAAAACGTTTTAAATGGTAAATCTTTTACACTATTATACAAATCGAGATCATCAGCTGATGACCTCTCCTAAAGAAATACTACTAATCATGGAATGGAAAATTGAGATTATTCGTAATAAAATCGTTACCATATTATATTTTAATCTAAACCTAAACAATTGATATTTCCAATTTACCAAGGACAATTTTATTCAATAGGAATCTCTAAATTTACCTTATCTCCAATTCTTGGAGTTTGTTTGGGACTGCAGTCTTTAGCATAGAAAGAAATTGTCTTTTTAATTCCACTGATGCTATAACCGATCAATCCGCATTCGGGATTGCTATTTTCTCCAGTCAAACCATTTTGATTCTTTGTGGGACTCCTGTTGTTCCAATTGCTCAACGGTACGTCAGTTGTCACAATGCCCGTTAGGTCGTTTTCTATTCTTATTTCAAACTGTACAGTACCTGAAATTAAGTTCTAAATAGAATTATTCTTGTCAATAATGTAGATTATAAATTATGTCGAATTTAAATAAATTGCAGCAATTACGTTACTATTACATCATTATATATTTAGATTTTACCAGTCCATGTCAAATTTTCTATGTAAAATGCACTTTTGAGATTTTTTTATAAAAAAATTACAGATACTAACCTCTATAACTTTCAAATATTATACTGAAATATCCATCCGTGATTAAATAAAATATTTTTGCATATTAATTAGAATATAAAATGAATTATTTGAGGACATCTTTATCTATGGTATAGGGTTAAGAGGCCTGAATACTACCGCCATATTGGAAAATATGGGATTAAGATTCCTGACTTTAATAAATGAAATTAGTTCTAGTCCTTCTAGTGGATAGAGTAACTTATAATTCTGTGTGTAGGAACTTCAAACATATGTAGCTAGCTAGTATGTCATAATGACATATTTTTTAAAATATGTTTTATTTTTTACTGTTCAATTTTTTCATAAAAATGTTTAGATTTCTCTAAAATCCAAACCACAATATAATTTTACTTCATTGGTAAGTGCAGCCATCTATTTTAGATTCCATCTGGCAACGGTGCTAAACAACCCTGACCTTGGTCTGACGAGAGGGTAGAATGTGGCAGAATTGAAACATATAGCATATCTAACGACATATCACATCCGAAAACTAGCCCTCTGTTTAAATTTTTTGAACGACATTTTCACTTTTAAAAGCATAATTTTATTTATTTTTTAGTGACTAAGAAAACTCGACTTGTTTCTTAAGTAAATTGAATGGTTTTTAAAATGTTTTAAATAGATAGTTGAATTCGACTTGGGTTCTTTTTATAGTTATTAAAATATTTCAGAAGTAAACAAGTGTAGGATCGTTTTTCTCTTTTGAACAAAGGCAGCTTTTATAAGGAATTCTAAGAATAAAATATGAATTTATAAAAACTTGATTTTTTCATCTTATGTAAATTCAGGTGAACCAATTAAGTTAAATTTTTTCATAAACTAAAATAGAATGGTTAACATTCTAGACGTCAAAACCTATAAAGTATTAAGTTTTGAAAAATGTGCAAGGTATGGAAAAGTTGGGTTTAAAACTATTAATTAATTAATTAATTAATTAATAAAAACCTATAAAAATATTCTTAACAAAATAATTTTTCCAATAATGTAGAAAAAAGTAGGAAATGGGAAAACTAAATGCGAGTTAATTTAATTTTTTTTTGAAATTTTTAAAATTTAGGAGTATATGGAACTTAAGTCACCAATGTCCCTTCTTTTATTCATACAGTTATCATGTTTATCAATTTCAATCAAAATGTTTTTCCCATTCGTCAACAAGGTTGTATGTGACATTTTTCTGATTTTCAGTATAACAAACTTCTATGGAGCAATTACTATATTTTAGCTTGGAATGAATCTTCTAGCTAGCATACGAGATGTATTGATATCTAGTTAGCCTAGACCAGTTCCATGCATAAACAAAATATTGCGTTACCATAGCAACGAACAATAACTTATTAGAGGTGTCAGTGTAAAGTTTGACGTCAAAAAAGTAAACCAGATTTACGCAATAAATTAAAAGAAAAAAGATGTCCTCCGAAAATGTGAAAATATAAAAATTGGAGTATCGAGCCATCATCAAGTACCTGTATTTAAAAGGGTTAAGAGGTAAGCAGATTTACGATGATAATCTTAATACCATGGTGATCAATGTCCTTCGTATGCGACCGTGAAAAATTGGACTGCATGCTTCAAAAGAGATAAATTTTCCATTGAAGATGATGACCGATCGGGAAGGTCAGTTTCTGTGTCAGTCCCCGAAAATATCGATGCAGTTAATGACATGATTTTATCAGACCGTCGAATTGGGCTAAAACGGATATCTGAAGCACTGAATATTTCATACGAACGCGTTCATCATATAGCTCATGTCAATTTGGACATGAGAAAAATTGCTGCAAATTGGATCCCCAAATGTTTGAATGTTGACCAAAAGGGTAGAAGTATCGCGTTCGATCTGTACTCGATTTGAAAACGATGTAGATTTCTTAAACCGAATTGTTACTATGGATGAGACTTGGGTACATTTCTACGATCCAGAAACAAAGCAACAATCGATGGAATGGCGACACTCTGGTTCTCCAAGACCTGAGAAGTTTCGTGTCCAAAAATCTGCTGGAAAAGTTCTTGCTTTAGTTTTTTGGGATTGTCATGAAGTTATCATGATTGATTTTTTGGATAAGGGTAGAACAATAACTGGATATTACTATTCGACATTACTGACCGCTTTTCGGGAAAAAATTAAACAGAAAAGCCATGGAAAGCTATCCAAAGATGTTTTGTTTTTACAGGACAACGCCCCTGCACACAAATCCATGCAAAAATTCGTGATTTAGGGTTTGAATTACTAGAACACCCCCCTTATTCACCAGATTTGGCTCCGTCCGACTATCATCTCTTTCCTCAACTGAAAAAAAGTTTAAAAGGTCGTAAATTTTCTTCCAACGAGTAGGTAATAAAAGATGTGGAGGTCTGGTTTGCAGAGCAAGAAGAAACATTTCTTTTGAAAGGTCTAGAGACGTTGCAGGTTCGCTGTAATAAATGTATCCAATTAAGAGGAGAATATGTTGTGTTGGAGACAATATTCAACATATTCGCTAACTTTCAAAGTTCGCGCGAATGAATCTTGTAACCCACCACATAAATTATGCTCTCGTTCAAGAACCAGTTCGAGAACCATATAAAGTTCAGTTCAAGTTTAACTCGCATGTGGGACGCACGCAAAAGTGTCGTACTTTCCACAACTGTACCAAAAAGTTGTACAATAAAGATTAAAACTATATATACAGTCCATCATTTAAAAATTACAATCGAAGTAGACCAGACATTAAATTTGGCCTTCGAGCCGGATATTAAAATAAGTTTTCGACAACGTGGGTGTTAAAAACGTGAGTAAGGTGTATGCATAAAGTTCCTGTGATATTTTCAAAGTGAATCATCGGTCATCGGTCAAAAGATCGTATCGCAGCAATAAGTGTTCCGAACGGTAAATTAAGTTATAATCCTTCGATGCAGTGAAAAAGCTGATGAATTTTGCCAAAATTCAGGCAGATGCACATGGATTTTAAAATGGCAGTTAAGGTAAATTGTTAATTTTGTGAACACTGTACTCCGTAGGCTCCATGCGGCCATGATTTGAAGTACGTAGCCGTATGTAGATAAAGAAGATTCCTGCAAGGTCAGCGAAAGCCAATAAATTACAGTTTTCTTACCACAGCAAAAGCGTCCACAACAGAAAACTGTAATAGCCGATAATGCAGTTTACGTCGATAAGGCAGATGACAGGTAGGATCATTTCATAATTTTATTTTGTAAAATCGACCGAGACAAGGCAGCATTGAAAACAGCTGGCTTTAGAAGTAGTCAGAGATCTAATCATTCTAGCCTCCAAAGTAGTAAAAACAATAACAGTAAATTCAGTTGATTTTTTAGTTTTTAATAACAAATATATAATGTATTACCCTAAACAACCTAGTTAAGTAAAAAATATATGCATTGTTGTGGCATTGCCGTGCAACAACCTAAAAATTATAAATTTATCAATTATTGAAATATTACAAAAATGGCTTCAAATTCTGATAAAGAGTTTAATTGGAAAGAGACAACAATGCAAACATTTCTTAAGTAGCATAGCAACATATGTTTCTGAAAGAGTAGATGTAAAGGTAACTGATTTGGTTTATGAACAAATAATTACAAGGAAAGAAAGTTTAGAACAAACATATAACAATTATTTAGAAGTTGATGCTAATATAAAGTGTATAGATAGAAATGATGTGGAAGATTGTAATGAATTTGAGACTGCGTATTTTGATTTATTGTCTAACATCAATCAATGCTGTCAAAACACAACAATCATAATGACAAAAAAAATGATTCAGTTAGGGCAAATGAAATTCCTACAAATACTATAAAACCCAACACAAAATTACCCCTGGTAAATATCCCAAGTTTTAATGGCGCTAATTTAAATGAGTATAAACCATTTAGGGATATGTTTAATGCTGTCATAGACACAAATAAAAATTTATCAGAGGTTGAAAAGCTTGATATGTATACACAAAGATGTTTTCAGATTGATAGAGACAATAAAAAACTACCAAGTCTTGATGAATTTTTAAATTACTTAGACAACAGAGCCATGGCATTAGAATCTGTTACTACTGCTAATACAAACAGTACTTCTTCTTCAGGATTACCAAAGGAGAAGGTACGAAGTTCAAATGTCACTGTACATAATAAAAATAAAACAATAAAATGTCAATTTTGTTCACGAATGGTCACAAAATATATAATTGTAACAAATTCAAATTAGCTAATGTAACAGATCGAAATTTATTCATTGAAAGAAACAACCATTGTAAGATATGTCTCAATGCTCATAGTAATGCTTGTAAATATACTTTTAAATGTCCAACTTGTAACGGGCCCCATAATACGTTGTTGCATACTGAAAATAATTCTGAAACAAGTAATTTCGGGTCAGTATCAGTAACAAGAAAAAGCCCAGGAAATAGGGTATTGTTGCCTACAGTTCTAGTAAGAATTAAGCACAAAAATGGGCAATATTGTACTGCTAGGGGACTTATCGACTCCTGTAGTGACTGTAGCCTAATAACACAAAAAATTGTTGATAAATTGAATTGGGAAACTGTTCAAGACGAATTGATGATTGTCAGTGTGGGAAATAATCCTACACAATCAAATCGGACAGTTACTTTAAAAATAGAGTCTCGAATACACAATTATTCAAAAAAGGTAAAATTCTACATTATAAACAAAATAACTTGAAACTTGCCTCATAACAATTTTGCTATAGATAACTTACCCAATATTGTTTTGAGTGATCCTAATTTTAATAGTTGTGACGAGATTGATATTTTCCTAGATGCAAATATTTTCTTCAATAGCTTGCTATCAGGTACCGAAAAACTTAATAACAATGAATTAGTCTTACAAAATACGTTATTCGGGTATGTTGTAAGTGGGGAGATTCCTGAAGTAACTAAAAATAGATTTTGTAATTCAGCAGTATCATTGTTTATGAGAAGCTGAGAAAATTGTAACATAGAAAATCTAATAAACAAGTTTTGGGAGACAGAAAAAGCCCTGAAAATTTTACTGAGTATGAATCAGATCAAGTGCCTGTGAAGCTAGTTTTCAGAAATCAGTAACAAAAATTAACAATAGGTTTCAAGTTGAATTACCTTTAAAAAAGAATATTTCTGAATTAAATTTAAATGATTCGTTTTCAATTGCTTATAAAAGATTTTTGAATTTGGAAAAATGGCTCCATTCAAACAATGAATTATTAGAGCAGTATAAGGCTCAAATGAATGAACTTTTAGAATTATATTATGCAGAAATCATTAATATAGATAACATTGACTTAAATAAAACTAATTTTTTTGCACACCATGCTGTTATATGCAATGACAAAAAATCTTCAAAGTGTCGGGTAGTGTATGATTTGTAGTATGCGATGTAAAAATGGGATCAGTCTTAATGAACTCCTGTATAATGGAGGAATTGTACAGCGAGAGTTATTTGATATTCTGATTTGTTCCAGACAATACAAGTACATAATTTTAGCAGATATCAAGGCTATGTTTTTACAAATGTTGATAGCTCCGGATCATACAGTTTTATTAAATATATTATGGCGTGAAAACCCAAATCTCCCTATAAAATGCATTAGGCTTTTAAGAGTTTTATTTGGAGTACGAAGCTCGCCCTTCCTAGCGACGCGATGTTTAGTGGAACTCGCCAAAAACGAAAAAGAGAAGTTTCCACTAGCCTCCAAAGTGCTATTAGATATTAGAGGATACATATATGTAGACAATATAATAAGCAGAAGTGATAATGTAGAGCAATTAAATGCGATAAAGCAACAACTAATTGAAATTTTAAAATTAGGCTCATTGAGTTACACAAATGGTGCTCAAATGTTCCAGAAATCTTGAATGATATTCCGATAGACAGGCGACATTTTGATAAGGTCGAACTTGACAAAGATAATATTATAAAAACACTTGGCCTATCTTTAAATGTAAACTCTGACAATTTCGAGGTATCTGTGCCAAACTGTGATGTTGAATCTTGTGTTACGAAAAGACAAGTTTTAAGTGCAATATGTAAGTTTTATGATCCAAATGGTTTTGTAGGGCCTTTATTGGTCAAGGCCAAAGTAATTCTACAAATGATGTGGAGAGAGAAGAGGCTGATGTGGGAGGATATTGTACCAGTTGAAATTTTAAATCTTTGGCGAAATTTTTCTGACGAATTATCAAAAATTGAAACAATTTCAATCTCATGCGATTTAAAAATATTTAATGCAGAAAGGGTAGAGTTAATAGGATACTGTGATTCTTCCAGTTACGCTTACGGGTCTGTATTCTATATTCGTTCATTAAAAAGTGACTCAGTTCATGTAACTTTATTATGCTCAAAATCTAGAATAGCTCCCATTCAGAAAATTAAAAAATCAACTATTCCGCGATTGGAACTCAAATGCAGCATTGATTTTATCAGCACTAACAAACAAAATTCATGAACTATTTCAGGAAAAAATAAATAATGTCTATTTATTTTCTGACAGTACTATAGTTTTAGGTTGGATCAAAACAGATCCACTAAATCTCAATGCCTATGTAGCAAATAAAGTAATAAAAATACAACAATTGACAAAAAATTTCAAGTGGGGATATATTGATTCTTTAAACAATCCTGCAGATTGCCTTTCCAGGGGCATAGAACCAAACCGTTTGAAGAATCACACCCTGTGGTGGCAAGGTCCGGAAAATTTAAAAGACAAAGATTATGTACATAACTTGGGGAATATCCCTGAAATTCCAAATCCGTTGCCTGAACAAAAGGTAAATGTTTTGGTTGCACAGAAAAAAGAAAAAAATTCATTTTTTGAAGAACTCAGTCATAAATATTCAAGCATGATCAAATTGCAAAGGATAGTGGCATACATTTTCAGATTTTATAATAATTCAAAAAACAAAAATAAAATACACAATCATTTAGAACCTTCTGAACTGGACCATTCTCTGAAGGTGAATTAGAGCAAAAAGAAAAATTTGATTCAGAAATAAAAACTTTAAATGCAACATTAGTGATTCAGTCAAATGTAAAACATTTATATCCTTTTATAGACATGAGTGGTCTTCTTCGTGTGGGTGGCAGGCTGCAAAATGCCAATATCCCATACGACTAAAAATTTCCAATAATTTTCCCAAAAAATAGTTATATAACAGAATTAATAATCAAAAAGGAACATTTAAAATTGTATCACGCAGATCCAAACCAAATATTAAGTAATTTAAATCAATAATTCTGGTTAATAAATGCAAGTCGTGAAATAAAAAAACACATTCATAGCTGCGTAGTATGTTTTAGGTTAAAGGCTAAGGTATCTACTCAGGTTATGGGATCATTACCTCCTGATAGAGTAAATTCTAGTCGGGTTTTTAAAACTGTAGGAGTTGATTTCTGTGGATATTTTAATATAAAACAATCAAGAATAAGAAAAACAGTAGTGACAAAAGGATATATAGCTGTCTTTGTCTGTTTTGCAGTAAAAGCAGTTCATTTAGAGCTAGTCTCAGATTTGACCACAGAAACCTTTTTAGCAGCTTTAAAATGTTTTACGGCACGACGAGGACTTCCCTCGAAGATTTTTTGTGACAATGGTAGTACCTTTAAAGGCGCAAAAAATGAACTGCAGGAACTATACAATAATCAACATAGTTCACAGCATGAAAATAAAATTATAGACTATTCTGCTAATCAAGGAATACAATTTAAATTCATTCCGAGCTACTCCCCAGTGTTTGGAGGACTATGGGAGGCGGCCGTTAAAAGCACAAAATTCCATTTAAAAAGAATAGCAGAAAATTCCTTATTGACCTATGAAGAATTTGATTCTGTAATCATTGAAATTGAGGGTATATTGAACTCTAGGCCGATAACTCAACTGTCCACAGATCCTTCAGATCTAACTTACCTGACTCCTGGGCAGTTTCTAATAGGGGAACCGATTACAAGTTATCCAGAACCAGACTTAACACCAATTCCACAAAATAGACTAAAATTCTGGCAAATTTGTACACAAATAAAACAAAAATTCTGGAATAAATGGTATAAAGACTATTTAGCACTATTGCAAAGTAGACCCAAGTGGTATAAAGGTGAACAAAATTTATGCGAAAATATGTTAGTTCTTAAGGAGGACAATGCCTCCACTAAAATGGCCCATGGCCAGAATAACAAAGGTTTTCCCTGCAAATCACTTCAAAGTGTGCGTAGTGGAAGTGAAAACCAATAGTGGCACATACAGTCGATCGGTAACAAAAATTGCTGTATTAGCAATTGAGGAAAATAATATTTTCTGTAAATATAATTTGTAAATTGTAAATTTGTGTATATTGTATATTTGTAAAAAGACATGTAAAATAGGGTAATTTCTTGTGAATAAATCAAATCTAGTTTTTAGCAATCACATACATTACCAAAATAATGACTTTTGATCAAAAAAAATGTAAGATTCAAATGCAAGGTGCGAAACATTACAGTTTTTTAATAAATTTCAAAGTGGTACTTGACTTAATTGTCAAAAAATTGTGCCTACATTATTCATTTTAAAAGGGTACTTGACTTAATTGTCAAAAAATTGTACCTACATTACTCATATTAAAATGGTACTTGACTTAATTGTCAAAAAATGGTACCTACATTACTCATATTAAAATGGTACTTGACTTAATTGTCAAAAAATTGTGCCTACATTATTCATTTTAAAATGGTACTTGACTGAATTGTCAAAATATTGTACCTACATTACTCATATTAAAATGGTACTTGACTTAATTGTCAAAAAATTGTGACTACATTATTAATTTTAAAATGGTACTTGACTGAATTGTCAAAATATTGTACCTACATTACTCATATTAAAATGGTACTTGACTTAATTGTCAAAAAATTGTGACTACATTATTCATTTTAAAATGGTACTTGACTGAATTGTCAAAAAATTGTACCTTTGTAATAAAAATATATATGGTCAAAAAAATATTACAGGGTTCTATGTTCTAACATACAACCTTGTTATAATATTTTTGAGGTTATGTTAGTTTGTCTACAGTGTTGGAGTAACAGGTTCATGCGAATGTGCTCCGGCTTTATTATGAAAATTTTGAGTAATGGGCGATAGTGATATAAGTGATGGTCACGGCTATGACTCTGACCGAGATAAGGAATACATTCCACCTCAAAAAATGTAACCAGGTAAGATTTTATTGTACAAGTTAGGTTAGGTTTTCGGGATTTTAAACATGTTTTCTTTTAGTATTAGAATTCGAGGTCGTTATATTCCATTGCCATCCTTATCGCGAAGATCAACCAGTAGCGATAGTATTCCACAAGTTGCCTTAGAAATAAAGTACAGTATTTTTGAAAACAAAGAAAACTAAACATTAAGAATGTTATTTTTTGTCTTATAGTAATCTCCTCAGTTGTTCAACGGAATATACTAAAGAATAAAAAGAATATTGGTATTTTAAAAATCACAGGCAACAAAGTCAATACTAAATTAGATATCAACTTAATGGCTGGTAATTCTACTTTAATTTTGGAAACTGATTTAAACAGGTAACACCAAAATACAGCATAATAATTAGGGTGGTGGTAATAAAATACATTAATTTTTTAGAACGAGTCCTAGTTGTGTTTTGAGTCCCTTATAAACAATGGAGGAGACGGAAGGATCAACAGATTTTTCGGAAGTTACTGAAGGAGAAATTTGTCAAAGTTTCACAGTTGTCAGAAAAGAAAGAATAGAGTCTGAAGAAGAATTGTTCGAAGAAGGAAAAAAGAAATTGACACGAAAACGGAGAAAGAATATTTCAGAGTGGGCATGTAACAATAGAAAGGCAAGGTTTGATCAGGGCCTTGATTATATTTCTTCCAGGAAAAAGGCAGTGGCAGCCAAAGAAATTAAAAATAAAAAAGATTGTGTCCAAAAATGCTTTTATCAGTGTTATCGGAAACACGAGGGACGAGCAAAGAAATGCAATTTTCAAAAACTATTATTCTCTCTCTGCTGTAGAGAAGAAACACTATTTTAAACAGCACTGAAGTTGACATTCCGTACAGAAGAAGGAAAGGAAAAAACCAATATATTTCAAAAAAAGGAAGAACGTTTTAATACTATTTTACGTTAATTGGGCAGAAAATTCAAGTATGCAAGTCGTATTATTGTGGAACATTATGTATAATGTCAAAAACCAATTTATACGGTGCAAAAAAATAAAACTCCCACAAATACTTTACTGGAGAGTACCCAATGGAAGCATAAAAAACGGGTAACATCGCTCTAAGATACAGATTTTGTCAAAGAGCATATTAACATGTTACCTCGAATAGAATCTCATTATTGTCTTAAGACAAGCAATAAGGAGTATTTAGAAAGCGAACTGAATATAAAAAAATTGTATGAAATGTATTTACAATATACAAATGATGAAGAGAAATCTCCGGTCTCTTTTTGTATTGTATATACAGAAAAATATTTTGTAATTGTTTTAACATTTCATAAACCACAAAAAGATACTTGCAAAGAAATAAAAGTGAAAAAAGCAGAAAATAGGTTGACAGAAGAGGAGGGAAGAGCCTACATAAATCATTTAAATGAAAAAGAACATATGAGGAAAGAAAAAGACAGGGAAAGTGGGAAGCCTCTTTTAAATTTCGATCTCGAAAATGTCCTGACGTGTTCAAAGGCCGATATAAAAAACTTTTTTTATAAAAGTAAACTGAATGTGTACAATATGACTGCCCACCTTTCCATTTATTGTGCGGTTTGGACTGAGGCTTTACATGGAAGAGCTGGAAACGACATGGCTAGCGAATTTTATAAAATATTACATAGAGTGTTATAAGACCATCCAGAATTTACAGAAATAATATTGTGGAGTGATAAGTGCGTGCCACAAAATAGGAATATCCTTATGAGTTATGCTCTCGACCACCTAATACAATTCCACAAAAATCTACAAAAAATTACTATGAAATTTTCAGTTCCGGGACATTCTTGCATTCAAGATGTAGATGCTAGACATAGCTCCATAGAAAGGTTATTCAGCAGAATAGAATATTATTCCCCAGTATCACTTCTTCAATATTTATTGAAAGTGGACCGACCAAAACAGTACACAATAATTCAAATGAAGAAGGAAGACTTCATAGATTTTCAATTCTACTAAAGTCAGTTAAACTACAACACTGTGCCAATTTAAAGGTCGTATGTTTGCAGTTCTCAAGAAGCTTTTTGAGCTGAAATATAAAGATTATTTTAAAGAAGAATCTAACGTGTTCAAAGTCGTAAGTTTACATCAACGAAATCTCTGTAGAAAACAAAATGTTACAGCAGAACCTGAAACGCTTATTCCATTGGAGCTGAAAAAGTGTGACAGCACTGCTGCACTGCCTCAAACAAAAGTGGATGCCATTAAATCCATGTTCAAATGGATTCCTGAGATGGACAGGCAATATTATGAGACTATTTTTAAGCAGAAAATAGATACTATGAATAATTTTAAGTAAAATAGTTTTGAAGTACCAAAGTTCTATGTTACAAAGTTTAGAAAAACTGTTAGGTTTGGGAATACCAGAGTTCTATGTTTTTTTAAATATATTAATTTTTTTAAATTGGTTTATTTTTTGTAAAAAATTCAAATCAAATGCTTATCAGTTAACCACTTTGAACAGCCTTATAAATTGAAAACAGTAAAAATAAATAAATAAAGATCAAAAAATAATGTCATTTTTTTAAATAGTGTTTTCTCAAAATAGCCACAATGCCACATACCACTTTGTAATATTAGGGTGACCAATTGTAAACTCATTCTGGGGACATACTGTACAATATAAATCCGAGAAATCATACAATTTTATAGACCGTTTCAGAATTTTAACATTTAAAAGTTCCATATCGCAGGGCTGATTTATAACTAGCGAGAGAAGGACAAATCAATGCTGTGTTGCCAGCACTTCCCCGTCAAATCAAGTGATCTGGGGATATCCCAGATTGTGTTTGACAGTTCCTCGTGACGTCGACATGTACTCAGGCCTCTTAATACAAAAGTGATGAGATATTAACTTCAAATTAATAAGACAAATATATTTAATTTTTCTACAAATTGATGGGGTATCCTATAGGTGAAAAATGATTAAATATTAGTTTTAGTGAAAAATATCATTCTTGATAAAAAGTTTTGCTTGTTCTGAAACCCCATAAATTGAAATAAAATTCAAGTTTTTCAAAACCAGTCTCATTTTATAGCCAGTTTAATAAAAACCGTATGAATTTTTGCACTAAGTTTGAAAATAATGTATTAATCAGTGAGTGACGTTTACTTTAATAAATATTTGACAACAATGTTAACTATTCAACACAGAGTATATTATTAAGTGTTATGGTATTGGGGAAGTTTAGTACCAGTATGCAATTGCAAAATTTCACGAAAAATATCCAGATGTACCCATTACGTGGTGTGGATTAAAAAAATTATTAAAGAAGTTTGATGAGACAGGATCTGTTCAAGACAAAAAGAAAATGAAAAAGGCGTATGTTGAGGAGGATGATGCAGCTAGTGCACTAGCAATGCATTCGTTAAGGGAAAATCCCAAGTTGAGTTTATGAAAAAGAGCAGTGGAGGTGGGTTTTTGCAAAAGTCACTTACAGAAAATATTTAAGGAAAACAAAATTCATCCATTCAAATCGAAATTTATTCATACCTCACAAGATTATGATTATGACAAAAGGTTAGACTTTTGTACGATGATTGGTTTGCGGCTTTACCGGATCAAATAATCGGACCGTATTTTCTGGAAAATACATTAAATCAGGAGGTATATTTGTATTTGCTGGACAACTTCTTAATACCTGAATTAGAAAATATTCCCTTGGAGCAAGGCGTAAAATGTACTTTCAACATGATGGGATGTTCGTCACATTTGACTTAGCTAATTAGCGGATGGCTGGATGAATATTTTCCTGCGCGATGGTTGGGACGTTATGGACCAATATTTTTTCCGCCCCGATCCCCCGATTTAACTAATTTAGATTTTTTTTATGGAGCTACTTAAAACAAAAAGTTTACTCAAATAATTTAAACCATAATATTGAAGACTTGAAACGAGCTATCATTGATGCCGTTAACGAAATTACCCCAGAAACGCTGTGAAATACTTACAAAGAATTTAGAAAGAGAATTGAGAGATGCTTTGAAGCTGGGGGATGATATATTGAATAGATGTTTTCTGTTTACTTAGTGTTTCTTAAATTATTATTCTGTATTGTTATTTTTGATAGTGATTATAATTCTTGAATATTTGTCAAATATTTCTTAAAGAATGACAATTTGAAAATTATTTATAAAAGTTGACAGTTACTTGTGTGTGTGTGTGTGTGTGTGTGTGGTGGGAAGATGGCATCAGCTTTAGCTTTTTGCCACATACATATTTTTTTTGTAGGGCAACTAATCAGTGAACAACAGTTATATGTTTATAATGGTTGCTTTTAAAAATTTTATGATAGAATCAAGGACAGGTTTATGGTTTGTTGAAATGATTGTGGAAAAATTTAAAGGTAGTTGAAATCCATATTTCATTAAAACAGCTATTAGTTCATTAGTAGGTAAAATATGATTAGTGCACTCAAAAAATAAATGGTTTAAATCAGCAATTTTATTATTATTGCAAGAGCAATGAGGAGAACTTACTAAACCAAGTCTGTGAAGATGCGCCGGAAAGCGACCGTGATTTAACTTAAGTCTTGTTATTGTACTAGAGTAATATATACTTATATTGGGAAATGATAGATGCAAAATTTTATTTGGAAGTTTAGGGTGGATGAGGAAGTATTGGTTTTTGGACTCCTTAACAATATTATCATATATTTTTGACCAATCCGATTTAATTTGATTTCTGTAATTAATAATGAGATCAGAGTATTGTGGTTGATAGTCTATAGTTGTCCCAGATACAGATTCCTTGGCTTCCGAATCTGCTTTTTCATTACCTATGATACCTACATGGGCCTTAGCCCAGATAAATGTTATATTAATATTTGAAGACCGAAAAAAATAAGCAAGTTTTTTAATGTTGAAAATAATATTATTTTTAAAATGTTTGAAAGGCGAGCCCTGAAGAGCTTCCAGAACTGGTTTGGAATCAGATATTATTACATTGCCTTTTGTTTTTAGTTTCAAACACCATGTAAGTGATTTTTTCAAGGGCAAGAGCACCCGCGCTAAATATTGAGCATATATTACGAATTCAGTACTGAAGTGCTGTATCATTATTGGAATCATAAAATGCTAAACCTGTTCAGTTTTCGAACCATCAGTGTAAATAAGTGTATGATCTTTAAATTTATTCAATATAGTTTTCATTATTGTATTATTTAATGAGGGAATGTTAGTGTAATGAGGATGAATTATGTTTGGCTTGAAAAAGATAGCCTCAAATTTGCAGCAATAAATAGGATATATTTCGTTACTGGAAACATTTATAATATTTCGGATATCGACAAAAGCATCAGCTAGTGGTGGAGAGTTTTTCTTCCTCCAGTAGTTGTTGGTAAGATTTTGTATATTTAAATCTGCAATTTTTGAAACCAGTAAAGCATTAAATGATCTGTATTTAATAATTTGTTTACAAGCTAAAAAGAGTCGTCCAATATTTAGAGGAGGTTCTTGTGCTTCTGCCAGAATTGCATGACATGGGGAAGACTTAATAACGCCTAAACATATTCTTATGGCTTTGTACTGGATTCTGTCAAGAATGAGTAAGTTTGTGTTTGAAGCTGTTCCGTATAACGTGCAACCATAATCCATGAGCGAACGTATATAAGCCCTGTAAAAGATAAGTGAGATGCCTGCATCAGCTCCCCATTTTGTTTTGGAAACAGTTCGAAGAAGATTCAAACCTTTCTCACATTTCTCTTTCACAAATTCAACATGTTTAGACCAAAGCAGTTTTTTGTCTAGAAAAATGCCTAAATATTTATAATGATCTACTATAGGAAAGGAAGTATTATTGATTATTATTGTGTCCGCCAGATGAAGCCGGTGTCTTGTAAAACACAAAACCGCCGATTTCTCAGATGCAAGACTAAAACCAAGATTGTTTAACCATCCTTTAATACAGTATACTGCATGTTTGAGTTCTTTCACGCATCACTCATAGGTATTATGGGAGATATAGATACAAATATCGTCTGCGTATTGAATTATTTTAATATTATTATCCATAATGTCATGCAAGTTATTAAAAAGAATAGGCATAGAGCCCTGTGGTAAACCATTATGCAATTAACCATTATGAATAAAAGAGTTCCAATATGTTAGCACATACCTTTTTGTTTATACCCATCATATTCACTCTATTAAATAAAATATATTATGATCTAGAACATCATAAGCTCCTTTGAGGTCAATAAAGAGACATAGTAAGTATTCGTTCTTCGAAAATGTTAACTGTATATCTGAGACAAGTTGTGTTAAAGCATCTAGTGTCCCTTGGCCCCTATGAAAACCATATTGAGTTTTCGGTGCCAAAGAGTTACTTTCTATAAAGAACTCTAGCCGATTCTTAATCAAACGTTCAAAGGTCTTTGTTATACATGACAGTAATGAAAAAGGTCGAAACAATGAAGGTGAATCAGGTTTTTTATTGGGTTTGAGTATTAACGTTATAATAATATCCTTTAATTTATCTGAATAGTCTTGCCTAAGCCACCTATTATTATATATATCTAAAAGAAACATATTAGCTGAAATGGGTATATTATATATCCTTTTTTATGTGAAACTATCCATACCAGGAGCAGTATTTCGCGAAATTTTTAGTACAGTGTCCAGCTCTTCTAACATCAATGGTTTTACTAGGAAATCCGATTTAGACTGAAATTAAAAATTATTATTTTCTGTTGATACAAACGGGGGATTTGACACTGAAGGAGGAGCTAACGTGTCTAAAATTTGATCTATTAATTCAGGAGTTAAGTTGGGTTTTTTGTTTTGGTGATATTTATTATTAATACATTTAACTTCCATATTTTGGACAAAGGAGTACTTTTATTTAAACTATTTAAATAATCAATCCAGCATTGCTTCTGTTTTTGCTTAAATATTTTTGTTGCTTTAGCAGCAACATTTTTATAATGCAAATAGTTCTCTAAATTAGCCAGACATTTATATTTATTTAAAGCTTTTTTCCGTTCATTAGATGCTGATGAACAGTCAGCATCCCACCAGTAGGGTCTAGGATAGAGCTGTTTGTTGGGTTTTTTTATAGGCATAGCTTGATTTGCGGAATTGGAAAATAATTCAAAAAAGAAGGAAAGTTTGTCCCAATTTGTAGACAAATTTAAGTCAGAAGAATTCAGTTTGGATTCGATATTACTTTTGAACAAGGGCCAATCTGCGCGGGAATCGGTCCATTTAGTTGTTGAGTTGATTAAAATAGAAAAAGATACGGTTTGCAATTCCATGATTATTGGGTAGTGATCTGATCCCATTGTATCATCAATTATTACTTCCCAGTGTGTTTTACTTGCTAATGAAGGAGTTGTTATGGTTAAATCAACTGCTGATTTATATTGATTCGGAGGAGTTATTCTTGTTGGAGTACCGTCATTAAGTACCACGAAATCTAAATCGTCTACGGCATCAGCTAACATTCTTCCTTGTGGTGTATCTGGATGGGGGCTCCACATACTAAAATGTGAAATAAAATCTCCACAAAAGATTGTTGTTACAGGAAATTGTTGGAACAATTGCTTCCAATCATTGTTTTTTTCATTAATATTAGGTGGTTTATATATTGATACCAAGGTAAGATTGCAGTTAGTTATTTCGGCAGATTCAGTTGACCTGCTGATTAGTGAATATAATAAGCCTGCCATCAAATTCACTAATCAGCAGGTCAACTGAATTTATATCGTACATTGTACGGTTTTCGTGTCGGTTGGAACAAACCTAATAGTGCTATTCAATGCGACAATCGATTACAATAATTTCCTGTCATTTAAAAAACAGCATGTTCAACAATACATTTTCGATGTCAATCGATCACTCTGATTATAATCGGTTTAAAATTATGATGCTATTGTAAACAATCGTAAATCGGAAGTATGTGATTGGTCGAAAAATTTAAATAAATTACCGTTTGTCTATGGGTTATGTAATGCGAGTGATATTTTGCAATTCTATATTACATTTTTAGTTAACAGAACAGCTTCTATAAAATTAAACGTGATTAAACTAAATGAACTTGTGAAAAGTGTGAAATACACGTGAAATGAACTAAAATAATGATGATTGGGCTTTCTGAACATTTTAATAACTTATTCATTAATGGTATTGATGATATGGTGTCTAGTATTGAAGATATTGAATTTATTTGTGATATTTAAATGTGTGAGAATATTTTTAGTAGTTTTAAGTTAGTTTATTTACATGATTTAGGAATAGTTATAAGAAATTTAGAAAATAGAGGAAGTACAATTTGTGAACTAAATAGTAAAATCGTAAAAAATTATTTTTAAGTTATTGGGCATGTGTGGTGTCACTTTGTAAATGTATCATTGGAAAGTGGTACATTTCCTAAGGAATTAAAAACTAGTATTGTCACTCCTATTGAAAAGGTTGCTAATACAATTAGAAGTGGTGAATTCAGACCAATTAACTCGTTACCATTTGTGGAAAAAGTATTGGAATTTGTGGTTTACCAACAACTATTAGAACATATTAATTCAAATTGTTTATTATTTGTTAACCAGTCTGGTTTTAGATCCAAGCATTCATGTGAATCAGCTATTCAGCTGACTGTCACTGAGTGGAAAAATAACATTAGCAAACATTTGTATACCATAGCAGTATCATTGGATCTAAGACGAGCATTTGAGAGTGTCAATAGAGCAATGCTGCTTAAAAAATTGGAGCAATATGCTATAAGGGGTAAAGTGTTTAATTGGATTAAGGGATACCTAACAAATAGAAAACAAATAACTAAGGTTTGCGATACAATGTCATCAGCTATTGCGGTAAAGCATGGTGTTCCTCAGGGTAGTATTCTAGGTCCTCTACTCTTCTTAATGTATGTAAATGACATGGATAAGTGTGTTAAATGTGACTATATTCATATTTTTGCTGATGACACTTTAATTTCAGTTAGTGATGTAAATTTACACAAAGATGTAGCAACAATGAATAATGTTTTAAGGAGTATGCATACCTATTTAAAAATGAATAAATTAAAGCTAAATGTGAATAAAAGCAGAGTTATGATAATTACTACACCACATAAATGCAAACAAATGAATATTGATCACATTAATGTCAACATAGATAATGAAAAAATTGAGATCGTAAAAGAGTTTAAATATTTAGGATTTATGTTAGATAATATCTTGTCATTTAATAGTCACTTTGAATATATTAAGAAGAAAATTTAGAAAAAACTATTTTTTTTCTAGTGTCTCAACACTTAAGCTTAAATTCAAGAATTACTGTATACAAAACCATTCTTCAACCTCATTTTGAATATTGTCCAACATTGCTATTCTTCCTTGATTTAAATAAGATGTGTCAATTACAAACGTTACAAAATCTTGCAATGAGAGTTATTTTGAGGTGTAGTAGAATCACTCCTGTATCACTGATGTTCCAAACTTTACAGTTGTTTACTATTGAGAGACGGTTGAAATACTTGGTTGACTATGGTTTATATTTACAAAATGCTACACAATCTATTTCCGATATATTTTAGTAAATTTATCGTATTTGCTAATCAAATTCACACATATGATACTAGAAATCAAAATAATTTATATGTAAATACTCAAAGTAGTACATATAATGTGAAAACTTTATTCTTTAAAGGATTTATTACTTACAATAATTTACTGAATAATGTCAAAAATTCAAAAAGTCTTTCTGAATTCAAAAGACATTTATCATTCTTATATAAAAATGAATATAAAACATTTCAGAACATTTGTGTAGGTGCTGAATTGCGCTGTTTTGCAATATGTTTTAATATTTTGAATCAGTTCTTTTCAGTACCTTCAACGTTATTATAAACTAATTATTATGTCACATTTGTATTAGTGTATACTTAGTGTGTAAGTTGTATTTAACTACGATATTGTAATTCTTTTTTTTTAATTTTAAATTTTTATGTATATTTGGGTTTCCTAAATAAAATAATGATTCTTCCTTTGAGTTTATGTCACTATTGATTTATTTGATTTGTAAAATAACATGACAAATGACAATTTTTTTTTGGTCGTTCAACAAACATCAATCCGTTTTCGAATTCAATTATAAACAAAATCGGAATCAAGAGCGAAGTGTTGAATAGCACTAATGTTATTTATTATTAAATAAATTTTAGTCTCTACTTACCCGGCGGTAACCATTTCATTCTAATGGCACTTTGTCGATTGCTTGAAAACATGGTCGAGTTCGTCTGATCTTGAACGACAGTGAACTCGAACTCGTCGCCTACTTGCACTTCATTGGTGCGTTCGACGTCCAATACTTCATTAAAATGGAAAAACAGCCTCGCCTCCCTCTCAACACATCTCAGAAAACCGAATCCTTCTTTTACGGAGCACACTACACCTTGTTCTCTTTTCTCGCCAGATACTCTGTAAAGTGTAAAAATGAATAGTCTGCATTATAATGTGTCACAACTCATAATGTTACAGATTTTAATAACTCATAATGAAGAGTGTGTTAAAAAAGGGTAGATACATCCACTAAGCATAGTTTGAATAAAGAAATTATGGTGGAGTTTATCTTCCATAAATTTGAATTATAACATTTTTGCAGTCAATACATTTGTCTGTATGAAATATCTACAAAAAAAATGCAAAAAAAACATATAATAATCAAAGTGGTTTATTGATGGCTCTGTAAATCAATAGAATTCAGAGTAATGCGGATTCTTTATAAACCAGTAACATTGAAAATATTCTACCAATTCTAAAACTTGAAATATTTATTTAAATACATAAAAATGATGAGCAACAATGGCAGATCTGTGGTGACTTAAAGATGTGTTTGCTCACTGTTTGATTACATCATGAATTCTCACCAGAAGGCAATAAGGAATACTACATTGAAGTTATGCACCATTTGTGAGAAACAATACTAAGGAAACGCCCAGATTTGTGGCAAAACCATTCCATTACCTTTACATCACGATGAGGTACCAGCTCACACATCCTTGTTTGTTTGTGATGTTTTGGCTACTGAGGAGGTTAAGAGAAGCAGAAAGATAGAAAATAAGGATAAAGGCAAGGAAAATAAAGGCATATAGAATAGCGAGAAAGTCATTCATGAACATAAAATTTTTTCTTTGCAGTTGAAAAATTAGGTTAGATTCAGTATTATAATGCCGTATTATAACTTCTTTTCCACATTGCTATACAAAGGAGAAGCCTGGGCGATAAAGTAGGTTGATATAAAAAAATTGGAATCATTTGAAAGATGGTGATATTTCAGAATATTAAGTATCTCACAGGCAGATCAATAATAGATGGCAAAATAAGAGAAAAGAAATCAAGGCCGAAGAAGAGCTTCTTTGCTGAAAAATTCGAGACATTGATATATGTATAATTAACTCACAATTATTCAGAATTGCTGGAATTAATTAATAGTTCAAGCGGCATCCGTGGTTAAGGGGTGGTCAACCAGAATAAGTACAAAAATTTACTTTATAACTATTTGAATATTAGATAAATAAAAAACCATCTGTGCAATTATATATTTTTGAATAAAAAGTTTTTTTTGTAAAACTGATCTATGTTGATATATACAAGGTGATTCATTAGGAAAGGGACTAACTTTAACTGTAGATGGGGATCACTTTGGTGCTTCCAAAAGCCTATATTTAATGTGTCTTCTGCACTTTATAACCGAGATACAGGGTGTTTTATAAATGTATCCTATTTCTTTCGAACCTCATAACTTCCGAGTTACCCTGTATATTATTTTGAAATTTGGTACACGTAATAATCATTACCTAGAAACTCCATCAAAAGCATCTCCAAAAAGATAATGCAGGTCCGGCTAACAAAAAATTTCACAACTCTTCTTTCCTAAAAACCACACCCTGTATATAGATTTTTTAAAAATTGCTCTTTATAATTTGAAAGAGTATAAAAAATCGAATCTACTTATTTCCTTTTTATTTTAGCGCAGACAATTTTACTACCAAAAATTTACCGTCAAAGTTATAATTGATGCACTTTTTGAGGGTTAACAATGGTATCGGAGAGGTTTTTTTTTATTTTTTAGCTTGAAATGAAATCTATTTAATGCATCTAGAAAAGCATCCTAGAAATTCAATTGAGTTTGTATATTTACGAGTACAGAACATTAAAAAATGTGATTACAGGGCCGTACTTAGAACATACTCATTCAATATGTTTCGAATATTTCGAACACCCTGATAAGGATATGTATCTGGAAACTATGCACTTCTACATTTAGAATAACAAGAGTAAAATACGAGAAATAAATTTATACTTCAAAAAACGTTAAAAGTACTCGTATAAACTAGATAATACTTCAAGTAGGCTATGGAATAGACACATCATTGAAGTGTGTGTCATTAGTATCTAGTTTCTGTCAAACAATGTTTGATGTTTTGAACTTCCTACAATATTTTCTTTTTGCCTAGTGAGTATTAAATCATTATGCCTCATCAATTTTCTACCCAAGAATACGCAGATATTTTATTTATTTATGGATTTTGTAATGGTAATGGTACAGCTGCAAAAACTGAATACGGAAGAAGGTTCCCTTACCGAAGGTTAGCAAACCGTGAAACATTTATTCGTGTTTTTAATTACTTAGGAGAACACGGCAGATTTTCAATGGTTACATTAAATCAACATCAGGAAAGAAGGCATTTAAATATGGAACAAAATATTTTGAATATTGTTAATAATAATCCGGAGATTAGTACAAGAAGAATTGGACATGCTACAAATGTACCTCATGTTACTGTTTGGCGGCGACTAAAAAAACATAATCTTTATTCATTTCATATACAAGAAGTACAGCGACTTCAAGCAGGGGACGAAATTCCACGAACGAATTTTATCAATTGGATCATTCAAAATTCAAGAATTTTAAGTAGAGTTCTATTCACAGATGAAGCTCAATTTACAAGAGACGGCGTTTATAATTTACGGAACTCGCACATTTGGGCAGAAGGAAATCCATTTGCTACAAGAGAGGCCCATTCGCAAGGCAAATTTTCTGTTAACGTTTGGTGCGGTGTCATTTATAATAAATTAATAGGACCACACATCTTTCCACATAGACTGACTGGCAAAGTCTATTTGTATTTTCTGCAGAATATTTTACCAGTGCTATTAGATGATGCAGACGTAAATGTAGCAGGAATGTATTATCAGCATGACGGTGCTTCGGTGCATTACAGAGCCATAGTACGAAATTTTTTAAAGGAAAATTTTCCTAATTCATGGATAGGCAGAGGTGGTCCCAATAACTGGCCTTCAAGGTCACCTGACTTCAATCCTGAGGATTACCATATTTGGGGATATCTAAAATCAAAAGTATATGCTACCGACATCAATAGCAGAGAAGAACTTCTTCGAAGAACAGAGAATGCGTGCGGAGAAATCAGAAATAATCCAGATGTGATCAGAAGGTCCGTACGCAATATTACAAAAAGGACACGAAAGTACATAGAGCAGAATGGAGGTCATTCTGAGCAATTTTTGTAGGTTAGACTTGCTTCGTTTGGACAATGTTAGAATTTCTTGTTTTCTTTTTATGTCAATTAATAAAATTAATAAAAATCTCTCCGATTTTGGAGGATAAATTTATATCCCGTATTTTACTTTTGTTATTCTAAATGTAGAAGTGCATAGTTTCCAGATACATATCCTTATACAGGGCGTTCGAAATATTCGAAACATATTGAATGAGTATGCCCTGTCATCACATTTTTTAGTGGTCTGTACTCGTAAACATACAAACTCAATTGAATTTCTAGGATGCTTCTCTAGATGCATTAAATAGATTTAATTTCAAGCTAAAAAATAAAAAAAAACCTCACCGATACCATTGTTAACCCCCAAAATGTGCATAAATTATAACTTTGACGGTAAATTTTTAGTAGTAAAATTGTCTGCAGAAAAATAAAAAGGAAATAAGTAGATTCGATTTTTTATACTCTTTCCAATTATAAAGAGCAATTTTTAAAAAATCTATATGCAGGCTGTTGTTTTTAGGAAAGAGGAGTTTTGAATTTTTTTGTTAAGCCGGACCTGCATTATCTTTTTGGAGATGCTTTTGATGGAGTTTTTAGGTAATGGTTATTACGTGTACCAAATTTCAAAATAATATACAGGGTAACTCGGAAGTTATGAGGTTCGAAAGAAATAGGAAAAATTTATAAAACACCCTGTATCTCGGTTATAAAGTGCAGAAGACACATTAAATATAGGTTTTTGGAAGCACCAAAATGATTCCCATCTACAGTTAAAGTTAGGCCCTTTCCCAATGAAACACCCCGTATCTATTATTCCATGGTGTTTTAATCAATAGAATATAAAATTTTAAATATGACGCTCTTTTTCTTTGCACAACAATTTGCTAGACCAGCCTTAAAATATTTATTATATTGATACATTTTTAATATAAGGCATAAGAGATAATTATAACATCAAATTCTTATTTTTTATCACTTTTTTTTTGAAAAAAAAACTGGTCTAGTACATTAATACTTGAGCAACATTCCCGCAGACCAAGATTCAGGAAGTTCTTTGCTAATACTTGTTTAGCTCGATTTACTAGTTTCATTGTATTGATTTTTCAATTTGTTAATGATTTTTTGAGCATTTTTTTATGACAGTATCATACCAAAATAACAGAGATTTTGAGAAAATGCTGAAAAACAAAGATACAAGGAAGCTTTAGTAACATTTTTAGCTACTCATTGGGAAATCGAAACATATTCAAGCTGAATTGATCCATAAAGTTTATATTGCAGTCGATGAAAAGTTAAAAAGTGTTTTTCACTTACCCATGAAGGTAATTTTGTAAAAAAAGAACAGCTAGAAGCTAGACCATGAATGTGTTATCCTGAAGAAGCTGATACCAGAATTATTTATAATTTGAATAAATTTAAACGGTAACAAAAAAATTGTATAAAGTTAATGGTACTGATATTTGTTTAAGTAATTTTTATTAAAAAAATGAAGAGATTTTGTCAACTATCAACAAATTAACTGGGAGAATCTATGTCTAGCATTGCAGAGTTTTTCATACCTTTACTGGAAGTATGCTGCATTTTTTAGAAAAATATCAGCTTATATTTGCTTCATTAAATAATTCACTTGATATTCATGACCCGGAAAAAGTTGAAATAATTCAGGTATCAAATGAATTGTATGGTGTAAAAAATATAAATGTTTATCAACAGTGATTAATGGTATAAAAAGCGGTTCCCAACCAGTGACTCACGACTCGATTTTTAAACTAGCAAAATAAGTTATCAGAAAAGATAAAAAAATTGAAAAATCGAATTGTTTTTTTGATTTTTTTCTTGGTTCTTGATTTTTGGCATCTGGGGCAGATAACAGAGCCACTACTCCTCCAAGGCAAGTGGTGCATACACTGGCAATGTCCCACTTCCCCTCCCGTCCTACTGCTACAGTGTTAAAGGTTGCGCCATATGAGCACCATTATTTACTAACCTCAGTCTTACTGTGGACATCGTGCATTGAGTTACATAGATAGATAGATAGATAATTTATTAGTCTTTACCATCATACATATGACAAGTCAGATACAGTATAAAATTATAATTAAAACAATTAAAATTAGAATTTAAATGTATACAGGCAACAGCGTATAACAATCATTTGGTATAAACAAGAATATGAAAAAAATGAAACAAACAAAATAAATAAAAGGTTACGTTTTTAAAATTTTAAATATTAAAAGATCCAAAAAATTAGGTAAGTAATTAGGATTGAGAGATGCTACGCCACCCATTAAATTTATCCAGCGAGTAAAAACAATATTGTATTAGAAACCTTTTAAGACTAGTTTTAAATTTTTTGAGATGGTTTATTTGCTTAATATCATCTGGTAAACGATTAAAAAATTCACCCCCGGTATATGTTGGCGACTTCTTCAATCGGGAAAGATTAAATTTGTTCAACTGAATATCACTCTTATACTTAGTATCGTGATCATGTATGTCACTATTTTTCTGAAGATTGTATTTGTTAATAAAGGTGTAGATCAGAAGTTTGTAGAGATATATACCTGTGAATGTCAGGATGTTATTGCTCTTAAAGGTGCTCCTGCAGGACTCCTTGTAGCCTAAGCCAAAGATCAAATGAATAAATCTCTTTTGGAGAATAAATACTAGCCCAACCTTGCTTGCTCTGCCCCACACAATTACATTGCAGCCGATTGCAGAATATATTAGTGCTTAATACAAGTTTAGTAAATAATCTTGATATAAATATGATTTTAAACTATTAAAAGCAAAATATAATCTGCTCAACCTTTTACATACATAGTCAACGTGATTTTTAAAATTCAATTTACCATCCAATTCCATTCCCAGAAATTTGTATTTTCAGAAGTGTTAAATGTGCAATTATTAAAATCAAAAACAAGGGCATTGCCTTCCTTGAGTGGTGATGTAAATTGAACAAAAACAGTTTTGCCCTCATTTATAATAAGGTGATTTCTTTGACACCAAGAGGTGAACTCTTACATGATTTTCCTTATTTTTTTGAGTAACTCATCTAAACTGTCGGCCGCAATTATAACTGGTGATGAGGTATTATATACATATATAAATATACGTCCTTGGGAGATGTATAAGGGTAAGTCGTTTATGTAAAGTAGAAACAAAAGTGGTCCCAGGACACCACCTTGGGAGGTACCATTGGAGGTGCTAAATTCATCTGATAATTCATCCCCGATCTGCACCCTGAGTGTTCTACCAGACATGTAGGAATTAATCCATGATTGGATTGGACCTCGAATGCCCATGGCTTCTATTTTCAGTGATATGTAGTGGGGATTGATAGTGTCAAACGCACGAGTCAGATAAAAAAATATACCCACCAACTATTTGTTTTGGTCAATGTTTTCATGAATATATTGTAGTAGTTCAGTTGATGCAGTTTCTATTGAATAATTTTCTCGAAAACCATGCTGTAATGGGGTTACAATTTTATTTTGATCTAGGTAACCAATTAGCTGATTGCATACCGTTTTCTCAATTATTTTAGAGAACGAGTTAAGCAAAGAAATCATTCTATAGTTTTCGAAACATTGGGGGTCATCTTTTTTGAATACCGGTACGATTTTGCTCCTTTCGCGTTTAGTAGGGAATTTCCCTTGCACCACAGATAGATTTATCATATGGGCTAGTTGACAAGATATGGTGTCTACGCATTCTCTCAATAACAGACAGGGGATTCCGTCAAGTCCTGTCGAATATTTTTTATTAAGATTTAAAATTATATTTTTTACGTCATGTTCATTGACAAAGAACATAGAATATGGATTATGTATCCTAGATGTCGTACAAATACCGTCGACAAAGTTACATTCACTAATCATATTTAGTAAAGCTAGTTGTACAATGTGTTTGTGTTTGGTTTGAAATTTCGCTTTGTTATTTAGTAAAGTTTTGAATACGGACAAGTGGTTGAAAACAGGATCCTTTAGTAAGAGGACAATTTCTCAAGTTAATTTTGAAGAAGGCGAGCCTGTCCCAGTAAACACTGACCCAATAATTTCTGAAAAGGGTAAAGTACAGGTGAATGCAAAGAAATCAAAAAGTTTTTTCAGAAAATATAGTACCGATTATATCAAATACGGGTTTACATTTGTAGGCGCACAGGAAAAACAGTTACTTCAATGTGTAATTTGCTTTGAAACATTTGCAAATCAAAGCATCAAGCCTTGTAAGCTAGAAAGATACATTTCAAACAAACACCCAGAATGGGTTAATAAGCCTAGAGTTGTTACCGAGTAAGTCCAGTATGGAAAATGCCTCAACAGGACGTGAAAATAAAATGGTTACAATGGTTTTGTACCAATTGTTATTGTTGATTGCCAAAAAAGGTGCACCTCATACATCACAGGAGAATATCATTTGCGAACTGCTAACACTGTTAAAAGAAGAATAGAAGATATGCCTGAAAATATAAAAAATCAACTTATTTCTGCTTTGAAACAATTGGAGCACTGATATAGCTGTTATGGCCAATTTATTAGCTTTTGTAAGTTTTGATACCAATAAATCAGTAGAAGAAGAAATGTTATTTTGCAGATCTTTACCTACTACTACGCTGGGGCAGATATTTTCAACTGTTTGGGGATGGTTTTATGAAAGAAAACAAAATTGACTGGTCTAAGTGTGTCAGAGTAACAACTGATGGAGCCCGTGCTCTGTCTGGAAAATACTCCAGGTCTAACAGCAAACGTTAAGGCAGTTTCTTTATTAGCTGAATGGGTTCACTGTAGTGTTCACAGAGAGGCTTTAGCAGTGAAAGGAATAAAAGAAAACCTCAAAGATATACTTTATGATTCTGTTAAAATCCATATTTTAGTAAAGTCCCATTCTAAAAACTCAAGAGTCTTTGTTGTGTTGAACGATGAAATGGGGAGTGAGCATAAGCCACTACTCCTGCATTATGAAGTCCATTGGCTATCCAGAAGAAAAGTTCTGGCCAGGTTGTTTGAGCTTCGTGATGAGGAATGTTTGTTCTCACTGGAATTGCAAGCAGAAGGAAAGTTGAATGCTCAAGTTTTTTTTAGACAATTACCTTAATAATGAGATTTAGCTAATAAAGTTGGCTTACTTAGCAGATATTTTCAGTTCTCTAAATACTCTTAATTCGACCTTACAAGGAAAAGATGTCCACAAATTCTTTGTGCAAGACTAGTTGATGCTACTATTAAAAATATACAACGGTGGTCTGATCGTATTTGATGCCTTCCCCCTTCTGAATGATTTTTTAGATGAGAATGATCTTAAAATCCATTCGATTAGGACAACTAAGAATCTTAACCTCACGATCTCCCAGGTAAGTTACTACTCTTTTAAATTTTAAGATATTGCCATAACTAAACATATGAAATTTACAACTAATCACAATCATAAAATCTAAATGCATCATTATTTTGCAGGAAAATCAGCTCATTCAAATGTCTTGTGATTCCATGATGAATTCAGTCTACAAGGAAAAATATTTAATAACATTTTGGATGGAAACGAGGACAGAATATGCAACAATATAATATGTTACTGCAATGAGGTTTCTGATGGTATTCACCAATACGTATTTATGTGAACGTATTTTTTCAACTTTGGTTTTCCTAAAAAACAAATACAGAGATCAACTCAATGTTGAAGGTGACTCAAGATTAAAATACCTTAGTTCAATCCTGACATGACGTGTTAGCTCAATCGAAACAGTCTCAAAAATTAATTAACAGTAATTTTACATATTGGTAGATTATGATAACAATTTTCGTAGCTGCACGATTTTTTTGGATGAAAAATTAAAATTGCTTTTATAAATGTACTTTTTAACTCCTCCTAGGAATACTTGTTCGTGAGTATGAAACCTCTTGTTGCAAATACTGCACACATCTGTTGTTAAAATGTTTTGCTACAAAGTGCTTATATTTTGTCAACCGTTTTCAAATCAGAACACACATCGTTTATCAACAATCAAACTGTATCTTCAAAAAAACATAAATAAATATATACATATGTTTGGAATATTATATGGTAAATTATAGATACAAAAATAAGGTTTTCACTTCATCATGAACCGTGGAGGTATTCCAATAAGGAAAGGTGGGTCGCCAGCTGAAAAAGGTTGGGAACCAATGCTATGAAACATTGTACTTATACTTTATAGAAAAAATACAAACAAATTATTAAATATAAACAATTGGACAGGTTACAGACTGCCAGACCTAAGATTTATTATTTATCTAATATCCAAAATTTTATCAAGTATTTTTTTTTACTTGTTCTGGTTGACTACCCCTTTACGAAGGCCGCTGCTTGAACTGGATTTGTTGTCTAGTGTAACTTGACATAAGTTGCAAGATACATCAAATGGGAACCATGAATACAAAAACGAAATAAAGTAAGTCTAATAATGCGATTATAGGAAGAGTAGGGGGAATATAACTGGAATTATAATAACAAAAAACTTACTTAAAGCTTTCGTCCAATAACATAATGTGAGTTGCTCTGTCTAAAGCATCCCTTCTGTCTGTAGCTATTTGAAACTGTACCCAATCACCGTGACGTAGAGTAAAATCTCCCATTTGGTCTTTTTCGCTGAAAGATATTTCGACTTCTGAATGATCTGCGGCCCTATATCGGATGCGACCTGGTAAAGCGTCGTTCGGATTACGGGGTCCTCGATCGATAGGTTTCAGTACTTGGCCTTTCATGATATCCGCCTTCAGATCTTCAAATATTACAGTACCAGGAGGTAAACGAGTAATATTACAAGCTACCTCTTTTCCCTAGATTAAACAAAGATTTTATTTTTCATTCAATTAAGTCTCATTATATTTCTAGTACTTGGAATATTATAACAAAATTCTTATCGAAAAACACTGGATAACTTGAAACAAAACTGAATCTTCTATAAGGGGGCAAAAGGGAAAGTTATTAATAAGGAATTATGCCTAGACTCATAGACAAGCGACATTTCAAGTGCTGTCTACAGAATTCACAGTATATTCAGAATACACAATATACTGTAGATTGAGATTTCTTAATTTTTCAATTCTTACACTAATTATTATTATTTATGCCTTTATTGGACTGACAATAATTGGGCGTGAGAATAATAAGCATTTGCTGCATGGTTTAGGTGTTGGTGGTTTGCTAGTGTAGACTGGATAATGTCGATATTTGTAATAGCACCATCTTTGATCAATGTTTCAAATGTCTTTAGATTGCTGCTTATTATTCTAATCAGTGTTGAGAGTTTACCGGTATGTTTTGAGATAATTATCTTGCAGAATCAATGATTTAGATTGTTTGTATTAGATTGTAAGCTGATTTTTGTGTCTTATATTTCAGGTTATATTGCTGCTAATACTACTTAGTAACTCTCTGATGTGGGATTAACTGGCTTTTTCTTGTTATGCAGTTTCTTTGTAATTTAGAATCTTTTTAAATGCAATAAATCTGTCCAATGTTTCTGTGATTATTTTTATGTTTTCATTGGTTTTTAGTATGAGTTCATACTTTGTTTTTAAAACCACATCTTTTGCATTTGAAAATAATTCTTCCCAAGCATTGCAACAATTAATTCTAGACCATCCTGCATTTGACACGATAAAGAATATTTGTTTGTAGTTTTTGTTGTTAATTATTTCCTTCATTTCTGCTGAGAAGTTTTTCTGTTGAATTGGGTGCAGCAGATAATGATATATTGTTCTGGTGGCTTGTTCCTACTATAATTTCATTTATTTGTTGTTGGGATAAGTTGAATTTTTTTGGATCGTTCCCGGTGGGATTTGTGCGTTTTTTCTTTTGGTTTTAATGTTTCCATGATCCATTATCTTCAATCTCCCTTTCACTGTAAGATAACATCATCGCAGTAAATTCAGATTAGTCTCCACTACTATTATTGGAGATAGTAGACCCCAATTTGTGCATCTTTACTTCTCAACTGTTAGTTGAACACTGAATTATTAGACCTTTATATTTAGATTTTAAAGAATAGGTTTTCTTGATTTTGGGTTTAATTTAATGAAAAATATGTTTTTTTTGTAGAAAAATGTTTTGGTACAATTTTGGTCTTAATATCTATTGATTTAACTCTTGTCCTTATTTTAAAATTAATTTTAGTCTACTACTGCTCCTATTTTTTCCCTTGATAATTGTTTTCCTAAATTAAACTGCACCCACATTTTTTCTACTTCTTATAGAAAGTGACAGCTTCCAGCTGTTTTCTGCTTCTTGCCATGAGAGCTACGTCATTGGCATAGACACTATACTGATAACTTATTCTAAATAAAATGCATGCCCTAATTATTCCGCTATTTCCTATAACCTATTCCAATGGAAGGTTAAGTTGGTTGATAATGTATCCTCGTTTGTTAAAACATTTTAAACTTTGAAGGTTTTACCTATTTGACAATATTAACCTTACCTGGTATTCTCCAAGTATATTTTCAGTAAATTCTTTTGTATAGTTAAATTATAAAAAATTGCTATTTTTTTATAGATGGAGGTTGAACAGTAGAGAAGTGTAATTCAGTGTTGTTCACACCAAAATAAAAATTGTTGAAAACATAATTATATTTTAAACGAAACCCTCGTTCTTGCACATCACAGTTTTTCGATTCTTTCTAACACAGTTGAAAATGATAAAGAATGTAGGTGTGTTACTATTTCTCAGCGAAAATCAAAATAATGAAATGGTGATCAGTGTTTTGAGCTGTATCAATAAATACAAACAGTGATTTCTATTTTGTTTATAATAAAATTAATCTTTAATCTATCATGCGAAATATGATCGCTGGAGTTTGCATAACAGTGAAATGTTCATCTTCATTCAGGATACTATTTTAGTCATATTCTGGTTATAAAGTGAAACACTTCATTTAATTAGGGAAAAATGAAGATAAAGCAGTCTCTATTAATCGTAATCAGGATACTGTTTAGGAAAGGTCTATTTACTCAAGCAACATTTAATTAACCATTTTCTGCTCAGTTTAAATGACTATTGTAAATTTTTATATGATGAATCAATTTAACTCAGGGCTTTAAACCTCACTAACTGTTGATATGGGGCCGCTCAAGTATTACGTAAGCACTATGGATGGGGGGGGGGGGGGTCTTCGTTTTGCTTATTTTAGATGACATGGGTGGTAGGGGAGTCTAGATGATGATTACGTGATCGGTAGTTATTTACTTTTTTACACGAATGGCAACCCTCACGTTGTCTATGCTTGAAAACTAAACGCATTTTCGGGGATTCCCGCAAATAATGCATACGTTTAGGCACTCGCTTTAGAACCGATTAGGGGAATTACCGCGCGCTATTCACTTGTCTAAATTTCCTCTGTCCGTGTAATGTTTCGTTCGATAGCGAGTAGACATATTGTAAGCATAGCAAACCAAGTTAACATTTGTGTTACCGGTGATTCCATTAGCCAACATTTAACGTTTAAATAAGATGTCGTTTCAAATAGACAAATCCCAGTTATACCAAAAATTGTTTGAAAGTTTTAAAAAATCTCATACAATTACGAAAGTACAAAATGTACAAAAGTTAGTTAACGAAGTGTGGCGAAATTATAAATAACAAGCAACGTCCGACAAGGAACTAGATATTATTGTATCTAAGAAAATTGAAGAAGAATTGCAAGCGGCAACTAAGAATAAATCCAATCTACTACATTTTTTTTCCAAGGTGAGTGACGAAATTATTTTAGGTACCTATGAGTACTAGAAATATTAGAAATAGCCAAAAAGTTTCTCTTTGCATTTTGTAACAATAATTTAGACGTTTTATGATTAGAAAATATTATGGCCTATCTCAAAGTAAAGAGGTAATATTCGTTATATATATTTATTTCTTAAGATTGACTCCATCAATTGGTCACAAAATACTGGGTGTTAGTTTTCTGTATGTGATGGGTTCGATTCCCGGCTTTAAAGATTATTTAAAGCCATAGGGCTCGCTTCAAATATTAAAAAACAGGAAGAAGATAAAATAAAACCCGGTAATGAATCACAACAGCAATGCGAAAATAATGATAATGCAGATAAACAGAGAGCAAAACCTTCTCAGGAAGCTATGAAAAATAAGATTGCTCTACTAGAAAAAAATCTGAATGCTTTGTATTCTGCTAGAGATACTATGCCAAGCCGTGCTGAAGTTGATAAACAGATCATTAAATTGCGCGAGGAAATAAAAACAGCAAAACAGTCTTTAAACAGGAAGACTCAAAACGCAGTTGCCCAGAAGAAACACAGGGATGGTATGAAAAGAAAGTTAGAAGATATTTGTCATGAAAATCCAGAAATAAAAAAAAAGACTATCTCTGAGGGATTCAGTGGGATGTCCTAATCTTGAAAGCAATCAACCATCACTATTGAAAACAATTGCGGATATAGGTTTATTTGGGAGTGCAGCAGATGATATAAGACAAACGGAATCTATTCACAGCGTAAAAACTCTTGATGAACTCGCACAAGAATTATGTAAAATAGGATTTGACATATCTTCGTTTGATTCCCAGAAAATTGATCACCACAAGAGCCAACTTAGATTGCAAGTTCGCTGAAACATATTTGGACCAGATCAAGTATTTTTCATATCTCAAGATGATAAAGCTCGAGTCAAATAAGCAAGCACCTCTTCTAATGCACATGGAATATAGAATCAAATTGCCTGACACGATTGGGTAATCGCTGAGCGTCATAAATTAATACCATCTGTTTATGCTGGTATCAAAATCACTTCTAGTATGCTAGGATATTCTGGACCAACATACATCGCTATTCGAACTGGAAAGCATACTTCATCTACTGCTAATACTCATGCTCAGGATTTCGAAATGCTTCTCGAACTTGAAGAGTTTCGACCATTAGCTAAAACTGACCATGGTCTAGTAAAACCAGTGGTAATCATGATGGTTGATGGAGGGCCAGATGAAAATCCGCGTTATCAAAAAGTCATAGGGTTTGCTATTCAACACTTTAAGCGACATGATCTCGATGCATTGTTTTTAGCTACCAATGCTCCTGGAAGAAGTGCATATAACAGAGTAGAGCTCAGAATGGCTCCTCTTAGTCGGGAACTGGCTGGTTTAATATTGCCGCATTGGATGAACATGGCGTTACAATTGATGAACATTTAGAAATACCTAATTTCGAATTTGCAGGAAATGTATTAGCTGAAGTATGGAGTTCAATGGAAATTGATGGCTTGATTGAAAGCCAATACTTGCTTCAAATTGTAAAATGTAGAAATACAGAATGGTGTCGTCCAAGAAGTGGCCTTACTAGACAACAGGTTTCTTCCACCACCTGTAAAAGTAAAACAAACAGTTGATGACTTGGTTTTGGATGAAGGAGGGCTATTTCTTGATCTTCCAGTCAATTTAGATCTACGTTTAAGTGTTTCACTCAAAGATTTCCTGCAAATGCCCTACGATTATTTTTGTTCAACGGTAAAATTGAGGCTATCAAGTCGAACATGCAAAACGTGTGGTCTTTATCATGCTTACGTCAAGTCACTAAATCGTCACATCGAGAAGATCCATAAAAAAGTAAACAAGCACACTGATAGGAAAGTTAGACCTGTAAGAGTCGCTGCTCGTCGTGCTAATGAACTGATGTGCATTATTCAAAATTTAGAGCACCATGAGGTTGTATGGCTCGATGAGAACGACGTCGACATTACTAAATCAGATGAAAGTGAGCAGACTCACAAGACTGAGTAGCAATCCAATGTCATCGAAAACTTAGAATCATGGATTCGGGTTTCATGGACTGAAGACTGTTAATTTGAATTTGATATGTGTACCAAAAATTTAAAATAAGTTTGTTATGTTCGTAAGATTATAATATTTTTGTCCCTTACTCTATGTTGAATACTGTATCAGTAAAATCTAGTCTCTATCCTAAATCTATTTTCTTATTTTTAAAATTATAATTATAACATTATAATTATAATATAAAAAAAATACATTTATAATTAAAAAATGTTTACGTAAGCATGGGGGGAGGGGGGAAGTGCTTTGCTTACTTTTGCTGACAAGGGGGATGGGTAAATAATTGTAATACATCTGCTTACGTAATATTTGAACGGCCCCTATCTACATGTTTCTAATTCTATAAATTTAACTAGAATTGTGTGAAATTATATTAGATATGGCAAAACACAGTTTCCGTAATTAATGGCGCAGTAAAAGAAGCCTGTGGATGCACAAAAGATAAACGAAATATGCAATTTAATGGTGGCCTACAATAAAGCCGTATATCTAACGTTAAAAGTAGTTACTATACACTCATAATATTAACGCCGCGAAATTCAAGGGAAGAAAATGTAACTCAACCTCAACCATGTAATGTTCAATCAAAGCAAAAGAGATCCACTAGATACCACTTTGCATTTCAGATTGTTGTGTGTCATAGCCATGAATGTAAATAACGTTCATATTTTTACGCGAGATATTTCCCGTGTGACTGTAGATACGTAATAGAAACATTGATTCAATTTAAAGTAAATTTAACGGACTTACATTTCGTGTTTGAATTATGTATTCTACATCGTCGCCTAATCTCAATTCTTCTTTGGTTTTTGCTTCGGAGAAATGGAAAAATATTTCTTTTACTACATCCGCGCGTTCTATAAAACCGAAACTCTCTTTCATGGAACATACTACTCCTTGATATTTAACAGGATGAGCTGGATTCTCCAGTCTAACGTGACAGGCACCAAGGTTTCCACTAAAAATAACAAAACTATTCAATATCTGACATATTTTCTACAGGAAATAATAATGATAGTTAATTTTCTCTCTGATTTGAACAAACTTTTATGGTATTGTGTTTGTAATTTCTTTCTCTATTGATAACCAAATTGAAAGTTATTAGATTTGGCAGAGTAGAGAAAATTCATATTGTATATAGTTAAACCAAAAAGAAAGTCAACAGTCTCTTGAATAACACTTATAATAAAACAAATCAAATATGAATAAACTTTTAGTAGTAACACTTCTATTCAATTCTGTCCTAAGTATTTCAATTTTTTGAGATATCTGATTCTATCTAACACTATTTGAGTGCTTTGACTTTCATCATTTTCATGGAACATGTATGTACATCACAGTTAAATCAGGATTTGTGGCATGCTATATGGAATTTAAAGCAAATGTACTTATGTTCTTAATGAGAACTTTTCTAAATCTAAAATGTAATTAAAAATAGTACAAATTCAACATTTACAGATTGAGTCTTAAGTATGGAATGCCTCAATTATTTTCAAAATAGCTTACAAGATTTTCAGTTCGGAGGTTTGAGAATCTGCTGTAATCGCATTTTTTATGGTTTCTGAAAACCCTCAATTGATATGGGATTTCTGTCAGAAAATAAATTGTTAACTCCCTGGGGCATGCGTGAATAGTTCAAATAGTACCTTAAAAGTGGAGCGAACAGTGAGGACCAGTCCAGATATTCCTTATCTAATATAAAATGCCTCACATGTCACAATACCATCAGAAATTTATGCATACTTATTTTTCTTTATTATTCCTTTTAGAATTTTTATATACATAATCTGATCCTCTTGTTACACTAGGTTATCGAGGATTCTTTCTCCTTAATAAATATTCTCAAATTTTCCTTTCTCTTGTCATTTCTTGGACTGAGTTCCAGTCTTTACCTCCCTTATTCATAATAATTGCTTCCCACATTTTTTAAACCTGTCTTTATTTATTTATCCTCAGTGACCAAGCCACACTAGTTTTTTCTCTACTTCTCAGTATTTTATATTTAGGCCCAAGCTACAGATATTTGGAATGAGCTTTTTGTGTAAAAATTATTAGAAGAAAACCAGCTGCGCCATTGTTTGGAGAACAGTTTCATATGATATAGTTAGATGTTTTTCACTCGACTTTAATATTCATAACTTTGTTATCAACAATTATACGCATAAAATCGCATCTTTTAGTTTCTTGCTTGTAAGATTAAAACTGTCAGGGTAATTGTGATGGCGTCAATAGAGAAATGGTAGAGAATAAAAACATGAAGAAAATGAGAGGTCGAACCGTCAGATCAGAAGTAAATCGGGAAAAACCGGTCAAAGTATAGTTTTTTCAAAAATTCATAACTCCGCTATTTTTTTAGTAATAGCGTAGATCCTACGGCCAGTATTAGTTTTTTATATAATTAAAATAAATGCTTCATTCAATCAATAAACCACTAATGTATACTTACACTTATTACAAATACAAAAATGAATAATTTAATTAATATAAAATAACAATACATTTTACATATTCCATATTCAAGTCCACGTTTTAAAAACTATACATTTAATAAATATTGTTTTAGTTTATTTTTAATAACATTTAACGATATTGAATCCCCTATAGAACCAGGCAATTCATTAAATTGTTGCATTTCCTTAAAAAAATTGAATTCTGAGCACTTACCCTATTTACAGGTAGAATATAAAAGTGGATTCTTCATCTTGTGTTATGTTCATGTATATGAACTAGCGTTAAGATAAGTCGGTGCATGTCCAGCTTTAATTTTATATATAAAAATCAATGCATGATATAAAAAGAAGTCCTTCACAGGCAACCATTTTAACGTACGAAGCATGTCCATAATAGGGGTATATCTAGAGCAAGACAAAATGTTCTCATAGCCCGATTTTGAAGTTTTTGAAACCGATTTCTTTCGTTCTGATTTAATAAATATAGTACAGTTGAGCAACATGTAAAGTGAGGAAGAATTAAAGTATTAAAAACTATTGTTCTTGTCCATTTTGACAAATAGCTAGAACTTCCAAAGAGATAATTTAGTTTAAATGGAATTAATTTTATTACATAATTAGCATGTTGTTTAAAAATCAATTGTATATCAACAATAACGCCAAGATATCTTACTACTTCCATATTATAAATTGGACAATTTCCAATTTTTACCTCAAATTTGTTTTCTTGAAATAATCTTAGCTATTGATTATTGCAAATTAACATGTATTTTGTTTTATTAAAATTTACTTCTAAAAAATAGGCACACCACCAGTATATAATATCCAGGCTATTATTAATCATGTTAACTATTTGCTGTATGTTTGCAGAAGAAAAATAAATGAGCTGGTCATCAGCAAAAATATGTTTGTAGCAACCAATTTGGAGTAAAGCCACATCATTAATATAGATCAAAAAAAGTAAAGGGCCTAACACACTTCCCTGAGGTACACCACAGACATTCAATATTTCATCTGAAGTTATATTGTTAATTTTTACTTTTTGCCTTCTATTTAACAAATAACTTTTAAACCGTTTCATTGCTATCTCCCGAAACCCAAACATTTCCAATTTACGCAGAAGTCTATTTCTATCCACTGTTTCAAATCCTCTTTGTAAATCTAGATAGACACAAACATTTGCGAATTTTTTATCGATGTTACATCGCCAGTCGTCAAGAACACATTGTAAGAGAGTTTCACATGAATGCTTGCTTCGAAAACCAGTTTGAACCGTAGTACATTTGTTTCGATAAAGTCGACTGATTGTGTATACACTATCTTTTCAAAAAAAAAATTGAAACTACATATTTACAGGTTTTAGGTCAGATGCTTTATTAGACTTTCATACTTTAAGAATAGGAATAATTGTGGAAACTTTTATATCATCTGGTACTACACCAGTTTCCAAAGAACTGTTAATTAAATTTAACAAAGGGTTGGCTAAACTATCGAAAGTATTTTTTATAAAAATCATACTAATATCATCAGAACTGTTTTTATTTGGCATGGAAAAATTATTTCTTTAAGAGCAGCTGTATCCATCAATGTAAAACTACCAACTTTGCCATAGTCAAAATGTATTGGAAAATCTGGCCCAGTTTTATCTCTCTGTCACAATTAGATTAATACTTTTAATATAAAATGAATTTACTTTATAAGGCAAATCTGCTACTACTTCTATAGTTTTCTCAATTTCAATGAAATCGGAATTCACTACATTATTTGGAATCATATTTTTCAGTTTATTCCACATTTCAGGTGTGTCGTCTTTATATTGATCAATTTTACTTTCATAATATTTCTTTTTCTTGTTTCGCATTACCTTAGCTGCTATTTTACGCTTTTGTTTGTGTCTCTATTTTCATTTGTTTTATTACCTACATAATGTTGATAACCTCCCTCTCTCTCTGCACAATTGCTTGCTCACAGTGTTATTCCACCATTCTTTAAATCTAGGATAAATAGTTACAGTTCTTTTAAGGGAGACTTAATCAAAAATACTAATAACTTGATCATAGAAGTTTTTATATTTTACAGTAATGTTCAATTCCCAATATTTCCAGTTAATAGCTAATACCTTTGTATTAATATCTTGGTAATTTTTGTTGCGACCCTTCTTTCAATAGTTCGATTTGTTAGTTCATTTTTAGTCATTTTTAATTTCACATTTATACAAAAGTGATTAATAATTTTAGGTGTTTTGTCAACATTAGCTATTAAAATATCAGTATTTGTTATTACCCAGTCTATAAGGGCCCCTCCGTTCTGTGTCGGATGTTGTAAACTCCAACAATATTCTTTAAACTAAGATTCATTAGCATGTCTTTTATCCATACCGCATTAATTGAATTTGACAAATAATCTATCTTAAAATCTCAACTAATAACCACATAACATTTTTATTAGATATTCTGATCACACCAAGGTTAAAAAAATGTAATAAAATCCATACCGTTTCCACTTGCGGATAAAAATGTACACATATCAGCACACATTTTTTAATGTTTCTTACTTTTATTCCTTTAATAACATAAATAATAGTTCCACCAGTATGTCTACTCCCCCCATCTACTCTAAATATCTGATAACCCTCAATATTTATTTGACTATCAAAGATATCTGACCTAACATGTGTTTCAGATAAGCCAACCACAATTGGTTTCGATTTTATAACTAAATTCTTGATATCATCAAAATGAGCTAGAAGACTTTGTGCATTTAAATAAAGCAACAATACACCCAAGCTAAAATTACTTAAGGGCTGCTTATTTCTATTGTAGTGGGTATAAAAAAGATTCGACAATATTAATACGATTATTAATTTCTACAAATTAGAGAAATGTTCTATATTTTTTTTGATCTCTCTATTTCCGCTAATATTTTATCTGCAATAAAATATTTTGATATATTTGAATTATGTAGACAAATATCTACCCAACTTATACTACGTTCAGAAAATTCGTTTAACTTGCCAGCATATTCTGACAATTTATTTTTAAATTTCATTATATTTTGTTTGCAATATTTGTTCTATATGTTTTTGAATTCTCTATTTCCGCTAATATTTTATCTGCAATAAAATGTTTTGATATATTTGAATTATGTAGACAAATATCTACCCAACTTATACTACGTTCAGAAAATTCGTTTAACTTGCCAGCATATTCTGACAATTTATTTTTAAATTTCATTATATTTTGTTTGCAATATTTGTTCTATATGTTTTTGAATTCTCTATTTCCGCTAATATTTTATCTGCAATAAAATGTTTTGATATCTTTGAATTATGTAGACAAATATCTACCCAACTTATACTACCTTCAGAAAATTTGTTTAACTTGCCAGCATATTCTGCCAATTTATTATTAAATTTCATTATATTTTGTCTGCTATACTTTGTATAAAACCTAACGGGAATTGATGTAAATATAATATTCGTATTAGTACAATATTTTATCTTAGTGTTAACTTCCCTGAAACTGGGATATTTTTTGTTATTAAAAGTCATTCGCACCTACAATTATTATACATAGTCATTAGTAGTGTAGTTCTGGGTTAGTTTAATGACATCTTCAATGACTCCTCCAAATAGGGCTCCAGGTTTGATAATGGTTTCTGTTTGTGCATTGTCGTTCTAATGTCTAATATAGTTGGCTAATCCCCTCCCATTTTCATAACATAGCATCACTACTTTTTTATTGTCTTCTTAATTACTTTATTATTTTTAATATTCTTTTGGTTAATATCAGGTTGTTTTTGAACTTGCTGCATCATATTTTTCACATTAATTTCAGTGTGTGTTGAAGTGACTTTAGTGTTTTGCAAGATTAATTCATTTTTAAGATTAAAAATCTCTGAAGCGTAGGCGTCATTGTCTTTACTCAATGCTTGAATAGCTTGTAGCATATATTTCTTAACTGTATTAAGTTCCATAAGTTGGTTTTCAATATATTTTATTTGGGCCAAACTTTCATTTAGTTCCTTGTTTAAATCTCAGTTTTGTTTATTTAAGTCTTCTAATTCTTAATTTAAAACATTAATCTGTTCTGTTCATCTAGTTGTTTGTTTGTATTTGTTTCTTGTTCATACACCTGATCTTCAAAATCCTCTCAAGACTTTTTATACATAAATGTTTCTCCAAATTTTCTTTTGATACTTTTTCAATGGCTTTGCTCAACCCATCTATTTCATTATCAAATTTGATTCGCATATCTTCAATATTTTTTCTAGACTGCAATTATGTTTCTTCATTTTATATAGGTTTTCCTCCAATATCTTATTTTGTCTAATTTTAACTTCTTTTATCTTAATTCAATACAAGTATTGCATATTTTACCATTTTCATCTACTTATGTAGAACAAGTTAAGGAAATCTGATGTTGTACACTTGTAACTTTTTTGACATAAGTTCTTTTTTTAAATTGTTTTTTTCAAAGAGTCAATTTTTGTTATTTTATAGGATGACTTCGAGGATGGCCTATTGGCTGGCTGAAAGTGCTTAGCTGAATTTATAATAAACTACACACTTAATATTCGTCGTTTCACCCCATAATAAAAATAATTATTCCACGGGGAAATAAAAGGCAACTAATCTATGAATCAACCATTATGACTACCAGGTCATTGACTTGTGGAAAGACAAGAGCCACAAATTAACGTGTAGCTACTTCAATACTTTCCGAGCAAATGTCTTTAAACAGCCGGAAATGAAAAATATCGACAGCTGATTTGACATCAAGTGCTACCTACCAATAACAGCGGAACAAAATTGTTGAAATATTCTTTGATTTGCAAAATAATAACGTAACAGATTAATAAAAATATTCTCCAAGACTAATTTTTATTATCGAAATCCCATTATTCCAAAAATATAGCATGAAACGAAGTTAACCCATTTAGACAACCAGCTATACAAGACTGATTTAAAATCAGTTGCATACTAGTAGTGGACAAAAATTAACAGAATTATTCTACTGTCAATAAATACATACAATAAATTACTGAATTTTTATAATGCTACAAAATGATAGTAATGAATTAGCAAATTAATTTAGTTTCATGGTTTTATTATTTTTATTTATATATAGATAAATTTCAAGGTAATTAGAAAAAGTTTTAATATTCACAAAGACTATCATTCATATGATTCTACATGAAATGGCAATTTGATCATAAAAATTGTCTCAAAAAATTAACCCTTTTTTTATTAAGAGATATTTCCAAAATACCTTCAAACAATTGACAATTAACTATTTTTTACAGATGCGAGAGCAAAGAAAATACTGGACCAGCTGAATAATTCATATTTTGGTAATCCACATGATAAAAAACCCAATGAGTCAATCATAAAAAAATCAACAGCTACAAGAACAATTTACAGAAAACCAACCGCTAGGATAACCAATCAGATAAAAGCGAGGAGAATTATCCACACAAAATCGATATCAAGAACCATTCGCAGCAAATCGAACTCTACAAGAATCAGAGACACAAAATCAACAGTTAGAAGGACTCTTTACAACAAATCATCTTCCAGGAGAACCAATCACACAAAATCAAGGGCTAATAGAACCACTTAAAGCAAATCAACCGCTAAGGGAACTACTCATACAGGATCAACAGCCAGAAGAATCATTCAAAACAAATCAACCGCTAAGGGAACTACTCATACAGGATCAACAGCCAGAAGAATCATTCAAAACAAATCAACTACTAGCCGCATCATTTACAACCAAACATACAAAATAAACTGCCACAAGAAGCATTCATAGCAAATCAGCAGCCAGGAGAACCAGTCACACAAAATCAACACCTAGATATTGGAGCAGTTTTCTGGATGCCTTGAAAATATATTGTATATTCTGTGAAGATATTGAAATAGTTGGCAGTAAATGTACAGAATATAATCTGAAACAAGGCTACTTCCAAATAATTTTGAATGTGAATAATGAAATTGAGACTGAAGCTTCTGATACTGAGTTTGGAGTTTTTCATGTACAGGATGTAAATGATAGTCCATAATACTTAGATCCTAAATTTCAAATTGTTACTAAGACGCAGATCATTGAAAAATAACCAGAATTAGAAGATAATTCAGACTAAGAATTTCACATTAATTCAAAAGATTTGGAAGATACAGATGAGAGCTTACAGGCTTTAGAACACAAACCAATTGAAAACCTGAAAACTGGTGACAAGGATGCAAAAATATAAAAAAAGGACGACAACAATATTAAAGAAAATCTAGGTCCATAAGCTGACATTAACAGCTCACATACGAGGTAAAAGTTACGAGGGCTACAAAAGGAGTAAAGGTAAAATTATAACTCCTGTAGAAAAATACTCAAAAAAACTAAAGGAATGTTGTAACCATAAGGCATTAAACAAAATTACAAATAATATTTCTTGTGTGCTTCCATTTCTGATGAAGACTGCAGAGATTTTTTAAACGTAAAAAAATGTTATGGAACATAGAGAAACTTTAAAAAAAAGAGGGTCATGATTATTTTATTACAACACTGAAAAATTAAAGGATTAGAGTATGCCAATAATGTTTATAAATTTTTTATGTTTGGGTGAAGATGTAGTGATCCCTTAAAAGACATTAAAGACAAAAGGACACTAACTTAGAAATAATAATAATATTTAATTTAATATTAATTATAGTATTTAAGGAGTATCGGCTGGCCATAGTCAATGTCATTTACCAAGGAAAGATTGTTTTTGTTATTTTATAAACAGACATGTATAGTTTACAGACCGAGGTCGGATGTGTAGAAAAACACAACTATGTTTCCTATATAATGGGTGTGAACGAACCAGGATGATATTATGATTGTTATTAATACTTTGAATAAGTCGTTTTGATATTTATAGTAGTGTATTTTTAAATGTATTAAACTTGCACCCAGTGATTTTATAAATGTGTTATTGTTTATTCTGTTCCCGAACACAGGTTGCTAGGTAAGTGGTTTCCTCCATAATAATATGCCTTTATGGTAACCGTCGAGTATACGAGGGACCCTTACTAAGTAACCACTACATGGCGATCCTGCGAAGTAAATGGTAATGATTGGTGAAATACACATGCATTCTATTCTTATGAACAAAGTTTTTTTTAAATGTCAATAACGTGGGAAGATTTTGAGAATAAATTACGATTGATTGTAGAAGAAGTTAATAAACAGGGAAAAAGGGTTTTGAAGAAGGAAACTCCTAAAAATCCTGATATACATATAGAAGTAATTAGTAGCATAGTAGGTCTTTACAATACTTTTACTAGGTTAATAGCCAAAAATTGGAAAAATTTAAGTTCAATACAACAAGAGACTTGTAATAGTTATTCAAGTAGGATTAGGGATAAAGCTGAAAGGGCATTTCAAGCGTTAAATTGTATTATAGACATACCTACCTCTATATTTGAGGAAATTAATACGGTTGTATTACAAGCAATAAGCAAACAGTTGAAAATGGCGACAAGTATGAACGATTTTTTTAATTTTGTGAGTAAAGTTTTACCGAATGAGTTTAACGGCGAAGCAAGTAAATTACAGTCATTCTTAGACTCATTGGATTTACTACAGACAAACACGAATGGTAATGAGGAAAATGCTATCCTATTGATAAAAACGAGATTAACAGGAAAAGCTAGAAGATTAATCACAACGGAAAACTCCATTGCAGACATCAAAGATAAACTTAAAACAGGGATAAGAGGAGACAATCCAAGCCTTCTCCTAGCGAAACTTGGTAAAATAAGACAGAACGAAAAGGATGTGACACAGTATGCAACAGAAATAGAGAAACTGGCGGAAAGATTACAGGCAGCATACATATCGGAAGGGATGCCTGAACGGCTAGCTGAGAAATATACGAAAGAAGCAACGATTAAGGCAGTAACTATGAATGCCGCAACGGATGCAAGCAAAACGATAATTGCAGCGGGAAGTTTTGAAACAACACAAGAAGTATTATCAAAATTGGTTTCAGTAGAAGGTATAGTAGGACAACAATACGTCTTACATATGAAAGATAACAGGAATTTCTTCAGGAAATCAAACTTTGACTTTAGGAATAACCATCGGAGAGGAATCAACAGAGGATGTTACAATGGTAATCATTCAAGAGGAACATTTAGACAGTATAATCAAGGAAACAACTACGGCAGATACGAAAATTTTAATAAATATAAGAAATATAATAATAATGGAAATTACAATAGTCAAGCTAAAAGTAACGTAAGAATATGTGAAATAGAAAATGAAGAAGCAAGAATCAGAAACAATTGGGGTTTTGAATAAAAAACCAAGTAACGAAAGCAAAATTACAGAAACATATTCAGCATATTATTTAGATTTATCACTTTCTAACTTTATAGAAATTCAGACAAGTCTATCTGATAATATCTACACTTTTATATTAGATACAGGAGCAGACATTTCTTTAATAAAAATTTCTAAAAAATTTCCACATCATTTGATGGAAACAAGGAATAAAATAAATATTAAGGGGATAACTGAAGGCTCAGCTAAAACTTTAGGTCAAATATACATAAACCTCTATATCAATAACATAATATTAAGACACTGTTTTCACGTAGTGGAAGAAAATTTTCCAATTCCAACAAATGGACTGATAGGAAGAGACTTCATGACACAAAATAATTGTGTATTAGATTATTCACAATCAGAATTACATATAAATTGCAAGTCTAACAATCCAGAAACCATACAAATTTTTGGTAATCCAGAATATGATACTTTAGCAATACCACCTAGATGTGAGGTATACAGGCTAATAGAGAATTTCAGGAATTTGAGAAAGGATACAATAGTAGAGCAACAAGAAATAGCACCAGGAGTATTTGTAGCCAGATCCATAATATCAGGGAAAAACCCGTACGTTAGAATTTTAAATACAAATTATGAAAGTATTTCAGTAAAAACTAAGAATATTGAAACTTTAGATTTAGATTTATTCGATATATACACAATTAAGACTGAGAGTAGTAATAGAATGAAAGAATTAAGGAAAGCATTAAATTTAGAAGTACCGGAATATGTAAGAAATGATTTAACGAAACTGTGTGAAAATTACGAGGATATATTCGCTTTGAAGAACGATATACTAACACACAACAACTTCTATGAACAAAAGATATCAGTAAAGGATGATACACCGATATACATAAAAAATTATCGAACACCACATTCACAATCAACAGAATTAAATAGCCAAATAGAAAAACTTATAACACAGGGAATAATTGAACCCTCAGTATCAGAATATAATAGTCCATTATTATTAGTGCCAAAAAAATCGTCGAATCAGGATAAGGCGTGGAGACTTTGTATAGATTTTAGACAGCTAAATAAGAAAATAGTCACAGATAAATTTCCTTTACCGCAGATAGATGCAATTTTAGATCAATTAGGGAGAGCAAAATGGTTTTCAGTTTTAGATCTTATGTCAGGTTTTCATCAAATACCTTTACAACAATCTTCTAGAAAATACACTTCGTTCAGCACCGAAAAAGGCTCATTTCAATTCACAAGACTACCTTTTGGGTTAAACATAAGTCCTAATAGTTTTTCACGAATGATGTCAATAGCATTTTCAGGCCTCACGCCGGAAAAAGCATTTCTTTATATGGACGATATAGTCGTAATAGGAATTTCAGAGAAGCATCACTTAGCCAACCTAAAAAAAGTATTTGACGCATGTCGTAAATTTAATTTAAAATTAAATCCACAAAAATGTCAATTCTTTAGGCGAGAAGTCACATATTTAGGTCACAATTTGTCAAAGGACGGTGTTTCACCAGATAAAGCAAAATACTCAGTCATTCAGAATTACCCAGTGCCAAAAAATGCCAACGAAGTCAAGAGATTTGTTGCATTTTGCAATTACTATCGAAGGTTCATTCAAAATTTTGCAGAAATATGTATTCCTTTAAATAAGTTAGCGAGGAAAAATGTAAAATTCGAGTGGTCACAAGAGTGCGAAGACGCATTTCAGGTCTTAAAAAGTGCATTAATCAACCCACCAATTTTAAAATATCCAGATTTTAATAGACAATTCATATTAACTACAGACGCTTCGAATAGCGCATGTTCGGCAATTTTAAGTCAAAATTACGAAGGGATTGACCTACCCATCGTATTCGCATCACGCAGCTTCAAGAAAAGCGAGCTTAACAAACCCACCATCATAAAAGAATTATTAGCAATTCATTGGGGAATCAATCATTTTAAATGTTGTTTATATGGTTCACCACATTTCATAGTAAAAACAGATCATAAGCCACTAACGCATTTATTTGCAATGAAAGACCCGACGTCGAAACTAACGAGAATAAGAATCGATTTGGAAGAATACGATTTTGAAATACAGTATGTAAAAGGTATAGAAAATTACGCGGACAGTATATCGAGAATATCCATTGAAGAACTTAAGGATTTATACATAAATAATTCACATGTCTTGGCAATCACAAAAGCACAAACGCAAAAAGAAAACGTACAAACAGCAAAGGATCAAAGGAATAATGTGGAAACAAAAGAAGTAAGAATACAAAAACCTGCAGTAGTAAAAGTTTTAAATAACCTTGAGGCACATAAATTACCAATTTTACACTTTGAAAATAACCGTATCTCACTTAGGATGAGCATCCGGATCAAAAACAAATTGAAATTTAGCGAAGCCTTAAATACCGGTTTACACAACTTCGACCTAGGACGAACGTTGAAAAAGCTTGAAGAGCTATCGGTAAGAAATGAAGTAAAAAGAATGAAAATATATACAAATGATAATATATTTAAAAAGTGCACAGTAGAAGAATTTATAGAAATAGGAAATCAAAGGTTAAAAAGTATTCATGTATGTATATGCGACGTACCAAAAACGGTACAGCAGAAAGAAGAGATCCAAAAGATATTAGAAAGATACCACAATGATCCAATGTTTGGGGGACATGTAGGAAATAATAGGTTATTAAAGAAACTAAGAGCAAATTTCAAGTGGAAAAACATGGAGAAAGACGTAAGGAAATACGTAAAAAATTGTCATAAATGTCAAGTGAATAAGGCAAAGCCCAGTCACAAAGAAAAATTTGTCATAACAGATACATCTATAAAACCGTTTGATATTATTTACATAGACACAATAGGTCCGTTTGTAGAGAGTAACAACGGAAATCGTTGTTGAATTACGATATTATGCAAATTAACTAAGTACGCAGTTATGATACCAGTTCAGAATAAAGAAGCACACACAATAGCAAAAGCAATTTTTGACAACTTTATACCAAATTACGGATTGATGAAAGAAATAAGAACAGATCAAGGGACGGAATATAAGAACGAAATAATGAATAATTTAGCAGAACTATTAAATATAAAACATAATTTTTCAACAGCATACCACCACGAAACAATAGGCAGATTGTTTGTATACAAAGAGCGGAAACAATTGTAAATAAGTGAAGTGTGTTGATAAACGAACAAGTAGTGTTTAGTAAACAAAGACAAAACAAACACAGGTTGCTAGGTAAGTGGTTTCCTCCATAATAATATGCCTTTATAGTAACCGTCGAGTATACGAGGGACCCTTACTAAGTAACCACTACAAAGATTCTCTGAAAAGAGGGCTTAAAGAAATAAGTGATGCACTTGCCGATTCATTGATCGAAAATGTTCAGGTTACCAGTGATAATCCTTCAACTAGATCAACAAAAAAAAAGACGAAATGTTCTCAATGAAAAGTTAATAGCTACTGTCACAGAATGGCTCGACTTAATCCCGAGAGTTCCATCACATTACTGTCGTGTATCTTCTTCTAGGGAGTATGTTGATAACTTATTTGTCTCAAAGCAAAACATGTACCGAATATATAAGGCTTGGTGTGAAGAAAAGGGCAAGACAACTACCAGTTTTACATTATTTTAAAAAATTCGTAAAGAAAAGAAAATATAAGTACACAAACCTCGAAAAGGCCAATGTGATATGTGCATTGCTTTCTTGGAATGTAAAACAATATCTCAGGAAAAGTATGATGATCATATCAAAATAGAAAAGGCTGGAAGAGCTGGAAGGGTAAAGCTGAAAGAAAATATTTCTGATGAAAATCTAGTACTTACAATGGACCTGCAAAGTGTTTTGACATGTCCCAAATTATTAGCATCTTCAAGATATTACAAGCTGAAATTACAGTTACATAACTTCACCATTTATACGTTGAAGAATACAGAAGTTTCATTGTATGTCTGGGAGGAATAAAATGGTGGGGTAACTTCAAATGAGTTTTCCACTTGTATTATTGACTATTTAACAGGAAAGCTAAATGGATCGATTAAAACCTTTATATTAACTTCAGACGGGTGTAACTACCAGAACTGCAATAAGTGTTTAGCCAGTGTTCTTAGCGACTTTGCTGTTCAGCATAAGGTAACAGTTCATCAGTTAATATGATGATGGAAGCCGATTCGGTGCATTCTGCTTTTTTATCCTCCTATTTATATCCTTCCGAATATATTGCGAGAATGTGCATGGCTAGAAGAGAGTTACCATACAATATAAAGTTACTCTATTATAAATTCTTGAGGAAGTATAATATGCCATCCAGTGTTACATCAATTCGTCCAGGAAAACGTAAACTAGATCCCCTTGTTGTAGATATACGACAATTAAAGTATCTGCCCAATGGTAAAGTTTTATATACATTGGATTCCGAAAACTGACAGGATTTGTTCTACAAACGAGAAGTCCGTGCTTTGGAATCATACAAAGCTTTATATAAAACTCCAATTTCTGATGACAAATACAACCACTTACAAGAGCTAAAAGAAGTGATTGAGAAAGATCATCACCAGTTCCACGTTGGTTTACCCATAATTTTGTTCCTATAATCAAAGGGATATGAAAGGTCAATAACTCTAATGTGATGCTAAAAAATGTTCAATACCTCCAATGTGACAAATTATTTAAAAATATATATAAAGAAAACTTTGTTGCATATGAAACTTTCAGTTCAACCTGTTAATTTTAATAATTTGAAACAAAAATGCATTTGTTAAAATGTTATTTGGTTTAGCTGTATTGTGTTTTTTGCTTTTCCTGTAAAATTATATTTTTACTACATTGGACGATCGGCGACGATATACTTTCCAGAAATTCAAATGCCATTCTGGTACAAATCGTTTTGCAAAAACAAAACAAAAATTACTCCTTTGCGGCCGCCATTTGGAACCGTCGGAAAAGTATCGCATGGCGATATTCGTGAATGGCTACTCGATGATGATTTGCTGTGCAAAAAATAGCCTGGTACAAATGGTTGAATTGTATTTTTTTAATGAACGTGTTCTCGTCGGTACGACGGGCTGTAAGCCGAACCAGAGAAGTATGGCATTACGCTACCGCCTACTTCTTTTTTTATCGACAATTGGAAAATACAAGTAGTTTTGTGTAACAAATCGTTCGACACGTTCGATTAACGCCCACGCGATTCGACCGCCGGCACCAGCGATATGACCATCATTTTCCTTTTCATCAATACCTAATTAGACCCCTGAAAGGTCGCCATACTTGGTACAAATGACCAGAAATTTTATGTCACCATCTCCCGGTCTAACTGTGGCGCCGCGCGTATTTCATGATCTTTTCATTTGAATATCTCAGCAACAAATAAGAATATCGCAAAACTATGATTAACGTTTTGAAGTATGGAAATTCTACTTTCGAAATCGCTTTTATAAATTAAAATCGGACCATACGTGTCCTATTTAGGCCTGCTGGAAAATTGCAGAGTAAAATATTCAAATAGCCACAGATCGAAAACTATGCATCGGGCAGTGCCTGCGTTTTGCATATATAAAGTTTATATTAAAAACTACTACTGGCTGGAGAATCTACAGAACAACTCAAAAAATAGCAGTTATAAATTTTTGAAAAAACTGCACTTGGGCTAGTTTTTCCCGATTTCTCATAAACTAACAGCCCTATCGAGTTGTCCGATATCTCATTTTCTTCGTGTTTTTATTCTTTCCAATTTCTCGATCACGATTAGCAACAGTTTTAATTTTATAGATGTTATTAACAATTTTTAGCATAAAATTGTCAATAACAAAGTTATGAGTAATAAAGTCGAGTCAAAAACATCTCATTACATCATATGAAACTATTCTCCAAACAATAGCGCTACTAGTATTTTCAACTGATCATTATGAAAGAATATGTTGTAATTTTAACAAGAAAATCATTAGGTACGGGGTTGATAGAATCCAATATCTTTAAATGACTGTAGATTGCATGACTTCACTTTTATTCAATGAATGACAACGTCAAAAAGTGTATTTCAATAAACTCATCATAGTTTCTTATCTTTTTAAAATTATTTTATTTACTGCATGTCATATTGTAATAACTTTATGTTTTTAAGTTTAATTTCTTGTAATAAACTTTAATGAACACGGAGGAAGAGAAGTTGGAAAAAACAAAACAGAACTTATCGACAAAAAACGAGTGGCGACAAGCATAAACTCAGAGGCAGAGGAAAATAAAGTAGACCAGGCAATGGAAATGGACAAGGAAATGCAAAAGATGAAGAATAGTACAAATAAAATGATTACAGAAAAGCAACAACTTAAGGTAAACTCCGGCGTTAAACGAAAACAAAAAGAGAAACAATATGGAATGAGAATAGGAACATGGAATGTGAGAGGTACATTTGAGGAGGGGGCCATAAAACACTTGATCAATGAAATGCGAAAATACAAATTAGATGTTTTAGCAATACAAGAAACTAAACAAAAAGGGAAAGTAATTACAGAGATAGACGATTATATGTTCTTTAATAGTGGAGTAGATAATAGAATGCTGGGTACAGGGTTTATAGTAAGCAGTCAACTTAAAGCAAATATTATAGATTTTGAGGGAGTATCAGATAGACTATGTAGAATAAGAATCAAAGGAAAGCGACATTAGTTAATGCACATGCCCCTTCTGAGGACAAAGATGAAGACACAAAAGCAAAGTTCTATGAAGAACTGGAACAAGCAGTCAATAAAATACCGAAATTTGATGTTAAATGTGTAATAGGGGATATGAATGCAAAGGTCGGACACGAGGAAGAGTATATAAAAGTAACGGGAGGAAAAAGTAGACACGCACTCAGTAATGATAATGGCAAGCGACTCATAGAATTTGCTTTAGAAAATAAAATGAAAATCGTAAGTACGTCATTTGACCATAAGAACATCCACAAGGAAACCTGGTTATCACCAAATGGCAAAACAAAAAACCAAATAGATCACGTCTTAATAGAAATGAAGCACTTAAAAAGGGTAACAGATGTCCGAAGTTATAGAGGAGCTGATGCGGATAGTGACCACTTTTTAGTAATTACAAAACTGAATAAAGATAAGCCACCTAGAATTGAACAAGATAAAAAAAACGGAAAAAATACGATTTAGAAAAATTGCAGGACGAGACCAAAGTAAATCACTTCCAACAAGAAATTAATAGAGAATTAAATTTAAGACCTTGCGTCGAGCAACTAGAAGAAGAATGGTCACAGATAGAAACTGTAATGAGAGATGTAACAAATAGGATACTAGGGAGCCCCAAGGGAAGAAAAAAAGATAAGTGGTTTGGAGAACAATGTAAACAGGCGTTGGAAAAAAGAAATAAAATCAGACAAAGACTATTAAAAGAAAACAGTGAAGAAAACAGACTAGAGTATAAAAAAGCAAGGAAAGAAGTTAAACAAATATGCAGAAAGAACAAAAGAAATTACTTTCAAAGAGAATTAATAAAAATTGAAGAAGCTTATAAAAATAAAGAAGTGAGAAATTTTTATCATGAAATAAGAGAAGGGAAAGGCCACAACCGGAAAGCACCTTATTTTTTGAAAAGCAAAGAGGGATATCTAATAGGGGATAGGGAAGAAAAAATAAATAGATTTGCACAGTATTTTGAGGAATTACTAAATGATGGTGAGGAAGATCTAGCCATAACGGCCCCAAAAAAACTGGAGGTGACAGAATGCTTAAAACATATGAAGAATAATAAGAGTGCAGGAGAAAACAGTATTCCAATAGAAATTTTAAAATATGGAGGCGAACAATTAACGGAGAGAATATGGCAGTTGTTGAAACAAGTATGGCGAGAAGAAGAAATCCCTAAAAATTGGAACGAGGCATTAATAATTCCAATCCACAAAAAAGGCCCCAAGGAAAAATGCGATAACTACCGCGGAATAGCACTTTTAGATGTAACATACAAAGTTCTGGCAAAAATACTTAAAAATCGATTAGACACATACCACAATGAAAATGTAGGAGAATACCAAGGAGGTTTTAAAGCAGGTACGAACAAAATCTCTAAGTCTGCATATGCTATTCATCGATTACAGACAGGCCTATGATACTATTAAAAGAAAAAAATTTATGAGGCAATGAGAAAGTTAAAAATACCAGGTAAATTGAGAAGATTAGTGGAAATGACCATACGAAAAACCGAGAGCAAAGTAATTTTGGAGGGCAGTACTTCTAACGAATTCAAGATAGAGAAAGGTCTGAGACAAGGAGACCAATTATCCACAACCCTCTTGAACCTAGTTCAGGAAATTATACTAAGAGAAAGTGGTATAAAAACCCGAGGTTTAATTTATGGGAATAAACATCAGTGTCTAGCATATGCGGACGACATAGTACTTATGGCAAGATCTAGGAAAGAACTGCTAAGCGTATTTAAGCTACTAGAAGAGAAGGCAAGAGAATATGGTCTAGTGATCAACAAGAAAAAAACAAAATACATGATAATGAAGGATAATGAAAAAACCGATATTATTATAAATTGTAATGGAAACAAAAGCTACAAAATAGAAAAAGTGGAACAAATCGAATATTTAGGAGTCACTATCACAAATAAAGGAGACGAAGAAAGGGAAATAGAAAAAAGGTTAACAAAAGGCAGTAAAGCAGCAGGAATGGTATCACAGATGTTCAACTCAAAAGACATATCACGAACAGCAAAAATAAGAATGTACCAAACAATAATAAGACCGTAAGTTACCTACGCTTGTGAAACCTGGACAATGAACAAAAAAGAGCAGAATAAACTAGAGATATGGGAACGTAAAATGCTCAGAAAGATTTATGGTGGAATAAAAGAAAATGGAATATACAGAAGAAGAACAAACAGAGAATTATCAGATTTGTATAATCACCCAAGTATAACCCATATAATTAAAGCACAGAGAGCGAGATGGTTAGGACATATAGGTAGAATGGCAAAAGATAGATGGGTAAAACGAGTGCTGAAAGGGGGAGAAGGTGGTAAAAAGAGAAGAGGAAGACCAAAGAAGAAATGGTTGGAGGAGGTTAGGAGAGACCTGAGATCAGTGGGAGTAAGGGACTGGCAGAACGAGGCGAGGAATAGAAAAAAATGAAGAGAGAGTGAAAGATCTCGAAGCCGAGGGCCAGATAGGCCTGTAGTGCTGATATATATATATATATATATATATATATATATATATATATATATATATATATATATATATATATATATTATAATTGCCCGGCGTTGGAAGCCAAATTATAATATATCTAATTCTCTATATGAATTTTAATTATTTAATTTTAATGTAAACCTTCCTGTAAAGATAAATTTTAATTCACCTAACCTTGATGTATATTGTCGCAGCGACAATTCTTGTACATACAACTTAAAACCTTATGTAAAAAATTTCTACTTTGACAGTAGTTGTCAAAAATATGCCCGGCTCTAATAAATATTAATTTAGTATTTCTAAAAAATGAATTTATATGTTGAATCGACCTATTACTCTTCTCTCAGGGTGGGATCAAACTGTTAAAAAAAATTAATTATTCAAAATTTGTTTAAATTTTTACGTATCTCCAAATTGTCTGTTTCACTATTGGTCAGAACCTATAGTAACTGTATATTTAATATTATAAAAGGCACTTTAAATCTCTGATGACGTTTCCAATATTTCTGTCACTGAAAATTACCAACTGTCACTGATTTGATCGACAGTTTTATTTAATGAAAAATGTTTAATTTTCTGAAATAATGTTATAAAAAGACTATAGTGAGTAGGAATGCAAAATTCTATATTATACTACTAGATTCAAATACAAATTAATATTCCCCAAACTTATTATAAACGAAACAACAGTCGTAATTTCTACGAAACTTAAAATTACTACAACCTATATGCTATAAATTAACCTAATGAAAAACGTTTAATAAAAGTTCCAATTGTCGATCTAAATCTTGATATGGATAAATGTCAAAAAACAAGCTTCACTCAAATTTTTCTAGTTCAAAACTTTTCTTCTCTTATGTGAATTTCCTTATATGATTTATTAATTTTGTTTGCAATCAAAAATCTAATAGATGCATCTATGTCAAATTTAATTTAAAAATAGGCCTTATTATTTCTCGAGAAATTATTGTAAAAAAACTGGATCGGACTCACCAACTAATGACTGGACAACTCGTACAATTATAATTGATCTTAGAATTCAGGAAGCTTTCTAAATTTTATTTAAAAATCTGGAACACATTCGCTACACACGATGCAATTCTTATTCGAATTATACACGCACTGGCTTTATAATGAAATGGCTTTTGAATCTGGTTGTATAAATATACAACTTCTACTACCTACCAAAAATTGAGACAACTCTAATTACGATGTTGCCTCTTCGGGATTTCAAACACAACTAACTAAACTTTCTTCAAATAAATAAATCTCCTCTCCTTTGGTTACGAAAAAATTTTTTAAAAAAAAAATACTAATTTATGTTTCCCTATAACAAAGAGACATTTGAATTCTGTTATTATCATTGTAATTCTGATAGCAGAGACATCTGTATTTTAAAATTTCAAATATATTCTCCAAAATGTAATATAATTCTGTCTACCATTAAATATATTCTACATAAGCGTCATCCGAAAATTAAAATGTCACATTTGATTTTTATACCGAATCTTTCAAAATTATAGATTATACCTATAATACAGTGTGTATCGAAAGTATTGCATACAGATATAAATAGTTTTCCTTATTTCAATGTTTCTTTTACATTTTAAATAGAGGAACTGTATTAAATCCCCCTAATAAAAGAATGACAAATCGATTCTTGTATATTATTATAATGTATCTTTCAAAATTGCGAAATATCTTATTAGTATCCTAGTAAAACATATTAATATCTTCCAAATGATTATTAACATATTTCTAAAAACTTATTTTCAATCAAATTAAACTATTATCACTAATTCCCATAAAACTTATTAACTCTACTATATCTATTTTTAAAATTCCAGTAACATACTATTATTTGTTATTCTAAAATTTCCTATATACATGTTGATTATTTTTTTTATGATCTCAAATGTTTCCAACTCTATTCTACTCTGTCTAAATAATTTATATTGAATTGAATATAATTTTGTTTCAACATTTCTGAGTATTCTTCACTTGAATATTATATCTATATTTTCATTCAGCAACCCTCGGTTTCTTCGACATTCTTCTCTCATTCTCATATGTCTTTAATAATTCATTTATAAATATATAATATTCTTCATTACACTCTGTCCAATTACCATTACTTTTCACATCTTCTATTTATTCTATCTCACGAACATAATTATTAGCCATTCTAATTTCTTTTTCACACAATCCTTCATATTTCATTATCAAATTCTTCACTTTTTCTTTATATTCCTTATTTCCACTCATTAACTCCAATTCTACCATAATTCCATTCCTCTTTATATTCCATAACTTCCTATTATCCTCTTCCATTGCCAATACTTCCATATTTACCTCCTCAAATTCAATTATTTTACCATTTAATTCTATCTATCTATTCCAAATCAATTATTTCCTTATATTTCATCAATAACTATGTCTGTTTCTAACTTCTTTATCAACTATGCTTACATATCCACTTCTTTCCCATCCTTTGATTCAATTTTTTTGTATGATAGATTTACTGAGTTCATATAACTTCCTTCCGTTTGCTCCTATAAATGTAATTATTTCATCCTGTCCATCTATTTTGTTGCTTAATTTTATTTCTATTTTCATTATCATTTCTTCTATCAAAGTTTCTAAAATCGCTTCTATTCTCAAAATACTTATTGTCATCAATTTTACCTCCATTTCCATATATTCGTTTTTCATTTCTGTAACTTCTATTTTCACTTCCATGATTCATATCAACATGTCTATCAAACCCTGTTTATATAATTTTCTATTTACATATGTTTTTAAATATTACTTGTTAATCATAAACCTTTTATTTACATATCGTTTTTATATCCATCCCTTACCATGTACAATTCCCTTTCGTTTCTAGATTTTGTTCCTATAATCCTTTCATATAATTCAATTTTATTTTCTTTTCCTAAACTTCGTCTTATTCTCTTCTCTTATTGTTTGATACTCTATGGGTTTCCTAAATTCGATTAAATTTTCCACTATGTTCTTTTTAAATTCATTGCCCCATATCTCATTAATTTCTTCCCATAAATGCATTGAAATTTGAATCTCAAATTCTTCCATATCATTGAAATTGCTTTTTATTATTTTCATATCCACCATAATCTCAATTCGATTCATTTCATTTCCAATTCTCTTAATAAATATTCTTGGATCAATTATTTTCATATTACTATCAAGTTTCACTCTTATTTCGACATTTTTTGTGTAAATTATTCGTTCTTCAATTTGTCTTGTGGTTTCTTCTATCTCTTCCATAGTTTCTTGTAATTTTCTGTTCATTTCCTCTAATTCCCAATTAAGTTGTATCCCCCTATTATAATTATTATTTCTTTTATCATATGTCACGATTTGCTTTACTACATTAACATCTAAGACTTTTATTTTCCAATAAATATTTTTCTCATAAATTTGCATAACTTCTTCACTTCCTAGGTTCTGTAAATCAATGTCTAACATATCATCTTTTGTTTATTTTTGTACTTTTATAGACTGTATTTCATCAATTTCCTTATTATATATGTATATTAATACAGTTCCTCTATTTAAAATGTAAAAGGAACATTGAAATAAGGAAAACTATTTATATTTGTATGCAATACTTTCAATACACACTGTATTATAGGTATAATCTATAATTTTGAAAGATTTGGTATAAAAATCAAATGTGACATTTTAATTTTCGGATGACGTTTATGTAGAATATATTTAATGATAGACAGAATTATATTACATTTTGGAGAATATATTTGAAATTTTAAAATACAGATGTCTCTGCTATCAGAATTACAATGATAATAACAGAATTCAAATGTCTCTTTGTTATAGGGAAACATAAATTAGTATTTTTTTTTAAAAAGAATTTTTCTTAACCAATTGAAGAAAGTTTAGTTAGTTGTGTTTGAAATCCCGAAGAGGCAACATCGTAATTAGAGTTGTCTCAATTTTTGGTAGATAGTAAAAGTTGTATATTTATACAACCAGATTCAAAAGCCATTTCATTATAAAGCCAGTGCATGCATAATTCGAATAAGAATTGCATCGTGTGTAGAATTCTAAGATCAATTAGAATTGTACGAGTTGTCCAGTTATTAGTTGGTGAGTCCGATCCAGTTTCTTTACAATAATTTCTCGAGAAATAATAAGGCCTATTTTTAAATTAAATTTGACATAGATGCATCTATTAGATTTTTGATTGCAAACAAAATTAATAAATCATATAAGAAAATTCACATAAGAGAAGAAAAGTTTTGAACTAGAAAAATTTGAGTGAAGCTGGTTTTTGACATTTATCCATATCAAGATTTAGATCGACAATTGGAACATTTATTAAACGTTTTTCATTAGGTTAATATATAGCATATAGGTTGTAGTAATTTTAAGTTTCGTAGAAATTACGACTGTTGTTTTGTTGTGATAATTTTGGGAATATTATTTGTTAATTTGTATTTGAATCTAGTAGTATAATATAGAATTTTGCATTCCTACTCACTATATAGTCTTTTTACAACATTATTTCAGAAAATTAAACATTTTTCATTAAATAAAACTGTCGATCAAATCAGTGACAGAAATATTGGAAACGTCATCAGAAATTTAAAGTGCTTTTAATAATATTAAACATACAGTTACTATAGGTTCTGACCAATAGTGAAACAGATAATTTGGAGATATGTAAAAATTTAAACAAATTTTGAATAATTAATTTTGTTAACAGTTTGATCCCACCCTGAGAGAAGAGTAATAGGTCGATTACACATATAAATTCATTTTTAGAAATACTAAATTAATATTTATTAGAGCCGGGCATATTTTTGACAACTACTGTCAAAGTAAAAATTTCTTACATAAAGTTTTAAGTTGTATGTACAAGAATATATATATATATATATATATATATATATATATATATATATATATATATATGAACTTTTATGAAAATTATAAACTAGAAAAAGACACTTACCGATTATTAGTTGCAATTTGAAAGCTAACTTTGTCGCCCGATCTTAATGTAACATTTCCTTCAACATCATCTTTGGTGTAAGGCAAGAAGAAGCATTCTCCTCGATTTTCGTAACTAATTCTTCCCGTGGTGTCGCCAGCCGAACCCTCTGCAGACCTCAATTCTGTGGTTACTGTACCAGTCACACGTTCTTCACTCATAACCTATATACATTTCCAAAGTAACACAACAATATTTCGAGTTTAGAGAAAGTATCTATTTCCAAATTAATGGTTTTGAAAGCATTTTCTGCCAATACAAAAAGTCCCTTTTCATTGAGTGCTAAATTTGGAAAAGTTTAGAATAAAATTCAATTGAAAACAATTATAATTAAAAGTAGCACACAGTAGTGAAACTTATATGTGTTACATAAGATAACACAGGTTAATATTAAGTCATACACTCAGTGTTTATGGTCCATGAGTTAAATATTGGTTGAAAAAGGGCCATAGCAGATGTTTTCACAACTATAAGTGATATATCGTTTACAATATGTCAGTACTTTAAAATTACAACTTTGAGCATTTGGTTGTGTAAGGTTTTATAAAGTTCTTTAAATGAAGCATTACACAAACGCTGTAAAATAGATTTATATGAGCAAAATTTACAAAATTTTTAAATAAGTCTGTTGTTATCAAATTAAGACCTCAGGGAAAGCACATGTTAAGTCACATTTTGCCTCAAATCGTGATTTCCAGCTTTTGGCTGCCGGGCTATACTATCACATGTGGAAGAGTGTGTCGGGTCAGGAGATATTAAATTTTATGTAAACTTTTGTGAACCGTATGCGGGAAAGAAATGTGACTACGAGCGGTTCAGGAAAAGAACCTGTTAAGTCAGCAAGATTGTTTTATGGCATATACTGACCTGGTTAGTACAATTATTATTGTATTTCTTGCGCTGTGTTTTGTTGATGGATGCAGATGAAAATCAAATGCCATTAGTGACCAAATCATCAAAAGAAAAATGAAAACAACTGGTCGAGCAACAGAGGTAAATAAAAAACTACGTCTTTAATCACAAGAAGAAGCTGCAGATTTCCACTGTTAGTGATTGAAATGTTTTGAGGTTATACTTCCCGAAGAGAGGTCGAAGATACTCAAGAATTTTAATAATATCCATTCATGGCATGAACAACGTGTGTATGTTTCCGGTTTAACACCTGTTATTACGAGAAGACCCAAGCTTCCTGCAGAAAATGGCATACCACGTGCCGTTTCTTTTTACTACAAAATACGATTTTTAAGAGGCGATGCAGCTACTGAGGTTCCTGTTCGTGTTATTGCTTTTATTGCAATAAATATTGTAACAAGGAGAAGACTGACAATTCAAAAGTCATTACAACTAAATGGAATGGCCCCTACAGATGGAAGAGGAAAGCATAGCTCAAAGTACCGAAAACTTTCAGAACAATCGGAACAGGAAGTTTAGACTCACATTGCTTCTTTTAAAGAGAGGACTAATCAAATCACTATAGCAAGAAAAAGACCAAAAAACTGTATCTACCAGAGGAACTTAATGTTACCAAAATGTACAATTTATACAAAGAAAAGTATTCACATAAGACTGCCTCGTATGAAGCCAATAGAACCATCTATACCACAAAATTTAACATTACTTTTGGTTTTCAGCAATGTGACACTTGCAGTTCTTCTGATGAATTTAATGCTACACTCAAAGTTATTGGATCAAAGCTCGCTGAAACTGTAGAAGAGAAAAATTAAATCAACAATGAACTAGGCAGAAAAACGATTGAAAACGACGCGAGAAAAACAAGCTGAAACGTTTTATATAAAGAAAAGAACCAGTAGGAAGAATGTGGATGCTTAATTAAGTACAGATTCTTGGGACTGCCGACCAAATGTTCACAGTTTGTTCAATACACAATGAAAAATAAATATCAAAACTGAATTTGGCTTTTCCACATGAAATCAAATATGCACGTCTTAAAATTGATATGTTTTTCATATTTGGCAAAATATATAATTCTCATTGGTGAGCTATTGTTAGCAATAAAAAGAATAATTTAAGAAATAATGAATGACAAATGTGTTAATATTTTCTTTCCATGTATTGTAAATTATTGTGTAATTTGTATTATCAACTATTGATAGTTTAAATTGCATTTAATAATGAGTTAACTCATTTAATTATTGTATTGTAAATTACTCATTTGATTCCTTTTTAATATTAAATTCAAAATTAATTGTTTAAACGTTTTCTTTGCTGATTAATTATTAATAACAGATTTATTGTTTGTTTTTTAGATAGTAATACCCACAATCAAATACATCAAGATCTAATTCAACAATTCTCTGCATAAAAGCAAGAAAAACATTTCTACAAAATATCTATGTAATATATGACACATATAGAAGATCGCATACCTGATATGCATCAGGTTGTTTCTGATAGACTTTGTATCTGTCCGTCACAAACTAAAAACCAAATGATATGTGCCATCATAGAACACAAGTACAGTAGAAACGCGGAGTCTTTTCCATCACGTGACTGATACGACATCAACCATATGCATCTTAATCAAAACAATATGACAAACACTTGTATTGAGTTTCGCCCTTTTTCTATTATTAGAAGAAGACAGTACCAATATAGTATGTGTTTATTGTCAACTAAGTCACGTGATGGAAAAAGCTTCACAGTTTCTACTGTATATCTGCGAAATTTAAATACTGACAACTATCATACATATTATTACATTACTTACTACCTCTGGGGCAATTTTAGTAACTGCGCTGGCAATTGGTTTTCCAGTGCGTCTGTCATATGTCATTTCAAATTCGACGGGATCCCCAATTTTCAAATGTTCTATGTTTCCGCTAAACTGGCTAAAATGAAAGAAGAGACGTGCTTGGCGTTCACAACATTGAATAAATCCATATGAGTGCTGAAATTAACAAAATGATTAGGATTATGAAAAATTACAGGTAAAATGTGGTACAGTGAATAACAACAGACTTGATAAGGTCTAACGACAATGAATGATCAACTAAAATAAAAACACAAACAATTATCAGCTCAACAAGTACACAATATAAAAAACTTCCATGTCACGTTTGACAATCTAAAATTTTAAAAACCGAAAAGATAAGAATATTAAGACACTAGTATTTATACCTATGTCATTCATTTATTGATCACTAAAAATTTGTGTATATTCTTTCTAACATGAAATCAGGTTCTAATGTTTTTATACAGTTAATTTATTCCAAGTTATCAAAGGTTGAATATTTCTCTGTATCTTAGTGCAAGCAGTTATAGCTATGCATCCATATCCCCTTCATATTAGTCATAGTTCTGATTAATGTATGTTGTAGGGAGATACACCAGTGAGTAATTTGTTTATGAAACCTCTTTTAATCTTAATTGTATATAAGTATAATATACAATATGGATAGTATTGCTGCACATTATGTAGTTATTGGCAGTTCGATCTCTGAATTTAAATTATTAACTATGACTGACTTAGAAGGATTGTTCATTCTTTGGATAATAAGAACACATCCGAAGTATTGAATAGCAAGTTTTTGAAAGAAACATTTGAGGTTTTTGGACATGTGTTAAACCTTGTAAAATACATCTCTGGAAAAAATAATTTTTCCGGACCAACTGAAGATGATAATTACTCTTGTTCCTATACCAAAGGTGAATGATACAATTTAAGCAAACGAATTTCGCCCGATAAATACTCTACCAACAATGGAAAAACTTCTTGAAATGGCAGCGTACGAGCAATTAGTTGAATACTTTGATCATAATAAATTATTCCTAGGTTAGCAATCAGGATTTAGAAAAAATCACTCGTGTGAATCAGCTATTCAGTATACTTAATCTAAATGGAAAAAGGTATATGATGACATAAATGTACTGTTACTGTCTTTCTAGACTTCAAACGAGCTTTTGAAACAGTTGACAGAAACATTTTAATAAATAAATTAAATTATGATGGAGTAGCAGGATCTGTACTGGCTTGGTTCATGAGTTACCTCATTAAAATAAAGCAGAAAACAAAAATCAGTTCTACAATATCTGACGAGATAGATATCAGCATTGGTGTCCCCCAAGAAAGTGTGCTAGGGCCACTTCTATTTATAATTTACTTAAATCATATTTATTATGTTCCTGGGGTACATGAACTTAATCTGTTCGCAGATGATACATTATTTTATACTTCAAATGTGGAACTGAATAATGCTGTAGATGCTCTTAAATGTTCTATGAAGAATATTGAGGAATACATACATAAAAACAAATTAAAACTAAATGCTAATAAAATAAGTTATGGTGATAACAACTAAATATAAATTAAACTCTATTAACTACAACTCCAACAACTCTATTAACTACAATGAAATAAAATTCGAAATGGATAGCACGGCATTAGAATATGTGTCTGAAATTAAATACTTGGGAGTTATTATAGACAGCACTCTGAGTTTAAACATTCATGTTGAATATGTGATAAAAAAATCTCTAAAAAATTATATTTTTTTTCTAGAGTAGCCAATAATCTGACTATTAACTCCAGAATATTGACATAAAACTGTATAATTAAGCCTCATTTTGAGTACTGTCCAACTTTAATGCATTTAATAAACCAAAACATACTTTCCCAACTTCAAAAACTTCAAAATAGAGGTATGAGAATCATTTTGAGATGCAGTCGTTATACTTCCATTAATCAAATGTTGAATATGCTGCAGTAGCTGTCAATTTTCAATTAATTGTTTTTCTAATGATGGTTTTCATATTCAAAATAACTAAAGGACTCCAACCAGCATATTTTAATGAATTTATTTTTTTCAATAATCAAATACATGAACACCAGATAAGATCAAATGCTTATTTTCATATACATAGAACCCACACTGGTGGTGGTATGAAAAATGTATTCTTCAAGGGGCTACAAGGAATTTAATAATTTACCAAATGTAATTAAGGTGGAAAATACTGTGAAGGGATTTAAAAGTAAAATGCTAGAATATCTAGAGTGTTGATTGCTTGGAATATATTTGTTTATATTTGTGTATGTATGTATATCTATATTTTTTGTACTTTTGTTATTCTTATTTCCATGTATCTTTTTACTAGGAAATCTCGGTTACTATGTTATGTCTATTCACATTTGAATGTTAACATTTATTTTTGTAACTATGTAATTATTCATCATTTCTATTGTAAGATTAGGATATATCCTATAATAAAGATTACTACTTGTAGTAGTTCAACTCCTCTATTTTTATTTTTTTTAGAAATATATCAAGTGCTCTTTCACCAATGAACAAATTATTACTTACATTATGCACAGATCATAAGTTACTGTCAAGCGAAAAACGTTTTTTCCTTAATCTCTTTTCTTGACAGTTACTTTACTATATATATTCTTAGGGTTACAAAGGGTAGAAAATTTGTTTAGTATATAATAAAGTGGCAAATATTTATTTGTTAGTTCGGATTCGAACCAACCAGGGTGAAGAAACGGTAAACAGATATTTGTTGATTAAAAGTTCCCACTAAAGTTGTGTGGTCAACAATTATTTGGTAAAAAATTAACTGTCTCGACCCTTACTTCGTGGAATATGTTCATATTAGTGTTTTAAATGAAACTCACGGTTTCTAGTTAATTCCACAATATAATAAAAGTTATTTTAGAATTTTCAATAACTTTTATTATATTGTGGAATTAACTAGAAACCGTGAGTTTCATTTAAAACACTAAATTATTTGGTACTTTATTAGAACATGAAAAAATCGGGCCTAAATCCCAAAAAACCTCCTGGAGTAGATCAAATAATTGCAAAAATTATCAAAAAACAACCAAAAAAACTTCAATTAACATCTATAATGCTAGTCTAAGAACAAGAACATGAACATGAAAAAACCGGGCCTAAATCCCAAAAAATCTCCTGGAGTAGATCAAATAATCGCAAAAATTATCAAAAAACAACCAAAAAAAACTTAAATTAACATCTATAATGCGTCTAAGAACAAGATACTAGCAAAAATGTCTAAAAGTCACATATATATTATAATTATCTATAAACTATGAAAAAAACAACAGTAATGACTATACCCAGCAATATGCCTATTACCAACAATGTCAAAACTACTTGAAATATTACTAATCAATCAAATAGATGACTACCTACCACCAGAAGACTAGAATACAAATAATCAATTTGTTTTCTTCAAGAGCACATCACTATCCAGCAAAGCCCATAGAATCACACAAACTATAAACCATAGACTTAGTAAGAAGTAGAAAATTAACAGTACTGTAGTGGATCCTTGATATCAGTTAGATATTTGATAAAGTTTGACACCCTAGACTAGTCTACAAAATAAATCACAGAATTCCATTTACTTATTATGAACTATTAATATGATACCTAAGTGATAGAATATTTCAAACAAAAACAAAGGAATCAGATTACCATGCAATAAAATCTGAAGTACCACAGCTCAGCGACCTCAAAATGTTGTATGTTTTGTACACATGGATCTACTAATGGTGCAGTACACTCACCAATGATACAGTCATTCTATTCAGCTATGAGAACCCACAACATTTTCACAAAACCATCTAAACAACCTTGAAAATGACTGAAGAAGAAATATACAAATGTTACATTTACATTCCGCAAAGAACAAAGAACATGTCACTATTAATAATGTATAAATTCCACAATCACAAACACTAATTTAGCCATTCAAGATACTTTTTACTAATCACTGATAATAATTTGTTATTCTGTAATATAATTAATATGTATAGAAATTCAAGTGCCATCATATACACATTTATTGAGAAGCAATAAAGCTATAAATATTAAGTCTGTAAGTAATATAGATCTGTTTGCCATTAAACTCAAATAGTTACTGTTATAACTTACTTACCAGAAGTTTTTCAATGATTCCAGTTTCTCTAGTACCTAAATTAGAGGAATTAGAAGAATCATTGTTGTAGCTACTACTACTGTTATTTCCATTGGAGGAGAAGATGCCAGTATTATTCAATGAATTATCACCGCTGCTATTGTAGACATTATTAGTGCTGTCTAAGGAGAAAGTACCAATAGGAAAACGAGGCGATGTATGTGTGGTACTTGAAGAGCCATATAAACCGTTGTTGTAAGGTTGTAATGATTTTTCTTGCAGCAATGGGAAATCTCCAAAACGAGATGATGACGTTGATCGAGTGAAGTTGAATGCTTGAGAAGGTTTGCCTGCAGTTGAAAAATTTGATTACAATGAGTCCCAATTCAGACAAATATTTATTTTAAATTTAAGTATTATTGTACCATTATAATCGATTATCCTAAATTTTCCTTCAAGTTTCAGAAACATGCTACAAATATATGTTTTGATTGGTGCAACAGTTTCTAATCACCCAGAACATAGAATTATTCTTAAGAAAAGCAACAGAAAGATGTCAGAGCATATTTGAACATTGCACAAACAGCTAGGGTTAAGTTAGGCAAAGTGTTATTGCGATTATTTTCCAAATCCATACTAAAACCTGTTAGTACATATGGAATCCAGCAATAGAGATTTGCATAGGTGTCAAACATGAAGATATTAGAAAAGTAGTTCAAATAATGTTGGATGACAGCCAATCACATAAATGCACATGAACTAAACTTGTAAAAATATAACGATGACTTTGCAAGGAGCTTGTCCGTCCAGCTGATACAATTAAGAATAAATAATCACCCTACTGACCTACTAAATAGATTTTAAAGAAGAATATTCTACCCAAACCACGATCTTTCTATACATGATGATATATTAAACGAATATGTACAGAAACAATGAGGAGACAGCACAAAAATATAGGTTATAAATAGAACAACACATAAGTGACAATATTGAACATGAGTTGGACTTCATGAAAAGTACCATAATAACAGCTGCCGACAAAACTTTAGGAAAAATAAAAACTAAAAAAAAAGAAACGAGTGGTTCGGTGAACAATGCCAAGAAAGCTTAAAACAAAAAGGGATGCGAGGAATGAATGGATTAAAACAGGCAATGATCAAGCATTAAATGAACAATGTATTGAAGGTTACATGTACGAAATAGAAAACAGCAGTAAGGACAATAAAAAAACTCTACAACTATGCATTGAAATATAATCGCAAAAAGAAAACAAGAAATAACCCAATAGGCAGCAAACAAAGAAAAAAAAGAAGCTCATCCGAAGCGAACATTATTACTGAAAACAGACACACAAAAGCTGAAGAATTGCCATAATTCGAAAAATTTCAAGAAGTCAAGTAAACCTCAAACCGGGAAAGGCCACATGGATTGACCAAATAAAAAATGGGTTAATTTAGCAAGGAGGTGAAGAATTGATGCTAAGGTTATACAATTTAATTGCAAAAATATGGGAAGAAGCGCTAATGCCAACAGAATGGAAGAAAACCGATATTAGTCCCAATACATAAAAGGGGAAATCAGGCAGTGTGTGAAAACTACAGAGGTATTATGCTGTTAAATACTGCTTATAAAATTTTAACCTTGAGGATCCAAAATCAAATCGATTAGAAAAGTATTTGCAAATAGGTGACTATCAACAAGGGTTTAGGAAAGGCAGGTCTACGATAGATGCTTCATATCCTATTTGTCGACTTCAAACAAGCATTCGACAGTTTAATCAGAAGCTAGCTTAGTAGACAAAAAGAAAACAGAAACATCCCAGCAAAATTAATCAGACTCGTTATGATGACAATGGAAAAATCTGATGCAGTGGTGATGACAACTGTCTGTTAACATCGAAACTGGGGTAAGACAAAGATATGGATTGTCAACCACTTTGTTCAGTATATGCTTAGAAGGGGTAATTCAGGACCTTGGATACTAAGGAACAATAATAAATAAAGTGGTACAGTTTATTGCATATGCCGATGATATAGCTATAGTTGCAAGAGATAAAAAAGTATGACGCATGCAGTTATTATGCTTGATAAAGAAGTAGAAAAAAAGAGGTCTGGAAATAAATGAAGCACATGACCTGCAATAAAAAAACAACAGAAAGTATTATCACAATAGTCAAATACAATTATGTAATTTGGAGTGATAGTCAATTGAAACGCTATAGGGCAAAGAAATATCAAAAAATTTCAGGTAGGTAATGGAGCCTATTTCCATTACAATAAACTGCAAAGTTGCAAGTAAAAATACCAAAATAGAAATATATAAAACTGCCATTAGACCAACAGTTACATACGGAAGCGAATCAACCTGATTAACAAAGCAAGATGAACAAAAACTACAGGTTTTTGAAAGAAAAATTGTAAGAAAGATATTAGGACCCAAATAGATCAAGGTCAATAAGTACATACCACTAATGAATTTGATAATAAAAGATACTATTAAGGAAGATATAATATATTAAATAAAGTCCCAAATATTACAATGGTGTGGACATGAATGCAGAAGAGATCCGGATACTGCAATTTAAAGAGTGTGCAATTAAATCTGAGGTAATTATAAATCATGTTGGTCTATTTATTTCATTTGGTTTTATGAATAATTTATAGAGAATTATAAAATAAATTTATGAAAATCTTCACTCATGCAGACAATACTAATTTGCTATTTTCTGAAAAATATTAACAAAATTTACTTATATAGTTAAATTTGGGATATTTAAAACACAAAAAGGGACCAGAAGCAATATTTAAAACCCAAAATACTAAGGGCGACATTTTTAAGAAAGATAGACTTTCAACAATGTATGTAATTAAATTGTATGGTTACTTCATTTACTTCTTGAAAAATAAAAACTACATTACATTTTATACAAACGGATTTGTTGTAAAACTGTACAGGGACAAGTTGTCTCCCAAATTCGTAATATTACTAAGTGGGGTCGAGTTGTCTCTCGAACCAGATGTAATTACCTGTTGTCGAAAAGGGTCATGCCTGAGTTGTCTCCCATTCAATTCAGGTGTATCTTATGACCTAACTCGTGTCATATTCCGCTAATTTATTCTAGTTCAAAAGTTCTAAAATAATTTTGGAATTTAATAATCAATTACAATAATATTATAATGGCAGAATTTGTTATTTCTTTAATATTTAATTTCACTATCTACTTGTCAATAACAGGAGACAACTCGACCCTACAGATATTACCTGGCTGCAAAAAAGGTCATGATAAAATTATCTCCTAAACTAAGCAGGTGGACTGACCATAATGTGCCTGAAAATCTTAAGGCAAGCCAGAGATAAACATTTAATGACATTAGATGTTCTCTTGACAATAAGGATGGCTTCATGCAATTTTTGTTAGTTTGGTAGTGATAAATAAAACAAAAGTATGAGAAACTTATATCAGATATCTGGTCATAGATATATTTATGTGACATTTTAATTGTTGAATTTTTCTATACCACTCCTGTCTCAAATGAAAACGACGACCTTTGATGGTAGTGTCTGAGAAAACTAACTTAACCTAACATTAATCAAGATAAGTAATATTCAAGTATCAATGCAAACTAAATTTTGTAATGCATTTTATGGTCATATAGGGTGGTACATTCTATCGGAAAAATGTGTTTCAGTTAGCTAGCAAAACAGCCCATTTGATATTATTAGAAAATACACTACTGCAAGAATTTAACGCACCACCAAAAAATAACCAAAAGTTTAAAGTAAATTTTTGTCTAAACTGCTTGTCCGATTTGAATGTATTTTTTTTTAATGACAGGTTGGCACTTCCAGAGAGTTAGTGTACTACTGTATTTGCATAAAAACTTATTTTTGCATAAATACGGGGTGTTGCAATGATAACCTGATTTTTTCATAAAATTTGTAACACCCTGTGGAGTTCAACAGTAACAATATCAACTTAAAATTGAAATCAAACTGTAGCTTTATCTTTTTGTAACATTTTGTTTTTTGTTTTAGTCTATTATCTTGGCCACAACAAGAGAAAATCAATTTTATAGCATAACATGTTTTTTTATTAAAATTTATTATCCAACATTAACAACGAAAAACAAAGAAACAAAACGTAAAAAAAAGTCAGTAACGAGTATTTCCGCCTCTGGCAGAAATAACTGCATGGCACCGACGGCCCATACTTAAAATAAGCGACCGTATATCATTTTGGTCAATTTCTTCCCATATTCCAATAAGTCGCCTCCCCACGTCTTCCAAGGTGTTCAAGTTCCGTTCCTTTCGTAACCTCCTCCCAAGAGTGTCCCAGAGATTCTCTATGGGATTTAAATCAGGGCTTCTAGCTGGCCATGCCATGGCATCGATGCCAACTTCCTCTAGATAATTCCTCACAACTCCAGCAACGTGAGGCCTGGCATTATCGTGCATCAACAAAAATCCTTGCCCTATATATGGCGCATATGACATTACGTGTTGGTCTAAAACCTCCAATATGTACCTTTCAGCTGTAAGGCTTCCATTATTTATGACCACAAGTTCTGTGCGACCAGTCAAAGAAATACCTCCCCAGACCATCACAGATCTTCCTGCAAATAATGTGTTATTTGAGAAATTACACTGAGCATATCGTTTGTTAGGGCGTCGATATACACGCATGCGCCTGTCATTATGGTACAAACAAAATCTTGACTCATCCGTAAATAATACCTGTTGCCATTCCGCTTCTAACCAGTTACGATGTTCCATGGCAAAATTCAGCCCCGCTCTTCGATGATCTCTAGTTAGAGCTGGCCCCCGAGCAGCAATTCTAGGTCTCAAATTGTGTTCTCGTAGTCGCTGACGAGCTGTTTCACCACAAATTTGTACACCAGTAGCATCTCGAAGCCGGGTTTGAAGGGTTCGTCCTGTTACAAAACGTTGTCTTAATGCCGATAATCTTAAGAAACGGTCCTGATTAGGGGTTGTTATTCGATTCCTTCATTGTCTCGGTCTGTGACCATGACTTCCAGTGTCTCTATATCTTTGTGTAACTCGTGAAACGGTTGTATGGTATACATTAAATCGTCTACCAATTCTTCGGTAATTCCAGCCTTCCTCGAACAATATTAATGCTTGAGCACATTCTTCGCCTGTAAGATTTCATGTTTCACGTTGCATATTAATTAAAATAAAGGTTCTTACAAAAAAAAACGTAAGGGCTAACACTAAAAATACACTTCTATGAAATGCTTTTTGACACCTGTATTTAGCTAATGACAATTTACTGTAACTTATTGTTTTTCATAGCCTGCTACTCACTTTTATTATTATAAATTTTAATAAAAAACGTTATGCTATAAAATTGATTTTCTCTTGTTGTGGCCAAGATAATAGAGTAAATCAAAAAACAAAATGTTACAAAAAGATAAAGCTACAGTTTGATTTCAATTTTAAGTTGATATTGTTACTGTTGAACTCCACAGGGTGTTACAAATTTTATGAAAAAATCAGGTTATCATTGCAACACCCCGTATTTATACAAAAATAAGTTTGTATGCAAATACAGTAGTACACTAACTCTCTGGAAGTGTCAACCTGTCATTCAAAAAAAAATTCATTCAAATCGGACAAGTAGTTTAGACAAAAATTTACTTTAAACTTTTGGTTATTTTTTGGTGGAGCGTTAAATTCTTGGAGTAGTGTACATTTTTCATGGAAATCTGTTGATAACTGAAAAAAGTGTTTAAGAACTAATTATTGAAAATAAATATTTTCTAAGAACATCATTGAGAACTAATTCTTTAATGACTTTAAATGCTTTAAGCCAGCTTTGTATCACTCGGAAGACTAGATAGGAGACATTTCATTCTTCTTAAAATCCACCTAGAGAAGGCGGCTTTGCCAGATGAGAGTTTTACTTTAATCAAGGAATTTTAATATAAAGTTAGCTGAAACTATTTTTGTTTAATGATGAACATTTTTTAAAGTTATATTTTAAAACAAGGTGTAAGTAAAGTGATCTTACCAGTACTGGTCATAGGTTTAAAATCCATGATGCTAGTGTCCTGAGTGATAGTGTCAGGAGGCGGCTGGAAGTTTTTCCACTGAGGATTCGTGGACATATTTGGTACAATGATTTTTTGCTTCTTCTTTTTAATCTTCACACTTCTTTTATCGTTTCTTAAGTGTAGTGAATATCACAGAATGGTTTAAAAAACAGTATTTATCCAATAAATACCCAAAGTCAATTATGGCAGCCGAATAAAAAAATTACCCACTTGAAAATGATTCCATTCACAATATAATATACTCAATTACCAACAAGTTCACAATATATCAAGTGAAAAAAAGACAATCCAATGGTATAAAAAATTACAACTCACAGTCACTCAAAATTTGTATGAAACGTATGAAAAATTAAATAAAAAATCCTCAGATGTCTTCAATGCGTGCTGGGTGCGTTTTGTGCTATAATGCTCATAATTTTTTTCAAGGCCCGTAGTTGCGCTGGATACTTGTTACTTCAAATTTTCTATGCTAAATTTTGAGGTTCTTAGTTACACAAGCTGAAACAATAATTATTTGTGTTATTTGAAATATTCAAACTAACCAGTATCTATCAGATGATAGTTGACAGTTTTTATTTCTATTTGCTTTATTTTGCAAAACATCTACTAGCAGACGATTTTTTAAACATAAATTAATCCATAAAAATGAATACATTTGAATCCCTTTAAATTATAACGGAGTTTCATATTTCAAAATATTCTTATAACTTGAATAAAAAATGTCTGACAGTTGGTTTATATTTTTTCGTTCAGACATTTTGAAAAAAAAAAGAGTTGTAGAAACTCTTATTATTTGATGAATATTTGTTATTTCAATGTTCTTTTAGATAGGAACATTAACCACATTTTTTTTATCAAATACAAAATTTATATAAAGATATTACCTGAGAAAACTGCATTACAAATATTTTAGTCAAAGTTTGCCTGGTAAATCCTTGGTGTAAATTGTTTATATGCTCACTACCAAAATTCAGACAATATCCAGATACACTCAAAATAGTTAATATCATACTTAGGGGTCTATTCTGTAACTTGTTGGTTAAAAATAACCAAAGGTTATAAATTGACAGCAGGTTATAATCACTGTCCGTATTCTGTATTAACAACTTTGGTTATAATTATAACCGACGGTGGTTATTTTGTTGGTTATAATATTATCTATATCGTTACGGTGTATAGATGTTGAAAACGTTTGTTTTTTATTCAAATGGCAGCTGTGAACTTTGTTGCAGTTATGATTCACCAAGATGACAGGGAAAGAAGACGACGGTAAATAATGAATACATAAATATATGTGAAAAACGCTTAGGTTTATTTTCCTCGTTCATATTTTAGGAAGGAGTCACGCCTTTTTCACAGAAATTTGCGTGATATTAGCGACGTTTTCCAACTTCCTGACCCAACATTTTTGAAACTATTTAGGTTTAATAAGGATGCCACGCATTTTCTTATACAAATCCTTTCACCACATATATATGAAGGAGCAAGAATAACAGCTATTGCAATACATATAAAAGTTTTATGTACACTTAACTTCTTCGGACATGGAAGTTATCAAATGGACACAGGAACAACATTACATTTTCCCATGAGTCAGCCAACTGTAAGTCATTGTATATCGGAGGTCTGCAATGCTATAAATAATGTCTTATTAAATAGGTGGATAGAATTCCCTACAACACCAGAAGCAGTAAATAGAAATATTGAAAAGTTTTTTAATCGCTATGGATTCCCTGGAGTTATTGGGAGCATTGACTGCACCCATATAGCAATTATTTCACCACAAAATAATCATCCAATTTATCCAGCAGGTCCATATTATAACAGAAAAGGTTATCATAGCATAAATGTTCAGTTTATTACAAATGCAGAATTGAAAATTCTGAATGTTAATGCTAGATTTCCTAGATCGGTCTAGAATAAATGCACATTTACAAGAAATATATTTGCAAGGAAATTTGCATTATCATTTAATTGGAGATGAAGGATATCCCTTGTCACCTTGGTTATTGACACAATATCCAGGACAGTTACCTAATGATTCGCCAGAAGGAAGATTTAATTCACATTTAAGAAGAGCAAGAGTTACTATAGAACAAGTTAATGGCATTTTGAAAAGTAGATTTAGATGTTTATTAAAACATCGAACACTCAATTATAATCCCATAAAAGCTGGAAAAATAGTTAATGCATGCGCTATTTTACATAATGTAGCATTACATTACAATGCTGCACTTCCTGATGAAGAATTAATTGCTGAAGAAGAATTGATTAGGCATGATGGTAATCTAGATCAAAATTTTTATTTACAAGGTATGCGAAAACGGGATTCAATATGTAACCAACATTTTGCCCGATTTTTAATAAAAATAAATATTAATTATTGTATACTATAATATATGATGAAAACAATAACTGTCTCACTAAGACAATATCTTATTTATCAAAATATTTGATTTATTCATAAGGAAACTCCACCGCCATTATGGAAAATAATGAATACAAACTGCTGAGTGAAAAACTATATTACAATTATGTAATTTTAAGAAAATTAATACTATCTTCGAAACTTCAAGGCTTTTGCAATATGATTCAAAGATTTTGTAATAGCGAAATTATTTGCAACAAATTCTTTTAAAAATCTGTCACTGCTGTTGGTTTTTGGGGTTCTTGTAATTTTTCTTTTCCTGTGGATCCTTTTTATATTTGGAACACTTGGAGTTTCATTACATGACTTATCCTGCTCGATAACTGTTGGAGCTAAAAAAGTTTGCCCTATTCTCACAAACCTGACTAATCTAAAACATTTATGTATTTTTTCTTAAGCTTGTATTCTAAATATGTTCTCATAAAGCTTTAAATCCCCTAAATATTAATATTATTAAGAACTAGTACCTTAATTACTTTGGTGAACAGGTTCAAGAAATTGTTCACTATAACCTTCTGGAATGTTTGACCCATCTATAACGATTGGGTTGAGCAGCTGAATTATTCTTTGATCCAGTTTGGAGAATTATGTATCTGAACTGATCCCTCCTCCAGTTTTACTTTGATCTACTCTAATTTTTTTTTCGCGTTAGATTTAAGATAATTAAACACCTAAAAAGTATAAAAACATAAAGCCTTATTTTTTTGTACTATAGTATAACTTACATATTTCCAATGTTTTGTATTTTTTTAGGCCCCTCAATTGTATTTAACAGCTCTGTTAATCCATCCCAATTTTTTTATATGCCTCATAAGAAGCCGCTTCGTTCGAAGGATAAACCATATCTGGACGCTGCTCTATGTAACTGACCAAGGCGGTTAATTGATTTTTTGTGAATCTATCTCTTTTTTTCTCCATCTTTCAATAAAAGTATTATCCAAAAATCAACCTATAAACTTGCTACCACGTTGTAAACACCTTGCTACTTAGGTTATATATTTCAATTTGACAGATGGCATGTATTTTGTACGCATAGAACACAACACTATTAGAGATTATTGAAATTTTGCGGTATTGACAGACTTTTCTTGGTAACTTCACTACATAATAATAACCATACCAATTAAAAAGTAAAATATAACCAACTAGTTAAAATACAGAATACTGAAATTGGTTAAAATTTTATCGATGTGGTTATAATTAAACTTATAACCTGAGCGTTATAAATAACCAAAAAGTTACAGAATTGACCCCTTATACCAAAACCTAATAAACGGCCTCCCTATGTGGTTAGTTATAAGTCAATTTTTATTAAAAATGATCTCTGTGAAGTATGGGTAACATTTTTATTTCCTAAATTAGTTATTGTTCCGTTATGTTAAATATGCATGTCTCATAAAGAGTTCCTCTGTCATGGTGACACTTGATATACAAAAAACCATCCGACCTAGTGTGGTTCAAGGCTTTCATTTTTAAATGAATCATTTCAAAATTGCCACTACATCTATTTAGACTTTTAAATTATTACCTAGCAAATATAAAATTTTGTATGAAATTTGGCAATATATCTGAAGGTTCATATTACATTAAACAGGGATTCCACAATAGAAAATTTTATATGAAATTTGCAGAGTTGGCCGATATATATCAAGTGATATATATCTGATATTTATTGATTGATACATATATCATTTACTTCTTTTTAACGAAATAAATACCAGAGCAAAAAATCCTTAATATTTTGTGTAAAAATGAATACATGACAACAGTGCATTTCGTTGTTACAACTTACAATTCGGAAAATCCCCAGTTTTTGTTTACTGCTTGTTAGGTACACCACACACACAATTCGTGAAATTAAATCGGTGTTAGTAGTCGAATTAGTCGTTTGTTCCCTCACTCTGGGGTTTCTCAAGCGGGTTTATGTTATTACGTGTTTCTCGTTTTTAAGAACCTATTTATTTTACGAAAAGAAATATGCCGAAAAACAAGCATGCCGTGTGGGTTAATTTTGAGTGTAAAATTAAAAAAGGTAATTCCGGGAAATAAGCTGTATGTAAAAAATGCAAGAAGGAAATGCAGGGTATACCCTCAAGAATGATAAACCACTCAAGAGTGTGTACAGGCCAAACAGAGACTATCACAGATTCAGAATAGGGAAGTAACTCAAGGGATTCAAATGATGAGGTTGTTTTATAAGGAAACAGATAATTATGAATTATATTATATTTCTTTGAAAACTCCCAATTTGGTAATTGTTTACTTTATCTAACATCTCAGATTTTTTATATATTTTTTGCTGCCGAAAGTTTGATCGACGAAAACAAGAAAGTAGACCTTATACCTCTGAACCAATTGGGGTCTTAAACGAAAGAAAAAAGTGCATGTTATTTATCAGCAATGAATGATGCTATTTATAATTGAAGTACGGCCGCTGAATAAGTTTCTCTAAATTGGTGATTTCTTAAATAATAATTATTTTAAACTTATCATTCTTAACAAGTTATGAATTGTTAATTCTTCAGCATTGAATTTTGGGCAGTATATACAGTGTCCACCAGAGTGTTGGCTATATATATGAGAAAAATTCTATTTTTAAGACATCTCTCAATCACTTGATTCTGCATGTCCGACAACCAAAAAATCAAAAAATACATAATTGACATAGTTTCATGGGTAATAGGGTCAAGTGGGGTAATTGTAAATGATTTTAACAGTTTTAACTTTAAAAATAAAAATATATACCTTCTAATTTTTCAAAATTTATGAAATTTGGAAGAGGTGTTGTTTAATACTATACCTCTCAACTTCCAGAGACAAATCGTTATTAGGAACTAACTTGTCATTTTTTTTATCATTTACATTTACCCCTACTTATTTACATTTACCCGGCTCAAAGGGGTAAATGTAAACAAAGTTTTCCTGATATATTAGACTCACATTGGACTTATAAGGGGGAAATGAAAACAAATCAAAATCTGTAAGATTTTATAATTTTATCATTTTATTTTGAAGGCATTTACATTTACCCCGAAATACAATAAAAAAATACTTTAAACAGTCAACTAACACTTCTCCAATGCAGTTTTACTTTTCAAAAACTGCTACTGTGCCAGGAAAAACATAAACAATTTTTCTCTCACAATATTTAAGGTTCAGTTCAGGTAAAATTGCTTTAATCATTTCAAAAGTTATTGTACAAACGTCATTTGGCTTTTCTACAAAATCAGTTGAAGTAGAATTGAACCTCTCAAATCCTTGCACCACAATATCTGCATCTTCTTCATCTTGATTGATGTTTTATATACAGCAGACATACTTATAATGGACTTTATTTCTCTGCCCACCAGTAAAGTCTACTAAGACAAATAAGCCCGGTTTTAGTTCATTCCAAATTGGTTCATGATATTCAACTTCGTTAGTTGCTTCGGCAATGATTGATTCCAACGATCGTCAGAAGAATCATCTTGACACAAAGCAGATTTGTCTATGACTTCTTCGTCTTCTTCTTCAATGTTGTGAACATTCTTTCTTGTCTTACCCCCCTGTGATTTTTTCTCAGGTTCATCTTTTTGCTTTCTATTGGTCTTTTTCTTTTGGTTTTTTAAGTTTTGAGCAGCTTCAAGTTTGTCCAGTACTGCTTGATTGGTCAAAATTTCGCCATATTTCTGTGGTTTCAGTCTTGGAATAATAGGTTTTTTCACCTTTTCAACTCTTGCTTGGTCAATGCAGCGATTATTACTGTGCTCTGCAAAAATGCCAATTATTGTGTTGGGAGTCACTTTAGAAGTGCGTGTACTCGTACATACACTTTTAATGGGTGTTGAATGTGAAGGTATAGCACTAGGTGGCACATCTGTTACAACTTCTAATTTGTCAGGTTCTGAATTAAGATTAGAAATATCTTGAGAATATATATATATATATATATATATATATATATATATATATATATATATATATATATATATATGCTACAAATACGCCTTTTAATCATGTAGATCATGCAGAGTTTCGACAGTTGTGTAATGTTATGTGACCTGGATATAAATCACCATCAAGACGTCAAATTGGAGGACCAATCTTGGATGATACCTATCAGTCAGTCTTGGAAGAGTGTAAGCAGAAACTAGAAGGTCAGGTTGTCTCCATGTCTTTGGATGGATGGAGCAACATTCATAATGAGCCCATCGTCTGTTGTTCAATAATGACCCAAAGTGGAGATTCATACTTAGTGTCAACTCTCGATACTTCGGGACATCCACACACTGCAGAATACTTGAAAGAAGTAGCAACTGACGCAATTCAGAAGACTGAGGAAACCTTTGGTGTAAAAGTAAAAAGCTTTATTACAGACAACACAGGTGTTCGGAACATGTCCGAAATATTATTCATTTAAATTTAGATAGGCAAGGCCTGTCAGTCAAAAAATTGATTGATATTAAAAAAAAGAGAAATGTCAGAGTAGTGTCAATTAATTATTCCACATACGCAGAGCGTTACTTCCCTTAAAAAAAGAAATTTGTAATTTCATTCCTAGCGCGGATAATTACAGTAGATAATTATTAATAAAATTAAGTGTTTTGAAGTGAAAAAAGCCAATTGTAAGTACTTAATCATTTTAGTTACATTTAGTATTCGAGCTGATCTACAAATTTTCTGATTAAAGCGGCGTAGTAACTTTGTAAATAATTATATTTTTGTCAACTTTAAATAAATAAATCAGTCATCCTTGTCAGAAGTTAATCTTGCACGAACTAGCGTTTTATTTGGAGATTTTCAATCCACTGTCAAAAGGATTATCGAAGAGAAAGTTTGAGAAATTACTGAAAGTGTCAAAGTCAAAACCATCAAAAGGCTGGCTTTATCAACAGGTAACATTTTAAAAATGCGAAAAGAACTTATTAAAGATGTCGATATAATTCACTATGGATGTTCTGCCCACATCCTTAAGGCAGAAGACCTTAACATTCCAGGGGTCACAGAGCATATTTTGAAAGTTATAAAATACTTCAGAAACAAACATTTACCTGCAGCTTTTTATAAGGAAATGAAGGGAAAAAACTAATCATGCCTCGGGAAGTCCGCTGGAGCACTATGAGCGATGCAATTAAGTCATATTTGGATAACAGGGGAATATTATGTCAAAATCATGAGGAAGTTATTGATAAAGACATTATTAGAATAATTAATGATACCCACATTATAAAAAATGCAATGGATATCATGAACCGACTTAATCCCATTGCTATTACATTAGACTGCATGCAACGTGATAAAACTACAATTGGTGTTGCAGTGGAAGTATGGCATCAACTGGAAAAAGATTTGAAAGTGAAAGAGTATGGCATCAACTGGAAAAAGATTTGAAAGTGAAAGATCAACCAATTACGATAAAAAAAACGTTTGGCAAAAGGAAAGATATGGCATTAGGATTACATCATTATTTGGCGAATATGCTCGATCACAGATTCTTAGGACAAAATTTAACACAGTTCCAAAAACAACAGGCTTTCGATCTTCTAAATTCAACAAACCCAGAATTAGTTCCTCTTGTTATGGCTCTTACTACAAAGTCTTGTCCATTTCAAAAGTAATTATTTTCCTCACAATTTCACACAACAAATCCAATAGTTTGGTGGAAATCGGTTGCAATTCCTGACTCCGAATAGCCAAAAAAAGAACTCTTCTTACAACTATGCAAGCAGTTATTCAGTGCAGTAGCGGCAACAGCTGGTTTAGAAATAATTTTTTCAGGCTTTGGGATAGTTCAATCTAAATTAACAAATCGTCTAGACAACAGAAAAGCCAGTAAGCTAGTATTTATTTTTAAATGTTTAAATCAAAATACTGATAAAAATGTTAAAAGCTTGGACAGGATCTCGTCAAATGATGAACTAGTTGCCTTGAGTGAAGAAGATGATAATGATGATTATATTCCACTTTCCCGATTTTGCAATCCTTAAAAATGTATAAAAAGACAAGTTTTTTATATTAGATACAACATATACCTATTAGAAAAAATACTATTTTTTGTCTCGTTTTTTGTTATTTTAAATTAAACTGAAGTTTGATTTTAGTTTTTACCAAAACAAAGGTATTTTATATTTTTTTTTTGCATTTTAGCCTAGGAACAAAATAAAAATTTCTGATATATATATCGGATATACATTCGATATTATGATATTTATATAAATATCACATTTGCCAACCCTGGAAATTTGGCAATACATCTGAAGGTTCATATCACATTAAACAGGGATTCCACAATGATTAGTCTTATATAATTTTCTATATTCCATTTAGTCCACAATTTTCCTACCAAACCGAGGATTTTGTTAACTTAACTACGTATGAATAAAACACTTGTTTCTAACCACTGCAATTTGACTAAACATAGCATTAACTGTATTGGAAGATTGTATTAATAACACCATTTTACCATACTTTAAAATAAACAAATTAACCATTAACATTTTCAAAACAGAACATGAGATACAATTCAAACTAAACATAAAGGGACAGGAATTGACACCACATGTCTCTATTAAATATCTAAGATCAGTCATGTAGAATAATAATCCATATTATTTACATATATTCAGATGTAAAAAGAGAATTGCAGAAAAAGTATTTCAAATTATCCCAGACCAATATGGCTTCATAGCAAGGCTAAGTTACCCACTATTAAGGACTATTATATTAGTTTCATTTAAAAAAGTAATACGAGTAGATTTCACCCAGTAAGGATCAAAATAGTAATTTTCACTATTAAGGAATTCATCATCAAGAACTCGATAAATTTTTACAAAAAATATTACATAGCACCATGTCAGCCTCTGCTTGGTAATATATTCATATAGCATATTTTGCTACTTTAATTTTACTTATACAAAAAGTACATCATCTTTCAGTGAGGTCATAACAGATAGATCCAAACCAAACCTCAGTGGATGAGGCTTGGTTCTTATATTAATAATTAATTCTATAAATAATCTATATTTTTACCATTTTTCAGATATCACTTGGTTTAAAGCTCAGAGGGAATCATCATATCTATTTACGAGATACAAAGTAACTGTGCACATTTTGTCTCCAATGATTATACTTTTTTCCCAAGTATCTAAGGAGCCACTACTTCCATACACTGACTATCAGATATGGCAAAGAAGCGCCGGTGAACATTTTCCACTTCTACCAATACTTAGCAAGATACTGACACAAGTCATCCTAAACAGTATCAAGGATTCCATTGACAACAAACTGAGAGAACAAGCTGGCTTTCACAAAAACTGTTTGGGTGTGGACCTGATTAACTCCTTATGGATCAGACTCGAGCAGAGCACGGAATTCCTGACTCCGCTGTACCTGGCTTTCATTGACTTCAAGAAGGTGTCCGATTCTATTGAGAGAAACATAATTTGGAAAGTTCTGACTGAATATGGAGTGCCTTCAAAACTAATTAACATAATAAAGGAGGCCAATGATGAATACAAGTGCCATATTATTCACCAGAACAAACGAACTGACACTTTTGCTGCCAAAGCTGGTGTTAAACAGAGCTGCTTTCCATCTCCTTCTCCTATACTATTCCCGATGGTACTTGACAAAGTAATGACATTTGTTTTTCAGGTATCACTCAGTTTAAAGCTCCAAGGGAATCATATCTATTTAGGTACAAAGCTACTGTGCACATTTCATCTCTATGGATTATACTTTTTCCCAAGTACCTAAGGGCCACTATTTCCATTTACACTGACTAACGGATATGGTAAAGAAGAGGCAGGACATTGGTGAACCTTTTGTTCAAAACCTATAGGATATTTTCATCAAAGCTCAATACAAATTTTTTAAATGAATGCATATCCTTATTGCCAGAAATGTGTGTTGTGAAAACTGTAGGTATTATTTAATATTTTGTATTATTTAATAATTGTTTACTTCAATATCTTTTTTGAAACTATTATTACTAAAACTATATTTTATTTATATTATCTACTGTCTTTTGAAATATATAGATTTTCTTCAAAATATTTCGGATTTGCAAACATTGAATCATAAAAACATGTAAAATACGGCAGAACTATATGAAACGATTAAATTCCCATAGAATATTTTTAACTAAAGAAATTTTTTTTCAGTATTCATTTTATGGATAAATTAATGGTTGGTCTAGTAAATTGTGATTTTATAAATAATGAAACGTTTAAAGTGCCCATTTAATTATTAAAACATCAACAGAGAAGCAGATAAATTAAATTGAGAGCAAGTTCAGAACAAGGGACAGATAAACGTTCAAATTATTGATTTATTTATAGTTTCACTTTTTAATATTTCACGTAAGTTTCTAACTATTGATGAAGATTTTATAAATCGGAAATTGAACTACGTCGAGATCTGCGGCACAAATGAAGCACCGTAAAGGGGGTTATACATTTTGGCTTAATAAGGTTTTATACAAATATTTTATTGAAAATTATGCTTTAACTTACAAATTGTAACTTAAAGAAAGGTTATACGTACGATTTGATGAAATATTGCGGTTTATTTTCGAAATTTTGTTAAAATTTTAACTCACCACGACACAGCACAGCACTGACGACATGCCGCCATGTTGAATGTCAACATGCTGGAGAAAAACAAAAACCGTCAAAAGAGTTTCAACTTTATTGTGACAGTGTGGGTTTTCGATAAATATTTTTTGTGATAATCCAATTGAAATGCCAAAAATATATTAGAAATGAAAAAGTACTTCCAGTTTTCTTTAAAATACTTAAAAAATGCATGAAAGGATATTACTAATCTGATAAAAATGCCTAAATATTTTACCAGATTTCAAACTCATTTATATTACATTAGCCTATTTTCTATTTTTATTTTTGAGTCAGAATAGGTACTTTCAAAGGTACATTTTATAATTTGTATTTCACCGTTTTTTCTACTATGGATACAATATTCCATGAAAAGGTTGTTTGGAGTAGATACATGTAGGTCAGATTTACTGATTATTCTGAATTTCAGCAAGAAGGTTCTCTGTGTGCACAGCACTGTTTAAATTCTTTATTACAAGGACCCTATTTTACTGCTGTTGACCTAAGTACTTTAGCCCAAAAATTAGATGATGAAGAAAGAGAAAGAATGGCAGGTGAGTAAAATGTGGCAAACAAATATCCCCATATTAAGCTAAAATGATAGGTACCTATAAGTTATATGTCTATTTTACTAATACTAGATTACAAAAGGAATTCTTTAAAATTTAAATTTACTCAGTTGTATTATTAGAAATATGTTTTAATTTAACTTTTTTATAATATGGATGTATGCTTTATTCTATATCCAGTTTCTCAAATTTATGTTGATTTCAATAGAATGTGGTGAAGAAAGTGAAGAATACCGCAAGTTTCTTCAACAGCCATCAGGAAATATGGATGATAGTGGATACTTCTCTGTCCAAGTAATAAGTAGTGCTCTACAAGTTTGGGGATTAGAATTAGTGCCTTATTCTAGTACTGATGAAAGACTTCACAGTAATCCAAGCGAAATGACTGCCTTTATATGCAACTTTCGAGATCACTGGTTTACAATAAGAAAAATTAGCAACCATTGGTTTAATCTAAATTCCCTTCTCTCAAGACCTGAGCTTATATCAGATACTTATTTAGCATTGTTTTTGGCACAATTGAAAAATGATGGTTATTCCATATTTGCTGTACTAGGAGAATTGCCTGAATGTGCTGCCGATGAAGTATTAAGACTTAGTAAAAGTAAGTAATTTTCATACCATAATAGTTTTAAAAACCTTTGTCATTAGTAAGTTATTCTACCTACCTATTTATGACCCATTACATAGTAAAACCCTTTTATCCGCACCTTAATTCCTAGTTTTATTTGGCAAAACTTGACAGGACAGCCGGAGTTGGGGTTCCTTTGTTTCACCAAGATATTTGGTAAGTGTTCCATTTAGAATCTACAGTCCTCTACCAGTTTATAGAATCATATCATACACTAGAAGTTTTTGCTTAATTTCTTTTTTCTCGACAAGTCCGATATCTTCTGCCGGGGGAAAAACATATGCATTAGGTATTTTATCACTTCATCTTAAGAATGAGCATAGATAAGATCCATTTTTTTTCGCAATTTATTATTTTTGCCACATATGGTACTAGCTTCAGTTTTCATGTCAACGTGAATAAAATTACCTTGTTTAAAATCTGTCGAGACAGAAGAATCTTGCATAGGTGACGTGTTATCATCAATTTTATTGGTGTCTGTGTCGGAAAAGGTTCTGGGTCCATATATTTGTCGCTGTCGACGGTTAAATCTTCTTCATCCACGTCACTTTCGGAGGAAGATGATAACCTTGGGCGTAATTTTTTATTAGTGCTGATGTTGATGGTTTCTGTGAAATGCTTTTACCTGCATCAACAAACAATTTTTTCTTCCTACCAACAGAGGTTGGTGCTCCAAACCTAGATTTTTCAAACACTTCTTTTGGTGAATCGACAATTGCATCTTGTTCTTGCGTTCTTTGCTTGTCTGTTTTTGGTAGCTTGAATAAAATTTTATTTCTATTCAGTGGTAATAGACCGGTCGCTTCAAAGCCTGATTGAATATTTGTTCCATACTCTCTGAAAGTCTATTTAATGCCTGTGTTAATTAACTTGGAAATACTTCTTTTCTTACAGTTTCTTTAGTATGTTTTTTCCATTCTTGAAGTATTTCTCCAAGCGATCTTAATTGGACGAAAAACGCTAACATCTAATGGCTGCGTAAGGTGCGTACTGTTAGGAGGCAAAAACACAAAACGAATGTCATTCTCCATACATTTTGAAATAACATTGGCCGAAATGTGGCTTGCCAAATTTTCTCCAATAAGAACTTTAGGACCCGGTGGCAAAGATCGAAAATATGGCAATACTATATTATTAAACCAATCTTCGAAAATATTTGTATAAAACCATCCAGAACGAGAGTGATTATATCTTGCTTCGGTTGGTCCAAATTCTGTTCAAGTGCTCCATAAGTGGTCTGCCTTATAGACTATGTAGAGCGGAAGCATAAATCCTGAAGCAAACATGACGGAAGTAGCTGTTTTAGATGTATCCATTACCTTCTCCGCTCTTTTAGAAGTCCTATGAACGATGACTTTCACGAGCCAGAATCGTCCGTAAAATTAGTCTCATCATAATTTACTATTGCGTTGGGTGGAACATCTTTTAGACTTTCTGATAAGTGGTCGAAATATGTATTAATACTATCAGGGCAAACTTTGGCTCTACTTTCTTTTATTGATTGAGACAATCTTTTAGACAGCTCCTCCTGATGTCGCTTTAGAAATTTTTGCCACCAGGTTTCACCAGGTCTGTTGTCTCGGAATTGTGGCAATTTTTTTCCACTTCTGTCCAATTAGGATTTTACTATCTCTTATATCGTTTGAATCACAGGGATAACCCCAGTCCGCTGCGATAGATATAGACCGAACCAGATAGTTTTCCTCTTCGATCGACATTGCAGATTTTGTGTGTAGTACTTTAGCTTTTCTATATAAAGTTAGAAAAGGAATTTCATATTCTTCACTTAAATCTTTTAATTTTCTACCTTGTTTGTGTAGCTGTAGTACACGCTGGAGCGTGTCTCCGCTATAATCCCGATATTTCCGACTTCCCAGTTTCCTTTTTTATATACGCACCATTTTTCAAGTTGCACCTGAAATTACATAAAAAAATAAAATGATACGCCACTGGCAAGTAAGAAGGAAAAGTAAGGCTTTTAGATTAGTGAACGATTGCCTGATATATAACTACTCTTGAAAAAAAATACGGCGATATTCCAGTCTTTTTAGGGATCTCTGTACAATAGGAAGTTTGCAGGTTAAGAAAAATCAAGCTTCTTACCTTTTTTTGTAGATGCACAACACAATAACAGTGAGTAAATAACCTATACCACAACATAAACTCAACTAAGAAGCATGGTAGGCATAGATGCAGACTCAATTTGAGATTAAAATTTCGACCGCCAGAGCGCAGCATCGGTTTTAACTGGAAAAAGCAAAATTTTTCAAGTCACCCTGGTGTTTTCAAGTAGCCCCATTTTACGGTACTTAAAAAGTGAAAAGAAATTAACGAAAAAAATATTATTTGTAGCCAACTGTGTTTGGATTTGGAACCAACTGCCAGGGCTTTGGAGGGGGCGGCTCCCCCCTGCCCCCCCTTGGTCCCGGCCCTGTTTGTTGACATATGACTTAACGGTTGCTCCCTCGTGCTGTGATTTGTTGTGAATATAAACCAATTTAGTTAGCAGGTAAGTAACTCCTAATATTATTTTTAACAAGGGGAAATGTACCTGACTATTATATTTGTACTTTTTACGTCAGAAAACATTTTTACTTTTCCGCCCAACCTATCTATATGCGAGAAAAGTATTGGTTTAGCCCAAAAAAAGTTGGAAGTTTGAAATTTTTTTTTGAGTTATTTTTACGTTTTCCATCAACAACAACACGAAAAAACGGTTTTTAAAAATAATCCTGTGTGTATGTCGTTGTCGGCCACTTTTTCTTACATGTCTTGTTAGCACAATACAGCCTCCGGTGTTTGATAAGTCACCAATTTTATTATTGAATATTGTTGAGGACATGTCACAGATGAACCCTATTGATTTTCAGCTCACCAGAGCCAGTACAACGGGTGCTATGGTACTTGAAGTACGACATTTTATCATTTTTTGAGAAATTTCAGTTTGTTAGCACGATACAGCCTCCGTAATTCAACAAGTCACCAATTTTATGATTGAATGAACACTATTAATTTTCAGCTCATCAGAGCCAATACAACAGGTGCTACAGTACTTTAAGTGCAATATTTTTGTCATTTTTGGAGAAGTTTCAGTTTGTTAGCACGATACAGCCTCCGGAGTATATACAACTGTCCAATTTTATGATTGAATATTATTCAGAGCGTCTCAATGATGAAGCCTATTGATATTCAGCTCACTAAAGCCAGTACAACGGGTGCTATGGTACTTCAAGTGCCAAATTTTTGTCATTTTAGGAGACTTTTCAGTTTGTTAGCACGATACAGCCTCCAGAGAGTATACGATTGATGAATTTTATGATTGAATATTGTTCAAGGTATCTCACACATGTACCCTATTAATTTTCATTCGATTAGAGCTAGTACAGCGGGTCCTATAAATCCAGATATACTACATTTTTGGTTATTTTTGGAGAAATTTAGGTTTGTTAGCACAATACATCCCCCGAAGTGTATACAAGTAACAATTTTATGTCAGGGTCACAGGTGCGGAAAAGTTAGTTTTAATCTTTAAAACCGTTTATTTTATGGTTTTTTTTAATAAAAAATGGGTTTAATCTATCTATTTGGCTTTATTTATGTGTGTCACCTACACACCATTATGAGCTTTTCTTCTAATAGGTGACTGCGTGGTCACCTACTGGAACAAAGCAACATTTTGCTATTTCTATCTCTTTTAACTGGCTTTAGTCTGATAAATACATCTTTGTTGGTTTTATAAAGATTTACTCCAGAATATAATAAAAAAAAAGATTTAGAAAAGGGAGAAACTTTAAAAAGAAAAAGAGAAAGCGGAAACAATAACAAGTTGAAAAAGAAAAGATCAAAAACTCCAGGTTCCACTGATAATACATTATCAAATCAATTAAACGAGGAAAACGTTTCAAATAATGATATAGAGTCGCCTTCAGCAGGCTTAGCAGAATTACCATTACCAGAAACATCTGCCAGTGAAATAAATAAACCTACGTCTCAAGACTATGTAATAGTTAAGTATGACAATAAGTATTTCCCAGGTCAAGTCCAAAATACATCTACAAAAAATAAACAAAAAGAATAGCTTGTTAGTACAATGACTCAATCTGGACCATCAGGATGGAAATGGCCCGAATTGAAAGATGAAATTTGGTATAATGAAGAAAATGCTATAGAAATATTTCGTCCAACAGTTACAAATTCAAGAGGTGTGTGTTTTGTAAATGAACTAGAAAAATTTAACTAATTAGTTAATTATTGTTATTGTCAAATGTAATATTGTTTCATTTATTTTAGTGATACTTCTGCATAAGTACATTATTTCGTTTTCAGAATTTGTATTAATTTGTAATAAAGTGATTTTCATAATTTACTTAACTGGTATTTTCAAGTCACGTGTAGTATACAGTTCGCCCAGGGAAAAAAACTGGCGTGAAATGCACACTAGAACGGCGTTTAATGAAAAAGAACCCTCTTTAATTGTTGTTACATTTTCTTCTTATTGAATACCATCCACAGAGTGCATTTCACACCGGTTTTCTGAGCGAACTGTAGATCATCTATAAGAGCTGCAAAGTTCAGACTTAGGTACATTGATATTTTAGATGGTCACCTTTGGAAGCAATTACATTTAGGTCATTTTTTTATTATTTTGTTTGTAAAAGTATATATTTAACATAATGTTTTGTTATTTTTGGGATTACTTCGGCCTGAAGTTACATTTTTACATAATGTAATGTTTTTCTTTATTTATATAAACAGTAAACGTTTTTATTATGGGTGAGATAAACTTTAAACACACGGTATGGCTACTTACTAATTTATTTATTCACTACACTCTTCACTAATTATATACTCAGTAAAACTAATTTATATAAACAGTTCACTAATTTATATTCACTTGAAATTAACTGTCTCGACCCTTACTTCGTGGAATCTGCTCATATTAGTGTTTTAATTGAAACTCACGGTTTCTAGTTAATTCCACAATATAATAAAAGTTATTGAAAATTCTAAAAAATTGACAATTGTTTCGATAAATCAATATCATCGTCAGAATGACAGAAGTTACATTTCATTTGATGCCTACCTGATGTTTAGTAGTTATTTTTGGCTAGACCAAGAAGTGACCTAACTTGTGATTGACTTAATATATGTTTATAGAAAAATGAAGAAGATGTGATATTACAAATATTGAAGCTTAGATATTATTAGCCCTATGGTGAGATCCTGGATATCATTTTTCCAATTAAGATCAGTATAACTGTGCAATGATATAGAAAACCAGGAAAACTATATCTGCTGATCTTTACAATTATCACCTAAGAAGACAGTTTATTAGTGGAGAACTTCCTAGATTTAACTGTTCATTGACAACTTCATATTGTGGGTTTCTTAAATGTCTTCTAATTTCCAATTCTTCAAGGAAATCCAGTTCTTGTTTCTTTTCACAAATATGCAGCACTTCTAGTTTTGTGTTAGGTGTCAATGAATGATTGGTGTCAAGTAGATGTTTTGTGTAGTGGGATTTATCTGGTTGTTTTAATCTGTATGCTCGTAAGTGTTCACTGTATCGTATTTCAAAATTCCTAAGGGTCTGACCCAAATAGACAGCATCACATTCTGGACATTTGAGTTTATATATACCTGACTTCTTTAATAGTGGTATTTTTGTTTTTACATTTAACAATTTTGTACTAACGTTACTTTCTGTTTTAAAAGAAATTGTTGTATTTGTTGCTAAAGATATTATCTTTGAAATATTATTAGAAATATTTCCTGCATATGTGATGGTTTTATAAGTTTTTATTTCTTCAGTTTGTTTAGGAAATATTAGTTGTAATGACACTTTTTCCTCTTTTTTATTAATTAGCTGATTTATCATATGTAATGGATAACTGTTGGATGTTGCTATTTGTGTAATTGTATTTATCTCTCTATCAAAATTACATTTGTTCATAGGAACTGAAAATGCTCTATGTATCAGTCTGTGTTGGTTTTCGGTAAATTGAATAATCAAGTACATTATTAACTCTTTGAATTTTTAAATCAAGAAAATTGATTGAGTTATTTTCTTCAATTTCTAATGTGAATTTAATTTTTGGGTGTAAATTATTGATGTGGTTGAAAAATACATCTAATTGTCGTTCACTATCCATAAAACAAGCTAATATGTCATCTACATATATATACCAAAATAAAATATTTTTCGAAATATTACTTTCAAAGATCTTTCTTTCTAAATTGTCCATAAAAATGTTTGCTAAAATAGGTGATATAGGGCTTCCCATTGGTAAACCTTCATTTTGAATATTTATCTTATTGTCAAAATTCTTCCTAAAGAATATCTAATACTTGTAAGAAAATTACTAGAAGATAAAAATATTAATCCAAAAATAATATCAGATATACTTAATTTATTTGATGTATGTATTAATCAGAATTATTTCACTTTTGACAATAACATATATATTCGAAATGAAGGTTTACCAATGGGAAGCCCTATATCACTTATTTTGACAAACATTTTTATGGACAATTTAGAAAGAAAGATCTTTGAAAGTAATATTTCCAAAAATATTTTATTTTGGTATAGATATGTAGATGACATATTAGCTTGTTTTATGGGTAGTGAACGACAATTAGATGTATTTTTCAACCACATCAATAATTTACACCCAAAAATTAAATTTACATTAGAAATTGAAGAAAATAGCTCAATCAATTTTCTTGATTTAAAAATTCAAAGAGTTAATAATGTACTTGATTATTCAATTTACCGAAAACCAACACAGACTGATGTGACAATTCCATTCAATTCCAATCACCCTATGTCACACAGACTAGCGGCATATAATTCAATGATACATAGAGCTTTTTCAGTTCCTATGAACAAATGTAATTTTGATAGAGAGATTAATACAATTAGACAAATAGCAACATCCAACGGTTATCCATTAGATATGATAAATAAGCTAATTAGTAAAAAAGAGGAAAACGTGGCATTACAACTAATATTTCCTAAACAAGCTGATGAAATAAAAACTTATAAAACCATCACATATGCAGGAAATATTTCTAATAATATTTCAAAGATAATATCTTCAGCAACGAATACAACAATTTCTTTTAAAACAGAAAGTAACGTTAGTACAAAATTGTTAAATGTAAAAACAAAAATACCACTATTAAAGAAGTCGGGTATATATAAACTCAAATGTCCAGAATGTGATGCTGTCTATTTGGGTCAGACCCTTGAGAATTTTGAAATACGATGCAGTGAACACTTACGAGCATACAGATTAAAACAACCAGATAAATCCCACTACGCAAAACATCTACTTGACACCAATCATTCATTGACACCTAACACAAAACTAGAAGTGCTGCATATTTGTGAAAAGAAACAAGAACTGGATTTCCTTGAAGAATTGGAAATTAGAAGACATTTAAGAAACCCACAATATGAAGTTGTCAATAAACAGTTAAATCTAGGGAGTTATCCACTAATAAACTGTCTTAACTGATAATTGTAAAGATCAGCAGATATAGTTTTCCTGGTTTTCTATATCATTGCACAGTTATACTGATCTTAATTGGGAAAATTATATCCAGGATATCACCATAGGGCTAATAATATCTAAGCTTCAATATTTGTAATATCACATCTCCTTCTTTTTTCTATAAACATATATTAAGTCAATCACAAGTTAGGTCACTTCTTGGTCTAGCCAAAAATAACTACTAAACATCAGGTAGGCATCAAATGAAATGTAACTTCTGTCATTCTGACGATGATATTCATTTATTGAAACAATTGTCAATTTTTTAGAGTATACAATAACTTTTATTATATTGTGGAATTTACTAGAAACCGTGAGTTTCATTTAAAACACTTATATTTACTTGTTTATCTCACGATGTCAAATTATCTACTAAAACTAACTCTTCCTGGTCGGTCCCTTATATATTAGTGCCTTTTTCACTAGATAATTCTAGATTGCAGCTAACTCAAAAACAATTGGCTTTCTGGCATTTTCTAGATAAGACTGGTCACAAAAACAATGTCTAGATAAGATAGTCGCAATCTTAAACAATCCCTGTGCGTCCGCCATAATTTTAACTTTCATACCTGGCTTAGACAGAGTCGGATTTAGGGACTAAACCAGTGTGCTGTTTCGTAACAATAATTTAATTTAAAAACTACATTAGCACTGAATGTTGAACAATAATCTATATTTTATTTTGGTTAAATGGTCAGGCACCATTACTGTTACCTTATATTCTTAGGCATAAAAGGAAGAGTTGAAAAGCTTTTGGTGAAAATGTATCAACCCCTTTACATAGTCTGTAGGGGGTTATTTTTCGGATAAAGTGTACATAATATATAAAATTATTCAGCGGGTCAATATGCATAACTTTTGTATAAAACATTTTTCATAAAATGATGCATTTACGTTTTCACTTTAGGGGTGGGTTAAATAATGAGAATATGCGAAATATTTCGGTTGGGGGTAAATTTTTGGCAAAAATATTTATGAATAAAATTACTCAGCTGGCCAAATTACACAACTTTTGTTTGCAATGTTTTTCTCTAAAGCGATGGGATTCCAACTTCTACTTTTGGGTGAGGTGGAGTAATTTTTCGAAAATGCTAAGTCCCATACGTACATTATATATGTATATAGATAAAATTAATCAGCAGGTCAACATATACAACTTCAAAAATTTTTGTCTGACTCGTATACGTTTTTGACACTTTTTTATTTACGTTTGCCTACAAAACTTTATTGTGGTTTGTATTGGACTTGTTTTTCGTTCATGTTTGTGCTGCTAGTTACTACAACTCATCCGGTTCTAACCTAAAACTGCCCCTATAGATCATTTTAGATCACGCGTTGTTGACAGTTCAGCCATGTTGGGCGAGGGGCAAATAACTTTCACTGTCATTCGTATTTTCCATTTAATTAGTATGACGGTTGTGTCTAGTGTTTTTGTGTGTTATATTTAATATTGTTATGAGTAGTCTTGGGCTTTGTTACTGAACACGCCAAAGTTAGGACAGTTGGCAACCTTGATGGTTGGCAGATGTCAGAAAGGCGCTGGATTATCGGAGGGCAGAGGTTAGCAAAACACATGTACTTGTCAGTTGTTAATGAACAATAAAAGCCATAAAACTTTAGTGTTAACACTTTATTTAGTTAACAAAGAACCCACAAAACAACTGTCCTTTGTTTCCAATACCAATTGGTAAGCAAGTCCGACGAATAAGTACCTCTGCGAGAAAATCGAAATATAAGACATAAAACAAGAGAATCCCTGTGAAATGGAAGTAATAAATAATAAAAAGACCTCTGCCTCTGAGGGAATAGGCCAAATTCCTGGCTTGTGCTCTATGAAACTCACTGATGATGCAAAACCAACCATACAGTATCAAAGAAAAGTGTCATTGTCTCTACATGAGAGGCTTAAATAAGCTTTAGACAGTCTAGAAAAAAAAGTATCATTCAAAAAGTTAATTACCCTACTAATTGGGTTAATAGCCTTATGATAGTTGAAAAACCAAACAAGTCACTTAGACTATGTATAGACCCTAAACCTCTTAACAAATACATCCGTAGAGAACATTTTCCTATACCTAGAGCCAATGATATTATTTCTAGACTTACGGGGAAAACCATATTTAGTGTGATTGGAAAGATGGATTCCATCAGCTGCAACTTGATAATGAAAGTGCGGATCTGTGTGTATTTAATGCACCTTTTGGAAGGTACCGCTTTAATAAAGTCCCTTATGAAATATTTGGTGATATTCCATAGTAGAAATATATTTTGATGACCTCATTATATCTGGGATAAATGAGGTAAGTCATGATAAAGCTTTAATTGAAGTCTTTCAGCAAGCACTTGAAAACAATGTTAAATTTAACATAACTAAGTTCCAATATAAATTAGATAAAGTAGTATTTTTAGGCCAAGTTGTATCAAAAGAACGTGTAAAACCAGACAGTCACAATGTTAAGGCAATAGAAGCCATAAAATCGCCAAAAAATAAGTCTGAAGTGTCACTTAAGAATTTTGGGATTACTTCAATTTCTTTCAAAATGTTTGTCAAATTTATCTCAGTTAACGTCAAATATGCGCAATCTTACTAAAAATAATGTTTCTTTTGATTGGACTAGTGATCATGAAAGTGAACTGAATCACTTGAAAGAATTGATTTCAAAAGAGCCCATTTTGCAAATTTTTGATCCATCAAAACCAATATTAATTCAAACTGATGCATCCAGTGAAGCTTTTGGAAGTTGTCTTTTGCAAAGTGAACATCCAATAGTTTTTGCATCAAGGAGTATGTCAAAATCAGTAAGGCGCTGGGCTCAAATAGAGAAAGAGCTAGGTGCTATTGTTTTTCCTTGCGAGAAGCTCCACTATTTCATTTATGGTTATGAGGTAACAATCCAAACTGATCGTAAGCCTCTTATATCTATTTTCAGTAAATATCTTGATAATGTGCCTGCGAGACTTCAGCGAATGCTACTGAGGCTCTTGAAATACAACCTCAAAATTGTATACTTACCTGGTAAGGATGTGGTAATTGCCGACGCACTTTCAAGATCCTATAGTGATTAATTTATTGAAGATGACCTACATGGTGCACACATTAAGTAATAATGTACTTATGTCAGAGGAAAAGAAATAACTATTTAAAAAGGCAATGTTATCCAAAGTGAAATCGTTTTGTTCAAATTCGTGGACTAAACTTGATAAAAATGTGTTAGCAGATTTGAAACAATTTTTCAAACTTGAGGATAATATTTACTTGTCTAATGATCTCTTGTTTTTTGATTCGAAAATTATAGTACCCCAGTCATTACAACTTGATATGGTTAAGTTGATTCACGAGCCACATTTTGGACTAGAGAAATCTAATTTACGGGCCCATCAAATATTTTACTGTCCTAACATGTATAAACACATTGAAGAGTTTATAAACAAATGTGAAGTGTGTCAGTTAAATCAAAAATCTCTTCAGAAAGAGACCCTAATACCTCATGAGTGACCTACACGTGTGTGGCAATATATCCCCATTCAGGCATCTTAGAGTATAAAGGACAGAATTCACCTTCTAATTGTCGATGCATACTCTAATTGGATTGAGGTTGATAAAACAAAAACTGCAGATGAACTAATGTCAATTTGTAAGAGTAAGTTTCAGCAATTTGGAGTACCAGATAATTTTTTTGCAGATAATAACCCATATAATTCCAAGCTATTTAAGACATTTGAAGATGAATGAAATTTTCAATTAGTTCTTAGTAGTCCATATCATCACCAATCCAATGGTCTCACTGAAAGATATGTAGGTATCATTAAAGATATGCTCATACAAGCTAAATATAACAGGGATTTGCTTCATTTACTAATGGAATATCACACTACACTGTTACCTATGTTTAAATATTCACCAAGTCAAATATTTTTAAACCGATCTTTGAAAACAAAAATACCAATCTCTGAAAAAGCTCTTGAACCCACCTTTATAAAATAACAAGAAATGGAGAGTAAATTAAATCATAAGCAGAAAGTTGAATCCAAATTTTATGACATTCATGCTAAAGACTTGCCAAAGTTAATAGTAGGTAATATAGTACTAATGCAGTTTAATGCAACCTGGAAAAAGGGAAAAATAATTGGTATTGTCAATGATAGGTCATATGTTGTGGTAGATGAGTACGGTAGTCAGTATAGAAGAAACAGAAATTTTTTGAGAAAAACTCAACTATCATTTAAAATTAGACAGAATGAAAGTATATTGTATGATTTTGATTACAATTTCTCTGAAATTTTTCAAGAAAATACTGAGCAAGTATATTCTAGTAGCTTCGATCCATCAATAAATACTTGAGTTAACAATATGTCTCAAATTCAGTCTGACTCTTCCAATAGTACCAATATAAGTTCTAGTAATAGTTTCGGTGATGAGGATAGTGTATGTGCCAGTACACCACTTAAAACTCGGGTGATACTATAAGAAATGGAGGTGTTTGTAGTTTCAATATTGACGACCCCCCTTGAAATTGTAAGTAACAGTCGACCAGGACCAAAAAATCAAAGCGTAAAGTAACCAAGCCAAAGAGTGATTATGTTTTAGATGTAAGTTTATCTGAGTAAAAAAAAGGAGCTCTTGGGTTTTGTTACTGAACACGCCAAAGTTAGGACAGTTGGCAACCTTGATGGTTGGCAGATGTCAGAACGGCGCGGGATCATCGGGGGGGCAGAGGTTAACAAAACACATGTACTTGTCAGTTGTTAATGAACAATAAATGAACTTTCAAAATAGGTACTTTAGAACCACACTCAAAGTTGATATTATAAATTTAATGAACTATTTAGTCCTTTGTCACAACTTCTACATCAGACAACAGTTTAAGGCTTTCAAATCACTGCAGGCTTTGAAAGGTGCGATAATGTAGAATGTGAAAAGTGTTTCACTTCAAAAGTGTAGGATTGCTAGAAACTCCTTTGTCACAGTTATGTCTCAAATGTTAATAAATATTTTTAAGTAGTTTATGTTTTTAATTCTGCAGGTCAATAAAATGCATAAAATATACTGGGGAAATTTTATTTTAAATATTCCAAAAATATCTTTATATGAATACTATACATTACATAAATAATGCAATGGATTCAAAAACATAATAATTACAGTACAAATTTAATTATTAACATATGTAAAATATGATAATACCCTTAAACCATGATATGAAAGAATTCTATTATAGTATTATAAAACAAGATTTTAAATAAATACCAATTCGTAGGAATAACAGATGAAAAAATATTTACAAAGGCAGTGCAAACAGCTATAATTTTGTCAATAGCACTCAATATCATTTCTGATACGAATTGGGCCTTTACATATACTGCTTCAACATTTATATCCATTGATGCATTTTAGAAAAAAAATAGTCATAAGAATTCACTCAATAGCTGACTGAAATAGAATTACCTCAATTGTACTATCTTCTCAGATCGTTCATGCCTTTCAACATCTTGTTGACTTTGTTCTTTGATAGTAGTATATCCCATATGCAAATTCGGTATCCAGTGAGGATTATCTTTGTCTTTAAGATCAGCTGGGACTCCTAAAATACAAATTGTTGTAAAGTTGGAAGTCACTGTCAGGAGGAATACATAGACTAAGTTTTTATTGAAATACATACCTGATACAAAATGTTTACTACAAATTCACGCATTTTTTAAGAATGTATCACTCAAAGATCTTTTTATATTTCTAATCCATAGATCTCTACGTTGCCTGGATAGGGCGTCCAATTTGATACCTCGATCTTTAATGCAGTTGGAATTCAGTAAAACCGAACTCTATCCTTTTTTTATAGGACATCCCACAACTGCACAAAACGCTGGCATTTCACTCAAATTCGTTATCATGTTCAATCAACATCGTTTGCCCCACATGCAAGATGGCCGACCTGTCTAAGACGTCACATTAAAATGATTTATTCACTGTTTAGATTTCAAATTATTTTGCACAGATCATAGTAGTTATATGATCTGTGGAACAGATGTGCGAAATTGCGGGTGTTCTCTGTGGTGGCCACAGCAATTTTTTTTTTAAATATTAGCTAAATAATTTTTATTATCTTTTTTAGACACTGTTAATTCCGTACCTAGACTACCCATAAAAAATGTTTCAAATGAAAGTGACCCCGATTTGCAAGCAGCGCTTCAGTTAAGTTTAACAGACGATACAGAAATTGTGTCTCAAGAAATCGTGGATAGAGATTTACAGGAAGCACTCAGGTTGAGTATGCAAAGTATCCACAGTAGTCCTGAAGAGGAGGATGAAGATACTCTTTTACAGAAAGCTATTAATATGAGTTTACAGTTCTAGTGAACGTTTTTGTTATTTGTTATAATTCTAACTCAGTTGTGTATATAATATGGATATTTTATCTAATTTAATAAAAAATAACTTTGTTTACATTGCAGTTATTGGCTTGTTTTATTGATCATTATTTAACAGGGTCAAAATAAACACTAGGAAAAGGAAAAGAATAATGGAAAAAGCCGAAATAATGAGGTTAATAATTAATAATGAAAAAACAAAATATATTAAGTGGACGGTGGAAAATTTTTATTACTTTACCTTGACAACTTATGTATAGTATATGTAATATATGTATACATATAAGGGAAGTATTGTAATGGAGTGATTTTGACGTTTTGAGATTCGAGTGAATCTACACGTTTCACATGTTTCCGAGTCCAAAAACTTATTTTTAAAAAAGGTCGGTCGGTCTGTCTGTCAACACGATAACTCAAAAACGCAACCGAACTTTTTAATGAAATATAATATGTAGGATTAGAACGTAAACACTTTTTTTATTACACACTTAACAGCAATCAGAAATACAGAGTTTCTATGAGCTATTTTGTTTGCTATTAGACCAATATGTTGGTATTAAGAATGTCCTGTTGAGACTTCTCCAGTGAGAAGGTCTCTTACACTTTATTTGAGGTCAATTGGCCAGCTTCGTTTCAGTCTTCTGTTGTTTGGTTCTTGGGTTATAAGCTGTAGTAGTAGATTAGGATAAGTGTCTAGCTTTAGGTAGTGGTTATGGCTTCTTTCTTGTACTGTTGGAATACTGAGGTCTTCATGGATCAATTTGTTTGTGAAGTACCATATGGTGCATCGACTAGTGTTAGAAGGATTTTAGATTGTCCTCGTTGTATTAGACCTATACTAGATTTGCTAACGCATCCCCCAATTCTATCCCGTAGGTTCAGATTATGACTGCCTTATATATTAAAATTTTATTTTGTAGTGAGACTGGCGATCTGCTTTCGTTTCTTGGCTAAGTTTTCTCTCCAATTGAGTTTAGAGTCTAAACGTAATCCCAGGTATTTGACACAAGAAGTTACGGGTATCACTATGTTGTTAATAGTAACCGGAGGACATTGGCTTTTTCTTAGTGTGAATGTGCTGGGATTTGTTTTCATTAATTTTTATTCTCCAACGGTAGAGCCATTCTTCAATCTGGAATAAGTGGTCTTGGAGATTGTCAGAAGCTATTGGATCTTCATTTATAGCCAGTATCACGGTGTCATCAGCAAATGTGTCCGTTATAGTATAGTCTGAGGTTGGGATGTCAGACGTATATATCAAGTACAGGACTGGCCCTAGGACACACTGCCTTGTGGAACTCCAGCTTTAATAGGTTAGAATTCAGAGGTCTCGTCACTAACTTTTGTTCTAAAGGTTCTGTTTTTATATATGACTGTAGTAGACTGAAATATGAATTAGGTATACACAGAGTTCGATTTTCTTTAATAGAATAGCAAAACTTCCACCGGAAAAGTAGTGGAGAGAACCTCCACCTCTTCATCCGGGCACCTAACAGAGGGAAAAAAGACCAAACGGCACAAAGGTCGTATGCCGTTCGACCTCCCATAACTGGGAGAGCCGGGCGGCATAGGCGACCCACCGAGAAAAGGCCTCAGTGGAGCAGGGGTGCGGAAATACCAGCGACTCTTCAATCAGGGAATATCCACTGAAGAGGCCAGGAAGCAGGTTATCCAGCACCCAACACCCCCGAAGGAATCACCAACGGGGAAGGTAAAACTGAAAAGAGGCCCGGAGCATATCACTCCTCAGCAGCGACCGCTCAGTAAAAAACCAAAAACAGCTGCAACGGTAACCGGGCAAGCCACTGGTTACGCAGCAGCTGTTAAAACAGAGAAGGCTTTCAAGGTGGGAATAATCCCAAGGATTATCCTGTGGTCATCCTGAAAGCAGAGCAGCTCTCCACTCTAGAAGACACTCTGGTGGAAGAACTGCGCAAGAGCAAGGAGGAGGGGATGCAATTCTCAGGTATTCATTTCCGTTGTGTGGAATGATACTGGTGGACTGTGGATCCCAAGAATCGGAAGACTGCCTCATGAGGTCAGCGCCGAAATTAAACTCTTGAGAAGGACCCGAATTGGTGGCTCGAAGTGGAAACAACACCCTGGTCACCATAACGGTGTTCTTCCCAAGAAGCCACGACATGAAATTGGAGAAGATACTCCAACTTGTCGAGGTTCAGAACTCTAACCCCACTACTGGGGCTTTGAAGATCCTGAACTCTAAAAAAGAGGGAAAGGGAACTATCCTCACGATTGGGATCGATCTGGGGAGGCTCTGAAGGCAGGAGGTTACGCGCTAAACTTCCGTTTTGGGCGTATCCCTGTCTCACGGCTGGGGAAAAAAAAGAACCCCGCGGAGGATCCAAAGGACATGGAGATACCCTCCACATCCGGAACCTCTGGAAAAAGGCGAAAGCTTGACCTTGGGTCAGCCCGATATCTTCTCCGGCTCTGCTGGGGTGACTAGGGATGCGGAGATCGCCTCTGCATCCTGGGAAACTGGGCGGAGCAGCCTGGGGGTCAAGGGTGTGACTCGAGATCAAGAACCCTGCTCGAACTCCGAGGAAGATATTGACATGGTGGTCGAGGAGGGTGGGGAATGAACAGAGGCTGAGTAACTCTGCCTCTCATCCATAATAATTCACGTTCACGAATGTAGCTCAGATTAACCTGCATCACGCGAAGGGAGCTTCTGCCGTGGTTGCAAGGTTGTTCGCTAAACTACAACTGGATATTGTACTGATCCAAGAACCATGGATCAACAAAGAAGGTCAGAACAAAGGTTTGGCATGCAAGGATTCTAAATTGATTTATGGTCAAAGGCAAGTATCTCCGCGTGCCTGTATAATCATAAGAAATAACATAAAATATATATATGTGTTTCAGAATACGTGTCACGGGACCTTGTTCCAATCATGGTTCACCTCAACATTGGGGGTATTGACCGAGACATCGCCATTGCCTCTGCCTACTTTGCTGGAGACGGGCCGAAGACACCGCCAGAACAAGTACAAGAGCTAGTGAGACACTGCAATAGCAGACGGCTGCCAATCATAATTGCTTGTGATGCCAACGCACACAATACCGTGTGGGGAAGCACTAACAACAACGTCAAAGGTAAGTGTTTATTAGAATATCTCTTAGCAAATAACCGTAAGACCTTAAACGTGGGGATAACCCCCACTTTTGTCACGAGAGCAAGAGAGGAGGTCCTGGACGTAACAATTGTCAATGTTGCTGCTAGGAAAAATGTAAAAGATTGAAGGGTGATGAGCGAGCCATCACTTTCCGACCATAGGATCAGAATAGAGGGAGATACTACCTCGATTCCTACAATCCGAAATCCTAGAAAAACTGATTGGTCTATTTACAAGACAAATCTGAAGGACAATTTGGAACACGTCGAAGTGAATGGGGTAAATCACCCGCACTACGACCTGGAACAAAAAGTGGAACGGATCAGTGAGGCAATAATGGAAGCTTTTCATTCCAGTTGCCTACGTTCAAAAGTTCGTTCAGAAAATGTTGCTCCTTGGTGGAATGAGAACCTGTCAAACCTCCGTCGGATCTTTAGAGCCAAACGTGACGGCAGTTAGCAGGGGTACACCGAGAAGCTTACACAGTACAATAAAGAGATTAGGCAGGCAAAAAGGCTTAATTTTCAAGCCTTTTGCGAAAAGATCACTTCCACTCACATAGCAGCCAGACTACAAAAGGTCATGGCAAATGGGGGAACTAACCCCACAATGTCGCTGAAAAAGCCAGACGGATCATACACGGAAGGAAAAGAGGAACGATCGATTCTTCTTCTTAGAACCCACTTTCCAGGTAGTGAACCAGCAAAAAGCACTGAAATAGCAATGAGTTACACCAAAAAATCACGCAAGGAAAATTGGGACATTGCTAAGAAAATATTTACTAGACAACGGTTGGAATGGGCAATAAGTGTACCTTTCAACCATATAAATCACCAGGAGTGGATGGAATATTTCCAGCACTTCTGCAGCAAGGGATAGAGGAGATTCTTCCTCACCTGCTGAAGATTAAAAGAAGCAGTCTAGCAGTGGGTCTAATACCTAGAAAATGGAGAAGGGCAAGGGTAACCTTCATACCAAAAATAGGAAAAAAGATGGGACTGATCCCCGATCTTTTAGACCCATCTGTCTAACATCGTTTCTACTCAAAACGATGGAGAAAGTAGTGGATCACTACATAAGAACAGAGAACCTGGAGAATATACCACTTCATAAATGTCAAAATGCCAGCATGCCGAAGTCATCCAGAGAACTCTGAACAACAAAGAAATCGAAATGTGCGCATTCCTGGATATATCTGGGGCCTTTGACAACACAACTCATGTGTCTGTAAAAGAAGCACTAAAAAGGCGAGGAGTAAATGAAACCATTGTAAAATGGATGTATGAGTTGTTGACGACGAGGATAGCTGAGATACAGGTAGGAAATCAAACCACCTCAGTTAAAGCCACTCGCGGGAAACCTCAAGGGGGAATGATATCTCCCCTTCTATGGAGCCTCGTAGTAGATGAGTTGCTCTACAGTCTGACGGAGCTTGGATTCGAATGTATGCTGATGACATAGTTCTAATAGTCAAAGGCAAGTTCAAGAGCACCTTGTTTATTACAAAAAGGTCTCAGAATAATTGAGCAATGGTGCTTGTCAGTGGAGCTAAACATTAACCCAAACAAAACCATAGTAATTCCATTTACCCGGAAAAGAACACTTCCAGCCATGAAACCCCTATCTTTAAACGGGGAAATCATAGAATGGAAGTTAAATATCAAGGGATAACCCTAGACTGTAAGCTTCTGTGAAATAAGCATGTTGAAATAACTGCCAGTAAAGCAATAAGAGCTTTAATGGCGTACAGAAATCTAGCTGGTAAGAGTTGGGGCTGTAACCCAAAAATACTGCGATGGATGTACGCCATAATTGTGAGACCAGCAATTACGTATGGGGCAATATAGTTTGGCACACAAAAGCAAGTCAGTACAGCACGAGGAAGACCCTCGACAAAGTTCAAAGGCTTGCCTGTGTGTGCATCGCTGAAGCTATGAGAACGTGTCCAACTAGGGCACTTGAGATCATTACAGATCTCACACCTCTACATCTGGTGATAGAAAGATCTGCTTAAGAGGCAATTCTTAGAATATCTAAGGAAGGTTCAGGCAATGAGAGTATTAAAAATCAGGGAGCTTGGTCCTCTCTGACAAGATACATCTCATTAGCGAATCTTCCCAGTGACGAAATGATCAGGAAAGTAAGCATCGAAAAGAATTTAACCACGATGCTAACTACGAGGAGAGACTGGGAACGGGAATACACCACCCAAACTCTCAAAGAAAACATCATTAGATGGTATACGGATGGTTCAAAAACACCATTGGATCAGGCGCTGGAGTATTTGGGCCTGGCACCAGATACTCATTATCGTTAGGCTCCTTCCCGAGCGTCTTTCAGGCAGAAATACTTGTGATCGAAAGATGCGTGGAAATGAACCTAGAAAGAAACTATCAGAAATGTGACATATCGATCCATTCTGTTAGTCAGGCAGTTATCAAAGCATTGAGCTCCCATGTCATTGACTCAAAGTTGGCATGGGAGTGCCGAAGAAAACTTGATGAATTAGGCAAGAATAACAGGGTCTCTTTACTCTGGGCTCCTGGCCACTCGGGAATCACGTGAATTGAAGAGGCCAATACACTTGCCAGGAAAGGAGCACAAATGCCCTTTGTTGGCCCGGAGCCTTTCTGTGGTGTAGCAAAATGCTCCTACAAGAAAGAGTTTCGGAAGAAAGAGGAAACCGAAAGAGAAGCACTCTGGCGGTGCCTTTCTGGCTTGGAACATTCCAAAAAGTATTTGGACCTCAGTAAAGATAAGCTACATCTCCTCACGGGCTTTCTTACAGAACACTGCCGCCTTAGGAAGCACTTATAATGAGAATAGGTCTAGCAGAGATTGACGAGTGTAGATTCTGTGGGGAGGAGGATGAAACTCCGGATCACCTAGTTCTGGAATGCCTCGCCATTACAAGCCAACCCAAGAAATACTTTGGACAAGAAACTTGTAAGAGTGAGGATCTAACCTCGTTGAAGCCGTCCCAAATACTAGAGTTCATTAGAATCTTGGAACTGGAAGGCGAGCTGTAGTAGTAGCGAGAACAGCTCTGATAAGGGGGGCGCTTAAACCTTTTGTTTCAGTGCACTGTAACCCCGTTAAAATCTAATCTAATCCGTTCAACGCATCGTATCGGCTGAGCTGTAAGGGGTCTACACATGCGCAGTTCGTTACGGATACCTACGTGAGAAATAAGACAAGCTAAAAGTATCTAATATATGTGTTCTTATCTGATGAACAAAACAATTGGGTGTAAGTATAATACTGCTAGATATTTTTGATACTTTAAGAATGTTTTATATTTGCTATTTCTTAAATTATTTCTTTATTTAACGACGGTCCGGCCTATTTCTGCGAATGAGGCTAATCACCAACGCCGGGAGTACGTATCTCCAAACCGGAAATTTTGTCGAACCCTTGGATCTTCCAACCAGGGGCAGGGATCTTGAACGAGCACAACACCCTCAGACTCGGAACCGCCAGACGACAATTACAGTAGTTATATGAACTGTGGGCAATTAAAACCTTAGAGTAATAATAAACATCGAGATAGGGCTATTCATTTTTAAACACGTTTATTTTTGCGGCCAACAATTCTAAACGACAGTAGTGAAATAATGAATGAATTACATGATGGTATTGTAGATACATGGCCTTGGTAATTTCGGCTGGTTTTCTGACAAACTTGGCACCGACAAACAATGATAATCCAAAAACATCAGATTAATTAACTTAGAAGTTTATTTTGTCACTTAAAGTTTTGAAAAACACATCAAAAAGAAAGAACTAAATGTTTACTCTCTAGTTGTAATGGCTCTCGTATAAATAAACCACGTTTGACATTATTTACTACAATACTACGGCGTTTTAAAATGATCGTCGATCACAATCTGATTTGTATCTCTCTTTATATGGTAATTAAACATCGACAAACTACTAAATAGATTACTATTGACAGATTAAACAGGTACTGAAATTTTGAGCAATGTTGCCACTTTTAGTTATAACCATATAAAGGTAGAACGAGATCGCGATTGAAATGAAAGTGCCTAAAATTGTTGAGATAGGTAGTAGGATCTTATTTCAAACGTAAATTGTGTTCGGCGCCAGTATGACTAGTAGCTCTACTCGATTTCCACTGCCTTTATCTAAGGATACAACAAATAGTTGTTTAAAATTTATATAAGAATATGCCTTTATTAAATAGAATTTAAGTATTATTAATTAATTTTAAAAGCAGCGACTCAAATGCATAAATTAGTATGACTTTTTTGTTTGCATAACTTTTTAACAAATTTTCAATTAAACTTCTAATTTCTTTTTTCCCGCAACTAAAGAGGATTTGTAAATATGACAAAGCAGTGGGAAGTGTCCGCAAGTGAACTTAGAATGTTTGGGGCAGGAAAATGTCAAAACAAACATATCTATTTTATTTGTTAATCTGAGATTAAAACCCGCATATACCTTGGAAGCGATCGGAACTTCGCGGAGATGGTCTTGAGCGGGAGGATGAAATTGAATTTGACATGTGCAGAGAAAAGAAAACAACTTAACCATCATTATTAACGCGTTTTTCATGTTTCGAAAAACAACAATAAAGCTTTTGTCATTGATCATTGTGTAATCTGGTAATATTTTATACTTATTTTTGAAGAATTTCGCTTGGGTAACTCATTTAGTTTCGATTTGAGATTAATTTCATAATAGATATATCACCTATAGGGATCGAGACCGAACTATAGAGGCAGCACTTCTGTCGAAAGTAGAGCGCCCTGGTGTTAAATAAGAAAAATATTGTGATGTAAACAGTGTAAGGCTACATTCGTAATGAATTCGCTGGCTAAGTGGCCCATTGGCACACAAGTCGGCACGAAATTTGCCATTCACAATAACTTTAAAGTCGACTTTAACGCAAGCGCGTTCGTACCTAAATAATTGTCAGGATTCCTTCAACATATGGTCGAAGCATGATTCTGTCTGTATTTAGTTCAGTCTGAGGTTAGATGTTATAATATATAATTTGTATTTATTTTTTATAGCAGTATATAGTGGAGTTTAGTAGTGATGGACAACGCGGAATGTCAATTCAATGATGAATTTTTGTTACAGTGCATTTCCAATTACAAACCATTCTATGACCAAGACCAAACTGCATCAACAATTGCCTCTTTTTTTAAAGCAAAATCAGCATTGTTGCAAGTAAAGTAGAAGTAATGTCCTCCTCCTCCATTTTTTTAAAATCAATCTGTGGTACGGAAAAATCAATAAAAACAAACCAAAAACACACAATTCGATGAAAATGTCAAACTGTCAGACAGATATCAGATATATCAAAAAACAAATATTAATGCGCATGTCCCATAGCCGGCACGAAGTGCAAGGTTAAGTGAAAGGTGCAGCTTGCAAGAAATTTCGACGACTTCAACTTCAACTCTGACGCCAAATTGCGTTGTGAACGATCACACTGAAATAGATTTGCTTAGCTTGCGTGTCAAACTACCACTTGGCGATCGAATTGATTACGAAAGTAGCCTAATAAATAACCTACAAAATGCATAAAATGAATAGATCTTTTTATTTTCATTGCCTGGAAAAATTGTTGGTATGTAAGATGGGTGTAGGGGATTATCTGATTTTTGATTATTGACAAAATGAGCACTGCAAATTCTAGTATTTTTATTTGGTTCCCAATCCTTCCGATGTTTTCTGATATGTAATTAAAAAAGTGATTCGTTTTGTACAAATGTTTACTTTCTTTTCTCTTAATAGTATTTAATTATTTAAACTTATTACTTATATAATATTAAAGTCAGCAAACACATAACAAGCTTTTTATTTTATATAATAAATGTAATCGTACAGAAAACAAAATTTTATTTTCTCGATAATAATCTTTTATTTATGGAAAAAAACATATAGAACTTTTCTAATAGCTGCCAATTGTAGTATCATAATGATTATACACAAAATAATAGTTAATAATTAGTATATTACGTAACGTGTGTTGTAAGAAGTATTTTACGCACGAACGGAAAAGTTACGCACGAAGCCACGTAGCGGCGAGTGCGTGATTCCGTGAGTGCGTAAAATGCGTTACAACACGAGTTACGTACTATACTTTATCTACGACCCACTTGTACTTGTGTTTATAATCTTATTAAGGTAATTTAAAGTACAAGTAAAAACGTACAACCTCGATGCCAAGCCAAGCATCTTAGAGGTTCATCCTCGATGCCCAGCCAAGTTTCGTAAAAGTCCGTCCTAAGTAGTATTTGTTTTTATTAAAAATGTATGTAGAATTACCGGAATTGCATAAAATAGCGTATACACCTCTCGACTAAAGTGACATTAATCCCTTAGGTGGATTACTTCCCTCAGGAATCAAACACCACCCGCGGGATTAAATGGGCCACTTTAGTCGCTTGGTGTATAATATACTATTGTTTACTAATATGAGATACATTCAGACAGCTAAAAGATGCGGATTGAATGAAACGGAACCATTTATCATATAATTCCAAATAACTCTTAGTATTAAATGTAATCTCATATCTAATAAATATGTTATCTACCATTTATATATAGAATAAAATTCAACGTCAAATATCTGAGTAATACATTTTGAATAAAATGGCTACGTCTATTGACAGTTGCTAAGTGGTTGCTATGGAAGCCGTGCGATTTACTTTGCGGCCGTGCGTTTTGTTTTGCCGTGCGTAATAGACGTCTTACATTGATTGCCGACTGTGTGTTTTTGACTACTTACAGGGGTGGTCGTAGGTAATAGTATATTACGTAACAAGAGTTGTAAGTAACCCATTACGCACGAAATGAAAAAGTTTATGCACGAAGCCGCGCAGCGGCGAGTGCATAAATTTCATGAGAACGTAATGGGTTTACAACTCGTGTAACGTACTATACTTTTTCTACGCCCATTCACTTTCTTCCATTAAATAAAAAACAACGTAATCATTTAAACTTTATTATAATAGTTGTTAATAACAATTGAACAATTATTGTAAATGGATTGTGCCTTATTATTTAAGGGTGATGAACGGTTATTTATAATTGTAGTACTGCTCGGTACATCAGAAGACGAACATTGATAATTGGTAATTGCCTCCGATATTCGTAATGCGTTGTCATTTTTATTTTTAAGAGATTGATTCACATAGCCTTCCGCTACTGTAGAAGATTGCCAGCCACCAAGTCTTTTTAATGATAGCATATCACCTCCTGCATCAACTAACATAGTAGCTGATGACCTCCTGAAACAATGGCCAGTATATTGCTTTGGTTCCGGTAGCTCAAGATATTCAGCAATTTTACGTGGTGTATTACCGATTGTGTTTATCCCCTCAACCTGTTTTATGCATTTTCCATTTCTGTAATTAAGAAATAAAGGAAGTTCCATTCCAGCAGGACGCAAATTCATGTATTTTGACATGTGATATAAAACGTTTCTGGTACTACAAATGAACGACTCGTTTTAGTTTTAGAATCTGGAATATCAATTATCAAGGATTTTCCCGTGTCCTGAATGTGTTCCATTTTTATATTTCTAAGTTCTTGTTTACGGCAAGCCCCGCTTAATCCAATAATGAGGATAACCTGAAAACAAAACAAAAACTTATTTTTATGTGATGATAATTATACAATATTTTAATTGTTTACCTTTGACAACAAATGTTTATCGTCTGGGGCATCTTTCAGAAACTTAATTATTTGTTCTGTAGAAAGGATTTTCGATTTTTTACTTCTAAAACCACCCGATTTCCGCTTCAGTAGGGCGATTAGTTTTGGATAATTTGCTATGTTAATGTTATTATTAATGTTTAGTGTAGTTCTTAGCATCGAATAAATGGCCCATAGAGAAGATGGCTTCATAGTTTTTGATATTTCTTCAAAATACGCAAGTAACACATTCTCCGATAAGGATTTAACGTTATGGTTGTGTCGCCAATCCATAAATTTTTGATATGTAATTTCGTACCTTTCTTTGGACTTAAGCGGTAACAAATTATGTGTGGCTGCTTTAGCTTTTTCTAAAATCTCCGGTGGAGTGCTCATTATTTCATCACTTTCACTACTATCAGACATATTCGTAGATAAAGTAGAGAGAATGTTCGGATACAGTTATATTTTGTTCAAGAGATTGACAATATAAATGATATGACATTTATTTTCATAGCATGCTACTTAAGAAAACGTGTCCTATTTTTAAAGAAATTGCATAATATGCTGCCTACATTTAGGGGCATCACTCTTTCAATCCTAAATATATCTCGCTAATGCTAAAAGTTTTTATGTTTTTTAATTGACTAAATTTGTGTAAATAGACCAAATAAAGTCTTACGTAAATAAAAATTTGATTGTAATTTAATTAAACCACGAAATTTAAGCTTTCTTCTCAAAACGCACGTGTATGTTATGAGATCTCATTACGTGCATGTTATTGTTAAATGTCATTTACAAGGAATGTTGACAGTGCAGTTTTTGACGTTTACAGACATGGGCGTAGAAAAAATGTTTTAATTAGTACAATTTACTTACATATGGGTTTTTACTGCATTTATCCATTTTTGATGTTTTAAGGTTATCCATGCAGTGTTCAATGAACTTTCGGGAAACGATAAAATTTCAACTGCGTATTATTTTTATACGGCATATTTGAACTGCCGATAATACAGAAAGATACTTTTAATGAAGGCATCACAAACATTTAAAATCATTTTAAAAAAATGAATATTTAAAAACGCTGATTATACAAAACTAATAGTGTTTACATCACTTTGTTTGTGTTTTTTCACGGCAGATGGTATAATCGTCATCTTTCTCGATCCCTATCAAATATGGAACTTCAAATTTTAAATAACAAAATGTGTCCATTCTGTAATGTGCAGTTTTCCTGTGTGTCGTCTAAGAAGAGATATATAAAAAAGGTGCACAATCAGCACCAGGAATCCCGTGATAAGATATCACATATTATTTGTCCATTATGTAATAGAAATTAGTTGGTCTGTGCATCTTTTAAAAAACTAGAAATGCATTTGAAAATAAACTACAATATTACTGTTTTAAATGAAACTTACTGTTTCTAGATAACTCCACAATATATTGAAAAAAATGTTTAAAATTCTAAGTAATTTGACAATTGTTTCGATATTAAATATCATCGTCAGAATGACAGAAGTTACATTTCCTTTGATGCCTACCTGATGTTTAATAATTATTTTAGGCTAGACCAAGAAGTGAACTATACCTTGTGACTGACTTAATATATGTTAATAGAAAAAATAAGAAGATATGATATTACAAATGTTAAGCTTAGATATTATTAGCCCTATGGGGATATCCTGGATATATTTTTCCCGATTAAGATCAGTATAACTGTGCAATGATATAGAAAACCAGGAAAACTATATCTGCTGATCTTTACAATTATCACTTAAGAAGACAGAAGACGTTGACGACTTCATATTGTGGGTTTCTCTTAGGTGTCTTCTAATTTCCAATTCTTCAAGGAAATCCAGTTCTTGTTTCTTATCACAAATATGTAGTACTTCTAGTTCTGTGTTAGGTGTCAATGAATGATTGGTGTCAAGTAGATGTTTTGGGTAGTGGGATTCAGGGCCGGATTAAAGTGCAATGCCGCTGTGGGCCCCAAATTTTTGCCGCCCCTATCCCATGTCATTGCACTACAATGTTACACTACACACATGTTATAAATAAATTAATGATGCTAAAAAGCAGAAAAACATTGAGGGCCTTTTAGGGCAACGTAGTTTTAATATTAAGTAAGGCTTAACAACTGTTAAGCCTTACTTACTATTTTTTGCAATTGCAACAAAAGAATTAAGCTTTACCGAAACTCGAAATTGTGTTAAAAGTATAAATGAATAGAACTAGATGGATCTTATTTTTCCAATACATACTGGTAATAGGGCAATTTGTACAGGAGAAAAAACAACTAAATGAAATGCATCTATTAATAAACAAACGTAGATAATGATTTATAGAAACAATAATTAGGTGAGTGACCACATTATTTTTCTTTAATTAAAAAGTTTTTTGCGAGCTTTGGCGGAAGCAAAATCAGAAACTATGTCGTTGAAATCTATAGTATTCACTAGGTGTGCTTCAATGTGTACAATTGCTAAATGATTCAATTTTTCATTTGACATTGTTGACCTCAGAAAACTTTTCATTCGTTTCATAACCGAAAAAGACCTTTCGGCCGAACAATTCGTCACAAACAAACAGAGGTACATCCTAAACGCAATGTCCAAATTGGGGAAACTATTCTGCAGATTCTTTGTCCTTATTAAATTTGACATTTGTATAATAATACCATCTTTACTGTGAACAATGTTTGTTGTATTCTTCTGTTCACATAAACACCAAAATTGGCTTCTACCACTTTTATTTTCTAAAGTAAATGAATGTAATTTTTCTTGTATATATCGATTAAAATGCATACACTCAGAAATAAATGAGTCTTCTAAATCTTCGGGATAAGAAGTTATAACGTTTTTCGCATACTTATCAAATTCTATTTGAGATATATTTTTTTGATAAAGACACTCTAATATTTTAAATCTTTCAAATGTTTCCTTATATCATGTGCATCTCTTTGTGAATTCAACGTCAATCTTATCAAGAATCGTTAAATATGTTTCTACTCGAAACTTATCCCTTCCTTGCAACAAAACTTCCCCTTCTCTAGTTTCATCAGGCTGTAATTTTCTAAAACGTTTTCGTTTATTCGTTTAGAGCTTGTGTCATATTCTATGTCAGATGTCAATGATATTTTGGCGGCTTCACTCTCGTAATAATCAAACATATCTCTTAATGAGGATACAAATTTAGAAAGCGAGTCATAGAGATTGACAACTTAATTTAAACAGATATCTGTAGACTGCAGTCTGATCTGCACTGCATAAAATCTTTCCATCAATGTTGCCCACATAGTTGTCAAAAACGCGGTTTCAAATCGGTCTAGATGACGAATAATACCTTCAGCCTCAGTACGAGTGACAGGTTGTTCAGAAATGTCATCAGAGATGGTGGTTAAGACTTCATAAATATTTTTATAATTTTTCTGCAAACTACGACATGCATCAGCTCTAGTGACAGAAAGATTTTTTACAATAGAATTACCTTTCGACGTTTCAAACAAAACAGCCCATCTATGTGTAGATACAGAGAAAAAATTGTAAACTTTTTGGACGATGTCAAAAAATTGACGCGCTTCAGAACAACATTCTGCAGCATGCACTCCAATTAAGTTGAGCGAATGTGCAGAACATGGAACGTATAATACTAAATTATTCAACTGTTTCACACGCGCTTGCAACCCACTGTATGGGCCAGACATATTACTAGCATTATCAAAACTCTGTCCACTGCAGTCTTTTATATCAATATCCAAAGTCTTCAAATTCTCCATTAGAGCTTCAATTAATTGTTGGGCCTTATGTCCAACGTTGTGTTTAAAACCAAGAAAACGTTCAACCGGTTTGCCATCATTGTTGACACTCCGAATAATGAAGGATAATTGATCAACATGAGAAACGTCGGGGGACGAATCTACACTGATTGAGTAATACTTATTTCCTTTTATTTCTGATACAATGATGTTTAACACTTTTTTCGCCATTATTTGAATAAATTCATCACATGTTGTAGACGACAAATAAGAAACATGCCCTCGTCCTGGATTACCATACTCTGCAATATGGTTAGCTAAGAATGGATCGAATTCGGCAATCAATTCCAAAGACATCATAAAGTTGCCATTTGATAATGATCCAAACTTGTCTTCATTCCCTCGAAAAGGCAAACCTCGACTGGACAACTTCTTGATGACAGCAACAACTCTATGAAGAACACCTTTCCAGTATTTTGCTTGTGCTTCTAAATGTATTTTTAAAGATGTTTCGATTCCTACTGATTCTCCACGTTTCAACATCAAAATTTCACACTGTTTGTGAATTTGTGAATTTTCATGTACTTGAATTCTTTGCTCAGCATGTTTTCAGTCCGAAAAACCTTTAGAAAATTAATTATTTTCTTTGTCGAAGAGACAACAGGGAGCACATTACACATTTCCAGTTCGAGAGGAATATATAAAATATAAACGATTTATTTTCTCTCCATTCGCCATAGTTCTTACGAACAGGGATTTTGAAAGAAAACGTGACTTATCAGTATAAACACATTTTGAGTTACAAACGTCCGAATCCAGATTTTGGTTTATTGGGTTTTTTAATAACATGTCTATAGTGAAGTCATTAATTACCCATTCAGAAGGGTCACAGCTAATCACGCAATTGGTACTGGAACTAATATCCTTGCTGGTTGAGGTTTCACATTCACTATTATTGAATTCACTAAAGTCACTATGGTCAACATTGTCATTTACAGAACATTTATTAGAAACTTTGTTTTCATGACAAGTGGCGTTAATGTCACTCTCACTCGGAGCCTGGTTAGAAGTAGAAACAAAAAAACTGTTTATTTTTATAGTTTTGTTTAGCACATCACTCTGTTCCTTTACTTTTTTTGCCCTTAGTTTTGCATATTGATGTCCACTGAGTCTTTTTCTTCCATCCATAATTGTCGACACTCGATTTTACTGAAAATTTAGACACTGTATACACAATAGAGAGTTTTAGCAAGACGTTTAATATATTACAATAACGTTATTTCCTAAAAGAAGTATTAGAAGTACAGTCGTGCAATAACGTTACGACAAACTAAACGTACGTCTTGCTAAAACTCCCTAATAAATGCACATTCAAAACCTAGTTCAAAACTATTTGGTTTTCGTTACGTGTGTCCGTGTGAGGCAAAATGTTAATAACACAGTGCTTTCCGTTCCGACACACTTGTGGACTTGTGCACTCGTAGGCGGTAGCATTCCTAGCGAGCATGCGTTGTATGACAGGCTTATCTGAGTTAGCGCCATCTACGTAATTCACCAAGTTTAGATCACTTGTTGACGCGGGAAATATAAACGGTCTGACAGTAAATTCTATAAGGAAATAGTTACAAAACTGTTTTTATGTTTTTCTAATAACTTTAATTTTTTTACCGAGAAGCATTTGCCGCCCCTCAAATTTTGCCGCTGTGGGCCCGAGCCCCACGGGCCCCTTATGATGATCCAGGACTGGTGGGATTTATCTGGTTGTTTTAGTCTGTATGCTCGTAAGTGTTCACTGTAACGGATTTCAAAATTTCTAAGGATTTGACCCAAATATAACAGCATTACATTCTGGACATTTGAGTTTATATATACCAGACTTCTTTAATGGTGATATTTTTGTTTTTACATATAACAATTTTGTACTCACGTTACTTTCTGTTTTAAAATAAATTGTTGTAATTGTTGCTAAAGATATCAAACACAATGCCATCAAAGCCAGTCATCAAAGTTAAAATAAACACAAAAACAAATAAAAATAGTATGAAAAACAAACAATGAGAAAAATGAACGCAGTAAAACTGAAGTATTCAACTTGGAACAAAACAAAACTAAGAAAGTCCTAACTAAAAATCTGTTATTGGAAACTAAAATTATTTTTCATGATATTCTTCGAAGCATTTTCCAACGCATAGACCTGGACTAATCAGGACACTGAGTGCAGTGATATGGTGAATCTTTTCTTATTTTCTCAACACACTTTGCATCTTTTTCGTAAAACTCTTCCTTTTTTATTTCTTATTTAATTTTTTTCAGGAAAGTGTCTTGTATCTTGTTTTGCGATTTTCGGATCAGCTATGGTTTGTTCTTCAGGAAGAATTCTTTCTAGAACGAATAAACGAAAATTATAATAGGATAACCACTTTTTCGAATACTTGTTATACAACAGGTAAGAATTAAAAAGTAGTAGCTGGAATATATGTATCCCTAGTTTTTTATACCACCGGAGTGATTTGCGAACACGTTGGGTAATACGACATCATTTGATCCATACGGTCGATGCTGCTCATAAATTTATTGTATTCTGCAATGGGCAAAGGTTTTTCTTTGATAATACCTTTTCCATTTTGCGCCGCGACTATATGATTTTTAAATTCTGTAGATATATAAAGAACATTCCTCTTGTCTGCCACTTTCCGATAAAAACATTTTGTTTGTATGCACCTTTCGTTTCTCCTTTCTTGAGGTTTACGGCCGTGACGTCCTTAGGAGTTTCTTTTCTTCCTGCTCTGTGTGTCCTTGTGCAGTAAGTATTTACTTCAAGCAACTTTTTAGCTAAACCAAAACTATTATAAATGTTATCCATGTATAACGCGTGGCCAGCATTTAGATAATGGTTCATTAAATTTAAAACCACTTTTTCCGCATGTCCTAATCTACCGTATTCATCTGCTTGTCCAGTATACACCAATAAATTCATTACGAGGCCATCCGATTCTGTAAGCATATATAATTTTATACCGCACTTGTGCCTCTTGTTTTTCAAATACTGCCTGAAGACAAGTTTCCCACGCCAAAGCAAAATTGATTCATCCCAGGACAAGTTTTTGTTGGGTAAGTAAATAATTTTCATTTTTTCCTGGAAATAATTCAATAACGGACGAATCTTATACAATCGTCTGGAGTTGTTTCCTCTTCAGTTGGATTTCTAGCAAAATGCAAACTTCTCCGAATTAGGAAAAAGCGATCGCGACTCATATATTTTGAAAAACATTTCATCCCAAAAAGCCAATGACTTTTCCAATGATCCTTTACAACGTTGCACTTGATTGTTCCTGTGTGGCTGATAAGTCCTATAAACTGAAGTAACTCGCCCTTGGTAATATTTCTCCAACGAGTTATTCTTGAATGTGCCGAAATACCAACAGAAAGGAAAATGTTTTCAGCAGAACTATTGGTTTCATTAACAACATCTTACAACAAATTGTCGTCCAATAATAATCTAAAATAATCATAAGGACTAGCATTCTCAGGAATGGCAATTAAAAAACCTGGAGTTTTTTGGAAATCAATTTGTTTTTTTCCCTTACAAAAATAATTCCATACATCCGAGTTGTACACAATAGTAAAAAATAGCTGTACGTACGAGTATTTAAAAAAACGAAAAGACTCTCCTTCATCAGAGGACAGCTCATAATCACTAGGGACATAGTATCCCTCACTATTAAAATCGCAGTCCTCAGTAAAAGTTCTTCTTCTGTGAGGTTTTTGGGGTTTTTAACTTCGATTCTCCGCCTTTTTCCTTTTGAGGTACTTAGTTCACTCATCACTGAATCACCCATACTGCACTGCTAAATTTGTCCCTTAAATCTAATGAAATCACAGACGACGCCGAATTTACTATAACCCAACCGTATTGAACGTGCTCGCACTGTTTCGGCACATACGCTGCAAGTGCTAGCAAAATACTGCCGATTTGATAAAATAATGTACATGACGCCCCAGTGCGGTTGAAAAACAATGGTCACCGCACGGGTGCGTCAAGCGCACTGAGCGTGTTAATAAAATAGAAATTTTTCCTTCGATTTTTAATTAATATCTGATCGATTAAATTAGCTGATCAAAACTCGTTTTTAGTGAAAATTCATTTTCTATACTCAGTATTGCTGGGCTATTCAGCCTTGACTGGCTCATGGTACCTACTCCTTAAATAGTTTTTTATAAGCTTTAGCTTTGAAAATGTTTTCTCAACAGCAGAAGCTGTGGCGTCACAGGAAGTGTTAAAAATAATAAGAGAGCAGTGCACACATTGGGAAAATTTGAGACAGTGGTTTGATGTTTACAAAAAAAATAAATCAATCACTTATTCACTAATCTTATTTATATTTTTTAAACTCGCTCTAAATGCAGAGCAAAAATTTAGTATTTCCCCTGCAAATTGCTCTATTAAATTGTCAGCCTTTTCTTGTAGCTTGCTTGTGAGGCTCACAATCAGTTAGGAGCACTAAATGAGAAGGTTCAAAAACATTTAATCTAGACATGATATTTTGAAAACAGTCTATTTTTTAATTGGGAAGAGGTGGTGTCCAAAATACTGTTAAACGTGATTTCTTAAAATTTTCATTCTCATAATTTTGTACCTGCACTCATTTCATCGAAAAAATAGAACTTTTAATCCAAATAAGGTGCGTTAGTAATTTTTGATTGTATTATAATTTATGTATATAATATTATAATTTAAAAAAATGAGTTATGCTCATTAACTAGCGTTAATGAACAAAAAGGGAGAAGCAGAAAAGGAGCGGCGCAAATTATACCATGGGGCCTTGCCCCCCCAGGGCCACCCGGTAGCTACGCCACTGATACTTATAATTTCAGTAAAATAATACGATTTCAACATCCGTTTATTCAAAATTAAAAATATTTGCGAGATAAATTTTTGTATGTCCACTATAATTTATAATAAAATCAAAATTTAGAAAAAAATGATATTACTATTTTCGTTACAGGATTAGAATATGAAATTTTTTTGATGAATGGTTGTCAAATTTAGAGAAAGATGCTTAGATTTCATGCAGACATTTAGAAAGAGATAGAATCTAAATACTTGTTGACAGATCGCTGGCTGGTAATTTAATCCTTCCAATGTTTTGGAATTAAAAAGTTTTTCGGTTTTCTATGGTTTTCAGTTTACATCGGCTTGTAGTGAGTGAGGACGTATATTGTTTGTGTTTTATAATGGTAACGCTAGAATAGTTGTTTAAATATATTTTTATTAGAATTTGCTGATGTTGATCTACGACCTTTTACATATTTTTTATATCATTATCCAATCTAGTATTCAATTTGGCATTTAAGTACAAAATTTTAGTTTTCATATCATAGATATCTCAAAAATTTAATAGTAAAACCGGCTACAAATATGAATAAAAACCAGCACCTGAATTGAAGTGTATGAAAGGTTACTACATTCCAGTACAACAGGTAACAATTTCATTCACACAGTAAGTAGAGAATAATAAACTTTTTTCTAGTGCACCCTATAAGAAAACAATAATTATAGTTTGCACACCTCTTTCAGAGGTCATTTTCGAGAAAGTGTCAAGGTGAACTTCATTTGAAGATGATTATGGAAACCAAATATGATAAGTAGATATATAAGTAACAGGAATTGCTTAGTCACAAAACTTAATTTTACTAACAAGAGATCAGTTGTGAGTTGAATGTGAGAAGTGTAGGACAACATGAGATCATCTGCACACAATTTGGAGGTACATTTGCTTTTGTTACTTTTTTTAATCCACATAACATGGTGTGCAGTGTTGAGGAATCGTACTAATAATGAGCCTGGATTGTATTCAGCTGAAGACGATGTTGAAATTTTAACAATTAATAATTTTAATACTAGTATTTATAACAGTGAACGAGCTTGGTTAGTGGAATTTTATAGCAATTGGTGCGGTTATTGTAAAAGAGCTGTTCCAAAGGTAAAGGCTTTCGGTAGTGATGTTAAAGCCTGGAATGATTTAGTTGCTGTTGCAGTTTTAGATTGCGCTAATGAGGAAAATGCTCCAGTTTGTGAATACTTTGACATAACAAGGTATCCCACTTTCAGATATATACATGAAGGTTATCAAGAAGGACCTGAAAATACTGGACTGCCAATAGTTGCAGATTCTCAAACAAACTTTTCAGAACATAGAAAAAACCTCATCAATATATTAATTCAAGAACAAAATGAGAATAGGGGTAAAAATCTTCCTAATTTACAACCCTTTAAGAACTCTGAAATATCTAATGTTTTTAAAACTGATAATGGATCTCCAGAACTGGCATTTCTGATTGTGCAAGAACCTGATGATGATGTAGGACCATCAATTATAATGGATTTTCATAAAGTTAAAGAAGTAGTAATAAGATATGCATTTGATAATGAAACTAAAGTGATAAATGAAGAATTACCAGCTTTATATTTGGTACAGAAAAGTGGTGATTTGCAATATTTAAATGTATCTTCTCCAGATAGACAAGGTATTAAAATAGCTATACGTGAATTATTATTATCTAAAAATATTTACCTTCCATATGAGATGGTAAGAAATACTAATATATCGGAATCACCACCAGTGACTGAAATTACAACTAAAGAGGAACTAGAATTAATAAATAAGATTAAAGAAGCTGGAGACACAGTGTTTCAATTAGATCTTGAGAATGCTCTTAGATATTCTTTAAAAAGAGAAGTGGGAAATCATAAGGAAATAAAAGGAGAACAATTGGAAGCACTTAAAATGTATATTAATATTCTAGAAAAATATTTTCCTTTTGGTGATAAAGGAAAATCATTACTAAGACATCTTCAAGGATATATAAATAGCAGTTCAATTATTGACGGTCATCACATTTTCCAACACATAAAAGATGCCGATCGGTCTGGCCAAAATGTATTCTCTGGTCCTGAGCAGTGGTTGGGCTGTAGAGGAAGCTTACCAACATTCCGAGGATATCCTTGTGGTCTATGGAAATTATTCCATTATTTGACAGTTAATGCTGCATTTGATCCCACAAATACAAAAGATAGTGACCCAAAATTGGTTTTGGAAACAATGCATGGTTACATTAAGAATTTCTTCAGCTGTGAAGATTGTAGCAACCATTTCCAGGAAATGGCAAAAAAGCGTCAAATCTTCAATATTGTTTCATGGGAAGAATCCGTACTTTGGCTGTGGAGAGCGCATAATGAAGTGAACAAAAGGTTGGCTGGAGATCCTTCTGAAGACCCACAAAATAAAAAGATTCAATTCCCTTCAAAAGAAAGGTGCGCTCAGTGTTATATGCGAGACGGATCTTGGCAAGAGGTGGAGGTCCTGTGTTATCTTAAGAAAGTATATGGCAGTGAAAACATCAACTATATGGGTGCTGATCCAAGAATATCTCATTTGATTGATACACAAGTTTATACCTCAGTTTATACCAATACATCCGGAGGATACAGGATCTTAAGCCCATGTAAGTACATTGAACATATTTAAGCTGTTATTCCATAACATCAACTTCATATGGTTTATGATAATTAACATCAAATTCACCAAGAAAATTATCTGGATGAACATAAGTATACATTTTTGAAGTTTTTTGGTTAGCAATGTTTTGTTCAAAATAACAAACAATTTATAATTTAAAGTGATTCAATATTCTAGTAAAAACCAAATTATAATTTATTTTTACTTTAAGTATAATAATGTTGTTTCACAATTCTTATATTGTATTGTACAGGGTTTTTCATTATATATGGACCCTTCTATATCTCACTTATTATTTGATGCAGATAACAATGTTTCAAATAAGAGTTAAAGGGTTATTAATTTAGTTTTTAAAATTCAACAAAAATATTATACAGGATGTCCCAGAAAAGAGGGTCAGAGCCAAAGTGTTTTTTCTTAAATGGGACACCTTATATATTTTTATATTTTTAAAGTGTTCACTTCAATCCGAATTCAGCAATATATAATTGTTATAGTCTAACCTTAACAGTTCAGAAAATATATTCATTTAAAAATCGTTTTCTGTGGGATGAAAACCAACTATAAACAACGGGCAATGAAAGCATTGTCATATTTGACAAGTAGTTATTTACACCATTATAAAACATTGTATTTGATAGTTTGGAAAATGCGGTATACAGATGATGAAAAGATAGAAATATTTTCTCTATTTGTAAAAAAAATAATAATAACAAATTAGATGCAAGGAGAGAATTTATGGAATTATATCCAAATCGGCATGCATCTAGCAAAAATACGTTCAACAGAATATACCAGCATGCAATGACAACTAAGAACTTTTCTAGGAAAAAACGAACGTGTGTAATTAATGAGGAGGATGATTTAGATACTCTTCTGCATTTTGAAGGTAAAAAAATATATATTTCTTTGGATTTTATGGTAGTTGAATAAGAAGGAATATTTTTTGCGCTACTACTTTTTTGCAGAAAACTCTGAAGACTCGTTAGTAACCAGCTCCAATATATTACAAAAACATCCTATGAAAATTTTTAGGACTCTGAAAAGACACAATTATAAACCATATAAGATACTTCCCGTGCTGGCTCTTACTGAATTGCACAAACGGAAACTGCTAATATTTTGTCAGGAAATGCTTCGTCGCTTGAATGAAACTCCAGATATCTTTCAGAAAATCTGTTGGACAGATGAATCCAGTTTTTCTACAGCTGGCGTGTTTAATAGAAAAAAATAGACGTTCATGGGAAAATAAAAATCATAGACAGCGGAAAGTGCAACAAATAAAGATATCTGGACGGAAATCAATTAAAGTTTGGTGTGGAATGTTCCAGAATAAAGTGGTTGGGCCAATATTTTTCAATTATAAGTTAACAGGAAGAACTTACCTAAACTGCATAATACCCAAAATAAGTGAAATACTAGAAAATGAATTTACAGATGACCAATTAAATACTATGATCTGGCACAAAGATGGGGCATCACCCCATAATGTATTAGAGGTGAGAGAACATCTCAACAATCAGTTTCCAGAGTGGATCGGAAATAATGGAACAATTGTATGGTCTCCTAATAGCTCCGACCTAACTCCCTTAGATTCTTTTTTGTGGAGGATGCTGAAAGATATAGTTAACTTTGGCGAAAATAACAATCTTGAGATAATTCAGGAAAAGATTCAAGGCGAAATTAATAACTTAAATAATCATGCTGATATTATTTCTAAATATTTAGAGAATTTACGCCGAAGATACCAACTATGCATTGACAATATGGGGGGTCATTTTGAACAATATTTATAGTTTCATTTGGGCTTACTTAGTTTGAGATTACTTTATTTTGTAAATAAATTTACTGAATTCCAATCGATAGATTACTACATCTTACTGTGTCATATATATAACTGTTAAGGTTAGATTATAACAATTATATATTGTTGAATTCGGATTGAAGTGAACAGTTTAAAAATATAAAATTATATAGGGTGTCCCATTTAAGAAAGAACACTTTGGCTCTGACCCTCTTTTTTGGGACATTCTGAATAATATTTTTGTTGGATTTTAAAAACTACTTTAATAACCATTCAACTCTTATTTGAGACATTTTTAATTGTAACAAATAATAAGTGAGAGGACCATATATAATGAAAAACCCTGTACATGGATCCACTTTCCACTTACCTTGTCTATGCCAAATTGATGATAGTAATCTGAGGTGATTCAATGGTGATGTTGGAATCTTCTAGTTTTTGATAGATATTTTTACATCTCTAGTAAATTAAAAAGTTTTGTAACATTTGGAAAAGATAGGTACAGGTTGAATTTCTTTCAGTAAATATGCACACCTTCATGTTTTCTGCATTAATTAATTTCTTCTCATAGATAAAGAATATTGATATTTTGCATTTTTAATTTGCTTGTAATTGAACAAAATTGTACTTTTCATTTTAAATATTTTTGCTTGCTTCATGCTGTATACATATCTGTAGATACTAACATTATACACTCCTGATAATTTTCTTATTAGATGCTGGAAACGCTATACTTGTTTTTGTTTAAAATATTCAAAACTCTGTCAATTATTCACATGTTAGTGAATAAGAGTTCTAGTTGAAAACAGTCATTGACATCAAGTAAAGATTTGTTACACTGTGTTGATCAGATTCATCAGTGCAATTCATATTTATCGTCCATCATTCATATAAGATGTCCATAGCAGATAAAATTATTGATAAGTTTACAGTAATTGTTGATAAATTTCTGAACATTTCTGAAACTGATGAATGTGCAACAAAGAAAATTGAATTAAAATGCAAAAAGTAACCAGTACATCACAAATTATCAATATAGCAGCCGATTCTTTTGTTTAGCTTTGAATTATTAAATAAATTAGTCTTCCAAAATAGCTTCCTGACGTTTTTAGTATTGCTCTTGTTAACTTTTTTTTCAAAAAAGGTAATCTAGACATTGTTTCAATAAAGTTACTCATGTACTTGGAAGAAACTTTGAAGCTTAGGAAATTTTTACTTTCAATTCATTTTTATATGATATATTATTGGAGTACTATTTACTTGTATTTTAATATCAACCCAAAATTTTCTACTACAATCAAATATGGAGAATGGGCGATGACATTTGGGCAATTATAAAGCAACCAACTTCACACCCGATATGATGTGAGCTTAGGATCGTTATCCTAAAAAACCAATATCCAATTATTGGGCATTTGAATTCGGATGTCTTGATACATCCAAATACATGTTATTCCCTTCTACAAAATTATGTACTCCTGCAGATGGCTCACTCCACAACATGATGCTACCTCCTCCATGATTTACCGTCATTTTAAATTCCTAATTTTAGTTTTTCATAGGTTTTCTCCAGACTCATCTAAAACCGTTTCTAAATGTCGAACTTAATAAAGGACAATTGCATTAAAAATATGAAGCAATGACTTTTGAATTGATTTATTTTTACCCGTTTAGTAAATGATGTATCAATTAAGCTGTGACTCTAATGTCTCTTATAATATAATTAAAGCAAAAATTAATTTATTCACTTTTAAAACGCTCATATTAACTTGTATATCGTTTTTTAAATATAAATAATGAGCCACTGAAGAAATTAGTTTGCTTTTACTATCACTTAAGCTGATCACTATATAAATTTTGTCTTCTATCATTTTTTAGCATTTACCTGAGAATTTCAGTTTGTATTAACAAATCCCCGGTTTGTGTTTTTTTAAAATTCCAAAACGTTTTGGAATAAAATTCCCTTTTTTTCTTGTGCTTGTCATGTATGATGTCATGGAAATTGAGTAACATGAAATTTCCTACTTTAATGTTCATTTAATTATTCTGGTTGAATAGATAAAAATTAAATCGAAAAATAGCCGATGAGTCATGTTTGTTTAACTAATTGTACATTCAAATTAATTGGTAGCCTTAGGTACATTTGCATACAATAAAAATTGTAGGTAGGTATACATGTATTGATTACATAATATGACAAGAGTCCTAACATATTATATATTTAAGCCAGTGCCAATAATTTGAATAGTAAAAAGAATCAAACTATGGTAGTATTAAAACAAATAATTGAAAGTTGAGTGGGTGAGCTTTTTTATGGTTTTGGACAAGAATAGGCTTGAGTCCATTTTTTCCGATATCTGTGTTATGAGTGAATTTTTATAACCAGAAAAGAAAATTCTGTAACGTGAATTTTCATTCGGATATCTCTAAGTAACTTTTTAAAAAACTTTATTTCTACATCTTAAAACAATATTATAACAATTATGAAAAATATATGTTTTTAGTTTGAAATCTAGTCTACAACTGACTAAAAAATGAGCGCATCGTCCACAAGACACCTTCGCAATCTTGCTGAATTCCCACAAAAGTCAGATTCGGGGAAACTAAGCTCCCGACTGTGGGATACGCAGCGTCAGCATCTTCTTCTGGGAACCAAGCGAGGTGACGACATAATTCGTGTCTTGTTTGACAGACTTTACGAGAGCATCAAATTTTAAGGATTGATAGATAATAATACTAATTAATCAATAAATAGAAAAAATCATAACCATTTATTTGACTTGTCCATACTAAACAGTATATCTTTTTAAATATCTAAATAACGAGACAATAATAAATGCTCAACTATACTAAGGATAAGTTTAAAAGAGAGGACAGTGTCCAGTTAATTATTGTTTGATGGCCATATATTTGGAATCTCTCACATTCATCAGGGGAACATAGTCACTTGCTTTTGATTCTAATAATTTGAAGGTATTCATCACTTGAAATTGCTCTAAAATCTCGTCTACTAACTTCACCTTATTTGTTGATCTTATCATCGTATCTACTAAATCTCCTACATTTCTGGGTATTCTTAATTTATGTATTATTTGTAATAATTTTTTTCTTTCATTGGCGCTAATCAATGAACATTAGGTGTAGGCTGCTCATATGAATATTCATTATGAAAACTCATAACTTAATAAAACTTGCTTGCTCATACTTGCATGTTTATTATTGTACTTCTTCTGGGCCTCTTATAAGTGCTTTATAAGGTCTCGGGAATTTTTCCTTTCCTCCAAATCAGATTTCATAGTTTAATTCGGTTCTTTAAAATTATTTACTATTATTCTTTGCAATGTACCAATTCATTGTTCTAAGAATTTAATTTCCCCATTTTATGGATTATTAGTTGTTGTTCTCCGATCTTGCTTCTTAATTCTTTTATACCTTGATAGAGGTTTATAATTTTATTGTTTTTGTAATTTTCTTCTTTTTTGGTTAGTCCTTGTTCTAACCATATCTGGTTTTTTCTATCTACACATAGCTTTAGTTTTCCTTCTTGCTTGTTCGTTTATTTTTTTCATTATCTATATTTTCAATTCTCTACAGACCCTTGATACTTTCTGTTAAACCATATTTTTGTTGTTTTCTTCTTTGTCCAATGTTCTGTCTTCTTTGCATCTCTCTGCATTCTTCATTAATACTTTCTTTTCGTAGTTGTTTTTTCTTTATTTATTTGTCAAAATGTGTTGCTATGTCCTCTAATTTCTGAGTTTTTCAAATACTGTTTTACATCCTCCATTTGTATGTCTGTATGGTTTTTCTTTAGTTATTTCTGCAATCATTAATATGTGATTGTGGTCACTGCCAGTGTCATCTCTGTGTTTTCTGACATTTTTCACTAATCGCACTTGTTTATTCTCAATTAGGTATGTGACCTCACTGTTGACTTGTTTTCCCGTTTGGGGCAATGTTATTTCATGGGTATTCCTATGTTCAAATTTTACTAAACTCATAATGTTACTTTTGAGATTCTCGCTGCTCTCTGTTGTACTCAAAAGCTACATTCACATAATAATTCTTTGCTTTCTTAAACTTGTTCAATATACTTATTAATAAGATGTTTTAAAAATAAATAACCTCATTTAGTCCATTGAAAAGTAGCATTTGGGACGCAATTTTATTTTTTAGAAATCAAGGGGGGGTCAGTTTAAAGTTAAATCCAAGTTTGTGGAGTTGCAACTGTTGTCCCACGGCTGCCATCTTGGTAAAAGGGGTTCAAATGACTTTCATGGTTTATTTGACGAACTATAGGTCTCACAAAAAAGTTAGTTAACATTTTCGTTGTAAATAATATTATTTACAACTTTTGTCAAGTAACTTTTAGTCGTAGAACCAAAAACAAAAAAATTATAAGAGAAAATCCATGAAAATGTGAGAAACATATTTCTATTGGTCAATATAACTTTTTTCTAATCATTTTACAAAAAAATGACATCAGACCATTTTTATAGATGGTGTTTTGAGGAATAATTTTCATTTGAATTTTTTAAATTATATTCATTAGTTAAGGTTTTATAGCACTGCGGAATGGATACTATTCTTCAGTATTCATAACTATACATAAATATTAATGATTTGCCATAATTTTTAATCATCTTTTCATTTTTTTTATGATAATCTTTTTAATTATTGATAATGCAATATTATTGTTAATTAATTATTAACTCTTTCCCCACCACCTACGAGGTAGAGTCTGGAGGTGCGTTTTTTACGTGATATCCTCAGTAGTCATAATCCACGGTGATTTTATAAATCACAACTACTCTGTCCTCGGTCTTTTTGATGGACCAGACTGCGGCTCAGCATCTGGTTGACTTTCTATATTAAATACATGAGGTTTTATTCGTATTTATATGTCGGTTAACGTGGGTGCGGGGAAGGAGAAAAATATTAGGATCTGGCCAATGGGATAAAAGAATTTGAAACGTAACGGTCAGATACAGCGAGTGAAAATTGCAGTTAGGGTGATTTTTTGTGGCCTGAAAAGGTTTCGTAGATACAGATAACAGAGTTTTTTATGAAGCAATAAGGTGTCGGGTACTTTGAAATATTCATTGGAATTTCAGAAAACGATATTTATCTGTTTTTCTTATGTGGTAGTGAAGTTAAAATGAATTTTTTGTTGATGTAAAGAAATATTAAATGTTGAGAAGAAGGATATATTTAGTTATATGTTTTGAGCAGCATATTTGAATTGTATTATACAGGGGAAGTGGAAAATAAAAATCACTGGAGAATTTGGTAATTCAATCAAATTCGAACAAATGTATTTAACGGATAGAACTCAAACCGTTTCAGTGGACAGTATTGTCAGCAAACAAAAAAAAGTTATATACGGCGTTCCTCAGGGAACAGTCTTAGGTCCCACCCTGTTAACCTTATATATTAACAGTTTATTAAAAATAAAAATACGGGAAGTATAATAAGTTTCCCCGATGACACGGCAATTTTATGTAAAGAACCGTCATGGCAATCACTAAAAGAAAACGCAGAGAAAGATTTGACTCAAGTGAAGAATTGGTTTGCATATAATCTCCTAACACTTAACATAAACAAAACCAAATACCTTTCTTTTTCATCTTATGCTACTGGGCTGCCTACATTTGGTCCATTAATTATCGATAAAGATACCGAAATTCCAGAAGCAGACTCCATCAAATATCTCGGAATAATTATCGATAGACACCTAAGATGGGGCTTGCACATAAATAATCTAACTAATCAGAGGCCTTTTATCCAGATTTAAATTATTAAGGGATTTTTTGGATAAAGAACATTTAAAAATTATTTATTTTGCTTTAGTACAAAGTTTGCTTCAGTACGGTATATTGGGATGGGGCGGAGTGTCCGATATACATATGAATAAATTACATATTATACAAAAGTGGATATTAACGGTAATTTTTAAAAAACCAATTTTATATCCAAGCAACTACTTATATCAACAAAATGGAATATATGATGTACGACAATTATTGGCGTATAAAATCCTAATTAATATACATAAAGGAAAAATTGAAATGCGGTACACAGAGCATGAGTATGAAACAAGAAACAAAGAATATAAAACGCAGCTTCCTAAATGTAATAAAACAATAGGCCAGCATAGTTGTAACTATATCAGCTCCAAATTATATAAATATTTTCCAAATGAACTTAAACAATTCAAAAAATTTATTATGTATAGAAATAAAGTTAAAAATTGGATCCTAGAGACGGATCGGTATATATTTCATAATATAATATATAAATGCTTAACATTATGAATATACTATTGAAAATAAAGTAAATACCAAAAGACCGTATAAACTATGATTGCGACTTTACCTGGATTTGAGTTTAAATTTTTATCACATATTCTAGTATGTAAGTTAGTGTAGTTATTGTATTAATTTGTTATGCTTACCGTGTACAAACTGATTTTATTCAGTTTCTACGGAATTTTCCTATTTATTCACCAATGTTTATATTAGTAACAGATTTGTATTTTATTTGTACTTTGAATAATTGAATGAATAAACATCATTATTATTATTATTATCTGATAGTAGACTCGGAAACTGTGGAATCAAGCTGTATCTTGTGTTGGAGGAAGATGAATTAAATGTACTCTTTGTTACTGATTTGGCGAATTGTTTATATCTTAGGCTGTCAAGAGCATTATCATCTTTATTACCACCACATAAAGAGATGAAAAAACGTTCACCAATGACAATGAGCAAAGCAGGGTTAACTCTCTTGTTGAGGAACAACGCCGTTCCACTTGATAACTCTGGATGTTTCTCCAGGGTTTTCAGAAATTTAAGTTTACCCTTATTGTAAGCACCTGAAGTTGTGTCACATCCTGAAAAAGCATGGAGAAACAGCAAATTGTCCGCAATGACGTCTGTTTCGCAATCTTATTTTGTTTTTGGTAAGAGTTTGAAATGCGGTACGAATAGTTATACATATCTCGAAGGACCAGCCACTTTGATGTGGCAAAAGTTGCTTTTTCTACGTTGAGTTTATATGGTCGGATAAATTAAATGCGTTAGCACTTTCACTGGTCTTTTTATTCAAATTTTGATATACGTGTTGTTCGTTTGCGGAACAATTAAGAATGTAGCGCTGATTAGTAGTTATGAGGTTTAATATTATTACATTATTTGATTGTATTTAATGTTTATTGGAGTTTTAATTATACCGGTCAATTTTGCCGGCTGAAGATGAAAGGTGACTGGTAAGTGACGAATTGTATGGTTGGGACCGTATTTATGTGTCGCTCAGAGCGGGTGTAAGCAGGGGAGATCATGTGGGGAATTGGCCAATGGACGGTATGATTTTAGGTATGAAAATGTTGTTTTCGTTATAGATAAGGAAGGTTTTTTAAGCTAGTTTTTTGTATGGGGAGATAAGGTTATAATTGATGTTTGAGGATTTTGAAGTGTTAAATAGATATTATGAACGAATTTTAAGCAGGAATTATGCGTGTAGGTATGGAAATGTGTAATGATTATTATACAGGGGTGGAATATAAATGTAATTAATGTATGATTTACAGGAAGAATTTAAGCTTGTCTTGAATTCGTACAACGTCTTCGTACATAAAACCTAATAGACAATATAATTGTTTTGCTGTTCGTCCTCAAAATCGTGTCCAAAAACATTCAAAATAGTTTTCACAATTAAATACGTCTTTCACAATTAAAAACATAAATACGTCCGCACGTAGCGAATTATGTAGCACAACTGAAAGAACAAAGTCAAAGGACAACTTCGCCTCCTATGGACTAAATATAATAATAGTAATAGCAAGCAGATGTTCTTTTATCCCCAGTCACTTGGGCCAGTATTCTCGGGTCTGATTTGAAATTATATTTAAAAATCAATAATTTCAAAGTTTTGTGATGGAGTGTCAATTCAATAATTAATTATTAACAATATTGCATTATGGATAACTAACAAGATTATCATAAAAAAATGAAAAGATGATTCAAAATTATGGCATATCATTAATATTTATGTATAGTTATCAATACTGAAGAATAGTATTCGTTTCGCAGCGTTGTAAAACCTTAACTAATGAATATAATTCAAAATGTTCATAATGAAAATTATCCCTTAAAACACCATCTATAAAAATGGTCTGATGTCATTTTTTTTTGTAAAATAATTAGAAAAAAAGTTATATCGACAAATGAAAATCTTTTTCTCAAATTTTCATGAATTTTCGCTTACAACTTTTTTAATTTTGCTTCTACGACTAAAAGTTACTTGACAAAAGTTGTAGATAATCTTATTTGTAACAAAAAATGTTTACCAATTTTTTTGTGAGATCTATGTTTATTCAGATGAACACCTTTTTCCAAGATGGCGGCCGTTGCAACTCCACAAACTTGGATTTAACTTTAAACTGACCCCCCCTTGATATTTAAAAAATAAAATTGCGTCCTCTGACAAATGCACGCTAAGCCCAAAAAAATGTTACATTTCAATGAACTAATTTTATTTTATATTTTTCAGATATTTTAATTATTGGGAGTTTGCTGATCTCAACGGCTTTCAGACTATGATTTAAATAAGTTTACTATCTCTTGTAAATAACTTACCTTTACATCACACCTGAAGATTATGATACATTTATTATAATGACACTGTTATATTAAACCTAGAGATTATGATATATTTATTGTAATGACAAATGCAGTATTATATTCAACTGATGCAATTCTTTTAATTTTTATATTATAAGCTGTATTGAATTGTATACATTCATAAGAGATTCCAAATAAAATGTCATCCAAATATACACTGGTAGTTTTATTTCTTGATACCAATTCTATTTTCTATTTAGATTTTATCAATTTTAGCAGGACCGCTGCAGATAAATTAAATTGATTATTATTTAAAATACTTAGATCAAGATAATGTATAAAAGAAAACAAAATTCATATTACAATAAAGAAAACAAATCTGTACAATAGTTCTATTTTGAAATATAATTTTATTTGAAAACTGTTCAATTTTAAATTAAAATATCTTAGTATGCCAATATTCTCGCGCTCCTGAGCATCGATGTTGTATGCTGGAATATTTAATGAACGCTCATTACTTATGGAAAGTATTACCCATGCAGATCATACAATCATTTTGTAGTTTACTAACAAATCTGATTCCCTAAGATATTTCGACGCGGTGATCCTTGAAAAGCAACTGTAAAACAGGGTTTCAATAAAGAGATGGACCGTTTGAGGAGTTTGAGTTCAGTTATCGAAACAATTGTCAATTTTTTAGAATTTTTAATATTTTTCATTATATTGTGGAATTAGCTAGAAACGTTGAGTTTCATTTATAACACTATTATTTTGATTAAGTTTTATATTGTTCTAAAAAAGATATAAGCCATTAAGTGATGGTGTGATTTTGACAGTTTTGACAATTTGTGGTCACCAATTTGGACACCAAAACTGATCCCCAAAAGGAAGCCTAGAGAATTCGATTCTGAAAATATGAAATCTCAAATCATTGTATTTATTGAGATTTGTTGCACGCAAATTTTTGCAAACGAACAACTTTTTACTTTAGTTCAACCATTCCACCCTCTTGATGCATGGCGTCGTATACAACTTCAATGACCGATGACGACGATTAATTCATAGACAAATAATATCACTTTCTCTATGGGTCAAATGTTGTCATATGTTTTGTGTTCATAAAAATATCCCAAATTTATAGTTTAGTGTGTATTGTATTTGTAAGTGATTATAATTAAGTAATTTTCATTCTGAATAAGTAAATTTGTGCTTCGTAAATGCTGTTTATGTTTACTTCACAAGATTGTGTTTAGTGTAGCCTAGACATAAAATAATCCACAAATATTTTTAGCTGTTGCTAGTGATTCCACAAGTGAATTATATTTAGTGATCCCCATATCAGGGCCTTTTGGTTCCTCCAAGAACCTGTACACAGCCACAGATTGCATCTGCATACATACATCGGCCTTTTGAGTTAGTGAAAAAAACTACATTGGTAATAGTATTAATTGCTTTATACTAATTTAACAAAATAGACATTTCGTATTATATTTAAGAAGTAACACAATATGTGTCAGGGTAAGTGAATTTAAAACAACATATTCTTCAAGGTTGAATTTTAACGGATAATCTAAAATCCCTATAACGAAGAATTAGTCGAAGTAATCTGAAACAAGGGTACTTATCTCGATAACAAACCAATATTGGGGCCGATGAGATTTTGTAAAAGTCACGTCCCCAAATTCTTAAACATTTCCGTGGTTGTTATAGCATCTTACGCTGTATATCACATAAGAAATAAAGACCAAAATTGGTTATAACACCCCTTTTCATAGTTCCCGGTTTCTTGATGAGAAGGCATATCATTATTAAATCTAACAGAGTAGAGTTCAGTTTAATCAGAGAAAAGTGTGGTGATTGTAAAAGTTTAATAAGAACAAGCTTCAGTAAAATAGGTGAGTTTTTCACAGAGTAACCTTTTCCATAGATTGTAATAATTTTGATATATTGTTTTGATAAGCTATTATAACTTAAACTAATTCATATTTGACTTTTTATGTTGACAAATCTATATATTTATACATATATTTATATACAATAACTGTTTGACAATTTATGAATTTGATATCTCAGTTTACAAACAATACATTAATTTGAGGTACGTCGCGAGTTTGCCCTTCGTACTTCGCTAGTTGAAAGGAGTGGATACTTTGCGAGTTTGCCCCTAGTATCTTAGTGAAGGCCTATAACACTGTTTATCATGATAAATACTCCGGACTAGCAAATGTTGTGCTCTTAGAGAGGTATTTCGCGAGTTTGCCCTTAATACCTATGACCTGAGAGACGTTTGAACTATCTTATGTATCATTTGTACATTTCTTTTAAATATATTATTCTGATTAGGTTCTGGTTTTAATAATGAACCATAGATATACGGGATTGATATATTAGACTTTTGTGACAGTTAATTTTATTGTTGTTGCTTAATTTTCCAAATCTCTTATGAACTGGTTACTCACGATTTTGTTTCCTTTTCAGATGTGTCATCTCGAGAGAGCGCTTTTCCTGACAAACACCCCACCTTTGTTTTACGTTTTAATAGTTTATTTAATGGTTAGTTAATTTATAATCGTAATGATTTTATTTTTATTGCTATTATTTTATTTTGTTTACTTTAGTATATTTTATTTTAATATCCTCGGTCTAACAGACATGTGGTGTGTTTTTATTGAAAAGTAACAAATAGAAAATATTTTATAGAAATATCAATAAAATTATTATTACAAATTTAATGTATTTGTCTTCATATTTATTAATACACGGCAACTGAAGTTCATCTTCCATTTTTCTCTACCATTTCTCTTCATAACAAAAAGAAAATAAAAAGTTTTTAAAAATATCCATTTTTTACGATTCTATACTCACGAAGGGGTGGTGACCCCTATCCACATTATTGAAGTCTGGATCCATGTAGTTATAAAGACTGAAAAAATATTATTTAAATATTTTCTTTAAATAATTAATATTTTTACTTACAAAATTATTTTTCTAACTCCCAATTCAGCAAAGGTATACAAATAATCAATTTTATCTTGGAAGGAATACATATTACAAATTTGATATACATAAGTACTGAATACATTTTCTTTATTTTTATGCATACATAGCAACTGAACTGCATCTTCTATTTTCTTAATCGTCAGACAAAAAAAAACGAAACAGTTTATAAACTATCCCTTACAGTTACATCAGGCTTCGTTTTAGATTTATTTTTTACTTACTGAATAGCTATAGCAAACACAGCTATATGAAAAGTATTTGGACCTATGCGGGCAGTTACATCAGGTTTCGTTTTAGTGAAATTGTCAGTTTTGAAAATTAATAGAAATTTGATTTTTGTAAATAAGTCTTGTTACTGTTTTTACTTACGGAATAGTATCAGGAAACTCTGTTTTATTAAAGATTAATGGACCTGCGGGGCAGTTACATCAGGCTTATTTTTAGTTACTTATTCAGAACTGTATATGAAATAAGAAAATTAGATGCTTCTTCTAAGTATAGGTTTTGCCATTTTTTTATTTACAGTATAGTTGTAGCGAAAACTGCTATATGAAAATTATTTGGACCGGTGCGGGCTTTTACATCAGGTTCCGTTTTAGTGAAATTGTCAGTTCTGAAAATGAATAGAAATTTGATTTTTGTAAATAAGTCTTGTTAGTGTTTTTACTTACGGAATAGTTTCAGGAAACTCTGTTTTATTAAAGTTTAATGGACCTGCGGGGCAGTTACATCAGGCCTAGTTTTAGTTACATAATCAGAACTGTAAATGAAAAAAAAATTAGATGCTTCTTCTAAGTAGGTTTTGCCATTTTTTTACTTACAGAATAGTTGTAGCGAAAACTGCTACATGAAAATTTTTTGGACCTGTGCGGGCAGTTACATTAGGTTCCGGTTTAGTGAAATTGTCAGTTTTGAAAATGAATAGAAATTAGTCCTGTTAGTGTTTTTACTTACGGAATAGTATCAGGTAGCTCTGTTTTATTAAAGATTAATGGACCTCTGGGGCAGTTACATCAGGCTTAGAGACTACCATTACGTTTTCTTTATTAAAATTATACGGAAAACGATTTCAAAAGTAATTATAAACAATGCGTTAAGTTTCTCCCTACATAACAATATTTGTAATAGCGTAGGTTTGGCAATCAATAATGAGAGGCGCACTTTGCACGTCAATAATAGTATATTGTGCAACAAGTGGGGAAAGTTCAACTATTCTCACGAGTGTGGAAGTTTGTGGCAGGAGCCAAGGGCGAGTGCCGCAAACACACGAGTGCTGCAAACACACGAGTGAGAAAAGTACTTTTCCCACATGTTGCACACTATACTTTTTCTACAACTGCACAAATTTAAAGAATACAAGTAAATAGTTTTGTGGAAAAAGTCTAAGCATCGAGGACCACCCACCGCAAACGGCTGGGCATCGAGTATACCCTGCTGAAATCGACTGGGCATTGAGTATCCCCTACTGGATTTTCCATATAAATGTATGTAGTGTGGGCAAAGTGCCGTGAGAAATAGCATTTCTCACAGTGTGAGCAATATATGATTTTGAAATTAAGTAAGCTATGAGAAATACGCTACTTTTCATAGCAGTTGTAGAAAAACAGTTTTATCCGTAGTTATATGATTCAATCATAAAATTGGTTGCACTTCGGGGGCTGTATCGAGTTATACAGACAGGATTTTTTCTAAAAACCATTTTTTGCTGAAAAACGTAAAAACGACTCAAAAAATCCAAAATTACAACTTTTTTTTGGACAAGCCAATACTTTTATACAAAAACAAAAAATTATTTACCATTCAGATGATTGAACATATGTGTTTCTGTCATTTTATAGATGGAAAAAAGAGAATGAGCCAACTGTTTTTTTGTACAATGGAGGAAAAATGTTTCAGTTCCAATCCCCACAACACACATGATCAATCTTTGCGAACAAGGTAGAAGCAAACTTGTACATGTTGATTGTATGTTTGCTTTTGTACTGTATATATCGATCTCCCCACAATATATACATTATTATTTGTCATTACAGATCTTTCACTTTACATTTTTTATTAGTTGTTATAATTGCTTTGTAAGTTTTTTTAAACGTTTGCTATTTTAACTTGAAATTCCTCACTGTACCTTAGTTTCCTCTTTCTATTAAATGTAAAGCATTGTATTACAAGTAAATATTTCTTTGTATAATAAAGAAATTTGGAAACTTTTTGTTTATACTATTTGTTTTTAGATAAAATTGAGTATATTTACACATGTAGTTGAAAAAAGAGCCTACATGTCAAATAAAATTTGAAAGCAATCCAACAGAAACTCTGAAACTGATTAGATTGAGGCAAAGTTGTGACGCGATTTTCTGTGTTTTCAGACTAAATGGCCTATTTTAAATCATGTAAATTGGCAACTTTTCCGCAGTTTAATTTTTTTAGCATGAAACAAACAGAAATTTATAATCATGAAAATATTTTATTATGTTAATATAAATGGTACAAATTTTGAAATGTAGAATGTTTTTAAAGTATTTATACTTTTCTTCCATTCTTGATTTCTGGAAATTCCCACAATGCTCTCACTTGGTATCCATGTTATTAAATAGCACATGTCCTTTCATGCAATATGTAATGCACCTTGTATCAGGTGATAATAGTTATATTTTTCAATTATCACTATTATATTTTCAATAGTAATACAACAAGTGTAATGATGATTATCGAAATACAAATTTCTTCGATTTTGAGAAACAAATTGTTGTTTCGAAACATAAAACAACAATTTGTTTCGAAAAAGAGAAGAAATTTTCGATAATCATTAATTACAAGAGTTGTATTTGTCAAAATTATTTCACGAAAACAATTAAAATTGGGCTATGATGACGTTCGTTGCAAAATTCTATGAATTGTTTCCACACGTACTTTTTAGATCGCACGGTATTTTGCGGCATTTGTTCTTTCACTTTCTTTTGAATCTCTTTTAGATCAAACAGACCAAAACGGTTTTTAGAATTCATTCTTGATACAATAATTCTGATGTTTCTTTATTAATTTGACATTTTCTGTCAGTCACTAGATTTTTAATATCGAATAAAACAACTAATGACAACGCGAAACACACAGATAGGAAAATTGCATGTATCCAATCAGGTGCCGAAATACAAAATCGAAAACATGGTGTTTTCAGATATCAATCCTCATATTTAAACCAATCGAAGGCGCGTATTTTGTATTGAGTGAAATAATCATCAAAATGAATTATGTAATTCTTGTCATTTGAGAGCGGTTTTAATTTTTTTTCATTCAGATACTTGATAGGTCACTTCACTTCAATTAAGCATTTTTTACTAACAAACCCATATTATCCTTAAAACAGGGTTTCAAGAGAATGTTGAAAGATGTTTTGATGATACTAGAACAAACAATCAGTATTATTTATCTCATATTTTCACATTAATCAAATAATCCAGTAAACATAACCTCAAACATCTTTTAAAATTAAAAAATACGGATTGCTGGATAATTTACATTATCATAACTATAATTTTTGATATCGGGTAGATACGATTACTTATATCTTAACAATTTATTCCTTTCAAAAACACTTATGAAACGCTTAAATAATTAAAAATATACACTCAAATGGAAATACTTTATACTTATGTCAACAAGTTTTGTTTGGATCACAGCTGTGCTGTGGTTTGGATGCAACATAAAGAACAGAGATAAGGTTTCTGTGGTCACAAAAAGTTGAAATATTTGAAACCAAAACATACGAACAGAGATGCGTTTCTTTGAACCGTCAAGAGTGGAAAGACTGAGAGAGAAAATATGTTGAATAAGTAAAAGCCGATTCAGTACTACTATCGACATCTATCGTAAATATTTTGAACCAAATAATTACTAGATAGGTATCTAGTATTGTGTAGATTTTTAGGTTTATATACCTGTGAGGAAGCCCCTCTTAACAATAGGATTATAATATCTTCAGTTTCCCCTTCAGAAGCGCGATACAGGTCTGTATTTAAAAAATAGATATTGATGATAATTCCGAATAAACGAAACTTCAAATCTTATAGAAAATTATTGTTTAACTTTAATACGCTCTAAAATATTCAACTTTCCTATACAGTGTAGAAAAGCCAAATCGAATAAATTCATTATTTCGCTTACTGTATCTATATAGTTATAACAACTACCGAAACGCGCCAAATGTGAATTGGACATTCTTCAACGTGAAAATGTGATCCCTACCTTCAACCCCCTTCGAAGTACATGCACAAGCCCCAATTCTTGAAATGGGAAGTATGGGCGTGTGATATAAAAAATGGGGCATTGTGTCTGTCCACCAACCACAGTTTTGTGAGCTTACTGTTCCAGTTGATGTGAAAGTAGATTCATCGGAGAATTAAACATTTTCTGTGAAATTTGGATTATCTTCTATCATTCCTTGATACCAAGCGGAAAAATCAAACCGGGCGTCATAATTTCTATCTTTCAGAACTTGAATAAATTTAGGCTTGTACGGGTGAAACTTATTGCTTTTCAAAATACGGCCAATTGAGGTTGAAGAAATATTAGTGTTTTGATAAACTTGCGCTATGAATACTTGAGGATTTTCTGCGACGGTCAAAAGCACTTCATTACCCACAGTTTTCTCATGAGGCACTTTAAATTTGTTTTCACCTCAATCAGTTTCCTTAAACTTCTTTAATAATATTGCTACAGTTGTAAAATAGAAATTTTTGCCAGAATGTCTTTGGTTAAAAATATTTGCAGCTTTTCTTGAACATGTATAATTTTAATGAAATTAACTAATTAAATTAACTGTCTCGACTCTTACTTCGTGGAATCTGCTCATATTAGTGTTTTAAATGAAACTCACGGTTTCTAGTTAATTCCTCAATATAATAAAAGTTATTGAAAATTCTAAAAAATTGACAATTGTTTCGATAAATCAATATCATCGTCAGAATGACAGAAGTTACATTTTATTTGATGCCTACCTGATGTTTAGTAGTTATTTTTGGCTAGACCAAGAACTGACCTAACTTGTGATTGACTTAATATACGTTTATAGAAAAAAGAAGAAGATGTGATATTACAAATATTGAAGCTTTGATATTATTAGCCCTATGGTGATATCTTGGATATAGTTTTCCTGGTTTTCTATATCATTGCACAGTTATACTGATCTTAATTGGAAAAATGATATCCAGGATATCACCATAGGGCTAATAATATCTAAGCTTCAATATTTGTAATATCACATCTTCTTCTTTTTTCTATAAACATATATTAAGTCAATCACAAGTTAGGTCACTTCTTGGTCTAGCCAAAAATAACTACTAAACATCAGGTAGGCATCAAATAAAATGTAACTTCTGTCATTCTGACGATGATATTGATTTATCGAAACAATTCTCAATTTTTTAGAATTCTCAATAACTTTTATTATATTGTGGAATTAACTACAAACCGTGAGTTTCATTTAAAACACTAATGTATAATTTTCTCTGCAAATTAGAACCAACTCTATATTTTCCTCACGTGACAGTATAGAAGGCATTTCCAGTAAACATATCGATACCTGAAAGCAACAGTGAGATAAACCCCAAAAAGTCGATTTCGAGCTAACTATGTCAAACGTGAACTAAAATCGACCTTAACTGAATGCAATACTGAGACATCTCGGCAAAAATATTTAGAATAGTAGAAAATCTGAAACTCAGTGTTGCATTTTTATCTGTTTGTCTATTCTTTTATTGTAACACTGGGATATTATAAATATCTCAGAGTTGCATTAATAATCCTACAGCCGCTTACATGCAACACTGAGTTAAATCACTGTTGCAATATGGTTGACAACATTGTTAATCGGTTGATGCGTATTTTGTCTCGTTTTTATTCTAAATTCTAACCTAACAGTCAATATTGGTTTTGTTGATTTTGTTTGATGTTTTTGTGAATGTTTCGCTGTTTTCGATTCATAGTTAAATATAATAAAAAAATATGAGTTTAAGGGCAAAACGAATTCGTGATATGGCTCTCGGTGAAGCAGGTTAGTACAATATTTATTTTATTAATAAATATTTACAAAAATGAGGTTTTGTAGCACCTCATTTTGATATTTTTAGTCCAATGTAGGTAATGTAATTATTCATTTTTAGCAAAACAAAAAGTGAAAACTTACTTTATTACTTTATTTAGCTATTTTATTAGACACCTAGGGCTATAGGCTATATACAGGGTGTCCCATAAATATATAATATTAATTATTTCCCATAAATATAAGAAAGTTGTGATAGACTATTAGCTTTTGGTTCAATTTTAGCCGTAGAACTTACACCAAGTGAACCTAAGGACGTTATACTGCTAAGTGAAGAACAAGCCATACATTTACAAGATTTACAGGATGAGAATGGGATAGAAATATTACTATTACAGGATGAAAATGAGATAGAATTATTACAACCTTCCATTGATGAAGAACCTGATTTTAACGAAGACCCTAATTTTAACCCTCACAGAGATAATGAAGACCCTGATGTTAACCCTTCCAGAAAAGATGACGAAGACCCTGATTTTAACCCTCGCAGAGAAGATGACGAAGACCCTGATTTGAACCCTTACAGAGAAGATGACGAAGACCCTGATTTTAACCCTCGCAGAGATGACGAAGACCCTGATTTCAACCCTCAGAAGAAAGATGGGGGTATCAGCAGCAGCGATACCAATGGCGATAATAATGGAGAACAAATAAACACAAAAAAGAAAACCAGAAAACGGATTAGGAACGAAAATACATGGAAGAGAAATTTAAAGAAGAAGAAAATAAATTCAGGCCAAGAGTATACATCACGACTTGGTAAGGTACACCGAGCAAAAGCGGTAAAGCCCCCGTGTGACGAACATTGTTTATACAAATGTGCTGTTAATGTTTCGAAAGAAAAAAGACTGTTGATATTTCAGCAGTTTTACAACTTGGCTGATAAAACCAGACAACGCGATTTCATATTAAACTGTATGAAAACAATTACACCAAAAGCGACAACACAGAATCCACAGGAAAATGAGCCAAAGCGTAGGAAAAAAAACCACGGATATTATTTTGAAATTGATGAAACAGATATTCGAGTCTGTAAAAATTTTTTTATGGCAACATTGGATATTTCCAACAATACTATAAGTACTGCAGTAAAAAAGGCACCAGACGGGTTTTTAGAAAAATAATTACGTGGGACGGGACAAAGTAGCAATAAGACCTCTGATAATCTGACTAGAGATGTTGAAGACCACATTAACAGCTTTCCTCGAGTGAAGTCTCACTATTGCCGGGCTAGAACTGAAAAAGAATATATAGATGGTACATTGAATATCTCTTTAATGTACAAATTATATAAAGAAAAATGTGATCAGGACCAAAAACCATACGTTCAAGAATCACTGTATAGAAAGATATTTAACAATAAATTTAATATTTCGTTCTTTCAGCCAAAAAAAGATCAGTGTTCATTTTGTGTCATTTATGAAAAACATAGTTCTGAAACTGAAAAGGAGTTAAAAAAGAATGAATACGATACTCATAAAGAAAATGTACGCAACTCACGCTTGGAAAAAGAAGGAGACAAAAAGCACTTCATGCTTGAAAAAGACGTAGTACTCGCTACCTTTGATTTACAAGCAGTGATGCCACTTCCAAATGGAAATATTTCGACCTTTTTTTATAAAAGTAAATTGAACGCCTACAATTTTACTGTTTATAATGTTAAAAGTAGGGAGGGTATTTGTTACTTATGGAACGAGAGTATTGCCAAAAGAGGCGCCATTGAAATTGCAACCGGCGTTTATACCTTTTTAAAAGATTACTGTCAGGGTAAAAAGGAGGTAATATTTTACAGCGACAATTGTAACGCACAAAATAAAAACAAATTTATGTTTTGCATGTACTTATATGCTTTGAAAACCTTAAACATTCAAACGATTACACATAAATACCTCATCGTCGGGCATACTGAAAATGAAGGAGACAGTGTTCATGCCTGCATAGAAAAGGAAAAGAAACGAATTCTTAAACAAGGACCTATTTTTGTCCCATCCGAGTTAGCCATGATAATACGATGTGCCAAAAAAAATGCTCCTCTGTATATTGTGAATGAAATGGAGACTGGGGATTTTATAGACTGGAAAAACGTATGCAATCAAACAGGAAAAAACTTTAATGTCAACACTGACGGGGAAAAATGCCTTTGGCAAAATGTAAAGATGATTCAAGTAACTATAAATGATCCAGACCTAATAAAATATAAGACATCTTACTCAGAAACGCACTACAGCAAATTTATTAACGTCAAATATCGTATGAGAGGACGTAGGAGAACATGCGAGTCCATCGAATTGAAACCCGCGTATACTGAACCACCTCGAATACCAGCTAATAAGTTGAAAGATCTTATTTCATTATGTGAAAGTAAAACTATTCCCCAAAGGTATCACCAATTTTTTTTTAATTTAAAGGGACAGGAAAATGTTGACATTAGAGAAGACACTGATGATGAGGGCGACTTATAATGTAGAAAATAAAAATAATTTTACCATACTTTAAAAATGTATTTTTTTTAATAAAAATGTTTTTGCTTGAAACTCTATTATTTATTTGATGTACTTTTTACTGAGACAAACTTAAATATGAATACTAATATTTAAAGCAATAGTGAGATATCTCATATAAAAAAAAGAGCCTAAGAGCAATACTGAGATATCTTTGTTTTTTTCTTTAAATCTTTAATATTAAGTGTCAAAAACAATTTCAGCAATCTTTACTTAAAGCTTATCAACTTTCTCTATCTAAAAATCACTTGAGTTGAAATAAAATCGCCCCATAAATATTTAATTACCTCTATTGCAAATAAAAGTGCGATTATCATAAAACAATGAATTTAGCATTATCTCACTGTTGCTCTCAGGTATCGATATCTTTGTAGAATGTGTAAATAGAAGTAAACTTAACGAAAACGGAAAATTACGGATCAAATGTCACAATGATGTTACACGAGTATTCATTTATGATTTTGTATTGCGGCGAAATTGCCAGAGAAAAATGGGCTCTAGGAGAGTGAAATGTATGGAACTAGAAATAACTATGAAATGTATGTAAACATTTTAAATATAGTAAATTTTCTTGTATTAATATTAGCGCATTGGGTTTTTTGTCAATATTGTGTCAAAAAGGAATCATTACGCTTATTAAATAATAATAATAATAATTTAATAATAATTATTAATGTAAGTAGTCAATGTTTTAAAGCTTTGATGAAATATTACATAAAAAATTATTAACGGCTCTTTTCAATTGCAATATCACAATTAAATTATTTGAAACCGCACAAACTGACAAGATACAAGGAATTGCTACAGAAAAGTTTCATGCGCTCAACGAATATTTTATTCTATAGGAATGACCTAAATCAATATTTCTGAATTGTTTTACCCTTATACATCAAACACTGCGTTACCCGTACTACTTCAACAATGAAATCGGTGCCCATGGCAAAAAATACGGTTTTTTTTGATTTTTTGTTTTATCGCCCCAAACTTCATACCTGGCCCTAAAATATCATTCTGATCACTTTTTCCAAGTAACTTTTTTCGATATTTGCCGCCATGATAGTGATCACGTGACTGAAGTCAAAATGTATTTTTAGGTTATCGACCATGCAGGATCGATCGCATATATTAAATTTTTCTATTTACTATAACTAAAATTTTTTCCCATATGGTGGACACGAGATATATATATTATTATTAATTTATATAATTTTATTAAGTTTATTTATGTTTATTTATGGGCGCTATTTTATAATTATTCCCTTGATTGACTAGCTCAAAATTTTTTATTAATTATTTATTTATAATGTTTATTTAATTAGTCGGAAGCATGAGAATCGTCCCTTTGAGTTCTGGATATAATAATCAAAGATTGAGAAACTATATTCTTAATCTTACCTTTAACTTACAACCTCTGAAAGAAACAATATCTGTTAAATAAAACGATTGAAATACGACAACAATGATATTGATAATTTAATCATTGATGTGAGAATAAAAAAAATCAACACATAAATGTAAAGCTGTTTAATAAAATAATTTGAAAATTTTTAACCTGATTGGAACATAATAAAATATTTTTGAAACTATTAATTTGCTTTGTACATTTATTCTTATGGAATTGTGCCACCCTATATCATACATGTATTCTCTATCACAAAATGTTCCCACTACTGCGTCGGCGCTAAATCTCCAAACGCATGCGCTACTACAATATACATGAAAGAAGGAGGTTTTCCTTCCATAAATAACGTTTCACAGTTAACACGACGCTAGCGTGCTTGTGATAAACAAAATTTGTTAAAATTATCAAGTTTCTATAATCAATTACATATAAGTGATAATTTATAAACTATATATGTGTGTGTTTAAAGGTCAAGAAAGTGATAGTTTAAAGTTATACATGCAAAAGCTGGAAGGAAGATATAAGATTTAATGTAACATACATGATGCACGTGATATTTCAAGTAGATAAATTTACAAAAGGTGAGTACACTAATTTGATAGATATTAAAGATATAATTCTCTATAGATAAATTTATGATGCATAATATTTTATTGTTTTTGGCCTTTTTATGCGTTATGTAATTCGAATGTTCAACTAAAGATTTGAGTGTACACTTTGAAAATGTTAATTGGAATTCCAAATAAGTTTAAGCAAAATACACAGACCTTATTTTTGCTATCACTGCCGGCTGCACTCGCATCTCCAAATCTTGCAGATATCTCATAAGAGACATGCTCCTACTGCACTATTCAATCCTTACACATGATTGAATACTCCTATGATTAGTTTGATTTAACTTTTTTTTATAATTTTAACTTTTAAATACTTTTAAACAATTTTATACATAGAGCAATCTTTTATCGACGCATCCTCTATCACCATCATAGATCAACCTTCTTTTGTTTTCAAAATCAACAAGTCTTTCAGCTTCCCTAGTCCATAGCTCACTTATTTGTTTTTTTTATCACTAAAATTGTTATTCTCCAGTCTTTTAGTTACTATTTTGAAAAACATTAATTTATTGTCCTGGAGGGTAATAACACTGATTCACTTAGATTTCTATTGTATTAAGGAATTTTAATTAAGTCCTCTTTTCCTCCTACAATAGTCAATTTTCTTATATTCATGTTATTTAGCTAATTTGAGAAATGTTTATTTTTACAAATTTTACAACCTATATTATTAATTAACCTATATGTAATTGATTATATTTTAGTTTGAGTCTTATTTTATAGTTATTATACATAAACTCCTGATTATTTTTGTTTTTGTAATTAAATTTCATATATATATAATCAATAAGCAATGATTTTATGTTGGTAATGAAAATTCCCTAGCAGGCATTACTTCTTGTAAATATTCATTTCCTTTTTATACGTTTGGGCTGTGTTCCAACTATCTTTCCATCTAGTTTCAACCCTTTGCAATGAATGAATGAATACATGGTATTCTAAACCTTTGCTACTACTAAAAAAATTATGTAAACAATGTTAAGTTATTGTTAAACTGATTATTCTTTTCTCTTAATTTAGGTTTCAAGCTATTATATGACGTTTCGTCCTGCAGAAATTTCTATGGCTGTGTTCAGTGTAATACGTAATTCCGTGACTTTGACAACCAATCAGAATTACTGGTACAGGTAATATTTACTATCTATTTAACTAATATAGTGTTGGAGTTTTTATTCTTCATCCCTTTTTAAAACATTCACATCAATATTTCATCCGATTTATTCATATTTCAATCTTTTTATATTTTAATATTTGACTTGTTATTGAGTTTATTCTAATGGTTGTGTCTACTGACACTCCTTCCGTTACAATAAGACCTTTTTATTATGTTTATTTATTTCAATATATTTACAAAACTAGATGACTAGTTCAACTCCCCTCAAATTTAAATTTTCAAAAAAGGAAGCTTTTAAGTTGCCTTTTTAAAATTTCAATTTCAACATTCAGGCCAATAATTATATTCTACTTAATTCATTACCTTTTTTTTACAGAAATTGAATTTGAAGAATCCTATATTTAAGTTTTAACTATTTCTATCTTAGACTTAGTTTCCATTATCTAATTCTATCCTATCCTATTCTAAATATTTTTACAAATATGAGACAAATCATTCTGGTTTCAAACATCTTATATATCTTTGTTTACTCTTAGTATACCATTCTATATTATTGTCTTGCTTCAATTCCTATTCCAATTATTATTCATTTATTCACACCGTAGAATCTTTATTATTTTATTTACACCTTTTTCCTTCACTGAACAATTCTTTTAATGCTCTCTTATTCTTATCTTATCTTCAAATTCAAGAGAAACTATTATTTCCAATATTTCATATATTTTCATATCTTATTTTCAACCCTTATTCATGTCAATATAATTGCTCCTATAGTCTAACCTTTTTCTTTGCTTACTATCCCTATTTATATTTATTTGCATAATTCTTAATTATAACTCATCAACTTCATTTCCTCAATATATTAATTACATTATACTTTATATATATTTCATTTCTCCCTATCTCATAATAATTAATCATATCATATTTATATAAATCTTTGCTTCCACATTTCATTGTTACTTATCTCCATAATTCCTATAAAAATTTATTTGACATGAATATCTCAAATTCTATATCTTGATTTAAAACTTTCTTTCCTTTCCACCTCTTTTACTATGTTATTCAATTGATAACGAGCTTGTCCTTCCTAAATCCTACCGGTTCTTATTAATAAGTGTAAATTCTGTTTCTTATCCCCTCTACCTAATAAATTCTCACAAAATTTCTTAACATTATATTGTCGCTTTCATTTCAGTCTGTCTTTGGTATTATATATTTATTTATAACAGATTGTGTCTCTATTTGTTTGGGTTTTAATTTATATAGCTACTCTAACTTTCCTTATGATTTAAATGTGAAATTATCCTACTTTTACTTAAAATCATCTATTAGCTTTTTATTAATATTTTTTTCTTTTTAGATTCTTAACTATGATAATGGAAACCATCTATATGTATCCTACATATGAAAAAAAATGAAAGCCTTTTATCTACCTAGTATCTAATATTTTATGTTACATGGAAGTGCTACTTATGCAGAACATTGGAACCATTACATCTACCTGTAATACTACTATTTATTTACAAATTCTTTTCTGTTTCAGATTACTGCTCACTATGAATAATGAAAAACGTCTACAAGTCTACTGCATATGAAAATTTCAAAAAAAAATATTAGATCTACATATTATATTAATTTCACTATACTTGTATTATCTGTTTATAATAAATTTTCTATGTAAGTCTATTTTTGTATCCTTTTCCTGTCCATTCCATTGCTTTTTCGTTTCCAAAGTTCATTCTAATTCTCATGTGATACTATTTACTTGGCTATTCTTTTTCTTACTTTTTCCTTATGTTCATCTCTCGTTGTTTGAGTCTCAATGTTTTTCTGTAGCTTCTTTCCGTTCTCCATTATATCTTTTCTAGTTCTGTAGTCCCGTATCTCATTCATTCCTTCCAATAAATCCCATAAAATCTGCGTCTCAAATTCTTCCATATTATTCATTTCAATCCTTATTAATTTCATCAAAATATTTGTGTGAATTATATTCATTTTGTTGTCACATTTTATTCTTGTTACTACATTATAAAATTTTCTGGAGCATCCTATACCTATTTCATGACTTCTTATATTATCTTCTATTTCGTCTACTGTGTTGCTTAATCTTCGGTGCATCTCTTCGATTTCCTTATTAAATTGTCTTCCCATGATTCCACTTCTTCTAACGCATTTGTCTGTTGATTTTTAATTCTGTCATTTAAATTTATAATTTCTTTATTCATTTTTTCTTGAGAATGTTTCCTGACCTCTTCACTTGCTTGTCCTTGTAATTTTATGCAATCTACTTCTTCAGTTTCCTTCTTAATTTCTTCTGTCCCCTCTGTGATATTTGTTAATTCCTGATTATTCTTCTCAATATTCTTTATTTCCATGAAACTTTCTATTTTTACTTTATCTATGTTCTTTGTTAACTTATTAGCTTGTTTTGATACCTCTACTTTAATATTTTCTGGTAAATTCTCGTCTATATCTCTTCTAAATTCTGATACTTCTTCTACTATGATCTTTTCTATGTTTTCTCGAATTTTCATACCATTTTCTTGGATTTCTATCCTCAGATGTTTGTTTTGATCCCCAATGTCTTCTTTCACCTTCTCTATCTGCTTTCTGCTTTCTTCATTTTCTTCCCGAAGTTTCCTGAATTCTTGAATACCTTCAGCTTTCACCGCTTCTATCTTCTTTTCCAATTTATTCATGTTTCCATTCATTTTATCCATCTTCTCGTTTAAGCTTCCCTCTATTCTATTTATATTTTCATTCAAATCGTCCTTCATTGTGTTCATGTCTCCCCTCAAATTTTGCTCCATTCTGTTCATGCTTCCATCCATATTGTTAATATCTTTCTTCATGCTGTTTATATTTTCATTCAGTTTGTTCATGTCTGTTCTTCTATTTTCCTCCATTCTGTTAAACAATTGTTGCATCATCTCCATCTGATCATCATTCCTTGTTCTTGTTTGCGTTTCCTGTTGATTATGTGCTATACTACCCTTGTTTCCTGCTTCTACTTGTTCTACCTCTATTCCATCTTCTTCATCTCGTGTTGTATTTTCTTCAGGTGCATCCACTTCTGATTGCTGACCCTGGATCATATATTGAACCTGGAAATCTCCCATTCCATGGCTCCTTCCTTCTCTCTCTTCCTCTGATCCACTATCATTTCCGACCTGCTTTCCATCTCTCAATACCATTTTCTTGTCCATGATTTCTTTGTTTGTTATTAATTAAAGCAATTTAATTATTTATATTTGCCCCAACGTTGGGCCGACAATTTATTATTAATTTATATAATTTTTTATAATTTTATTGTTTATTTATGTTTATTTATGGGCGCCATTTTATAATTATTCCCTTGATTGACTAGCTCAAAATTTTTTATTAATTATTTATTTATAATGTTTATTTAATTAGTCGGAAGCATGAGAATCCTCCCTTTGAGTTCTGGATATAATAATCAAAGATTGAGGAAATATATTCTTAATCTTACCTTTAACTTACAACCTCTGAAAGAAACAATATCTGTTAAATAAAACGATTGAAATACGACAACAATGATATTGATAATTTAATCATGGATGTGAGAATAAAAAAAATCAACACATAAATGTAAAGCTGTTTAATAAAATAATTTGAAAATTTTTAACCTGATTGGAACATAATAAAATATTTTTGAAACTATTAATTTGCTTTGTACATTTATTCTTATGGAATTGTGCCACCCTATATCATACATGTATTCTCTATCACAAAATGTTCCCACTACTGCGTCGGCGCTAAATCTCCAAACGCATGCGCTACTACAATATACATGAAAGAAGGAGGTTTTCCTTCCATAAATAACGTTTCACAGTTAACACGACGCTAGCGTGCTTGTGATAAACAAAATTTGTTTCTATAATCAATTACATATAAGTGATAATTTATAAACTATATATGTGTGTGTTTAAAGGTCAAGAAAGTGATAGTTTAAAGTTATACATGCAATAGCTGGAAGGAAGATATAAGATTTAATGTAGCATACATGATGCACGTGATATTTCAAGTAGATAAATTTACAAAAGGTGAGTACACTAATTTGATAGATATTAAAGATATAATTCTCTATAGATAAATTTATGATGCATCATATTTTATTGTTTTTGGCCTTTTTATGCGTTATGTAATTCGAATGTTCAACTAAAGATTTGAGTGTACACTTTGAAAATGTTAATTGGAATTCCAAATAAGTTTAAGCAAAATACACAGACCTTATTTTTGCTATCACTGCCGGCTGCACTCGCATCTCCAAATCTTGCAGATATCTCATAAGAGACATGCTCCTACTGCACTATTCAATCCTTACACATGATTGAATACTCCTATGATTAGTTTGATTTAACTTTTTTTTATAATTTTAACTTTTAAACACTTTTAAACAATTTTATACATAGAGCAATCTTTTATCGACGCATCCTCTATCACCATCATAGATCAACCTTCTTTTGTTTTCAAAATCAACAAGTCTTTCAGCTTCCCTAGTCCATAGCTCACTTATTTGTTTTTTTTATCACTAAAATTGTTATTCTCCAGTCTTTTAGTTACTATTTTGAAAAACATAAATTTATTGTCCTGGAGGGTAAAAACACTGATTCACTTAGATTTCTATTGTATTAAGGAATTTTAATTAAGTCCTCTTTTCCTCCTACAATAGTCAATTTTCTTTTATTCATGTTATTTAGCTAATTTGAGAAATGTTTATTTTTACAAATTTTACAACCTATATTATTAATTAACCTATATGTAATTGATTCTATTTTAGTTTGAGTCTTATTTTATAGTTATTATACATAAACTCCTGATTATTTTTGTTTTTGTAATTAAATTTCATATATATAATCAATAAGCAATGATTTTATGTTGGTAATGAAAATTCCCTAGCAGGCATTACTTCTTGTAAATATTCATTTCCTTTTTATACGTTTGGGCTGTGTTCCAACTATCTTTTCCATCTAGTTTCAACCCTTTGCAATGAATGAATGAATACATGGTATTCTAAACCTTTGCTACTACTAAAAAAATTATGTAAACAATGTTAAGTTATTGTTAAACTGATTATTATTTTCTCTTAATTTAGGTTTCAAGCTATTATATGACGTTTCGTCCTGCAGAAATTTCTATGGCTGTGTTCAGTGTAATACGTAATTCCGTGACTTTGACAACCAATCAGAATTACTGGTACAGGTAATATTTACTATCTATTTAACTAATATAGTGTTGGAATTTTTATTCTTCATCCCTTTTTAAAACATTCACATCAATATTTCATCCGATTTATTCATATTTCAATCTTTTTATATTTTAATATTTGACTTGTTATTGAGTTTATTCTAATGGTTGTGTCTACTGACACTCCTTCCGTTACAATAAGACCTTTTTATTATGTTTATTTATTTCAATATATTTACAAAACTAGATGACTAGTTCAATATATATATATATATATATATATATATATATATATATATATATATATATGTATATAAAAATTTTTTTTTTATATAACAACTGAAAAATGCTATATAGGTGGGGATAACGGGGATTTCAGTCCAAAGAATCAACGCCAAGATCTTTTATTTACAAAATGCCGCCAAGCTTTCGTGTCCTTTTGACACTTCTTCAGGGCACTATAATACATATACAAATATAAATATGATTTAAAAATAGAGAAATAAATATAAGTACTTACATGTAAAATATTTTAAGTAAATTCAATATAAATAATCATTAAAAAATTTGTAAATGTAAAAATAAATATAATTATAATATACTTGATGTAATATTTCACATAAGACAAATCGATACATAATTTGTTTGTTCGTTACTTAGTTATTTTAATTTTTTTAGGTTACTTTATAATTATTTAATGAAGTTTGAATTTGAGGTTAGATTATAACCTTATAAAATGACTTTGACAGATAATTTGTTTTTGACGTTAATAGAAAAGGAAATAAGGTTAGATTATAACCTGTGAAAATGACTTTGACAAATAATTTCTTATATTTTGACCTTAATAGAAGTGAATTTAATTTTTATGAAATAATCATATAAATAATGAAAAATTATCTATCTCTAGAAATTTGACTAATCGCATCACATCTCATAAAAGTGATATAAAACTTAACAAAAAATCATGTGCATTAACACAGCATTCCATCGAAACAGGCCATAAAATGTTATTTAATGAAGCTAAAGTTCTACATACTGAACAAAATATGTCTAAAAGATATTTTCTTGAAATGGTTGAAATCAACAAGGCAAATAATAGTATGAATAAGAAAAGTGACATTGAAAATCTCAGTAATATTTATAGCTACCTTTTGAATATTGAACAAAATAGATAATTTTTCATTATTTATATGATTATTTCATAAAAATTAAATTCACTTCTATTAAGGTCAAAATATAAGAAATTATTTGTCAAAGTCATTTTAACAGGTTATAATCTAACCTTATTTCCTTTTCTATTAACGTCAAAAACAAATTATCTGTCAAAGTCATTTTATAAGGTTATAATCTAACCTCAAATTCAAACTTCATTAAATAATTATAAAGTAACCTAAAAAAACTAAAATAACTAAGTAACGAACAAACAAATTATGTATCGATTTGTCTTATGTGAAATATGACATCAAGTATATTATAATTATATTTATTTTTACATTTACAAATTTTTTAATGATTATTTATATTGAATTTACTTAAAATATTTTACATGTAAGTACTTATATTTATTTCTCTATTTTTAAATCATATTTATATTTGTATATGTATTATAGTGCCCTGAAGAAGTGTCAAAAGGACACGAAAGCTTGGCGGAATTTTGTAAATAAAAGATCTTGGCGTTGATTCTTTGGACTGAAATCCCCGTTATCCCCACCTATATATGTATATATATATATATATATATATATATATATATATGTATATATATATATATTAAACAATGTTTTATTATTTTAATTTAATTAGATTAGTTTATTTATTTTTAATTTGATTTGTTTGTGCATGAGACTCATTCTACCCTTCGAGTTCAGGCTTTGTTTGATTTATTTTGCTTACGTAAAATAAAAAGAAACACAGTAATTTCAATGATTTAATTTTATAAAGAAATTTTTATTAAATATTTATAAACAGTTACGCCTATGGCTTTACTAAAACATAGTCAAAAATAATACCATACACCATCTTATGCGCATGCTCAACTAAAAACGAATGGGTACGAGACGGAACGAACGTTTCTTATAGTCGTTGTCGTTATAATAATGTTGATGGATTTGCATAAAAGAATTTATGTTTGGAAATTATATACATACAAAAGATAAAAATGTTCAGAAGAAATAAGTTACAAAATTATATATACAATTGGAAATATTATATGAATGGATTTAAATGCATTTTTCTTATGTGATTCGAAATGACGTAAGTACAAACATTATTTTATTACAGAATAGGCCTTTTTTTAAATAATATTGAAATTTTGTCTATTGAATAAACTACATAAAGTCTTTTTCTTTTTTTATAGATCGATCATATAGGCGCAAGAATTATTATATACATGGAAATAGTCACTGAATTTATATTCAAAAGTTATTATTCTTATTATTGGCCAATAATATTTAAAGAAACACTGACCTGAAGTCTGGACTCTGGATCTATCCCGTCTGGAAACAGGAATACGCCTTACGAAGTTCAAGCTGCGTAGTTTCTTGACAATTTTAGATATTCTCACGGCAAAACTGGATACAAATACATGTGAGTGTTCTAAGTTTTATATTTATTAGGAATCTATAGCTTTGATCATGCAAGTTTGTGATTTTACTTGCAATTTCTGGAAAAATTGTCCATCACCTCCTCGCTATTTCGACGCCAAAGACCAACTACCCACGCTTCTATTTGATCGTCAATTTTTTTATCAACAAATAATATATTGTTTCTAAGCTCACTGATTTTCAATAAAGTTTTGTTTAATTTTAGTTGATCAAAATTTGTCCTGCCATTTTTACACCAATCACATTCTTTCTGGAGCTGTCGAACTATATTCACAATTGCTACACTATATGAAGTTTTTGAAAACATATATTGAATGAGAATTTCACTTGAAAATTATCTGTTTTCTTTTACTAATTCAACAAATATTTTACAGATAGTGAAATTCATTGTTATATTTCGATATGACAATGTCTAGTTTTGTTTTGACATTTATGACAACTTGAAAATAATATTTATATTTATGGACATAAATTCTTTTATACAACATATATAGATCTTTTTCTTTCGGTATTTGTACCATTTAAATTCTATAGTAGCAAATATTTCCTTATATCCATCATAATTTTATCATTCATTGACTCCATAAATTTGATATAAATTGTGACACATAAATTACCTTTATGTCATTGATATTTTTATCTTCTAAACTTATCTAATTCTGAATACTAAATATGAACCTGCTTTATATTATTCTGTTTCAACTAATACTTATGTTAAATTAGATATCTAAAACTTGTTTAATTTCAGATGAAACAGCTGTTTCCTTCATGACAACTAAACATCCATATTAGGCAGATTTATTGTTCTCCACTATACTTGTTAAGCGTTTTCAAAATTTAGACAATTATTAAGGTAATTTCTTTATATTTATTGTTGCTTTTTTTTAATTATTGTAAACAAATGGTTTAATATATTATGACTTATGCATTTTTACTTATGATAGTGGTTTTTATAATGTGTTTTTAATTACATAGTTTCAATCCATTTTAAATACTAAGCAAAGTATTCTCAAACAGCTGATGTTCTTTAATAAATAAGATATATGGTTCAATATATATATATTATAGTGGATATGTTATATTTTAATATATACTTATATGATTTAGCTTTATTTACCCGTTTTTACCTTCGGCTAGCCCTATATGATTATATGAAAATTTTTTTTTAATTGTATGTATTGTTTAAATTTTATATTGCAGTCGGAAGCATGAGACTTCTCTCTTTGAGTCCTGGACACCTATTAGAAAAAATTTTTACATATATGAACATTTACTTATTATGATTTCGTGATAGGTCTATTCCTGAATAAATTATATATCTTTATTTCAATCATCTCACCATATGATAATCGAATGAATGATTTAAACAATGTTCATGAAAAGTGTTATGGACATTGACTGGAATAAGAAAAATACCAACACTTAAATAAAAATATTTTAATAAATTGTTAATGAAATCTTCAAAATTTTACACACACAAATATTCCTGAACCTCCTCTGTATTCTTTGATGGTCATGCGCACTGAACGCTTATAGTAGCTGCTTCGGCGCAACGGAGCAACTCTTCCGGTTCAACGTTTCTCGTCGTCACAAAATTATAGTACACAGTTAACATGGAGGATGCAAACGTTTAACCGTTCAATGTGCATCAATTTAGTGCATTTAGAATAATATGGTTGAAAACTTATATTAAACAGTTACATATATAATTCAAGTTGTGAATTAAGTGTGTGTTTGATAGTTATAAGAATAGGTCAGCATGCAAAGCGGAAATTAAGATTGGAAAAGCATTTATGAGTGGTGTGAACTTTGATTATTTTACAAACGAAAAACTTTTTACAAGTAAGTACATATTTAATATCTAAAATTATTGTTGCAGAAAATTAGAGTTCTTTAATTATCCATGGATAAAATTTGGTATTGATTATTTTAAAGTTTCTTTGGCCAATTTTAGATTATTCAAATTTAAATGTTCAAATTAATTTCAAAAGTTCACTTTTTCTTTGTTTGTTTGGAATTCCAAATTAAAAAAAACTCAAATAACACAGACCTTATATTCCATTCTCGGCGTGGTGGACCTGCAACATCCCGTCTCTTTTCTTAGGTATTCCTTACCCAAGAAATACTCGTTCGGCACGTTTCACTTTTTCACAGGGGTTAATCGACATTAATATTATGAATTTTTTTATTGATTTAGATTTAAAATTATTACTTTTACTTTAAAGTTTTTACAAAAATCTTCTCAGAGAATTACATCCCAGTTCATCATTCCCCAACTAACTCTCGACTCTCTTTTCTTTTCAAAATCAACAACATTTTTACAATCTCTAAAACACAGCCTCCTAATTTGTTATTTTATTCAACAATTGTCAATGATAATGTTTTTTTATGGAAATACTGAATTCTTCAATTAAAATAGTCTTGGAGAGTGAAATCACTTGTATAAATGGTTTAACAATATCTTATAGAATATATAAATAATCTTTTACATGTATTACAATGGTTTCAATCCTTGTAATTCCTTTTTTTTTAGTAAATTTGTTTACAATTAATATACAATTTCTACAATCTAAATTTATGATTTATATATATGGAACTGTTTATTTTTTAATTCTTTAATTAGCACTAATTTCGCTTTATATAAATTGTAACTTATTTTCAAATTTACATTCTCTGTTTTATATTAACTTCCAACTCATTGAATTTAGGTTGGCAATATTATAACTAGATTCAATCACTTCCTTCATTGATTTCGATTTGATTACTAGATTTCTATGACATACAATATGGCTCTTATTCCGAATGTCATATTTCATACAGTTTTATTTTTATAAATTACTTTTTTCAAATTGCAACTTTTTATTGTATTTGCATATCGTTAATAAATTAGTGATTTGATTATTAATTCTTATTATTTTAGGTTTTGAACAAATTAACATCCTTTTCCCGATTCAAGTGTGGACATAGCAGCGTTCAGATTGATTTTAATGAAAATTGTTGACATTGACTTGACCTTAGGATTTATTTGTGAAGGTAACATTTTCTTAAGAATTAATTTCTATATTATCATTACCATTCTATTCCTTATCCTTAATCCATTTCTTAAATTGATGTACTCAATATTTTATAATACATTTGCTTAAGTCATTCATTCGTTTTATGTTAAATTTTGTTCTTAATTAGGTAGTGTCTAATGATACACCATACGTATATACAAAAAAAATTCCTTTTTTAATTCAATCTAATATATGAATATTTATCTATACTAGAGGACTGGCTTAACTCCCCTCAAATTTAAATTTTAAAAGGTGTCTATTTAGATAACTTCTTAAAATTTCAATTTTCAATCTGTAATCCATGCTAATCGATCTATAGATTTCAGCTCAGTACTTACATTTCTGATAACATTTTTATTTTTATTCTTATTATTAAAATTTTTATGATAATCTTATAATTTAACCATATCAAACTCATTCCAAAATAATTTCTCATTAGGGACATAACAATAATGATTCTTACATTTTATTCTCATAATTCTTATTCTTATTAAATTATTCATATCTTATATTCCTTACTATTTCCACCGTTTCTTATTCAAAATCTCAACACTTATACTTCCTCCTTTACCTATCTACTCTTCTATTTTTTCTATTTCATCTTTTATACTAAGAACATAATTTTTAATTATTTCAATGATTTCCTATAATTTCATATCAATTTTCAACCTATATTCATGTCAATTTATCTATTCTTATAGTCGAACCTTTAACTCTTTACTTTCTATCCATATTTATATTTATTTTCATATTTCTTAATCATAATTCATCAACTTTATTTCATAACTATATTCATTATATCATAATTTTCTCATCATATCTCCCTATCTCATAATAATTAATCATATCATATACTTTATAAATATTTCTTTCCATTATTTCACTATACTTTTCTCCCTAATTCCTATAAAATTTTTCTTGACATGAATATTTCCTACTTATATCTTGATTTGAAAACTTTCTTTCCTTCTCATCTCTTTTACTGTTTATTTAATTATTTCCTATCTTATCCTTCCTATTTCCTACCTGTCCTTATTAATGAGTGTTTATTGAATTTTATTATGTCTTTTATCTAAGAAATTCTCATAAAAATTTACTATTATACTAAAGCTTAACTTGCCATCTTTCTTTGATATTATTCATTTATCATTAATACATTATATTTCCTTATGTTTCAATTTTTTAGATTACATTAACCACGGATACTGTATGCTGCCTACTAGTACACTACCTATGAAAATTGAAAATCTTATGTTTAACTTGGTCATTATCTTCACGTTGTATATGAGAATACGTCTTATGAAGTAAAATCGAAAAAAAAACCTTACATCTACCTATACTACTATCTATTTACATGTAAGTAACATAATATTATCTATTCCTCTTATCACTCTTTTATGGTGAATTATACTTATAAATTGATTCTATATTAAAAATACCCCTAATCATGTTTGTTCCTGGGTATGCCAATTTATAACTATTTTGTGCATTATCATTTATTATTTCATAAGGTCCCTCGAATGGCAATTGCAATTTAATACATTGGTGTTCTGCTTTATTAGATGTCTTTAATGCTCTGATTATAACCAATTCTCCTTTATTAAAGGTTGTTTTCTTCTTAATTTTCTTGTTCTGATCCCATATATATTTTTCTGCATTCCTCCTTATTCTGATATTCACCTTTTCTAGTGTCTCTTCTAGAGTAGTATCTCTATTCAGAATCCAGTTTCTTTTAGGTTGGATACCTTTCATTAAATAAATTGGACTTTCACCTGTTACCCCATGTGGTAAATTATTTATAAATTCTTCAATTTTGTCCAAATTTTCATCCCATCTAATATGTGTCTTTTGATAAAGAATTCTTAAATATTTTAAGATTTCCTTTATATATCTCTCAGCTGGATTGGAGCTAGGTCTTCTAATACTAATAAATTGTAGTTTTATTTGTTCTTTATCACAATACTGCTTTAATTTTTTACTTTCAAAGTATGTAGCATGGTCAAGTATAATTCTCTCAGGTCTTCCTACTTCTTCTATATATTTTTCCAAACATTCTATTACCACCTTAGCCGTTGATCTCTTACATGGAAAAGTTTTAACAAATTTGGTATAAACATCAACTATTACTAGTAAATCCTTATTACCCGATTCACTCCTAATTAAGTTTCCTATAAAATCCATTGCCACAATCTGTAATGGTTTATTTGTAATTATCGATTTTGCTGTCATGCTATTGTGGTAATTTTTTTCTTTGGCCAGTTGACATATTTGACAATATTTACATATTTCTTTCACTATACTCAAATCCTTCTTTGCCACATAATTTTCTCGAAACAAAGTCCATAGTTTTCTTGTTCCTATGTGTCCATTCTCTTTATGTAGATGACGAATAATTTTCTGTGCAAACTCCTTACTTATTACAAATACTTCTCTGTCCTCCAATTTCTTATACCACACTTCATCAATTTTATAGGCACCTTTAACTTTCTCATTATCAAAATGTCTCTGATCTTCTTTAACCTTTTCCAATGTAAATATCCCCTCTGTTTGGTACAATTGGTTTATTCCAATTTGAAATTTGGTTTGATTGTTCCCTACTTCATCTACTCTACTCAATGCATCTGCTACCATGTTTAATTTCCCTGGAATATATTTGATTTCGAATTCATATTCTTGTAACAACAAGATCCATCGGTGTACACGATTATTGGCATAGCGGTTTTTCAACATAGCTGTAAGTGCTGAGTGGTCAGTTTCTAAAATAAACTTAGCTCCTAATAGATAGAATCTTAGTTTGCTAATGCAAAATACAACACTTGCCATTTCTAATTCTGTTATCGAATATTTCTTTTCTGCTGGCTTAGTCACTCTGGATATAAAACTAATAGGTACTTCTTCTCCATCTTGTATTTGAATTAATACCCCTGCCAATCTTTCTATTGAAGCATCTGTTCTCAAGATAAAAGGTTTGTCATATTGTGGATGAAATACTTTTAGGCTGTTAAGAAAAATTTCCTTTAACTCCTGAAATGCCTTTTCTCTTCTCTCGTCCCATTTCCATCTAATATCCTTCTTTAATAATTCTATAAGAGGAATTTCTCTCTTACTTAGATCAGGAACTAACTTCTTGAAATAATTGATGATACCTAGAAACCCTCGTAAAGTTCTTAAGTTATGTGGTGTTTTATACTCTAGGATTGCTTTAATTCTCTCAGGATTCATTGTTATACCAGTGTCACTTAAAACATATCCTAAATAATCCACTTCTCTTTTATAAAACTGACATTTCTCTAAGTTTAATTTAAGTCCGGCATTTTCTAATTCCTTTAATATTATTTCCAGATGTTTATAATGCTTCGTTTCTGTTTCAGAAAAAATCAAAATGTCATCTATGTAGTGGAGAGTGAAATCTTCATACGGATTCAAGATTGTATGCAACGTTCGTACTAAGGCTGCACAAGAACTTTGGAGTCCAAATGGCACTACACAAAATTGATACACCACTCCATCTACCATAAATGCAGTGTATTGTCTACAACGATGATCCAATGGAATTAACCAAAAGCTATGCTTTAGATCTAATTTTGAAAATATATTAGCCTTTGTAATTCTTCCAAATATACCTTCAATATTTAATGGACTTTCGTATTGTTTTTTAGTAAATGTATTTATATTCCTAGCATCCAAACATATTCTAATATCCCCCGATTTCTTCTTTACACAAGTTATTGCACTTATGTATTGTGAATTAGATCTTTCAATAATACCGTCTTGTAACATTTTATTTATTTCCTGATATACCTCTTGTTTTAATTTATAAGGTATAGGATAAGTTTTGATCTTAAAATTTTTTATTTCTGGTATGACTTCAATTTTGTGAACATATCTAGTCGCAACGCATACTTCCTCATTGAACAGCTTTTCGTGAGAATCAAGTAATTCATAGACTCTCTGTTTGTATTCCTCCGGACATAATTCCTCCCTCATGTTTTGTTCTTCTTCAGCAATGTGATTTATTTGTCCAATTGCACATTCGTTTTTTTCTATATCTGTTTGATAATTTGTTATAAACGGTATTGTATGATTATTATATATTATGTTTTGCATTTTATAATTTATTATAATTCTATGTTTACTTAATTCATCTGTACCCATGATTATGTCATATTTTAAATTTTTCACAATCAACAATTGTACTGATAAAACCTCACCATTTAATTCTAGGTTTGTCATAATGGTTTTAGTAGTTTCATATAATTTTCTTTCATTTGCCCCTATTAATGATATTTTATTTGTATTTATCACCATAATATTGTCCTGTTTCAAATTGTCTACTATATTCTGATTTATAATGGAAACTTCGGAACCCGTATCTAATAAAACTCTACATTTAATGTTATCTAAATTTCCCTCTATAAATACTAATCTATTTAATTCTGGGTTTGTTGGTTCTTCTTCTAATATAAATTCTCTAGGATGTTGATATTTAGAAGAATAGACAATATTATGCACATAAGAGCAACTTACTCGAAATTTGGATCAGAACTCGGGCCCTGATCACTATCCCTTCTTATCTCTTCCTGGTTTTGTATCATGTTCACCTGTCTTCTATCTTCACCTCCTCGACTATCTCTTTGATCATAATTCCTGTCTCTGTTTTCATTTCTTCTGTCCTCTTCATTATTCCTCCCCTCTCTTCTGTATTGTTGCCAGTTCCGATTACGATTGTCGTTATCATTCCGTCTTCCATAATTTTGGTAATTTCCTCCATTATATCCATTATTCCGATTCCCATTATTACCATTCTGATACCCATTACGATAGTTTCCGTTTCTGTAATTATCATATCTCGGATTTCTATCATTCCGTCCTGGTCTTCTTCTCTCGTAATTTCGATTTTCATAATTTCTCTGATCATTTCTCCATTCATTTTCTCTTCTATTCTGTCCATTCCCATTTTCATTTAATCGATTGTCTCTTGTATCGTTATGATTTGTATAGCTCCGTTCCACTCTTTGTAGATATCTTGATAAACTATCCATGGCTTTAATATTATGAAGCGCTATTGTTTCAGCTACTTCTGAATTGAAATGTCTGCCAATGTATAGCACTAATTCCTCCTCCTTCATTCCCGGATCTAAGTACTGGGCTACATTATATAATTGCATCGCATAATTATTCAGGTTTTTGCTTTTCTTATAATCAAATTTCTCGAAGTATAACCGCTCTCTGAATGTTGCTTGTTGCAATTCTCCCCAGAAATAGGCTAAGAATTGTTGCTCGAACTCTTCTAGGCTTTGTATTAGTTCTTCCTTATTACAAAACCACAATAAAGCATGGCCCTGTAATATGCTCCTTATAATAAGCTTGATCTCAACAATATCTCTGATTCCTTTAATTTTGTTTCTAATTATTTTGAGGAATACTTTGGGATGTATATTGTTAATATTCCCATCAAATTTCACTCCGATTTCTAAATTGTGGAAATTTCCTGGGTATATATTGTTTCCTCCATTTCTTCTCAAATTTTCCTCCATTTCCTCTATCGTGATCCTTAATTTCCGATTCATTTCTTCGATTTCTTTATTCATTTGTCGATTTATGTCGTCGGTTATTGTTAGACTCATCCCCGTTCTCTCTTCAATCCGGCCATCCAACTCCTTAAATTTTCTATTTACATTATCTTTAATCTGTTCCACTTCCTTTGTTATTTGTTTATTTTGTTTTGAGACCTCTACTTTAATATTCTCTGGTAAATATTCTTCTAGATCTCTTCTAAATTCTAATACTTCTTCTACTATGTTTTCTCTGATTTTCATACCATTTTCCTGTATTTCTTGTCTTATGTTTTTATTATTTTCCTCTATGTCTTCTTGTATTTGCCGAATACTCTTCTTATGTTCTTCTTGATTCTCCTTAAGTTCCTTAATCTCTTTGCAGTTTTCAAATCTAACCTCTTCTATCTTCCGTTCCAATCTGTTCATGTTTTCATGAATATTATGAATGTCTCCCCTCAAATTAAGCTCCATTCTATCCATATTTCCGTTAATGCTATTTATATTTCCATTCAACTTTTGATCCATTTTGTTCATGTTTTCATTTAACTCTCCCTTCATTGTATTCATCTGGTTCAACAATTGTTGCATCAAATCTATCATTTGGTTATCATTCCTTGTTCTTGTTTGTTGTTCCCTTCTCTCTTGTATTTCTTGACTTCTATCCAATCCTTCTTCTACTCGTTCTACCTCTATTTCATATTCTTCATCTCCTGTTCTCCTTTCTTCCTGTGCATCATCTTCCGATTGCTGTCCTTGGATGAGGTATTGCACCTGGAAATCTCCCATTCCATGGCTTCTTCCTTCTCTTTCCTCCTCAGATCCACTATCATTTCCAACCTGCTTCCCATCACGCAACATCATTTTCCTATTTTCCATTGTTCTTTGTTTTTAATTTATTTTTATTTTTTTAATATATTATTTTTATAATCGCCCCACGTTTTTGGGTGCCAATTTATAGTGGATATGTTATATTTTAATATATACTTATATGATTTAGCTTTATTTACCCGTTTTTACCTTCGGCTAGCCCTATATGATTATATGAAAATTTTTTTTAATTGTATGTATTGTTTAAATTTTATATTGCAGTCGGAAGCATGAGACTTCTCTCTTTGAGTCCTGGACACCTATTAGAAAAATTTTTTACATATATGAACATTTACTTATTATGATTTCGTGATAGGTCTATTCCTGAATAAATTATATATCTTTATTTCAATCATCTCACCATATGATAATCGAATGAATGATTTAAACAATGTTCATGAAAAGTGTTATGGACATTGACTGGAATAAGAAAAATACCAACACTTAAATAAAAATATTTTAATAAATTGTTAATGAAATCTTCAAAATTTTACACACACAAATATTCCTGAACCTCCTCTGTATTCTTTGATGGTCATGCGCACTGAACGCTTATAGTAGCTGCTTCGGCGCAACGGAGCAACTCTTCCGGTTCAACGTTTCTCGTCGTCACAAAATTATAGTACACAGTTAACATGGAGGATGCAAACGTTTAACCGTTCAATGTGCATCAATTTAGTGCATTTAGAATAATATGGTTGAAAACTTATATTAAACAGTTACATATATAATTCAAGTTGTGAATTAAGTGTGTGTTTGATAGTTATAAGAATAGGTCAGCATGCAAAGCGGAAATTAAGATTGGAAAAGCATTTATGAGTGGTGTGAACTTTGATTATTTTACAAACGAAAAACTTTTTACAAGTAAGTACATATTTAATATCTAAAATTATTGTTGCAGAAAATTAGAGTTCTTTAATTATCCATGGATAAAATTTGGTATTGATTATTTTAAAGTTTCTTTGGCCAATTTTAGATTATTCAAATTTAAATGTTCAAATTAATTTCAAAAGTTCACTTTTTCTTTGTTTGTTTGGAATTCCAAATTAAAAAAAACTCAAATAACACAGACCTTATATTCCATTCTCGGCGTGGTGGACCTGCAACATCCCGTCTCTTTTCTTAGGTATTCCTTACCCAAGAAATACTCGTTCGGCACGTTTCACTTTTTCACAGGGGTTAATCGACATTAATATTATGAATTTTTTTATTGATTTAGATTTAAAATTATTACTTTTACTTTAAAGTTTTTACAAAAATCTTCTCAGAGAATTACATCCCAGTTCATCATTCCCCAACTAACTCTCGACTCTCTTTTCTTTTCAAAATCAACAACATTTTTACAATCTCTAAAACACAGCCTCCTAATTTGTTATTTTATTCAACAATTGTCAATGATAATGTTTTTTTATGGAAATACTGAATTCTTCAATTAAAATAGTCTTGGAGAGTGAAATCACTTGTATAAATGGTTTAACAATATCTTATAGAATATATAAATAATCTTTTACATGTATTACAATGGTTTCAATCCTTGTAATTCCTTTTTTTTTAGTAAATTTGTTTACAATTAATATACAATTTCTACAATCTAAATTTATGATTTATATATATGGAACTGTTTATTTTTTAATTCTTTAATTAGCACTAATTTCGCTTTATATAAATTCTAACTTATTTTCAAATTTACATTCTCTGTTTTATATTAACTTCCAACTCATTGAATTTAGGTTGGCAATATTATAACTAGATTCAATCACTTCCTTCATTGATTTCGATTTGATTACTAGATTTCTATGACATACAATATGGCTCTTATTCCGAATGTCATATTTCATACAGTTTTATTTTTATAAATTACTTTTTTCAAATTGCAACTTTTTATTGTATTTGCATATCGTTAATAAATTAGTGATTTGATTATTAATTCTTATTATTTTAGGTTTTGAACAAATTAACATCCTTTTCCCGATTCAAGTGTGGACATAGCAGCGTTCAGATTGATTTTAATGACAATTGTTGACATTGACTTGACCTTAGGATTTATTTGTGAAGGTAACATTTTCTTAAGAATTAATTTCTATATTATCATTACCATTCTATTCCTTATCCTTAATCCATTTCTTAAATTGATGTACTCAATATTTTATAATACATTTGCTTAAGTCATTCATTCGTTTTATGTTAAATTTTGTTCTTAATTAGGTAGTGTCTAATGATACACCATACGTATATACAAAAAAAATTCCTTTTTTAATTCAATCTAATATATGAATATTTATCTATACTAGAGGACTGGCTTAATATATATATATATATATATATATATATATATATATATATATATATATATTGAACTAATCCTCTAGTTTTGTAAATATAATGAAATAAACAAACATAATAAACAAGTCTTATTGTAACGTAAGAAGTGTCAGTAGACACAACCATTAGAATAAACTCAATAAAAAGTCAAAGATTAAAATATAAAAAGATTGAAATATGTATAGATTGGATAATATATTGATGTGAAATTTTGAAAAGGATGAAGAATAGAAATTACAACACTATATAAGCTAATTAAAGAGTAAATATTACCTGTACCAGTAATTCTGATTGGTTGTCAAAGTCATGGAATTCGGAATTGCACTGAACACAGCCATAACAATTTCGGCAGGATGAAATGTCACACAATAGCTTGAAACCTAAAGTAAGAGAAAAGAATAATTAGTCTAACGATAATTTAACATTATTTACATATTATTTTTGTAGTAGCATAAATTTAGAATACCATGTATTCATTCATTCATTGAAAAGGGTTGAAACTAGATGGGAAAGATAGTTGGAACACAGCCCCAAACATATTGAGGAAATGAATATTTATAGGAAGTAATGTCATGCTAGGGAATTTTTCAATACCAACCTAAATCATTGTTTATAGATTATAGATATAAAATTTAATTACAAAAACAAAAATAATAAGGAGTATATGTATAATAAATATCAAACAAGACGCAAAATTAAATTAGAATCAATTACATATAGGTTAATTAATAATATAGGTTGTAATATTTGTAAAAATAAACATTTTGTAAATTAGCTAAACAAGGTAAATATAAGAAAATGGACTATTGTAAGAGGAAAGAAGGACTTAATTAAAATTCCTTAATACGATAGAGATTTAAATGAATCAGTGTCAATACCCTCCAGGACAATAAATTTATGTTTTTTCAAAATAGTCACTAAAAGACTGGAGAATAACAATTTCTGTGATAAAAAAAAAACAAATAAGAGTGCTATGGACTAGTGAAGCCGGGGATAGTTGTTGATTTTGAAAAACAAATGAGTGGATTTAGAATGGTGATGAGGGATGCGTCTCTGTAAGATTGCTCTCTACAAAAATTTTCTTTAAAAAACAGTTAAAAGTTAAAATTATATAAACATTTTATGACAAACTAATCATAAGTGTATCAGATCCTGTGTAAGTACTAAAGAGTGCCGTAGGAGCATATCTCTAAGGAGATATCGGCAAGTTTGGAAGATGTAAGTGCAGCCGGCAGTAATAGCAAGAAAGATAAGGTCTGTGTATTTTGATTAAATCTATTTGGAATTCCAATAAACATTTTAAAGTGTACACTCAAAATTCAATAGAACATTCAATTGATATATATCATATAAAAAGGCCAAAGAACAGTAACATATAATGCATTATAAAATTCATCTATAGAGAATTATAATTTTAAGATAATATTGAAACTCACCTGTTGTAAATTTATCCTCGTAAAATATCACGTACATCATGCGTGCTCAATTCTATTTCATTACTTATTTTCAGCTTTTGCATGCATAACTTCCATCTATCACTTTCTTGTTTTTTTAAATACACGTACACATATAGTTTATAAAGTATTACTTATATGTAATTGATTATAAAAACATTTAATAATTATAACCAACAATTTTCATCACAGACACGCTAACAGTGTGTTGAATATAAACGTTGTGTATGGAAGGAAACTTCTTTCTTACATGTATACTGTAGCAGCGCATGCGTTTGGAGATATAGCGCCGACGCAGAAATTATATCATTTTGTTTCCAAGAATGTATGTATGATATAGGGTGGCACAATTCCTTAAGAATAAATGTGCAAAATAAATTAACAGTTACAAAATATTTTATTATGTTCTAATCAGATTAAAAATTGAAATTCATTTATTAAACATATTTACATTAATGTGTTGGTTTTCTTTTATTCTTACATCTATGGTTAAAGTATCAATATCACTATTATCATATTTCAATCGTTTTATTTAATAGATATTATTTCTTTCAGAGGTTGTAATTAAAAGGTAAGATTATGTATATGTATTTCTTCAATCTTTGATTATCATATCCAGAACCCAACGAGAGAAGTTTCTCATGTTCTCCGATAAAATATAAAACTATAATAAAATAAACAAATAATATAATCTGAGCTAGCCCTAAAATTATCATAAATTATAATAATTATCATCATTCAATTATAAATTGTCGGCCCAACGTGAGGCTATTAAAATATCCAATTTATAAAATTTCAATTATAAATTGGCACCCAAAAACGTGGGGCGATTATAAAAATAATATATTAAAAAATTAAATTAAAAACAAAGAAATCATGGATAAGAAAATGGTATTGAGAGATGGAAAGCAGGTCGGAAATGATAGCGGATCAGAAGAGGAGAGAGAAGAAAGGAGCCATGGTATGGGAGATTTCCAGGTTCAATATTTGATCCAAGGTCAGCAAGCTGAAGGACATGCTTCTGAAGAAAGTGCGACAGGAGATGAAGAAGCGGAAGAAGAAAGAGAAGATAGAAGACAAGAGAGCAGGGAAACACAAGGAGGAACTAATGCCAACGAACAATGGATGCAGCAAATATTGATGAGTATAAATGAAAACATAAAGACAATGAAAGGAGATATGAATAAAATGGAGGAGAATAGGAAAACAGATATGAATAAAATGGAGGAAAATATGAACATAATGAAAGAAGAAATTAGAGGAGACATCAATAATATCCATGGAAACATGAAGAGATTAGAAGAGAAAATAGATGAAGTCAAATTAGAAAGTTTGAAGGAAATTAAGGAACTCAAGGAGAACCAGGAAGGATTTAAGAAGAATATTAACGAGGTAAGAGAAGAAATGGAGAATAAAAATAAAAATTTGAGACAAGAAATCCAAGAAAACGGTATGAAAATTCGAGAAAACATAGAAAAGATCATAGTAGAAGAAGTATCAGAATTTAGAAGAGATATAGAAGAGAATTTACCAGAAAATATTAGAGTGGAAGTCTCAAAACAGTCGAATCATCTAACAAAGGAAGTAGAACAGATAAAAGAAAATGTAAATAGGAAATTTAAGGATTTAGATGGCAAGATAGAAGAGAGAACTGGGATGAGTTCAGCAATTAATGAAGATATAAATCGACAAGTAAGTCAAGAAATAGAAGAAATGAATAGGAAGTTACGAAATACTGTTGAGGAAATGGAAGAGAATTTTAGAAGAAGTGGTGGAGTTAATGTATGTCCTGGAAATTTCCATAGTAATTTCGAAATCGGGGTGAAATTCGATGGGAACATAAATAATGTACATCCCAAGGTATTTCTGAAGATAATTCGCAGTAAAATAAAAGGACTCAGGGACATTATGGAAATAAAACTCATTATAAGGAGTATATTACAGGGCCATGCTTTGTTATGGTTCTGTAATAAAGAAGAACAGATCCAGAGTTTGGGCGACTTTGAACAACAATTTTTAGCTTATTTTTGGGGAGAATTGCAACAGGCAACATTTAGGGAACGGCTATATTTTGGCAAGTTCGATTATAAGAAGAGTAAAAATCTAAACAACTATGCGATGCAGTTATACAACATAGCCCAATACCTTGAGCCTGGAATGAAGGAGGAAGAGTTAGTCTTGTATGTCGGAAGACATTTTAACTCTGAAGTAGCGGAAACAATAGCGCTACACAATATAAAATCCATGGATAATTTATCAAGCTATTTACAACGCGTGGAAAGAAGCTATACTAACAACAATGATATACGAGAGAATAGATCAAATGAGAATGGAAATGGACATTATCGCAGAGACAATGAGAGAAGAAATGACTATGGAAACAATGGGAATCGAAACTATGAGAGAAGAGGACAAGGACGGGATGATAGAAATCCTAGAAATGACAATTATAGAAATGGAAATGGGAATTACAGGAATGGATATCAGAATAACAATAATGGTAATAGAAATAATGGAAATAGGCCATACGAAAATGGGGAAAATTATAGAAATTTTGGAAGACGAAACGAAAATGGAAATCGAAATTGGCAACAATACAGAAGGGATGGAAGAAATAATGAAGAAGATCGCAGAAATGAAAACAGGGAAAGAAATTATGACCAGAGAGGCAATAGGGAAGAAGACAGAAGACAAGTTAATTTGATACAAAATCAGGAAGAGGTAAGAAGGGATATTGATCAGGGCCCGAGTTCTGATCCGAATTTCTAATAAGTTGCTCTTACGTGCATAATATTGTCTATTCTTCTAAATATCAACATCCTAGGGAATTCATTTTAGACGAAGATCATACAAACCAAGAATTAACTAGATTAATATTTATAGAGGGAAATTTAGAAAACATTAAATGTAGAGTTTTGTTAGATACGGGTTCAGAAGTGTCCATCATTAATCAAAATATCGTAGACAATTTAAATCAAGACAATATTATGGTGATAAATACGCATAAAATATCATTAGTAGGGGCAAATGAAAGAAAATTGTATGAAGCAACAAAAACTATAATGACAAATTTAGAATTAAATGGCAAGAGTTTATCAGTACAAATGTTAATAGTAAAAAATTTAAAATATGACATAATCATGGGTACAGATGAACTGAATAAACATAAAATTATAATAGATTATAAAAAGCAAAATATAATATATAATGAACATACAATACCATTTATGACGAAAGATCCAACAGATATAGGGAAGAACGAATGTGCAATTGGACAATTAAATCACATTGTTGAAGAAGAACGAAACATGAGGGATGAATTATGTTTGGAGGAATATAAACAGAGAGTATATGAATTACTTGACTCTCATAAAAAACTATTTAATGAAGAAGTATGTGTTGCAACCAGATATGTACATAAAATAGAAGTAATACCAGAAATTAAAAATTTTAAAATCAAAACCTATCCGATTCCGTATAAATTAAAACAAGAGGTATACCAAGAAATAAATAAAATGTTACATGACGGTATTATTGAAAGATCAAATTCACAATACATAAGTGCTATAACATGTGTAAAGAAGAAATCGGGAGATATTAGAATATGTTTGGATGCTAGGAATATAAACACATTTACAAAAAAACAATACGAAAGTCCATTAAATATTGAAGGTATATTTGGAAGAATTACAAAAGCTAATATATTTTCAAAATTAGATCTAAAGCATAGCTTTTGGTTGATTCCATTGGAACATCGTAGTAGACAATACACAGCATTCATGGTAGATGGAGTGGTGTACCAATTTTGTGTGGTGCCATTCGGATTACAAAGCTCTTGTGCTGCTTTAGTACGAACTCTGCATACAATCTTGAATCCTTATGAAGATTTCACTCTCCATTACATTGATGACATCTTGATTTTTTCTGAAACAGAAGAGAAACATCAAAAACATTTGGAAACAATATTAAATGAATTAGAAAACGCTGGACTCAAGTTAAATTTAGACAAATGTCAGTTTTATAAAAGAGAAGTGGATTATTTAGGATATGTTTTAAATGACACTGGTATAACAATGAATCCTGAGAGAATTAAAGCAATTTTGGAGTATAAGACGCCGAATAATTTACGAACTTTGCGTGGATTTCTAGGTGTTATTAATTATTTTAAGAAGTTAATACCTGATCTAAGTAGGAGAGAAATTCCTCTCATAGAATTATTAAAGAAGGATACTAAGTGGAAATGGGATGAGAGAAGAGAAAAGGCATTTCGGGAATTAAAAGAAATTTTTCTAAACAGTTTAAAAGTTTTTCATCCACAGTACGATCAACCGTTTATCTTAAGAACTGATGCTTCGATAGAAAGATTGGCAGGTGTATTAGTTCAAATACAAGAAGGATGTGAAGTACCTATTAGTTTTATATCTCGAGTGACCAAACCAGCAGAGAGGAAATACTCCATAACGGAATTGGAGATGGCTAGTGTAGTATTTTGCATAAGTAAATTAAGATTTTATCTATTAGGAGCTAAGTTTATTGTAGAAAGCGACCATTCAGCATTAACAGCCATGTTAAAAAACCGTTATGCCAATAATCGTGTTCACAGGTGGATATTATTGCTACAGGAATATGAATTTGAAATCAAATATATTCCAGGGAAACAAAATATTGTAGCTGATGCATTAAGTCGAGCAGATGAAGTAGGAAATGATCAGACAAAATTTCAAATTGGAATAAACCAATTATATCAAACGGAGGGGATATTTACATTGGAAAGGATTAAAGAAGATCAGAGACATTTTGAAGATAAGAAAGTCAAGGGTGCCTATAAAATCGATGAGATATGGTATAAGAAATTGGAGGACAGAGAAGTATTTGTGATAAGTAAGGAGTTTGCAAAGGAAATTATTATTAATTTACATGAGGAGAATGGACACATAGGAACGAGAAAATTATGGAATGTGTTTAGAGAAAATTATGTGTCGAGAAAGGATTTAAGTGTAGTAAAAGAAGTATGCAAATACTGTCAACTATGTCAATTGGCCAAAGAAAAAAATTACCATAACTGCATGACAGCGAAATCTATGATAACAGATAAACCATTACAGACTGTGGCAATGGACTTTATCGGAAATTTAATTAGAAGTGAATCGGGCAATAAGAATTTATTAGTTATAGTAGATGTATACACCAAATTTATTAAAACTTTTCCATGTAAGAGATCTACAGCTAAAATTGTAATAGAATGTTTAAGAAGATACATAGAAGAAGTAGGGAGACCTCAAAGAATAATACTCGACCATGCTACATACTTTGAAAGTATAAAATTAAAACAATATTGTGACAAGGAACAAATAGAATTACAATTTATTAGTATAAGAAGACCCAGCTCCAATCCAGCAGAGAGATATATAAAAGAAATTTTGAAATATTTAAGAATACTTTGCCAAGGGATACATATTCGATGGGATGAAAACATGGATAGAATTGAAGAATTTATTAATAATTTACCACATGGAGTAACAGGCGAAAGTCCAATTTATTTGATGAAAGGTATTCAACCGAAACGAAACTGGATTGTGAATAGAGATACTACCCTAGAAGAGATATTAGAAAAGGTAAATATAAGAATCAAGAGGAATGCTGAGAAATATATTCGGGATCAGAACAAGAAGATCAAGAAGATAACACGATTTAACAAAGGAGAATTGGTTATAATAAAAGCACTAAAAACATCCAATAAAGCAGAAGACCAATGTATTAAATTGCAATTGCCATTCGAGGGACCTTATGAAGTATTAACTGAAAATGCACAAAACAGTTATAAACTGGTATACCCGGGAACAAACATGGTTAGGGGTGTTTTTAACATTGAGTCAATTTATAAATATAACTCTCAATAAATGATACAAGAATGAAACAAGAAAAAGAGGAATAGATAATATTATGTTACTTACATGTATATAAATAGTAATATTATAGGTAGATGTAATGATTCCAATGTTCTGCATAAGTAGCACTTCCATGTAACATAAAATATTAGATACTAGGTAGATATAAGGCTTTCAATTTTTTCATATGTAGGATACATCTAGATTGTTTCCATTATCGCAGTTAAGAATCTATAAAATATAAAAAAAAAATATATTATTAAAAAACTTATAAATGATTTTAAGTAAAAGTAAAGTAACTTCACATTTAACTTATAAGGAAAGTTAGAGTAGCTATATAGATTAAAAAAACCAAACAAATAGAGACACATTTTGTTATAAAGAAATATATAATATCAAAGACAGACAGAAATAAAAGCGATAATATAATATTAAGAAATTTTGTAAGAATTTATTAGGTAGAGGGGATAAGAAACAGAATTCACACTTATTAATAAGAACAGGTAGGATTTAGGAAGGACAGGCTCGTTATCATTTGAATAACACAGTAAAAGAGGTGGAAAGGAAAGAAAGTTTTTTTTAAATCAAGATATAGAATTTGAGATATTCAGGTCAAATAAAATTTTATAGGAATTATGGAGATAAGTAACAATGAAATATGGAAGCAAAGATTTATATAGTAAATGATATGATTAATTATTATGAGATAGGGAGAAATGAAATATATATAAAGTATAATGTAATTAATATATTGAAGAAATGAAGTTGATGAGTTATAATTAAGAATTATGCAAATAAATATAAATAGGGATAGTAAGCAAAGAAAAAGGTTAGACTATAGGAGTAATTATATTGACATGAATAAGGGTTGACAATAAGATATGAAAATATATGAAATATTGGAAATAATAATTTTTTTTTGAATTCGAAGATAAGATAAGGATAGGAGAGCATTAAAAGAATTGTTAAGTGAAGGAAAAAGGTATAAGTAAAAATATAAGCAAGAAATAGTTCAAAGAATAAAGATTCTACGGTGTGAATAAATGAATAATAATTGGTATAGGAATTGAAATAAAACAATAACATAGAATAATATACTAAGAGTAAGCAAAGATGTCTAAGATATTTCAAACCAGAATGAATGGTCTCATATTTGTAAAAATAATTAGAATAGGATAGGATAGAATTAGATAATGGAAACTAAGTCTAAAGATAGAAATAGTAATAAACTTAAATATAGGATTCTTCAAATTCAATTTCTGTATATAAAGAAAAGAGTAATGAATTAAGTAGAATATAATTATTAGCCGGAACGTTGAAATTGAAATTTTAAAAAGGCTACTTAAAAGCTTCCTTTGTGAAAATTTAAATTTGAGGGGAGTTGAACTAATCCTCTAGTTTTGTAAATATAATGAAATAAACAAACATAATAAACAAGTCTTATTGTAACGTAAGAAGTGTCAGTAGACACAACCATTAGAATAAACTCAATAAAAAGTCAAAGATTAAAATATAAAAAGATTGAAATATGTATAGATTGGATAATATATTGATGTGAAATTTTGAAAAGGATGAAGAATAGAAATTACAACACTATATAAGCTAATTAAAGAGTAAATATTACCTGTACCAGTAATTCTGATTGGTTGTCAAAGTCATGGAATTCGGAATTGCACTGAACACAGCCATAACAATTTCGGCAGGATGAAATGTCACACAATAGCTTGAAACCTAAAGTAAGAGAAAAGAATAATTAGTCTAACGATAATTTAACATTATTTACATATTATTTTTGTAGTAGCATAAATTTAGAATACCATGTATTCATTCATTCATTGAAAAGGGTTGAAACTAGATGGGAAAGATAGTTGGAACACAGCCCCAAACATATTGAGGAAATGAATATTTATAGGAAGTAATGTCATGCTAGGGAATTTTTCAATACCAACCTAAATCATTGTTTATAGATTATAGATATAAAATTTAATTACAAAAACAAAAATAATAAGGAGTATATGTATAATAAATATCAAACAAGACGCAAAATTAAATTAGAATCAATTACATATAGGTTAATTAATAATATAGGTTGTAATATTTGTAAAAATAAACATTTTGTAAATTAGCTAAACAAGGTAAATATAAGAAAATGGACTATTGTAAGAGGAAAGAAGGACTTAATTAAAATTCCTTAATACGATAGAGATTTAAATGAATCAGTGTCAATACCCTCCAGGACAATAAATTTATGTTTTTTCAAAATAGTCACTAAAAGACTGGAGAATAACAATTTCTGTGATAAAAAAAAAACAAATAAGAGTGCTATGGACTAGTGAAGCCGGGGATAGTTGTTGATTTTGAAAAACAAATGAGTGGATTTAGAATGGTGATGAGGGATGCGTCTCTGTAAGATTGCTCTCTACAAAAATTTTCTTTAAAAAACAGTTAAAAGTTAAAATTATATAAACATTTTATGACAAACTAATCATAAGTGTATCAGATCCTGTGTAAGTACTAAAGAGTGCCGTAGGAGCATATCTCTAAGGAGATATCGGCAAGTTTGGAAGATGTAAGTGCAGCCGGCAGTAATAGCAAGAAAGATAAGGTCTGTGTATTTTGATTAAATCTATTTGGAATTCCAATAAACATTTTAAAGTGTACACTCAAAATTCAATAGAACATTCAATTGATATATATCATATAAAAAGGCCAAAGAACAGTAACATATAATGCATTATAAAATTCATCTATAGAGAATTATAATTTTAAGATAATATTGAAACTCACCTGTTGTAAATTTATCCTCGTAAAATATCACGTACATCATGCGTGCTCAATTCTATTTCATTACTTATTTTCAGCTTTTGCATGCATAACTTCCATCTATCACTTTCTTGTTTTTTAAATACACGTACACATATAGTTTATAAAGTATTACTTATATGTAATTGATTATAAAAACATTTAATAATTATAACCAACAATTTTCATCACAGACACGCTAACAGTGTGTTGAATATAAACGTTGTGTATGGAAGGAAACTTCTTTCTTACATGTATACTGTAGCAGCGCATGCGTTTGGAGATATAGCGCCGACGCAGAAATTATATCATTTTGTTTCCAAGAATGTATGTATGATATAGGGTGGCACAATTCCTTAAGAATAAATGTGCAAAATAAATTAACAGTTACAAAATATTTTATTATGTTCTAATCAGATTAAAAATTGAAATTCATTTATTAAACATATTTACATTAATGTGTTGGTTTTCTTTTATTCTTACATCTATGGTTAAAGTATCAATATCACTATTATCATATTTCAATCGTTTTATTTAATAGATATTATTTCTTTCAGAGGTTGTAATTAAAAGGTAAGATTATGTATATGTATTTCTTCAATCTTTGATTATCATATCCAGAACCCAACGAGAGAAGTTTCTCATGTTCTCCGATAAAATATAAAACTATAATAAAATAAACAAATAATATAATCTGAGCTAGCCCTAAAATTATCATAAATTATAATAATTATCATCATTCAATTATAATATATATAACCAAAAAGCAAAAGTTGGCAGTTAGTCATGTCATATTAGGGAGCAATAACAGGTGTGCTGATGTTTGTATGTCTTTATTTCTATCAAGCCTCTTTACATAAAAAATAATCACTTTTTCTGGCAATACTAGCCGCCAAACAACAACTGTCCAACGTCATGTCAACTTCAGACAAAGGTGTGTTCCACACGATCACATACATAACATGTTCTCTCTTTTTTTTTTTTCTTTTTTTTTCTTTTTTTTTTATACTATACTATAATTAATCCGATTCATCAACCCAGTTATGAAAGTCTAGATGATAATCTTCTAAATGCTTAGGAGGTCTTCTTGGCCTCGTATTTAGATTTGATTCGTCGTATACTGGCGATTCATCGAAACTTACATCACTAGGTAGAGTTTTATCACTATCAGGAATATCACTCTCATTAGTATTTTGGCTGATTACAAAATTATTGTCAGGCTCCGAATTGCTATCATCCCGTACTATCAGGATGTTGTCCTGACTATCAAACATACCCGCAATATAATGTAATGCATTATCCCCCTCTTGGTCACTTTGGTTTTCAAATTGATGGGGAGAGGCTTGGGTTTCATTATTATTAAGTGGTTGTGTCCCACCTCCGAGTGAATCTAGATCATAGTCATATAATAAAGAATTAGGAACAAAGGGTAGATTGGTTTTATTAAGATACTTCCTATTCCTTCTATAAGTAGTGCCATTACCGTCTTTTACTAAATAGGATCGGTCGTTTACTATACCAGTCACCTTTCCCTTTTCCCAAAATTTCCCTTTTTGGATTAAGATATTCTCACCCTCAGTGAGTTTTTCCAAGTCTTTAGCATTTCTGTTGTAATATAAAGCCTGCCTTTCTTGTTTTTCTAATGATTTACTTTGAACCTTAGTATGATTTAAATGGAGAGGTAAGAAGTTTTTTTCTGAAATCGGTATTCTTGTCTTGATGGATCTATCAAGGAGCAACTGAGCCGGGGAATACTCCATATTGGGTAATGGGGTACTGCGATATTCCATTAAAAATAATAATAATAATAAAGTCTGCTTCAGATTTTGCTTTATTTAGCATTTGCTTTACAATTCCCACAGACCTTTCTGCGAGGCCATTGGACTGGTGATGATGAGGGCTGCTGAATGCTACCTCAAAATTCCAGTCTTTGGCAAAATTTATGAAGTTTTGTGAATTGTAAGGAACATTGTCTGCATAGATTTTATCTGGAATGCCAAACTGCGAAAATACTTGTTTACAAAAATTGACAACGTCTTTTGAGTTCTTTGTATTACTTTGAACGACCTCAATCCAATTGGAATATGAGTCAACAATCAATAAGTATGTTCTTCCTTTGAATTCAAAAAAATCAGAAAACAGATACTGCCAAGGCCTGTTAGGCACTGGATGAGAGAGCAAGGTTTCCTTTTGGTTAGATTTTTGGTTTGTTTGACAAATGTCACACTGTGAAACAAAGTTTTCCACATCTTTTGATAAACCAGGCCAATAAAATAGTTGCCTAGCTCTAAGTTTGGACTTCTGAATCCCAAAGTGAGCCTCATGCACTAACGAAAGCATTTGCTTTCTCAATTGATTTGGGACAATTATCTTGTATCCCAAAAATAATAGATTATTCGATAAATAAATGTCGTTTTTTAATTTAAAATAAGTTTTTAAATCAAGGGTTAAGTTTTTGTCATCAGGTGGCCATGTATTTGAACAAAATTGCTTTACTTCACGTAAAGTTGGGTCATTGTCTATGGCATTACTAAAAATTTGTTTTTTTTTCTTCTGACATGGGTATATTGTTGGATAAGGCATGAATCACATACTCCATTTCGGGATCATCTACAACTGGCTCTTTGCTGCAGCTTCGAGATAAAATGTCTGCTATCACCATGCCTCTACCAGGAAGATAAGTGATGTTAATGTGGTACTTTAACAGTTTTAACAACATTCTTTGAAGTCGAGCGGTCACTTTATCAAGATGTTTTGAAAATATGGGGATTAATGGTTTATGGTCAGTTTGAACAAGCACGTTATAGCCATAGACATAATAGTGGAATTTTTGGAACGCAAATACAATTGCACAGAGTTCTTTTTCAATTTGTGCCCATTTCTTCTCGGAATTTGTTAAGCACCTAGATGCAAATGCAATGGGATGGCCTTCTTGTAGTAGGCAGCATCCTAGTCCTTCACTTGATGCATCACATTGAATAACAATAGGCTGTTTGGGATCAAAAATTTTAAGAATAGGAGGTGTTGAAATTAATCTTTTAAGAAGAGATAATTCAGCTTCATGCTTAGATGTCCAAAGGAAAAGAACATTTTTCTTGGTAAGATTGCGTATGTTAGCTGTTAGTTCTGATAAATTAGGAATGAATTTGGAAAAGAATTTTAATAGGCCCAGAATTCGCAATACCTCAGTTCTATTCACTGGGCTAGAAATCGCAGAAATAGCTTTAATATTGTTAGAATCAGGTTTAATTTCCTCACCAGAAATGATGTGGCCCATAAAGGTAACTTGATTTAATTTATATTGGAGTTTGTTAAAATTAAACTCAACATTATTTTGTTCTGCTCTGTGTAATACTTCTCTAAACGTTAAATCATGATTGGTTTCATTGTCACCTGAAATGATTAAATCATCAAAGTATATTTCCACACCTGGTATATCTCCAAATATTTCATAGCACTTTCTTTGAAACAATTCTGGTGCACTGGATATACCAAATGGGACTCTGTTAAACCTATACCTGCCAAATGGAGAATTAAATGTACATAAATCAGCACTTTTGTCATCAAGTTCTAATTGATGGAAGCCATCCTTCATATCAATAACTGTAAATATTCGTTTGCCTGAGAGCCTACTTAAAATATCATTAGCAGTGGGGATTAAATAATGTTCACGGCGTATAAACTGATTTAGAGGTTTTGGATCTATACAGATCCTTAAAGACCGGTCTTTGTTTTCAAATATCATTAAACTATTTACCCAACTAGTAGGGTAATTTACTTTTTTAATAATTTGTTTTTGTTCCAGATCGTCTAATGTGGATTTTAGTTTTTCATGCAGTGAAAATGGGACTTTGCGCTGGTACTGAATGACTGGTTTAGCATTTTCATCAAGTTCAATTGAGCACGCCCCAGGGATTTTACCAACACCTTCAAAAACATGTGTACATTTGTTATAAACCTAATCTTTAGTGATAGGAAACGAGTGAAAGCTGTCAATTCTTTGTATAAGACTAAATTTGATACAATCATTAAGGCCATGCAATGCTTCAGTATCAGCATCTACTACAATGAAATTGATAATCCCGACTACATCTTTATGTTTACAAACTAAATTGATTCTGCCAATAGGCTTCATTCTAAAATTACCATATGTAACAAGAGTAACTGAACAATCAATTAAAGGTTTATTACATTTTACTTTTTTAAAAATATTTATTGGCAGGATACTGCAATCTGCACCAGTGTCTAACTTAAATTTTACCTGAACGTTTTCTACACATAATGTTTCCGTCCATGGGCTTTTAACCATATCTACGTATATTTCTGGTGGTAAACGAGCTTCATCTTCTTGATACACTCCATTAACATTTCTCTCAGTAGTTTTCTTATGAATTGTCTGTTCAACTACGTTATTTGGGTCTTCCTGGCACTTATTAAAACATGCTTTGGCAAAATGCCCAACTTTTTTACACAGAGCACAAGTTTTTCTAAAAGCTGGACACTTATTTGGGAGATGTTCATATAAGCACTTCCTGCATTTGAAATTTTTCAATTCTCTTACTGCAAATGCTTCGTTAGACGGGTTTAATGTTTTAGCATGCTGTTTGCTTAATTCTACACTCTTGCAATAATCAGTTATATGTTTGACTGACAAATCGGATTCCCGTAGCAATCTTGATTGACTTTCTTTGCATTTAATACCTACTATCAGTCTGTCTCTAATCATTCTGTCTTCATAAGATTAAGCACACTCTGGATTTTTACATACAAAATTGCATAATTTGGCTTGTTTTTTAAGTTCTGTAAGGTATTGGTCAATAGTACTACCTTCATTCTGGACAAGGGAATGGAATTTAAATGTTTCCATTAGGACAATCTTCTTAGGCATAAAATAGTCATCATAAGATTGTACTAACTTGAGTAATGTTGCTTTATTGTCCTCCTCAAAGGTATTATATATCTCAATGCCCTCATCTCCTATGCATGTCAGAAACGATGCAATTTTAACATCTTCTGCTGATTTGTCCTTACCAGATGCTATTAGGTATAAATTGAATTTCTGTTTCCAAAGTGGCCAACTATTTGCAACATTGTCGTGGCTACACTCGTTGAATAACGACGACGGTGGCTTAAAATCCATTTTGATTCTTAATAGGGCTTCCAACAATTTAGTGACACTCAACAAGCTGTGCCGTTTTAATGCCCAGTACTGTACACTTAACAAGTCGTGCTTTATTACTTTTTGACGCGAACTAGCTGCGTAAATCTTTCACACCTGACACCATGTCATATTAGGGAGCAATAACAGGTGTGCTGATGTTTGTATGTCTTTATTTCTATCAAGCCTCTTTACATAAAAAATAATCACTTTTTCTGGCAATACTAGCCGCCAAACAACAAATGTCCAACGTCATGTCAACTTCAGACAAAGGTGTGTTCCACACGATCACATACATAACAAGTCACGGCTGACTAGTTAAAAAATAAAACTTCAAAGAGTGGTCTTTGTTGAAAAACCCTCAAACTCGTGGGGATAGCAGCCAAAAAAACTTTACAGATTAGAGATAAAGTGAATCAATTAGTACATTACGTAAGCTTTCGAAGAGCATTGTGTTCATTTTCAAAGGCTATAATAAACCAGAAAGAAAAAACCGGTTAATTTAAGAAAGAAAATAATTTTTGAAATCATTACGACTTACTTGTAGTGTTGATTTAAAATTAAACTCACATTTCACAAATTGCAGGAAAACCTTCATCCACTAAAGACAAAAATGTCGACTAAATCTAATTTCTCTCCTACATATAGTAATGAGAGCCAGGATTTTTTTCCTGTTTTTTAAAACCAAAAGACGTACAACAAGAAACGAACTGATTTTGTTGAATATATATTTCAACGTGAAATCGACTGCTCGGGGGCAATTGAAAGGTTGAAGTAAAAACATTTAATAAAAATCTAAATTTCTCAGCAATACTGTTATGTTTTTTGGTTGCTTTGGTGAAAACTTCAAAGAAAAAACAACAATAGATCAATGTCCACACCTACGATCACGACAAGATTGAAAAATTTCACTTTTAAATTTAACCATACTATTGTCCGACAGCTGCCACCTGTCTTTTGCAAAATGTAAAAAATTGGGATGACGAAATAAGTCAACAGTCAGTGAACACTCAAACCTCTCACATTCGGTATTCCCAAACTGTCAACCCATTCCAGCATTACTATTATTAGATAAAGAAGCCAAACAAAACCCACCCGCAAATACCAACGATCTCCACTTTCGTCTGAAGTTAATTTCCATGAAAATCAATATTAATAATTTAAAATTCTCATAACAATAATAATGTCAGTTAGGAAAAGTGATGTAAGATGTTCTAACACATGGAAAGGACATAACCTCTTACGTTAAGGCCCGACTGTTTGGAAATCATTTGCATTCGCAACTGAGCTGTGATAGCCATAATGTATAAAAAAATTTTGTTTTTAAATGCAATATTAAATAATGTTTGTATTGTCAACACTCGACTGACCTGTCACCTCAGCCAACCATTAACTCAAAACACTAATTTGGGAATCAATCTCCTCGCTACCGGAATGGACATTATTAAAGTGCAACAAATATGTATAAATCTTACTAAGTGACTCAATGTCAGACCTTCTATTCATTGGTTCCTCAATGTTATTAATATGATACATTTCTAAAAACTTTCTTTTGTTATAGTTTCTTTCTACATCAAGAATCTTTACTTTATCAAAATCTATATGGTGGAACTCATCTATAACATGTTCTGATAATGCACATTTCCGCTTTTTTAACCTAGCATCGCTTTTATGTTGAGCACAACGTGATTTCAAATTCTGAGATGTCATTCCTACATACTTTTTGTTACAATTTTTACAAGGGATACTATATATTACGTTAGTTTTCATCATGGAATCCTCCGGTTGTTTTAACTTAGTAAAAGGAGACTGTAGAGGTTTGGCTGTTCTTTGAGCAATTTTAACATTGGTCCCCTTGAATTCTTTGATGATTTTTTCTGACAGATCTTTAATATAAGGAAATGATCTAAAAGTAAAATGTTGTGTATTATTGAAATTAGCATCCTGTTCATTTTCATTACTATTAATATGGTCGGTCTAACCGACCGTATGCTCGCCGGGAGTGTTGTAAATCAACCTCTTGAGAGGTTTGATAGGATAACTTAATCCTAAGGTAGATTATTTATATCAACAAAATGATTTAGGGCCTTTTCATGTTTATTTGGAAAACAATTGAAATTTATTCAAAGGTAGGTAAAATGCACTAAGAATAGGAGACATTGTATTATTTAATTTCGCGGAAATTGATGATAAAATTTCTAGCATCGACTCAATTGGCAGAAATAGAATAAGAATTAAGTTTAAGGATTACAAATCAGCTAACTATCTATTATCCAGGAAAAATGATCAAATTTTTTTTAAAAACAATTTGGAAATATACATTCCTAAATTTATGGTAATTAGACAGGGCGTGGTCAGGGATATTTCAACGGAATTCTCGGAAGATTATATTAAAAATAAAATAAAAATGTTTGACTTGCATTGCAAGTTTGTAGTAGTGCAAGTTTAAAGACTAAATAGGAAACGCATTGATGAACAAGGTACACAATATGTTCCAACTAAAACATGTATCATTCACTTCAAATCACAAATTTTACCGAAATATATTACACTCAATAAGGTACTGAAGGAAGTTGAACCATATAAGCAAAAAGTTCTGCTTTGTTTTAACTGCTTAAGATACGGGCATACTGGAAACCAGTGCAAGGGCAAGCCAAGGTGTGGCAAATCTGCGTACAGGACGGTATCAGCGGAGGCAGCCCAAGTGATTTCGGGCTTCCCCCCAATAGACCTTATGATTGCGGAAAGGTGTTTCCTATACACAGTCGGAGGGAGGTTGGTGGGGAATAGGAGAATGGCGAGGGAAAGCACCTACCGTAAATGGTAGGACAGGTGGGACAACTTGACGTCTAAGGCACAATGGACTAAGACGCTAATCAGGGATATAAAAAGCTGGGTAACGTGTAAACACAAAACCACGTCTTACTATGTCACACAATTTCTATCAGGACATGGCTCGTTCGGAACTTTCACCCATAGGATCCAAAAGACGGACAGCGATCTATGCGCAATTTGCGATAAGAGGGACGACCCGGGACATGTCCTGTATGAGTGTGTGAGATGGGAGGCGGAGCGCAGGGAAATCACCAGCGAAATTGGCAATATACCTGAGGTTGAGGGTATTATTCAGGAGATGGTGGAATGTCCTGAGAAATGGAAGAAAATCACAAGCTATATCGTGAAAATTATGAAAAGAAAGGAGTCTGAGGATAGAGAAAGTCAGGGATAGGGTAGTTCATGGTAATGAAACTAAGTGGGTTGGTACGCTGAAGTAATGACAGCTTGCTGTCCTCCCAGCGTATGTTTCATCCCAAGGTACAAGGAGGAGGGTGGTTTAGTGAGGTGAAAGTCCCACACAAATCCACAGCATTGCACTGCCCGCTGTCGGAAATGGCATTAGCTTCCACCCCACCTCCGGGCAAAAAAAAGGTGTGGCAAATGCAGAGAATCTCATAACACTAAAGACTGCAAAGATACTGAACTTACACCAAAATGTTTCAATTGTTCGGGTGACCATTTTACAAGTAACTTAGAAGAGTGCCCGGAAATTAAAAGACAGAAGTTAATTAAAGAGTCTATGTCAACAAATAATATAGGTTACCATGATGCAAGTAAACATATAGGTAGAAATTCTTATGCAAGTGTTACAAACAGTAGCTCAAATGTGACAAATTCACAAACTATAAATATACACTGCCCCAAATCTTCCCCCCCCCCCTAAATTCCAGTCAACCTACAATCGATCCAACCCCATCCAATATCATCAATTTAACTCCAACAACAAAGTTTAATACTACAAATCCAACCACAAACCTTTCCAACCCTCGAGCTCACAAAAGGCAAAGGCCAAACAGTCCTGACCCAATTTTAAAATTGCACAAAGAAATGATATCCTTCCCAAGACACCCAATGCCTTGTGGTGGAATATTAGAAAATACAAATTATACCAAAAATATCAATTCTCAATTGGAATCACCATCTGCAGATTTGAGAACAATAAATTCAATATTTCAATTAGTAATACAAATTGTTACAATTTTATTAGAAACAAAAAACATAAATGTAAATAAGAAAGAACTGGAAAATTTAGTTAAATCAACACAAGATATATATATATATATATATATATATATATATATATTAAAGTGAAATATATCTACTAGGTTATGTTGAATCATTAACATCACTCAGAAATGTGAATCTAAGTAATCGCAGTAGTGAATATTCGATAAAAGGAAATAATTCATAAAAAACATAGCTTAAATATGACAAGAAATATTTACAAATAGAATACAATTGATAAAATTATATAGAAGATTGCTATTTAATTTTGTAACTATTTTTCTTTAAAGTATAATTCAAGATATTGAAAATACAATAGTAACAAGTAAATTACGTCAAACATAAATTTTATACATAACTATGATCATCACTGTATATGGTATCACATGAATTTTGAAATAAAATTCAATTATTATAATTTAATATTTTGTAGACACTTTTAGAAACCCTGTATATTGCGTAAACTATTCAATTATTTGTATAAAACTTCAAGGTCAAATATCAACGCGAAATAACGTTCTGTTATTAGTTCGAATAGAGTATTTCGGAGTGACAGTGGAAGTGCATAAAAACAAAGTGAATTTGTCTACTATAACGCAGAAACAGATATTTTGATTCAATAACAACGATGTTTATTTATCAACAAATGAACGATGAAAAACAAAAGTAAAAAACATTGGAAGGTTGTTGATTTTGAGCTTGAGAGACGCGGTGTAAATTTGATAAATGGAGGACGTGTTGAATTTATTTCCTCAAAATTTTTATAAAAAACTATAATAATTTAAGACATATTAAGTAAAAAGTTAACCAAAGTGTTTAGTGAAGTTTTGAACAATAAACTAACAAAAATTTATCACTCGTATATAAATAAATAAGTGTAAAAATGGTGATAGCGTCTAGATATGGTAAGATGAACAATTACCTTTATTAATATAATCTTCGATAACTATTCACATATCTTGTTGTGGATAAGATATTTCTACTGATGAAATAATTCACATCACATCATTTTCCACATCTGAATTTCGCTTATTCGATCATAGGCGATCGTTTTTCTCCGATGCACCACATTCAGGGTCAAGAAGAACCAACCATAAACTCTATTACTCATGTATATATTGTATTTTTCCTATAAAACATTTTGATATATTTATATGTTAGGTTATATTGTTTGGTATTTATTAATTAGTAAAAATATTAGTATTAGATATTCAATCTCTACTAAATATCGGACACAGAACACTAAACACATATTATAAAAATTAATACTCACCAAATTCTTACATCAAATTATGATAATACATCCCAAACACTTTGTTTTCTCTTTCATTTTGTAAAGTAAATAATAGTCATCACAGTACCACAACACACAACGCCAAGGTTAACAATAGCGAGAGTAGAGGTTGAGTCGTTGTGAATGCATTCAGAACTTTTAGTAAAATAAGTAATCAAGCGAAACTTACTTGATACGTTGGAATTCAATAATATTAATAATTTATTAAAAGCGTTTCTGTGCGATGATTTGTCAATAATTTTCTATTGAGTTTGATATGAATTATAAACTTTTAACTCATAATAATTTCGTTATTTGCATAAATATGTTCAATTAAAATCATTTGTCTATGTTCGTTTTGCGTTTCTTTGATATCTTACCTACAGTTTCCTGTTGCTGACAATCGCCAAGTGCCGAATCTCATCCCTGAGATACAATGTTAAAAGTTAAACAAATTTATAATATTTCCTAACTTGTGTAGTATCTTTGAATTGGGAATTCGTAGAAAGCGAACCAATTCTGGCGCCCATACAATCATTATTAATAAATATATAATAAAATTAATTAAAAATATATAATAAAATAGCTCCCAACGTAGAGGCATTATTTATAATACACAATAAAATGGCAAGCCCAACGTATGGCGATTGTTAAACGACCGGAATAACGCTCGTTCAACAAACTAGTAACAGGAACAGGTTATAATATTTTTGAGATATCTAAAGGAAATTTTGCAAACTATAATGGCAGACAAAACAATAAACATCGACGAACTGACAGTAGAAGACTTGAAGGAACTTTTGAAATCTAGGAACATGGACACGAAGGGAAACAAACAAACACTGAGGGAACGATTGACGATGGCTATCCAAGCTGAAGAAGCAGCGGAACTGGAAAAAGGAGATAGTATGGTGGAAGAAGTTCATCACTATACAAAACCTAAACCAAATGAAAATGAAGAGTTGATAAATATGATGAAAATAATGATGGCTGACATCAAAAGCACCAAAGAAGACATCAAGAGCACCAAAGAAGACATCAAAAGCACCAAAGAAGACATCAAAAGCACCAAAGAAGACATCAAAAGCACCAAAGAAGACATCAAAAACACCAGAGAAGATATAATAAAAAGCACAAAAGAAGACATCAAAAACACCAGAGAAGATATAATAAAAAACACAAAAGAAGAGATGAAAGGTACACAGGAAGAAATTAACAGAAGGCTAGACAAACAAGAAGAAACATTTTCAGAACATATGGTGGAAATGAAGAAGCAGTTCGAAGAACATAAAAAAGAACAGGAAGAGAAAATGAATAAATTATATGGACATTTAATACAAGAAGGCACCATCCGGAAACAAGAGATAGAAGACATGGGAAATAAACTACGAGAAGAAGGAAAGGAACAGATAGACAAAATGGAGAGAAACATCATGAAAACCAATGCCAGGATAGATGATGTAGAACAAGGCATCCAGTTGAATTTATCGATTGCGGAGGAGATGAATTTAAAGACTCAGAAAGAACTAATATGGGAAATGGACAAGAAGTTAAAACAAATCAAGGAAGATAGGAATGCACAAGATTTTACAAAATTGGAGAGGGAAATTAAAGAAGACTTTGAGAAGAAAATGATGGAATTAGAAAAAGAATTTGAAACCATAAAAAACAAGACGAATCCAAGCATCAATACTCAAGGGGTAAATTACATCTATAACCATGGGGAAAGTAATCTTAAATTTGACGGGGATACGAGAAAAATGCATCCAAAAATTTTCTTGAGATATCTTAAAAATAAATTAAAAGGTATCAGAGAGATAGAGGATTTGAAAGAGACAATTAGATCTCATTTGCAGGGTCAAACATTACTTTGGTTCACATGTAATGATGTAAATATAAATAATTTCAACGATTTTGAAAGTAATTTTTTGAAACAATACTGGGGGGAAACAGAACAAGGTTATGTCAGGGAAAAGTTATATTTTGGAAAATTTGATAGTAGAAGAAGCAACAACATGAGTAGTTATGCTTTGTCTTTATTTTCTCAGGCACAATATTTAGAGCCAGTAATTTCTGAACAAGAAATTATAATATTCTTATCTAGACATTTTAATGACAATATTACTCAAGGTATAGCAATACAAAATATTACAAATTTCCAATCTTTACTAGACTATTTGAACCGAGTACAGAGAACGGTGCACAACAACAATAGACGTGACTATGATGACTATTACAGAAACGTCAACGATAGACGAGACTCTAATAGAAGTAACAATAATAGACAAAATAATAATCACTATTACAACAATACAAATAACAATAATAACAATGATAGACGATATGACAGAAATAACGATAGGACTAATAATAACAATAACAGGTACACAAATTATCCAGATAGGAGACAGCATAATAATTATAATAGAAGAGAAAGAAGAAACTCTGACGGAGACATAAGAAGGACGAATAATATAAGACGTGACACAAGAACTAACAGGACGAACAGCCTAGAAAGAAACACAACTAATCGTAACACAGACTTTAATCGAACTAATACAAATAGCAATAATCATAATGATGATAATGTTGTGGTTCCCGTGTCATCTTCTGGTACGGAACAACAGTTTTTCCACTAGAGGGTGAATATGGTAAGTTAAGTTGGTGCAGCTATGTTCACCCACGCGAATTTCTAAAGGTACAGGACCAGCTAGAACAAAACAATGAAACATTAATTTATATATACGGAACGATAGAAAGCACTAGCATAAAAATATTAATCGATACCGGGTCAGAAATATCTTTAATAAATAATAAATTTGTAAATGATTTGACAATATCAAAAGAAAATTTCGTCAAGGTGCCAAAAATAAATTTAATCGGCATAAATCAAAGAAAACTAACAACTTCAAATACTACGATAACTGTAGCATTAAGATTAAAAGAACGAGAAACTATGGTACAACTGTTAGTAGTGGAAAATATGGAATGCGAACTATTGTTAGGATCGGATATCTTATATGAAAACAAAGCAATTATTAATTATGAAGAAATGTACATAATCTTTAATAAAGAGAAAGTTGATTTCAATTATGAAGAGAAAAATGATAATTCGAGAATGAATGAAGAGTTAGTAGAAGAAGTAGATAAATGTATTAATTGTAATAAGAAATTTGAAGATGATATGGAGAAGAGATATGATTATAGGCAGGAAGGAAAAATGAGTGGAGATATGATGCTGGATGGCAATGGAGAAATAAATAATAATAATAATATGCCGGAATGGAATTTGGATATAGATGGGAAAATAGAATGGAAAAATGAAGTAAAAGGAATACTGAGAGGACATAGGAATTTAATTAATGAGGAATCTCGAATTGCAAGAAATTATGTACATAAAATTGAAATGAAAGAAAATCAACAATTCCAACAGCGAAGTTATCCGATACCCTACAAATATCAAGAAGATGTAAAGAAAACTGTAAATAAATTATTAGAAGATAGAATTATAGAACATAGTACCACCTCGTATATCAATCCAGTTGTTATAGTGAAGAAGAAGGATGGAGATTTAAGGATTTGCCTTGATGCACGAAATTTAAATAAATGTACAATGCCCGAGTATGAATCGCCTTTAACTATCGAATCGATATTAGGAAAGATAAGTAAAGTTAAAGTTTTTTCTAAGCTAGATTTGAAGCACAGCTTCTGGCTGATACCACTACATCCGGAAAGCAGGAAGTATGTAGGATTCAAGATTAATGGGGAAGTAAACATTTAAAAGGGGTGACTTGGTAATAATAAAAGCATTAAGAGTACCTAATCATAAAAAAGGAATATGTTCTAAGTTACAGTTACCTTATGAAGGTCCTTATTTAGTAGAAACCAGTCATGGTATAAATAGTTATAAGTTGATACATCCTGACACTCATCGAGAACGTGGAGTTTTTCATATAAACCAGCTGCATCAATTTAACACCAACCAGTCGTAACTAAAATTTAAGAAACAATAGAATTAGAAATATTATTTATGTAATCAAGTATAAATTAATTTAATTTAGTCAATCTTAACTAAGAATTAGAAATAGTGGAATTAAAATTTATTAATAGACTAAGCATAAGTTAATCATGAGAATTTAAAGATTTCTTCATGAAATTAAGAAAGAATTAAACTGGGGAATTAATTAAATAAGTAATATATAATTATGAAATCAAAGAAAAAATCAAGGTAAACTTCTATAGAATATTCTTGTCGAATCAAGAATAATTCTATAGAATTTTAGGGAATGTTAAAGTGAAATATATCTACTAGGTTATGTTGAATCATTAACATCACTCAGAAATGTGAATCTAAGTAATCGCAGTAGTGAATATTCGATAAAAGGAAATAATTCATAAAAAACATAGCTTAAATATGACAAGAAATATTTACAAATAGAATACAATTGATAAAATTATATAGAAGATTGCTATTTAATTTTGTAACTATTTTTCTTTAAAGTATAATTCAAGATATTGAAAATACAATAGTAACAAGTAAATTACGTCAAACATAAATTTTATACATAACTATGATCATCACTGTATATGGTATCACATGAATTTTGAAATAAAATTCAATTATTATAATTTAATATTTTGTAGACACTTTTAGAAACCCTGTATATTGCGTAAACTATTCAATTATTTGTATAAAACTTCAAGGTCAAATATCAACGCGAAATAACGTTCTGTTATTAGTTCGAATAGAGTATTTCGGAGTGACAGTGGAAGTGCATAAAAACAAAGTGAATTTGTCTACTATAACGCAGAAACAGATATTTTGATTCAATAACAACGATGTTTATTTATCAACAAATGAACGATGAAAAACAAAAGTAAAAAACATTGGAAGGTTGTTGATTTTGAGCTTGAGAGACGCGGTGTAAATTTGATAAATGGAGGACGTGTTGAATTTATTTCCTCAAAATTTTTATAAAAAACTATAATAATTTAAGACATATTAAGTAAAAAGTTAACCAAAGTGTTTAGTGAAGTTTTGAACAATAAACTAACAAAAATTTATCACTCGTATATAAATAAATAAGTGTAAAAATGGTGATAGCGTCTAGATATGGTAAGATGAACAATTACCTTTATTAATATAATCTTCGATAACTATTCACATATCTTGTTGTGGATAAGATATTTCTACTGATGAAATAATTCACATCACATCATTTTCCACATCTGAATTTCGCTTATTCGATCATAGGCGATCGTTTTTCTCCGATGCACCACATTCAGGGTCAAGAAGAACCAACCATAAACTCTATTACTCATGTATATATTGTATTTTTCCTATAAAACATTTTGATATATTTATATGTTAGGTTATATTGTTTGGTATTTATTAATTAGTAAAAATATTAGTATTAGATATTCAATCTCTACTAAATATCGGACACAGAACACTAAACACATATTATAAAAATTAATACTCACCAAATTCTTACATCAAATTATGATAATACATCCCAAACACTTTGTTTTCTCTTTCATTTTGTAAAGTAAATAATAGTCATCACAGTACCACAACACACAACGCCAAGGTTAACAATAGCGAGAGTAGAGGTTGAGTCGTTGTGAATGCATTCAGAACTTTTAGTAAAATAAGTAATCAAGCGAAACTTACTTGATACGTTGGAATTCAATAATATTAATAATTTATTAAAAGCGTTTCTGTGCGATGATTTGTCAATAATTTTCTATTGAGTTTGATATGAATTATAAACTTTTAACTCATAATAATTTCGTTATTTGCATAAATATGTTCAATTAAAATCATTTGTCTATGTTCGTTTTGCGTTTCTTTGATATCTTACCTACAGTTTCCTGTTGCTGACAATCGCCAAGTGCCGAATCTCATCCCTGAGATACAATGTTAAAAGTTAAACAAATTTATAATATTTCCTAACTTGTGTAGTATCTTTGAATTGGGAATTCGTAGAAAGCGAACCAATTCTGGCGCCCATACAATCATTATTAATAAATATATAATAAAATTAATTAAAAATATATAATAAAATAGCTCCCAACGTAGAGGCATTATTTATAATACACAATAATATATATATATATATATATATATATATATATATATATATATATATATATATATATATATATAGTTGAAAGAAAGTTTTTGGACCTTTTTGATATATTGTTTTTCTTTATATCCCAAAACCATTTTTTATTGGGGGCGACTTCAATGCCCATAACTTGGCATGGAATAATGAATGTGACGACATATACGGTAAGGTACTATTTCCAATACATGTCAAACTAGAATGTAAAAATTCGCTACCAGAAAGCTCACCAACAACCCACAACTTATGGAGACTCAAAGATGCAAACTGGGAATTATACTCTTCTGTATTACAGTTGACAGAACCGAAAACAACATATGATGGTGTCATCGAAAATATAAACAAAGCAGCAGAGGACGCTATCCCAAAACACTTTTCAACAAACAAAAAACGCAATCACTGCTCAAAGCAATGGTGGAATGAAACTTGCAACAAAGCAGCTCTAGCAAGAAAAGAAGCATTTTCCCACTACAAACGATCGCCAAATCTTAACAACTTGATAGACTAGATGCAGTGGCAAAAAGGACTTTTAAAGAAATCAAAAGGAAGAGCTGGAGAAATTATTGTCAGAGTCTTAATCAAGGAACACCAATTAAAGAAGTCTGGGATAAAGTAAATCGATTTAAAAATAGAAAACAATCAAATAAAACACCAATAGACCCTGAAGCGGACTGGGTAAATGAATTTCATTCCAAAATATCTCCCCTTGGGGTTGACAACAAATCTATACAACAAATAACTACAGTACAACGAAACAATACATTTCTACTCTCAATATTCAATATGTGGGAACTAGAACAAAGTTTGAAACAAACCAAAAATACCGCCCCCGGTAAGGACAATATTTCATATATAATGATTTATAAAATGCCGATAGAACATAAAAAAGCTCTGCTAGAACTGTTCAACTCTATCTGGACAATCAAGATACCTTTCCCCGAAAAATGGAAAGACTACATCGTTTTACCCATCAAAAAACCAGGTAAAAGAGACGATACTTTAGAATCATATAGACCCATATCTCTTTCATCATGCGTCTTTAAAACTTTGGAAAGAATGATTAAGAACAGACTCGAACATTGGTTAGAGAGTGAAAAATTTTGCCTGACTCACAATATGCATTTAGAAAAGGTAGGTCCACCCAAGAACTTCTAACAATATTAGTAAACGATATTTATCTGGGTTATTCACAAAAACACCACACTTTAGCTACATTTATCGATGTAACATCAGCTTTCGATAATGTCTAATTGAATTTACTGGAGGAAAAGCTCATCAACATAGGATTACCAACTCATATGGCAAATTTCATTAAGAACGCATATTCAAATAGATCAGTCTCCTTAAAAATTAAGCAACACATTTCAGATCCAAGAATTTCCAGAGACGGTTTACCACAAGGCAGCATTCACCCTCTATACAATGGATATTGAAAAAATTATATCACCAAAATCTAAAATAGTACAGTACGCCGATGATATTGTGTTATACACCACAGAAAATGTACAAAAATTATTAACGCGGAATTTGGTCCAATCGAAAAATGGCTTGATAATATTGGGCTGTCTATATCAGAAACCAAGACCGAAGTATGTATCTTTTCCAGAACTAGCAGTTGTCCGCAAAATCAGATAACCCTAGGTAAATACACCTTTCCCATAAAAAATACCATCAAATACCTTGGATTACTGTTAGACAAGAAACTTTTATGGAAAGACTGTATACACCAAGTAATCAAAAGAACTGAAAATTCAATGAATATATTAAGAGCTTTCTGCAATACAAAGTGGGGAGCGGATCCAAATACGGCATTACTCTTTTATAAAACAATGGTAAGGTCAATTATAGATTATGGAAGTCATCTATATGGGACAGCAGCTAAAACACACTTGAACAAAATTGAAGCCCAACAGAATAAATGTTTGAGAATATGCCTAGGATATAACAGATCCACCCCTATAAATATTATGCAAGCGGAAGCAATAATACCACCACTTAAACTAAGAAGACAATTACTCAGTAATATGTTTATTACTAAAATAATAGCAAAGGAAGCATCATACCTCAACAGGTTACAATCATTAACAGTTCAGGTCCTCACCTATAAATACTGGTACTCAAAAAAAACCAGTTATAGTGGAAAGTCTTATGGAAATATCTAGCTACCAACACAAATTACATACAAACGGGAAACTACCTAACTTTAACATATCTACCTGAAAATCTGTACACTCACAAAATACCAACATATTATTTCGAAATTCAAGACGAAATACCAAGCCTGACTCAAACCAAATTCAATAAATTCAAAAACAAATACTGGCCAAATTACGAATATATATTTACAGATGGTTCAAAAGCAAATGAACAAACAGGCTGCGCGTTCTACCACATAAACCAAAAACATCATTCCAAGTATACTTTACCAAAGGAGGCTTCTATATATACAGCAGAAATAACAGCAATTTTACAAGCAATGAAATACATATTAAATTCAGATAAAAATAGATATGTAATATTTACAGACAGTAAATGCGCAGTGGACAGATTAAAAAATATGAACATAAAGAGAACATTAAATCATATTGAAGCAAACATTTTGAACTTATACCACGAAATTCACACAAATAACAAAATAGTCATATATGTATGGATAAAAGCTCATGTTGGTGTAACTGGTAACGAAACAGCTGATAAATTTGCAAAGGAAACCATAAAAACAGGAGAAAAACTCCAACTTAAATGACCACCCTCCGACGTATTCAAATCACAAAAACAGAAAATTAAAGAAATTTGGCAAAAACTCTATAATGAATCTACAACTGGATTAAACTTTAAAAAACATCAGGATAGGATCCCTAAACAAAGTTGGTCCTACAAAGAGGTGAACAGAAATTTTATAGTTACAATAAATCGAGTGCGTGCAAAGCATGCACTTACTCCTGTATATAAACATCGTCTAAAAATGATTGATAACCCATATTGTTCCTGTGGAGATATAGGTACACTGACACACATCCTACTTGAGTGTTCGTTACATACCCAAAATATTAGGAAATTATATAATCAACTAATAACTGCCAATATAACCCTTCCAAAAGACCTTAATTGTATTATTTTTTCAGAAAGTATAAACACTCTTCACATACTGTACCAACACATAATAAACTGCAAACTTAAATTGTAAAATTTGTAAGCAATTATGCAAAACACAACATTGTATTTGTAATTACTAACAATTATTAAATTAGAAAAAATCAAAAAAAAATATTAAGAAAAAAAAAACAAAACAAATTATGAGAAAAAATAAAAAAACAAATTATGAAAAAAGAGGTTTAAAAAATAAATAACAAATTATGGGAAAAAATGATTATTATATATATATATATATATATATATATATATATATATATATATATGGAAAAAAATTGTATTAGAATAAAAAATACTAACACAAATAAACATATTTACTGTGCTCAATTCTGCAGAAAAATTAAACAAATTTTAAATAAAATAATCAGACACCTACATAGTCTGGCTAATTGGCATCAGCCAAAGCCATTAACCTATTTAAAAAAAAAGAACATGTTATAGATGAGTTCCACCATATAGATTTTGATAAAGTAAAGATTCTTGATGTAGAAAGAAACTATAAGAAAAGAAAGTTTTTAGAAATGTATCATATTAATAACATTGAGGAACCAACGAATAGAAGGTCTGACATTGAGTCACTTAGTAAGATTTATACATATTTGTTGCACTTTAATAATGTCCACTCCGGTAGCGAGGAGATTGATTCCCAAATTAGTGTTTTGAGTTAATGGTTGGCTGAGGTGACAGGTCAGTCGAGTGTTGACAATACAAACATTATTTATATTTCATTTAAAAACAAATTTTTTTTATACATTATGGCTATCACAGCTCAGTTGCGAATGCAAATGATTTCCAAACAGTCGGGCCTTAACGTAAGAGGTTAGGTCCTTTCTATGTGTTAGAAGTTACAGATCTTACATCACTTTTCCTAACTGACATTATTATTGTTATGAGAATTTTGAATTATTAATATTGTTTTTCATGGAAATTAACATCAGACGAAAGTGGAGATCGTTGGTATTTGCGGGTGGGTTTTGTTTGGCTTTTTTATCTAATAATAGTAATGCTGGAATGGGTTGACAGTTTGGGAATACCGAATGTGAGAGATTTGAGTGTTTACTGACTGTTGACTTATTTCGTCATCCCAATTTTTTACATTTTGCAAAAGACAGGTGGCAGCTGTCAGACAATAGTATGGTTAAATTTAAAAGTGTAATTTTTCAACCTTGTGATCGTAGGTGTGGACGCTGATCTATTGTTGTTTTTTCTTTGAAGTTTTCACCAAAGCAACCAAAAAAACATAACAGTATTGCTGGGAAATTTAGATTTTTATTAAATGTTTCTACTTCAACTTTTCAATTGCCCCCCGTAACTCTACCTTTCGACAGCAGTCGATTTCACGTTGAAATATATATTCAACAAAATCAGTTCGTTTCTTGTTGTACGTCTTTTGGTTTTAAAAAAACAGGAAAAAAATCCTGGCTCTCATTACTATATGTAGGAGAGAAATTAGATTTAGTCGACATTTTTGTCTTTAGTGGATGAAGGTTTTCCTGCAATTTGTGAAATGTGAGTTTAATTTTAAATCAACACTACAAGTAAGTCGTAATGATTTCAAAAATTATTTTCTTTATTAAATTAACCGGTTTTTTCTTTCTGGTTTATTATAGCCTTAGAAAATGAAGACTTTGCTCTTCTAAAGCTTAGGTAATGTACTAATTGATTCACTTCATCTCTAACCTGTAAAGTTTTTTTGGCTGCCAACTCCACGAGTTTGACGGTTTTTTAACAACAAAGACCACTCTTTGAAGTTTTATTATATATATATATATATATATATATATATATATTGTACTGGTTTCTATATTTATTTATTATTTGAAACTAAAAATATCGTTAAGCATGTATAACAACTCTATCAAAGGGTAGGGTTCAATTGCGCCATTCAAATTTCCTCTAATTATTGGATTGTGAAATTAAAATGAACAAGCTCATGATTTCAGGAATTTTTTTTTAATTAGGTATAGAAGTTTTTTAACAGAAAATGTGCTACGTATAAATAAATACAATTTTTTATGACAATTGAAAAGTTTGATTAATTACTGAGCATGAATGCATTCCTCAATTCAGAAATAAAATCCTAATGAAATTTTGGAGATCTCTAATAAAATATTTTAAAACGGTACCTTCTATTTTCTAAGTTTCTATTCACTTCAAACTAATCTTCACTCTCAATGTCTTTCTGTTCTAGTGTCCAAAATATTATTGACGATTCTTAAATTCACCCGCAATGTCTCAATTTCCTCCCCAAATATATATCCTTTAAATGGATGTACGATTATCTTCTATCTTCTTAGTATTATTATGAAATTGGTTTAAATGTCTTTGTTCATTAAATATAAACGTTTTATATCCTCCTTATGGTCGAAATAAATTACAATATCACTTGCCTCTTTTTTAACGTTTTTTTACATCCGCATGACTTTTTTCTCCTCGATATACAATTATCTTCAAATTACTATTATTATTATAAAATTGGTTTAAATTTCTTTCTGCAGTGCTTTAAATATAAACTTTTTGAATCGTCCTTATTGACGAGTTAAATTATAATACCACCAGCTTTTTGACGTTTTAAATCGCACTGACGTTTTTTATTCCCATCATAATATACCTCGTTCCGGGTTGCTAGCGAAACTAATCTCTCTATCGTATGAACTGTATAAATATTGTCTTTGTCGACGATTGGCTGTTTATATTACAATAAACCATTCATTTCTAAAGCCGTATATAAAGCATGAAAATAACATTTTAGTATTTGAAATTAGAATATATACCAATGAAGATTTTTATACATATAAATATTAAAAAAACTTATTTTACTATTTATTAAAAATTCTTGAAATCCCTTGCATAAAACAACATAATTACTAACTATATGAAAATTTGACGTGTTTCTTTAAAATTATTTTGAATTTCATTCTAATTTCAACGAATTCTTTTGAAATTACATCATGTACTGAATTATTAGTGTTAATTTCCGTTGAATCTGAATCAGATTTCAATATTTTCGATTCTGATGGTTCAAAGAGTATATCGTCTGTTTCAATATCTTTGGTCAGATTTTCTTCAGTATTGCGGTGAGGATTTTGTTCACTGTTTTTACTATCAGCATCTATAATTGATTTAGACATGTTTTTTTACAATTTATAAATATTCGTTAAAATGATGGCTAATAAAGTACAAGATGGAAAAATCAATATAACTTATTTCACTAATACTATTAATCCTTATTAAATTGAATACAACCAAATGAAACTGCTTCAATATATATATATTACTATCAGATCATATATATATATTATAATTATTTGATTTTCATCTATTATTATTTATATGGTTTTATTTAGTTAATAGTCGTTGACATGTATTGATATGACTTACCTTCGGCTAGCTCTCTTAATTTATGATTATATATTATTATTGTTTTTTATCTATTATTAATTAGTCGGCGGTATGTAGACTCCTCCCTTTGGGTTCAGGACGCTTATAAATAAATGCATTTTAACCTTGATTAGTTTATTATTAAATTTTACAGTTTGCAACATATAGAAATTGATATTTTATTAATATACTCCTCTTACTTTAAAAATTCTGAATATTGTTCCACATAGTGAATGAAGTGAGCAATTTTAATAAATCTATCATGGATGTTAAATAAAAATACAAAACACTTTACAGAAAATATTTTAATAAAAATTATAAATCAAAATTCAAATTATTATTATAACACCAAAATTTTCTGAAGCCGCCACTGTATTCTATACAGTCATGCGCACTAAATGCTATTGAGCATAAACTCCACCGCGTCGGCGCGTATATAAATCATGCGTGTCTATCGAATCCAAAGCGAAACGACACAGTATTCACTGTTTATGGTTCATTCACGAGATATTTACAAAATTTTAACGTTCATATATACTTTGGAATTGTCGATATACTATTCAAAACTGACCATACAATTGCATATATATATATATATATATATATATATATATATATATATATACAAGGAAATATGAGTTATGTGACTTTAGAATAGTGATAGATAGAAAATAATGAAGCATGCATTAAGAAACAGAAAAGGAAGATAAATGAAGATTTACATACAGTGTAAACAATGATGAAACAAATTAATTATTACAAGTAAGTACAATTTTATATTTATAGTTTAAAATTCATGGATATCCATGAATGCGATATAATATTTGGCATCTTAAAATGCTTAGGCCTTTTTATGAAAATGTTATTGATATGATGAAAATATAATTTATTGTTCACTGTTTACTATTTGGAATTCCGAAATTAATATTTAAATAACACCGACCTTAATTTGTTCTTCAGTATAGCTATACACGTTACTGCTGCTGGCGTCTCCCCAATTTTTGCTGATTTCTTAGCGAAAGAAATGCTCCTTCTGATCACCTCCCGTTCTCACACAGTTTTAATGACTTCTAATATTATTATTTTATAACTTTTCACTTCAAAATCAAAATTTATTTCATTTTTATTAAAAAAAATTGTAGAACAGTGAATACTGTGTCGTTTCGCTTTGGACTCGATAGAAGCGCATGATTCATAAACGCGCCGACACGGTGGAGTTTATGCTCAATAGCATTTAGTGCGCATGACTGTATAGAATACAGTGGCGGCTTCAGAAAATTTTGGTGTTATAATAATAATTTGAATTTTAATCTATAATTTTTATTAAAATATTTTCTGTAAAGTGTTTTGTATTTTTATTTAACATCCATGATAGATTTATTAAAATTGCTCACTTCATTCATTCTGTGGAACAATATTCTAAGTTTTTAAAGTAAGAGGAGTATATTAATAAAATATCAATTTCTATATATTGCAAACTATAAAATTTAATAATTAACTAATCAAGGTTAAAATACATTTATTTATAAGCGTCCTGAACCCAAAGGGAAGAGTCTACATGCCGCCGACTAATTAATAAAAAATAATAATAATATATAATCATAAATTAAGAGATCTAGCCGAAGGTAAGTCATGTCAATACATGTCAACGACTATTAACTAAATTAAACCATATAATAATATATAAAAATCAAATAATTGTAATAAATAAATATATATATATATATATATATATATATATATATATATATATATAGACGAAAGCAGTTCGTTGCCGAAACTAGTTAGGGTAACTTTTTTATTGGGGAATGCGGCAATGTATATATATATATATATATATATATATATATTAATACAGTTCTATTATTTAAAATTATAAAGAATTTCGTTCAATTTTATTTTGCAATACTTTTGGCAAACCTAGTATTGTCTATAAAATCAATATGGTTGAAAAACACTGTATATGTAATATTTGGCAGATTATATAATTTCTGATGACATTGACATGTCACATTTGAAAAAGATATTGTAGGTTTAAAGAAAAGATAATTCAGGATAAGATATTTAGATAATAAAAGAATTCCAAATCTTTGTTACAGAAAAATAACAGAGTTTTTTTTTGAAAAGAAGAAAGTGCGTAACCACAGCGTAATGTGGTTATTTATTTGATAAAAAATAGTGAGTTGAATTTGATATCTCGTACGGAGAACATGTCATTTAATAGTTCTCCCATATTTCGCCAAGTAGTAGTTAATTAAATAATATAATAATTAATAATAGAATTGTTATCCGGTTGCCCATAATTGTAAATTCTGTGCGTGTTATTTTTATTAAAAAAGTTAGTCGTCAGTTCGGAAAAGTGAACGATCCTGAATTCTAAATTAGATTTAGAATTGTACGAGTTTGGAGGAGTTTTGGAGACTTGGTGAGTCTGTTCCAGATTATTGATAATATAAAATAATGCATTATTTCGATAACAAAAATATCAGGCCTTAATCAAAATCAATCATGGATGCATCTAATTAATCGATTACAAGGAAATTTGATTCAAATAAATACATAAATTTAATATTGAACAATTATATTGAAAAAGTATATTGAAAGAAGTTGGGACTGTGAATGGGTATTTAACATTCGCGAAGTCAAAGTGACAATTCGTAAATCATTCGGACATTAGAGAAATTTCTCAATTTAGTTTGTAATTAATTTAATTTCTATCCTTATAGATAAGATTTTACCATTTGATAATTTATAAACTTTCATCGTAATTCACTGAAATTTCATTCATTGTAGATAAGATATTTGTTATTCGATAAAAGGAAAAAGGAAAACTAATATTTGTCTATTTTCTGGGAGATTTAATAATTGTATATAATTTTTGGAATTCGACTTACGATATTGTTTTGTAATAGATTTGAACAACTTATTGAAATTAAACTCATTTAATTTGATTAAAAATTTTATTTGTGACAGTGACATTTGTGGATTCTTGGTGACAAAATGCTTTTTGAAATTTATTGAATGTCAGAAAGAAATTGAATAGCCTTTAAAATACTGAACAAACAGCCACAGTATAGTAATAGGTAGATCAAACAGAACAAAATTAATAATCAATATTTTATTTAGACAATACTTTGAAATCTTATAAAAAATTTTTTCTATTTTATGGCGTATTGAACCCACCCTGAGATTTATCTTTCAATAAATTATATTTTTTTTGATAGCCGGGCATTTTTGACAACTACTGTCAGAGTGAAATAAATATCATACGCTGCTAAAGCCGTGTGCACAATAATTGTCGCTACAACGTAGGGCAATTATATAAAATAAAATCGATATATAATAATATATATATATATATATATATATATATATATATATATATATATATATATATATATATATATAATTATGTTTTCCCTGTGATTTAATACTTTAAAAAAACTCTATTTTTCACAAAATATACAAGTGATTATTCTTTACAAAACTATGATTATTTATAACCAAATTACAAATGAATCTTAATGTGGTACAGCAAAGAATGAATGAAAATGATTAGATGTATAATGTTTTTATACTGTTGATTATCTTCTTCGGGTTCAATGTTTAGTCGATAATGGTCCTACGGAAAGCGTTGGCTTAATCTTGTTTCTGGGATCAAGTCAGTTAATTATTTAGTCGATAATGGTCTTACGGATAGCGTTGATTTTATCTTATCTTCGGCGTCAATGGTCTTATGGTTACATTTCTATATATATATAGAGGCAATAGCATATAACATACACTAGGCTCTAATTTCCAATTTTTTTTGATATTCCGATATATCGAAGTTCCGTTTAAAGTTCAAGTGAATATACGAAATCAACTTTTAGATCTTTATACTACTATGGGTATACCGTTTTATTTAACGGTATATATGGGATACGCGGTGTTGCCATATACATCTATCACATTTGTTAGAAATTAATACAACCAGTTTTTGTGTTTTGATGTACGGACTTTGACAATGAACTATTGAAATAAATTAATAGCGCTGCATTGTGTTGATTGGATGTTTCTGATAATGGTGTTCATATCACTTTCGAGTCGAGTAGACGTGTTTCTGTGTGCTCCGCATTTATAATAGCTATTTGTTTATTAAGAGCGGAAAGTGATACTTTGCCGCTTGAGGAAGAGAGTTGCCCGCGCTCCGCTACGCGTCGCGCAGGCAATCTGCCGAAAGCGGCAACACACTTTCTGCTCGAATTGCACACAAGATTTTTCCTACGATCACCTTATTTTTAGAAAAATAATTTAAAAAAACATGAAAAAGCCTTTTACTGCGTCCCAAAGCTCTTCGTGTTCTAAATGAATATGTACCGCGAATTTCCACGTACCATAGTTCTCGTGCCCTTTTAGATGCTCGATCAGCGGAAGCTGGCTCATGATATCACTTATTAACACAAAAATTCAACAAATTACAAACTCCAGAAGCTGCAATGGTGTCTCACGCGTGTCCTGTGTCCATAACCTCCTGCAATTTGATGTTTTGAGTCAAGGTTTCGAGAAGAAAAATAACTTAATCCGTCAGAAACAGCGTAAAAGCCACTAATGACCATTTAAAACTTACAAAAGCCGTTAACGACATTAAGATGACATTTACAAGGTTAAACAAATTGAGGTACGAAAAATATTGGGAGTAAATATTTATACACTTTGAATATTTTTAAATATTAACTAAAACTATAACATAGGTGTTTTGGATGGGTTTATAAGAAAGAAAATAATAATTAGTATGACGTTTGAATCGGTCTAATCTGTAGGGTCTTATAACACTGCGCCGTCGTGCTCCAAAAATCGCGCGTGTTTGAAAGACCAGTTATCCACGAATACTTCACGCTATTTTTTGTTATTGGCGCACTTTGACTTACTACAAAAAATTGGAAGTCCGTCTTCGATGCCCAGCCAAGTTTCATTTCATAAAAGTCCGTCCTCGATGCCCAGCCAAGTTTCATTTCATAAAAGTGCATCCTCGATGCCCAGCCAAGTTTCGTAAAAGTCCATCCTAAGTAGTATTTATTTTTATTAAAAATGTGTATGGATTGATTTCCTCGGACATTAAATGGGTCCCATCCGCGGGATTGAATGGGTCACTTTAGTCGCTTGGTGTATAATGTACTATTAATATACCTATTATTTACTAACTTTCTTTAGTTTATTGTAAATGAAAACATGTGTGCGGAAAAGTACGCTCTAGAGCGGAAATAATGTCAAATTATGACAGATCACGGAAAACATCAACTTTGCGGATAGATTTGAGTGTGCAAAAGCCTACTTTGGGTAGTGATCGTAGGAAAACTTCTTTTATATCATTTTTTATTCATTATATAATAATAACATATGAGACGGATGTATGACATAGTGATAGTGCTTCGCTTAGTTAGAATTGTGAGTAATTTCATGAATTTCTTCAAAAATTGAGACATATTTGATTTGATTGATATACATCTAAACAAGGTACCAGCTATTATTACTTCTGGTTTGATGTGTATATAAAAACCTTCTAATTGAATATAAATTAATGGTCATTTACTACTCGTTTGAATTATTCAGAAAACGTTTACATAGAGTTCTAACTGGGTTATTATTGGAATATTTTTAAGAATGATCATTGTTGAGAACTCGATGTGAATACTTAAGATAATGGAAGATACAGTCAAACGGATATTGGAAGAGATCAGGAAATGTAAAGTGGAACTAAAAAGCAGTATCGAGGCTAGTGAAAGTAATAATTTACTGAAAGTGGAGGACTTGAAGTTCAAGATAAACAGCCTTGAGAAGGAGAATTGTTATTTTAATGAAAAAATTGAAAAACTAGAGAAGAACGAGAAACAGAATAACATAATTATTTTTGGATGGGATTTCCCCAACAAAGATATAAATTCAGAATTTATCTATACTGAACTCAATAATATGTTGAACGTAGTTGTTAACGAGTCAGATATAAATAATTATTATTGCCTTGGAAAAACAACAAATCGACCAGTCAAGGTAGAGTTCGTATCATATTTGAAAAAAAGGAAATCTTGATAAATTGTAAAAAGTTGAAGGGAAGTTGCATAACAGTATCTCACGACCTGACTGTCCAACAACGCTGCGAATATAAAATCTTACGAAAATTCTTACTTCGAGAAAGATAACATAACAACAACTGTTATATCACGGGCAATAAACTCGTTATAGAGAATACGGAATTTTCCATAGAAGATCTGAACGAACTAGAGAAACAAGTAGAAAAAAAACCAATAGTACCCCTTCGACCCCAACTCAGTCACAAATTGTAAGCACCGATCATTATATAAGTGGAAAATCGGAAATTTTACATACTTTTCACCCGGAAAACATAGACTTGAATCAACCAAGAAGACAAGCTGAGAATCTTCCTAAATCTATTAGAGCTTTGAAAAAGCCATTGAAGCCAACCAACCCTGCTTTAGAAAAGGTTACAAGATCTTGATCAAATTCCCAAAAATAACTTCACCAGTTCTCGATTTATAGACATTCCAATTGGTCAATATTATTACTGCTAGTATCGTCAATTCTATAGTGTGGCTATTTTGATCTCTTTCAACTGTTTGATGTTTGCTTAAGGCTGAATCTTTAACTGGATTCAGTTTTAATTTTAATATTGGTTCAAACATTATTGTATTTTTTGCGCTTGTTTTTAACTGAATTTGGATTGTTTTATTTATTTATTAAAAAACTGTTATTATGGATCAGTATATTAGGGACTTTGAAATGGACTCTATCATCATTTTAAATGTAAATAAGGAAAATACTAGATTTCAAATATTAGGGTTAAATATACGCAGTCTATCTAAAAACCTAGATGAATTTAAGATACTCCTACAGAGTATGGATTGTGATATGGACTGTATAGTTTTAAGTGAAACTAGAGAAATTCAATATACAAGTTTATTTGATATTGAAAACTACAATCTAGTTTATAATCAAAGCAAATTCAATCAGTGCGATGGGGTTGTAGTCTACATAAAATCAGATTACAACTTTTCATGTGATATCGTAGATCTTTTAAATAATATTAAGTTATTACATATAAAAATTAATGTCCAGTCAAATAAAAATATTATCATCATGAGTATGTACAGATCTCCAGCATCTGATGCACGTGATTTTACCGAACATTTGGAAAATTATTTGAAGCAGTTTAGACACAACAATAATGACATGTACATTTTGATTGGAGACATGAATATTGATATCTTAAAATCAAATGATAATATAACTGATAGCTATCTAAATGTTCTGGGCGAATCTGGATTTGTATCAACTATTAATAATCCCACAAGAGTGCAAGGTGAAAGCATAACGTGTTTGGATCATATATTTCTACGAGCAGAACAGAGTATGTATGAAAATATTATTCCAATAGTTCTAAAAACAAATATTACAGATCGTTATAAAACCATTTTACAAATTATTTTGGAAAACAGTATAAAAAGAAACGAAAATGAAAGAAGAGTAATTTTTATTGATGAACAAAAAATTAAAAATGAATTTCGTACATTAAACTGGCACCACGTGTACTCGGCCCAAGATCCAAATATTGCAGCATCAAAATTTTCACAAATTGTCTTAAAAGCAATAAAAAAATGTACTTATATTCGTAAAAGAAAAAGAAAAAACACAAAAATAGCGCCTTGGTTGACAAATGGTCTCTTAAACTCCATTAACCAAAAAAATAAGTTATTTCAAAATACACTAAAATATCCAAATGATAAACTACTCCAAACGGAATATAGAAATTATCGAAATAAATTAATTTCAATAATTAAAAAAACTAAATACAATTATTTCTCAAAGAAAATAAACGAAAATAAAGTTGATCCGCAGAGTTTATGGAACATTGTTAAGGAAATTAACCACACCAAGAAAGGAAGAACATCTATAGATAGAATCAAAGACGAGCAAAATAAAATTTTAACAAGCAAAATTGATATTGCTAACGAATTTAATATAGAATTCAAAGAAACAGGTAAAAAATTAGCAGAAAAAATAAAAAAAGATAAACACTATAAACCAGTCCATAATCTCATTTCAAATACCTTTTGTCTTTGCACCTGTACTTGAGCCTGAAATTGAAACTATAATACGAGAGTTGAAGAATAGAAAAGCTGCAGGAATTGACAATGTTAAAACAGTAACACTTAAATTAATATCAGAGTTTACTTCTAAACCTTTAAAATATATATTTAACAAATGTATAGAAGAAGGAATATACCCGGATAGTTTTAAAAAGTCAATAGTCATTCCCTTATACAAGAAAGGGGATGCCTTGGATATAAATAACTACAGGCCCATCTCTTTAATAACTCATGTTTCAAAAATATTTGAGAAAATTATCAAAAACCGTTTAATGTCTTATCTTGATAAATATAAAATCATTTCCAATAATCAGTACGGCTTTAGAGAGAAAGTGTCAACGCAAGACGCCATCCTAGCATTAACATAAAAAATTACTGAATCTCTCAATGATAGTAAGCCATGCTTATGCGTATTTGTTGACCTTTCTAAGGCTTTTGATACTGTTAGCCATTCTCTACTTTTGAAATCACTAGAAGACATAGGAATACGCCACAACTCCTTAAAATTCTTTGAAAGCTATCTATCAAACAGACAGCAAGCTGTAAAAATAGATGATATATACAGTGATAGCAAAATTGTCGAATTTGGTGTCCCTCAAGGAACTGTACTTGGCCCTGTACTATTCAATATATACGTGAATGGCTTGTTTTCGTTGCAATGCTCAGGACATATTTTGGGATTCACTGATGATACCGCAATATTTTATGATTCTGATACATGGGATAATTTGAAAGCAAACGTTAAAACTGACTTCTGTCAAATAAAAAAATGGTTAGAATATAAATTATTAACAATAAATATTTTAAAAACAAATTACTTACCTTTTTCATGTAGCTCCTTCAGCTCCCCAACTTTCAACGAACTCTGGATAAGTACTAATGAATCACTTATAATTTCACCTGTAAAGAGTATAAAGTATCTGGGGGTGAGTATAGACCAGCATATGAAATGGAAATCTCATATTGCGTTTCTGGTTATAAAACTTAGGAGTATGCTATATAAATTCAAAATACTCACAGAGTTACTACCTGCGCATATTCTGAGAACATTGTGTCATGCTTTGGTTGAACGTCATCTTCGATACGGAATCCTAAGTTGGGGCAGTGCATTTAAAAGTCACTTATTTCCACTGGAAGTTTTACAAAGGCGATTTTTAAAACTTATTTACTCTAAAAAAGCTCTTTATCACACAGATGATCTCTATTCTGAGACACAAGTGATGAATTTAAGACAACTTTATTTTTACAATTCGAACATTAGGTATCACATGAATAAACAAGCAGCACAAATTCCGTCCCACAACTATAACACCCGTCATCAACATCTTTTTATAATCCCTTTAATGTTAAAGACTCTAACACAACATACTTTCCTATTTTTAGCACCCAGACTGTATAATAGTCTTCCACAACAATTAAAAAATATCACAAATCCTAATAAATACAAAAAACTGCTAAAAAGACACATATTTGAGATTCATAGGCAAATCATAATAGATCTGTTCGAAAAATGACTCCTTATTTTGAAGTTTGGGAATTCAATGTGTTTATACTGATCCATTCATGTTATATTTTTGTATTCAATGTTTTATATTTTATAATATTTTAAGTTTAATGTATGTATGTAATGTTTTTTATATATTTTTTTATTTTCGTGTCCCGAAACAAGTGTGTATAACACTTATTGGGTACCGCTTTACTCGCCACCTTATTAATGACATAAATATGTAACACACTTAAGTGAATAAAGCTTATATATAGTATATGTCCTAATACTAACTTGACTGAATAATTCATATACATAACAAGCATTAGTTACTGGAAGCATAAGCATTGCCGGATTTAACTATTTTGCCACTGCACGCACAAAAAACTGCCAACTTTACATAAATAAATAATTATATCGTATCATTGAGAATTGAGCTTCCTTTAAGTTAAATCTTTATTACAAATTATTAACATCATAACATCACTAGAACAAATAATAATACATTAGTTACTTTATAATACCCTAGATACTAATTTTATTTTAAAATCTGTTTATAAACATTGACATGAATGTTTTCATAGTTTTCAAAATTGCACCTGCACCATTCTTGTTAAAAATGATAGGCATGGCCGCTGAATATTGGCCAGCAACATTCTTATTTAGTTCGATGGTCTATTTCGTAGGGGAGAGTTCTTTTGAATTGGACAGCCCACGAACCGGACGCTACAGTTTTCTACTACACCTGATAGTAATTTAGCATCCTTTACGTAAATCCCATTTTCGCAACATCAAGCGACATCTCTTGGAAAATGGCTGAATCTGTGGCTCGCGTCTTGTTGACGAGGCATGCATTGAAAAATCCGTTGCGGTAAAGTAAATATTTACGTAAATTTGCGAAGTGAATAGCTACGTTTCTAGTGACGATTAGTTGCCGATTTTTTTTAATACAAACATCAAGTGATTATCCCTTATCAGACAGGTATGTTAAATCATTGATATAACGATTTGTAGAAATTATAATTTGAGGTTATTTTAAAAACCACATATCCTATGAATCGGACATTTCGACGCCCGGGAAATGGACGCCAGTTCATGGGCTGCAATGTGTCCGATTCAAGGGAGATGTGAAAGTATGTTATGTAATTCAATATTTAACATGGAAAATACTGTATGTTTTCTCTGTTTCGGTACTACTAAATGATTTTAACTATTTTCCTAAAACTCTATGAGAGTAATTTCACGTAAGATTGAATTTTTAAATAGATAATGCACATATCTGCTCGCGTATATTTATTATCATTTTTATAGAAGCTTATCTGTTCATTTTTTTTATTGATGCCTCATATTACCTATTTAAAGCACGCCTCAGCGTGTTTAAATCGAACTTTCAAACACGCGCGTTTTTTAAAGTCCCTATGGTAACAACAACTCGAGAAACGTAAGTATCAATGACAACTTTTTTGATTAGTTTTTAAATTGTATATTTTCATTGTGAACCAATGTCTTATTTGGTTTTTTCTGCAAAATTTATTTATATATACATTGTATCATTTTAAATATAAATAAAGAAACTTTTTGATTATTGATCTGACAGCAGTACCTCGTAAGGTCAAATAAAAATAAATACTATTTAGGATGGACTTTCACGAAACTTGGCTGGGTATCGAGGGCGGACTTTTATGAAATAAAACTTGGCTGGGCATCGAGAACTGACTTCTATTTTTTTGTAGTAATAATATAATAATAATATTTTATGATTTCAAAGTGCCCCAATAAAAAAAATAGCGTAAAGTATTCGTGGATAATTGGTCTTTCAAACACTTGCTCTATTTCGAGCACTCGGACTGTGCCGTCGTGCTCGAAAAATCGCGCGTGTTTGAAAGACCTATTTATCCACTTATACTTCAATATACTATTTGAAGCTTGCTGTCTATGATGGCTAAGCGAGTTAGAAAGTCTGATGAAGAGATTCAAGATGCAGTGGAGGCTGTAATACATCAAAATCTTTCCATAAGAAGTGTTGCCAAGAACACAGGCATATCGAAATCTTTATTGGCCAATTTGATAAAAAAACATAAGAATTCTCCAGATGGAAATTTCAGATACATAAGAAATATTGGAAATAGGAAAACATTCACGGAATATCAGGAAAAGTTAGTAGTTTCTTACCTTCGAACAACCTCCAAAATGTGTCATGGTTTGACAACAACGCAGACCAGAAATTGGGCTCACCAATTTACTGTTGCCAATTAAGTAGACACACCAGCAGAATGGAATAAAAATAATAAAGCAGGGATTCATTGGCTTCATGGATTCATGAGTCGTCACAAAGAACTCTCACTGCGTCAACCCGAAAGCACATCATTGAGCAGAACTTCCAGTTTCAATAAAACAAATACCACAACTTTCTTTTCAAATTTAGAAAAATTGTACCAGAAACACAATTTTGCACCAAACATTATATGGAATCTTGACGAAACAGGGTGACAGTCACGAAACCTCCCAAGGTAATAACTGCACGAGGGACGAAACAAGTAGGGCAAATCGCTTCGGCAAAAAGAGGAAATCTGACAACCGTTCTTTTTTTCATTAGCGCTTCAGGAGGGACGATTCCGCCTGTATTCATATTCCCACGAGTTTACTTCAAAGATAACATGCTCAAGGGAGCTCTGGTTAGTGCCAAAGGTATGGCAAATCCATCTGATTGGATGACCGAGGAAATTTTTGGTGAATTTTTGAAGTATTTCTTGAACCACGTTCAACCAACCGCTGATAAGAAAGCATTACTCATTATGGACAATCATGCAGCTCATGTGATTCTGCAAGTTGTGGATTTTGCAAGAGAAAATCACATAATAATTTTAACGTTGCCTCCGCATTGCAGCCACCGAATGCAACCTCTTGATGTGGCCGTTTATGGTCCGTTCAAGTCAAAATAATACTATTAGAAATTAATTTTATTATTATTATACCTATTACTAATGATTTTTTTTCATTTTAGGTTTATTTCGGAATTTGTAAGCACGATAGAGGGCGCATTTTTTGACGAATCGAAACGAAACTAGCTACAAAAATTGGTTCGGCCAAAATCTTGGACGAGTTCGTTAACGGGCCAAATCGGCCCAGTAGAAACAAAATGGCGGCCTATCAAAATTGAAAAAAAATCGTATATCTTTTGTTCTTGATCTGACGCAAAAAAGTTACTGAGATTTTTTTTAGAACTTAACACGGTATACAACTTTTGTATGAAACACTTTTTTCTAAAACGTACATGAAAACATTTATTTAAGAAAATTTGAGTTTTCTTTTTTTTTTGTTTTGAATCTGATGCAAAAACTTTACCGAAATAAATCGTCCAATTGGTCTTGTGCTATTGGGATTTTTTTAGATATAAACAAGCTATGAATAATTGGTTAACATGCAATCCAGGGAAAACCGTAACAATATACGAAGTTGCTGAGTTCGTGAATCCAGCATTTAGTGAGTCATTTACAATCAGCAATATCTGTAAGAGTTTTGAAAAAATGGAATATATCCATTTAATTCGAACATCTTCACGGACGACGATTTTCTCCCTTCAAGTATAACTGACAGACCTGATCCCACATCTATAATAAATCAGGAAACCCTGACTATCTCACAATCGAAAGGCAACCTACGAGAGAACGACAATATTTTAGATCAGCCATCTACTTCCGCTGATACAAATCGTCCTTCTACAAGCGGCATCGGTACTGTGAAGAGAAATGTTACGAAGGAAGGAAGAGAAGAGTTAGGAATAGTTTCTCCAGAAATGTTAAGACCATATCCTACAGCACCTTTAAGAAAACAATGTACAACTCGTGGCCGAAAAAAAGGAAAATGTTCTATTATTACAGACACACCTGAGAAAGATGAGCTAATGAAAGCGGAAGAAGAAAGAAATAATAAAAGTAAGAAGAAAGATGCCAAGGCTAAAATAGTTACGACAGCTAAAAAGAAACATTGCTCTAGCGACTCTGATACAGATGGAAACATCTCTGTCCATGATGAATCTCCACCTCCACGGAACCTTAAAGAATATTTGAGTCAAATAGAACAAGAACTTGATCCTTCAAATGTCGAAGAGAAGAAAGATTCTGATGAAGATAATTCTACATGCGTGGCTTGTAGTGGTGAATACCGACTAAGTAAAGAAGAATTCATTCAGTGCCGTTTGTGTAACTAGTGGGCCCACAAATCTTGTGGTATAATTGGAAATTTAAATTTCATCTGCAAGAAGTGTTTCTGAATTTTTATTCACTTTTATTTTACCTGTTCTCATGTTTTTGTACCATTGTCTAATTCATGGGAATAACTGTCCATAACAAGGGCAACATCCCATGGAATGGATATTTTATATAATAAACTTAGACTTATTTTTTCGAGTGACTAGCTTTTCTTTTTCTAGCTTTTTCTGAAAAAGTGAATCCACAAACCTTATGCTCATATTATGACGGTACAATTTGAACATTTTTCCTTTGAAATGATATTTCACAACAAAAATAATTAAATTGTCCGTTTCAAGGGAACTCTCCCCTACATGAGACAGTGTTTACAGAAACGTCTTCAATTTGAATTTTTGGCGCAATGGAAATGTTCTTACTCAAGTTATCTTCTAAATACCTTTTTGCGACATTGCTCTTCCCAACCATCACGTTATTATAAATCTAATATGTCTCCACCCACATTAACAAGAAAAGTTGCTGAAGATCTTCTAATACAATGACAGTATACATAGTTGGATTTTCGAGTTTGAGATATGTATCAATTTTCTCAGGTATTTTAGAAAATAAATTAATACCGCAAGTCTGAACGGTGCATTTTCCGTTTCTGTATGATAAGAACAATCTTCTATGTGGAGTATGAACTGGACGTAATGCTATATATTTTTTATAGTACAGTAAATTGGGAGAAAAATAAGGTATAACCTCCGAATTCTTTACACCCGCTCCGATTTTGATGAAAATTTGGAAATAAGTTATTTTCACCCTCTAGATCAAAGTTGATATGCTCTTGAGGTGCGCTCTTTTATTTTTAGGGGGTGAAAACCACCCCTTATGCTAAAAAAATAGAAAAACCATAAAAACCTATATTACATCCATCTAAATCAATTTAAATACGTATAATAAATATATTTGTATGTTGTGAGTTAAAATTAAACAATAGTTTCACTCTTGCAACCCTTAAAAACCACCCTTATTGTCGAAAAAAAAATTATTTTTTCAGCTAAAATTTTTGAATGGCGCATAAATTTTAAATAAAAATGTTTTTAATGTTTTACAGTATAATAAATATTTAATTACAATCATTCAACCCTTAAAACCTACCCCTAATAACCACCCCTAATTAAATGTATAGAAAAAATAGTTTTTGAGAAATTGAAATAATTTTATACACATAAGACAACTAAATATTATTTATCCTTAACTTTTTGATAACATAAGTTATTGCATTGTTGTATTTCTTGAGATTCACCCTTGCTTTAAAAAAAGTCATAGTCCATAGGGAAAAAAATTCAATACAAAAATAAAAGCAATTTGTGTTTATTTTACAAAATAGTTTTCTGAATGGTACATAATGTATAAGATTATTCATCGCCACTATCAGCTTCTTCTTCCTCGTCTTCGTCTGTGATTGGCGGACAATTCCTGGCAGCTGTTACCTGAACATGTCCCACACGTAGCGTTGCAATAAAAGCCAAATTTTTCGACAGCAATTATGAAATTTTAAAGCTATTATAATGATCCAAGTCTCATTTTGAAGGAAATTTTAAAAGCTATAAGCTCTGTAAATTTAAATATTTTTTAACGGGTAGTTTTCAAGATTTTTGAGGTTAAGAGGCTTCAGACACGTGACTATTTCCCTCAAGAGAAAACTTCTACTAGCCATAACTCTGTCAATTTTTATCGTACACAAATGAAAAAAAAACAAAATATTCTGTAAAAATATATATTTTTCGTATCTTCAATATTTTGTAAGTTATTTTCAAAAATATCAAATTTTTCTTAAAATTTGAATTTTTTTTTCATTTTAATATTTCTATTTTCAAAAATATGTACTCTAAATTGCTCAAACTTGCAGAACACATAAATAAAGTAAATTGAAGAAGGATTTTTTTTTATTTTATTTTTATCAAAAAATTCAGAAGCTTAAGTGCTGCTTTTTTTTTCAAAAAAAGTGAAAATTCGATTTTATTTTCATCAGAATTTCGTTAATTTTCATGCTAATGACTTCAAACTGGATTCATTTTAAAGATTTTTTGAAGTACTTTGAAAAATCAACGGTATACTTTCCTTGAAAACCTCAATTTTTTTATTTATTTTACGTTAAATGCATGTAATTTAGTGACTAAAAATTTTTATTTCTAGCTGCCGTATCTCAGTAATAATTGCATCTATGTCATTGATAAACCTCTCAATCTTTTCCTTTTTTTGTAAGCTTTATTTTTGTTCCGACATGTTTTTTCGTAGCATGTCAAATTGTTGACTTTACAAGAAGAACTGATTTTTTTCATAAAAAACGAGCATTTTCAACCAAGAATAATTCAGTAAATATTGACTTTACGAAAAATGTTTATATGGAACTTTTTGCTTAAAATTAACCCCACTATCGATTTCCGAAGTTATTTTCAGCATTTTATTTTCCACCCCCGAGAAGGGGTGGTTTCCACCCCCTGGGCAAAAGCGCACTACGGCACTATATCAACTTTGCTTTTTATGGTATTTTATAGTTACCCTCCAAATTTCAGGTCAATCGGACCGGGTGTTTATTTTTCTTAGCAAAAACCCCCTATTTACTGTACTATTATATAATGTCAGATATCATCGCAAAAAACCTTTCCTTGTGTGTTTTTGAACCAGAAATTGTGATTACTAGCTTGCTCTCTAGAATGTCAACATTTTCCACGGACATTTTCTTTAATTCATTCGTTTCTCCAGCACCTTGAACCTGTTATATTTGTAGCGTATTTCCAAATATTTGCCCAATTTATAGGAAATTATAATGGTTTTTAAATAAAGAAGTTCCGACTTTTATTTTGACTTTTAATCAATAATCCCTAAAACATTCATGTAAACTATGGCAACAAGATACAGGATCAGTAGGAAAATATCAAGTCAAATCACTTCTAACACTTCCCCTGGATATTTGATCCCCAATTTCTTCAAATGATCATTCAAAACATTTGCTGATATGATCTTGGTGAATTGGTCAGCTAGGTTATTCTTTGACTCCACATATTTCAGAATTATTTTCTTCTGTTCTATCAAATCTCTGATATAAAATAGTCTCAAATCTATGTGTTTGGATCTATCAGATGTTGTATTGTTTTTTGCTAATTTTATTGATAATTGATTCTCTACAAATATGGGAAATGGTTCAGCAAAAACATTCACCATGTGGACTTCATGAACTAGCTTCTTCAAAAACATGAATTCTTTAGAGGCTTCACTAAGTGCAACGAATTCAGATTCGACAGTGCTGAGAGCAACACAATTCTGTTTTCTGCTACACCAACTGATGGCTTCTCCTGCGAGAACAAATACATATCCGCTGAATGATTTCCTATCCATTGAATTTGAAGCCCAGTCTGCATCTGTGAAAGCTTCGACTGTTCTCTCTGTCTTCTTATATTCAATACCATACGCTTTGGTCCTATTCAAATATCTCAGCATATGTTTTATTCCCATCCAGTGATGCTTGGTTGGATTTTGGTTGAACTGACTCATGAAAGTTGCTGTGAATATCATGTCAGGCCTGGTCGTTACACTTAAATATAGAATGCTTCCAATACACTTTTAATATAACATTCGTTCGTCTTCGCTAAGTAATTCGTCGTCATTCATGCAAAACTTTTCCCCAATAGGTAAAATAGGTAACTTGTTCATTTATTTCAATAGCTCTACAGCATATAAAGTCTGGTTCAACATAATTATGTTTCTCGTCTCTGGTCACTTTTATGGACAATACGTTCCTTACTTCCCCTAGATCTTGCTTTGATTTCTGTATCTCTATATTCTTCTGCATTATTTCCTGATATAACCTCAATTGTAGTTTTTTCTTCTACTATTGTTTCATCCTTATCTTCCCCTTCGACTGGACTGCTTTCTGTTTGATTTTGCTCTGTTACTTCTTCATTAGAAGAATGATTTCTCATTGCGAATATATCCGTTCCACGAACATGAAAATCATTATGAAATATATCTCCTTTGGATGGTTCATCTTGATGATTCAGCGAAGGGAATACGTCTTCCTCGAATTTGACATCGCGGCTGATGACAATTTTATCATTCATAGGATTCCACAATCGATACCCCTTAGAATTGCTGTCATAGCCCACGAAGATACACGAAATACCTTTTGGAGCCAATTTACTTCGTCTAAATTTATTGATTGTCCATACTCTACAACCAAATACTTTTAAATGGGATAGGTCAATTTTCATATTTGGTTTCCATTTTTCTATTGGATTGCATCCGTCATTCGCTATAGTGTGACTTCTGTTTCTAATATAACAAGATGTTGCTACTGCTTCTGACCAAAATTTATGTGGAATAGCAGATTCTATCAATAAACATCTAGCTGCATCAAATAATGTTTGATTGAATCTTTCGGCAACGCCATTTTGTTGAGGTGTGCCTGGTATTGTGAGTTGGTGACTGATACCATTTTGTTCCATATAACGAAAGAATTCTCGAGACAAATATTCACTCCCATTGTCGCTTCTCAAACAGGATATCTTCTTTCCATGAATATTTTCAACTTTAGTTTTGTATTTCTTGAAATTTTCGAACACTTCATCTTTCGATTTCATGAAGGCAATTTCACAATATCTTGAATAATCGTCAATGAACGTCACTATATTTATTACCTCCATTCGAAATAGGATTGATAGGACCTACGACGTCTGTATGTATGAGGTTCAAAGGAGATGTCTCTCGATTTGAACAATCTTTTGGAAAATGACTCCTTTTCAACTTCCCCTGGTAGCATATTTCACAATTTAGTTTTTCGGCGTCAATGTCATTTGAAATTGTCACATCTATTTTTCCAAACATCTTCTTTACGCTAGATATATTTAAATGTGCCAATCGTCTATGCCATAGTTGAGATTCTTTCGAAATCGCTGTATTCGTAATTTTGTTGCCACATGGTTTGATCGTGTCCAAGTGATGTCTCTCTTTGATAAAATGTAAGGCTCCAACTTTGGTTGAGATCGCAATGACGTCTCCATTCGGTGTCATAATTTTCGAAGAATTGTTTTCGAAAACTATCCTAAGACCTCGTTCGGCTACTAAACTCAAAGATAGCAAATTCGTCTTCAACTTAGGTACATATAGAACGTTTAATAAAGTAAGTTGAGTCGATCCATTTTCGTCTGATAATTTCAAGTTCACATCTCCAAAACCGGTAGAAATGAGCATTCCTCCACCTGTTACCTCAATTTTAGTTTCACGATGAACAAAATTTGGAAATTTTTCCATTGAACTCGTCATATGATCTGTCGATCCGCTATCCAATATCCATATATTTCTTTCAGTCCTTTTATTTGCCATATAAGATAAACGATGATGATCAGCCAAATCAGAAGTAGATTTGATGGCACGAAACGCAAAATTGGAATTTGAGGTACATGCTTCTTCTTTCGTCAACAACGGTTTTTCTTTTCCGACGGACAGAGGACAATTTTTTTCCAATATGTCCAATTTCCAAACATCGGAAACACCTCAGAAATTCGTGCGAACGAGAGGGATTCGTCTGATTTGAATTTTGTGCATGGACCGCCTACCTTCTTCCTTAAAATTATTAGTATTGGTTTGTCTATTGTGTTTATAGTTTCTTCCGTACTTTCTTCTTACTGTCAGTGCTTTTGCTTCGTCTTCACCTTCTGTTCTACATGTGTTTTCTATCCTCCATTCTTCCTCCAACAATTTTGATTTCAGAGAGGCCATATTAAAATGCGTTACAACACGAGTTACGTACTATACTTTACCTACGACCCACTTGTACTTGTGTTTATAATCTCATTAAGGTATTTAAAGTACAAGTAAAAACGTACATCCTCGATGCCTCCCAAGTTTTATTAAAATCGCTCCTTGATGCCCAGCCAAGCATCTTAGAAGTTCACCCTCGATGCCCAGCCAAGTTTCGTTAAAGTCCGTCCTAAGTAGTATTTATTTTTATTAAATATGTATGTAGAGTTACCGGAGTTGCATAAAATAGCGTATACACCTCTCGACTAAAGTGACATTAATCCCTTACGTGTATTCCCTCAGGAATTAAACACCACCCGCGGGATTAAATGGGCCACTTTAGTCGCTTGGTGTATAATATACTATTGTTTACTAATATGAGATACATTCAGACAGCTAACAGATGCGGATTGAATGAAACGGAACCAATTATCATATAATTCCAAATAACTCTTACTATTAAATTCAATCTCATATCTAATAAATGTAAAATTCAACGTCAAATATCTAAGTAATACATTTTGAATAAAATGGCTACGCATATTGACAGTTGCTAAGTGGTTGCCATGGAAGCCGTGCGATTTACTTTACAGCCGTGCGTTTTGTTTTACCGTGCGTAATAGACGTCTTACATTGATTGCCGACTGTGTGTTTTTGACTACTTACAGGGGTGGTCGTAGGTAAAGCTTTGAATGTAACTACAGTTGAATTATTGGATCTGATATCTGATAACATAACCGAAAAATGTCAAATTATTTTGTTCTGCTCTTCACCATTAATATAAAGAGATGCCACTTAATAATTATGTCGGTTATGTTATCATATATTAATGACGCACGGGTAAAGATCCAATAATTCAACTGTAGATTGTTATGAAATTTAAATAAGTCTCGGAAGTTGCATCAAGCGGCTGGCCGCGAAGCGCCCCATCGATGCCAAGGTCTTCGATTATTATAAATCGCATAATAATATCGTTACATTAATAGCTGTAATTTCATATTTGGCATTAGAACTCTTATTATTTTTGGAATCCATGAAATTATGACAACTACATTGATAAAAGCAACATATTATTATAGATATGTTTCTCAAACATAACATTAATACATGATAGACATAGGGATATTTTTTTTGCTAATTTCCAGTGCGAGTTAATTATTTGTGATAAATTAATAAATTCAAAATTACTTTCAATTTTCAAAATAATATTCTGAAGGCATACAAACGATAATAACTTCTATAAATCATCGTTATAATTTTTTTCTGTTCATTTACTTTTGATGCGATTTCTGAAGAAAGTTCATGAATCATACTTTTCAAAAATATTATTTTTATATTTAAAATTTTAGTTCATACAATACAATGTATATATAAATCTATAAATAAATTTTGCTGAAAAAACCAAATAAGACATTGGTTCACAATGGAAATATACAATTTAAAAACTAATAAAAAAATTATTAAACTTAAAGGTGAGACTTTGTGTCATCTTGTTCATAGAAGAGAACATATGCTTCTCAACTGACTAAAGATTTCCACGATATTAATAGCACCCTTGAATCGTTATATTCGTGCCACTGTCCCGTGTAGGTATGTCGGCAATATGTTGTGTAGTGACCATTGTAAGTGGTTCCACTGTGATTTGATATATCGTAGAGGTTGTACATACAATGTGCCACATTATCAGCCGCGTAATGGCTCATATCAATTCCTTCTATTGGAAAATCTGTTGCGACATTAAGTTTTCCGCTAAATCTTTCTGTTTGTGAAAAGCGCTTCAGGTGAATAGCTAATATTTTTGGAAATTTATGAATTGAGAATGATTTAGTGCATCGTCTTCGTTCCTTACATTTCGAACATGTTGGTTTCTCATCACCGTCGAGTGTTTCTTCTCTTGTAAACGAATCTAAATACTGTGAAAGTCACAATTGACCTGTTCTTTGGGGTATGGAAAGGGATAAATCCCAAAAGGGATTGAAGGTAACTGAACAGTGACCACAGTGTGAACTTGAGTGTTGATTTTAATTGACTGACTAATTTATCCACAATCTTGGTTGTCGATTCTCAATCTCAACCAAGATTCTTGTGCTTTCTCAATGTCACTAAGTTTGTCATCAATTTCTGTTAATATGGGCTTTGGTTTTTCATATACCTTGTTGACATCTTCGTCCTGCTAATAGGTAACGAAGAAACTCCTGTGCATCATGTTGAGTGTATCCCATGAACATTGAAGTAAATCGTTGAATCTGACTTTTCGATGATACTGTCCACTCTGTCTGAACCATCTTCAGACCAAAGCTCTTGAATAACTTCAGAAAATGCTTTAATTAGTGCTCCTTTCATGCTAGATATATTTATGTTAATATCTCTTATGTATGCGTCTTTCTTTAGGTATTCTAATAGCCACCTTGTGTTTGATATGCATTGGATAATACTATTCATGGAACATGTGTTACCAATATTTTTGAGGCCTTTGAGAACCAAAAATCTTTTGGAAATACCCTTTATGGATCTGATTGTGGAGTTTTTGTTAAGAGCTTTTTCGTAACTATTATCATTGTCCGATTAATCTCGGATTCTATTATTGTCTCTCTCACTTGATCGGCGTGATAAGGAATTTGAAATGATGTTGTTTGCTATTGAATTGGATGGAGATATTTCGGTTTTGGAAAGTTTGGGTAATGTTGATAGATCATTGGTCTGGTTCACTTTGTTAAAATATTCCTTGTTAACTACATCATTTTTAGACGTGTCCTTTTGTTCTTCTTGAGTTTCATCCCCTTTCTGAAAAACTTTAATCGAAAATGAAATGTATGGAGAGAAGTTGGTAACTCTAGGATTATTTTTAGAAAGGGAACTGATGTTTATTGATTCTTTAGTTACTATGACCCTATCGACTTCAGACCCATTATTTCTTTCTACGTCTTCATTCTCTTCCAATTTTGAATTTGACTGCAAAACATGGGAGCTATTTTGACACTTGTTGGAGGCAATGTCATTTTTTTTGGACACCGAAACATCATTACTAGAGTTTTTATCTGTGGTTGATATTGCTTTTGTACTTAGTGGTTTCACTCCATTGGTCACAACAGATATTTTGGATCTAACCTCAGTTGTCCTATTGGCGAGGTTAGTACCATTTTTTACTGTTCTGGAGAGTTTGTCATTAAATTTTTTACTCAAATCGGCTACTGATGCGCGATTTCCGTTATCATCTTCATCTGGCAAATTGTCTGTATTAGTATTGTTAGAGTATGCCACACTGTTAGTATAAATACCTTCCATTTGGTCGTTTACCTTTTTATTTGATGTCTTCAACTCTATTGGGGGTAAACCAGTTTTATATTTTGTTTTGGTCAAAGATAATTTATTGCGCATAGGAATCGCATCATTCTCTAGCATAGTCATCTTCTTCAGTATTCCTATGACTGTGACATCATCTGGCTGGTGGTTATCTATATTTTTTAGTACACTGAGGTCCAAAAGCTTGTTGGAGGCATAATTTATAAAATTGTCAACGCATGTATTATGAGAAGGCACACATTCTGAAGAAGAGAATGAAGATGTTAAAGTAGAATTTCGGAAAAAGGAAAGATCACATGTTTTAGGGTCGGTAATGTGAGAAAATTTGAAAGTGGTAGAAGAATTAGGTTTCTTATGATTAGGTTTCATAAAAAGTTCTTCTAGAGGCTTAGAACGGGGAAACGTACCGAGAAAAGATGAAGCGTTTCCTCTTTTAATTGCAATACTTATTTGTTGTATAAAGAACAAAGTTGCTCTTGAATCATTGGCTTCTAATGATATTTTTTTACCGATTTCTTTAATGAATTTTAAAGCTTCATGACCGAAAACACCAGAGGTTTCAATTGCTACAGGAATAAAAATATAAATGTTCTCCAAATTTTTGTATTTATTGATTTTAAAAGTTTCGCCTTGGAAAGCTGCAGCGCCTGCGGAAGTAGATGTGGATCGGACATGGGACGGAACCCAAGTGTCAGTGCAAGTGAAATCCCATATAACTGATCTGCCGCGTTGCCATGGAATGAGGGTCATACCATCTGGACGTTTACCGTCGTCGCGGCAAGTACCTGACGGTTCCAACGAACAGGGAATCTTTGCAGATGACAGGCCTCCTTTGATTAGGTCATTTACTGCAGAATGACGTGAAAAACGACCGGCACTTAATTTGCAGCTTAGGCCGTGTCTACCATATTCATCAACATCAGCTCCGCAACGACAGCGATGTTTTACACAAATTTGACAACCTAAACGGAGACCAATAGAAATACGGAAGCTTTCGTCATCTAAAAGAGTACCTAAAGGGGCCGACGGTAAAGCGTTCAACCATGCTCCTGATTCCTTTGAAAATGATGCATTCAAACGAGCCTTGTATGGTAAATTGATAGCTTTCTGAAGTAGATTTTCTTTTTCAATGTTCAATAAAGGTATATCCCAAGATTTTTGAGAGGATTTATATTCAGCGGGTACAACTTTGTTAGACTTTAATGACCAAATATTTTCTGCCTCCAATATTAAAGAGTCTTGTGTGTAGAAAAACATAGGCAGAATGTAATTAATGAAATTTTTTGAACTATTTAATGATGACAAAAAGAAGGAAGAGCTACTGAAACGTTTGAGCGAATTCCTAAACCACCACATGAAACAGGTAGTGAAGCTTGTTTCCAAGAAAGGTACTCTAATTTAATGTTAATTAATGACTAATGAATGACGAATGGTATTGTCAAAATTGATTAACGATATCATTATGTAACCAGGTCGGACTACATCTTAAGATATATGTTAATTTTGGAATTAATAGGCAATTCTTGAGAAGGTAATAAGCAATATATGTCGGTAACCAGGATAAACGAGATGACATTTTTTGGAAAAAGGTTAGTTTTTCATTGAAAGCTGATAGAAAGGATTCGTTTAATAAAGGAGCACCTAATAGAAATAAATTTTGTCTGTTGGTAATTGTTATGCCTGGTGCTACAGAATTAAATTTATCAATGACTAGATTATTTGGTGATTCTAAGAAAAATAACTCGCATTTGCTTAAATTGAGTTCAAGACCAATATCCTTGGAATTGTTCATAATATAGACAAGAGACTTGAACGCGGAATTAGTATTACCACCTAAAGAACCATCATCAAGGTACCAAGCATTGCATTCTGTGTCAATGTTGCTTATAAGTTTGTGTATCAATATGCAAAAAAGGAGAGGTGCCAAAGGGTCCCCTTGTTGGACGCCTCTTTCCGAATAAATGATGTTTTCTCCAAATAAAAGATATGAAGGGAATCGATAACATTGATTGATGAAGGGAAAAAATTCAGGTAAAATATCTGCTACAAGTTTTAATAAGTGATCGCGATGCATTTCATTGAAAGCATTTTTAAAATCAATTTTCAGAAAAACTTTATTATTAACGTCTGGATGATTAGAGACGAAACGTCTTGCTGCATGTGCAACTGCTTCACAACCACCTTTCGACCCGAAACCAAATTGTAATGGACGAATAAATATCCTAATTTGTCTTTGATGTTTGAACAAATTATTTTCGCTACTAAACGACGGTAAACTGTACCAATAGCAATAATTGGTCTGATACCTCCTGCTTTTTTAGTTAAAGCTAATAGTGACGCTCCGAATAAAATGTGACGAATATTGATGTTGACTGTGTCATTTAAAATAAAATTACATATTGTACACAAAGATGATAAGACATTTTTTCCTGAAGGGCCAGCATTGTAACTTATTAAATCTTGTAGATGTGAAGGTCTTAAAGAGTCTAAATCACCAGCAGAACTTGTTTTAAAAGAGTTTACTGCGTTACTGACAAATTCTTCTATTATAAGAATAGGAATAGGTTCCGAACTCAAAGTAGGGACATCAACTGTCATCTGAAGCTAAGATTTTGATTGCGGATGTCAAGTCGCCGTCAGAAACTTTATTAATGACATTTATAATTTTACTATTTTTTCATAAATTTATGTTTTTCCGAACTGAGAACTTTGTGTTTTGCTGATCAGAGAAATTTAAATGATGATCTATATTATCATAGGTTTTTAAATTATTCTTGATTATATGTATGCAGCACATATTTTTTCTAGTTCATTTCAGTCGATGTAAAATTGTAAAATATGATTCCACTTTCAATGTTTCTCGCCCTGTCATATTCATTTCATCCTCCCTAGTCCTTAAAATAATTTTTGTTAATATTTTGTTGTTGCTCGTATATTAATGTACTACTGAAATAAAATATTTTTATTTATGGGTGTTATTATTTTTGTTTTCTCTTGTTTTTAAAATTATAATCTAATATATCGCATGCCTTTTAAAGGGTGGATAATTAACACTAATATAAGAAAGTTAAAAGGGTTCTTTGCCGCTGCATGCTTTCCTACTGTAATCTCAGATAGATCAGTAAATTTGAAAATTAAAATTCCATAATATTGCGAAATTTTTAACTTTAACGTCCTGCATCTCGCAAACTAGTCATATAATTGGACTGGATCCAATGACACTTTTGGTTACTAGGTTGGGTACAAAAACATAACAAGTTTGACCGATCGCGTCACTTTGTATAAGAAAAGTGTGGTGTCCTTTGATATTTTAGATGTTTTTTTGTGAGAAATGTTTCTAAACACATTTTTTAAATTATATCTATTAAAATGCAGTATAACAAATAATCAGTATTTGCCTGTCATATCATGTACACATTTAAAAATACCATTAGTATATTTATTATTCTAAGAAAACAGAAAGTTATTCTGTTTATTCTTATATTTTACAGCTATTAATGTACAGTTGTAGAAAAGCTATAGTGTTCAACGTCTGGCATTTACCTTCTTAACATATTCGTTTTAACTAAAAAAACTTGGCTGGTTTTATCACTAGTAATACACTATGTATCGTAAATGAATATAATTGCTCTAATGCCAAATAACTGGAGCTGGAACTGCTGATTAGAAGCAAATATATACCCGACATATACCCCCGTTTGCAGAGCCACGGTTTAGTGTGGTAATGAGCTGAACTAAATTACCCAAAAATAAGATATATGAAATCCAGCTAAAATTTTGATACAAGATTGTTTTGAGAATTAGATTATTAAGAAATGCGATATGGGATTCGTATACGGAGCTCATATCACATGTAACTTTCTATAGGCGGATCTCATATCCTACGGAGGATATTTTTATTATATATATGTATATATATATATATATATATATATATATATATATATATATATTAATACAGTTCCTCTATTTGAAATTAAAAAGAAACATTAAAATAAGGAAAATTATTTATATTTGTATGCAATACTTTCAATACACACTGTATTATACGTAGAATCAATAATTTTGAAAGATGCGATATACATATCAAATTTGACATTTTAATTTCTGATGACATTTATGCAGAATATATCTAATGATAGATAGATCATATTACGATTTGGAAAATATAATTGAAATTTCAAAATACAGAGGTCTTTGCTAGCAGAATTACAATTGTAATAAAAGAATTCAAATCTCTCTTTGTTATTGGGAAACATAAATTAGTATTTTTTTTTAAAACAAGAAAATCTCGTAACCACAGTAGAAGAGATTTATTTATTTGAACAAAGTTCAGAGAGTTGAATTTGAAACCCCCACGAGACAACATCACATTTAGAGTTGTCTCATTTTTTTGAAAATATAATAGAAATTATTCTATTATACAATCAGATCATGAAGCCATACATTATAAAGCCAGTACGTGCATAATTCGAAGAAGAATTGCAGCGTATATAGTGTAAGTGGTTCCAGTTTTCTAAATTATATATTTAGAAAGTATGCAGAATTCTAAATACGTTTAGAATACGTACGAATTTTCCTGTTCCTAGTTGGTGAGTTAAATACATTTGAAATATATGCATATATAGGATAGTTTGAATTAAAACAAAATTAACGTTACATATATGAAGGGCATAGTACACTGACCGGTTTCGACCGGTTACACACGTGCGAGCAGTAGTCAGCTGGTGCCATCTTCATTTTCAGTTGCGAACCACCACCTCAGATGATTATTCGACCGTGTTAGTCGTATGAAATAAAATGAATGAAAATTTCATAAAATACGAGGTTATCTGAGGTGGTGGTTCGATTTCTTGTGGATGCTAGGCTTTGGCTCATTTTTTTGGAACAAAAATAAAAATGTCAAAAACACCACGCGCTATTGTCAGTTTGTGATTATTAGTGAAATATTTCTGCTGTTTTGGTATTTCTAATTCACTACATAAAATATTTAATTAATTTCACAACAATGGTGGTTTACGAAAATAATGAAAAGTATGATATGATGGTTGGTTTTTTACAATCTAATGAAAATCCTCAAGAAGTTTAAGAATTATATTTACAAAGGTAACATATTTTGAGCGACTTAAGGGATGCTGCCCGAAAAGTCACTTTTTAAAAAGATACTTTATTGACAATACAACTACACAACTTAAACACAAAATACACTATATGGGGGTATGGGGAGTGTTTGCTTGAGGTGTTTCTGACATATAGGTAATAAAAAGGAAAAATTATAGTTGCTTACAGGCTAACGATGATGCTGAGGTGCATTCCGGTTACTAGTGTCGTTTTCTTCTTGCTTCTTTTAATTCTTAAGTTTTTGGATGAACTTCACTTGGTTTTCCAAAGGTACTTCTTCTTAACTTAAATCGATTTTTTTTCTTCTAATAAGTATGGATACACTTCACTTACTTTTATTCTTCTTCTGGCACTTTTGGACGAACTTCAACGTCAAGGTTCTTGAAGTGGATAAACGTTAAAAAACGAAGAGGATCACTAAGGGCTCTTCCACTATACTACTGACTGCGCCAATTAAGGGTTGCTGCCTGAAAAGTCACTTTTTAAAAAGATACTTTATTGACAATATAACTACACAACTTGAACACAAAATACACTAAATTCAATACATTCAGTGTTTTTAAATGAAACTCACGGTCTCTAGTTAATTCCACAATATAATAAAAGTTATTGAAAATTCTAAAAAATTGACAATTGTTTCGATAAATCAATATCATCGTCAGAATGACAGAAGTTACATTTCATTTTATGCCTACCTGATGTTTAGTAGTTATTTTTGGCTAGACCAAGAAGTAACCTAACTTGTGATTGGCTTAATATATGTTTATAGAAAAAAGAAGAAGATGTGATATTACAAATATTGAAGCTTAGATATTATTAGCCCTATGGTGATATCCTGGATATGATTTTTCCAACTAAGATCAGTCAATTTCATCAATACATTCAATTAATCAAACTTATATACTAAAATAAATGCAGCTATAGACTAAAAATATGCAATTCTGCAGAATCACCATTTGTTGTACATACATGGATCAGCGGTCGTGAGTTATACCGGAAGCTCGAAGGTTAATACCATGCATGAACCATGGGTCAGCGAACTGTAACTAGCGCTATGTTTACTATGATTCCTTAGGGGTCTTTGTTTGTTTATATTAGGTATCCAGAAATAATGCAATCTTTCTCAAATCAAATTTAGTAGAATATGGATAATTTATCCAGTTCCGTCCTAAGGCATATACCATACAAGATAGAGAGAGAAAAGAAATAAACGTATTGGGTTATGTAGAAGCGACGCCCTCATCATCTTGCAAGCAAATAATAGAGGAAGCAACTAGTGTATCCAAGTCTGACGCTCAGAGAATTTTTGGGAAATATAAGTATCATCCGTATAAATTCCAAATAGTTCAACATTTACAATGCTATTTTGCCAATGGTATTTACAACAGATACGTACCCATGAATCTTTTGGAAGATTTGTTATCTTGTCCGATGAATGTTATTTTTCAAGTGTGGGAATTTTCTTTAGCCATAATATAAGATATTGGACATTGGTCCGCCGAAAATCGACGTTTTATTTTTGAGAGGGCACAACAGGAATGTTTTGGAGTTGGGGTCTAACAGCATGTTAGTACCGAGAAATTCTTGAGGAAGTTATTTTAGAACTGATGAAAAATGTTCCAGTTGTCCTTTCTCATTTCGATTATTTTTAACAAGACGGTGTCGTCAGCCACAACTCTGTCTTTTTGAGGCCATTTTTAGACGATATCTTTGTGTACAGCAACCGAAATAATGAATCATTGGATTTTCTGTATAAATGTTTTCCATTACAATATGAGACGTACATTATTTTATTCCAATTATTAGGAGAAGATATACAAAAAACTGTTGTGAAGTATTATTTATAAAAAAAATGAGTTTCAAAAGAATATTTTTGTATATTAAGATAAATAACATTTACATATTTATTGAAATCAGAAGGTCATCAATAATTGAAAATTTAGAACAAACAAGTAATTGTTTATAGCTCTTTTATGCTCTATAAAGATTACATGTATGATTCTGGAAATAAGCAATTTGTTTTATTTCTTTTTATTATTAAGGTTGTTGTCATGTGCTCGATTATAAAAATTTTTATTATGTAATTTTGCTAAAAATAAAATCATACATATAGGAAAACCTTATAACTTACTTGATTTTATTATAAACAATGTTCGGAAAAACATTTCATACAATATAATACATAGTATACTTAAAGTCAATGTAAACATATATATTCTTAATACCATTGATGGCAAACGCCGCCTTTTGGTGTGCCTACTTATCTTTTATAATTTCGAAAATTATAAAATAATTTTTTTCGTTCAAAGTAATATAGGAAATTAAAATTAGCGTGCATACAAAAATCGCAATATTTGTAATATAATTTTGTGTAAATAATGCTGATTTTACCAGTGAAGCATGATGAGCTTTTCTTGGCAGGAAAAAGGATTAGGTCGGGCATGTTGTAAAGTTTTTATTTTCCCTATATTTCGCCCTACGAAATCGAATAATTTCTATCCCAGTACAGCCCTGGCGTAACAATATTTTCTTCGAACTGTGTAGAATATCGTTTCATATGGCCAATAAACATAAAAAAATTAGGAACAATAAATCTTTGAACGCCGAAAAGGTTTGTTACGCCTCAATCTTGATTTTCAATTCAACTAAGTGACAATTGAATGTACAAAAGTTTTAATATCGCCTCTAAAAAAATGTGCGATGCGCACACAATAGTTTTTAATATCGCCTTTGGACAAAAAGGTACTTTTTACGGGTGACAGCGTAATTTGTGCATTTACGGCCCGATTCTTTTTATATGGTTTTTTTTAGAACTAATTTTACAGTTATTTTTCGGAAAGAATTTCTAAAAAAAGGCTGTCTATCCCCAAAAATCTCGTCACGAGAGGCAGTCTACGAAGAATACTTGAGCGAAGCAGTGGTGATTTTCTTAGCTATTAAGATATCGTATCGTATAAAAGTACCGATATTACTTGTGCTGAGTCGGCGAATTAAAATTACCGGAGTATATGTTTATTGTGTTTATTACCGACATTAAGTTACCGTAGAGTACAAAGTGTCTGTGATTTGTTCCATCACGCGGTGAGAGTAGATTACTTATTACAAGTACTATCCTAAATTTTTAAATCGACCTAAACGAGAAACCACGCCTCCGGCGTTGATGCAAGTGTTTTCACCTGAATAGTATTGTGGTGGTTGGCTGTAGACTGTTGGACTCAGGTATCGTAAATGATTATTTAGTATCTCTCCTACCTGGAGTAGATCGCACCTTTCCTTAGACCAGCCATGTCAAACAAACGGCCCGCGGGCCGCATGCGGCCCACTGAGCATTTTCCTGCGGCCCCGAATCAATTTTGAAAACAGCCATGTACTGCGGCCCGCGAGCCTGTTAAAAACCGAAAATAAAGTACTGTGATGATGAACTAAGATGCGCGCTCAACCTAAAAGCCTGGCTTGTTCCGGAAAGTTCTATCGCGCGAGAACACAGATGACGCTACCTGAACATTCTGGAAAGAACTGTCGAGAAATCACAATCCGTATATAAGCCAACACCGCTCGATTGAGTTCAGTTGTTCAGTCAGTTATGAGTCAGTTGCGATAGAATTGCGAGTTTAGTTGCGTACTTATTGTTACAACACGTGACAGTACTTATTGTTATTTATTTCGGATAAAGTTTTTAACATGTCTGTTTCAAAACCAAGTGGAAGTAAGAGGAAACTTGGAGATGAGCATCGTTTCTTTCAAGAAAAGTGGGAATTAGAGTTTTTTTGCTGTGAAGTGAAAGACAAAATTATTTGCTTGATTTGTAACAGTACAGTCGGTGTCCCAAAATTATATAATATAAAACGTCACTATGATAGTCATAAAACTAAGTTTGACAAGTATACAGGCATGATTAGAAACGAAAAGTTAAAAGAGTTAAAATCACGGTTAAAAGATCAACAGCTTATGTTTACACGTCCAAAGCAAGAAAATGAATCTGCCGTTCAAGCGAGCTACGTACTGTCGGAGTTGATCGCAAAACACTCAAAACCATTTGTTGAAGGTGAATTTATAAAAGAGTGCCTTGTAAAGGCCGCGGAAATTGTAAGTCCCGGGAGCGTGAAGGCTTTTCAAAATATATCCTTGTCCCGGAATACTGTCGCTGAAAGAGTTACCGAGTTGGCTGCCAATATAAGCGAACAGATAAAAACAAAATCAGACTCTTTCATTGCATTTTCTATTGCCTGTGACGAAAGTACAGATGTGTGTGGTGTGGCGCAACTCGCTGTTTTTCGTGCTGTTGATAGAGATATCAACGTTTATGAAGAATTACTGGAATTAGTACCATTGCATGATACAACAACTGGGGAGGATATTTTCAATGCTGTTTATGGACTTCTGCCAAAGTACAATTTAGAGTTGTCAAAACTGTATTCCGTTGCAACAGACGGAGCTCCTTCAATGACTGGAGTAAATAATGGCTTCATTAAAATATTACAAACAAATATCAGAGAAACGGGCAGTGACAAACCAGATTTTCATCATGTTCATGGCATAATCCACCAAGAAGTTTTATGCTCAAAAGTGATCAAGTTGGAAACCGTTTTAAAGTCAGTGAAAAAAATGATAAACTTCATAAGGTCACGTGGCTTGAATCAGCGACAGTTTTCTGCGTTTTTACGTGATTTAGAAAGTGAGTACACTGGTTTACCTTATTATGCAGAAGTGCGATGGCTTTCGTGTTCTATGGTTCTCGATCGGTTTTGGAAACTCAAAGAAATACGCCTTTTCATGGAAGTGAAAGAACAAGATGTCAGCTTATTATCCGACGTACCTTTTTTACAAGATCTTTCATTTATGGTAAACATCACAAAACACTTGTCGGACTTAAATACGAAATTGCAAGGACCACGTCAAGTTATAACAGATATGCATGATCATGTTAAAGCTTTCAAGTGTAAGATGATGCTGTGGAAAAACCAGTTAGCGGTGGATAATCTGTCACATTTTCCGACTTGCAAGGCGTATCAGGAAAGTACAAGTGGCCCAATATCATACAAAATGTATACAGAGAAAATGGGAATCCTTCTGTCAGAATTTGAAAAGCGTTTTCAGGATTTTAAGTCCCACGAAAACAATTTTTCTTTATTTACTGGTCTTTTCACTATCGATATTGATAAAGTTCCCCCTCACTTGCAGATGGAAGTGATTGAGATTCAGTGTCAAACCCATTCAAAAAAAAATTTGATAGTGTTGGTACATTCGAATTTTATAAGTACTTGCCTTTTTAATACCAAGAAATGAGAAAACTTGCCTGTAAAATCCTGTCAATGTTTGGAAGTACCTATAAGTGTGAACAATTATTTTCTTTGATGAAAGGAAACAAATCTCCCGCAAGATCCCGATTGACGGACGCACACTTGGACGCAGTTTTAAAAGTTATTTCCGCCGTTAAATTCACGCCACAAATAGACAACTTAATTAAAGACAAAAGATGTCAAATATCTGGCAAAAGAAGTTAATGTTTGTAAGTTTTTGTAATGTCCTTTTTATTGGAAATTTAATAAATATACTTCTAACATAATAGTACTTTTTTCGTTAAGATTTTCAGTAGTTCGTGTTCTTTAAGATTAGGTTTTGCGGCCCACCTAGTCTATGGTCTTCATGCTTTTGGCCAACCAGTGACTTTGAGTTTGACATGGTTGCCTTAGACGATGGTGAAAAGACTAATTTAGTGTCACGCCATCTCTTTAGCGAAAGAACCATACGGTATCAGAACTATTTTATTATGATAACGAGATTATTTATTACTAATATTGCCATTGTTTTAGACAACTTTTGTTTATGCTTTATAGAATAACCGTTAAGAAATTCGGCGTGCACGTCAAATCTAGATTAAATTATTTTACGATCACTTATATTGACGTAACATTCACAAAGCCTATGTGTTTTTTTGTTTTCGAGTAATTCAGTAAAATAATATCCTACATTTTCTTTTTTGAATAAACGGAAAATAATATCGTTAATAAAATAATTTTTTAGTTCGCAAACTCTGCGACATTTATCGTTTGTGTATTTATATGATTTTGATTTGTATATTTGTTGTTCCTTGGAGACGATTTATTCCTCGATCAATTACCGTGTAGTGTTTAGTTTGTTTTATTGTTTTTATGTATATATTAATTTTGTTTGCGGTGCCAGGTTATGCTGTACGCATATTGTAAATTTTTTGATGTTCTGTTCACTGACGCTGGTCAAACATGTTAATAAACTGGTTGACATAATAAACCGCGTTTTAGTTAGTACTTCCCTAATCTCCACAGACACACTACCGAAAATATATCACTTTTTATAATTTCTCTCGCTTATCGCAGTTTTTGAAATTTTTGCTGTGAATTAAAATTTCTGGCGCCCTTTTAATTACCTTTCTGGTTGATCAACGTTCCTAAAATAAACCCACGACTATTAGCTCTCCAACCAAAACAAGAGTGCCGTTCGCATACGTCTTAATTCTTTATCGCCCAGCATCGTTTCAAATAATAATACGTCATCTTGGTCTCATCCAAGGAAACTTGGAGAAATTGGTACCGAACAATTAAGACGCGAACCATGTTAGTAAGAATGTGGAGTTCATTTTTTGTTCTAATTTTATGCATTTTTTTGTTATTTTTTGCTTTTTTTTTTGTTTTTGATTGGCTTTAGAACATACAGTACCTACTCGAAATACGTGGGTAAGAAACAAAAAACGCGTTTTTAAGATATCTAACAAAAACTGATTTAAAAGAATTTAATGCCTAGTTGTAATTGTCACAATCTTCTTAAGTAGAATCGTTTCTAGGATGGATATAGGCGGTAAAAACAGTATATTCGTTTTTTGTTTGTGTTAACGTTGCACTATGTTAACGTTTCACGTTAAATTTATTTTATTTTATTTTTTTATTCTTATGGCCAAAATATGTAGATTGTGTAAATATGCGTGCACCGTCAATTTTTGCTAATGACTTCGAAACTGATACGGTACGGTACGGTACGGTCGAACTCGAAGTGCGAAACTCTGATATTTTACTCGTAATTTGTGCTGTTTTAAACCTTGAAACTCATATAACTACCACCAAACTACAGTCCACATAACCGGGAAGATAATGAACTTAAGGAGTGACTGCAATAGAAGGAAAATTGATCAAACCTATCAAGGTAAGAGGTGTTAGCCTAATTGACGGTTTTCATTAATAGCTTTTGGGTTCACTTAAAAAATAACCATATTTCTTCCATAATTATACAGTTTGTATAACATGAACTACGCAGTTTTGCCATTATATCGCTAAAATTGTCACGAAATATTTGCCGACCAGCTGCGCTTAAATTTGGTGAAGGATTATATTTACGACTTTTCACAAACCATTTCGTTGGATTAACGATACAGTAGTCTGGGATAATCGCAAAAGGGTATGTCCGAACCTATTGCAAATAGTACCAATCAGTGGCGTAATTAGGTTGAAGCTCTGGGGGAAAGAGGGGGCTGGTTGTGTTGGTAGGTGAACTACCGGAAGGTTCGTGTACCGGAATTTTTTTTAAATTTGAAGCATTTTAACTTTGTTTTTCTTATAAAATTGTAGTCTACAGTTCCTAGCTTTTAGTATATTTCAATCAAGTAGGAAAGCTGTGATTATGTTTTAGATTTTGTTTTCATTTTTAGGGTCCTGGAGGGGGGTTTCTATCCCCTCATCCGCCCATAGTGTGATGTGGTGAATGTGCTGACACCAATTCTCCACAAGAATAGGTTCGTGTCACTACCATTGAGCCTCGTAGCAGGAACATAATCAATCAAATGTCTTCATAAAAAATCATTGATTGGTTTATTATGACTAAAACTGGTAGTTACATAGAGCGGAATACGTTACACTGACTAACACATAACTATGAAAAATATTCGGGTTTTAAATTCTACATAACGAGCAACGCTAACCTACGTCTACTATTTTTACTACTACATTACTATATTACTGTTTATATCACTATATCTGCACAATCAGCTGGTCAACGGCTTATATTCTATAAAGATCAAGGTGAAGTGATTTCAATCAAGGTGAATTCCATGGCTGAACGCTGTGTTTGCATAAACTATGATTTGGTTTGTATATACTTGTTATCGCGCGCTGTTTACAATATGCTTACAATAACTTTTAATTTAAAATATTAATCGTCTTATGACTTTCATGTTTCAATTTCTATAATGCCTAAAATTAATTATATAGGGATATGCCACTGGTATCCATAACGTATTCATTTTGGAAGTTCCGGCTCTTTGTTATTTTAATTAATTCTTTTTTTTACTGGAATCTTTGCAGAAATATTAATATTTTTATTTTTCATAAATTTTAGAATTTTGTCCTTTTCCCTGCTGTTGTTGGGTCTTTTATTTAATATTCGGGAATGATACGACGCATTGTCCATAACAATTACCGAATTCACCGGAATATTGTGCAAAAGCTGTACATTAAAACAATTTTCAAACAAATCGGATTTCATATCTTTTTGATAATCGGCAGAAGACTTTTTCTATTTTTTGTCGGCAATAGCAACGCATTAGATACAAAGCCATATTTACTTCCCGCATGAAGAATAATAACGCGTTTTCCTCTCGAACACGGCGTATTTAAGAAACAGTTTTGTGTGTCGTCAACGCAACCGTACTTGAAAATTGTTAGATGTTAGATACACCCTATATTTATTTATTTATGTTGATGAAAGCATAAATGAATATTTTGTAATACACAAATATTAAGATTCATTCTTATGATATATGCTGTATCCTAATAAAACAGCTCTCTGGTTATATGAACTTTATTTAGTTGTTTTATTTGGGAATGTCCTTTTCCTATTAGAAATCTAATAGGTTATGGGCCCAGATTAAAAATACGGTGATCTACTTTCCGATTATCGATATTTGGAAATTTAGTTTAAGAGCTATAGTCGCAGAAGAAGACGCATTAAAAGTGATTGAAGAGGAGACTCCGATGGAACCTGATAGAAAATGGGAAAATCTCGAGCGCCTAGCCAAAAGTATGATAATTGATTGTTTAAGGGATGCAATGATAGGTATCGTTACAGAAGAAGGGTGAGCCCACCAAATCATTGAAATACTAGATTCCATCTATGAAAGAAAAAGCTTAGCAACACAGTTATCAGTTCAAAAGAAATTGTTAAGCATAAAATTTAAAGGTGATACGAAATTAGCAAAACATTTCCTAGTTTTACTTCTCCGCTCAACCTATCTAATATGCGAGAAAAGTATTGGTTTATCCCAAAAAAAGTTGAAATTTTTATGAGTTATTTTTACGTTTTTCATCAAGAACAACACGAAAAAACGGTTTTTAGAAAAAAAATCCTATGTGTATGTCGTTGTCGTCGGCCACTTTTCGTTACATGTCTTGTTAGCACTATACAGCCTCCGGAGTGCAGCAAGTTACCAATTTTATGAGTGAATATTGTTCAGAAGATCTCACAGATGATCCCTATTAATTTTTAGCACACCAGACCCAGTAAAACGGGTGCTATGGAATTACATTTTTGTAATTTTTTGAGAAATTTCAGTTTGTTAGCACGATACAGCCTCCGGAGTGCAACAAGTCACCAATTTTATGATTGAATATTATTCAGAACGTCTCAAAGATGAACCATATTGATATTCAGCACACTAAAGCCTGTACAGCGGGTGATATCATACTTGAAGTACCAAATTTTTGTCATTTTTGCAGAATTTTCAGTTTGTTAGCACAATGCAGCCTTCAGAGTGTATACAAGTGACTAATTTTATGATTGAATATTGTTCAAGGCGTCTTATAGATGAACCTTATTGATTTTTAGCTGACTAGAGCGAGTACAGTGGGTCCTATAAATCCAGATATACTACATTTTTGGAGAAATTTCGGTTTCTTAGCACGATACATCCCCCGATGTGTATTCAAGTGACAATTTCATGATAAAATATTGTTCAGTGCATTTCACAGATGCGGAAAAGTTAGTTTTCATCTTTAAAAGCGTTTTTTTGATAAACTAATGATTGAGCCGTTAGCTGCTGAAGAAAATTTAATTGAAATGTCGAAAATAGCTCACCTCCTGCATTTCATACATTAACAGATGATAATTTCAGCCTTGCATTTACAAAATAAAATTACTCGACTACGAAACAAAATTACAAAACGAAAGTAGTGACACTAGTAGGAAAGTATTACATGTAGAACAGCAACAAACTAAAAAGTTCTTTTCTACAAATTGATATAAACACAATAACCAGAAGGCTAAATTTTCCAACGAAACGAGGAAATGATATTATCTAATTCAAGGACTTAGAAAATCAACAGGACAGTTTCATTCCTACATACGTGTGCAGACATTGTGGACACAAAAACCATACAATGAAAAAACTGTTATTTTTACAAGAAAAATCAGTATAAAGGGGAAAAACCTCGGGAACGTACTTTATAAACAATTCATTCTGAACCAGATAGTGAAAAGGGTTTTACCTTAATTGTGGAAAATATAGCTCTTCAGGCAAATGAATCAGAAAAACATTTAACATTTATAATAGACTCTGGTGCTACGGACCATATGGTGAACCAAGCAGGTTTGTTAACAACATTCAAGCAATTCGATAATCCAATTGAAATTTCAGTTGCTAGAGTTGGTGTCTCAATTACAACGACGTTAAAAGGAACCATCAACGTTACAACTTAAGATGAAATGACTAGTATTTTGGAGGACGTCCTGTATGCTGCGGACATCCCGTACAACCTTCTTTCAGTACGATGTATTCAAGAATCTGGTATGACGTTATTTTTATTAAGAATGGTTCTATGACTATTAAAAAGGGCAACGAAACAATAATAAAAGGTAAGCTACAAAATAATTTAATAGTAATTCTAAAAGTTTGTAAACCATTAAAAATGTTTCATAAACATTAAAAGTATAAGCAAATGCTATTTCTGAAAGGGCATATAATAATTATAAATTTTCGCTCGCTCCTTTAGGTCATTTAACGTAAAAGCACCATATTCTGACGTATGCTGAATCGAGCTCTAATCCCGTCCTATTTCTTAAGGCAAACTTTGTCAGGTAATTTTTTTGAACTGACAACGAATATCTAAACGCGATCAACTTTATCTGTTACAGAATTTATTAGATTGCACAACAGCGCCAAAGTGGTGTTGTACGCAATCCCTGCTAGGATCTAGTATGCATCACAGATAACCCACAGATAGATGAGACACTGATTGTGGCGCCAAATTAAGAGCCTGTCGACTAAACAATTGAGTGATGTTGAAAAAATTTCTGTAATTTTAAGTTTTGGCGGTATATTCAAATCTACTCTGTATTTTAGTTATTTTATTTCAAAATAACCATTTATAGTCCATCATTTGACATTTCATTTAATTTAACTCCATGAACTCAATAATGATTAGATGTTGAGTTAAATTGAATGAAATATCAAATCATGGACCATAAATGCTTAAAATTGAAAAAATAAAACAATAATCATATAAACAGTTTATTTATTTTGGTATAAAAATAGACAACAAATAATTTCTTTCACACAGTACTTTTCTTAACAAACAGAATATATAATGTAAAAACAATGCAATGATTGAAAATAATTTGAGTAACATACATTCTAGATTGGAGTATCATTAGATAAAAGTAGAAAATTATTTATGATAAGTTTATATTATATTATTTATTTATTATTATACTCCTATAAATACACAGAACTGGACAAACTAGTGGAGTATAACTGCTGACTAATTAATCAAAAAAAGTGTAAGCAATGAGTAGTTAACTACTATTTTTGGCAACTTTCTGTGAAAGAAAATATTTGAGTATAATTACTGTGACTATTAAAACAAAAGTAATTAAAATATTTTTAAAGGAAACTTAGTTAACTATTGCCCAGCTCTGTACATACAAGGTACCAAGTAATAACATATAAGAGTTGCTAAACAGCACTTGACTGTACGAAATATAAAGTAATATATCTAACATTTCATTTCCACTTAAACACATCTTTATTTCTTTACTGGAAGTATTAAATATGTCTTCACGGCTCTTAAAAATCCCACCGTCTTATGTAAATTCTTTCTCGTTTCTGGATGAGCTTCTACAATTAACAACAGTTATTTAAGTAAACGCACAAAATAACGACAGTAAATAAGTAAACACACAAATTTTTCGTAAAATTTTTTGTCTGCGTCGAAGTTTTCGTCAAATTTTTCGTCAAATTATTCGTCAACTTTTTCGTAAAATTTTTAGTAAATTTTTTCGTTAAATTTTTCTTAAAATTTTTCGTAAAATTTTTCCAACAATTTTTCGTCAAAGTTTTCGTAAAAATTTTAATAAATTTTTTCGTAAAATTTTTCGCAAAATATTTCGTAAAATTTCTCGTAAAATTTTTGGTAGAATTTTTCGTAAAATTTTTTGTCTGCGTCTATGTTGAACGAGCGTCGAACAAGCGTCGATCGAGCGTCGAACGAGCGTGGAAGTTTTCGTCAACTTTTTTGTCTGTTTTCGTAAAATTTTCAGTAAATTTTTTCCTAAAATTTTTCGTGAAGTTTTCCGTCAAATTTTTCATCAACTTTTTCGTCAAATTTTTCGCCTACTTTTTCGTCTGCGTCTATGTTGTTCGAGCGTTGATCGAGCGTCTGACGAGCGTCAGACGATTGTCGATCGAGCGTTGATCAAGCGTCGAATGAGCGTTGAATTTTTCGTCAACTTATTCATCAAAGTTTTCGTCAAATAATTCGTCAAATTTTTCGTCTGCATCTATGTTGTTCGAGCGTTGAATGAGCGTCTGACGAGCGTGGAACGAGCGTCGAACGAGCATTGAATTTTTTGTCAAAGTTTTCGTGAAATTTTTAGTAAATTTTTTCGTTAAATTTTTCGAAAATTTTAAAAACATTTCGTAAAATTATTTTAAAATGTTTCTTAAAATTTTTCAAAATTTTTCGTAAAATTTGTCGCAAAATTTTTCGTAAAATTTTTCGTGAATTTTTCGTAAAATTATTCCTAAAATTTTTCTTGAAATGCTCGTAAAATTGTATATAAATTCGTCGATCGACTAAAAATTTGACGGAAAAGTTGAACAATTCTACGAAAAATATTCGAAAAGTTTTTCCAAAAAATTTCCTAAATAATTTAGGAAAAATTTTCGAAAAATTCGACATTCGTTCGACGCTCGTTCGACGCTCGTTCGACGCTCGTCCGACGATCGTTCAACGCGCGAACAACATAGACGCGACGAAAATTTTACAAAAATTTTTACAATTTTACGAACATTTCAAGAAAAATTTAAGGAATAATTTTACGAACAATTTACGAAAAATTTTACGAAAAAATTTACTAAAAATTGTACGAAATTCAAAAAATTTACGATAAATTTTAAGAAAAATTTTAGAAAAATTTTAAGAAAAAATTTACTACAGCTTTACAGGGGTTTTAAGGAAAATTTTTCGTAAAATTTTCGTCTGCGTCTAGGTTGTTCGAGCGTCGAACGAGCGTTGAATTTTTCGTCAACTTTCTCGTCAAAGTTTTCGTAAAATTTATAGTAAATCTTTTCGTAAAATTTCTCGTAAAACGACCGACGTATTTATCGAAAATTTTTCCTAAAATTTTTCGTAGAATTTTATGTAAAATTTTCGTCTGTGTCTATGTTGTTCGAGCGTTGAACGATCGTCGGACGAGCGTCGAACGAGCAAATTTTTACGTAAAGTTTTTTCGAAAACTCCTTAAAACCCCCTAGAATTTTTCATAAACTTTTTAGTATATTTTTTTTTAAAATTTTTCTAAAATTTTTCGAATTTTTCGTAAAATTTTAATTAAATTTTTTCGTAAAATTTTTCGCAAAATTTTTCGTAAAATTTTTCATAAATTTTTCGTAAAATTATTCCTAAAGTTTTTCTTGAAATGTTCGAAAAACTGTTCGTAAAATTTTTCGTAAAATTTTTTGTAAAATCTTCGTCTGCGTCTATGTTGTTCGCGAGTTGAACGATCGTCAGACGAGCGTCGAATGAGCGTCGAACGACCGTCAAATTTTTCGAAAATTTTTCCTAAAATTTTTCGTAAAATTTTTAGTAAATTTTTTGGAAAAACTTTTCGAACATTTTTCTTAAAATTTTTCGCAAAATTGTTCGTCAACTTTTCCGTCAAATTTTTAGTAAATTTTATCGTAAAATTTTTCGCAAAATTTTTCGTGAAATTTTTCATAAATTTTTTTTTTAAATTTTCGTCTGCGTCTATGTTGCGTTGAACGAGCGTCGGATGAGCGTCGATCGAGCGTCGAAGAGCATTGAATTTTTTGTCAAAGTTTTCGTAAAATTTTTAGTAAATTATTTTTCAAAATTTTTCGATAGTTTTTCTTAAAATTTTTAGTAAATTTTTTCGTAAAATTTTTCGCAAAATATTTCGTGAAATTTTTCCTAGTTTTTTGTAAATTTTTTTGAAAATTTTTGTCTGCGTCTATGTTGCGTTGAACGAGCGTCGGATGAGCGCCGAACGAGCGTCGAACGATAGTCGATCGAGCGTGGAACGAGCATTGAATTTTTCGTCAACTTTTTCGTCAGTTTTCGTAAAATTTTTAGTAAATCTTTTCGTAAAATTTCTCGTAAAACGACCGCCGTATTTCTCGAAAATTTTCCCTAAAACTTTTCGTAAAATTTTATGTAAAATTTTCGTCTATGTTGTTCGAGCGTTGAACGATCGTCGGACGAGCGTCAAACGAGCATCGAACGAGCGTCGAACGATCGTCGAACGAGTGTCGAACGAGCGTCGAACGAGCGTCGAACGAGTGTCGTACGAGCATCGAACGACGGTCGAATTTTTCGAAAATTTTTCCTAAAATTTTCGTAAAATTTTTAGTAAATTTTTACGTAAAATTTTTCGAAAATTTTCCTTAAAATCCCCTAAAATTTTTGCTAAATTTTTCTTAAAATTTTTCTAAAATTTTTCTTAAAATTTTTCTAAAATTTTGCTTCAAATTTATCGTAAAATTTTTCGAATTTCGTAAAATTTTAAGTAAATTTTTTCGTAAATTTTTTCATAAAATTTTTCGCAAAATTTTTCGTAAAATTTTTCGTCAAATTTTTCCTAAAATTTTTTGTAAAATTTTCGTCGCGTCTATGTTGCGTTGAACGAGCGTCGGATGAGCGTCGAACGAGAGTCGATCGAGCGTCGAACGAGCATTGAATTTTTTGTCAAAGTTTTCGTAAAATGTTTAGTATTTTTTCTTAAAATTTTTCGATGATTTTTCTTGAAATTTTTTTTAAAATTTTTCGTAAAATATTTAGGAAATTTTTTGCAAAAACTTTTCGAATGTTTCTTATAATTTTTCTCAAAATTTTTCCCAAAATTTTCCTTGAAATTTTTCGTAAAATTTTTAGTAATTTTTTTGAGAAAACGTTTCGAAAATTTTTCTTAAAATTTTTCGTGAAATTTTTTGTAAAATTTTCGTCTGCGTCTATGTTGCGTTGAACGAGCGTCGGATGAGCGTCGAACGAGCATAGAATTTTTTGTCAGTTTTCGTAAAATTTTTAGTAAATTTTTTCTTAAAATTTTTGTTTGCGTCTATGTTGAACAATCGTTGAACGAGTGTCGAACAAGCGTCGAACGAGCGTGGAACGAGCGTCGAACGTGCGTCGAATGAGCGTCGAACAAGCGTCGACCAAGCGTCGAACGAGCGTCGATCGAGCGTCGAACGAGCGTCCACGAGCGTTGATTTTTCGTCATCTTTTTCATAAAATTTTTCGTAAAACTTTTCTTAATATTTTTTGTTAAATTTTTCGTCAGTTTCCGTCAAATTTTTCGCCTACTTTTTCGTCTGCGTCTATGTTGTTCGAGCGTTGCACAAGCGTTGAAAGAGCGTCGATCGAGCATCGAATTTTTCGTCAGTTATCGTAAAAATTTTAGTAAATCTTCTCGTAAAATTTTTCGGAAAATTTTTCGTAAAATTTCTCGTAAAATTTTTGGTGAAATTTTTAGTAAAACGACCGTCGTATTTCTCGAAAATTGTTCCTAAAATTTTTCGTAAAATTTTTTGTAAAATTTTCGTCTGCATTTAATTTTTTGTCAGTTTTCATTAAAATTTTAGTAAATTTTTTCTTAAAATTTTTGTTTCCGTATGTTTAACAAGCGTGGAACGAGCGTCGAACAAGTGTCGATCGAGCGTCGAACAAGTGTCGATCGAGCGTCGAACGAGCGTTGAACGAGCGTCGAAAGAGCGTCGAATGAGCATCGAACGAGCGTCGAACGATCGTCGAAAGAGCGTCGAACGATCGTCGAACGAGCGTCGAACGAGTGTCGTACGAGCGTCGAAGGCCCGTCGAATTTTTCGAAAAATTTACCTAAAATTTTTAGTAAATTTTTTGGAAAAGCTTTTCGAATATTTTTCTTAAAAATTTTTTCAAATTTTTCGTAGAATTGTTCAACTTTTCCGTCAGATTTTTATTAAATTTTTTCGTAAAATATCGCATAATTTTTCGTGAAACTCTTCCTAAAATTTTTTGTAAAGTTTTCGTCTGCGTCTATGTTGCGTATTTTTTCTAAAAATTTTTCGAAAATTTTTCTTAAAATTTTTCTTAAAATTTTACGTAAAATTTTTAGTAAATTTTTTGGAAAAACTTTTCGAATATTTTTCTTAAAATTTTTCCTAAAATTTTTGGAAATTTTTTTCGTGAAATTTTCCCAAATTTTTTTGTAGAATTTTTTGTAAAATTTTCGTCTGCGTCATGTTGCGTTGAACGAGCGTCGGATGAGCGTCGAACGAGCGTCGATCGAGCGTCGAACGAGCATTGAATTTTTTGTCAAAGTTTTCGTAAAATTTTTAGAAAATGTTTTCTTAAAATTTTTGTTTGCGTCTATGTTGAACAAGCGTCGAACGAGCGTGGACGAGCGTCGAACGAGCGGGGAACGAGCGTCGAACAAGCGTAGAACGAGCGTCGAACCAGCGTTGAACGAGCGTCCACGAGCGAAGAATTTTTCGTCATCTTTTTCATAAAATTTTTCGTAAAACTTTTTGTAATATTTTTTGTTAAATTTTTCGTCAGTTCCCGTCAAACTTTCCGTCAAATTTTTCATCAACCTTTTCGTCAAATTTTCCGTCAAATTTTTCGTCAAATTTTTCGCCTACTTTTTCGTTTGCGTCTATGTTGTTTGAGCTTTGCACACGCGTTGAACAAGCGTCGATCGAGCGTCGAATTTTTCGTCAAAGTTTTCGTAAAAGTTGCAGTAAATCTTTTCGTTAAACTTTTCGCAAAATTTTTCGTAAAATTTCTCGTAAAATTTTTGGTAAAACGACCGTCATATTTTTCGAAAATTTTTCCTAAATTGTTCGTAAAATTTTTTTGTATAATTTTCGTCGAACGAGTGTCGTACGAGCGTCGAACGACCGTCGGATTTTTCCTTAAATTCTTCGTAAATTTTTTAGTAAATTTTCTCGTACAACTTTTTCGAAAATTGTTCTTAAAATCCCTCTTAAAATTTTTCATAAAATTTTTAGTTTATTTTTTCTTAAAAATTTTCGAATAATTTTTCGTAAAATTTTTATTAAGATTCTTCGTAAAATTTTTCGTTGAAATTTTCGCCTGCGTCTATGTTGTTCGAGCGTTGAACGATCGTCGGACGAGCGCCGAACGAGCGTTGAACGAGCGTCGAACGAACATTTAATTTTTTGTCAGTTTTCGTAAAAATTTTAGTGAATTTTTTCTTAAAATTTTTGTTTGCGTCTGTTTAACAAGCGTTGAACGAGCGTCGAACAAGTGTGGATCGGTCGTCGAACGAGCGTCGTATGAGCGTCGAACGAGCGTCGAACGAGCGTCGAACGAGCGTCGAACGAGCGTCGAACGAGCGTCGAACGATCGTCGAACGAGCGTCGAACGATCGTCGAACGAGCGTCGAACGATCGTCGAACGATCGTCGAACGATCGTCGAACGAGTGTCGAACGAGCGTCGAACGCCCGTCGAATTTTTCGAAAATTTTTCCTGAAATTTTTCCTAAAATTTTAGTAAATTTTTTCGTAAAATTTTTCGCAAAATTTTTCGTAAAATTTTTCGTTAATTTTTCTTAAAATTTTTCCTAAAATTTTTCTTAAAATTTTTCCAAAAAATTTTTCTTAAAATTTTTCGTAAAATTTTTAGTAAATTTTTTCGCAAAATTTTTCGTGAAATTTTTCCTAAAATTTTTTGTAAAATTTTCGTCCGCGTCTATGTTGCGTTGAACGAGCGTCGGATGAGCGTCGGATGAGCGTCGAACGAGCATTGAATTTTTTGTCAAAGTTTTCGAAGAATTTTTAGTAAATTTTTTTTTAAAATTTTTGTTTGCGTCTATGTTGAACAAGCGTGGAACGAGCGTCGAACAAGCGTATAACGAGCGTCGGACGAGCGTCGAACAAGCGTCGACCGAGCGTCGAACGTGCGTCCACTAGCGTTGAATTTTTCGTCATCTTTTTCATAAAATTTTTCAAATTTTTCGTCAAATTTTTCGCCTACTTTTTCGTCTGCGTCTATGTTGTTCGAGCTTTGCACAAGCGTTTAACGAGCGTCGATCGAGCGTCGAAAGAGCGTTGAATTTTTCTTCATCTTTTTCATAAAATTGTTCTTAATACTTTTCGTAATATTTTTTGTTGAATTTTTTGTCAGTTTCCGTCAAACATTCCGTCAAATTTTTCATCAACTTTTTCGTCAAATTTTTCGCCTACTTTTCCGTCTGCGTCTATGTTGTACGAGCGTTGCACAAGCGTTGAACGACCGTCGATCGAGCGTCGAACGAGCGTCGAACGAGCGTTGAATTTTTCGTAAACTTTTTCGTCAGTTTTCGTAAAAATTCTAGTAAATCTTTTAGTAAAATTTTTTGCAAAATTTTTTGTCAAATTTCCGTCTGCGTCTATGTTGTTCGAGCGTTGAACGATCGTCGGACGAGCGTCGAACGAGCGTCGGACGAGCGTCGAACGAGCGTCGTACGAGCGTCGAACGAGTGTCGGACGAGCGTCGAACGATCGTCGAATTTTTCCTTAAATTTTTCGTAAAATTTTCTCGTAAAATTTTATCGAAAATTGTTCTTAAAATCCCCTAAAATTTTTCATAAAATTTTTAGTGTATTTTTTCTTAAAATTTTTCGAAAATATTTCGAATAATTTATCGTAAAATTTTTCTTAAAATTTATGTTAAAATTCTTCGTAAAATTTTTCTTGAACGCTTCCGTCAAAGTTTTCGTAAAATTTTTAGTGAGTTTCTCGTAAAATTTTTCGCAAAACTTTTCGTAAAATTTTTCGCAAAATTTTTCGTAAATTTTTCGTTAAATTTTTCGTGAAATATTCGTAAAATTGTTTGTAAAATTTTTCGTTGAATTTTTTGTAAAATTTTCGTCTGCGTCTATGTTGTTAGAGCGTTGAACGATCGTCAGACGAGCGTCGAACGAGCGTTGAACGAGCGTCGAACGACCGAGAATTTTTCGAAAATTTTTCCTGAAATTTTAAGTTAATTTTTTCGTAAAATTTTTTCGAAAATATTTCTTTAAATCCCTTAAAATTTTTAGTAAAAGTTTTCTCAAAATTCTTCGTAAAATTTTTAGTAAAATTTTTGCAAAATTTTTCGTAAAATTTTATGTAAAATTTTCGTCTGCGTCTATGTTGCTCGTTGAACGAGCGTTGAACGATTGTCGGACGAGCGTTGAACGAGCGTCGAACGATCGTCGAATTTTTCGAAAATTTTTCCTGAAATTTTAGGTAAATATTTTCGTGAAATTTTTTCGAAAGTGTTTCTTAAAATCCCTGAAAATTTTTCATTAAATTTTTAGTAAAAGTGTATTTTTTCTTAAAATTTTTGGTAATATTTTTATTAATACTCTTCGAACATTTTTCTTAAAATTTTCCGCAAAATTTTTCGTGAAATTTTTCCTAAAATTTTTTGTAAAATTTTTTGTAAAATTTTTTGTAAAATTTTTTGTAAAATTTTTTGTAAAATTTTTTGTAAAATTTTTTGTAAAATTTTGGTCTGCGTCTTGTTGCGTAGAACGAGCGTCGGATGAGCGTCGGATGAGCGTCGGATGAGCGTCGAACGAGCGTCGATCGAGCGTCGAACGAGTATTTAATTTTTTGTCAAAGTTTTTTGTAAAATTCTTAGTAAATTTTTGCATAAAATTTTTGTTTGCATATCTATGTTTAACAAGCGTTAAACGAGCGTCGAACAAGTGTCGATCGAGCGTCGAACGAGCGTAGAACGAGCGTAGAACGAGCGTCGAATTTTAGCTTAAATTTTTTGTAAAATTTTGAGTAAATTTTTTCGTAAAATTTTTCGCAAAATTTTTCGTAAAATTTTTCGTAAATTTTTCGTAAAATTTTTCCTAAAATTTTTCGAAAATTTTGTCGTGAAATGTTCGAATCTTGAGAAAACTTTTACTAAAAATTTTAAGGGATTTTACGAAAAGATTTACTAGAATTTTTACGAAAACTGACGAAAAAGTTTACGAAAAATTCAACGCTCGTTCGACGCTCGATCGACGCTAGTTTAACGCTTGTGCAACGCTCGTACAACATAGACGCAGACGAAAAAGTAGGCGAAAAATTTGACGGAAAATTTGACGAAAAAGTTGATAAAAAATTTGACGGTATGTTTGACGGAAACTGACAAGAAATTAAACAAAAAATATTACGAAAAGTTACAAGAACAATTTTATGAAAAAGATTAAGAAAAACAGACGCAGACGAAAATGTTACAATAAATTTATCGAAAAATTTAACAAACAATTTTACGAACATTTCACGAAAAATTTTACAATCAATTTTACGAACATTTCACGAAAAAATTTTCGAAAAATTTTAGGAAAAATTTTACGAAAAATTTACGAAAAATTTTATGGGGGATTTTAAGAACAATTTTCGAAATAATTTTACGAGAAAATTTACGAAAAGTTTAAGGAAAAATTCGACGGTCGTTCGACGCTCGTACGACGCTCGTTCGACGCTCGTTCAACGCTTGTTAAACATGGACGCAAACAAAAATTTTATGAACATTCGAAAAGTTTTTCCAAAAAATTTCCTAAATATTTTACGAAAAATTTTAAGAAAAATTTGAAGAAAAATTTTAGAAAAATTTTAAGTAAAATTTACTATAAATTATTTGAAAAACTTTAAGGGATTTTAAGGAAAATTTTCGAAAAAATTTTACGAAAAAATTTACTAAAAATTTTACGAAAAATTTTAGGAAAAATTTACGAAAAATTCGACCGTCGTTCGACACTCGTGCGACACTCGTTCGACTCTCGTTCGACGCTCGTTCGACGCTCGTTCGACGCTCGTTCGACGCTCATTTGACGCTCGTTCGACGCTCGTTCAACGCTCGAACAACATAGACGCAGACGAAAATTTTACAAAAAATTTTACGAGAAATTTTACGAAAAATTTTTCAAAAAATTTTACGAAAAGATTTACTAGAATTTTTACGAAAACTGACGAAAAAGTATGCGAAAAATTTGACGGAAAATTTGACGAAAAAGTTGATGAAAAATTTGACGGTATGTTTGACGGAAACTGACAAAAAATTAAACAAAAAATATTACGAAAAGTTACAAGAACAATTTTATGAAAAAGATGAAGAAAAACAGACGCAGACGAAAATTTTACAATAAATTTAACGAAAAATTTAACAAACAATTTTACGAACATTTCACGAAAAATTTTACAATCAATTTTACGAACATTTCACGAAAAAATTTTCGAAAAATTTTAGGAAAAATTTTACGAAAAATTTACGAAAAATTTTGAGGGGGATTTTAAGAACAATTTTCGAAATAATTTTACGAGAAAATTTACGAAAAGTTTAAGGAAAAATTCGACGGTCGTTCGACGCTCGTACGACGCTCGTTCGACGCTCGTTTCTACGCTTGTTAAACATAGACGCAAACAAAAATTTTATGAAAAAATTTACTAAAAATTTTACGAAAACTTTGACAAAAAATTAAATGCTCGTTCGACGCTTGATCGACGCTCGTTCAACGCTTGTGCAACGCTCGTACAACATAGACGCAGACGAAAAACTAGGCGAAAAATTTGACGGAAAATTTGACGAAAAAGTTGATGAAAAATTTGACGGAAACTGACAAAAAATTCAACAAAAAATATTACGAAAAGTGTAAGAGAAAAGAGTAATTTTATGAAAAAGATGAAGAAAAATTCTACGCTCGTGGACGCTCGTTCGACGCTCGTTCGACGCTCGTTCTACGCTCGTTCTACGCTCGTTCTACGCTCGTTCTACGCTTGTTCGACGCTCGTTCTACGCTTGTTCGACGCTCGTTCCCCGCTCGTTCCCCGCTGGTTCGACGCTCGTTCCACGCTCGTTCGACGCTTGTTCGACGCTCGTTTAACGCTTGTTCAACATAGACGCAAACAAAAATTTTAAGAAAAAATTTACTAAAAATTTTACGAAAACTTTGACAAAAAAATCAATGCTCGTTCGACGCTCGATCGACGCTCGTTCGACGCTCATCCGACGCTCGTTCAACGCAACATGGACGCAGACGAAAATTTTACAAAAAATTGTATAAAAAATTTGGGAAAATTTCACGAAAAAAAATTTCCAAAAATTTTAGGAAAAATTTTAAGAAAAATATTCGAAAAGTTTTTCCAAAAAATTTACTAAAAATTTTACGAAAAATTTTAAGAAAAATTATCGAAAAACTAAGAAAAAATCTTCTAAAAATTTTACGAAAACTTTGACAAAAAATTCAATGTCGTTCGACGCTCGTTCGACGCTCGTTCGACGCTCGTTCGTTCGACGCTCATCCGACGCTCGTTCAACGCAACATAGACGCAGACAAAAACTTCACAAAAAATTTTAGGAAGAATTTCACGAAAAATTATGCGATATTTCACGAAAAAATTTACTAAAAATTTTACAAAAAATTTAAGGTAAAATTCGACGCTCGTTCTACGCTCCTTCTACGCTCGATCGACACTTGTTCGACGCTCGTTCAACGCTTGTTAAACATAGATGCAAACAAAAATTTTAAGAAAAAATTTACTAAGAATTTTACAAAAAACTTTGACAAAAAATTAAATACTCGTTCGACGCTCGATCGACGCTCGTTCGACGCTCATCCGACGCTCATCCGACGCTCGTTCTACGCATCTATGTTTAACAAGCGTTGAACGAGCGTCGAACAAGTGTCGATCGAGCGTCGAACGAGCGTAGAACGAGCGTCGAATTTTACCTAAAATTTTTTGTAAAATTTTTAGTAAATTTTTTCGTAAAATTTTTCGCAAAATTTTTCGTAAAATTTTTCGTGAATTTTTCGTAAAATTTCTCCTAAAATTTTTCGAAAATTTTGTCGTGAAATGTTCGAATCTTGAGAAAACTTTTACTAAAAATTTTAAGGGATTTAAAGAAATATTTTCGAAAAAATTTTACGAAAAAATTTACTTAAAATTTCAGGAAAAATTTTCGAAAAATTCGACGGTCGTTCGACGCTCGTTCGGCGATCGTTCGACGCTCGTTCGACGCTCGTTCAACGCTCGTCCGACAATCGTTCAACGCTCGTTCAACGCTCGAACAACATAGACGCAGACGAAAATTTTACATAAAATTTTTCGTAAAACGACCGTCAAATTTTTCGAAAATTTTTCCTCAAATTTTTCGTAAAATTTTATGTAAAATTTTCGTCTGCGTCTATGTTGTTCGAGCGTTGAACGAGCGTTGAACGATTGTCGGACGAGCGTTGAACGAGCGTCGAACGATCGTCGAACTATCGTCGAACGACCGTCGAATTTTTCGAAAATTTTTTCTGAAATTTTAGGTAAATTTTATCGTGAAATTTTTTCGAAAATATTTCTTAAAATCCCTTAAAATTTTTCATTAAATTTTTAGTAAAAGTGTATTTTTTCTTAAAATTTCTGGTAAAATTTATATTAAAACTTTTCGAACATTTTTCTTAAAATTTTTCGCAAAATTTTTCGTGAAATTTTTCCTAAAATTTTTTGTAAAATTTTGGTCTGCGTCTTGTTGCGTTGAACGAGCGTCGGATGAGCGTCGGATGAGCGTCGAACGAGCGTCGATCGAGCGTCGAACGAGCATTTAATTCTTACATAAAATTTTTGTTTGCATCTATGTTTAACAAGCGTTGAACGAGCGTCGAACAAGTGTCGATCGAGCGTCGAACGAGCGTCGAATTTTACCTAAATTTTTTTGTAAAATTTTTGGTAAATTTTTTCGTAAAATTTTTCGTAAATTTTTCGTAAAATTTTTCCTAAAATTTTTCGAAAATTTATTCGTGCAATGTTCGTAGAATTGTTTGTAAAATTTGTCGTTAAATTTGTTGTAAAAATTTCGTCTGCGTCTATGTTGTTCGAGCGTTGAACGAGCGTCGAACGAGCGTCGAACGACCGTAGAATTTTTCGAAAATGTTTCCTAAAATTTTCCGTAAAATTTTTAGTTAATTTTTTGGAAAAACGTTTCGAGTGTTTTTCTTAAGTTTCTCTTAAAATTTTTCTTAAAATTTTTCGTAAAATTTTTAGCAAATTTTTCGCAAAATTTTTAGTGAAAATTTTCCTAAAATTTTTTGTAAAATTTTGATCTGCGTCTATGTTGCGTTGAACGAGCGTCGATCAAGCGTCGAACGTGCATTTAGTTTTTTTGTCAAAGTTTTCGTAAATTTTTTCATAAAATTTTTGTTTGCGTCTATGTTTAACAAGCGTAGAAGAGCGTCGAACAAGCGTCGATCGAGCGTTGAACGAGCGTCGAATGAGCGTCGAACAAGCGTCGAATGAGCGTCGAACAAGCGTCGAATGAGCGTCGAACGAGCGTCGAACGAGAGTCGAACGTACGTCGAACGACCGTCGAATTTTTCGAAAATCTTTTCAGAAATTTTAGGTAAATTTTTTCGTAAAATTTTTTTGAAAATATTTCTTCAAACCCATTAAAATTTTTCATTAAATTTTTAGTAAAAGTGTATTTTTTTTTAAATTTTTGGAAAAATTTATATTCAAACTTTTCGAACATTTTTCTTAAAATTCTTCGTGAAATTTTTCCTAAAATTTTTTGAAAAATTTTTTGTAAAATTTTGGTCTGCGCCTTGTTGCGTTGAACGAGCGTAGGATGAGCGTCGGATGAGCGTCGGATGAGCGTCGAAAGAGCGTCGATCGAGCGTCGACGAGCATTTAATTTTTTGTCAAAGTTTTCGTAAATTTTTGCATAAAATTTTTGTTTGCATCTATGTTTAACAGGCGTTGAACGAGCGTCGAACAAGTGTCGAACGAGCGTAGAACGAGCGTCGAATTTTACCTAAAATTTTTTGTAAAATTTTTAGTAGATTTTTTCGTAAAATTTTGGTCTGCGTCTATGTTGTTCGCGCGTTAAACGATCGTCGGACGAGCGTCGAACGAATGTCGAATTTTTCGAAAAATTTTCCTAAAATTTTTAGTAAATTTTTTGGAAAAACTTTTCGAATATTTTTCTTAAAATTTTTTTCAAATTTTTCGTAGAATTGTTCAACTTTTCCGTCAGATTTTTAGTAAATTTTTTAGTAAAATATCGCATAATTTTTCGTGAAATTCTTCCTAAAATTTTTTGTAAAGTTTTCGTCTGCGTCTATGTTGCGTTGAACGAGCGTCGGATTAGCGTCGAACGAACGAGCGTCGAACGAGAATTGAATTTTTTGTCAAAGTTTTCGTAAAATTCTTAGAAGAGTTTTTCGATAATTTTTCTTAAAAGTTTTCGTAAAATTTTTTGGAAAAACTTTTCGAATATTTTTCTTAAAATTTTTCCTAAAATTTTTGGAAATTTTTTTTCGTGAAATTTTTTGTAGAATTTTTTGTAAAATTTTCGTCTGCGTCTATGTTGCGTTGAACGAGCGTCGGATGAGCGTCGAACGAGCGTCGATCGAGCGTCGAACGAGCATTGATTTTTTTGTCAATGTTTTCGTAAAATTTTTAGTAAATTTTTTCTTAAAATTTTTGTTTGCGTTTATGTTGAACAAGCGTTAAACGAGCGTCGAACAAGCGTCGAACGAGCGTGGAACGAGCGTCGAACCAGCGGGGAACGAGCGGGGAACGAGCGTCGAACAAGCGTAGAACGAGCGTAGAACGAGCGTCGAACGAGCGTCCACGAGCGTAGAATTTTTCTTCATCTTTTTCATAAAATTACTCTTAACACTTTTCGTAATATTTTTTGTTGAATTTTTTGTCAGTTTCCGTCAAATTTTTCATCAACTTTTTCGTCACATTTTCCGTCAAATTTCTCGCCTACTTTTTCGTCTGCGTCTATATTGTACGAGCGTTGCACAAGCGTTGAACGAGCGTCGATCGAGCGTCGAACGAGCATTTAATTTTTTGTCAAAGTTTTCGTAAAATTTTTAGTAAATTTTTTCATAAAATTTTTAGTTTCGTAGAATTTTAAGTAAATTTTTTCGTAAATTTTTTCATAAACATTTTCTTGAAATTTTTCTTAAAATTTTTCGTAAAATATTTAGGAAATTTTTTGGAAAAACTTTTCGAATGTTTGTTAAAATTTTCCTTAAAATTTCCCCTAAAATTTTCCTCAAAATTTTTCGTAACATTTTTAGTAAATTTTTTGGAAAAACGTTTCGAAAATTTTTCTTAAAATTCTTCGTGAAATTTTTTGTAAAATTTTCGTCTCCGTCTATGTTGCGTTGAACGAGCGTCGGATGAGCGTCGAACGCGCGTCGATCGAGCATCGAACGAGCATTTAATTTTTTGTCAGTTTTCGTAAAATTTTTAGTAAATTTTCTCTTAAAATTTTTGTTTGCGTCTATGTTGAACAATCGTTGAACGAGCGTCGAACAAGCGTCGAACGAGCGTGGAACGAGCGTCGAACCAGCGGGGAACGAGCGGGGAACGACCGTCGAACAAGCGTAGAACGAGCGTCGAACGAGCGTCCACGAGCGTAGAATTTTTCTTCATCTTTTTCATAAAATTACTCTTAACACTTTTCGTAATATTTTTTGTTGAAATTTTTGTCAGTTTCCGTCAAATTTTTCATCAACTTTTTCGTCAAATTTTCCGTCAAATTTCTCGCCTACTTTTTCGTCTGCGTCTATGTTGTACGAGCGTTGCACAAGCGTTGAACGAGCGTTGAACGAGCGTCGATCGAGCGTCGAACGAGCATTTAATTTTTTGTCAAAGTTTTCGTAAAATTTTTAGTAAATTTTTTCATAAAATTTTTGTTTGCGTCTATGTTTATTAAGCGTTGAACGAGCGTCGAACGAGCGTCGTACGAGCGTCGAACGACCGTCGAATTTTTCCTTAAACTTTTCGTAAATTTTCTCGTAAAATTATTTCGAAAATTGTTCTCAAAATCCCCCTTAAAATTTTTCGTAAATTTTTCGTAAAATTTTTCCTAAAATTTTTCGAAAATTTTTTCGTGAAATGTTCGTAAAATTGATTGTAAAATTTTTCGTGAAATGTTCGTAAAATTGTTTGTTAAATTTTTCGATAAATTTATTGTAAAATTTTCGTCTGCGTCTGTTTTTCTTCATCTTTTTCATAAAATTGTTCTTGTAACTTTTCGTAATATTTTTTGTTTAATTTTTTGTCAGTTTCCGTCAAACATACCGTCAAATTTTTCATCAACTTTTTTGTCAAATTTTCCGTCAAATTTTTCGCCTACTTTTTCGTCTGCGTCTATGTTGTACGAGCGTTGCACAAGCGTTAAACTAGCGTCGATCGAGCGTCGAACGAGCGTTGAATTTTTCGTAAACTTTTTCGTCAGTTTTCGTAAAAATTCTAGTAAATCTTTTCGTAAAATTTTTTGCAAAATTTTTCGTAAAATTTGTCGTAAAATTTTTTGTAAAATTTTCGTCTGCGTCTATGTTGTTCGAGCGTTGAACGAGCGTCGAACGAGCGTCGAACGAGCGTCGAATGAGCGTCGAACGAGCGTCGAACGAGCGTCGAACGAGTCGAACGAGCGTCGAACGATCGTCGAACGATCGTCGAACGAGCGTCGAACGAGATTCGAACGAGCGTCGAACGAGCGTCGAACGAGTGTCGTACGAGTGTCGAACGACGGTCGAATTTTTCGAAAATTTTTCCTAAAATTTTTCGTAAAATTTTTAGTAAATTTTTTCGTAAAATTTTTTCGAAAATTTTCCTTAAAATCCCATAAAATTTTTCAAATAATTTTTAGTAAATTTTACTTAAAATTTTTCTAAAATTTTTCTACAAATTTATCGTAAAATTTTTCGAGTTTCGTAGAATTTTAAGTAAATTTTTTCGTAAATTTTTTCATAAACTTTTTCTTGAAATTTTTCTTGAAATTTTTCGTAAAATATTTAGGAAATTTTTTGGAAAAACTTTTCGAATGTTTGTTAAAATTTTTCTTAAAATTTCCCCTAGAATTTTCCTTAAAATTTTTCGTAACATTTTTAGTAAATTTTTTGGAAAAACGTTTCGAAAATTTTTTTTAAAATTCTTCGTGAAATTTTTTGTAAAATTTTCGTCTCCGTCTATGTTGCGTTGAACGAGCGTCGGATGAGCATCGTACGCGCGTCGATCGAGCGTCGAACGAGCATTTAATTTTTTGTCAGTTTTCGTAAAATTTTTAGTAAATTTTTTCTTAAAATTTTTGTTTGCGTCTATGTTGAACAAACGTCGAACAAGCGTCGAACGAGCGTGGAACGAGCGTCGAACGAGCGTCGAACGAGCGTCGAACAAGCGTCGACCAAGAGTCGAACGAGCGTCGATCGAGCGTCCACGAGCGTTGAATTTTTCGTCATCTTTTTCATAAAGTTTTTCGTAAAACTTTTCTTAATATTTTTTGTTAAATTTTTCGTCAGTTTCCATCAAATTTCTCGCCTACTTTTTCGTCTGCGTCTATGTTGTTCGAGCGTTGCACAAGCGTTGAAAGAGCGTCGATCGAGCATCGAATTTTTCGTCAAAGTTATCGTAAAAATTTTAGTAAATCTTCTCGTAAAAATTTTAGTAAATCTTCTCGTAAAATTTTTCGCAAAATTTTTCGTAAAATTTCTCGTAAAATTTTTGGTAAAATTTTTAGTAAAACAACCGTCGTATTTCTCGAAAATTTTTCTAAAATTTTCGTAAAATTTTTTGTAAAATTTTCGTCTGCGTCTATGTTGTTCGAGCGTTGAGCGATCGTCGGACGAGTGTCGAACGAGCGTCGAACGAGCGTCGAACGAGACTCGAACGAGCGTCGAACGAGTGTCGAACGAGCGTCGAACGTCCGTCGAATTTTTCGAAAATATTTCCTAAAATTTTTCGTAAAATTTTTAGTAAAATTTTTCGTAAAATTTTTCGTAAATTTTTCGTAAAATTATTCCTAAAATTTTTCTTGAAATGCTCGTAAAATTGTATATAAATTTTTCGTAAAATTTTTTGTAAAATTTTTCGTAAATTTTTTTGTAAAATTTTCGTCTGCGTCTATGTTGTTCGAGCGTTGAACGAGCGTCGAACGAGCGTCGAACGAGCGTCGAATGAGCGTCGAACGAGCGTCGAACGAGTCGAACGAGCGTCGAACGATCGTCGAACGATCGTCGAACGAGCGTCGAACGAGATTCGAACGAGCGTCGAACGAGCGTCGAACGAGTGTCGTACGAGTGTCGAACGACCGTCGAATTTTTCGAAAATTTTTCCTAAAATTTTTCGTAAAATTTTTAGTAAATATTTTCGTAAAATTTTTTCGAAAATTTTCCTTAAAATCCCCTAAAATTTTTCAAATAATTTTTAGTAAATTTTACTTAAAATTTTTCTAAAATTTTTCTTCAAATTTATCGTAAAATTTTTCGAGTTTCGTAGAATTTTAAGTAAATTTTTTCGTAAATTTTTTCATAAACTTTTTCTTGAAATTTTTCTTGAAATTTTTCGTAAAATATTTAGGAAATTTTTTGGAAAAACTTTTCGAATGTTTGTTAAAATTTTTCTTAAAATTTCCCCTAAAATTTTCCTTAAAATTTTTCGTAACATTTTTAGTAAATTTTTTGGAAAAACGTTTCGAAAATTTTTTTTAAAATTCTTCGTGAAATTTTTTGTAAAATTTTCGTCTCCGTCTATGTTGCGTTGAACGAGCGTCGGATGAGCATCGTACGCGCGTCGATCGAGCGTCGAACGAGCATTTAATTTTTTGTCAGTTTTCGTAAAATTTTTAGTAAATTTTTTCTTAAAATTTTTGTTTGCGTCTATGTTGAACGAGCGTCGAACAAGCGTCGAACGAGCGTGGAACGAGCGTCGAACGAGCGTCGAACAAGCGTCGACCAAGAGTCGAACGAGCGTCGATCGAGCGTCCACTAGCGTTGAATTTTTCGTCATCTTTTTCATAAAGTTTTTCGTAAAACTTTTCTTAATATTTTTTGTTAAATTTTTCGTCAGTTTCCGTCAAATTTCTCGCCTACTTTTTCGTCTGCGTCTATGTTGTTCGAGCGTTGCACAAGCGTTGAAAGAGCGTCGATCGAGCATCGAATTTTTCGTCAAAGTTATCGTAAAAATTTTAGTAAATCTTCTCGTAAAAATTTTGGTAAATCTTCTCGTAAAATTTTTCGCAAAATTTTTCGTAAAATTTCTCGTAAAATTTTTGGTAAAATTTTTAGTAAAACAACCGTCGTATTTCTCGAAAAATTTTTCTAAAATTTTCGTAAAATTTTTTGTAAAATTTTCGTCTGCGTCTATGTTGTTCGAGCGTTGAGCGATTGTCGGACGAGTGTCGAACGAGCGTCGAACGAGCGTCGAACGAGACTCGAACGAGCGTCGAACGAGTGTCGAACGAGCGTCGAACGTCGGTCGAATTTTTCGAAAATATTTCCTAAAATTTTTCGTAAAATTTTTAGTAAAATTTTTCGTAAAATTTTTCGTAAATTTTTCGTAAAATTATTCCTAAAATTTTTCTTGAAATGCTCGTAAAATTGTATATAAATTTTTCGTAAAATTTTTTGTAAAATTTTTCGTAAATGTTTTTGTAAAATTTTCGTCTGCGTCTATGTTGTTCGAGCGTTAAACGATCGTCGGACGAGCGTCGAACGAATGTCGAATTTTTCGAAAATTTTTCCTAAAATTTTTAGTAAATTTTTTGGAAAAACTTTTCGAATATTTTTCATAAAGTTTTTTTCAAATTTTTCGTAGAATTGTTCAACTTTTCCGTCAGATTTTTATTAAATTTTTTCGTAAAATATCGCATAATTTTTCGTGAAATTCTTCCTAAAATTTTTTGTAAAGTTTTCGTCTGGGTCTATGTTGTTCGAGCGTTGAACGAGCGTTGAACGATTGTCGGACGAGCGTTGAACGAGCGTCGAACGATCGTCGAACTATCGTCGAACGACCGTCGAATTTTTCGAAAATTTTTTCTGAAATTTTAGGTAAATTTTATCGTGAAATTTTTTCGAAAATATTTCTTAAAATCCCTTAAAATTTTTCATTAAATTTTTAGTAAAAGTGTATTTTTTCTTAAAATTTCTGGTAAAATTTATATTAAAACTTTTCGAACATTTTTCTTAAAATTTTTCGCAAAATTTTTCGTGAAATTTTTCCTAAAATTTTTTGTAAAATTTTGGTCTGCGTCTTGTTGCGTTGAACGAGCGTCGGATGAGCGTCGGATGAGCGTCGAACGAGCGTCGATCGAGCGTCGAACGAGCATTTAATTCTTACATAAAATTTTTGTTTGCATCTATGTTTAACAAGCGTTGAACGAGCGTCGAACAAGTGTCGATCGAGCGTCGAACGAGCGTCGAATTTTACCTAAATTTTTTTGTAAAATTTTTGGTAAATTTTTTCGTAAAATTTTTCGCAGTTTTTCGTAAAATTTTTCGTAAATTTTTCGTAAAATTTTTCCTAAAATTTTTCGAAAATTTATTCGTGCAATGTTCGTAGAATTGTTTGTAAAATTTGTCGTTAAATTTGTTGTAAAAATTTCGTCTGCGTCTATGTTGTTCGAGCGTTGAACGAGCGTCGAACGAGCGTCGAACGACCGTAGAATTTTTCGAAAATTTTTCCTAAAATTTTCCGTAAAATTTTTAGTTAATTTTTTGGAAAAACGTTTCGAGTGTTTTTCTTAAGTTTCTCTTAAAATTTTTCTTAAAATTTTTCGTAAAATTTTTAGCAAATTTTTCGCAAAATTTTTAGTGAAAATTTTCCTAAAATTTTTTGTAAAATTTTGATCTGCGTCTATGTTGCGTTGAACGAGCGTCGATCAAGCGTCGAACGTGCATTTAGTTTTTTTGTCAAAGTTTTCGTAAAATTTTTAGTAAATTTTTTCATAAAATTTTTGTTTGCGTCTATGTTTAACAAGCGTAGAAGAGCGTCGAACAAGCGTCGATCGAGCGTTGAACGAGCGTCGAATGAGCGTCGAACAAGCGTCGAATGAGCGTCGAACAAGCGTCGAATGAGCGTCGAACGAGCGTCGAACGAGAGTCGAACGAACGTCGAACGACCGTCGAATTTTTCGAAAATTTTTTCAGAAATTTTAGGTAAATTTTTTCGTAAAATTTTTTTGAAAATATTTCTTCAAACCCATTAAAATTTTTCATTGAATTTTTAGTAAAAGTGTATTTTTTTTTAAATTTTTGGAAAAATTTATATTCAAACTTTTCGAACATTTTTCTTAAAATTCTTCGTGAAATTTTTCCTAAAATTTTTTGAAAAATTTTTTGTAAAATTTTGGTCTGCGCCTTGTTGCGTTGAACGAGCGTAGGATGAGCGTCGGATGAGCGTCGGATGAGCGTCGAAAGAGCGTCGATCGAGCGTCGACGAGCATTTAATTTTTTGTCAAAGTTTTCGTAAATTTTTGCATAAAATTTTTGTTTGCATCTATGTTTAACAGGCGTTGAACGAGCGTCGAACAAGTGTCGAACGAGCGTAGAACGAGCGTCGAATTTTACCTAAAATTTTTTGTAAAATTTTTAGTAGATTTTTTCGTAAAATTTTGGTCTGCGTCTATGTTGTTCGCGCGTTAAACGATCGTCGGACGAGCGTCGAACGAATGTCGAATTTTTCGAAAAATTTTCCTAAAATTTTTAGTAAATTTTTTGGAAAAACTTTTCGAATATTTTTCTTAAAATTTTTTTCAAATTTTTCGTAGAATTGTTCAACTTTTCCGTCAGATTTTTAGTAAATTTTTTAGTAAAATATCGCATAATTTTTCGTGAAATTCTTCCTAAAATTTTTTGTAAAGTTTTCGTCTGCGTCTATGTTGCGTTGAACGAGCGTCGGATTAGCGTCGAACGAACGAGCGTCGAACGAGCATTGAATTTTTTGTCAAAGTTTTCGTAAAATTCTTAGAAGAGTTTTTCGATAATTTTTCTTAAAAGTTTTCGTAAAATTTTTTGGAAAAACTTTTCGAATATTTTTCTTAAAATTTTTCCTAAAATTTTTGGAAATTTTTTTTCGTGAAATTTTTTGTAGAATTTTTTGTAAAATTTTCGTCTGCGTCTATGTTGCGTTGAACGAGCGTCGGATGAGCGTCGAACGAGCGTCGATCGAGCGTCGAACGAGCATTGATTTTTTTGTCAATGTTTTCGTAAAATTTTTAGTAAATTTTTTCTTAAAATTTTTGTTTGCGTTTATGTTGAACAAGCGTTAAACGAGCGTCGAACAAGCGTCGAACGAGCGTGGAACGAGCGTCGAACCAGCGGGGAACGAGCGAGGAACGAGCGTCGAACAAGCGTAGAACGAGCGTAGAACGAGCGTCGAACGAGCGTCCACGAGCGTAGAATTTTTCTTCATCTTTTTCATAAAATTACTCTTAACACTTTTCGTAATATTTTTTGTTGAATTTTTTGTCAGTTTCCGTCAAATTTTTCATCAACTTTTTCGTCACATTTTCCGTCAAATTTCACGCCTACTTTTTCGTCTGCGTCTATATTGTACGAGCGTTGCACAAGCGTTGAACGAGCGTCGATCGAGCGTCGAACGAGCATTTAATTTTTTGTCAAAGTTTTCGTAAAATTTTTAGTAAATTTTTTCATAAAATTTTTAGTTTCGTAGAATTTTAAGTAAATTTTTTCGTAAATTTTTTCATAAACATTTTCTTGAAATTTTTCTTAAAATTTTTCGTAAAATATTTAGGAAATTTTTTGGAAAAACTTTTCGAATGTTTGTTAAAATTTTCCTTAAAATTTCCCCTAAAATTTTCCTTAAAATTTTTCGTAACATTTTTAGTAAATTTTTTGGAAAAACGTTTCGAAAATTTTTCTTAAAATTCTTCGTGAAATTTTTTGTAAAATTTTCGTCTCCGTCTATGTTGCGTTGAACGAGCGTCGGATGAGCGTCGAACGCGCGTCGATCGAGCATCGAACGAGCATTTAATTTTTTGTCAGTTTTCGTAAAATTTTTAGTAAATTTTCTCTTAAAATTTTTGTTTGCGTCTATGTTGAACAATCGTTGAACGAGCGTCGAACAAGCGTCGAACGAGCGTGGAACGAGCGTCGAACCAGCGGGGAACGAGCGGGGAACGACCGTCGAACAAGCGTAGAACGAGCGTCGAACGAGCGTCCACGAGCGTAGAATTTTTCTTCATCTTTTTCATAAAATTACTCTTAACACTTTTCGTAATATTTTTTGTTGAAATTTTTGTCAGTTTCCGTCAAATTTTTCATCAACTTTTTCGTCAAATTTTCCGTCAAATTTCTCGCCTACTTTTTCGTCTGCGTCTATGTTGTACGAGCGTTGCACAAGCGTTGAACGAGCGTTGAACGAGCGTCGATCGAGCGTCGAACGAGCATTTAATTTTTTGTCAAAGTTTTCGTAAAATTTTTTAGTAAATTTTTTCATAAAATTTTTGTTTGCGTCTATGTTTATTAAGCGTTGAACGAGCGTCGAACGAGCGTCGTACGAGCGTCGAACGACCGTCGAATTTTTCCTTAAACTTTTCGTAAATTTTCTCGTAAAATTATTTCGAAAATTGTTCTCAAAATCCCCCTTAAAATTTTTCGTAAATTTTTCGTAAAATTTTTCCTAAAATTTTTCGAAAATTTTTTCGTGAAATGTTCGTAAAATTGATTGTAAAATTTTTCGTGAAATGTTCGTAAAATTGTTTGTTAAATTTTTCGATAAATTTATTGTAAAATTTTCGTCTGCGTCTGTTTTTCTTCATCTTTTTCATAAAATTGTTCTTGTAACTTTTCGTAATATTTTTTGTTTAATTTTTTGTCAGTTTCCGTCAAACATACCGTCAAATTTTTCATCAACTTTTTTGTCAAATTTTCCGTCAAATTTTTCGCCTACTTTTTCGTCTGCGTCTATGTTGTACGAGCGTTGCACAAGCGTTAAACTGGCGTCGATCGAGCGTCGAACGAGCGTTGAATTTTTCGTAAACTTTTTCGTCAGTTTTCGTAAAAATTCTAGTAAATCTTTTCGTAAAATTTTTTGCAAAATTTTTCGTAAAATTTGTCGTAAAATTTTTTGTAAAATTTTCGTCTGCGTCTATGTTGTTCGAGCGTTGAACGAGCGTCGAACGAGCGTCGAACGAGCGTCGAATGAGCGTCGAACGAGCGTCGAACGAGCGTCGAACGAGTCGAACGAGCGTCGAACGATCGTCGAACGATCGTCGAACGAGCGTCGAACGAGATTCGAACGAGCGTCGAACGAGCGTCGAACGAGTGTCGTACGAGTGTCGAACGACGGTCGAATTTTTCGAAAATTTTTCCTAAAATTTTTCGTAAAATTTTTAGTAAATTTTTTCGTAAAATTTTTTCGAAAATTTTCCTTAAAATCCCATAAAATTTTTCAAATAATTTTTAGTAAATTTTACTTAAAATTTTTCTAAAATTTTTCTTCAAATTTATCGTAAAATTTTTCGAGTTTCGTAGAATTTTAAGTAAATTTTTTCGTAAATTTTTTCATAAACTTTTTCTTGAAATTTTTCTTGAAATTTTTCGTAAAATATTTAGGAAATTTTTTGGAAAAACTTTTCGAATGTTTGTTAAAATTTTTCTTAAAATTTCCCCTAAAATTTTCCTTAAAATTTTTCGTAACATTTTTAGTAAATTTTTTGGAAAAACGTTTCGAAAATTTTTTTTAAAATTCTTCGTGAAATTTTTTGTAAAATTTTCGTCTCCGTCTATGTTGCGTTGAACGAGCGTCGGATGAGCATCGTACGCGCGTCGATCGAGCGTCGAACGAGCATTTAATTTTTTGTCAGTTTTCGTAAAATTTTTAGTAAATTTTTTCTTAAAATTTTTGTTTGCGTCTATGTTGAACAATCGTTGAACAAACGTCGAACAAGCGTCGAACGAGCGTGGAACGAGCGTCGAACGAGCGTCGAACGAGCGTCGAACAAGCGTCGACCAAGAGTCGAACGAGCGTCGATCGAGCGTCCACGAGCGTTGAATTTTTCGTCATCTTTTTCATAAAGTTTTTCGTAAAACTTTTCTTAATATTTTTTGTTAAATTTTTCGTCAGTTTCCGTCAAATTTCTCGCCTACTTTTTCGTCTGCGTCTATGTTGTTCGAGCGTTGCACAAGCGTTGAAAGAGCGTCGATCGAGCATCGAATTTTTCGTCAAAGTTATCGTAAAAATTTTAGTAAATCTTCTCGTAAAAATTTTAGTAAATCTTCTCGTAAAATTTTTCGCAAAATTTTTCGTAAAATTTCTCGTAAAATTTTTGGTAAAATTTTTAGTAAAACAACCGTCGTATTTCTCGAAAATTTTTTCTAAAATTTTCGTAAAATTTTTTGTAAAATTTTCGTCTGCGTCTATGTTGTTCGAGCGTTGAGCGATCGTCGGACGAGTGTCGAACGAGCGTCGAACGAGCGTCGAACGAGACTCGAACGAGCGTCGAACGAGTGTCGAACGAGCGTCGAACGTCCGTCGAATTTTTCGAAAATATTTCCTAAAATTTTTCGTAAAATTTTTAGTAAAATTTTTCGTAAAATTTTTCGTAAATTTTTCGTAAAATTATTCCTAAAATTTTTCTTGAAATGCTCGTAAAATTGTATATAAATTTTTCGTAAAATTTTTTGTAAAATTTTTCGTAAATTTTTTTGTAAAATTTTCGTCTGCGTCTATGTTGTTCGAGCGTTGAACGAGCGTCGAACGAGCGTCGAACGAGCGTCGAATGAGCGTCGAACGAGCGTCGAACGAGTCGAACGAGCGTCGAACGATCGTCGAACGATCGTCGAACGAGCGTCGAACGAGATTCGAACGAGCGTCGAACGAGCGTCGAACGAGTGTCGTACGAGTGTCGAACGACGGTCGAATTTTTCGAAAATTTTTCCTAAAATTTTTCGTAAAATTTTTAGTAAATATTTTCGTAAAATTTTTTCGAAAATTTTCCTTAAAATCCCCTAAAATTTTTCGAATAATTTTTAGTAAATTTTACTTAAAATTTTTCTAAAATTTTTCTTCAAATTTATCGTAAAATTTTTCGAGTTTCGTAGAATTTTAAGTAAATTTTTTCGTAAATTTTTTCATAAACTTTTTCTTGAAATTTTTCTTGAAATTTTTCGTAAAATATTTAGGAAATTTTTTGGAAAAACTTTTCGAATGTTTGTTAAAATTTTTCTTAAAATTTCCCCTAAAATTTTCCTTAAAATTTTTCGTAACATTTTTAGTAAATTTTTTGGAAAAACGTTTCGAAATTTTTTTTTAAAATTCTTCGTGAAATTTTTTGTAAAATTTTCGTCTCCGTCTATGTTGCGTTGAACGAGCGTCGGATGAGCATCGTACGCGCGTCGATCGAGCGTCGAACGAGCATTTAATTTTTTGTCAGTTTTCGTAAAATTTTTAGTAAATTTTTTCTTAAAATTTTTGTTTGCGTCTATGTTGAACAATCGTTGAACGAGCGTCGAACAAGCGTCGAACGAGCGTGGAACGAGCGTCGAACGAGCGTCGAACAAGCGTCGACCAAGAGTCGAACGAGCGTCGATCGAGCGTCCACTAGCGTTGAATTTTTCGTCATCTTTTTCATAAAGTTTTTCGTAAAACTTTTCTTAATATTTTTTGTTAAATTTTTCGTCAGTTTCCGTCAAATTTCTCGCCTACTTTTTCGTCTGCGTCTATGTTGTTCGAGCGTTGCACAAGCGTTGAAAGAGCGTCGATCGAGCATCGAATTTTTCGTCAAAGTTATCGTAAAAATTTTAGTAAATCTGCTCGTAAAAATTTTAGTAAATCTTCTCGTAAAATTTTTCGCAAAATTTTTCGTAAAATTTCTCGTAAAATTTTTGGTAAAATTTTTAGTAAAACAACCGTCGTATTTCTCGAAAATTTTTTCTAAAATTTTCGTAAAATTTTTTGTAAAATTTTCGTCTGCGTCTATGTTGTTCGAGCGTTGAGCGATTGTCGGACGAGTGTCGAACGAGCGTCGAACGAGCGTCGAACGAGACTCGAACGAGCGTCGAACGAGTGTCGAACGAGCGTCGAACGTCGGTCGAATTTTTCGAAAATATTTCCTAAAATTTTTCGTAAAATTTTTAGTAAAATTTTTCGTAAAATTTTTCGTAAATTTTTCGTAAAATTATTCCTAAAATTTTTCTTGAAATGCTCGTAAAATTGTATATAAATTTTTCGTAAAATTTTTTGTAAAATTTTTCGTAAATGTTTTTGTAAAATTTTCGTCTGCGTCTATGTTGTTCGAGCGTTAAACGATCGTCGGACGAGCGTCGAACGAATGTCGAATTTTTCGAAAATTTTTCCTAAAATTTTTAGTAAATTTTTTGGAAAAACTTTTCGAATATTTTTCATAAAGTTTTTTTCAAATTTTTCGTAGAATTGTTCAACTTTTCCGTCAGATTTTTATTAAATTTTTTCGTAAAATATCGCATAATTTTTCGTGAAATTCTTCCTAAAATTTTTTGTAAAGTTTCCGTCTGGGTCTATGTTGCGTATTTTTTCTGAAAATTTTTCGATAATTTTTCTTAAAATTTTTCGTAAAATTTTTAGTAAATTTTTTGGAAAAACTTTTCGAATATTTTTCTTAAAATTTTTCCTAAAATTTTTGGAAATTTTTTTTCGTGAAATTTTCCCAAATTTTTTTGTAGAATTTTTTGTAAAATTTTCGTCTGCGTCTATGTTGCGTTGAACGAGCGTCGGATGAGCGTCGAATGAGCGTCGATCGAGCGTTGAACGAGCATTGAATTTTTTGTCAAAGTTTTCGTAAAATTTTTAGAAAATGTTTTCTTAAAATTTTTGTTTGCGTCTATGTTGAACAAGCGTTAAACGAGCGTCGAACAAGCGTCGAACGAGCGTGGAACGAGCGTCGAACGAGCGTCGAACGAGCGTCGAACAAGCGTCGACCAAGAGTCGAACGAGCGTCCACGAGCGTTGAATTTTTCGTCATCTTTTTCATAAAGTTTTTCGTAAAACTTTTCTTAATATTTTTTGTTAAATTTTTCGTCAGTTTCCGTCAAATTTCTCGCCTACTTTTTCGTCTGCGTCTATGTTGTTCGAGCGTTGCAGAAGCGTTGAAAGAGCGTCGAGCGAGCATCGAATTTTTCGTCAAAGTTATCGTAAAAATTTTAGTAAATCTTCTCGTAAAATTTTTCGTAAAATTTCTCGTAAAATTTTTGGTAAAATTTTTAGTAAAACAACCGTCGTATTTCTCGAAAATTTTTTCTAAAATTTTCGTAAAATTTTTTGTAAAATTTTCGTCTGCGTCTGTTCGAGCGTTGAGCGATCGTCGGACGAGTGTCGAACGAGCGTCGAACGAGCGTCGAACGAGACTCGAACGAGCGTCGAACGAGTGTCGAACGAGCGTCGAACGTCGGTCGAATTTTTCGAATATTTTTCCTAAAATTTTTCGTAAAATTTTTAGTAAATTTTTCTAAAAATTTTCTTAAAATTTATCGTAAAACTTTTCGAATAATTTTTCGTAAAATTTTTAGTAAATTTTTTCGTAAAATTTTTCGCAAAATTTTTCGCAAAATTTTTCGTAAAATTTTTCATACATTTTTCGTAAAATTATTCCTAAAATTTTTCTTGAAATGTTCGTGAAATTGTATGTAAAATTTTTCGAAAAATTTTTACAAAATTTTTCGTAAAATTTTTTGTAAAATTTTCGTCTGCGTCTATGTTGTTCGAGCGTCGATCGAGCGTCGAACGAGTATTTAATTTTTTGTCAAAGTTTTTTGTAAAATTCTTAGTAAATTTTTGCATAAAATTTTTGTTTGCATCTATGTTTAACAAGCGTTGAACGAGCGTCGAACAAGTGTCGATCGAGCGTCGAACGAGCGTAGAACGAGCGTCGAATTTTACCTTAAATTTTTTGTAAAATTTTTAGTAAATTTTTTCGAAAAATTTTTCGCAAAATTTTTCGTAAAATTTTTCGTAAATTTTTCGTAAAATTTTTCCTAAAATTTTTCGAAAATTTTGTCGTGAAATGTTCGAATCTTGAGAAAACTTTTACTAAAAATTTTAAGGGATTTAAAGAAATATTTTCGAAAAAATTTTACGAAAAAATTTACTTAAAATTTCAGGAAAAATTTTCGAAAAATTCGACGGTCGTTCGACGCTCGTTCGGCGATCGTTCGACGCTCGTTCGATGCTCGTTCAACGCTCGTTCAACGCTCGTCCGACAATCGTTCAACGCTCGTTCAACGCTCGAACAACATAGACGCAGACGAAAATTTTACATAAAATTTTTCGTAAAACGACCGTCGAATTTTTCGAAAATTTTTCCTCAAATTTTTCGTAAAATTTTATGTAAAATTTTCGTCTGCGTCTATGTTGTTCGAGCGTTGAACGAGCGTTGAACGATTGTCGGACGAGCGTTGAACGAGCGTCGAACGATCGTCGAACTATCGTCGAACGACCGTCGAACGACCGTCGAATTTTTCGAAAATTTTTTCTGAAATTTTAGGTAAATTTTTTCGTGAAATTTTTTCGTGAAATTTTTTCGAAAATATTTCTTAAAATCCCTTAAAATTTTTCATTAAATTTTTAGTAAAAGTGTATTTTTTCTTAAAATTTCTGGTAAAATTTATATTACAACTTTTCGAACATTTTTCTTAAAATTTTTCGCAAAATTTTTCGTGAAATTTTTCCTAAAATTTTTCGTAAAATTTTTTGTAAAATTTTGGTCTGCGTCTTGTTGCGTTGAACGAGCGTCGGATGAGCGTCGGATGAGCGTCGAACGAGCGTCGATCGAGCGTCGAACGAGCATTTAATTTTTGTCAAAGTTTTCGTAAATTTTTACATAAAATTTTTGTTTGCATCTATGTTTAACAAGCGTTGAACGAGCGTCGAACAAGTGTCGATCGAGCGTCGAACGAGCGTCGATCGAGCGTCGAACGAGCGTCGAATTTTACCTAAAATTTTTAGTAAATTTTTTCGTAAAATTTTCCGCAGTTTTTCGTAAAATTTTTCGTAAATTTTTCGTAAATTTTTCGTAAATTTTTCGTACAATTTTTCCTAAAATTTTTCGAAAATTTATTCGTGCAATGTTCGTAGAATTGTTTGTAAAATTTGTCGTTAAATTTGTTGTAAAATTTTCGTCTGCGTCTATGTTGTTCGAGCGTTGAACGAGCGTCGAACGAGCGTCGAACGACCGTAGAATTTTTCGAAAATTTTTCCTAAAATTTTCCGTAAAATTTTTAGTTAATTTTTTGGAAAAACGTTTCGAGTGTTTTTCTTAAAGTTTCTCTTGAAATTTTTCTTAAAATTTTTCGTAAAATTTTTAGTAAATTTTTCGCAAAATTTTTCGTGAAATTTTTCCTAAAATTTTTTGTAAAATTTTGATCTGCGTCTATGTTGCGTTGAACGAGCGTCGATCAAGCGTCGAACGTGCATTTCGTTTTTTTTTCAAAGTTTTCGTAAAATTTTTAGTAAATTTTTTCATAAAATTTTTGTTTGCGTCTATGTTTAACAAGCGTAGAAGAGCGTCGATCGAGCGTTGAACGAGCGTTGAACGAGCGTTGAACGAGCGTCGAATGAGCGTCGAATGAGCGTCGAACAAGCGTCGAATGAGCGTCGAACGAGCGTCGAACGAGAGTCGAACGACCGTCGAACGACCGTCGAACGACCGTCGAATTTTTCGAAAATTTTTTTCTGAAATTTTAGGTAAATTTTTTCGTGAAATTTTTTTGAAAATATTTCTCAAAATCCCTTAAAATTTTTCATTAAATTTTTAGTAAAAGTGTATTTTTTCTTAAAATTTTTGGAAAAATTTATATTCAAACTTTTCGAACATTTTCCTTAAAATTTTTCGTGAAATTTTTCCTAAAATTTTTTGTAAAATTTTCGTAAAATTTTGGTCTGCGCCTTGTTGCGTTGAACGAGCGTCGGATGAGCGTCGGATGAGCGTCGAACGAGCGTCGATCGAGCGTCGACGAGCATTTAATTTTTTGTCAAAGTTTTCGTAAATTTTTGCATAAAATTTTTGTTTGCATCTATGTTTAACAGGCGTTGAACGAGCGTCGAACAAGTGTCGAACGAGCGTAGAACGAGCGTCGAATTTTACCTAAAATTTTTTGTAAAATTTTTAGTAAATTTTTTCGTAAAATTTTGGTCTGCGTCTATGTTGTTCGCGCGTTAAACGATCGTCGGACGAGCGTCGAACGAATGTCGAATTTTTCGAAAAATTTTCCTAAAATTTTTAGTAAATTTTTTGGAAAAACTTTTCGAATATTTTTCTTAAAATTTTTTTCAAATTTTTCGTAGAATTGTTCAACTTTTCCGTCAGATTTTTAGTAAATTTTTTCGTAAAATATCGCATAATTTTTCGTGAAATTCTTCCTAAAATTTTTTGTAAAGTTTTAGTCTGCGTCTATGTTGCGTTGAACGAGCGTCGGATGAGCGTCGAACGAACGAGCGTCGAACGAGCATTGAATTTTTTGTCAATGTTTTCGTAAAATTTTTAGAAGATTTTTTCTTAGTTTTTTGATAATTTTTCTTAAAATTTTTCCTAAAATTTTTGGAAATTTTTTTTTCGTGAAATTTTCCCAAATTTTTTGTAGATTTTTTTGTAAAATTTTCGTCTGCGTCTATGTTGCGTTGAACGAGCGTCGGATGAGCGTCGAACGAGCGTCGATCGAGCGTCGAACGAGCATTGATTTTTTTGTCAAAGTTTTCGTAAAATTTTTAGTAAATTTTTTCTTAAAATTTTTGTTTGCGTCTATGTTGAACAAGCGTTAAACGAGCGTCGAACAAGCGTTGAATTTTTCGTAAACTTTTTCGTCAGTTTTCGTAAAAATTCTAGTAAATCTTTTCCTAAAATTTTTTGCAAAATTTTTCGTAAAATTTCTCGTAAAATTTTCGTCTGCGTCTATGTTGTTCGAGCGTTGAACGAGCGTCGAACGAGCGTCGAACGAGCGTCGAATGAGCGTCGAACGAGCGTCGAACGAGCGTCGAACGAGAGTCGAACGAGCGTCGAACGAGCGTCGAACGAGTATCGTACGAGTGTCGAACGACGGTCGAATTTTCCGAAAATTTTTCCTAAAATTTTTCGTAAAATTTTTAGTAAATTTTTTCGTAAAATTTTTTTGAAAATTTTCCTTAAAATCCCTTAAAATTTTTCAAATAATTTTTAGTAAATTTTACTTAAAATTTTTCTAAAATTTTTCTTCAAATTTATCGTAAAATTTTTAGAGTTTCGTAGAATTTTAAGTAAATTTTTTCGTAAATTTTTTCATAAACTTTTTCTTGAAATTTTTCTTAAAATTTTTCGTAAAATATTTAGGAAATTTTTTGTAAAAACTTTTCGAATGTTTGTTAAAATTTTTCTTAAAATTTCCCCTAAAATTTTCCTTAAAATTTTTCGTAAATTTTTTGGAAAAACGTTTCGAAAATTTTTCTTAAAATTCTTCGTGAAATTTTTTGTAAAATTTTCGTCTCCGTCTATGTTGCGTTGAACGAGCGTCGGATGAGCGTCAAACGCGCGTCGATCGAGCGTCGAACGCGCGTCGATCGAGCGTCGAACGAGCATTTAATTTTTTGTCAGTTTTCGTAAAATTTTTAGTAAATTTTTTCTTAAAATTTTTGTTTGCGTCTATGTTGAACAATCGTTGAACGAGCGTCGAACAAGCGTCGAACGAGCGTGGAACGAGCGTCGAACGAGCGTCGAACGAGCGTCGAACGAGCGTCGAACGAGCATTGAATTTTTTGTCAAAGTTTTCGTAAAATTTTTAGAAGATTTTTTCTTAAAGTTTTTCGATAATTTTTCTTAAAATTTTTCGTAAAATTTTTAGTAAATTTTTTGGAAAAACTTTTCGAATATTCTTCTTAAAATTTTTCCTAAAATTTTTGGAAATTTTTTTTCGTGAAATTTTCCCAAATTTTTTGTAGAATTTTTTGTAGAATTTTTTGTAAAATTTTCGTCTGCGTCTATGTTGCGTTGAACGAGCGTCGGATGAGCGTCGAACGAGCGTCGATCGAGCGTCGAACGAGCATTGATTTTTTTGTCAGTTTTCGTAAAATTTTTAGTAAATTTTTTCTTAAAATTTTTGTTTGCGTCTATGTTGAACAAGCGTTAAACGAGCGTCGAACAAGCGTCGAACGAGCGTGGAACAAGCGTCGAACCAGCGGGGAACGAGCAGGGAACGAGCGTCGAACAAGCGTAGAACGAGATGAGAACGAGCGTCGAACGAGCGTCGAACGAGCGTCCACGAGCGTAGAATTTTTCTTCATCTTTTTCATAAAATTACTCTTAACACTTTTCGTAATATTTTTTGTTGAATTTTTTGTCAGTTTCCGTCAACTTTTTCGTCAAATTTTCCGTCAAATTTCTCGCCTACTTTTTCGTCTGCGTCTATGTTGTACGAGCGTTGCACAAGCGTTGAACGAGCGTCGATCGAGCGTCGAACGAGCATTTAATTTTTTGTCAAAGTTTTCGTAAAATTTTTAGTAAATTTTTTCATAAAATTTTTGTTTGCGTCTATGTTTAACAAGCGTTGAACGAGCGTCGAACGAGCGTCGTACGAGCGTCGAACGACTGTCGAATTTTTCCTTAAACTTTTCGTAAATTTTCTCGTAAAATTATTTCGAAAATTGTTCTTAAAATCCCCCTTAAAATTTTTGGTAAATTTTTCGTAAAATTTTTCCTAAAATTTTTCGAAAATTTTTTCGTGAAATGTTCGTAAAATTGATTGTAAAATTTTTCGTGAAATGTTCGTAAAATTGTTTGTTAAATTTTTCGTTAAATTTATTGTAAAATTTTCGTCTGCGTCTGTTTTTCTTCATCTTTTTCATAAAATTGTTCTTGTAACTTTTCGTAATATTTTTTGTTTAATTTTTTGTCAGTTTCCGTCAAACATACCGTCAAATTTTTCATCAACTTTTTCGTCAAATTTTCCGTCAAATTTTTCGCCTACTTTTTCGTCTGCGTCTATGTTGTACGAGCGTTGCACAAGCGTTAAACTAGCGTCGATCGAGCGTCGAACGAGCGTTGAATTTTTCGTAAACTTTTTCATCAGTTTTCGTAAAAATTCTAGTAAATCTTTTCGTAAAATTTTTTGCAAAATTTTTCGTAAAATTTCTCGTAAAATTTTTTGTAAAATTTTCGTCTGCGTCTATGTTGTTCGAGCGTTGAAAGAGCGTCGAACGAGCGTCGAATGAGCGTCGAACGAGCGTCGAACGAGCGTCGAACGAGTGTCGAACGAGCGTCGAACGGGCGTCGAACGAGCGTCGAACGAGTGTCGTAGAATTTTAAGTAAATTTTTTCGTAAATTTTTTCATAAACTTTTTCTTGAAATTTTTCTTAAAATTTTTCGTAAAATATTTAGGAAATTTTTTGGAAAAACTTTTCGAATGTTTGTTAAAATTTTTCTTAAAATTTCCCCTAAAATTTTCCTTAAAATTTTTCGTAACATTTTTAGTAAATTTTTTGGAAAAACGTTTCGAAAATTTTCCTTAAAATTCTTCGTGAGATTTTTTGTAAAATTTTCGTCTCCGTCTATGTTGCGTTGAACGAGCGTCGGATGAGCGTCGAACGCGCGTCGATCGAGCGTCGAACGAGCATTTAATTTTTTGTCAGTTTTCGTAAAATTTTTAGTAAATTTTTTCTTAAAATTTTTGTTTGCGTCTATGTTGAACAATCGTTGAACGAGCGTCGAACAAGCGTCGAACGAGCGTGGAACGAGCGTCGAACGAGCGTCGAACGAGCATTGAATTTTTTGTCAAATTTTTCGTAGAATTGTTCAACTTTTCCGTCAGGTTTTTATTAAATTTTTTCGTAAAATATCGCATAATTTTTCGTGAAATTCTTCCTAAAATTTTTTGTAAAGTTTTCGTCTGGGTCTATGTTGCGTATTTTTTCTTAAAATTTTTCGATAATTTTTCTTAAAATTTTTCGTAAAATTTTTAGTAAATTTTTTGGAAAAACTTTTCGAATATTTTTCTTAAAATCTCTCCTAAAATTTTTGGAAATTTTTTTTCGTGAAATTTTCCCAAATTTTTTTGTAGAATTTTTTGTAAAATTTTCGTCTGCGTCTATGTTGCGTTGAACGAGCGTCGGATGAGCGTCGAATGAGCGTCGATCGAGCGTTGAACGAGCATTGAATTTTTTGTCAAAGTTTTCGTAAAATTTTTAGAAAATGTTTTCTTAAAATTTTTGTTTGCGTCTATGTTGAACAAGCGTTAAACGAGCGTCGAACGAGCGTGGAACGAGCGTGGAACGAGCGTCGAACCAGCGTCGATCGAGCGTCGAACGTGCGTCCACTAGCGTTGAATTTTTCGTCATCTTTTTCATAAAATTTTTCAACCTTTTCGTCAAATATTCCGTCAAATTTTTCGCCTACTTTTTCGTCTGCGTCTATGTTGTTCGAGCTTTGCACAAGCGTTGAACGAGCGTCGATCGAGCGTCGAACGAGCGTTGAATTTTTCGTCCACTTTTTCGTCAGTTTTCGTAAAAATTTTGGTAAATCTTATCGTAAAATTTTTCGCAAAATTTTTCGTAAAATTTCTCGTAAAATTTTTGGTAAAATTTTCTTTTGCGTCTATGTTGTTCGCGCGTTTAACGAAGTAGAACGAGCGTCGAACGAGCGTCGAACAAGCGTCGACCGAGCGTTGAACGAGCGTCGATCGAGGGTCGAACGAGCGTCCACGAGCGTTGAATTTCTCTTCATCTTTTTCATAAAATTGATCTTAACACTCTTCGTAATATTTTTTGTCAGTTTCCGTCAAACATTCCGTCTAATTTTTCATCAACTTTTTCGTCAAATTTTCCGTCAAATTTTTCGCCTACTTTTTCGTCTGCGTCTATGTTGTACGAGCGTTGCACAAGCGTTGAACGAGCGTTGCACAAGCGTTGAACGAGCGTCGATCGAGCGTCGAACGAGCGTTGAATTTTTCGTAAACTTTTTCGTCAGTTTTCGTAAAAATTCTAGTAAATCTTTTAGTAAAATTTTTTGCAAAATTTTCCGTAAAATTTCTCGTAAAATTTTTTGTAAAATTTTCGTCTGCGTCTATGTTGTTCGAGCGTTGAACGAGCGTTGAACGAGCGTCGAACGAGCGTCGAATGAGCGTCGAACGAGCGTCGAACGAGCGTCGAACGAGAGTCGAACGAGCGTCGAACGATCGTCGAACGAGTGTCGAACGAGCGTCGAACGAGCGTCGAACGAGCGTCGAACGAGTGTCGTACGAGTGTCAACGACGGTCGAATTTTTCGAAAATTTTTCTTAACATTTTTCGTAAAATTTTTAGTAAATTTTTTCGTAAAATCTTTTCGAAAATTTTCCTTAAAATCCCTCAAAATTTTTCAAATAATTTTTAGTAAATTTTTCTTAAAATTTTTCTAAAATTTTTCTTCAAATTTATCGTAAAATTTTAAGTAAATTTTTTCGTAAATTTTTTCATAAACTTTTTCGCAAAATTTTTCGTAAAATTTTTCGTGAAATTTTTCCTAAAATTTTTTGTAAAATTTTCGTCGCGTCTATGTTGCGTTGAACGAGCGTCGGATGAGCGTCGAACGCGCGTCGATCGAGAGTCGAACGAGCATTGAATTTTTTGTCAGTTTTCGTAAAATTTTTAGTAAATTTTTTCTTAAAATTTTTGTTTGCGTCTATGTTGAACAATCGTTGAACGAGCGTCGAACAAGCGTCGAACGAGCGTGGAACGAGCGTCGAACGAGCGTCGAACGAGCGTCGAACGAGCGTCGAACAAGCGTCGACCAAGAGTCGAACGAGCGTCGATCGAGCGTCCACGAGCGTTGAATTTTTCGTCATCTTTTTCATAAAATTTTTCGTAAAACTTTTCTTAATATTTTTTGTTAAATTTTTCGTCAGTTTCCGTCAAATTTTTCGCCTATTTTTTCGTCTGCGTCTATGTTGTTCGAGCGTTGCACAAGCGTTGAAAGAGCGTCGATCGAGCATCGAATTTTTCGTCAAAGTTATCGTAAAAATTTGAGTAAATCTTCTCGTAAAATTTTTCGCAAAATTTTTAGTAAAATTTCTCGTAAAATTTTTGGTAAAATTTTTAGTAAAACAACCGTCGTATTTCTCGAAAATTTTTTCTAAAATTTTCGTAAAATTTTTTGTGAAATTTTCGTCTGCGTCTATGTTGTTCGAGCGTTGAGCGATCGTCGGACGAGTGTCGAACGAGCGTCGAACGAGCGTCGAACGAGCGTCGAACGAGTGTCGAACGAGCGTCGAACGTCGGTCGAATTTTTCGAATATTTTTCCTAAAATTTTTCGTAAGATTTTTAGTAAATTTTTTCGTAAAATTTTTCGCAAAATTTTTCGTAAAATTTTTCGCAAAATTTTTCGTAAAATTTTTCGCAAAATTTTTCGTAAAATTTTTCATAAATTTTTCGTAAAATCATTCCTAAAATTTTTCTTGAAATGTTCGTAAAATTGTATGTAAAATTTTTCGAAAAATTTTTTGTAAAATTTTTCGTAAATTTTTTTGTAAAATTTTCGTCTGCGTCTAGTTGTTCGCGCTTTAAACGATCGTCGGACGAGCGTCGAACGAATGTCGAATTTCTCGAAAATTTTTCCTAAAATCTTTAGTAAATTTTTTGGAAAAACTCTTCGAATATTTTTCTTAAAATTTTTTTCAAATTTTTCGTAGAATTGTTCAACTTTTCCGTCAGGTTTTTAGTAAATTTTTTCGTAAAATATCGCATAATTTTTCATGAAATTCTTCCTAAAATTTTTTGTAAAGTTTTCGTCTGCGTCTATGTTGCGTTGAACGAGCGTCGTATGAGCGTCGAAAGAGCGTCGAACGAGCGTCGAACGAGCATTGAATTTTTTGTCAAAGTTTTCGTAAAATTTTTAGTAAATTTTTTCTTGAAATTTTTGTTTGCGTCTATGTTGAACAAGCGTTAAACGAGCGTCGAACAAGCGTCGAACGAGCGTGGAACGAGCGTGGAACGAGCGTGGAACGAGCGTCGAACGAGCGACGAACGAGCGTCGAACAAGCGTCGTACAAGCGTAGAACGAGCGTCGAACGAGCATTGAACGAGCGTCCACGAGCGTTGAATTTTTCGTCATCTTTTTCGTCATCTTTTTCATAAAATTTTTCGTAAAACTTTTCTTAATATTTTTTGTTAAATTTTTCGTCAGTTTCCGTCAAATTTTTCGCCTACTTTTTCGTCTGCGTCTATGTTGTTCGAGCGTTGCACAAGCGTTGAAAGAGCGTCGATCGAGCATCGAATTTTTCGTCAAAGTTATCGTAAAAGTTTTAGTAAATCTTCTCGTAAAATTTTTCGCAAAATTTTTCGTAGTTTCACGTAAAATTTTTGGTAAAGTTTTTAGTAAAACGACCGTCGTATTTCTCGAAAATTTTTCCTAAAATTTTTCTTAAAATTTTTTGTAAAATTTTCGTCTGCGTCTATGTTGTTCGAGCGTTGAGCGATCGTCGGACGAGTGTCGAACGAGCGTCGTAGGAGCGTCGAACGAGTGTCGAACGAGCGTCGAACGAGTGTCGAACGAGCGTCGAACGTCGGTCGAATTTTTCGAAAATATTTCCTAAAATTTTTCGTAAAATTTTTAGTAAATTTTTCCGTAAATTTTTTTCGAAAATTTTCCTTAAGATCCCCCTAAAATTTTTCATACATTTTTTAGTAAATTTTTCTGAAAATTTTCTTAAAATTTATCGTAAAACTTTTCGAATAATTTTTCGTAAAATTTTTAGTAAATTTTTTCGTAAAATTTTTCGCAAAATTTTTCGTGAATTTTTCTTAAAATATTTCCTAAAATTTTTCGTAAAATTTTTCCAAAAAGTTTTTCTTAAAATTTTTCGTAAAATTTCTAGTAAATTTTTTCGCAAAATTTTTCGCGAAATTTTTCCTAAAATTTTTTGTAAAATTTTCGTCTGCGTCTATGTTGCGTTGAACGAGCGTCGGATGAGCGTCGAACGAGCATTGAATTTTTTGTCAAAGTTTTCGTAGAATTTTTAGTAAATTTTTTCTTGAAATTTTTGTTTGCGTCCTTGTTGAACAAGCGTGGAACGAGCGTCGAACAAGCGTAGAACGAGCGTTGAACAAGCGTAGAACGAGCGTGGAACGAGCGTCGAACAAGCGTCGACCGAGCGTCGAACGAGCGTCGAACGAACGTTGAACGAGCGCGAACGAGCGTCGAACGAGCGTCGAACGTGCGTCCACTAGCGTTGAATTTTTCGTCATCTTTTTCATAAAATTTTTCAACCTTTTCGTCAAATATTCCGTCAAAGTTTTCGTCAAATTTTTCGCCTACTTTTCCGTCAGATTTTTAGTAAATTTTTTCGTAAAATATCGCATAATTTTTCATGAAATTCTTCCTAAAATTTTTTGTAAAGTTTTCGTCTGCGTCTATGTTGCGTTGAACGAGCGTCGTATGAGCGTCGAAAGAGCGTCGAACGAGCGTCGAACGAGCATTGAATTTTTTGTCAAAGTTTTCGTAAAATTTTTAGTAAATTTTTTCTTGAAATTTTTGTTTGCGTCTATGTTGAACAAGCGTTAAACGAGCGTCGAACAAGCGTCGAACGAGCGTGGAACGAGCGTGGAACGAGCGTGGAACGAGCGTCGAACGAGCGACGAACGAGCGTCGAACAAGCGTCGTACAAGCGTAGAACGAGCGTCGAACGAGCATTGAACGAGCGTCCACGAGCGTTGAATTTTTCGTCATCTTTTTCGTCATCTTTTTCATAAAATTTTTCGTAAAACTTTTCTTAATATTTTTTGTTAAATTTTTCGTCAGTTTCCGTCAAATTTTTCGCCTACTTTTTCGTCTGCGTCTATGTTGTTCGAGCGTTGCACAAGCGTTGAAAGAGCGTCGATCGAGCATCGAATTTTTCGTCAAAGTTATCGTAAAAGTTTTAGTAAATCTTCTCGTAAAATTTTTCGCAAAATTTTTCGTAGTTTCACGTAAAATTTTTGGTAAAGTTTTTAGTAAAACGACCGTCGTATTTCTCGAAAATTTTTCCTAAAATTTTTCTTAAAATTTTTTGTAAAATTTTCGTCTGCGTCTATGTTGTTCGAGCGTTGAGCGATCGTCGGACGAGTGTCGAACGAGCGTCGTAGGAGCGTCGAACGAGTGTCGAACGAGCGTCGAACGAGTGTCGAACGAGCGTCGAACGTCGGTCGAATTTTTCGAAAATATTTCCTAAAATTTTTCGTAAAATTTTTAGTAAATTTTTCCGTAAATTTTTTTCGAAAATTTTCCTTAAGATCCCCCTAAAATTTTTCATACATTTTTTAGTAAATTTTTCTGAAAATTTTCTTAAAATTTATCGTAAAACTTTTCGAATAATTTTTCGTAAAATTTTTAGTAAATTTTTTCGTAAAATTTTTCGCAAAATTTTTCGTGAATTTTTCTTAAAATATTTCCTAAAATTTTTCGTAAAATTTTTCCAAAAAGTTTTTCTTAAAATTTTTCGTAAAATTTCTAGTAAATTTTTTCGCAAAATTTTTCGCGAAATTTTTCCTAAAATTTTTTGTAAAATTTTCGTCTGCGTCTATGTTGCGTTGAACGAGCGTCGGATGAGCGTCGAACGAGCATTGAATTTTTTGTCAAAGTTTTCGTAGAATTTTTAGTAAATTTTTTCTTGAAATTTTTGTTTGCGTCCTTGTTGAACAAGCGTGGAACGAGCGTCGAACAAGCGTAGAACGAGCGTTGAACAAGCGTAGAACGAGCGTGGAACGAGCGTCGAACAAGCGTCGACCGAGCGTCGAACGAGCGTCGAACGAACGTTGAACGAGCGCGAACGAGCGTCGAACGAGCGTCGAACGTGCGTCCACTAGCGTTGAATTTTTCGTCATCTTTTTCATAAAATTTTTCAACCTTTTCGTCAAATATTCCGTCAAAGTTTTCGTCAAATTTTTCGCCTACTTTTTCGTCTGCGTCTATGTTGTTCGAGCTTTGCACAAGCGTTGAACGAGCGTCGATCGAGCGTCGAACGAGCGTTGAATTTTTCGTCCACTTTTTCGTCAGTTTTCGTAAAAATTTTGGTAAATCTTATCGTAAAATTTTTCGCAAAATTTTTCGTAAAATTTCTCGTAAAATTTTTGGTAAAATTTTCCGTAAAACGACTGTCGTATATTACGAAAATTTTTCCTAAAATTTTTCGTAAACTTTTTTGTAAAATTTTCTTTTGCGTCTATGTTGTTCGCGCGTTTAACGAAGTAGAACGAGCGTCGAACGAGCGTCGAACCAGCGTCGACCGAGCGTTGAACGAGCGTCGATCGAGGGTCGAACGAGCGTCCACGAGCGTTAAATTTCTCTTCATCTTTTTCATAAAATTGATCTTAACACTTTTCGTAATATTTTTTGTCAGTTTCCGTCAAACATTCCGTCTAATTTTTCATCAACTTTTTCGTCAAATTTTCCGTCAAATTTTTCGCCTACTTTTTCGTCTGCGTCTATGTTGTACGAGCGTTGCACAAGCGTTGAACGAGCGTTGCACAAGCGTTGAACGAGCGTCGATCGAGCGTCGAACGAGCGTTGAATTTTTCGTAAACTTTTTCGTCAGTTTTCGTAAAAATTCTAGTAAATCTTTTAGTAAAATTTTTTGCAAAATTTTTCGTAAAATTTCTCGTAAAATTTTTTGTAAAATTTTCGTCTGCGTCTATGTTGTTCGAGCGTTGAACGAGCGTCGAACGAGCGTCGAATGAGCGTCGAACGAGCGTCGAACGAGAGTCGAACGAGCGTCGAACGATCGTCGAACGAGTGTCGAACGAGCGTCGAACGAGCGTCGAACGAGCGTCGAACGAGTGTCGTACGAGTGTCGAACGAGGTCGAATTTTTCGAAAATTTTTCCTAAAATTTTTCGTAAAATTTTTAGTAAATTTTTTCGTAAAATTTTTTCGAAAATTTTCCTTAAAATCTCTCAAAATTTTTCAAATAATTTTTAGTAAATTTTTCTTAAAATTTTTCTAAAATTTTTCTTCAAATTTATCGTAAAATTTTAAGTAAATTTTTTCGTAAATTTTTTCATAAACTTTTTCGCAAAATTTTTCGTAAAATTTTTCGTGAAATTTTTCCTAAAATTTTTTGTAAAATTTTCGTCGCGTCTATGTTGCGTTGAACGAGCGTCGGATGAGCGTCGAACGAGAGTCGATCGAGCGTCGAACGAGCATTGAATTTTTTGTCAGTTTTCGTAAAATTTTTAGTATTTTTCTTGAAATTTTTCTTAAAATTTTTCGTAAAATATTTAGGAAATTTTTTGGAAAAACTTTTCGAATGTTTGTTAAAATTTTTCTTAAAATTTCCCCTAAAATTTTCCTTAAAATTTTTCGTAACATTTTTAGTAAATTTTTTGGAAAAACGTTTCGAAAATTTTTCTTAAAATTCTTCGTGAAATTTTTTGTGAAATTTTCATCTCCGTCTATGTTGCGTTGAACGAGCGCCGAACGCGCGTCGATCGAGAGTCGAACGAGCATTGAATTTTTTGTCAGTTTTCGTAAAATTTTCAGTAAATTTTTTCTTAAAATTTTTGTTTGCGTCTATGTTGAACAATCGTTGAACGAGCGTCGAACAAGTGTCGAACGAGCGTGGAACGAGCGTCGAACGAGCGTCGAACGAGCGTCGAACGAGCGTCGAACAAGCGTCGACCAAGAGTCGAACGAGCGTCGATCGAGCGTCCACGAGCGTTGAATTTTTCGTCATCTTTTTCATAAAATTTTTCGTAAAACTTTTCTTAATATTTTTTGTTAAATTTTTCGTCAGTTTCCGTCAAATTTTTCGCCTATTTTTTCGTCTGCGTCTATGTTGTTCGAGCGTTGCACAAGCGTTGAAAGAGCGTCGATCCAGCATCGAATTTTTCGTCAAAGTTATCGAAAAAATTTTAGTAAATCTTCTCATAAAATTTTAGTAAATCTTCTCGTAAAATTTTTCGCAAAATTTTTCGTAAAATTTCTCGTAAAATTTTTGGTAAAATTTAGTAAAACAACCGTCGTATTTCTCGAAAAATTTTTCTAAAATTTTCGTAAAATTTTTTGTTAAATTTTCGTCTGCGTCTATGTTGCGTTGAACGAGCGTCGGATGAGCGTCGAATGAGCGTCGATCGAGCGTTGAACGAGCATTGAATTTTTTGTCAAAGTTTTCGTAAAATTTTTAGAAAATGTTTTCTTAAAATTTTTGTTTGCGTCTATGTTGAACAAGCGTTAAACGAGCGTCGAACAAGCGTCGAACGAGCGTGGAACGAGCGTCGAACCAGCGTTGAACGAGCGTCGAACGAGCGTCCACGAGCGTAGAATTTTTCATCTTTTTCATAAAATTTTTCGTAAAACTTTTTGTAATATTTTTTGTTAAATTTTTCGTCAGTTCCCGTCAAACTTTCCGTCAAATTTTTCATCAACCTTTTCGTCAAATTTTCCGTCATATTTTTCGTCAAATTTTTCGCCTACTTTTTCGTTTGCCTATGTTGTTCGAGCTTTGCATACGCGTTGAACAAGCGTCGATCGAGCGTCAAATTTTTCGTCAAAGTTTTCGTAAAAATTTTAGTAAATCTTTTCGTAAAACTTTTCGCAAAATTTTTCGTAAAATTTCTCGTAAAACTTTTGGTAAAACGACCGTCGTATTTTTCGAAAAATTCTCCTAAATTGTTCGTAAAATTTTTTGTATAATTTTCGTCTGCGTCTATGTTGTACGCGCGTTAAACGATCGTCGGACGAGCGTCGAACGAGCGTCGAACGAGCGTCGAACGAGCGTCGAACGAGCGTCGATCGAGTGTCGTACGAGCGTCGAACGACCGTCGGATTTTTCCTTAAATTCTTCCTAAATTTTTTAGTTAATTTTCTCGTAAAACTTTTTCGAAAATTGTTCTTAAAATCCCTCTTAAAATTTTCCATAAAATTTTTAGTTTATTTTTTCTTAAAAATTTTCGAATAATTTTTCGTAAAATTTTTCTTAAAATTTTTATTAAGATTCTTCGTAAAATTTTTCGTAAAATTTTTTGTAAAATTTTCGTCTGCGTCTATCTTGTTCGAGCGTTGAACGATCGTCGGACGAGCGCCGAACGAGCGTTGAACGAGCGTCGAACGAGCTTTAATTTTTTGTCAGTCTTCGTAAAAATTTTAGTAAATTTTTACTTGAAGTTTTTGTTTGCCTCTGTTTAACAAGCGTTGAACGAGCGTCGAACAAGTGTGGATCGGTCGTCGAACGAGCGTTGAACGAGCGTCGAAAGAGCGTCGAAAGAGTGTCGAAGAGCGTCGAACGAGTGTCGAACGAGCGTCGAACGCCCGGCAAATTTCTCGACAATTTTTCCTCAAATTTTAGTATATTTTTTCGTAAAATTTTTCGCAAAATGTTTCGTAAAATTTTTCGTAAATTTTTTTTTAAATTTTTCATAAAATTTTTCTTAAAATCTTTCCAAAAAGTTTTTCTTAAAATTTTTCGTAAAATTTCTAGTAAATTTTTTCGCAAAATTTTTCGCGAAATTTTTCCTAAAATTTTTTGTAAAATTTTCGTCTGCATGTTGCGTTGAACGAGCGTCGGATGAGCGTCGAACGAGCATTGAATTTTTTGTCAAAGTTTTCGTAGAATTTTTAGTAAATTTTTTCTTGAAATTTTTGTTTGCGTCCTTGTTGAACAAGCGTGGAACGAGCGTCGAACAAGCGTAGAACGAGCGTTGAACAAGCGTAGAACGAGCGTGGAACGAGCGTCGAACGAGCGTCGAACAAGCGTCGACCGAGCGTCGAACGAGCGTCGAACGAACGTTGAACGAGCGCGAACGAGCGTCGATCGAGCGTCGAACGTGCGTCCACTAGCGTTGAATTTTTCGTCATCTTTTTCATAAAATTTTTCAACCTTTTCGTCAAATATTCCGTCAAATTTTTCGTCAAATTTTTCGCCTACTTTTTCGTCTGCGTCTATGTTGTTCGAGCTTTGCACAAGCGGTGAACGAGCGTCGATCGAGCGTCGAACGAGCGTTGAATTTTTCGTCCACTTTTTGTCAGTTTTCGTAAAAATTTTAGTAAATCTTATCGTAAAATTTTTCGCAAAATTTTTCATAAAATTTCTCGTAAAATTTTTGATAAAATTTATCTTAAAACGACTGTCGTATATTACGAAAATTTTTCCTAAAATTTTTCGTAAACTTTTTTGTAAAATTTTCTTCTGCGTCTATGTTGTTCGAGCGTTGAACGATCGTCGGACGAGCGCCGAACGAGCGTTGAACGAGCGTCGAACGAGCATTTAATTTTTTGTCAGTTTTCGTAAAAATTTTAGTAAATTTTTTCTTAAAATTTTTGTTTGCCTCTGTTTAACAAGCGTTGAACGAGCGTCGAACAAGTGTGGATCGGTCGTCGAACGAGCGTTGAACGAGCGTCGAAAGAGCGTCGAAGAGCGTCGAACGAGTGTCGAACGAGCGTCGAACGCCCGTCAAATTTCTCGACAATTTTTCCTCAAATTTTAGTAAATTTTTTTGTAAAATTTTTCGCAAAATTTTTCGTAAAATTTTTCGCCTACTTTTTCGTCTGCGTCTATGTTGTTCGAGCTTTGCACAAGCGGTGAACGAGCGTCGATCGAGCGTCGAACGAGCGTTGAATTTTTCGTCCACTTTTTCGTCAGTTTTCATAAAAATTTTAGTAAATCTTATCGTAAAATTTTTCGCAAAATTTTTCGTAAAATTTTTCGTAATATTTTTGGTAAAATTTTTCGTGAAACGACTGTCGTATATTACGAAAATTATTCCTAAGATTTTTCGTAAACTTTTTTGTAAAATTTTCTTCTGCGTCTATGTTGCGTTGAACGAGCGTCGGATGAGCGTCGAACGCGCGTCGATCGAGAGTCGAACGAGCATTGAATTTTTTGTCAGTTTTCGTAAAATTTTTAGTAAATTTTTTCTTAATATTTTTGTTTGCGTCTATGTTGAACAATCGTTGAACGAGCGTCGAACGAGCGTGGAACGAGCGTCGAACGAGCGTCGAACAAGCGTCGACCAAGAGTCGAACGAGCGTCGATCGAGCGTCCACGAGCGTTGAATTTTTCGTCATCTTTTTCATAAAAATTTTCGTAAAACTTTTCTTAATATTTTTTGTTAAATTTTTCGTCAGTTTCCGTCGAACGATAGTCGAACGAGCGTCGAACGATCGTCGAATGAGTGTCGAACGAGCGTCGAACGAGCGTCGAACGAGCGTCGAACGAGTGTCGTACGAGTGTCGAACGACGGTCGAATTTTTCGAAAATTTTTCCTAAAATTTTTCGTAAAATTTTTAGTAAATTTTTTCGTAAAATTTTTTCGAAAATTTTCCTTAAAATCCCTTAAAATTTTTCAAATAATTTTTAGTAAATTTTACTTAAAATTTTTCTAAAATTTTTCTTCAAATTTATCGTAAAATTTTTCGAGTTTCGTAGAATTTTAAGTAAATTTTTTCGTAAATTTTTTCATAAACTTTTTCTTGAAATTTTTCTTGAAATTTTTCGTAAAATATTTAGGAAATTTTTTGGAAAAACTTTTCGAATGTTTGTTAAAATTTTTCTTAAAATTTCCCCTAAAATTTTCCTTAAAATTTTTCGTAACATTTCTGGTAAATTTTTTGGAAAAACGTTTTGAAAATTTTTTTTAAAATTCTGCGTGAAATTTTTTGTAAAATTTTCGTCTCCGTCTATGTTGCGTTGAACGAGCATTTAATTTTTTGTCAGTTTTCGTAAAATTTTTAGTAAATTTTTTCTTAAAATTTTTGTTTGCGTCTATGTTGAACAATCGTTGAACGAGCGTCGAACAAGCGTCGAACGAGCGTGGAACGAGCGTCGAACGAGCGTCGAAGAGCGTCGAACGAGTGTCGAACGAGCGTCGAACGCCCGTCAAATTTCTCGACAATTTTTCCTCAAATTTTAGTAAATTTTTTTGTAAAATTTTTCGCAAAATTTTTCGTAAAATTTTTCGTAAATTTTTTTTAAAATATTCCGTCAAATTTTTCGTCAAATTTTTCGCCTACTTTTTCGTCTGCGTCTATGTTGTTCGAGCTTTGCACAAGCGGTGAACGAGCGTCGATCGAGCGTCGAACGAGCGTTGAATTTTTCGTCCACTTTTTCGTCAGTTTTCGTAAAAATTTTAGTAAATCTTATCGTAAAATTTTTCGTAATATTTTTGGTAAAATTTTTCGTAAAACGACTGTCGTATATTACGAAAATTATTCCTAAAATTTTTCGTAAACTTTTTTGTAAAATTTTCTTCTGCGTCTATGTTGCGTTGAACGAGCGTCGGATGAGCGTCGAACGCGCGTCGATCGAGAGTCGAACGAGCATTGAATTTTTTGTCAGTTTTCGTAAAATTTTTAGTAAATTTTTTCTTAATATTTTTGTTTGCGTCTATGTTGAACAATCGTTGAACGAGCGTCGAACGAGCGTGGAACGAGCGTCGAACGAGCGTCGAACAAGCGTCGACCAAGAGTCGAAAGAGCGTCGATCGAGCGTCCACGAGCGTTGAATTTTTCGTCATCTTTTTCATAAAAATTTTCGTAAAACTTTTCTTAATATTTTTTGTTAAATTTTTCGTCAGTTTCCGTCGAACGATAGTCGAACGAGCGTCGAACGATCGTCGAATGAGTGTCGAACGAGCGTCGAACGAGCGTCGAACGAGCGTCGAACGAGTGTCGTACGAGTGTCGAACGACGGTCGAATTTTTCGAAAATTTTTCCTAAAATTTTTCGTAAAATTTTTAGTAAATTTTTTCGTAAAATTTTTTCGAAAATTTTCCTTAAAATCCCTTAAAATTTTTCAAATAATTTTTAGTAAATTTTACTTAAAATTTTTCTAAAATTTTTCTTCAAATTTATCGTAAAATTTTTCCAGTTTCGTAGAATTTTAAGTAAATTTTTTCGTAAATTTTTTCATAAACTTTTTCTTGAAATTTTTCTTGAAATTTTTCGTAAAATATTTAGGAAATTTTTTGGAAAAACTTTTCGAATGTTTGTTAAAATTTTTCTTAAAATTTCCCCTAAAATTTTCCTTAAAATTTTTCGTAACATTTCTGGTAAATTTTTTGGAAAAACGTTTCGAAAATTTTTTTTAAAATTCTGCGTGAAATTTTTTGTAAAATTTTCGTCTCCGTCTATGTTGCGTTGAACGAGCGTCGGATGAGCGTCGAACGCGCGTCGATCGAGCGTCGAACGAGCATTTAATTTTTTGTCAGTTTTCGTAAAATTTTTAGTAAATTTTTTCTTAAAATTTTTGTTTGCGTCTATGTTGAACAATCGTTGAACGAGCGTCGAACAAGCGTCGAACGAGCGTGGAACGAGCGTCGAACGAGCGTCGAAGAGCGTCGAACGAGTGTCGAACGAGCGTCGAACGCCCGTCAAATTTCTCGACAATTTTTCCTAAAATTTAAGTAAATTTTTTCGTAAAATTTTTCGCAAAATTTTTCGTGAATTTTTCTTAAAATTTTTCCTAAAATTTTTCGTAAAATTTTTCCAAAAAGTTTTTCTTAAAATTCTTCGTAAAATTTCTAGTAAATTTTTTCGCAAAATTTTTCGCGAAATTTTTCCTAAAATTTTTTGTAAAATTTTCGTCTGCGTCTATGTTGCGTTGAACGAGCGTCGGATGAGCGTCGAACGAGCATTGAATTTTTTGTCAAAGTTTTCGTAGAATTTTAGTAAATTTTTTCTTGAAATTTTTGTTTGCGTCCTTGTTGAACAAGCGTGGAACGAGCGTCGAACAAGCGTAGAACGAGCGTTGAACAAGCGTAGAACGAGCGTGGAACGAGCGTCGAACGAGCGTCGAACGAGCGTCGACCGAGCGTCGAACGAGCGTCGAACGAACGTTGAACGAGCGCGAACGAGCGTCGATCGAGCGTCGAACGTGCGTCCACTAGCGTTGAATTTTTCGTCATCTTTTTCATAAAATTTTTCAACCTTTTCGTCAAATATTCCGTTAAATTTTTCGTCAAATTTTTCGCCTACTTTTTCGTCTGCGTCTATGTTGTTCGAGCTTTGCACAAGCGTTGAACGAGCGTCGATCGAGCGTCGAACGAGCGTTGAATTTTTCGTCCACTTTTTCGTCCACTTTTTCGTCAGTTTTCGTAAAAATTTTGGTAAATCTTATCGTAAAATTTTTGGTAAAATTTTTCGTAAAACGACTGTCGTATATTACGAAAATTTTTCCTAAAATTTTTCGTAAACTTTTTTGTAAAATTTTCTTTTGCGTCTATGTTGTTCGCGCGTTTAACGAAGTAGAACGAGCGTCGAACGAGCGTCGAACAAGCGTCGACCGAGCGTTGAACGAGCGTCGATCGAGGGTCGAACGAGCGTCCACGAGCGTTGAATTTCTCTTCATCTTTTTCATAAAATTGATCTTAACACTTTTCGTAATATTTTTTGTCAGTTTCCGTCAAACATTCCGTCTAATTTTTCATCAACTTTTTCGTCAAATTTTCCGTCAAATTTTTCGCCTACTTTTTCGTCTGCGTCTATGTTGTACGAGCGTTGCACAAGCGTTGAACGAGCGTTGCACAAGCGTTGAACGAGCGTCGATCGAGCGTCGAACGAGCGTTGAATTTTTCGTAAACTTTTTCGTCAACTTTTTCGTCAGTTTTCGTAAAAATTCTAGTAAATCTTTTAGTAAAATTTTTTGCAAAATTTTTCGTAAAATTTCTCGTAAAATTTTTTGTAAAATTTTCGTCTGCGTCTATGTTGTTCGAGCGTTGAACGAGCGTCGAACGAGCGTCGAATGAGCGTCGAACGGGCGTCGAACGAGCGTCGAACGAGAGTCGAACGAGCGTCGAACGATCGTCGAACGAGTGTCGAACGAGCGTCGAACGAGCGTCGAACGAGTGTCGTACGAGTGTCGAACGACGGTCGAATTTTTCGAAAATTTTTCCTAAAGTTTTTCGTAAAATTTTTAGTAAATTTTTTCGTAAAATTTTTTCGAAAATTTTCCTTAAAATCCCCCAAAATTTTTCAAATAATTTTTAGTAAATTTTTCTTAAAATTTTTCTAAAATTTTTCTTCAAATTTTTCTAAAATTTTTCTTCAAATTTATCGTAAAATTTTAAGTAAATTTTTTCGTAAATTTTTTCATAAACTTTTTCGCAAAATTTTTCGTAAAATTTTTCGTGAAATTTTTCCTAAAATTTTTTGTAAAATTTTCGTCGCGTCTATGTTGCGTTGAACGAGCGTCGGATGAGCGTCGAACGAGAGTCGATCGAGCGTCGAACGAGCATTGAATTTTTTGTCAGTTTTCGTGAAATTTTTAGTATTTTTCTTGAAATTTTTCTTAAAATTTTTCGATGATTTTTCTTGAAATTTTTCTTAAAATTTTTCGTAAAACATTTAGTAAATTTTTTGGAAAAACGTTTCGAAAATTTTTCTTAAAATTCTTCGTGAAATTTTTTGTAAAATTTTCATCTCCGTCTATGTTGCGTTGAACGAGCGTCGGATGAGCGTCGAACGCGCGTCGATCGAGAGTCGAACGAGCATTGAATTTTTTGTCAGTTTTCGTAAAATTTTTAGTAAATTTTTTCTTAAAATTTTTGTTTGCGTCTATGTTGAACAATCGTTGAACGAGCGTCGAACAAGCGTCGAACGAGCGTGGAACGAGCGTCGAACGAGCGTCGAACAAGCGTCGACCAAGAGTCGAACGAGCGTCGATCGAGCGTCCACGAGCGTTGAATTTTTCGTCATCTTTTTCATAAAATTTTTCGTAAAACTTTTCTTAATATTTTTTGTTAAATTTTTCGTCAGTTTCCGTCAAATTTTTCGCCTATTTTTTCGTCTGCGTCTATGTTGTTCGAGCGTTGCACAAGCGTTGAAAGAGCGTCGATCGAGCATCGAATTTTTCGTCAAAGTTATCGTAAAAATTTTAGTAAATCTTCTCGTAAAATTTTTCGCAAAATTTTTCGTAAAATTTCTCGTAAAATTTTTGGTAAAATTTTTAGTAAAACAACCGTCGTATTTCTCGAAAATTTTTTCTAAAATTTTCGTAAAATTTTTTGTAAAATTTTCGTCTGCGTCTATGTTGTTCGAGCGTTGAGCGATCGTCGGACGAGTGTCGAACGAGCGTCGAACGAGCGTCGAACGAGAGTCGAACGAGCGTCGAACGAGTGTCGAACGAGCGTCGAACGTCGGTCGAATTTTTCGAATATTTTTCCTAAAATTTTTCGTAAGATTTTTAGTAAATTTTTCCGTAAAATTTTTTCGAAAATTTTCCTCAAGACCCTAAATATTTTCATAAACTTTTTAGTAAATTTTTCTAAAAATTTTCTTAAAATTTATCGTAAAACTTTTCGAATAATTTTTCGTAAAATTTTTAGTAAAGTTTTTCGTAAAATTTTTCGCAAAATTTTTCGTAAAATTTTTCATAAATTTTTCGTAAAATTATTGTAACCAGAGCCGAAAGCATACATTTTTATAGGCTCCGCCCCTACCAATTACATGTCTCGAAACCGTGCATATCCCGGCAGAGACATGTATAAGTAGGCGGCGGAAGCCGAAATTCAGTAGTTCTCGTCAAGCCTTAGTCATGAGGTCCTAACACCTCAAGCATTCAAAACGCTTTCACGCTCTGGTCCTGCTGCTCCTCCACCATAGATCGAACTGGGCAAGTTGTTTCACTTAGACAAGTGTTTTCTTTTAACTTCGCCCAGTTCCCTAGGATGACAGTAGGAACCGCCAGAGCATAAGCACCTGAAAATAAAATAAAGTGAACTCAGAAAGTAAATTAAGCGATACAATTATTTTTATTAACAAACAATCCTTTATGAAAAATGCACGACGACTTCTACGACGATCAATCAAACTTAGAACAATCTCGCAGCTACTCTAAGTATAAGGGTGGTTATTATCCCAAATACAACACACCCAATTTACGACATTATTCCTAAAATTTTTCTTGAAATGTTCGTAAAATTGTATGTAAAATGTTTCGAAAAATTTTTTGTAAAATTTTCGTCTGCGTCTAATTGTTCGCGCTTTAAACGATCGTCGGACGAGCGTCGAACGAATGTCGAATTTCTCGAAAATTTTTCCTAAAATCTTTAGTAAATTTTTTGGAAAAACTCTTCGAATATTTTTCTTAAAATTTTTTTCAAATTTTTCCTAGAATTGTTCAACTTTTCCGTCAGATTTTTAGTAAATTTTTTCGTAAAATATCGCATAATTTTTCATGAAATTCTTCCTAAAATTTTTTGTAAAGTTTTCGTCTGCGTCTATGTTGCGTTGAACGAGCGTCGTATGAGCGTCGAACGAACGTTGAACGAGCGCGAACGAGCGTCGAACGAGCGTCGAACGTGCGTCCACTAGCGTTGAATTTTTCGTCATCTTTTTCATAAAATTTTTCAACCTTTTCGTCAAATATTCCGTCAAAGTTTTCGTCAAATTTTTCGCCTACTTTTTCGTCTGCGTCTATGTTGTTCGAGCTTTGCACAAGCGTTGAACGAGCGTCGATCGAGCGTCGAACGAGCGTTGAATTTTTCGTCCACTTTTTCGTCAGTTTTCGTAAAAATTTTGGTAAATCTTATCGTAAAATTTTTCGCAAAATTTTTCGTAAAATTTCTCGTAAAATTTTTGGTAAAATTTTCCGTAAAACGACTGTCGTATATTACGAAAATTTTTCCTAAAATTTTTCGTAAACTTTTTTGTAAAATTTTCTTTTGCGTCTATGTTGTTCGCGCGTTTAACGAAGTAGAACGAGCGTCGAACGAGCGTCGAACCAGCGTCGACCGAGCGTTGAACGAGCGTCGATCGAGGGTCGAACGAGCGTCCACGAGCGTTAAATTTCTCTTCATCTTTTTCATAAAATTGATCTTAACACTTTTCGTAATATTTTTTGTCAGTTTCCGTCAAACATTCCGTCTAATTTTTCATCAACTTTTTCGTCAAATTTTCCGTCAAATTTTTCGCCTACTTTTTCGTCTGCGTCTATGTTGTACGAGCGTTGCACAAGCGTTGAACGAGCGTTGCACAAGCGTTGAACGAGCGTCGATCGAGCGTCGAACGAGCGTTGAATTTTTCGTAAACTTTTTCGTCAGTTTTCGTAAAAATTCTAGTAAATCTTTTAGTAAAATTTTTTGCAAAATTTTTCGTAAAATTTCTCGTAAAATTTTTTGTAAAATTTTCGTCTGCGTCTATGTTGTTCGAGCGTTGAACGAGCGTCGAACGAGCGTCGAATGAGCGTCGAACGAGCGTCGAACGAGAGTCGAACGAGCGTCGAACGATCGTCGAACGAGTGTCGAACGAGCGTCGAACGAGCGTCGAACGAGCGTCGAACGAGTGTCGTACGAGTGTCGAACGAGGTCGAATTTTTCGAAAATTTTTCCTAAAATTTTTCGTAAAATTTTTAGTAAATTTTTTCGTAAAATTTTTTCGAAAATTTTCCTTAAAATCTCTCAAAATTTTTCAAATAATTTTTAGTAAATTTTTCTTAAAATTTTTCTAAAATTTTTCTTCAAATTTATCGTAAAATTTTAAGTAAATTTTTTCGTAAATTTTTTCATAAACTTTTTCGCAAAATTTTTCGTAAAATTTTTCGTGAAATTTTTCCTAAAATTTTTTGTAAAATTTTCGTCGCGTCTATGTTGCGTTGAACGAGCGTCGGATGAGCGTCGAACGAGAGTCGATCGAGCGTCGAACGAGCATTGAATTTTTTGTCAGTTTTCGTAAAATTTTTAGTATTTTTCTTGAAATTTTTCTTAAAATTTTTCGTAAAATATTTAGGAAATTTTTTGGAAAAACTTTTCGAATGTTTGTTAAAATTTTTCTTAAAATTTCCCCTAAAATTTTCCTTAAAATTTTTCGTAACATTTTTAGTAAATTTTTTGGAAAAACGTTTCGAAAATTTTTCTTAAAATTCTTCGTGAAATTTTTTGTGAAATTTTCATCTCCGTCTATGTTGCGTTGAACGAGCGCCGAACGCGCGTCGATCGAGAGTCGAACGAGCATTGAATTTTTTGTCAGTTTTCGTAAAATTTTCAGTAAATTTTTTCTTAAAATTTTTGTTTGCGTCTATGTTGAACAATCGTTGAACGAGCGTCGAACAAGTGTCGAACGAGCGTGGAACGAGCGTCGAACGAGCGTCGAACGAGCGTCGAACAAGCGTCGACCAAGAGTCGAACGAGCGTCGATCGAGCGTCCACGAGCGTTGAATTTTTCGTCATCTTTTTCATAAAATTTTTCGTAAAACTTTTCTTAATATTTTTTGTTAAATTTTTCGTCAGTTTCCGTCAAATTTTTCGCCTATTTTTTCGTCTGCGTCTATGTTGTTCGAGCGTTGCACAAGCGTTGAAAGAGCGTCGATCCAGCATCGAATTTTTCGTCAAAGTTATCGAAAAAATTTTAGTAAATCTTCTCATAAAATTTTAGTAAATCTTCTCGTAAAATTTTTCGCAAAATTTTTCGTAAAATTTCTCGTAAAATTTTTGGTAAAATTTAGTAAAACAACCGTCGTATTTCTCGAAAAATTTTTCTAAAATTTTCGTAAAATTTTTTGTTAAATTTTCGTCTGCGTCTATGTTGCGTTGAACGAGCGTCGGATGAGCGTCGAATGAGCGTCGATCGAGCGTTGAACGAGCATTGAATTTTTTGTCAAAGTTTTCGTAAAATTTTTAGAAAATGTTTTCTTAAAATTTTTGTTTGCGTCTATGTTGAACAAGCGTTAAACGAGCGTCGAACAAGCGTCGAACGAGCGTGGAACGAGCGTCGAACCAGCGTTGAACGAGCGTCGAACGAGCGTCCACGAGCGTAGAATTTTTCATCTTTTTCATAAAATTTTTCGTAAAACTTTTTGTAATATTTTTTGTTAAATTTTTCGTCAGTTCCCGTCAAACTTTCCGTCAAATTTTTCATCAACCTTTTCGTCAAATTTTCCGTCATATTTTTCGTCAAATTTTTCGCCTACTTTTTCGTTTGCCTATGTTGTTCGAGCTTTGCATACGCGTTGAACAAGCGTCGATCGAGCGTCAAATTTTTCGTCAAAGTTTTCGTAAAAATTTTAGTAAATCTTTTCGTAAAACTTTTCGCAAAATTTTTCGTAAAATTTCTCGTAAAACTTTTGGTAAAACGACCGTCGTATTTTTCGAAAAATTCTCCTAAATTGTTCGTAAAATTTTTTGTATAATTTTCGTCTGCGTCTATGTTGTACGCGCGTTAAACGATCGTCGGACGAGCGTCGAACGAGCGTCGAACGAGCGTCGAACGAGCGTCGAACGAGCGTCGAACGAGCGTCGAACGAGTGTCGTACGAGCGTCGAACGACCGTCGGATTTTTCCTTAAATTCTTCCTAAATTTTTTAGTTAATTTTCTCGTAAAACTTTTTCGAAAATTGTTCTTAAAATCCCTCTTAAAATTTTCCATAAAATTTTTAGTTTATTTTTTCTTAAAAATTTTCGAATAATTTTTCGTAAAATTTTTCTTAAAATTTTTATTAAGATTCTTCGTAAAATTTTTCGTAAAATTTTTTGTAAAATTTTCGTCTGCGTCTATCTTGTTCGAGCGTTGAACGATCGTCGGACGAGCGCCGAACGAGCGTTGAACGAGCGTCGAACGAGCTTTAATTTTTTGTCAGTCTTCGTAAAAATTTTAGTAAATTTTTACTTGAAGTTTTTGTTTGCCTCTGTTTAACAAGCGTTGAACGAGCGTCGAACAAGTGTGGATCGGTCGTCGAACGAGCGTTGAACGAGCGTCGAAAGAGCGTCGAAAGAGTGTCGAAGAGCGTCGAACGAGTGTCGAACGAGCGTCGAACGCCCGGCAAATTTCTCGACAATTTTTCCTCAAATTTTAGTATATTTTTTCGTAAAATTTTTCGCAAAATGTTTCGTAAAATTTTTCGTAAATTTTTTTTTAAATTTTTCATAAAATTTTTCTTAAAATCTTTCCAAAAAGTTTTTCTTAAAATTTTTCGTAAAATTTCTAGTAAATTTTTTCGCAAAATTTTTCGCGAAATTTTTCCTAAAATTTTTTGTAAAATTTTCGTCTGCATGTTGCGTTGAACGAGCGTCGGATGAGCGTCGAACGAGCATTGAATTTTTTGTCAAAGTTTTCGTAGAATTTTTAGTAAATTTTTTCTTGAAATTTTTGTTTGCGTCCTTGTTGAACAAGCGTGGAACGAGCGTCGAACAAGCGTAGAACGAGCGTTGAACAAGCGTAGAACGAGCGTGGAACGAGCGTCGAACGAGCGTCGAACAAGCGTCGACCGAGCGTCGAACGAGCGTCGAACGAACGTTGAACGAGCGCGAACGAGCGTCGATCGAGCGTCGAACGTGCGTCCACTAGCGTTGAATTTTTCGTCATCTTTTTCATAAAATTTTTCAACCTTTTCGTCAAATATTCCGTCAAATTTTTCGTCAAATTTTTCGCCTACTTTTTCGTCTGCGTCTATGTTGTTCGAGCTTTGCACAAGCGGTGAACGAGCGTCGATCGAGCGTCGAACGAGCGTTGAATTTTTCGTCCACTTTTTGTCAGTTTTCGTAAAAATTTTAGTAAATCTTATCGTAAAATTTTTCGCAAAATTTTTCATAAAATTTCTCGTAAAATTTTTGATAAAATTTATCTTAAAACGACTGTCGTATATTACGAAAATTTTTCCTAAAATTTTTCGTAAACTTTTTTGTAAAATTTTCTTCTGCGTCTATGTTGTTCGAGCGTTGAACGATCGTCGGACGAGCGCCGAACGAGCGTTGAACGAGCGTCGAACGAGCATTTAATTTTTTGTCAGTTTTCGTAAAAATTTTAGTAAATTTTTTCTTAAAATTTTTGTTTGCCTCTGTTTAACAAGCGTTGAACGAGCGTCGAACAAGTGTGGATCGGTCGTCGAACGAGCGTTGAACGAGCGTCGAAAGAGCGTCGAAGAGCGTCGAACGAGTGTCGAACGAGCGTCGAACGCCCGTCAAATTTCTCGACAATTTTTCCTCAAATTTTAGTAAATTTTTTTGTAAAATTTTTCGCAAAATTTTTCGTAAAATTTTTCGCCTACTTTTTCGTCTGCGTCTATGTTGTTCGAGCTTTGCACAAGCGGTGAACGAGCGTCGATCGAGCGTCGAACGAGCGTTGAATTTTTCGTCCACTTTTTCGTCAGTTTTCATAAAAATTTTAGTAAATCTTATCGTAAAATTTTTCGCAAAATTTTTCGTAAAATTTTTCGTAATATTTTTGGTAAAATTTTTCGTGAAACGACTGTCGTATATTACGAAAATTATTCCTAAAATTTTTCGTAAACTTTTTTGTAAAATTTTCTTCTGCGTCTATGTTGCGTTGAACGAGCGTCGGATGAGCGTCGAACGCGCGTCGATCGAGAGTCGAACGAGCATTGAATTTTTTGTCAGTTTTCGTAAAATTTTTAGTAAATTTTTTCTTAATATTTTTGTTTGCGTCTATGTTGAACAATCGTTGAACGAGCGTCGAACGAGCGTGGAACGAGCGTCGAACGAGCGTCGAACAAGCGTCGACCAAGAGTCGAACGAGCGTCGATCGAGCGTCCACGAGCGTTGAATTTTTCGTCATCTTTTTCATAAAAATTTTCGTAAAACTTTTCTTAATATTTTTTGTTAAATTTTTCGTCAGTTTCCGTCGAACGATAGTCGAACGAGCGTCGAACGATCGTCGAATGAGTGTCGAACGAGCGTCGAACGAGCGTCGAACGAGCGTCGAACGAGTGTCGTACGAGTGTCGAACGACGGTCGAATTTTTCGAAAATTTTTCCTAAAATTTTTCGTAAAATTTTTAGTAAATTTTTTCGTAAAATTTTTTCGAAAATTTTCCTTAAAATCCCTTAAAATTTTTCAAATAATTTTTAGTAAATTTTACTTAAAATTTTTCTAAAATTTTTCTTCAAATTTATCGTAAAATTTTTCGAGTTTCGTAGAATTTTAAGTAAATTTTTTCGTAAATTTTTTCATAAACTTTTTCTTGAAATTTTTCTTGAAATTTTTCGTAAAATATTTAGGAAATTTTTTGGAAAAACTTTTCGAATGTTTGTTAAAATTTTTCTTAAAATTTCCCCTAAAATTTTCCTTAAAATTTTTCGTAACATTTCTGGTAAATTTTTTGGAAAAACGTTTTGAAAATTTTTTTTAAAATTCTGCGTGAAATTTTTTGTAAAATTTTCGTCTCCGTCTATGTTGCGTTGAACGAGCATTTAATTTTTTGTCAGTTTTCGTAAAATTTTTAGTAAATTTTTTCTTAAAATTTTTGTTTGCGTCTATGTTGAACAATCGTTGAACGAGCGTCGAACAAGCGTCGAACGAGCGTGGAACGAGCGTCGAACGAGCGTCGAAGAGCGTCGAACGAGTGTCGAACGAGCGTCGAACGCCCGTCAAATTTCTCGACAATTTTTCCTCAAATTTTAGTAAATTTTTTTGTAAAATTTTTCGCAAAATTTTTCGTAAAATTTTTCGTAAATTTTTTTTAAAATATTCCGTCAAATTTTTCGTCAAATTTTTCGCCTACTTTTTCGTCTGCGTCTATGTTGTTCGAGCTTTGCACAAGCGGTGAACGAGCGTCGATCGAGCGTCGAACGAGCGTTGAATTTTTCGTCCACTTTTTCGTCAGTTTTCGTAAAAATTTTAGTAAATCTTATCGTAAAATTTTTCGTAATATTTTTGGTAAAATTTTTCGTAAAACGACTGTCGTATATTACGAAAATTATTCCTAAAATTTTTCGTAAACTTTTTTGTAAAATTTTCTTCTGCGTCTATGTTGCGTTGAACGAGCGTCGGATGAGCGTCGAACGCGCGTCGATCGAGAGTCGAACGAGCATTGAATTTTTTGTCAGTTTTCGTAAAATTTTTAGTAAATTTTTTCTTAATATTTTTGTTTGCGTCTATGTTGAACAATCGTTGAACGAGCGTCGAACGAGCGTGGAACGAGCGTCGAACGAGCGTCGAACAAGCGTCGACCAAGAGTCGAACGAGCGTCGATCGAGCGTCCACGAGCGTTGAATTTTTCGTCATCTTTTTCATAAAAATTTTCGTAAAACTTTTCTTAATATTTTTTGTTAAATTTTTCGTCAGTTTCCGTCGAACGATAGTCGAACGAGCGTCGAACGATCGTCGAATGAGTGTCGAACGAGCGTCGAACGAGCGTCGAACGAGCGTCGAACGAGTGTCGTACGAGTGTCGAACGACGGTCGAATTTTTCGAAAATTTTTCCTAAAATTTTTCGTAAAATTTTTAGTAAATTTTTTCGTAAAATTTTTTCGAAAATTTTCCTTAAAATCCCTTAAAATTTTTCAAATAATTTTTAGTAAATTTTACTTAAAATTTTTCTAAAATTTTTCTTCAAATTTATCGTAAAATTTTTCCAGTTTCGTAGAATTTTAAGTAAATTTTTTCGTAAATTTTTTCATAAACTTTTTCTTGAAATTTTTCTTGAAATTTTTCGTAAAATATTTAGGAAATTTTTTGGAAAAACTTTTCGAATGTTTGTTAAAATTTTTCTTAAAATTTCCCCTAAAATTTTCCTTAAAATTTTTCGTAACATTTCTGGTAAATTTTTTGGAAAAACGTTTCGAAAATTTTTTTTAAAATTCTGCGTGAAATTTTTTGTAAAATTTTCGTCTCCGTCTATGTTGCGTTGAACGAGCGTCGGATGAGCGTCGAACGCGCGTCGATCGAGCGTCGAACGAGCATTTAATTTTTTGTCAGTTTTCGTAAAATTTTTAGTAAATTTTTTCTTAAAATTTTTGTTTGCGTCTATGTTGAACAATCGTTGAACGAGCGTCGAACAAGCGTCGAACGAGCGTGGAACGAGCGTCGAACGAGCGTCGAAGAGCGTCGAACGAGTGTCGAACGAGCGTCGAACGCCCGTCAAATTTCTCGACAATTTTTCCTAAAATTTAAGTAAATTTTTTCGTAAAATTTTTCGCAAAATTTTTCGTGAATTTTTCTTAAAATTTTTCCTAAAATTTTTCGTAAAATTTTTCCAAAAAGTTTTTCTTAAAATTCTTCGTAAAATTTCTAGTAAATTTTTTCGCAAAATTTTTCGCGAAATTTTTCCTAAAATTTTTTGTAAAATTTTCGTCTGCGTCTATGTTGCGTTGAACGAGCGTCGGATGAGCGTCGAACGAGCATTGAATTTTTTGTCAAAGTTTTCGTAGAATTTTAGTAAATTTTTTCTTGAAATTTTTGTTTGCGTCCTTGTTGAACAAGCGTGGAACGAGCGTCGAACAAGCGTAGAACGAGCGTTGAACAAGCGTAGAACGAGCGTGGAACGAGCGTCGAACGAGCGTCGAACGAGCGTCGACCGAGCGTCGAACGAGCGTCGAACGAACGTTGAACGAGCGCGAACGAGCGTCGATCGAGCGTCGAACGTGCGTCCACTAGCGTTGAATTTTTCGTCATCTTTTTCATAAAATTTTTCAACCTTTTCGTCAAATATTCCGTTAAATTTTTCGTCAAATTTTTCGCCTACTTTTTCGTCTGCGTCTATGTTGTTCGAGCTTTGCACAAGCGTTGAACGAGCGTCGATCGAGCGTCGAACGAGCGTTGAATTTTTCGTCCACTTTTTCGTCCACTTTTTCGTCAGTTTTCGTAAAAATTTTGGTAAATCTTATCGTAAAATTTTTGGTAAAATTTTTCGTAAAACGACTGTCGTATATTACGAAAATTTTTCCTAAAATTTTTCGTAAACTTTTTTGTAAAATTTTCTTTTGCGTCTATGTTGTTCGCGCGTTTAACGAAGTAGAACGAGCGTCGAACGAGCGTCGAACAAGCGTCGACCGAGCGTTGAACGAGCGTCGATCGAGGGTCGAACGAGCGTCCACGAGCGTTGAATTTCTCTTCATCTTTTTCATAAAATTGATCTTAACACTTTTCGTAATATTTTTTGTCAGTTTCCGTCAAACATTCCGTCTAATTTTTCATCAACTTTTTCGTCAAATTTTCCGTCAAATTTTTCGCCTACTTTTTCGTCTGCGTCTATGTTGTACGAGCGTTGCACAAGCGTTGAACGAGCGTTGCACAAGCGTTGAACGAGCGTCGATCGAGCGTCGAACGAGCGTTGAATTTTTCGTAAACTTTTTCGTCAACTTTTTCGTCAGTTTTCGTAAAAATTCTAGTAAATCTTTTAGTAAAATTTTTTGCAAAATTTTTCGTAAAATTTCTCGTAAAATTTTTTGTAAAATTTTCGTCTGCGTCTATGTTGTTCGAGCGTTGAACGAGCGTCGAACGAGCGTCGAATGAGCGTCGAACGGGCGTCGAACGAGCGTCGAACGAGAGTCGAACGAGCGTCGAACGATCGTCGAACGAGTGTCGAACGAGCGTCGAACGAGCGTCGAACGAGTGTCGTACGAGTGTCGAACGACGGTCGAATTTTTCGAAAATTTTTCCTAAAGTTTTTCGTAAAATTTTTAGTAAATTTTTTCGTAAAATTTTTTCGAAAATTTTCCTTAAAATCCCTCAAAATTTTTCAAATAATTTTTAGTAAATTTTTCTTAAAATTTTTCTAAAATTTTTCTTCAAATTTTTCTAAAATTTTTCTTCAAATTTATCGTAAAATTTTAAGTAAATTTTTTCGTAAATTTTTTCATAAACTTTTTCGCAAAATTTTTCGTAAAATTTTTCGTGAAATTTTTCCTAAAATTTTTTGTAAAATTTTCGTCGCGTCTATGTTGCGTTGAACGAGCGTCGGATGAGCGTCGAACGAGAGTCGATCGAGCGTCGAACGAGCATTGAATTTTTTGTCAGTTTTCGTGAAATTTTTAGTATTTTTCTTGAAATTTTTCTTAAAATTTTTCGATGATTTTTCTTGAAATTTTTCTTAAAATTTTTCGTAAAACATTTAGTAAATTTTTTGGAAAAACGTTTCGAAAATTTTTCTTAAAATTCTTCGTGAAATTTTTTGTAAAATTTTCATCTCCGTCTATGTTGCGTTGAACGAGCGTCGGATGAGCGTCGAACGCGCGTCGATCGAGAGTCGAACGAGCATTGAATTTTTTGTCAGTTTTCGTAAAATTTTTAGTAAATTTTTTCTTAAAATTTTTGTTTGCGCCTATGTTGAACAATCGTTGAACGAGCGTCGAACAAGCGTCGAACGAGCGTGGAACGAGCGTCGAACGAGCGTCGAACAAGCGTCGACCAAGAGTCGAACGAGCGTCGATCGAGCGTCCACGAGCGTTGAATTTTTCGTCATCTTTTTCATAAAATTTTTCGTAAAACTTTTCTTAATATTTTTTGTTAAATTTTTCGTCAGTTTCCGTCAAATTTTTCGCCTATTTTTTCGTCTGCGTCTATGTTGTTCGAGCGTTGCACAAGCGTTGAAAGAGCGTCGATCGAGCATCGAATTTTTCGTCAAAGTTATCGTAAAAATTTTAGTAAATCTTCTCGTAAAATTTTTCGCAAAATTTTTCGTAAAATTTCTCGTAAAATTTTTGGTAAAATTTTTAGTAAAACAACCGTCGTATTTCTCGAAAATTTTTTCTAAAATTTTCGTCTGCGTCTATGTTGTTCGAGCGTTGAGCGATCGTCGGACGAGTGTCGAACGAGCGTCGAACGAGCGTCGAACGAGAGTCGAACGAGCGTCGAACGAGTGTCGAACGAGCGTCGAACGTCGGTCGAATTTTTCGAATATTTTTCCTAAAATTTTTCGTAAGATTTTTAGTAAATTTTTCCGTAAAATTTTTTCGAAAATTTTCCTCAAGACCCTAAATATTTTCATAAACTTTTTAGTAAATTTTTCTAAAAATTTTCTTAAAATTTATCGTAAAACTTTTCGAATAATTTTTCGTAAAATTTTTAGTAAAGTTTTTCGTAAAATTTTTCGCAAAATTTTTCGTAAAATTTTTCATAAATTTTTCGTAAAATTATTGTAACCAGAGCCGAAAGCATACATTTTTATAGGCTCCGCCCCTACCAATTACATGTCTCGAAACCGTGCATATCCCGGCAGAGACATGTATAAGTAGGCGGCGGAAGCCGAAATTCAGTAGTTCTCGTCAAGCCTTAGTCATGAGGTCCTAACACCTCAAGCATTCAAAACGCTTTCACGCTCTGGTCCTGCTGCTCCTCCACCATAGATCGAACTGGGCAAGTTGTTTCACTTAGACAAGTGTTTTCTTTTAACTTCGCCCAGTTCCCTAGGATGACAGTAGGAACCGCCAGAGCATAAGCACCTGAAAATAAAATAAAGTGAACTCAGAAAGTAAATTAAGCGATACAATTATTTTTATTAACAAACAATCCTTTATGAAAAATGCACGACGACTTCTACGACGATCAATCAAACTTAGAACAATCTCGCAGCTACTCTAAGTATAAGGGTGGTTATTATCCCAAATACAACACACCCAATTTACGACATTATTCCTAAAATTTTTCTTGAAATGTTCGTAAAATTGTATGTAAAATGTTTCGAAAAATTTTTTGTAAAATTTTCGTCTGCGTCTAATTGTTCGCGCTTTAAACGATCGTCGGACGAGCGTCGAACGAATGTCGAATTTCTCGAAAATTTTTCCTAAAATCTTTAGTAAATTTTTTGGAAAAACTCTTCGAATATTTTTCTTAAAATTTTTTTCAAATTTTTCCTAGAATTGTTCAACTTTTCCGTCAGATTTTTAGTAAATTTTTTCGTAAAATATCGCATAATTTTTCATGAAATTCTTCCTAAAATTTTTTGTAAAGTTTTCGTCTGCGTCTATGTTGCGTTGAACGAGCGTCGTATGAGCGTCGAACGAGCGTCGAACGAGCGTCGAACGAGCGTCGAACGAGCGTCGAACGAGCGTCGAACGAGCATTGAATTTTTTGTCAAAGTTTTCGTAAAATTTTTAGTAAATTTTTTCTTGAAATTTTTGTTTGCGTCTATGTTGAACAAGCGTTAAACGAGCGTCGAACAAGCGTCGAACGAGCGTGGAACGAGCGTCGAACGAGCGACGAACGAGCGTCGAACAAGCGTAGAACGAGCGTCGAACGAGCATTGAACGAGCGTCCACGAGCGTTGAATTTTTCGTCATCTTTTTCATAAAATTTTTCGTAAAACTTTTCTTAATATTTTTTGTTAAATTTTTCGTCAGTTTCCGTCAAATTTTTCGCCTACTTTTTCGTTTGCGTCTATGTTGTTCGAGCGTTGCACAAGCGTTGAAAGAGCGTCGATCGAGCATCGAATTTTTCGTCAAAGTTATCGTAAAAGTTTTAGTAAATCTTCTCGTAAAATTTTTCGCAAAATTTTTCGTAGTTTCACGTAAAATTTTTGGTAAAGTTTTTAGTAAAACGACCGTCGTATTTCTCGAAAATTTTTCCTAAAATTTTTCGTAAAATTTTTTGTAAAATTTTCGTCTGCGTCTATGTTGTTCGAGCGTTGAGCGATCGTCGGACGAGTGTCGAACGAGCGTCGAACGAGCGTCGAACGAGTGTCGAACGAGCGTCGAACGAGTGTCGAACGAGCGTCGAACGTAGGTCGAATTTTTCGAAAATATTTCCTAAAATTTTAAAAAAAAATTACGAAAAATTTTACGAAAAATTTTGCGAAAAATTTTACGAAAAAATATACTAAAATTTGAGGAAAAATTGTCGAGAAATTTGCCGGGCGTTCGACGCTCGTTCGACGCTCTTTCGACGCTCGTTCAACGCTCGTTCGACGACCGATCCACACTTGTTCGACGCTCGTTCAACGCTTGTTAAACAGAGGCAAACAAAAATTTTAAGAAAAAATTTACTAAAATTTTTACGAAAACTGACAAAAAATTAAATGCTCGTTCGACGCTCGTTCAACGCTCGTTCGGCGCTCGTCCGACGATCGTTCAACGCTCGAACAAGATAGACGCAGACGAAAATTTTACAAAAAATTTTACGAAAAATTTTACGAAGAATCTTAATAAAAATTTTAAGAAAAATTTTACGAAAAATTATTCGAAAATTTTTAAGAAAAAATAAACTAAAAATTTTATGGAAAATTTCAAGAGGGATTTTAAGAACAATTTTCGAAAAAGTTTTACGAGAAAATTTACTAAAAAATTTAGGAAGAATTTAAGAAAAAATCCGACGGTCGTTCGACGCTCGTACGACACTCGTTCGACGCTCGTTCGACGCTCGTTCGACGCTCGTTCGACGCTCGTCCGACGATCGTTTAACGCGCGTACAACATAGACGCAGACGAAAATTATACAAAAAATTTTACGAACAATTTAGGAGAATTTTTCGAAAAATACGACGGTCGTTTTACCAAAAATTTTACGAGAAATGTTACGAAAAATTTTGCGAAAAGTTTTACGAAAAGATTTACTAAAATTTTTACGAAAACTTTGACGAAAAATTTGACGCTCGATCGACGCTTGTTCAACGCGTATGCAAAGCTCGAACAACATAGGCAAACGAAAAAGTAGGCGAAAAATTTGACGAAAAATATGACGGAAAATTTGACGAAAAGGTTGATGAAAAATTTGACGGAAAGTTTGACGGGAACTGACGAAAAATTTAACAAAAAATATTACAAAAAGTTTTACGAAAAATTTTATGAAAAAGATGAAAAATTCTACGCTCGTGGACGCTCGTTCGACGCTCGTTCAACGCTGGTTCGACGCTCGTTCCACGCTCGTTCGTCGCTTGTTCGACGCTCGTTTAACGTTTGTTCAACATAGACGCAAACAAAAATTTTAAGAAAACATTTTCTAAAAATTTTACGAAAACTTTGACAAAAAATTCAATGCTCGTTCAACGCTCGATCGACGCTCATTCGACGCTCATCCGACGCTCGTTCAACTCAACATAGACGCAGACGAAAATTTTACAAAAACTTTTTGTAATATTTTTTGTTAAATTTTTTGTCAGTTCCCGTCAAACTTTCCGTCAAATTTTTCATCAACCTTTTCGTCAAATTTTCCGTCAAATTTTTCGTCAAATTTTTCGCCTACTTTTTCGTTTGCCTATGTTGTTCGAGCTTTGCACACGCGTTGAACAAGCGTCGATCGAGCGTCGAATTTTTCTTCAAAGTTTTCGTAAAAATTTTAGTAAATCTTTTCGTAAAACTTTTCGGAAAATTTTTCGTAAAATTTCTCGTAAAATTTTTGGTTAAACGACCGTCGTATTTTTCGAAAATTTTTCCTAAATTTTTCGTAAAATTTTTTGTATAATTTTCGTCTGCGTCTATGTTGTTCGCGCGTTAAACGATCGTCGGACGAGCGTCGAACGATCGTCGAACGAGTGTCGTACGAGCGTCGAACGACCGTCGGATTTTTCCTTAAATTCTTCGTAAATTTTTCGTAGAATTGTTCAACTTTTCCGTCAGATTTTTAGTAAATTTTTTCGTAAAATATCGCATAATTTTTTAAAGCGCGAACAACTAGACGCAGGCGAAAATTTTACAAAAAAATTTACGGAAAATTTTACAAAAAATTTTTCGAAAAATTTTACATACAATTTTACGAACATTTCAAGAAAAATTTTAGGAATAATTTTACGAAAAATTTATGAAAAATTTTCCGAAAAATTTTGCGAAAAATTTTACGAAAAAATTTACTAAAAATTTTACGAAAAATTATTCGAAAAGTTTTACGATAAATTTTAAGAAAATTTTTAGAAAAATTTACTAAAAAATTTATGAAAATATTTAGGGGGTCTTAAGGAAAATTTTCGAAAAAATTTTACGGAAAAATTTACTAAAAATCTTACGAAAAATTTTAGGAAAAATATTCGAAAAATTCGACCGACGTTCGACGCTCGTTCGACACTCGATCGACGCTCGTTCGAGTCTCGTTCGACGCTCGTTCGACGCTCGTTCGACGCTCGTTCGACACTCGTCCGACGATCGCTCAACGCTCGAACAACATAGACGCAGACGAAAAAATAGGCGAAAAATTTGACGGAAACTGACGAAAAATTTAACAAAAAATATTAAGAAAAGTTTTACGAAAAATTTTATGATTAAGATGACGAAAAATTCAACGCTCGTGGACGCTCGATCGACGCTCGTTCGACTCTTGGTCGACGCTTGTTCGACGCTCGTTCGACAATCATTCCACGCTCGTTCGACGCTTGTTCGACGCTTGTTCGACGCTCGTTCAACGATTGTTCAACATAGACGCAAACAAAAATTTTAAGAAAAAATTTACTAAAAATTTTACGAAAACTGACAAAAAATTCAATGCTCGTTAGACTCTCGATCGACGCGCGTTCGACGCTCATCCGACGCTCGTTCAACGCAACATAGACGGAGATGAAAATTTTACAAAAAATTTCACGAAGAATTTTAAGAAAAATTTTCGAAACGTTTTTCCAAAAAATTTACTAAAAATGTTACGAAAAATTTTAAGGAAAATTTTAGGGGAAATTTTAAGAAAAATTTTAACAAACATTCGAAAAGTTTTTCCAAAAAATTTCCTAAATATTTTACGAAAAATTTTAAGAAAAATTTCAAGAAAAATCATCGAAAAATTTTAAGAAAAATTTCAAGAAAAATACTAAAAATTTCACGAAAACTGACAAAAAATTCAATGCTCGTTCGACGCTCGATCGACTCTCGTTCGACGCTCATCCGACGCTCGTTCAACGCAACATAGACGCGACGAAAATTTTACAAAAAATTTTAGGAAAAATTTCACGAAAAATTTTACGAAAAATTTTTCGAAAAAGTTTATGAAAAAATTTACGAAAAAATTTACTTAAAATTTTACGATAAATTTGAAGAAAAATTTTAGAAAAATTTTAAGAAAAATTTACTAAAAATTATTTGAAAAATTTTGAGGGATTTTAAGGAAAATTTTCGAAAAAATTTTACGAAAAAATTTACTAAAAATTTTACGAAAAATTTTAGGAAAAATTTTCGAAAAATTCGACCGTCGTTCGACACTCGTACGACACTCGTTCGACGCTCGTTCGACGCTCGTTCGACGCTCGTTCGACACTCGTTCGACACTCGTTCGACGATCGTTCGACGCTCGTTCGACTCTCGTTCGACGCTCGTTCGACGCTCGTTCGACGCTCGTTCGACGCTCATTTGACGCTCGTTCGACGCTCGTTCAACGCTCGAACAACATAGACGCAGACGAAAATTTTACAAAAAATTTTAAAGAAATTTTACGAAAAATTTTGCAAAAAATTTTACTAAAAGATTTACTAGAATTTTTACGAAAACTGACGAAAAAGTTTTTGAAAAATTCAACGCTCGTTCGACGCTCGATCGACGCTCGTTCAACGCTTGTGCAACGCTCGTTCAACGCTTGTGCAACGCTCGTACAACATAGACGCAGACGAAAAAGTAGGCGAAAAATTTGACGGAAAATTTGACGAAAAAGTTGATGAAAAATTAGACGGAATGTTTGACGGAAACTGACAAAAAATATTACGAAAAGTGTTAAGATCAATTTTATGAAAAAGATGAAGAGAAATTCAACGCTCATGGACGCTCGTTCGACCCTCGATCGACGCACGTTCAACGCTCGGTCGACGCTTGTTCGACGCTCGTTCGACGCTCGTTCTACTTCGTTAAACGCGCGAACAACATAGACGCAAAAGAAAATTTTACAAAAAAGTTTACGAAAAATTTTAGGAAAAATTTTCGTAATATACGACAGTAATTTTACGAAAAATTTTACCAAAAATTTTACGAGAAATTTTACGAAAAATTTTGCGAAAAATTTTACGATAAGATTTACCAAAATTTTTACGAAAACTGACGAAAAAGTGGACGAAAAATTCAACGCTCGTTCGACGCTCGATCGCCGCTCGTTCAACGCTTGTGCAAAGCTCGAACAACATAGACCCAGACGAAAAAGTAGGCGAAAAATTTGACGAAAAATTTGACGGAATATTTGACGAGAAGGTTGAAAAATTTTATGAAAAATATGACGAAAAATTCAACGCTAGTGGACGCACGTTCGACGCTCCATCGACGCTCGTTCGCGCTCGTTCAACGTTCGTTCGACGCTCGTTCGGCGCTCGTTCGACGCTCGGTCGACGCTCGGTCGACGCTTGTTCGACGCTCGTTCCACGCTCGTTCTACGCTTGTTCAACGCTCGTTTTACGCTTGTTCGACGCTCGTTCCACGCTTGTTCAACAAGGACGCAAACAAAAATTTCAAGAAAAAATTTACTAAAAATTCTACGAAAACTTTGACAAAAAATTCAATGCTCGTTCGACGCTCATCCAACGCTCGTTCAACGCAACATAGACGCAGACGAAAATTTTACAAAAAATTTTAGGAAAAATTTCGCGAAAAATTTTGCGAAAAAATTTACTAGAAATTTTACGAAAAATTTTAAGAAAAACTTTTTGGAAAGATTTTAAGAAAAATTTTAGGAAAAATTTTAAGAAAAATTTACGAAAAATTTTGCGAAAAATTTTACGAAAAAATTTACTAAAATTTTAGGAAAAATTGTCGAGAAATTTGACGGGCGTCGACGCTCGTTCGACACTCGTTCGACGCTCTTCGACGCTCTTTCGACGCTCGTTCAACGCTCGTTCGACGACCGATCCACACTTGTTCGACGCTCGTTCAACGCTTGTTAAACTGAGGCAAACTAAAATTTTAAGAAAAAATTTACTAAAATTTTAGGAAAAATTGTCGAGAAATTTGACGGGCGTTCGACGCTCGTTCGAAACTCGTTCGACGCTCTTCGAGGCTCTTTCGACGCTCGTTCAACGCTCGTTCGACGACCGATCCACACTTGTTCGACGCTCGTTCAACGCTTGTTAAACTGAGGCAAACAAAAATTTTACGAAAAAATTTACTAAAATTTTAGGAAAAATTGGACGAGCGCCGAACGAGCGTTGAACGAGCGTCGAACGAGCATCGAACGAGCATTTATTTTTTTATCAGTTTTCGTAAAAATTTTAGTAAATTTTTTCTTAAAATTTTTGTTTGCCTCAGTTTAACAAGCGTTGAACGAGCGTCGAACAAGTGTGGATCGGTCGTCGAACGAGCGAGGACGAGCGTCGAAAGAGCGTCGAAGAGCGTCGAACGATTGTCGAACGAGGGTCGAACGCCCGTCAAATTTCTCGACAATTTTTCCTAAAATTTTAGTAAATTTTTTCGTAAAATTTTTCGCAAAATTTTTCGTAAATTTTTTTTAAAATTTTTCCTAAAATTTTTCTCAGAATTTTTCCAAAAAGTTTTTCTTAAAATTTTTCGTAAAATTTCTAGTAAATTTTTTCGCAAAATTTTTCGCGAAATTTTTCCTAAAATTTTTTGTAAAATTTTCGTCTGCGTCTATGTTGCGTTGAACGAGCGTCGGATGAGCGTCGAACGAGCATTGAATTTTTTGTAGAATTTTTAGTAAATTTTTTCTTGAAATTTTTGTTTGCGTCCTTGTTGAACAAGCGTGGAACGAGCGTCGAACAAGCGTAGAACGAGCGTTGAACAAGCGTAGAACGAGCGTGGAACGAGCGTCGAACAAGCGTCGACCGAGCGTCGAACGAGCGTCGAACGAACGTTGAACGAGCGCGAACGAGCGTCGATCGAGCGTCGAACGTGCGTCCACTAGCGTTGAATTTTTCGTCATCTTTTTCATAAAATTTTTCAACCTTTTCGTCAAATATTCCGTCAAATTTTTCGTCAAATTTTTCGCCTACTTTTTCGTCTGCGTCTATGTTTTTCGAGCTTTGCACAAGCGTTGAACGAGCGTCGATCGAGCGTCGTACGAGCGTTGAATTTTTCGTCCACTTTTTCGTCAGTTTTCGTAAAAATTTTGGTAAATCTTATCGTAAAATTTTTCGCAAAATTTTTCGTAAAATTTCTCGTAAAATTTTTGGTGAAATTTTTCGTAAAACGACTGTCGTATATTACGACAATTTTTCCTAAAATTTTTCGTAAACTTTTTTGTAAAATTTTCTTTTGCGTCTATGTTGTTCGCGCGTTTAACGAAGTAGAACGAGCGTCGAACGAGCGTCGAACAAGCGTCGACCGAGCGTTGAACGAGCGTCGATCGAGGGTCGAACGAGCGTCCACGCGCGTTGAATTTCTCTTCATCTTTTTCATAAAATTGATCTTAACACTTTTCGTAATATTTTTTGTCAGTTTCCGTCAAACATTCCGTCTAATTTTTCATCAACTTTTTCGTCAAATTTTCCGTCAAATTTTTCGCCTACTTTTTCGTCTGCGTCTATGTTGTACGAGCGTTGCACAAGCGTTGAACGAGCGTTGCACAAGCGTTGAACGAGCGTCGATCGAGCGTCGAACGAGCGTTGAATTTTTCGTAAACTTTTTCGTCAACTTTTTCGTCAGTTTTCGTAAAAATTCTAGTAAATCTTTTAGTAAAATTTTTTGCAAAATTTTTCGTAAAATTTATCGTAAAATTTTTTGTAAAATTTTCGTCTGCGTCTATGTTGTTCGAGCGTTGAACGAGCGTCGAACGAGCGTCGAATGAGCGTCGAACGAGCGTCGAACGAGCGTCGAATGAGCGTCGAACGAGCGTCGAACGAGCGTCGAACGAAAGTCGAACGAGCGTCGAACGATCGTCGAACGAGTGTCGAATGAGCGTCGAACGAGCGTCGAACGAGTGTCGTACGAGTGTCGAACGACGGTCGAATTTTTCGAAAATTTTTCCTAAAATTTTTCGTAAAATTTTTAGTAAATTTTTTCGTAAAATTTTTTCGAAAATTTTCCTTAAAATCCCTCAAAATTTTTCAAATAATTTTTAGTAAATTTTTCTTAAAATTTTTGTAAAACTTTTCTTCAAATTTATCGTAAAATTTTAAGTAAATTTTTTCGTAAATTTTTTCATAAACTTTTTCGCAAAATTTTTCGTAAAATTTTTCGTGAAATTTTTCCTAAAATTTTTTGTAAAATTGTCGTCGCGTCTATGTTGCGTTGAACGAGCGTCGGATGAGCGTCGAACGAGAGTCGATCGAGCGTCGAACGAGCATTGAATTTTTTGTCAGTTTTCGTGAAATTTTTAGTATTTTTCTTGAAATTTTTCTTAAAATTTTTCGATGATTTTTCTTGAAATTTTTCTTAAAATTTTTCGTAAAATATTTAGGAAATTTTTTGGAAAAACTTTTCGAATGTTTGTTAAAATTTTTCTTAAAATTTCCCCTAAAATTTTCCCTAAAATTTTTCGTAACATTTTTAGTAAATTTTTCGGAAAAACGTTTCGAAAATTTTTCTTAAAATTCTTCGTGAAATTTTTTGTAAAATTTTCATCTCCGTCTATGTTGCGTTGAACGAGCGTCGGATGAGCGTCGAACGCGCGTCGATCGAGAGTCGAACGAGCATTGAATTTTTTGTCAGTTTTCGTAAAATTTTTAGTAAATTTTTTCTTAAAATTTTTGTTTGCGTCTATGTTGAACAATCGTTGAACGAGCGTCGAACAAGCGTCGAACGAGCGTGGAACGAGCGTCGAACGAGCGTCGAACAAGCGTCGACCAAGAGTCGAACGAGCGTCGATCGAGCGTCCACGAGCGTTGAATTTTTCGTCATCTTTTTCATAAAACTTTTCGTAAAACTTTTCTTAATATTTTTTGTTAAATTTTTCGTCAGTTTCCGTCAAATTTTTCGCCTATTTTTTCGTCTGCGTCTATGTTGTTCGAGCGTTGCACAAGCGTAGAAAGAGCGTCGATCGAGCATCGAATTTTTCGTCAAAGTTATCGTAAAAATTTTAGTAAATCTTCTCGTAAAATTTTTCGCAAAATTTTTCGAAAATTTTCCTTAAGACCCCCTAAATATTTTCATAAATTTTTTAGTAAATTTTTCTAAAAATTTTCTTAAAATTTATCGTAAAACTTCGAATAATTTTTCGTAAAATTTTTAGTAAATTTTTTCGTAAAATTTTTCGCAAAATTTTTCGTAAAATTTTTCATAAATTTTTCGTAAAATTATTCCTAAAATTTTTCTTGAAATGTTCGTAAAATTGTATGTAAAATTTTTCTAAAAATTTTTTGTAAAATTTTTCGTAAATTTTTTTGTAAAATTTTCGTCTGCGTCTAGTTGTTCGCGCTTTAAACGATCGTCGGACGAGCGTCGAACGAATGTCGAATTTCTCGAAAATTTTTCCTAAAATCTTTAGTAAATTTTTTGGAAAAACTCTTCGAATATTTTTCTTAAAATTTTTTTCAAATTTTTCCTAGAATTGTTCAACTTTCCGTCAGATTTTTAGTAAATTTTTTCGTAAAATATCGCATAATTTTTCATGAAATTCTTCCTAAAATTTTTTGTAAAGTTTTCGTCTGCGTCTATGTTGCGTTGAACGAGCGTCGTATGAGCGTCGAACGAGCGTCGAACGAGCATTGAATTTTTTGTCAAAGTTTTCGTAAAATTTTTAGTTAATTTTTTCTTGAAATTTTTGTTTGCGTCTATGTTGAACAAGCGTTAAACGAGCGTCGAACAAGCGTCGAACGAGCGTGGAACGAGCGTCGAACGAGCGACGAACGAGCGTCGAACAAGCGTAGAACGAGCGTCGAACGAGCATTGAACGAGCGTCCACGAGCGTTGAATTTTTCGTCATCTTTTTCATAAAATTTTTCGTAAAACTTTTCTTAATATTTTTTGTTAAATTTTTCGTCAGTTTCCGTCAAGTTTTTCGCCTACTTTTTCGTCTGCGTCTATGTTGTTCGAGCGTTGCACAAGCGTTGAAAGAGCGTCGATCGAGCATCGAATTTTTCGTCAAAGTTATCGTAAAAGTTTTAGATCTTCTCGTAAAATTTTTCGTAAAATTTTTCGTAGTTTCACGTAAAATTTTTGGTAAAGTTTTTAGTAAAACGACCGTCGTATTTCTCGAAAATTTTTCCTAAAATTTTTCGTAAAATTTTTTGTAAAATTTTCGTCTGCGTCTATGTTGTTCGAGCGTTGAGCGATCGTCGGACGAGTGTCGAACGAGCGTCGAACGTCGGTCGAATTTTTCGAAAATATTTCCTAAAATTTTTCGTAAAATTTTTAGTAAATTCTTCCGTAAATTTTTTTCGAAAATTTTCCTCAAGATCCCTCTAAAATTTTTCATAAATTTTTTAGTAAATTTTTCTGAAAATTTTCTTAAAATTTATCGTAAAACTCTTCGAATAATTTTTCGTAAAATTTTTAGTAAATTTTTTCGTAAAATTTTTCGCAAAATTTTTCGTAAAATTTTTCGTAAATTTTTCGTAAAATTATTCCTAAAATTTTTCTTGAAATGCTCGTAAAATTGTATATAAATTTTTCGTAAAATTTTTTGTAAAATTTTTCGTAAATTTTTTTGTAAAATTTTCGTCTGCGTCTATGTTGTTCGCGCGTTAAACGATCTTCGGACGAGCGTCGAACGAATGTCGAATTTTTCGAAAATTTTTCCTAAAATTTTTAGTAAATTTTTTGGAAAAACTTTTCGAATATTTTTCATAAAATTTTTTTCAAATTTTTCGTAGAATTGTTCAACTTTTCCGTCAGATTTTTATTAAATTTTTTCGTAAAATATCGCATAATTTTTCGTGAAATTCTTCCTAAAATTTTTTGTAAAGTTTTCGTCTGGGTCTATGTTACGTATTTTTTCTTAAAATTTTTCGATAATTTTTCTTAAAATTTTTCGTAAAATTTCTAGTGAATTTCTAGGAAAAACTTTTCGAATATTTTTCTTAAAATTTTTCCTAAAATTTTTGGAAATTCTTTTTCGTGGAATTTTCCCAAATTTTTTTATAGAATTTTTTGTAAAATTTTCGTCTGCGTCTATGTTGCGTTGAACGAGCGTCGGATGAGCGTCGAATGAGCGTCGATCGAGCGTTGAACGAGCATTGAATTTTTTGTCAAAGTTTTCGTAAAATTTTTAGAAAATGTTTTCTTAAAATTTTTGTTTGCGTCTATGTTGAACAAGCGTTAAACGAGCGTCGAACAAGCGTCGAACGAGCGTGGAACGAGCGTCGAACCAGCGTTGAACGAGCGTCGAACGAGCGTCCACGAGCGTAGAATTTTTCATCTTTTTCATAAAATTTTTCGTAAAACTTTTTGTAATATTTTTTGTTAAATTTTTCGTCAGTTCCCGTCAAACTTTCCGTCAAATTTTTCATCAACCTTTTCGTCAAATTTTCCGTCATATTTTTCGTCAAATTTTTCGCCTACTTTTTCGTTTGCCTATGTTGTTCGAGCTTTGCATACGCGTTGAACAAGCGTCGATCGAGCGTCAAATTTTTCGTCAAAGTTTTCGTAAAAATTTTAGTAAATCTTTTCGTAAAACTTTTCGCAAAATTTTTCGTAAAATTTCTCGTAAAATTTTTGGTAAAACGACCGTCGTATTTTTCGAAAAATTCTCCTAAATTGTTCGTAAAATTTTTTGTATAATTTTCGTCTGCGTCTATGTTGTACGCGCGTTAAACGATCGTCGGACGAGCGTCGAACGAGCGTCGAACGAGCGTCGAACGAGTGTCGTACGAGCGTCGAACGACCGTCGGATTTTTCCTTAAATTCTTCCTAAATTTTTTAGTAAATTTTCTCGTAAAACTTTTTCGAAAATTGTTCTTAAAATCCCTCTTAAAATTTTCCATAAAATTTTTAGTTTATTTTTTCTTAAAAATTTTCGAATAATTTTTCGTAAAATTTTTCTTAAAATTTTTATTAAGATTCTTCGTAAAATTTTTCGTAAAATTTTTTGTAAAATTTTCGTCTGCGTCTATCTTGTTCGAGCGTTGAACGATCGTCGGACGAGCGCCGAACGAGCGTTGAACGAGCGTCGAACGAGCATTTAATTTTTTGTCAGTTTTCGTAAAAATTTTAGTAAATTTTTTCTTAAAATTTTTGTTTGCCTCTGTTTAACAAGCGTTGAACGAGCGTCGAACAAGTGTGGATCGGTCGTCGAACGAGCGTTGAACGAGCGTCGAAAGAGCGTCGAAGAGCGTCGAACGAGTGTCGAACGCCCGGCAAATTTCTCGACAATTTTTCCTCAAATTTTAGTATATTTTTTCGTAAAATTTTTCGCAAAATTTTTCGTAAAATTTTTCGTAAAATTTTTCGTAAATTTTTTTTAAAATTTTTCATAAAATTTTTCTTAAAATTTTTCCAAAAAGTTTTTCTTAAAATTTTTCGTAAAATTTCTAGTAAATTTTTTCGCAAAATTTTTCGCGAAATTTTTCCTAAAATTTTTTGTAAAATTTTCGTCTGCGTCTATGTTGCGTTGAACGAGCGTCGGATGAGCGTCGAACGAGCATTGAATTTTTTGTCAAAGTTTTCGTAGAATTTTTAGTAAATTTTTTCTTGAAATTTTTGTTTGCGTCCTTGTTGAACAAGCGTGGAACGAGCGTCGAACAAGCGTAGAACGAGCGTTGAACAAGCGTAGAACGAGCGTGGAACGAGCGTCGAACGAGCGTCGAACAAGCGTCGACCGAGCGTCGAACGAGCGTCGAACGAACGTTGAACGAGCGCGAACGAGCGTCGATCGAGCGTCGAACGTGCGTCCACTAGCGTTGAATTTTTCGTCATATTTTTCATAAAATTTTTCAACCTTTTCGTCAAATATTCCGTCAAATTTTTCGTCAAATTCGTCTATGTTGTTCGAGCGTTGCACATGCGTTGAACGAGCGTCGATCGAGCATCGAACGAGCGTTGAATTTTTCGTAAACTTTTTCGTCAGTTGACGTAAAAATTTTAGTAAATCTTTCGTAAAATTTTGTGCAAAATTTTTCGTGAAATTTCTCGTAAAATTTTTGGAAAATTTTTCCTAAAACGACCGTCGTATTTTCTAAAAATTTTTCCAAAAATGTTTTGTAAAATTTTGGTCTGCGTCTATGTTGCGTTGAACGAGCGTCGGATGAGCGTCGGACGTGCGTCGGATGAGCGTCGAATGAGCGTCGATGAAGCGTCGAACGAGCATTTAATTTTTTGTCAAAGTTTTCGTAAAATTTTTAGTAAATTTTTTCTGGAAATTTTTGTTTGCGTCTATGTTTAACAAGCGTTGAACGAGCGTCGAACAAGTGTCGATCGAGCGTCGAACGAGCGTCGAACGAGCGTCGAACAAGCGTCGACCAAGCGTCGAACGAGCGTTGAACGAGTGTCGTACGAGCGTCGAACGAGAGTCGAATTTTTCCCTAATTTTTTCGTAAATTTTTTTCGAAAATTGTTCTCAAAATTCTTGATAAAATTTTTAGTAAATTTTTTCTTAAAATTTTTCGAAAACGTTTCGAATAATTTTTCGTAAAATTTTTCTTAAAATTCTTCGTGAACTTTTCCGTCAAAGTTTCCGTAAAATTTTTAGTGAATTGCTCGTAAAATTTTTCGTAAAAATTTAGTCTCGGTAACTATCAAACTTTTTGAATTGAAAAGATTATTAGAGGAAAGCGAAAAATTTTTCGAAAATTTTTCCTAAAATTTATCGTAAAATTTTTCGAATAATATTTCGTAAAATTTTTAGTAAATTTTTTCGTAAAATTGTGAAATTTTTCGTAAAATTTTTTGTAAAATTTTCGTCTGCGTCTATGTTGCGTTGAATGAGCGTCGGATGAGCGTCGAACGAGCGTCAATCGAGCGTCGAACGAGCATTGAATCTTTTGTCAAAGTTTTCGTAAAATTTTTAGTAGATTTTTTTCTGAAAATTTTTCGATATATTTTCTTAAAATTTTTCTTAAAATTTTTCGTAAAATTTTTAGTAAGTTTTTTCGTAAAATATTTCGCAAAAAGACAATGTTAGTTATTTATAAAAATCTGAACAAAACAATGACTGAAAATAAATCAAAAATTATTGAAAAACTAAATGAAAAGAGACAAGAACCTCCATTTATACAACCAGGTACAATTGCCTACAAAAGACAAACCGAAAGACAATCAAAAACAAAACCACCATATAAGCCAGAACATGTTATTAAATCACAAGACCTTACAGTTACTACACCTTACAATACTTATCATGAACAGATTTTAAACCTCCCAGAAAATTAACTACCGATTTTTTCCTAAAATTTTTTGTAAAATTTTCGTCTGCGTCTATGTTGCGTTGAACGAGCGTCGGATGACCGTCGGATGAGTGTCGGATGAGCGTCGGATGAGCGTCGGATGAGCGTCGGATGAGCGTCGGATGAGCGTCGGATGAGCGTCGGATGAGCGTCGAATGAGCGTCGATGGAGCGTCGAATGAGCATTTAATTTTTTGTCAGTTTTCGTAAAAATTTTAGTAAATTTTTTCTGGAAATTTTTGTTTGCGTCTATGTTTAACAAGCGTTGAACGAGCGTCGAACAAGCGTCGACCGAGCGTCGAATGAGCGTTGAACGAGCGTTGAACGAGTGTCGTACGAGCGTCGAACGACAGTCGAATTTTTCCTTAAATTTTTCGTAAAATTCTTAGTAAATTAGTAAATTTTTTCGTAAAATATTTTCGAAAATTGTTCTTAAAATCACTTAAAATTTTTATTAAAATTTTTTCGTAAAATTTTTTCGAAAACATTTCGAATAATTTTTCGTAAAATTTTTCTTAAAATTTTTCTTAAAATTCTTCGTAAAATTTTTCGTGAACTTTTCCGTCAAAGTTTTCGTAAAATTTTTAGTGAATTGCTCGTAAAATTTTTCGAAAATTATTCCTAATATTTATCGTAAAATTTTTCGAATAATATTTCGTAAAATTTTTAGTAAATTTTTTCGTAAAATTGTGAAATTTTTCGTAAAATTTTCTGTAAAATTTTCGTTTGCGTCTATGTTGCGTTGAATGAGCGTCGGATGAGCGTCGAACGAGCGTCGATCGAGCGTCGAACGAGCATTGAATCTTTTGTCAAAGTTTTCGTAAAATTTTTAGTAGATTTTTTTCTGAAAATTTTTTGATATATTTTCTTAAAATTTTTCTTAAAATTTTTCGTAAAATTTTTAGTAAGTTTTTTCGTAAAATATTTCGCAAACAGACAATGTTAGATATTTATATAAATCTTAACAAAACAAGACTGAAAATAAATCAAAAATTATTGAAAAACTAAATGAAAAGAGACAAGAACCTCCATTTATACAACCAGGTACAATTGCCTACAAAAGACAAACCGAAAGACAATCAAAAACAAAACCACCATATAAGCCAGAACATGTTATTAAATCACAAGACCTTACAGTTACTACACCTTACAATACTTATCAGGAACAGATTTTTAAACCTCCCAGAAAATTAACTACCGATTTTTCACAGGTTAATAATCCTCCCTCTGATAATGAGCCAGAAAATAGAGATCCAGAATCTGAATAAGAACCCCGGAGTTCTTCCGTTTAAAATAGGTACCGCAAAAATCAAAACAGCCTCCCACACCTTCTTACACTATATTCCTACAAAATCAATAAAAGAACAAGTACTCTCTGTAACTATAAAATTTTATGAATTCAAAAGATTATTAGAGAAAAGTGATAAATTTTAAGAAACATTTTTTCGAAAATTTTTCTTAAAGTTTATCGTAAAATTTTTCGAATAATTTTTCGTAAAATTTTTAGACATTTTTTCGTAAAATTTTTTGCAAAATTTTTCATAAAATTTTTCGTAAATTTTTCGTAAAATGATTCCTGAAATTTTTCTTGGAATGTTCGTAAACTTGTTTGTAAAATTTTTTGTAAATTTTTTCGTAAAATTATTTGTAAAATTTTCGTCTGTGTCTATGTTACGTTGAACGAGCGTCGGATGAGCGTTGAACAAGCGTCGATCGAGCGTCGAACGAGCGTTGAACGAGCGTCGAACGAGCGTTGAACGAGCGTCGAATGAGCGTCGAACGAGCGTCGAACGAGAGTCGAAAGAGCGTCAAACGAGCGTCGATCGAGGGTCGAAAGAGCGTCCACGAGCGTTGAATTTTTCTTCATCTTTTTCATAAAAGTATTCTTAAAACTTTTCGTAATATTTTTTGTTACATTTTTCGTCAGTTTCCGTCAAATTTTTCATCACTTTTTTCGTCAAATTTTTCGCCTACTTTTTCGTCTGCGTCTATGTTGTTCGAGCGTTGCACAAGCGTTGAACGAGCGTCGAACGAGCGTTGAAGTTTTCGTCAAAGTTTTCGTAAAAATTTTAGTAAATCTTTTCGTAAAATTTTTTGCAAAGTTTTTCGTAAAATTTCTCGTAAAATTTTTGGTAAAATTTTTCGTAAAACGATCGTCGTATTTTTCGAAAAATTTTCGTCTGCGTCCATGTTGTTCGAGCGTGGAACGAGCGTCGAACGAGCGTCGAACAAGCGTTGAATTTTTCGTCATCTTTTTCATAAAATTTTTCGAAAAACTTTTCGTAATATTTTTTGTTAAACTTTTCGTCAGTTTTCGTCAAACTTTCCGTCAGTTTTCGTCAAACTTTCCGTCAAATATTGGTCTGCGTCTTGTTGCGTCGGATGAGCGTCGAACGAGCGTCGATCGAGCGTCGAACGAGCATTTAATTTTTTGTCAAAGTTTTCGTAAAATTTTTAGTAAATTCTTTCTTAAAATTTTTGTTTGCGTCTATGTTTAACAAGCGTTGAACGAGCGTCGAACAAGTGTCGATCGAGCGTCGAATGAGCAGAGAACGAGCGTAGAACGAGCGTAGAACGAGCGTAGAACGAGCGTCGAGTTTCTCGCAAATTTCTCCTAAAATTTTTCGTGAAATTTTTAGTAAATTTTTTCGTGAAATTTTTTGTAAAATTTTCGTCTGCGTCTATGTTGTTCGAGCGTGCAACGATCGTCGGAGAGCGTCGAAAGAGCGTCGAACGACCGTAGAAATTTTCGAAAATTTTTCCTAAAATTTTTAGTAAATTTTTTGGAAAAACGTTTCGAGAATTTTTCTCTAAAAATTTTTCTTAAAATTTTTCGTAAAATTTTTCGCAAAATTTTTCGTGAAATTTTTCCTATAATTTTTTGTAAAATTTTGGTCTGCGTCTATGTTGCGTTGAACGAGCGTCGGATGAGCGTCGAACAAGCGTCGATCAAGCGTCGAACGAGCATTTAATTTTTTGTCAAAGTTTTCGTAAAATTTTTAGTAAATTTTTTCATAAAAATTTTGTTTGCGTCTATGTTTAACAAGCGTTGAACGAGCGTCGAATGAGCGTCGAACGAGAGTCGAACGTTGAAGAGCGTCGATCGAGCGTTGAAGAGCGTCGAACGAGCGTCCACGTGCGTTGAATTTTTCTTCATCTTTTTCATAAAATTGTTCTTAAAACTTTTCGTAATATTCTTTGTTGAATTTTTTGTCAGTTTCCGTCAAACATTCCGTCAAATTTTTCATCAACTTTTTCATTAAATTTTCCGTCAAATTTTCCGTCAAATTTTCCGTCGAATTTTCCGTCAAATTTTTCGCCTACTTTTTCGTCTGCGCCTATGTTGTTCGAGCGTTGCACAAGCGTTGAACGAGCGTCGATCGAGCATCGAACGAGCGTTGAGTTTTTCGTCAACTTTTTCGTCAAAGTTTTCGTAAAAATTTTAGTAAATCTTTTCGTAAAATTTTTTGCAAAATTTTTCGTAAAATTTCTCGTAAAATTTTTGGTAAAATTTTTCGTAAAACGACCGTCGTATTTTTCGAAAAATTTTTCGTAAATTTTTTTGTAAAATTTTCGTCTGCGTCTATGTTGTTCGAGCGTTGAACGATCGTCGGACGAGCGTCGAACGAGCGTCTAACGAACGTCGAACGACGGTCGAATTTTTCGAAAATTTTTCCTAAAACTTCTCGTAAAATGTTTAGTGAATTTTTTCGTAAAATTTTTCGAATAATTTTTCGTAAAATTTTTAGTAAATTTTTTCGTGAAATTTTTCGTAAAATGATTCCTAAAAGTTTTCGAAAAATTTTTCTAGAAATGTTCGTAAAATTGTAAACTTTTTCGTAAAATTTTTTGTAAAATTTTCGTCTGCGTCTATGTTGTTCGCTCGTTGAACGATCGTCGGACGAGCGTCGAACGAGCGTCGAACGACCGTCGAACGACCGTCGAACGACCGTCGAACGACCGTCGAACGACCGTCGAACGACCGGCGAATTTTTCGAAATTTTTTCCTAAAATTTTTCGTAAAATTTTTGTTAAATTTTTTCGTGAAATTTTTCGCAAAATTTTTCGTAAAATTTTTCTTAAAATTGCTCGTAAAATTTTTCGTGAACTGTTCCGTCATAGTTTTCGTGAAATTTTTAGTGAATTTTTTAGTAAAATTTTTAGCAAAATTTTTCGTGAAATGTTCGTAAAATTGTTTGTACAATTTTTCGTGAAATTTTTTGTGAAATTTTTTGTAAAATTTTCATCTGTCGAACAACATAGTCGCTATGTTGTTCGAGCGTTGAACGATCGTCGGACCTGCGTCGAACGTGCATTGAGTTTTTTGTCAAAGTTTTAGTAAAATTTTTAATACATTTTTTCTTAAAATTTTTGTTTGCGTCTATGTTGAACAAGTGTTGAACGAGCGTCGAACAAGCGTCGAACTAGCGTGGAACGAGCGTCGAACGAGCGTCGAACGAGCGTCGAACAAGCGTTGCATTTTTCGTCATCTTTTTCATAATATTTTTTGTTAAACTTTTCGTCAGTTTCCATCAAACTTTCCGTCAAATTTTTCATCAAAATTTACGTCAAATTTTTCGTCAAATTTTTCGCCTACTTTTTCGTCTGCGTCTATATTGTTCGAGTGTCGAACGAGCGTCGAACGAGCGTCGACGAGCGACTAACGAGTGTCGAACGAGTGTCGAACGAGCGTCGAACGAGGGTTGAACGAGCGTCGACGAGCGTCGAACGAGCGTCGACGAGCGTCGAACGAGCGTCGACGAGCGTCGAACGAGTGTCGTATGAGCGTCGAACGACCGTCGAATTTTTCCTTAAATTTTTCGTAAAATTTGTTAAAAAATCGTTCAACGCTCGTTCGGCGCTCGATCTACGCTCGTTCGACGCTCATCCGACGCTTATTCAACGCAACATACACGTAGACGAAAATTTTACAAAAAATTTTAGGAAAAATTTCACGAAAAATTTTGCGAAAAAATTTACTAAAAATGACGGAAACGTTGACGAACAATATTACGAAAAAAAATTTTAAGAAAAATTCAAAGAAAAATATTCGAAAAGATTTTCCAAAAAATTTACTAAAAATTTACCGAAAAATTTTCGAAAAATTCGACGCTCGTTCGACACTTGTTCGACACTCGTTCGACGCTCGTCGACGCTCGTTCGACGCTCGTTCGACGATCGTTCAACGCTCGAACAATATAGACGCAGACGAAAAAGTAGGCGAAAAATTTGACGAAAAATTTGACGGAAATTTTGATGAAAAAGTTGATGAAAAATTTGACGGAAAGTTTGACGGAAACTGACGAAAAGTTTAACAAAAAATATTACGAAAAAATTTACGAAAATTTTTATGAAAAAGATGACGAAAAATTCAACGCTCGGTCGACGCTTGTTCGACGCTCGTTCGACGCTCGTTCGACGCTCGTTCCACGCTCGTTCGACGCTTGTTCGACGCTCGTTCAACACTAGTTCAACATAGACGCAAACAAAAATTTTAAGAAAATATTTATTAAAAATTTTACGAAAATAGACAAAAAACTCAATGCTCGTTCGACGCTCGATCGAAGCTCGAACAATTTTACGAACATTTCTAGAAAAAATTTTCGAAAACTTTTAGGAATATTTTCGAGATAGAATTTTTTATGGCAGCATGCTAAAAAATTTCAAAAATTTTGCAATCATGACCAAAAAATTGTAAATTTTGACTTACAATGGATGTATCGAAAAAATTATGCAGTACCATGTATTTTAATACGAGGAATGCATTTTTTGTTCAGTTTTATGAAATTTTTGTTATTAAAGAAATTAACAAATATTTTCTTTCTCATTTTTCAAGTAAAGTATTAGAATAAAAATGTTGGGTGGAAACTAATAGCCTCGTTACATAAGGTGAAGTCATGTGCTAGGTACATCAACTGGTCTGTTTTTGTTTTAGTAAACCCTGTTAGTTTTTTGCTTTTAAGGTTAGTGACAGATCGGCTGAAAATGAAGAAAAGACAACTTTTTCGGTCAAATTCCATTTTATTCATGAACATAGTCTCCTTTAAAAGCGATACATTTCTTGAAGAACCATATGTCTATGCTTTGAAAATACACGTTTGTTTCACCAATTAACTTTTCATTTAAGTCAAATCTCTTTAAGAGAAGCATTTCTCAGATCTTTGTATATGTGGTCAAATCTAGAGAATAGGGTGCGTGCAACCGTTTTTTTGGTGTAAGATCACTTTCTTTCTTTGCATACGGGATCATTCCTCCAAAATTTCTTAGTTTAAACGTTCCAGTGAGGCTATATAACGATCGGCATTGACTGTCCTGACTTCTTCAATGTAGTGGATAAACAAGATAGGTACCGTACGCATTCCAAAATGCGTTTGTCATAACCTTGCCAGCAGAATATTTTCGCTATTGGCCGTTTTTTGAACAGCCATGCTATTTCTGATTTACCATCTGGAGTCTAGAAAGAGGTTAACCATTCGAACGGTCCTAAATGTTTGGATATTGTCTCTACAAATATGTATAAAATAATAACATTGAAATATGAAAACATATTCAAAAATATTATTGAATTATTTGAATATTCAATTATTATAATTATTATATTTAACACTCCGATGCGCGACGGTGGTCTATTAGTCTCGGAAAAATACAATAAACGTTGGTATGTTTAAAATAAATTTTATGTAAACTGCCATCTTATGTACCTATCTAGTAATTAAAACAATTTATACTTTATTTGACAGTAACACATTTTCTTGTGTGTTTGGATTTCATACGTTTGTCCCAATGACATAGAAAAAGAGTAGACCTATCATCTCATTCATAATATCGAAATTTTTTGAAGCCATCATTAGAATCTCTAGTAATGTGCTAGAAAAGGATAATACATCCATTTTCCTAGTGCGGCAACGCTGTGTAAATGAAATCATGAAATTTCCAGTGGCGTACTACTTTGATAATTTTTGAGGAGATTCTCAACCTAAAAAAGATGTGTGATAGAAATACTGTAGAATTACATACTCTAAAGAGCGTATTTAATTGAAAATAATTGAATTTAGGAAAAATACTGAATTAAAAAGAAATCTCTTATATCCATTTTTTTCATATCTTCCTTAACTTGATCTTCCCATCTTGTCTTCGGTCTTCCTTTTGGCCTTGCTACTTGTGTTATCCAATTACTTATTCTTCTTATTATTGTTGTCGGCTCCCTTCTGAGCACATGCCCGTACCATTTTAACCGTTGGCCTTTTATGAACTTTACAACATCCTGTCTTTCCATTTTTTGTCTAATTTCATGGTTCATCATAGTTCTTAAGTCGCCCTCTTCTGTTCTGACTGGTCCAACAATTTTCCTCAATATTTTCCTTTCGGCACTCCTTAAAGATTCTTCGTTTTTATTTGTCAAAGAGATTGTCTCTGCGGCATATGTCATTGTTGGTCTGATAGCGGCTTTATACAGTTTCAATTTGGTGTTTTCGGTTAGATGTTTATCTTTAAGAAATTTGCTGTATTTCCAGTACGCTTTGTATCCTGCTTTCACCCTTTCTGCCACCTCTATATTTCTGTCGCTCTTCTCGTTTATCGTAACGCCTAAGTAAATGAAGTTTGCTACTTTTTTAAACCTGTAGTTCTGTACTGTGATTTCTTTTAGACTATCTGTTGTTTCCTTGCTGGCTAGCATATATTTAGTTTTTTCTGAATTTATCTCAAGACCTCTGCTTTTTGCTTCTTCGATCAGGTCACCTAGTATTTATCCAAATTGCTCCTATTCCTTGCTATAAGTACCAGATCGTCTGCATACCCTATTATTTGTGTCATGTTCTGGGATATTGTTGGGCCTGTTTCAATCGCCTTAATCGCTCCATCTAATGCTTCATTGAATAATACCGTTGATAATGCATCCCTCTTCCTCACACCATCTACCATATCGATTTCCTCACTATAGCCCTCACTAGTTATTACTCTGGTTTTCGAGTTGTTTATTGACATCTTTGTCAGTCGGATTAACTTATTTGGAATACCTATTTTTCTCATGTCTGTTATCAGTTTACGCGTGCTAATACTATCGAATGCTTGCTTAAAATCTACAAACAATATATGTAAATCGATTCGATATTCATAGCTTTTTTCTATCGTCTGTGTCATTACATGCACTGCATCTATAGTTGATTTACCACTTCTGAAGCCATATTGGTATTCACCTAGTTTCTGTTCTGCGTATTTGTTTATTTCCTTTCTTAAAAGTGATGTCATGACTTTGTATACTGTGTTAAGCATGGTTATTCCTCGGTAGCTATCGCATTTTGATTGGTCTCCTGATTTGAAGATTGGTATTGTTAGACCTAAACGCCATTCTGCTGGCATTTATTATTTCTTCCACATGTTTATGAGTAATTCATATATATTTCTTTTTAGTTCTTCGCCACCTTTCTTTATCAGATCGTTAACTATTCCATCTGGTCCTGCTGCCTACTTCTGTTTGAGATTTGTTATTATTCCTTCATATTCTGCATATATTGGGAGGTATTCCTCTTCCTCTTCTGCTGTTACCTCAACATTTGATGTAAACTCATCCTCCTTTCGATCTTTCTTGTAATATGCTTCCCATTCTCTATTGCTGATTCTGGTCGTTACTTTGCTTCTTTTACTTTGTTTTCTTATGTAATCATATAGTTTTTTATTATCTCGGTTGTCACTTTGTATTTCCATCATTAACTCCTTTATCCACTCTGCTTTTTTCTTCTGACAGCATTTGTTCGCTTCTTTCTTCTTTTTCTTATATTCTTTCAGTTCTGTCTCTCCTCCTGTATTTAGCCATTGTTTTCATGCTTGATCTTTTTGTTTCTTTTTGCTTTCACATTCTTCATCGTACCATTCTTTACATCTTTGTTGCTTTTTTTGTCCTAGTATTTCCTCGGCTGTTTTGGTAATACTATTTTTTATGCTCTCCCATTTTTTCTCTATATTTCCATCTGGATCTTGTGTTAGTCTATCTTTTAATACTTCTCTGTATCTTTCTTCCGTATGTTCTTCTTTTCAATTATCTATGTTACAATGTTTTTTACGTTTTAACGTTCCTTAGTATCTTCATTTTTATTTTCACCACAACTAAGAAATGATCCGAATCCACATTAGCGCCTCTGAATGAACGAGTATCTTCTACTGTTTTCAGCCATTTTCTTGATATGAGTACGTGGTCTATTTGATTTCCTTCACTGGAGCCTGGTTTCCTTGTCACTTTATGCTCTTTTTTATGTCTGAATTTGATACTTATTATTAAAGTGTCGGTACTTATTCCCAAAATTACAGGTTCTTGAACCATTGTCGTTTGTCCTGTCGTGTATGTCCTTCTTTCCTTCTTTCCTGTCCTTTCCTGTCCTTCTTTCCGATTTGTGCATTGAAGTCTCCTATGACTAGTTTCATGTCATTTCTAGATATATTCTCCCAAGCCTCTAGCAGTTTGTTATAGAATTCTTCTTTGTCTTTACTATTTGTGTCCTCTGTTGATGCGTAAACATTTATTACTCTTAGATTTGCTTGCTTGTTTTCAATCCTAATTATTGAGATTCTTCTATTTACTGCTTGAAAGGTCATTACTTTGTTTCTTAACTTATTATTCTCCATAAATGCTGTGCCATTTTTCCCCTGCGTAATAAATTGTGTATCTTTCCTTATCTATTCTTCCCTGACCCTTCCATCTTATTTCCTGCAGTGCCAAGCTTGTATCTTCCCATTTCTTTAGCTAACTCATTTATTGTACCAGCCTTTAACATTGTCATTATATTCCATGTGCCGATCTTAACCGTTTCTTTATTCTTTATCTTCTGCATTATCTAGTTTTATCAAACAAGCTTTATCACCTAACTTACGTGCTGTCTTAACTTGTATTTGGATTTTCAGTTGCTTTTCCATGAAAGTAGCGACTTCTCTTGTTAACTCCTTTGAATCCGTCATAACTATTTATAGGCCAGTAATTACAACGTTGTTTTCCCTTCTTTCTTTTTCTATCTATTCTTGAGCAGTTTTGATATTAATTATTTCTTTCTTAATATCGTCATTCTCCTTCTGTATTGTTTCGTACATTTTTCTGATGGTCTCCTTTTCCTGTTTTATTATTTGAATCTCTTCCCTCAATTCTTGCTGTTCCTTCCGCATTTCTTTAGTTTCGTTTTCCATCTCTCTCATTTCTGTTTTCATCTCCTACATCAATTTTTCTGTTTTCATCTCCTACATCAATTTTAGAATTTGATCTAACTTTTCCTCTTTTTTGTTTTTTATTGGTGGTGGTGTTCTCATTGTCTTCCTATTTTTCCCGGACGGTTCTTGATCCTCTTCTCCTGTATCTCTTCTTCTTTTATATCCCTCATCCGTAGAATTGCTCTCCATTATTAATTTCTTAAGGGGTTTCTTTTTCTTTCGTGTGTGCTGTAATAGAATCAGCGTCCCGCAAACGTTATTATCAGCGCTTACTCAGTTCAGCAACTGACACGTTCCCGGGCTGACCTTTCCTAATACTACACACCTCTTAATTCTCCTCGCCCCGGCCCTGCCTTCTTTGTGATTTCTGGTTATTCGATAATCCGACTTTCGCTTTTACCTTCTTATAGATTTTATTTTGGTTATCGAGTTCTATTGCCAATTGTTTATTAATGAGTTGCTTTTGTTTAACCGTTCTGTTTTGTTAAACAGGTTTCCGATATATTTTCAAGATTTTGTACTTACGATTAGGTAAATATTTTGTTAATTAATCTCTGTGATTGAGACACATTAACTTTACACTTGTATCTACAAAAATTTTGCTTCTAATATTCCTACAAAATTTGGAATTATTTCAACAGTGCACCTTGATACTTCTTATTTTACTAGTCGCCGGGACCGTTGTTTACATATCACGCGATATTCCTACATCTTCCTTATTGTTTACTATGTGTCAGAAGGTTCAGGCAGGGAGGCTATATGCGCCCCCGTGTCGATCTTGGTTGTTGTCCCGAAAACTCGGGATCTTCCGATTGAAGGCGCAAAAGAGCGTTTGGTTTCCCTATTGAAATCCGTTGCTTTGTGTTTTCCCATGTTTCGATTAACATATTTGCTTTCAAGTTTCACATCCTTATTTGGTTATACCGTGCTAAGGACGGCAAATGAGCCAGAAACATGCATGCCCGCGGTTACCACCCTGTTTCAGTAACCTTTTTTTTATTTTTGCGTGAATTACCCATGAATCTCTTTGTTGTTGTTTGCATATCTATTCCTACATCTTCTTTATTGTTTACTAATGGTCGGAAGGTTCAGGCAGGGAGGCTATATGCGCCTCCGTGGCGATCTTGGTTGTTGTTCCGAAAACTCGGGATCTTCCGATTGAAGGCACAAATGAGCGTTTGGTTTCCCTGTTGAAATCCGTTTTGTTTTGTGTTTTCCCATGTTTCAATTTACATCTTTGCTCCCAAGTTTCACATCCTTATTTGGTTATATCGTGCTGAGGACGGCAAATGAGCAAGAAACATGTATGTCCGCGGTTACCACCCTGTTTCAGTATCCTTTCTTTATTATTGCGTGAATATCCATCGATAAAGACAATGAAATTTGAAATAGCAAAAAATGAAATGAATTTAATGTATTGAAATTATGAGAAGGTACTAATTGTAGTAATAAAATAAAAAAGAGTAATTAAAACCAAGTTAGCAAAAAGTTTACATCGCTGAATGCAACTATCAGAAAGTAATTAATATATAATAATATAAAACGATATAAAGAAAAATAATTTCGAATCCCTCGTTGATGACGTTTTCAAAACTCCAGCACTCCTGGTGTTGGTCCAGTTGGGTAGAAAAACAAAATCTTTGGAAAAATTCCAGCTATGCCAAGACTCCAAGTCCAGCAATCATCGGATCATAATCAGGGAAAAAATAGAAAAACCACCCAGATTTTTACTTTTCCGCCAACCTATCTAATATGCGAGAAAAGTATTGGTTTACCCACAAAAAGTTGGAAATTTGAAATTTTTTTTTGAGTTATTTTTACGTTATCCATCAACAACAACACGAAAAAACGGTTTTTAGAAAAAAAATCCTGTGTGTATGTCGTCGTCGTCGTTGTTGTCGGCCACTTTTCCTTGCAAGTCTAGTTAGCACGATACAGCCTTCGGAGTGCAATAAAACACCAATTTTATGAAGGAATATTGTTAAGGACATTTCACAAATTAACTCTATTGATTTTCAGCTCACCAGAGCCAGTACAACGGGTGCTATGGTACTTGAAGTACGACATTTTGTCGTCTTCCGAGAAATTTCAGTTTGTTAGTACGATACAGCCTCCGGAGTTCAACAAGTCACCAATTTTATGATTGAATATTATTCAAGGCACTTCACTGATGAACCCTATTGATTTTCAGCTCACCAGAGCCAATACAACCGGTGCTACAGTACTTTAAGTACGATATTTTTGTAATTTTTGGAGAAGTTTCAGTTTGTTAGCAAGATACAGCCTCCGGAGTATATACAAGTGATGAATTTTATGATTGGATATTATTCAGAGCGTCTTAAAGATGAACTCTATTGATATTGAGCTCACTAAAGCCAGTACAATAGGTGCTGTGGTACTTGAAGTACCAAATTTTTGTCATTTTTGGAGAATTTTCAGTTTGTTAGCACGATACAGCCTCCAGAGAGTATACGATTGATCAACTTTACGAATAAGTAATGTTCAAGGTGTCTCACAGATGTACCCTATTGATTTTCAGTTGACTAGAGCGAGTACAGCGGGTCCTATAAAACTAGATATACTAAATTTTTGGTTATTTTTGGAGAAATTTCGGTTTGTTAGCACGATACATCCCCCGAAGTGTATACAAGTAACAATTTTATGATAGAATATTGTTCAGGGCCACCGATGCGGAAAAGTTAGTTTTAATCTCTAAAACCGTTTATTTAGATCCTACACTGGAATTGTCCGACGCGATGACTCGAAAATCTCCAACCGTTTCACGGTCCCAGTAGTTGGTTAAGAACCTCTCCAATTCCCCATCAACCAGGCTACTGGTGTATCTATACGTTTCCAGGGCAATAGCAGGTATTTGTAAGTCAGACTTCCACCACGTTAGACAATTCTGATAGGACCTCCTTCTTCAACGAAATTAAGAGCTTCATGCTCTCATAGCGGAAATCGTTCGTGACAGGTATACCAACCGATATATCTAACGGTTGGGCAGTTTTTCGCGTTACAGTAATATTTGTAGCAGATACTTTAAAAAGTACGACTGAAACTTAAAGCAATAAGTTACTTCTATTGAAAAAACGGAGTAGAGACGATTTGTGCCTACAGTGTTTATATATCTCTATGTCATATGTATAATATAAATAATAATTTCAATTTTCTAAACAGAATTGTATAGAAAATTGTTTTTACTTTTTATAAAATAGTATAGACATTTTTATTATTAGATATATTATAATTTTTACAAAATTATAAACTTTTATTTGGATTTAACTTGAAATACAATTGCTGAGCTGAGCACACTAGCAAGATTTTTCTTGCGCATGAATAAAAAATTCTTTTTGGTTGCTGTGTTCTGTTTAAGATGTACCTAGAAAAGTTACTCGTTTTTTATAATAATTAATTGAAAATACAATATTAATGATTTTGTTTTTAACAACTAAACAATACATTAGTATGCATATGTTTCTACAAAAGATAATTTAAAAAATTAATTAAGTGTACTGTGGGATTTAGCATGGTATTCATTGTTAAATTTTCAATGCTAATGCACTAAACAGTATTCACCTTCAACTAAAAGTATAAAACAGGAAATTTATGCTGCTTCCTAGATTGCTTCACAAAGAACAAATGTTTCAGTAATGGATGTTGGCCTAGTTACCGTGCCATTAATTAACATTTATAATTTGTCATTGCCGTCTTTGTTGTTATAAAATGTATATATGTGATGTTTCACTTGTCTGAGTCTATCGCATGTAATGGTATTTATATGATGATGATAACGACAGTTATTACAAATAAGATATCGAACAAAATATATTGTAATGTTTTTCTTATTTATTTAGTTTTTTTATTAAGACGGGTGGGATAAATTCATACACACGGTAGGTCTACTCACTTAATTTATTTATTCACTAAACTATTCACTAATTTATATTATATACACAGTATATTCACTTACACTAATTTATATAAACACTACACTACTGTTTATTTACTTAGACTTGATTTATATTCACTTAAAAAATTAACAGTCTCGACCCTTACTTCGTGGAATCTACTATATTAGTGTTTTAAATGAAACTTACAGTTTCTAGATAATTCCACAGTATACTTAAAAAATGTAAAAACTCTAAGAAATTGACAATTGTTTAACATTTTTTAAATATATTGTGAAATTATCTAGAAACTGTGAGTTTCATTTAAAACACTTGTATTTACTTGTTTACTGTTTATCTCACGAGATCAAATTATAAACTCACTCCTTGCTAGGTATAGCCTCTGTTATATATTAAGTGCCCTTTGTTCCAAAACTTTTTAGATTGCGGCTCACAAAACAATTGCCTCCCTGGAATTTTCTAGATGAGACTGGTCCCACAAACAATGGACCTCACTGGAAATGTTTAGATAAGAATAGTCACAAAAAATAATGGTAAACAGTTCGAAGAAATCCCCTCGCATTCGCCAAAATTTGAACTTTCATACATGGCTTAGACAGAGTCGGATTCAGGGACTACACCAGTGTGCTATTTCGTAACATTACCCCTTTTTAAAAGGAAATTCCTCCTGGAACTTCTGTGTAGCTGCAACTGGATGTTTAATTCGGTAAATGGACCCATATCTGCACTTTCCGGTCGTATGGAAATAACAGGGCACCGTCTTCAACGGTTACCGATAACGAGGGGAATAGCTGCAAATTAGTATGTGGACACCGGTATTATGGAAGATCACCTCTATCATGTTCCTGATGACTCGTCAATCCAACTGGTCAATCCTTTTCTCCTTGTCGAGTTGTGTAACGATACTTTGTCCCCCGTTTTTTCATTCTGTCGCTGGCAACCTGAAGATTCGTTCCAACCCATTTGTGCACATCGTCCAACCTTCATCTTCTCAATTGAATCACGTAATCTTCTCCTGCTAGATCTTCGCCAGGCTGACAGTCAAACTCCAGGTCACAAGGGCGCCTCATTTCGCGTCCAAATAGGATTTTTGCAGGTATTTCACCCGTGGACTCATTTATGGCCGATCGATAAGCCAACGCAAATAGGGAAAGATACTGGTCCCAATCTCTCTGGTGGCTGGAAACTATTTTGGACAGATATTTTCCAATGGCCCTGTTCATTATTTTGACCATTCCATCTGATTGTGGATGCAACGCTGTTGTCCTGGTCTTCTTCATTCCCATGTTGTTACAAATTTCCTGGAATACCTGGCTCTCGAAATTTCTACCTTGATCGCTGTGTACTTCCAAAGGCACTCCATATCGGCTAATAAATTCTTTCACCAATACATCCGCGACAGTTGTGGTCTCTAGATTTGGGATCGCATAAATTTCCACTCACTTTGTGAAATAATCCATTATAACCATGATGTATTTACCACCATTTCCTGTCGTCGGAAATGGTCCAGCGATGTCTAATGCAATCCTTTCGAAATTGCTTCCAACATTATATTGTTTCAAGGGTGCCTTTCTCTGGCGATATGGTGGTCCATTACTCGTAGCACAAGTCGTACATTTCTTACACCAGTCCTTCACATCGTCGGAGCTGTTCATCCAATTAAACCTTTCACGAACTCGCTAAAGGGTTTTCTTCACTCCCAGATTACCTCCCGATGGACCGTCGTGTAACTTTCTCAGTACCTCGGCTACTCTCGTTCTTGGGATAACTATCTGTCTTCTTTTCACGGAACCATCATCGTTCTCAAGGATTCTTTTCAACAGACATCGTTCCAAGACAAGGGAGTCCCACTGAGCCCAATATGCCTTGAGGTCGGTGAAAATCTTGACACTTCTTGCCAGGTAGTTCGCCGATTTTTTTCCTTCTATTGCCGAATCTTCGTTAGGTGAGGATAATTCTCCTGATCTTCTCTGATCCTGGTGGGTGACTATTCTTCGTTGACTACAGTAGTTCTTGAAACTGCAACTTCCTTAGATTTCGACTTGTTGCTGTGAGAGTAGTCTACGGGGCATGACCGTCTAGGTAGGGAGGCGGCGTTTCAATAATTCACATCAGCTCGATGTTCGCCCCTGTCTAGTTTCCTCTGTGACTGAGGTTCTTGCGTTGCAGGAGTCCTGGGGTGCTTAGTCGGGCTGTGTACGTGCTCAAGCTCGCCACACTTCCGGCATATGATCTTTTTCGGCTTCTTGTCCGCCCTACTCTTTATCAATTTGACGATCTGGTCCAGTCTGTCTTGGTTACCTTCTTCTTGCATGGTCCTAACTTTGTTGTACCGCGAATACTTCGTGGCTGCTTTGCATTTAAGAGATTCTTGGTTTGCAGGACTCGTAGGACAGTTACACGAACGGCGTACATGGTCTAGCTCGCCACAATTACAACACCTGATCTTCTTCGGGTTCCTGTCTACCATACCTTTCAACAAGATGACGATCTGGTTAAGTCTGTCATCGTCACCTTCTTCCTGCATGGTCCTACCTTTGCTATATCCCGATGCCATCGTGGCTGCTTCATATTCAACAGCAGCGGTCAGCACATCTACCATAGTTTTGGGATGGACTAATCGAAGCGTTCTCTGCATATCGGGGTCGCGTAAACCATCAATAAAGGCCTGGATGCCCTGACATTCCATCATGTTCTCTGGTGCTGATGGATGAGCGAATCGAACTAATCGGGCAATATCCACTTCATACTCTTCCTCAAGTTTTTGCCTTCGATTCTTCAGCTGGGATTGGAACAAGTGTTCTAGATATTCATAGCTATATCGCAAGTCCAACCTCTTCTTCAGCTTTAAGAAGTCATCCGTTTCTTCAAGTGGTATCGTCTGTGGTACACTGCCTTCTCCCTATCGGACCAATTATTCACTCTAGCAGCTGTTTCAAACTGTTTTACGTGATTGGTCCACGACATTCTTCCATCGAACGTTGGGGCCTTGGCTCGGATAAAATTGCCTATATCTTATATTTTGGGGTGCGTTTCTGGCTTGCAGGGTTTCATTTGTTTGATCTTTTTTTCTTACGCTGGCGTGTCTTGGGTTCTTAAATCTGTCAACTTTCTTTCTAATTTCTTGATTTTCTCGTCCATCGTTATAATCTTATTCTCAATTATTCACTCTAGCAGCTGTTTTACGTGATTGGTCCACGACATTCTTCCATCGAACGTTGGGGCCTTGGCTCGGATGAAATTGCCTATATCTCATATTTTGGGGTGCGTTTCTGGCTTGCAGGGTTTCATTTGTTTGATCTTTTTTTCTTACGCTGGCGTGTCTTGGGTTCTTAAATCTGTCAACTTTCTTTCTAATTTCTTGATTTTCTCGTCCATCGTTATAATCTTATTCTCAATTTTCTCGTCCATCGTTGTTATCTTATTCTCGATTTTCTCATCCATCGTTGTCATCTTATTCTCGATTTTCTCATCGATCGTTGTCATCTTATTCTTGATATCTAATTTTGGGGACAAAAATGTATTTTCGACTTCAGCAGAAATGTCATTTTTCAAAGATAAGATGTCGGCAGAAATGTCGTGCTTCATAGCAGAAATATCGTTCTTCACATCAGAAATTAACGTGATTAAGGTGGAAGCCTCGTCTTTGAATAAAAATGTTTCTGGATCCAAGTCGTCACTTCCCAGTGCCATTTTTAGTCTTTCTATTGCCCTTTTTTCTAGATATTACTAGATTGTGGCTCACAAAACAATCGCTTCCCTGGAATTCTCTAAATAAGACTGGTCACAAAAACAATGGACCTCACTGGAAATGTCTAAATGAGAATAGTCACAAAAAATTATGGTAAATAGTTCAAAGAAATCCCTTCGCATTAGCCAAAATTTTAACTTTCATACATGGCTTAGACAGAGGCGGATTTAGGGACTACACTAGTGTGCTATTTTGTAACAATATGTACCTTCGCGTCACAGGCAACGTTAGTTGCCGCAGGTAACGCAAGTACACCTCCACACAAACCGCCACACTGAAAAAGTCCAATCCAAACTATAAATAAAACCATGAAAAGTCACTCTATATATACAGTAATTTATTTTCCATACAAAATGTCAATTTTGAAATGGCAAAAAAATAGGAACGCGTTCACCGATCACGATGGAATTGTGTCAGTTAACTTGGAGCGCTGAGGTAATGATACGCTAAAATTTTCAGCCTTCTAGATGTACTCAAAGCTGAGATACAGGTACCTCGTTTTAGGTAGTTTGTTGGTGTATTTATTTGTGGCATATTTGTAATGGCTGTAACGATTTCGATGCAACTTTGCAGGATGATAAAGCTCGAAAACTTATTACGATCGTGTAGCATGATAAAAATACCATGCTTTTTTGTATTGTATTATACGAGTAATTCACGGAGGTGCATTAATTCGGTTAAGCCCCCCACTGAGTATGCAACTTTATACACACTTCTGTATAGTTGGTTGTATAAGGGCATTAACTATGGGTTTTAAAATTATTTAAGCATATCCTGGAATAACGGGATGTAAATAATTAAATGAGTGTCTAGAGTAATATTTTTATTATTATTATTCATGTGATTTAACCAATCCATGAGTATTTTATTATTTTATGTGGGGATTTTATTTGACTGCTATTGGTAACACTGATTATAAGTGTCCGTGGTAAAGGGAAGCCAAAATTGTTGAAATCACTTGTCTGATACTTCCCGAATGGTTAAGTTGGGTATCAATGAGGACAAGTCGTGAGTATACAAAATGGCCGGTGGCACATGGTTTAATCCATTTATTTTGGGAACTATAGTGGTGAAAAACCCTTGGTAATCTATACTGCATAATTTTTTATAAGCAGTTTTTACAATATTTTTTGCCAATTGAATATGGTTCGATAGTTTTTATGGGTGATGGTGATCAATGATAGGATGATCAAGTACAGATTTTAAGAAGCCTCAATTTCGGATGATTCCTGTATGGTCCCAGACAGCACAAGTACGTACATAATACGTATTTAATACTTACTGATGAGACGTAAGGTACGTATTATGTACGTACTTTTCTGTACGTAGTACGTACATGGTACGTATTAAATACGTACATTTTCCAATAAAATGTACGTACCAAATACGTACTGCTTTTACGTACTTGGTACGTATAATCTGTACGTACTTGGTACGTACCATTTTGTACGTAATTGGTACGTAACATTTTGTACGTATTTGGTACTTATCATTTTGTACGTACTTGGTACGTACCATTTGTACGTACATGGTACGTACCGTTTGTACGTACTTGGTACGTATAGTTTGTACGTACTTGGTATGTATCGATAGTACGTACTTTGTAAACAGACTACAGAACTGAAAGCTCACAATTTAGTTCCAAGAAGCTTTATTATTAAAATTTTGAAGGTAATTTGAGTTTACTTGTCACAATGTTAATAACGTTGCTAGAATAAAGTTCCTTATCACTTAATTGTGGGTTCAACTGTATGGTCTTATAAATTAAAGTACACGTCAGAAAGCCCACACTAGATTATATTAAAATGTTAAACTTAAAAAACAACTTGAAAGCAAATTTAATTAAAGTTACTTTTGACTATTAACTAGTTAGGAAAATATAATATAATAAATAGTACGTATTTATTATTTATTTATAACGAGACTCCTCCTATTCACAATACCTACCTCCTGTGCTCGTTTAGATGTCAGATTGCCCTGTAGAACAACCTGTGCTCGCTAGTCGACTAGCTTCAAATCGAAGAAGGGGTGGATTTTTCAACATTTATTTAGAATTCAAAATAAGGCACCAGAGAAATTTAGGTAAGCACCCAAGACTCCTTTAAACTCACATCCAACTCCTCGGAGGGTTAATACACTTTTTCCACTTTTAAAAAGGTTTTTTAGGTAAGTTTTAAAATGAAAAACTGCAAATATCCCATGTCTGTGGTTTATTGTTTGACCTTGAGTCCCTTTTCCAATAACTTCAAATTACAAATTTATAAGTTTCATAAAAAAAACAACTAAATTTGATGGCTGGACCTAGCTGAAGGCTCACATTCTTTAGTACTCAAAACTGCCTCTCGGCTTTGTTCCACGTGGCCCATTTCGGGCTCTGTAGTATCTAAAATATTAACACAGTGATCAAGTACCTCAATTTTTGGTTTATAATTTTTAACACAAAAGTACTATTTTTCAATGGTGGACATTAAATAATAATTGAAAAACTCACAAAACAAAGAAATATTTCTGGGGAAGGTCAGAATCATTATTTTTATATCAATTACCTATTATGATTGTGCGATCTGCTTTTAGTGGTGATGACAGTCTAGACCCCTTCTTTTGCCATACAAGTTCTTTAACCTCACTGTCGGACTTTGAAGAAGAATGGAACCTCGTTTTAAATTCCCTTATTTTTGGATGTGATTCGTCCACATATGTGGTATTGAGGTCTCCACCTCCGCCTTTCTGCACTTTAGACGAGCAGTTTCATATGAATCTAGAAATGAATATTAATATTTAGTTTGCAATTTATACATAATTTGTAGATATTACCGTAAGTCCCATACCTAAACAACTTCACCTTAAGTGAAGGCCTACACGAATTTAATTGATGTGACCTTATAGCAGCGATAAGTTTCTCTGTTGGCCATAAACAATTGTCTACATTAATCCATCTTGTGGATGGGCACCACTGCTACCGACGTGTCATTGATAAACTGCATTTTTATCCAAGTCTTTTTAGAAAACTCACGAATATTATTATTTTCCATTTTTTTCTGAAAAGTTGAATCCAAAAAAAATATAAACACATGATTTTTTTAATAGAGTAGTTAATTTTCAATATATTTACAGCAACTTAAAAACTTGTTTCAAAAAGTCTATCACTAAAAAATATATTGAACATATCTCAAAGCAAGTTGTTCGATATATTCAGCACACATCCAACTCTTAATATATTGTTAGATTATGTATAATGAATACCTACAAGTTGTCTCAAAAACTATGTAACAACGGAAGAGTAACAAATTTGTTAGTGAATGTTAACATGACATGACATTTAAATGAAACATTTTATATTTTCCATGCTTTTCATTCACTAGTCATTTTCCAACTGAAAATATATTTAATATTGCTGACTCGCATGGCCTAAGGTAAAAAATTTCTTTTTCTGTATATTCTATCCTAAAATTAGGATTTTCCCGTTATCTTCGAATTACTGATTGCTATTATTTCTCGACCGGATAAACAACAACTATCAGGTTCTTTAGGCAATAAATCAAAGTTTTTGCAATTCACTTGTTTAAATTGATCTGTTATTGGATAATTTTTTAGCACAGGTCCGTTGTAGTGAGGTTTGTGGAGTATCGGAAAATTTTGAGAATATTCACTTTGTTCAATACGTTCAATATGTTCACTTTGTTTAGCATTATCTAGTTCTGTTTTTCTATTAATCATTGTTGCAGAGGGTTGTCTTGTTTTCTAACCAACTTCTTTATTGTCTGCATATACTTTTCGAAATCAAAAGCACTATAACTAATAAGATGTCCAAATATTCTAACATCTTCAGCTAAATGTAGTAGATTATGTATATTATCTGAGGCATAATTTTCACCATGAATTAAAATAAACATTTCTACAAAATATGTTAAAAGTTTGTTAGCATAATAAGTGTATTTTAAAAACTGTGGTTATGATAATATTGTTATTGCATAGTATAAAACAATGACATGTTCAAAATTTTCCTTTGATAATAATTAACTAAAACAACTGGCCCTGCATAGTGCAGAAATTGCCTGAATTATGCTTCTTTCCACCTTTTTTACTTTCACTGACACTACGGGGTTTTCGATTGAATTCTGTTGGAATGTTACAAGACTGTTCAATTAAACATTTTGATAATGTTTCTATTTTACTATATGGAATTTTTGCTGAAGGCTTTCTAGTTAACCACAAACATACTAGTAACTTTTTTACAGCCTCTAAACAACCAAGATGCATGTAATCAAGAGGGAATGATTTGACCATATCTAGACTTGAAGTAAGTACCTGGATGGTGATTTATGTATAGGAATTATATTGTAGCATGATAAAAACGCAATGCTTTTTTGTATTGTATTATACGAGTAATTCACGGAGGTGCATTAATTCGGTTAAGCCACCCACTGAGTATGCAACTTTATACACACTTCTGTATAGTTGGTTGCATAAGGGAATTAACTATGGGTTTTAAAATTATTTAAGCATATCCTGGAATAACTGGATGCAAATAATTAAATGGGTGCCTAGAGTAATATTTTTATTAATATTCTTCATGTGATTTAACCAATCCATGAGTATTTTATTATTTTATGTGGGGATTTTATTTGACTGCCATTGGTAACACTGATAAGTGTCCGTGGTGAAGGGAAGCTAAAATTGTTAAAACCACTTGTCTGATACTTCTCGAATGGTTAAGTTGGGTATCGATGAGGACAAGTCGTGGGTATACAAAATGGCCGGTGGCACATGGTTTAATCCATATATTTTGGGAATTATAGTGGTGAAAAACCCTTGGTAACAAGGTAAGCTTTCATCTTGTATATATTTTCACGGCTATAACCCCCAATTTCTTTTTAGGGTTTTTTTTCTATACTGCATAGTTTTTTACAAGCAGTTTTTACAATATTTTCTTGCCAAATGAATCTGGTTTGATAGCTTTTATGGGTGATGGTGATCAATGATAGGATGATCAAGTGCAGATTTTAAGAAGCCTCAATTTCGGATGATTCCTGTATGGTATATATTCTCGTAGGGATAGCTGACAGGCTAATATTCTCCGTCCAGGGTTGTAGAGACGTTTCGTACCTCGGATTGCGATTAACGTTATGGAGCCACAAGAGCTTCTAAGGCGTTTCCAGTTCAAAGGACGTTTGTTGGTGACAACTGCCGAATAATTTCATCATGAACAACGATTATTAACCGCATGGCTGAATCTTGTTCCATAAGTCATATGCTGCTTGTCAATTAAGGCAATTGACACACTAACCGCAAGTAACATTTAAAGTTTTATTTGCTTTTATCTGAACTTTGAGCAAATTATTCATTTTATAACTTCATGTTTTAAACGTTTAACGACCCATTAACTTTTATATTCTACTATTTAGTAACTTCACATTTTTATAAAGACGTCTATCAAATTCACAATTTTAACATTACATTCTTTCAACTCAGAGTTGAAATATCAACTTTGTTAATGTATACCGCCCTGAAATTATATTTCAGTTTAATCTTATCATATTAGAGATACTTTTGACCAACTTGGTTGTATATGGTTAATTATCACAGTTGTAGAGCGGTAACTGGTATACCATTACGTGTTGCTAAAGATTTAGTGTATTGTATATTTTGATCTCAGTTAGTTGATAACATTAGAAATTGTTATACATTTTAAATTAACTAATCATTGATAACTGATTATCATTTCATAAATAGAGTTGATCACCTCATATTTTTGAGATAGGTTATTACAACATATGTTCAAGGTACCATCCATTTAATTAAACCGTTCCATTGGCAACAAAGTGTTTTATTTTATTCACAAACGTAAAAGCAAAACGACATAAATAAAATATTTGAAAAGTTACAATAGCTAAACTTTTTCATTATTGGTTTCTTGATTAATCAGTAAATTTCTTGAATGTCCTACTAGTCAAGTGGCGCCTTAAAAAAATAATAAAGGACAAGCTTTCAAATATTCCTCACTAACTCACGACCTTATGCTCTCCGGCGAAAAGCGAACCTTTGGCAATGTAAGCTCACTTCTTGGAGTAACAACAGCAAGGTAAGGTTACATACAATATATACATATTATTGAATCTTCAGACGAATTAAATAGAGACTACACATACTTTTGGAAAGATTATATCTATACATAGAAATGCAAATTTATCATACGATTATTAATCACGTAAGTAACCACCATTATCTCTTAACAAAATGAAGAATATTCATGAAAATTTTCTTACTAATCTTAATTCTGAATCTATTGAATGTTACATAAATGTGTTCCTTTTTTTAATATGATCGATCAAATATACGTAAAAGTACTTTATAAATGGAAATAATCACTGAATTTCTAATTAGTGTGTTATTATTGGCCAATAATATTAAAAACACACTGACCTGGAGTCTGGATATTAGCAAATCTGGTAACAGGAACAAGCCGACTGGAAACCACGTTGCACAATTTCTGGAGAAATCTTGGATATAAACGGGAATAAATGGATATCAACAATCGTAAGTGTTTGGTGATTTTCTAAGTTTCATATGTATTTATTTCAATTTTACCTAAATTCTGTTCTAAAACTCACATAGTCTTGTTATCCACTTTCGACGCCACGCTTCTCTCTCTCAATCTACCTTCCCGATTGTCGATATTTTTATCAACAAAACTATTTGTTTCCCAGCTCACTGCTCCAAACAAATTTTTGTTCCCTTTACAATTTAACAAAACTGTCCTGTCATAACAACAATGCTTTCCTTTTCCGAGCTATAAAGTTCTACTCACTTTATTGCACTTTGAAAGTTTCAGGAAAACACAAAATTGGAAAAGTCTGTTTTTTCATTATTATATACAAATTTAAATAAAATAAGTCTTTGACAAGTGATAAATTCACGGTTAATACATTGAAATTACAATATAAATTCTTGTTTTTCTACATGTGATAAATTTGAAATAACGTCTAAAATTATAACACAAATCCTTTTATCTAATATATGTCTTGGTTTCTTCATTTGAAACTATCCAAATTTTATAATTCTGATATTGACATATATTTATCACCATCTTATTATCCATTTCCCTTTTTTGTTAATATATAAAATTGATACAAAAGTTTGACATATTATCAGAGTTATGTCATCTTGGATTTATATTTTTAATTTGTCTAATTCTTTATAACAAATATTGATTGTAAATATTCAACTTATAGTTGTATTAAACTTGATCCCTAATGCTTGTTTATTTTCAGATAAGCAGCTGATTCCTAGTGACAAACAAATATCCATTTTAGGCAGATACAGTGTTTTCTCCCATACTTGTTATACGTTGACATCTTTAGACAACTATTAAGGTAATTTCTCTATATTTTATTGTTACTTTTTTTATTATACCAAACAAATGATTTTATATGAATTTTAATTCTGACTGTGGTTTTTTATGTGTTCTTTTATTAATATAGTTTCAATTTATTTAAATACTAAATTAAACATTCTCAATCAGCTAATGTGCTTTAATGATATAAGATATGTGGTTCAATATATGAATTGAGCTAATACCATAAGGTAGGAAAACAATATAACATAACATATTTATATTGTATCAGTAGACACAACCTAGTGAAAAATCAGAAACTAACTATCTAAAATGATTGAATGAAATAAGCCATTGTATTCGTAAATATTATAGAAATCATGTAATCAGACGAATTTAAGGATAGTGCATAAAAAAATAAAACAAGGATAGTGTAAATAATTAAAGAAGTACCTTCATAAATATAATCCAAGGTCAAGTAACTGTGCACATATAAGAACATTCTGAACATGGCCGTATGAAAGCATAAGAAATTTAAAACTTATCTTAGCTTGACTTAGCTTGATATCTGAAATAAAACAGAATTAGTAACAGAATTAATAATATAAATAATAACAGATCATTAATATTTATATCTAATAATTAAAAATCATAATCAGGAATGAACGTATAAAAGAATTAATATTTATTTGACATACGGAACACAGCCAAGCTTTACGTCAATTAAATCTTCGATTCATAAAGCCTAACAAAAAGGAAGTGACGTAAAAAAGGAAATTTGCTGCCAACATAAATTTGTTGGTAACTAATAAAATGTTAAATATAAAAATCAAATTTTGAAACAATTAATAGCTTATGTAAAAGTAATAAAGAAAAAAATAGAAGATTTAAAGCTGAACAGCTGCATATACAATATTAGATTCTTTAGATTGAAAATTTTGTGTAATTAGTAAATATAAGAACACCTCTAAAATGGGGAAAATTAAAAAAATGAGAAATTAGAGATAATAACAATATATGTGTATCGTTATAAACATCCTCCAAAACTTTTTAAAGAACTATTCCATTAACGCCCAAACAAACAATTATTGAGTGAATAGTAGAACCAAGTTGGCTTTGAACTTCCTGTGTGAAAAAGTTTGTAGATTTGAGAAACAATAGAGAGTCGAGCGTTGGTTTGGTGAGAAGTAACAGCTTGTGTAGAGGTTTCCACAAAGTTTTTTTACAAATTGATCAAAAAATTAATTGTTTTACAAAAAGTTCATTAAAAAAAGCAATCTGAAATCGTGTAAAGTAAAGTGAAAAAGTTTCAACGCCCAGAAAGGTGTATTTCTTGGAAAAAGAAATCCTCAAGAAGTGCAGAGACTCCAGAGGCCAGCATCCGTATAGCTATACAGAAGAAAGGATTGAAGGTCTGTGCATTTTATATATAATTTTGGATCCAAAGATAAACCATTGAAAAATAAAGTTCATTTTAAATAACTCACAAAATTCTAATCAGAAGGCCTAAGCATTTTAAGATGCTATATATAAAATTTTCACTAAAGAATAAATAAGAACTTTAATCTATATCTATAATAAAAAATGAAATTTTACTCACCTATAACATTTATCTTATCTCATTATTATCCACGTAATATGTAAGTTTCATTCGTCCTCCATTTTTCGTATTAATGCATGTATAAACACCTAATAATTATTACTATTTCCATTTCATCTCTCTTATATGAATACGTATATGAAATTGTATTATTTTCTTGATTCGTAATTTGATAATTTCTATTTTATGTGTATTTAAAAATCTTGTATATATACCGTTTATGTGTCATTGACTTTGAGTGATACATTTCTACTTGCTACTGCATGAGCTGAAAGTGTAAGCGAACTTTCATATGCTCAGACGATCGCATTTTTTCCGGCGAATATGTTTTCAGAGCGCATGATTTAATAATGGACAGTGGTGGTACAAGTAGAATGATTGTATAATGGTCAATTAAACTTTCAATCAAATAATTTTTATTAAATAGATATATTAGCAGTGTTTGGTATTTTTATTAACTATCCATAATAAATTTGATTCAAGATAGCTTATTTCAATCATTCATTCTTCATTAAATAAAGGTAATAGTGTGATATCTATGAAATAATTAATTAACATAATACTCATAACAGTACATAATAATTAATTAACACAAAAAATAAAATAATTGTCTACTCAATTATAAATTGGTGTTCTGAACCCAAAGAGAGAAAAGTCTACATGCCCCGACTTTATTAAAATAAAACTATAAAACATTAGAAAAATATACAGAGCAACCCAAGGTAGTCATATATAAAACTATAAAACTATTTATAATTTATCGATCTTTAAACAATTATAATATATATATATATATATATATATATATATATATATATATATATATATATATATATATATATATATATATATATATATATATATATATATATATACCCACTCAACGTTGCTGCAAATCACATATAGGATGTGTAATGTTGCTTCCGACTTTGCAATGATGTTGCATCAACATGCCAGCAACGCCGTAACGGCCGCCATTCCAACGTTCATTTGTAATATTTCAAAAGTTATGTTAGGTGATGGTACGTACGGATATTTCTAACACCGTTCAAATGCAATATCACATTCTAATCAACTTTCTATTATGATGTTGCAGTTACCTTATAACTAGACGTTTCAGGAAATGTTCCTATACATTTCAAAAGTATATTCAAATCATCTTCCATTTGGTATGTAGCAGGGACCTTATAATTAGAACTTACTAGTACCATTCCAAGACATTTCAGAAGTATACTTGAATCAACTTCTTATTGTGATGTTGCATATTCCCTGTTATTGAAAGTTGAAGATACTGTTCGAAAGTTTACTAAAATCATCTTTATGATTTGGCAATATAATTATTAGGGAGTTACAGGTACTCTCCAATTATCATATTGATTATGGAAAAATGCTTAATTATATTAAGATTGGAAAATTTCAAAATGGATCAATCAGTCTCTTAACCTCAAATTGAAATGACTTGCATTTGTACTTAATGAAGTGTACTTCTAATCTGTAAAGGCTATAGCATGATTAACTAAACGTGTGTTGAGGGCTAGTGATTTCAATTTGGTTTCATGGTGTGGTTGAAAGTTTTCATAAAGTTTTGTCAAAATGTATATTCTAAGTTAAAAAAACTTATTGAGATTCATTAGTGACTGCACTTTTAACGCAGAGTGTGTGTCCGTTCTGAACTTTGGACAAGTAAGAGAACCCAAAAAAAGCAAATTTAAATCAAAATATTCCAATGATTTATTGAACCGAAATAAAAACAATATTGCACATAAAATAACACATCAGATACAAAAAAAACATGTATTTCTAGTAGCAGATAATTCAGTTCAATGAATGAATGAATGAACACTGCTTTATATTCATCAATTTCGTTTTGTCAGTTTCTACGTAATGGTCCACTATTTATTTATCGTATGGCACAGAAACACATGACATAAATTAATTCAATAAAAATACAAAATATAAAAAATAAACATAAATATATAGGTATATGACACACGTATCAAATTACAGACAAACATCTAATTTACAAATATAATCAATCGCTTCTTTGGTAGCTATCAGGAAGTCGTTGAAATTGCCGTTGTAGGCTCTTTTCTGGCACTCTGTAACGATGTGGTGAACTGTTTGATTAGCCGCACCGCAGTCACATGCTGGAGATGGTGTTTTTCCCCACTTGTAGAGTGAATCCCCGCACCTACCATGGCCAGTGCGTATTCGGTTAATGGAGGTCCATATTTTCCGTGGTTGCTCATAGGCAGGTGGCTTCTCTGTTATACAAGGAAGATCTCTACAGTGGGCTGGACAGGCGTCTCTCCATTCTCGTTCCCAAAAGTGTGCAGAATTAAACTCTAAGGCATCTAGCTCTTTGGCGGTTCTCATGGGGGGTCTTCTGGAACGCAGTCTGTTCTTGTCCAAGTCGCTTACGTCGGCGTGTATAGGCACTAACGGATTTTCTTGAATTTTTTCATATTCACGAAGGAGGGCAGTTTTACGACGGAGGTCTGGTGGGGGTATGTGGCTTAGCACAGGAAGCCAGTGTATGGGAGTAGATTTCAGGGTGCCAGATACAATCCTCATGGTATTATTTAATTGGACATCAAATTTATGTGTGTGTGCACTGTTTGTCCAAACAGGAGCACTGTGTTCTGCAGCCGAATAAACAAGTCCAATTGCTGAGGTGCGTAAGGTGTTAGCAGAAGAGCCCCATGTTGTGCCACAAAGTTTGTGAAGGATGTTATTATTTCGCGTTCGCAGTTTGGCAGCTGTGTTTTCTGAATGTTTTCTGTAGGACAGCGTTCTATCCAAAGTAACTCCTAGATATTTTGGGTGAGTGTTGTGGTAGAGGAGTCTTCCCTCGAATTAAACTTGGACTTCTCTGGCTACGTCTTTGTTGCAGAGGTGGAAACAAGACGTCTCTGTCTTAGTAGGATTGGGCCTCAATCTCCACTTGCGAAACTAAGTTCCTAGTGTTCTTAGGTCAACTGTTAACGTTTCTTCAGTTTCCTCAAAAGATTGATGTCTGGTAGCTATGACCTAATCATCCGCATAGCCAAATTTTCTCGATTTAGTCTCCGGGAAATCAGATAAGTATAGGCTGAAGAGCAGTGGGGCCAAAACAGATCCTTGTGGTAGCCCTTCGTTCAGTATCTTTGAAGAGCTTATTTGATTGTGGAGTTTAACCTGGAAAGTTCTATTTGCGAGCATATTATCAACAAGTCTAATTGTTCTTGCACATGGAATTATTTGTATGAGCTTATATAGGAGACCGTGTCTCCACACTGTATCATAAGCTGCTGACAAGTCAATAAAAGCGGCCGATGTTTTTAACTTTTTTTGGAATCCTGCTTCTATATGCGTTGTTAACGACATAACCTGGTCTGTGCAGCTTCTCTTTGGTCGAAATCCAGCCTGCTCAATCGGAACTCGCTCAAGAATTTTAGTCCCTATTCTATTAAGAAGTACTCTTTCTAGGAGTTTATATATCATGCTCAGCAGTGTTATGGGGCGATAACTTTTTGGATCGTCATCCGGTTTCCCAGGTTTCAAAATAGCAATGATTTTTGATTGCTTCATTGCGTGAGGAATTTTACCCTTCTCCATGATATCTGTGAAGAACATAGCTAGCCATTTCTTAGTGTATTTTCCGCAATTTAGAAGGAACTCTGAGTGGATCCCGTCGGGTCCTGGGGCCTTTCCAGACTTAATATCCTTAAGAGCCTCTGTTATGTCGTCAATAGTAAATGGGCTAGAGAAATCGGTCAGCTCTTCACAAGAGGTCTTTAGTTTCGTGAGCTCATGTTTGACTTGAGTGGCGTGGTCTCTGTCCTTTGGTGTTCTGGAGACGGATACAATATGTGTTGCTATTTTATTCGCTGATATTTTTTTGTCAGTATTCGCTGTTTTATGATCACCGCCCAGTTTTCTTAAAAGTGACCAGGCCTTCCTACTAGATATTTTGAAATCTAAACCTTCAACAGTTTCCGTCCACATCTCGCGCCGCGCCGCATCCAATTTAAGCAGTAAGTCATCCGCAATTTTTCTGTCCCCGCTCTCTAGGAAACGCTGATACTCTTGCTCACATTCATCGGTCCACCCTGATATGTATTCTTTACGGTAGCCTCTGGGGATGGTCTTCTTCGCTGTTTCGATTGTAGCGTTTACAAACCTCTGGTAATTACTTGCTTCAGGGGGAACCCAACCAAGGCATTTATCAAGACCACCGGAAAAATCATCCCAACGTGCCTTCCTGAAGTTCCATCTTGGGCGAGGAAAAGACCTAACCAGAGGGATACTCATTCCGACTTTAATCATCGCTGGTCGATGTTGACTGTGTGGAAAGTCTAACATAATTGTGCGAGTAGCCTGAACTGGCATACCTTCATCATCTGTGCTCACAAAGCAGAGATCAGGGTTATATTCTTGATTCCACGCTGCTGATTTAAAGGATCCCCGGTCTTTTGCATTGAAGATGAGGTACGTCTTATTGTCTTCTGACCAGTCTATTAGAGTTTCACCGTTGTTGTCGTTGTTCTTATACTTCCATTGAGTGTGGTGGCTGTTAAAATCTCCCACATAGACAGCCGGGTACGGCAGAGTTGTAAGCACATTCGGTGGCCATGAGTTGCCGGGAGGTTTATATATATTGTTGATGGTTATGTCCCCAATTTTAACAATTACTTGCTGGATATTGTTCGAATCCGATGCCGAGCAGAACTGTACATTCTCAACATTGGAGCGAACGTAGGTGGCCACGCCATAAGCACGATGGTATACAGCTCCCAACAGGTCGTATCCTGGTATGGTGCCTCTTTTAGTTAGTTGTTCTATATTTTCCGTATGGGTTTCCTGTATAGCGACAACGTCGTTATCATTAGATCTTAAAATTTTTTCTAGAACTTGGCATTTTGCCCAGCTTGTTACTTCTATATTAAGTTGGCATATCTTGAGACTAGGTCCAAGACTTTTAGTCAATAGGTCCTGAGAAGGGCCGTTTGAGTTTTTTAGCTTAGCATTCATCATGTGTTTTAGCCAGGAGATCACAATGATTATCTGGCTGCCAAGATGGTCCACTGAATACTTCGCATGGAACCATTATACAAATACTAAAAGCAGTAAAAAAATTAAATTATAAATATGTATCCATTAATTTATTGAATTAAAAAATTCATAATAAAAAATATTTTAATAACAAAAATATATCACACTACACAATTTGCGCAGATATCAATTTATATACTGGGAAACAATCAGGTTACTCGGTGCTACCTGGAGGTATATTAAAATGAAAATGTGTGGTTCGAATGAACTTCACAAACAAGTGATTAAATCGAAGGAGCCTATAGTCTTGTTGATATACTATATAACAACTAATATAATTGAAACGTAATAATTCTAAGTGAAAAACAAATATTTATACCTGAAACACACCTTTCAATTCACAACTATAAAATAAAAAGGAAACTGTGATCCTATTGTATAGAGTATACAAATATAAAACAAATATAAATTAATCCATTGCTTCACTTCACCAAGAAAATAGAATAAATGTGAAAAATTTTATTTCTTTTACCCTCCAACGACCGGTCGAAACACTCGAAACTCGAAAGAAACAAATCCTAACCCAACCTTTTTGTTCTTCTTCTATACTATTATTGGGCTCGGTTAGGATGAGTTCCCAATGCATCGTTTTTGCCTTTTGCGTCGCACGTCACGCTATCTTCACGCATTCTGATTGGCGAATTGGTGAATCGCGTCAGGAATTTGCCGATCAGAATACGTGACGCGCGACGCAAAAAACAAAAACGATGCATTGGGAACCATTCACTCAGTTCTGATCAGACCTAATCTAGAAATATATAAATTCGAAATCCGAAAAGTGTGCCGGAGAGTAATCGAAATAAACGTCATGCATCTAGGATTTTTTCAGAAAAAAGGAATATTATTAACTCACAGCAATGTTTCTTGATTAAAAAATATCGCAATATTCCAACTTGGATAGGTACTGAAACTTCATATGGAAATATTTCGACTGGAAGAAATAACTAACTTACAGCAATGTTACTTGCGGAAGTAAATGACAATATTTCAATTTGTGTATTTGACAATATCACTGAAACTTAATAGCGAAATGTTTCAAAAATAACAAATAACTAACTTACAGCAATGTTTCTGAAAAAATGCTGATGCAATATTACAACTGGCATATCTAAGAACATCACGGCAACCTCAATTACAAACGTTTCAGTGGGAAGGAAATCTCAACTTTATGAAATGTTTCTCTAATGAGCAAGTCACAATGTTTCAACTAAACTAACGCAATAATATTACTGCAACTTCTCCAGGAAACATTTCAAACCGTATATAAATGCAATTGCGCAATAATATTACTGCAACTTCTCCAGGAAACATTTCAAACCGTATATAAATGTAATTGCGCAATAATATTACTGCAACTTCTCCAGGAAACATTTCAAAATGTATATAAATGTAATTTGCAGCAATGTTTTGCAAGGTTCTGTGCTCAGTGGGTATATATATATATATATATGTATATGTATATATATTATATATATATATATATATATATATATATATATATATATATATATATATATATATATGTATATGTATATATGTATATATATATATATATATATATATATATATATATATATATTGCAAAATATACTCCATTAAAGATTTCTAATATATTTACGAAACTTAAGGATAAAACACCTATTCTTTTACAGCACTAACGTTATTTACGAGATACCGTGTGGTCAATGTCAATGCACATATATTGGTCAAACATCACAATGGCTCAAGCAGCGTATAACTTTACACCAGAGTGATTGCCGATTAGGCAAAAACAGATGTGCTACTGTGGAACACCATAAGAAAACCGGACATATTTTCGACTTTTCTGGGGTAAAGATTCTTGGTCACTCAAATAACTACAAGAGCCGCTTGTTTCTGAAATGTATCACATAAAAAGACAACAAAAAAACAACATTAAATACAAAACAGACACTAATCAATTAAGTAACATATACTGTAACATTTTAAATCTGTTATAAACCTGTGTATCTTCCATTGAGTACATTTCAAATGAAATGTTTTGCAGACATATATTCTTTCAAGTACTCTATTTACGATATTTTACCCTTTTCAGCAAAAAACTAGTATCAATTAGCAATAATTATTTTATATTTTATACATTAACGTTTTTAATCAGTACTGTTTTAACCATTTAAATGTTTGTGTTACTTGAGGACGTACTCTAATATCTGTAAGTTATTTTTATTTAATTGTGTTGTTTTGTGAGGTAATTTTAAATTTGTTATGTTATTTTAGTTCATTCCTGATGAAGCTATGAAATATAGCGAAATATTGAATAAATAGATAAAAAGAGTTTTATTAGTCTAGTGACCGCAATAACCCGAAAATCAACAAAATATTGTAATTTATAAATAACCACGGTCGAAATATCCACCTTGTTCTATATATATATATATATATATATATATATATATATATATATATATATATGTATATATATATATATTTTCGCTTTTCATCTATATATATATATATATATATCTATATTATACAGATTAATACAGGAAAATATTATAAATTTATAAATGAATTATTAAAGATGTATGAGACAAGAATGTCGAAGGAACTAAGGGTTGCTTAATGAAAATATGGATAATCAAAGTAAAGAATACTGAGAAATGTTGAAACAAAATCATATCCTGTAACATATAAATGGTTTAGACAGAGTAGAACAGAGTTGGAAACATTTGAGACCATAAAAAAATTTATCAACGTGTATATAGGAAATTTTAGAATAACAAATAACAGTACGTTACGTGAAATTTTAATAGATATAGTAGATTTAAGAAGTTTTACGGGAATTAGGAATAATAGTTTAATTTGATTGAAGATAATTTTTTTTAGAGATATGTTAATAATTATTTGAAAGATATTACTAAGATACTAGTATGGTATTTGGCAATTTTGAAAGATAAAATTATAATTATCGATTTATCATTCTTTTATTAGGGGGATTTAATACAGATCCTCTATCTAAATTCTAAAGAAAACATTAAAATAAGGAAAATATGTATATTTGGATGTAATACTTGTGATACACACTGTATAATCAATAATTTGAAAGATTCAATATACAAATAAAATTTGACATTTCAATTTTGGATGACATTAATGCAGAATATACTTAATGATAGATAGATTTTATAACGATTTGAAAACAAAAATACAGATGTCTCTGCTAGCAAAATTGCAATTATAATAAAAGAATGAAAATCTCTCTTTGTTATAGGAAAACATAAATTTGTATTTTAAAAAAAAAAAAAATTTGGTAACCAAAGGAGAAGAGATTTATTTATGTATAAAGTTTAGGCAGTTGAATTCGATATCCCCACGAGACAGCATCGAAATAAGAGTAGTCTCAAATTTATTTAAGATTATAATAGTAATTTATATGAATATTATCAGATCATCAAATCTTGCATTGTAAAGCCAGTGCGTGTATAATTCACAAAAGAATTACATCGTTAAGGTGCAAGTGGTTTCCGGTTTCTAAATTATAAATTTAGGAAGTGTTGCTGAATTCTAAACACGTTTTAGAATACGAACGAGTTAATCAGTACCTAGTTGGTGAGTCCTGTCCAGTTTATTTACATTATTTCTCGAGAAATAATAGGCCTTTATTAAATATATTTCAAAAATAGATGCATCTTATGATAATAAATTCGATCTAAATCACAGTAACGTTACTCATATAAAATTCAACGTCAAGTGAAGAAAATTTTGGAATAGACAATTTGTACGGAAATTTTCGTATTTGACATTGATATACATTAAGTATAAAATCAGACATTTTGAACTTTTGATAAAAATATTTAGCTAGTAGATTTCTAATATAGGTTGTTTTAGTATTAACGTTGATAGAAAATTCTATCTTTGTTTTTCGTTTATAATATTTTTGAAAAGTTATAATTTTTTTTTTAAATTTGTTTATCTGATTATATATTATATAAATTTGAATTCCAACTCTCTTTGGTACTCATTTCATATCTATTCTCATTGTGTTTGATAGTTTTCATGCTATAGAAAATTTGATATAATAAGTGACAGTTAGTTAATTTCCAGTGACAGTAAAATCATATGTGTCATCAGATCATTTAAGTGTCTTGTAGTATATTGAACAAACAGTTACTCTAGATTTGGAATAGCGTAATACGTAATTTGGAGAATCCATTGAAATTTATAAATTTGAATTATTATTTAAAATCTTTGATCCCTCCCTGAGATAAGAGTGAGTAAGTCGATTGTGTATTTATTTATCTTTCAAAGTACAAAATTTAATATTCATCTGAGCCGGGCATATTAATTTGGCAACTGCTGTCAAAATTCAAATAGGTTATATTCAGTGATAAAGGTGTATTCACAATAGTGTAGTTACAATCAAACATTGTGAAAACATCGACAATAAATAATATTCATATATAAACTATTAAATTACAATTAAAGGATTCGATATATTATAATTTGTCACCCAAACGTGGGGCAACTATGAAAGAATACAATATAGCATATATTATAACTATATTATTATAGAATATAGATATATAATAATATATACATATATATATATATATATATATATATATATATATATATATATATGAAGAAGAAGAAGAAAAAGAACCGTGTGTTAGAGAAATAAAACGTATTTTATTCATAATAATATAATTTATAAAAATGTAAACAGGACTAAATAAACATACATCAATTAACTAAATGCTCAAAAAGCAAACCATTTGCCTCTTGACATTATTCAAGGTGATGTTGGAATTCTTGCAAAACATTATTAAGGGTATCAGCGTTAATTGAATTAATTTCGGTCCTAATTCTCGATTTTATTTCATCAATATTATTAGATCTGTAAACGTAAGCTTTTCACTTAAGGTATCCCCACAAAAAATCTAGTGGGCATAGATCAGGAAATCTAGCTGACCACTCTCGTCTGCCAATCTATGTATGCTACCGGATAAATCACTATGGTACCAGCAAGATGGGGCGCCACCGCATTGTGCACGACATTTACGAGAATACCTAAATAATATGTTTCCCTGTAGATGGATTGGCAGACGAGGATTTTTGTAGTAGGCAGCCACATCTCCTGATCTAGCCCCATTAGACACCTTAAGTGAAAAGCATACGATTACAGACCTAATAATATTGAAAAAATAAAAGAGAGGATCAGGACCGAAATTAATTCAATTAACGCTGATACCCTTAATAATGTTTTGCAAGAGTTTCAACAACACCTTGCATATTGTGAAGATTTCAGCGTTTAATTTAAGGCTTACGTAGGTTTATTCAGTCCTGGTTACAATTTTATAAATTACATTATTATGAATGAATTACCTTTTATTTCTTCAATATACGATTGTGTAACATAAAAAAATATAACGTCTGTACACAGAAAAATGCTTTCTTTTTGATGGTACTATCAAAATAAGGTATTTCCATTAAAAAAATGATGATGACGTCATAACTCGAACAGTGATGACGTCATCAAGAATATAACTACAACAAAAAATGCGTAACTGAAAAATAAAATCGATGCTTTTTTCCTCTATAGCTAGATCAAGCTTTTAACGAGCTCACTGACGTTTGCGTAAGTTTTTAAAGCTTCCATTAGCATAAAACAGTTTTCAAATGAATTCCTTTAGCTCAATAAAATGGCGTTTATCCAACACGAAACAAGAAAATATTTTTGAAATATTTTGTGGCGTAGGTACTTTTTATTTAGAAAACTCCGTTTGCGTTACCCTACTGAAAGATTTGATATCACATAATGCAGAGTCGTGAATCCTGTTTTGAAGAGGTTTGCGCCCTCTACCCTCATAGTGTAATTTATTGTAAACATTGAAGCAACGTGAAAAAGCGCAGAAAACTCAATATCACCCCGACCGGTCCGTATGATTTTTAACGAGGAAAGTGTGTCGTGGTAGTGCCGTGATTTTAAGGAAAAATACTGAATTTGTTATGTTTCCATTTGCTGGCAGTTTATGTTTTCATCCTAGGCAGCATTGGTTGGCAGTTATTCCTATGCGTGATGGCATTTTGGATGACAAGGTTTGCAAAATATATTTACATCATTATTTTCACACAAACATTATGCATTAAATGAGGTTATGTAAATTTTAGATGTATTATGATTCTGAAACAGTAAATGTTGCAATTCCGATTGAGTTATAATTCCTAACCTCATTAATTCGCATATAATAATCACCAACAGTTATGTTAACATTATTTCACCTGTTGAAATGGAGAATTATCACAGACTTTTGTGTCACTATAGTTCATTGACCTCCGGTCAATTACATTTACTCTCAAGAACAAATAATGCAAATTTTAATCATTTTATGAGATTCTAATATTTTGTATATTTACAATCATTTCTAAGCGATAGAAAAGCCTTTATACCTCATACAGATGACTCAAGTTTAAATATACGAAGTGTGGAAGGGAAGGTTGAAAAATTCTTGGATAATTTCAATGCTGTCAGATAATTTTTTGGTTTTTAATTGTTCTATTATTCATACTATAGGTTCGTGGAATTAATGCCCGATAATAGGCAACATGCAATATTTTGATTTTTGTTTTCATTTGAAACAATTTCATGTAGAATTGATCATGAGAAAGTTGAAATACTGTTTCTGTATAAATTATTCAAAATAATGCCCTCCCAACAAAGTAAATAATTACTTCCGATAAATTAAGGAAATAACATGCTGGCCAGTATATTTCGGAACGAATCAACAGTGTGGCGTCAATTCGTGACGTCATTACCACATGTTAGTATATTGTGTGCGGTTTTAATTTGACAGTTTGAATTTTCGCTCGAAAACAGAGCTCCCTTGACTTCACACATTACTGTCACTGATCATATACAGTTTGGAAACCATTTATAGAATAAAATTGTTTGTTTCTTTTTTTTAGAAAATTATAAAAAACTCTGGGACATTTAAATACAAATGTGCGCTTTTTAAACATAGACTTAAATGTACAGGGTGATTCACGCAAGTATATATATATATATATATATATATATAAGCAAAAGGTGATGATTGTCAGGTATGCGGTCAGTATAAGAAATAAAACTCTATATTCTCATTCTCAATATTTCGCTATTGTTCAATAGCATCATCAGGAGACACAACAATAATTAAAATATAAATAAAATGACAAAGATAGGAACACAAATACTTACAGATGTTAAGAGTCAGTAAGAGTTGATGTACACCACATTAAGGTACTAACTAGACTAATTGCTAATGATTAATTTGTAAAAATGGTTGTGGTGTGAATTGATAAAAACAAGAAACAATTTGAGTTAAAAACAAAACAATAAAATAAATAATCTGAAACGTATGAATAACTGGGGTGACAAAACAACAATATTAAAATGAATTTAACAGGTGAAAATATTGTTGTTTTGTCACCCCAGTTATTCATACGTTTCAGATTATTTATTTTATTGTTTTGTTTTTAACTCAAATTGTTTCTTGTTTTTATCAATTCACACCACAACCATTTTTACAAATTAATCATTAGCAATTAGTCTAGTTAGTACCTTAATGTGGTGTACATCAACTCTTACTGACTCTTAACATCTGTAAGTATTTGTGTTCCTATCTTTGTCATTTTATTTATATTTTAATTATTGTAGTGTCTCCTGATGATGCTATTGAACAATAGCGAAATATTGAGAATGAGAATATAGAGTTTTATTTCTTATACTGACCGCATACCTGACAATCATCACCTTTTGCTTATATAAATAGTACGGTCGATAATTACCACAGAATAATCATCTGTTTTGATTTTCTTATTTAAAAATATATATATATATATATATATATATATATATATATATATATATATATATATATATATATATGACTTATAACTTACCTTCGGCTGCTCGATAGATTATAATGTTTTATATTTTCTGTTTTAATAAAGCCGGGGCATTGAGACTGTTCTCCACTTCGGATTCTGGACGCCAATCACTTTATTCAGTGATAATTGAATATTTCGTTTGCTGATTTTATAAAATTATTTATATATATATATATATATATATATATATATATATATATATATATTACACTGATACTTTTTTAAGGAATGATTGAAATGAGCTATTGTAAATTTAATTTGATCATGGATCATGAATAAAAAAACGAAATAAAATTGATATACATTAAATAAAAAAAATATTTGCTTTGTTTTCCTTTAATTTAATATTTGCACAATAAGACTGTTAGTATCGCCACTGATTATTATTAACTCGTGCGCTTTGAACACATACTTGCCGAAAATAAGGCAAGCCTCTGCGCATATGATTGCACGCTCGATACAATTCCAGCTGATGCACTGTTCGTTGTGAGATGAATCACTCACGGTCAATGACACATAAAAACTATATATACACATTTAGAAATACACATAAAATAGAAAACATCAAAATACGATTCAGGAATATAACACAATTACATATATGTATTCAAATGTAAGAGATGAAAGTGAAAATAGTGATAGTTATATATACACGCATTAATACAAATAATGGATGATGAATAATAAAACAATGGAAACTGTTACAAGTAAGTGAAATTCTTTTTAATATAGATTAAAGCTCTTAGTTAAGTTATTTAGCAAATTTTTTATGTTGCATTTGAAAATGCTTAGGCCTTTTAATTAAAGTTATTCAAAATGATCATTTCTTTATCAAGATTTTTGCTGTGGGACCCAAAGTAATTAAAAAAACACTGACCTTCTGTCCTTTCTTCAACTTATCTGCACTGATGCTGGAATTCTGGAGTCTCTGCTACTTTTCATCATTTCTTTATTTAAGAAATATACCTTTTTGGCGTGGAAAACTGTTGCATATTACTTTGACACTATTTCTTGTTACTTTCTTACATAGACTTCACTTTAAATGATTAATTTTACCCTGATTTTGTTAAAATGTTGTTGAACCACCGACACAAGCTGTTACCTCATTCCAAACCGACGCTCGACTCTCATTTGTTTTCTTAATAAACAACTTTTTTCACACAGGAAGTTCCAAGCCTACTTGGTGCTAATGTTCACATAATAATTGATTGTTTGGACATTTTCGATGGATAATTGTTAAATAGTTTTGTAGAAAGTCTTTGAGAATATTTTAAACACTACACTTAGATTATTATGATCACAAATTTCCCATAATTTGTTCTTTCACCCTAATATAATCTCTTATTTAATTAATTTTCCCCGTATTAGAGGTCCTTGTATTTGTAAATTACATAAATTTTACAATCTAAAAACTGGAATATCATATATGTAATTGTTAAGTTTTAAATTTTCTATCTTATCTTTTATCAATTCTCGATAAACTATTAATTATTTCAAAGATTTCCTTCTTACATTTTACATTTGTTAATTACTGACAAATTTATGTTGGCAGCAAATTCCCTTCTTTACGTCACTTCTTCTTGTTAAACTTTATGAATCCAAGATTTGACTGACATAAAGTTTGGCTGCGTTCAGTACGTCAAATAAATTCTTATTTTCTTAAATGTTTATTCCTGGTTATGAATTTTAATTGTAATATATAAATATTGAGGATCTGTTATTAATTATGATACTAATCTTGTTTTATTTCAGACATTAAGCAAAGATATGTTTCAAATTCCTTATACATTCATGCATCTATGTTCAGAGTGCTCTTATATGTGCAAAGTTCAATGACCTTGGACCATGTTCATTAAAGTAAGTCTCTAATTATTTAAACTATCATTTCTTATTTTTATTCACCATCCTTAAGTTCGTCTCATAACATGATTTATATAACATTTAAGAATATAATAGCTAATTTCATTCATTCATTCAATAAACTTCCTGATATATAACTAGGTTGTGTCTACTGATACAACATACGTTACGTTAAATTGGTTTTCAATCTTAATATATTAGTTCAATAAATATTAATAATAAATAACTAAATAATTGTAGCTTAAAATAATACGGAAAATAATAAAATTAAATATGAAATTAATAGCAAATAAATAAAGAATACTTATTATATTATAAATAAAAAGAAAATACTAAATAAAATAGATAAGCGTAAGCATTTACAACAAAGCAAAATATAATAATATGTATATATATATACATATTATTATATTTTGCTTTGTTGTAAATGCTTACGCTGATCTATTTTATTTAGTATTTTCTTTTAATTTATAATATAATAAGTGTTCTTTATCTATTTGCTATTAATTTCATATTTAATTTTATTATTTTCCGTATTGTTTTAAGCTACAATTATTTAGTTATTTATTATTAATATTTATTGTATCATGATTTGCTAATATGAAATAAAATTATTTTATTTTCTTACATTTTTTATTTTTAAGTTTGCTTTTCTTCAACATTTATAATCACATAAGAATCTTATCTCAGGGTGTTTAGTTTCAAAACGGAAATTGCTAGATTAACTTTTTTTATTTTTAAATAAAATAAATAATTTTCAGAAACCAAACAATAATAAGATCATTTATTAAATAAATCTAGAAGATATTCAAAAACATAGACATAAACAAATCATTTGCATAAATCAAATCAAAATATTTTATGAAGTGTTTAGTGGTATCACTGTGTATTAGACTATGTGATTATTGAAATTTTGTTATGTCAAGTTAATTGTCATATATATTTAAAAGAAACCAATATTTATAATATGATCATATACTTTTTTACCCGTGTGAAGTTAGCCACGGATTTTTACGATTGTGCGCCGACGCGCATCGTAATTAATATTTTTTTTTTCTAATACTATATACTATACTAATAAAATATTACACTTTTTAAAAGATTAAAAAAATTCCGTTTAATTACTTGTTAATTATTTGATTACGGAAACATTTGTTTCCATCTTTGTGCCTTCAAGCAGTACAAAGTCATCAATAACTTTATTAAAATAATATGTTTGACATTTTCAATCGAACTAAGCTACTTAGTCTGTCTTTGCAATTGTCCTTCTTAAATATTTTTTTATTCATTTAAGTTTAGAAAAAGATCGGTCATTTTTTGCAACAATAACAGGCAATGTTAAGTTTATAATACAAGCTGTGCACACAGAATAACTCGAAGAAAGCGAACTATTCTCAACAATTAAAAATTCCGCAAATTATTTTAACAGTTTTCAATTTCACAAGCTTTTTTTGGAATAACTGTTTAACATTGCACAAGTATGAAGAGAAACTAAGAGAAACATCATTTGAAAACTTTTCAACAAATTCAGTGGCTTTCTTGTGAATTTTATATTCTGCAGCGTTTGCTAAGTAGTCTGGTTGAATCACTTGGTAAGTGTCCAAAACTGATTTCGACCTTGAAAGCAGTGGTCTAATTGGGCGAAGAGTGTCAATCATGGGATTGAACACTGTTACTCTGAAGTAAGTTTCTGAATCAACTATTAGTTCATCTTGACATAGTTCATAAAAATGCATTTTGATTTTTTTAACTTTAACTTTACAGATTTCCATTATTTTTGCCAAGAATCGTACCCTGCCGATATCGCCCGCCCGATCTTTCCGTCTAATTAAGACATAGCGTTAGTCACGGATGTCCTGTCACAACCATGTACGGGGAGGTAATGGTGGCGTCTAGCCGCCGCACTCAACAAAAACACTACTATAGATTAGCTGGAAGTGCACAGATCCTGTGCAGTTCCAGCTACAATAGTATACTTGTCTCGATAATACGGTTGGACAATGACTTACTTCAGAGCGACAATTGAATTAATTGAGAGAATGATGTTCTTCTACAATTGCTATGAAAAGTAGCGTATTTCTCACAGTTTGCATAATTTCAAAACCATATATTGTTCACACTTTTATATGGAGAATCCAGTAAGGGGTCCTCGATGCCTAGAATTTTTCTCTACAACTTTTTACTTGTATTCTTTAAATGTGTGCTGTTGTAGAAAACCTATAGTGTGCAACATGTGAGGAAAAGTACTTTCATGACTCGTGCGAAAAGTTGAAATTTCCCCACTTGTTGCATAATATATTATTCTTTATGATTTTGTAAACTTATTTACCTTTAAAATATTTATCGCATATTAATTGAGCATAAAATTCAGTTTCAAATTTTTTAACGAATATATTATAAATGTTTCGTTGATTTTTAAGTAGTATACGTTTATACCCTTCTTACGGGACCCCCTAGGCGAAGGGCACCGGGCGCTGCCCCGGTTGCCCCAGTGGTCGTTACGGACCTGCATACATAATATACTTAGTTGAAATCAGGTTGTTGAGGTCTGTCAAGAATATACAGGGTGTTTCATTGAAAATAAAGATTATGGATTATGCCAGATTCGTGTGAATAAGTCTATGTTTAAAAAGCGCACATTTGAATTTAAAAGTTGGCTTGTCCCAGTTTTTTATAATTTTATAAAATAAGGGCACAACCAATTTTATTCCGTAAGTGGTTTCCTCACTTGATATGTTCGTCGCTGGTTTTCATGATTGTATTTCGAGATATTGTTTGAATAAATACATCAATGTACTATGAAATATTCTTATTTCAGTAAATAACAGGTACATTTGATAAATTACCTTAATAACAAAATCCCAATGCCACAGGACCAATTGGACAGGCTTATTTCAGTAAAATTTTTGCATCAAATCCAAAATAAAATAAACGGTTTTAAAGATTAAAACTAACGTTTCCGCATCTGTGGCCCTGAACAATATTCTATCATAAAAGTGTTACTTGTATACACTTCGGGGGATGTATCCTGCTAACAAACCGAAATTTCTCCAAAAATAACCGAAAATTTAGTATATCTGGATTGATAGGACCCGCTGTACTCGCTCTAGTCAACTGAAAATCAATAGGGTACATCTGTGAGACACCTTGAACAATATTCAATCATAAAATTGATCAATAGTATACTCTCTGGAGGCTGTATCGTGCTAACAAACGGAACATTCTCCAAAAATGACAAAAATTTGGTACCTCAAGTACCATCGCACCGGTTGTACTGACTTTAGTGAGCTGAATATCAATAGGGTGCATCTTTGAGACGCTATGAATAATATCCAATTATAAAATTGATCACATGTATATACTCCGGAGGCTGTATCGTGCTAACTAACTGAAACTCCTCCAAAAATGACAAAAATCACGTACTTAAAGTACTGTAGCAGCTGTTGTATTGGCTCTGGTGAGCTGAAAATCAATAAGGTTCATCAGTGAGATGTCCTGAATAATATTCAGTTATAAAATTGGTAACTTGTTGAACTCCGGAGGCTGTATCGTGCTAACAAACTAAAATAGCTCAAAAAATTACAAAGCTTCGTACTTCAAGTACCATAGCACCCGTTGTACTGGCTCTGGTGAGCTGAAAATCAATAGGGTTCATCTGTGACATGTACTTAACAATATTCAATCATAAAATTGGTGACGTATTGCACTCCGGAGGCTGTATCGTCCTAACAAGACATGTAAGGAAAAAGGGCCGACGACGACATACACACAGGATTTTTTTTCTAAAAATCGTTTTTTCGTGTTGTTGTTGATGGAAAACGTGAAAATCACTCAAAAAAAATATCAAAATTCAATCTTTTTTTGGGGTAAACCAATACTTTTCTCGCATATAGATAGGTAGGGTGGAAAAGTAAAAAGTGATAGAATGATTTGAGGTGTACATAAAACCAAAGTAACATTTTGGCATCAAATCAAAAACAAACGAATAAAAAAAAATTCTGGTAAATTTGTGAATTTTCTTAAATAAATGTTTTAATGTACGTTTTAGAGAAAAATATTAACTGCAATGGTTGTAGAACGTATTAAGGTCTATGAAAAATCTCAGTAACTTTTTTGCGTCAAATGAAAAACGAAGGAAATACGATTTTTTCAACTTTGACAGGCCGCCATTTTGTTTCTACTGTGCCGATTTGGCTCATTAACGAACTCGTCCAAGATTTTGGCCCAACCGATTTTTTTAGTGAGTTTGCTTTCGACCCGTCAAAAAATCCGCCCTCTATCGTGCTTACAAATTCCGTTATAACACATACATATAGAAACGTAACCACAAGATCACTGATTCCGCAGATAAGATGAAACCAACGCTATCCGTAAGACCATTATCGACTAAACAATTAACTGACTTGACCCTGGAAACAAGATTAATCCAACGCTTTCCGTAGGACCATTATCGACTAAACATTGAACATCCCCATATCTGAATTACAAACATGCCAGTTTCAAATGGAGATATTTCCAGCCTATGTGCAACTCTCCCTGAATATACGACGGGACTAAACCTTTCTACATTTATAAAATCTGTAGACGATTTAATGCAATTTCTAAGAGGACAGAATCCTACCAAAGTACAAGAGTTCATTTTGAATGCAGACATGCTTTGACACATTAAAGGTGAGCCCAGAGACTAATATTTAAGATTTGAAATGTCTTTATTATCAATAGTTTCTAGTTCCCTTGATACATCAATTTTAGAAATAATATGTAATATTAGCCGATGGTCTGGCGATTCCTAAATTTGATATGTACGATTCTTCGAGGTATATGGCTCCTTGTGTGGACGCATTATCCATTTGTTCTGATTATTCTAATTACTTTGTTCCCAGTATATAGTTCTAGCTCCTTAAATATTTCGGCTAAGTATTCCCTGAAAAGCAGTTGAAAAACAGGGTCTCAATAATTGATTGGGGTATTAGATTTGGTAACGCAACATGGCAGATGTTATTTTGATTTGTATATTGATTGTAGCATGGGGGTAATTCAGACCAGTGTATATGGCTGAACTCGGGTTACCCCCTGCTGTAGTAAGCATTAGTCACACACTTAACGACAACAGTACAAAAACCATCTGAAAATTACGACGAGTATTTTCGGAGAATTACAAATAATTTATGCTATTTATTGCGCACATTTCTTTAAATAATAATATAGAAACTGTACATTTTAAATCCCAATATTTTAAGAACTTAGCCTTAAAAACCTTTTGTACAGGTGTTAATAACCCATACTGTGAATATCTTTCCCATTTTCAATTAGATTCACTCGATACAGCATTACAGAAATGTATCGCATATGACAACCATAGAAATCAAGCTTCATATATGAATTTCATAAAAAACCAAAATACTAGACCAAAATCTACAAATCAAGTTAGACAAACCCCCCACAACACTAACACAAATTTTAATCACCAAATCACTCAAAATTCTAATACGAACTTTAATCGGAAAATTCCTATGACACCCAATAATAACAATCAAAATAATAGATTTAATAAAAATTATGCACCTTTTCCAAAACCCAAATTTCAACTGAAACACGACAAATAATTACCAATCAACACAGAAAACATTTCAAAATTCACCAAATAACACTCTTCACAAAATGAGTGGCGTACAAACCATTCGAACTCAAACACAACTTATGTCAACATCGACACGATGGACCCAGAACCTTAATGTAGAAGCTGAAAACTTCCCAGAACCTACTCACGACCCTAATCTTCTCGACGGAGAATAGCATGATTATACCATAGAACAATTCCAAGACAACTATGATGAAAAACAACATTTTCACGACCCCTCGTCACACGAACAACCCCCTCCTCAATAGACTTAAACAACATAAAAAACCACCCAAGACTTTCATTTTTTATTCTACCTAAAAGTAAATTAAAAGTTCTCATCGACACGGTTGGATCTGACACAATCATTTCGCCTCAAGCATCAAAATTATTTAACCACCAGCACACATACAAAAAAGGCTTTACACTTACATCTATGAAAAAAACAATTAAATTCTCTGACAATATCAGAACCCCCCTTTTTGCAGAATTAAATATACCTGACATTATTAACGCATGTTTAGCTGACTGGAGTAAAGACTTTGACACCATATTAGGAAATTTCGAATTAGGTTCATTCCAAGCAATTTTGAATTACACTAACAAAACATTAACACTACTACGATACAGTACAAAAATAGCATTTAAAACACTATCCTTTAAAATACCTGTAAACATAAGGAACGGCGAAATAATTTTACCTGAGACAAAAATAAATAATGTAAATTTCTCAAAATCTATTCACAATGTAACTAACGGCTACATAGACGATATTACACTTGATAACCCAGCTCAGATAGAGCCCAAACAAGTTGAAAATTTAGGAGATTACGAAGTAACGGACCAAATACCTTCCAACTTCTACCCTAACATTATTCGTACACAACATATTAACCCTGAAGAATAGCAAAAAATCTTTAAACGGTACCACAAATTTAATGACATATTTTATGACGAGAAAAAAACAAATTAACGTTTACTTCACAAATAAAACATCACAAAAAGACGAAAACTCCATTTACGCACGAAGTTTTAGACACCCACAAGCAATGCAAGAAAAAACAACTAGACAGATTAACAAATTACTAGACTATGAAATTATCCGCTCTTCATTTGTCCATACTCATGACTTCTATGGATCGTACCAAACAAAATCGACGTTTCCGGCAAAAAAAAATTCGTATGGTAATAGATTACTGTATACTTAATGAAAAGACGATATAACCTTTAACAAAAATTGACGAAATTCTAGACAACGTAGGCAAAGCAACATACTTTACGACTTTAGACTTAACCCAAGGATGTCACCAAATAGAAGTTCACCCCGACTCAATAGAAATTACCGCGTTTACAGTTCCTCACGATCACTTCGAATTTACTCGAATGCCCTTTGGTTTAAAGTGCAGTCCAGCCACTTTTCAAAAACTGACGGACAGCATTCTACGCCCCGTTTTACACAAATGCTGTTTTTGTTTACATGGACGATGTAATAAACTTTTCTAAATTCCTCCAAGAAGATCTTATTCACATTTCTACGATTTATCAATCATTTCGAGATGCTAACCTAAAAGTACAACTCGATAAATCCGAATTCTAAACGAAAGAAGTCGCCTTTCTAGGACATGTTGTGATTCCCGAAGGTCTTTTACCAAATCCTGCTAAACTCAAAGCTATAAGAGAATACACCCTTCCCAAAACACTAAAAGACATAAAATCCTTCCTAGGACTCGTTGGATACTACAGGCGTTTCATTCCCAACTTTGCCAAAATGACTTCCCCCTTACAAGGTGTACAAGAAAAAACGCAATAATCGACCACACAAATCCTACTTACCTAGAATCATTTAGCAAATACGAAGAACTACTTTCTAATTCAACTGTATTGCAATACCCTGATTTTACAAAATCTTTTACTTTGACTACCGATGCCTCTAACATCGCATTAGGCGCTGTTTTAACACAAGACAACCATCCCATCGCATATCATTCACGTACTCTAAATACAGCAACAAAATTACAGTACAACTTGCAGTTATCGACTCTTGCAAACATTTTAGGCCCTATTTATACGGTCAAAAATTCACCATAGAAACAGATCATAACCCCTTAGTATGGATTTACAAGATTAAAGACCCTACATCCCGTCTAGCCAGGTGACGATTAAAGCTAGAAGGTTACGACTTCGAAGTAAAATATCCTCGAGGTCGCGATAATCAGGTCAGTGAAACACTTTCTAGAATACAAATTAATGCCGTTACAAGATCATCGGTTATCGCTGAAACACCAGATACCACAGATTTTGATGTAGACGAATTCATAGATCAATTTAATGAACTTCAAAATAATGACTCCGACGACGGACAAACACAACATACCTCAGAAAATCCTATCAACGAAATACCCTTATCTGAAGAACCTTTCAAACAATCGACTAACTAAATAATAATTATTCCCAACTCTGATAAATATGACGTTATCTATAAAAAATCCCAATGGCACAGGACCAATTGGACAGGCTTATTTCAGTAACATTTTTGCATAAAACCCAAAATAAAAAATTTGATACAAGAGTAATAGAATATTTTGAGATGTACAAAAAACCAATGTAACATTTTGGTATCAAATCAAAAACACAAAAATAAAAAAAAAATTCTGGTAAATTTGTGTATTTTCTTAAATAAATATTTTAATGTACGATTTAGAGAAAAATGTTAAATACAAAAGCTGTAGAACGTGTTAAGGTCTATGGAAAAGCTCAGTAACTTTTTGCATCAAATGAAAAACAAAGGAAATACGATTTTTTTTCAAATTTGACAGGTTGCCATTTTGTTTTTACTGAGCCAATTTGGCTCATTAACGAACTCGTCCAAGATTTTGGCCTAACCGATTTTAGCAGCGAGTTTGGTTTCGATCCGTCAAAAAATAGTAAGTAAAATTAGACATCACTTCTCTCATCACAATTACCCGAAGAAAATGGTATTTGATAGCGGAAAAGAATTCAATTCATCAGTTATTAAGGAATTTTTAAATCTTCACAAGATAGAAATACACACAACTACCAACGATAACTCCTCGTCCAATTCTCCCATAGAACGTTTTCGTTCAACCTTATCTCTTTAGACATTCACAAATGCTGTCCTCGTCTATAAATCAATCTATACATAGTGCGTCCGCTTATTCACCATTTTTTATTCTTTACGGACCATACCTGAGTGAAATAAACTTTGAGTTACCCATCTACGACACCTACAACCAACAACATAAAAACGAATTACTCCCTTTTCTTGACCAATTATATGAAAAAACAAAAGAAAAAGGGGACAAAGTTTTAGAAAAAATAAATAAAAATGCTGAGAAAATACCAGAAATTACGCGAACAATTTACGTTAGAAAAAGAAAATATAACCAAAACTAGACTCCTACTCCTACCTCATAAAATAAAACAAAAATTATCGGCTTAACAACAAAAAACAATAAAACTAGTACACATTAAAAATATGCCAAAAGAGTTAGAAAACACTAAAGCAATCCTCTTTACAGGATAGTCCTTCAGGCACTAGTCAAGATACAGGAAATACCCAATAATGGTTACTACTCAGAATCAATGAGAAATGCGAACATATTAATACATTATCATAAACAAATATTACAAATAGACTTAGAAACACTAGAACAGACACTGACAAATAGTACAAATAATTTCGAAAATAATTTACCAAATACAACGTTTGATAAACTAATTTACACACCTACGAAGAGAAGCAAAAGACAACTTTCATGGTTACCCGTAAATGAACACAAAAAAGAGGTCTATTTAACTTTCTATGAACGACAATTAAATATATTACTGGTAATCCTGATGACTCTGATTTAGAACTCCTAAAATCTCATATCACGGCAATAGAGCTTAAACAAAATGAAATTATAAATAAGTATAATAACTAAATTTCATACTCATTAAAAAGATAAACGAGAATAATGCGATGCTTTCAAATGAATACATAAAAAGAACTGATAAGAGCGATAACACTTTCGCAAATTGATTTCCCAAATATTGAACTCTTAGCGCTTCACGAAATAACTACCCTACAAAGTACCTTACTTTCAATTTACTCTCGCGATGCTCTAATCATTAATAAAGAACAGCCTTCCGAACTTCTAGAAGCTTCACATTCCGTAGTATGTGTAACTCAGAAAAACATGCTCATAATCCTGAAAATACCTATCCTTCATACACATTCTTATCCATTCTTCACAATCTATCCCATACCCAACAACGAACAAACAATGATAATTCCACCTGCCAAATACTATGCAAATAACACATGTTATGAAAATTGCACGACAAAATCCAATATTGCCATATGTCAAGGCGAAATGAACAAAATTATGTACAGACCTGTGTAACCGCTCTTGTTTCCGAAAACTTGATCCAGGAAACAAACAACGTCATCCTACTAGGAGTAGTCAACCTATTGACTCCAGCGCAATCTCTACAGACGAAACTTCATTCATTATGGGACAAAAAATAAATCCGCAAACTATTCAAGAGCTGCAAATTCCTAACATTGTTCAGATGAAAGCCCAGCCACGACATTCGCTCGTATTAGAAAAACTTGAAATTCCCAAAACACCTGATAGAATCGAACCTATTGAACCTTTGGATCTACATTCTCTGATGTCCACCGGTCTCAGTCTACATTCAATTAGTATAATAATATCTGTTTTAGCACTTTTCTCGTATATAGTCATTCGCAAGGGAAAAAGGATTTCCAAATTACTCTTTGGACCCAAGATTCCGCAGAAGCAAACTGCTGTCCTACAAGAACTTCTAGAAATTCCGAGGACGGAATTAGTCCCAAGGAAGGAGGAGAAATGTAACCATAAGACCATTGACCCTGAAGATAAGAAAAAACCAACGTCGTAAGACCATTATCGACTAAATCATTAACTGACTTGACCCCGGAAACAAGATTAATCCAACGCTTTCCGTAGGACCATTGTCGACTAAACATTGAAGATAATCAACTATATAAAAACATTGTAACTCTAATAATTTTCGTTCATTCTTTGCTGTACCCCATTAAAATTCATTTTTAATTTAGTTATAAAAAAATAAAGTTTGTAAAGAATAATCATTTGTATATTTTTGTGGAAAATAAAGTTTTATATAAATATATATATATATATATATATATATATATATATATATACATATATATATGTTCCTTGGTGGTATTCCTTGGTGGTATAGGAACACCAACAGGAAGAACAAGCGGAGTAGGATTCCTAATTAAGAAAACCTGGAAAAATAGAATCATAAGGATAACAAGCACATCAGACAGAGTAGCCAGCATAACACTAAGACTCTCCAAAAGATATACTATCCAGATTATTCAGGTATACGCCCCAACAATCAGCCATAGTGACGACGAAATAGAAGAATTCTATAATGAAATAACCCAAGCGGTCAGCAACGACAATAGTCACTTCAAATACATAATGGGAGACTTTAATGCCAAAGTAGGACACAGGAAAGACCAAGAAAAAGGAATGGGGAAATATGGATTTGGAGAAAGGAATTAAAGAGGAGAGAGATTAATACAGTTCGCACACTTTCAGAACATGTATGTGGCAAACTCCTTCTTCAAGAAGAACCCTAACAGGAAATGGACCTGGGAAGGCCCCGGTGCAACTATCAGAAACGAAATAGACTTTATCCTCACCAATAAAATTAACACAGTAAAAGATCTAAGCACGCTCAACAAGTTCACTACAGGAAGCGACCATCGACTAATTAGAGCTCGACTGGTCTTAGATATAAAACTAGAAAGGTCAAGACTAATCAAAACCAACACAACGAAAAACATAAACAACGAAAGGCTGAAAGAGAACTCTCACCAATATGAAGCACTACTAGAAGAAAGACTACAAAAAGTGGAATATAACAACCCTGAACTGATAGACACAATTCGAAACTGCGCCGTAGAAGTGGGAGGTCTGCAACAACGAGGTGAACACAAAAAACTAACTCCGGAAACAAAAGCACTATTACAAAAACGAAGAGAAATGAAAAAGAGAACAAACATTCAAAGAATTGAATACACCGAACTGTGCAAGACGATACGAAAGAAAATCGCAGAAGATATCAGGAATTACAACGAGAAACTGGTACAAACAACAATAGAAAACCGTAAAAGCTACAAAAATGCAAAAAGGGCACTAATAATAGGGAAAAGACAGATAGTTGCATTAACTGATGGAAACACAAGAACCACAGACAGGAATGAAATAATAGACCTAGTAGCCAAATTCTATGGAGACCTATACAAGGCCCCTGAAAATTTGGAAGAAATAATAGAACACTCAGAAGATGCCATACCGGAAGTATTGGTGGAGGAAGTAGGAATGGCACTGAAAAGCATGAAAAATGGCAAATCAGCGGGAAATTACGGCATCACGACCGAAATACTCAAATATGCAGGAGCTAAAACATGGAAGTACCTTGCCAAACTATACACGAACTGTCTGATGTCCAGGAGCATACCTAAAGAGTGGAACAGCGCCCTTATAGTGTTGATCCACAAGAAAGGCAGCAAAGAAGACATTAAGAACTACAGACCAATAAGTCTACTACCAGTGACGTACAAGGTATTCACAAAGATCATTTACAACAGAATACAAAATACACTAGACTCGGCCCAACCACGAGAACAGGCTGGATTCCGCAAAGGCTTCAGTACAATAGATCACATCCATACCCTCAAAGAGGTTACCAGTCGAACCAAAGAATACGACCAACCACTAGCACTAGCCTTCATCGACTTTGAGAAAGCATTCGACTCTATATATCCCAGAGCAGTAATAAATGCCCTAACAGAACAAGGGGTCGACAAGCCATATATTGAGACCCTAGCAAATATATATAGGGAAGCCAAAGCGAGAGTTAGGATATATGAGGGCACACCAGAATTCCCCACCAGCAGAGGAGTTAGACAAGGAGACGCAATATCACCAAAGTTATTTACAGCAACACTAGAAAGCATCTTCAGAAAACTGGGCTGGAACAACACAGGTCTGAATATATATGGAGAATACTTGAACCATCTAAGATTAGCTGATGACATCATCCTGATAGCGAGTAACCCTGGCGAAATGCAAAAACAAATAAATGAATTGAATGCAGCAAGCAACGAAGTAGGCCTTAAAATAAATCTGAGTAAGACCAAGATAATGTATAACGAACTGATAAACGCACAAGAAATAACAATTAATGACAGTGCCCTGGAAATAGTAGAGGAATACATATACCTGGGTCAACTAATACACATATCAGGCTCTCTACTTCCAGAAATAAACAGAAGAATCAAATTAGCATGGAGAACATTTGGACAGAACTCTATCATCTTCAAGTCTAGAATGTCACTCCGTTTGAAAAAGAAAGCGTTTGATCAGTGCGTACTACCAGTATTAACATACGGCTGTGAAACCTGGACCCTGAAGACTGATATCATTAGAAAACTCCAGGTAACGCAGAGGTCTATGGAACGATGCATGCTTGGAATAACAAGGAGAGATAGAAAAAGGCTTGATTGGATCAGACAAAAGACCCAAGTGATAGATGTCATAAATAGAATCAGATCCCTAAAGTGGAAATGGGCGGGGCATCTCGCTAGAAGGACAGACGATAGATGGACCACAAAGATAACGCAATGGTATCCCCGAGGCGTGAAAAGACCAAGAAGACGCCCCAACTTAAGATGGGACTACGACATAAAGAAACTCGCAGGATCAACTTGGGGCCGCATAGCTAGCAATAGACAACAATGGGCCCACATGGAAATGGAATATATAAATATGTAAAGGGAGGCTACACCATAACAAAATGGTTGAATAAGCTGCATATGATGATGATGATGATATATATATATATATATATATATATATATATATATATATATATATATATACATATATATATATATATATATATATATACATATATATATATATATATATATATAGATATATATATATATATGTATATATATATATACACATATATATATATATATATATATATATATATATATATATATATATATATATAGTTAAACTTGATCTTTGCCGAATAATTAATACTAAACATAGGTTTATTGGGGAAGCTGCTTCCTCAATAAACCTATGTTTAGTATATATATATGTCACCTACGCCATTGCCCTTAGGTGGACAGTATATTGTGCTCATTAATTATTTATATTATTGTAGAATTGCTTAGTTTGTGTTTGTTACGAGGTTATTTAAATTCATGTTTATAATAAAAAAGTTAGTCTTGTATTTGAGATTGTTGTATTAGTTTGTGTTAGATATAAAGTTAGTTTTTAAAAACACGGTTTCAGTTAATTAAAAGTTAAGTGGCGCAGTCAGTAGGATAGTCAATCGAAAGTTAAAGCATATAACATTCGGTTCGTTTCTACGATTTATTGACTATTCGAACAAGTGAATTTTAATTATTAGAACTCTTAGTTGGGCGAACTGAGTAACTCAGCTGGAAGATCTGTGTTGTTCGAGAAACCGGAAGATTCAAGAGGAGATTGGTTGTTCCTGTGCAGTCCGAGCCAATGGAAAGGATCTTCGTTCTATTACTGTAAGTGTTTTTATGTCATATAGAGGGAATATTGATTATTTTTCTGACACATCTGACGATTCTGACTCAAATTCTGATTCAAATAATTCAAATTCAGGCTCAAACTCTTTTAACACTAAAATAAAATTAGCTTTAGCATCACCAAAACTTTTTCCCAACAATTACCTATTTTAAAAAAGAATATCTGGATATGATACCAGAATTTGATGGAAACCATGCATTACTTCCTAGGTTTATTGAAATTTCAGAGAAATTAGTGAGTAAGTTTTATAATACTCTGTAGATGTAGGGGATTTTCAAAATGAATATTTGATGTCCAGCATCTTAGCAAAAATAAAAGGTGAAGCAGCTATAAACATTTCTTCTTGTACTATAAGAACTTGGGAAAACCTAAAAGATGCACTTCTTAATACTTATGCTGATAAAAGAGATATTTACACATTAAATATAGAACTTTCAGTAATGAAACAACGTAATGAAACGCCTTTCGAATTTTATAATAGAATTCAACATTTATTAAATCTTCAAATCTCTTATCTCATCACACATTCCAATGTGAATGAACATTTATTTTTAGGAAATTACTTTAAAAATTTGGCACTCAGAGTATTGCTACGCGGTTTAAAAGAACCTTTAGGTACATTAATGGGTACGAAAAATCCAGAAAATTTAAATATTGCTTTAAATGTTCTTACAAATGATTTTCAAGTTTATATGACCCAGAATAATAACAAAAAAATATTTTTTCAAATTTAAATACGCAAAATTATTCGCATAAAAATAAAACCAATTTCCAAAATAATGTGGCACATAGGCAGCCACCTCCTAAGCCAAATTCGATGCAGAATTATCAACACACTAATCGAAATCCCGCATCAAACCCCCAAAATCGTTCATCAACTTCTTATAATTCTTCTAATAGGAATAATACAAGTTTTTCTAATAATGGTCATAACGTTTTTACACCTAATCCAAATCAAAGATTTTCAAATCCAACTCCAATGAGTATGTCTACCAGAAACACACCTAGACCCCAACCCCAAAATTATCGAAATATGTTCCAACACAATCCTAATCAACCTAGAAATTTTATCTCGGAAGAACTCCATAATATAGACGATTTCGATTGTATTAATGATGAATCCGATAATTTTTTAGAGACACCAGCCTCGGAACCAAATCAAACATTATCGAATTATTAAACTTAAATAATTCAGAAAGTGTGTTACCCTATATAATTTTCCCAGAACGAAATCTAAAAGTTTTAATTGATACTGGTAGCACAAGATCCTTTGTGACACCAGCTGTAGCTGAAAAATATTTCAAAAAATCTTATGTCAAAAAACAATTCCATGTAAAATCTGCCTTTGGTAGCAGTCAACAAAATTTCTGCATTTTTATTCCAGTCCCAAAAATGTTTAATTATAGGAAACCGCTTAATTTAGAATATTGCGTTTTCAAATTTCACGATCATTTTGATTGTTTGTTAGGATTAGATAATTTAAAAATACTTAATGCAATTATTGACTTAAATAATAATTTGCTTATGACTCCTTATAGTCAAATTAAAATGAATTACTTTGACATTAAAACTGGATACACCAATTGTATAGTAGTGCATCCACGTTGTGAACAAGTAATTAAATTAAATATTGAAAATGTAAAAAATGGTAATGTAATTATACCATATACACGAATTGGGAAACTAGAAATCCCGGAATGTTTAACAAAAGTTGAAAATAATATAGCCTTATGTACAATTTTAAATCCTTCCGAGTCCAACTTTCAAGTAGATTTAAGCCCTTCTATTAGTGTTGAGACATTCGATGAATACGAACAAACCCTCAACCCAAATTTTAATAATATTTATTCTGAAAATGTTAAATTTGATGTTTCGAAAGTTAGAACTGAACATATGAATTCCGAAGAGAAACAATCTGTATTCAAATTAGTTCAAGAGTAAAGTGATATTTTTCATGTTAAAGGAAACCAGCTTACCTTCACAAGTAAAATAAAACATCATATTAAAACGTCTAACGAAATGCCTATTTATTCAAAATCATACAGATATCCTGAGATTCACCGAACGGAAATTCAAAAACAAATTTAAAAAATGTTAAATGATAATATTATTAGGCCGTCCAGCTCTCCGTGGTATAACAATATTTGGATGGTTCCAAAGAAGCTAGATGCTTCTCAAAAGCCAAAGTATCGACTTGTTGTTGATTATCGAAAACTGAATCAGATCACAGTTGGAGATCGATATCCATTGCCAGATATTACAACGTTACTAGATAAGCTTGGACGTTGTCAATATTTTACAACATTAGATCCCGCTTCTGGTTTCCATCAGATCGAGATGGCTGAGGAGGATATTCCGAAAACAGCCTTTAATATTGAAAATGGGCACTATGAATATGTGCGCATGCCCATGGGTCTGAAAGGGGCTCCTGCAACCTTTCAAAGAGTCATGGACAATATCCTAAGAGGTATACAGAACGAGAAATGTTTGGTTTACCTTGATGATATAATTGTGTTCAGTACCAGCTTACAAGAACACATCACAAATCTAAAAGAAGTATTTAACAGATTAAGAGATTCTAATTTTAAATTACAAACTGATAAATGCGAATTCTTGCGAAAAGAAGTAGCATATCTAGGACATATTGTCACGCCAGAAGGTGTAAAGCCGAACCCAGATAAAATTTTAGCAATTCAAAAATTTCCGATACCAAAACATTCAAAACAATTAAAAGGATTCCCAGGACTCCTAGGTTATTATCGAAACTAAACCATTAACTATCAGATTGAAAAAAGATGCAATTATCAATGTAAATGATTCAGATTATGTAGAATGTTTTGAAATGTGTAAAAATCTGTTTATAAATGAACCAATACTCCAATATCCAGATTTTACAAAACCCTTTAACCTTACCACAGACGCCAGCAATTATGCTTTAGGTGCTGTTTTAAGTCAAGGCAAAATAGGCTCTGATTTACATGTGGCTTATGCCAGCAGAACCTTAGATGATTCAGAATGCACTTATTCTGTAATCGAGAAAGAACTTCTTGCCACAGTTTGGGCAGCAAAATACTTCCACCCGTGTATCTTTTGGCAGAAAATTTACAATAGTAAAAGGAAGATAGTCTTTGCTGACTTTTCAAGCTTTCGAGGATGATTGTCCTCATCATCAGGAAAACTGAAATGGAAAAACAGCATTAAGATACTGTAATTAATAAACCAGATACAATAGGAAAGAAATCACATCAGGTGTGAACTTACCTCAGAGTTGAGGTTGGATTCCATTATGTTATATAAAAGTAAACTACGGATATTACTTTTCCGCCCAACCTTTCTATATGCGAGAAAAGTTATTTTTACGTTTTCCATCAACAACAACACGAAAAAACGGTTTTTAGAAAAAAAATCCTGTGTGTATGTCGTCGTCGTCGTCGTCGTTGTCGTCGGCCACTTTTCCGTACATGTCTTGTTAGCACGATACAGCCTCCGGAGTGCAATAAATCAGCAATTTCATGATTAAATATTGTTAAGGACATGTCACAGATGCTCCCTATTGATTTTCAGTTCACCAGAGCCAGTACCACGAGTGCTATGGTACTTGATGTACGACATTTTGTATTTTTTTGAGAAATTTTTTTAGCACGATACAGCCTCCGGAGTTCAACAAGTCACCAATTTTATGATTGAATATTATTCAGGGCATCTGACTGATGAACCCTATTCCTTGGCTTGTTGTTGCATTTTTTTTAGTGAAAGTAGAAATCGACAATTCCATAAAATTGCTTAATTTGTAGGGGATAATTGAACAGGGACCTTCGACAAGTCTTGGCCCTCCTGCAAAAAAGTGAAAAGACATTTAAATGTGAGCGAACAAGCAATGTTAAAAACTTTATATGAAAATGTTCGTGCCCGAAATCCGGATTTGTGTGCGGAGGCGCAGTAGAATTGTGCGGGAGTTTAACAAAACCGTGTTCTCGGAAAGTTTTCAGAGCACTTAAAGTTGATAACAAACAAAAAAAGGAGACAAGAGGTTAGAAAGAACATTATTTTAGATGATGATATAAAATATGTAATTCTTCGGAAAGTTCACGTTTTTTTTAAATGAAATGCCAACCCTGAAGAAAATCAAGGCCAATTAGATGCTAATAATTCTTTACCCAAAAATATCCTTTGGAGTTTTAAAGCGAACATTACGAGATTTAAACTTTCGGTATTTAAAGCGAAATCGCAAAAGATGAGATTATGTTGTGGCGAAGAAAGTTTTTGAAAGCAATACGTGACCATAGGCTTAAAGGTAAAGAAATATATTATACTGACGAGACTTGGTTAAATGAGGACACACGCGCTCAAAAGTATGGCAGGACTGAAATGTAAGAAGTTTACGGCAAGCATTTCTTGACGGGTTATCGAGAGGTTTGAAATCTCCATCCGGTAAAGGCCGTCGACTGATTATTACCCACATAGGTAGTAGCTCTGGATTGTTGAATGGTGGTCTTAACGTTTTCGAATCTAAGAAGACTGGCGACTATCATGAAGATATGAACGCTGAAGTTTTTGAAAAGTGGTTTTCGTCAGTATTGATGCGCGTGAAGCTCGGTTCGGTAATAGTTATAGACAATGCGTCCTATCACAGTCGGCGAGAAGAGAAATTACCCACTGCTGCTTGGCGAAAAGCCGACATAATAGACGATAAAATCAAAAGATATATACTTTGAAGAAAATATGTTTTTCCACTACTAGCTATGAAGTTGACAATTATTGCGTCTTCTAGCCAACTGAGAAGTTGAATTTCTCTATTAGTGGTTAAAAATTTTTCTATTGTTAATCTAGGTCAATAATGGACAAATTCAAATGTTTTTAGAATCCAGGGATAGTAGTTTAACAAAACGCCGTTACTAGCAGTACATCGGATGTACGAATTTATTTTGTACATCGGCCTTGTGGTTTTTCTTCTATTATTTTTATAAATTAATCTACTTACAACGATAGGTGATAGAGGTTACACTATAATCATACTTATTTACATATACAGGGCGTTTCATTACTAATTGGAAATATTTTAATCCTGAGTTCAAAAGTGTCTTTCAATCCCTCAGGTGATTGTTTCGAAAAATATGCACATTAGTCCCTTTAGACCAGGGCCGAAGCCTTCAAAAATGGTAAAAAATGAAAAAAAATTACAGTAGGATGAAACCCATTAGAAATACAGGGGAATATGATCAAAATGAAAGGAAAAATAAATTACGGTCGATCCGAGTTCGGGAAGTGGGAGGGGGTGAGTTTTTAAGGGTGAAAAATTGTTTATCTTGATTTCCGGCGAAACTACCAGTCCTATGGAAAAAACTTAAATGGCAAAGTTGTAGGTCATAAAAAGATCTACATCTTTTGTATTCACAATTTTTTCACATAACCTCAAAATTTAGGTGAAAAATTCAAAAAACCAAGTTTTTGGTTTTTTATTTATATCTTTTTAAAAAAATTTTTTTTTTCTACGAAATTTGGTGAAAACTTACCTTATTATGTCCCAAATATACTGTAATTTATTTGATTAAAAATATTTATTTTTTCGCCTCATTTTAACTTAATATCAAAAAAGCACCCTAATTTTCAATCGAAAATTCTGACGTCAAAATTTCAGCTTTTTTCAAAAAGTTTGGGGGCTTTTTGTTCGTTGAAATATCTACTTTCTGATGGTGTAAAAAAATATACATTACTATAGGAAATATTATTAGAAAATGCAAAAAATTGAAAAAACCTCAAATTCGAATTTTTTTTTAATTACTATGTACAATTTTGAGGTATTTATTAAAATTTACAGTTATAGTTACAGTTATATTGTGTTTGATGGGTACCCCGAAATTAAAAAATCAGCTACTGTCACAACAGTACCAGCAGCTACTTCAACTAAAAGAGGAGAACGTAATCGTAGAAAAACCTCAGACAATATTCCAGAGTTCGATTATCAAAACCATACAAAAATAACATTTTCGCAAGAAAACTTTTTATCTAACGAGAAAAACAAGGACAAAATAATTAAAAGTTTAATGAAAAGATTACAGTCACAAGGATTTTCCTGTAAACAAGTTGAAGAAGATGCTGATGCCGACATAATTAAGACCTCGATAGAAGTTGCCAGAGATACTAATAAAACTGTCATAGTTGTGGGTCAAGATATTGATCTTTTGGTTCTTTTAAATCAATTAAATTCAAATAATCATGACATTTATTTTCTCAAACCAGGCTCTGGAAATGGAAAGGATCTATTTTTCACGTCTAATAGTTTCAAACATGAATCCTTCAAAAACATTGTTGCATTTCTGCATTGTTTTTCTGGTTGCGATACAACATCTGGATTTGCCGGAAAAGGAAAGAAAAGTATCGTTAATTCTATATTAGACGCGAAAAATTTGTCGAATTTGGCCAATGTTTTTTACAAAAAAGATGAAAGTTAAGAAAATATAAAAAAAATGGATTACAATTAATTAAATCTATTTATAAATGTAAAAAAGAAAAATTAACACTGAATCAATTAAGGTTTCAAAAATATCAATTGGCAAAAATTAAATCATCCTTCATTTTGGCAAACCTCCCACCCACAGAAGGAGCAGCAGAACAACATTGTTACAGAGCATATTATCAGCTTCAAACTTGGTTGGGTAACGAATTGACAGCAACAGATTGGGGCTGGAAGCAACATCAGCGTGGCATTATGCCCAAATTTACAGAAAAGGATTTAATTCCGGAAGTATTGCTCAAAACTATTTGCTGCAGCTGTGAAACTGGATGTAACAGTTTAAAATGTGGCTGCCGAAAACATGGTTTAAAATGCACAAATTTATGCACTAATTGTCATGGTTCTGAAAATTGCTCCAATATGGAAGAAAAAATCTACGAGGAAGTAAATGATTCAGATGAAATTGTGGATGAAGAACCAATGCAGACTGGAAATAACATTGGAGACGAAGATGATGGTCTTGAAGATTTCGACGATCAACTAGAGTTGGAAAGATTTGTCGAATCTGACGATGAGGGAATGCCTCCAAAGAGACAACTAATGAATAACTGATTAGAATTTCAGATAATGTATTTATAAATAACAAGATTAAAGTTTTTTAAAAAAAATTTAACGAATAACGTAATCAGAATTAAGTTTCTAAATTCAATAGTACGATTTACATGTATATTTATTTTGTATGAGATTTTCTATGACATGAATGTAATTCGAGTAAAATAAATAAACTTTTTAACTAAAAAAAATTGCAGCAATCACATTTTTTGATGAAATTGTACATAGTAATTAAAAAAAAATTTCGAATTTGAGGTTTTTTCAATTTTTTGCATTTTCTAATAATATTTCCTATAGTAATGTATATTTTTTTTACACCATCAGAAAGTAGATATTTCAAAGAACAAAAAGCCCCTAAACTTTTTGAAAAAAGCTGAAATTTTGACGTCAGAATTTTCGATTGAAAATTAGGGTGCTTTTTTGATATTAAGTTAAAATGAGGCGAAAAAATAAATATTTTTAATCAAATAAATTACAGTATATTTGGGACATAATAAGGTAAGTTTTCACCAAATTTCGTAGAAAAAAAAATTTTTTTAAAAAAGATATAAATAAAAAACCAAATACTTGGTTTTTTGAATTTTTCACCTAAATTTTGAAGTTATGTGAAAAAATTGTGGATACAAAAGTTGTAGATCTTTTTATGACCTACAACTTTGCCTTTTAACTTTTTTCCATAGGACTGGTAGTTTCGCCGGAAATCAAGATAAACAATTTTTCACCCTTAAAAACTCACCCCCTCCCACTTCCCGAACTCGGATCGACCGTTATTTATTTTTCCTTTCATTTTGATCATGTTCCCCTGCTTTTCTAATGGGTTTCATCCTACTGTAATTTTTTTTGGTTTCAAAAATTATCGACCCTGGTCTACTTGGTATATAATACGCTATTAAGTACTGGGCACAAATAATTTTTAAATCAAACACCCCGTATCTGAGACATGAGACACATTTTATCTAGGTGATTTGGGTTAAATCATCGTATTCTGAGCTCAGGATTCTAGTTGAAATATTTTCAATTAGTAATTAAACACCCGTATTTATTTTTTAATAATGTTTATATTGAAAAATTGGAGAAAAGGAAAAAGTGTCTTTATTTGAACCGTCATTATGTAATACTCGACGGACTCTATATCGCATGAGAGAAAACAACAACGTGTATTTTAAAACTGCAATTTACAATCACCAGGAACGCAGCATAGGAAATCAAGTTTTATAACCGATACTGATTATACTGAAAAATGCACAGAAAGGAAATTTGGAAAATATAAAAAGTTTATGTTGTTGCTACGAGATATTGCCAGTTTGATATCTGAGCAATAAGGAGATATTTTCTATTTATCAATGCAAAGAATTTGAAACTACCTAACTCACAAACCCTAGATACTAATAAGTATTACAAAATAAACACAATTCATATTAAAGTATATCTATGATCTAAGATAATGTAAATAAACCAGTCAAAAGACAAGCTTTTTTATAATAGGTTATATTAATTGAAAACGCGCGCTTCGACCTATCACAAGGCCGATGTTCAAAATAAATTCGTACATCCGATGTAAACATAATTTTGTGTACCCAGGAGATTCTCTTTAACGTATTTGCTTTTTGATATTACCTAACACAATAAAATTATTTGAATAAAAATGCCATTAGTTTATAATTCGTGCTCAACTAATAATGACTGATGACATCCCGTAACTACAACCACAGAATATGGTGTATTCTGTGCTACAACGTTGGGTGCGTTCAGATAACACAGCCGTTGCGTGAATGTTCTGTGAACGCACTTTGATGCATAACATTATTCGCTGGAATTGTTTCTTCATAATAATACCTGTTTTTTTTTTCACAACTACCACGTCTTCTTACAATATAATCATGTGGTAACGGTTCCTGCAAATCTTCTATTGCATGGGTTATAATATTTCTGTTTGTATTAATTATATTACCAGCATCTAATAACGCATGAATTAGATTGTATATAGACATATTTTCAATATTAATGTTTTCCAAAAAAATGATCGTTCAGCAGACACACGTCATTATTATTTATACTCAGTGAGCGCTCTTCTTACAATATAATCATGTGGTAACGGTTCCTGCAAATCTTCTATTGCATGGGTTATAATATTTCTGTTTGTATTAATTATATTACCAGCATCTAATAACGCATGAATTAGATTGTATATAGACATATTTTCAATATTAATGTTTTCCAAAAAAATGATCGTTCAGCAGACACACGTCATTATTATTTATACTCAGTGAGCGCTCATCAACGGTTCAGTTATAAGTTATGTTTTATGAACGCACCTGTTGTTTACAAATAAGTTTTACTAGTGGAAATGTCAATCTGTATAAGACTACTTGATTATTGTTTTATTAGTGGAAAGGCGAATTTACATTCTTGTGCTACTCGATTTATACCAGAATTTTTTTTAATTTTTGTCTTAAATTTGGCTAGTAGTGGAAAAAATTGTATATACACCATGGTGATGAAGACATTTATAGGCCTCGGTGCTCGGTCAATAATAACAGTCTTCACCACCTTGGTGTATAATATACTATTTTCCACTACTAGCTGTGAAGTTGACAATTATTGTCTTCTAGCCAACTGAGAAGTAGAATTTCTCTATTAGTGGTGTTGTGTATTGTATAGCAATAATAATAGATTCCAGTTATATTTTATGTTATATATTATTCTTGAACAAACTTATAATATACATGAACATTAAGTAATCTCATTGACAGCTGACAAGGGGCGTTTTCACTAACGGTGCGTTTGCTATGTATCTCCGTAACACTTCCCCTCGTTGTATTCATAAACTTATAGATCTAAACGTTTGGGCGGCCTTCTGTTTCTAGTACTGCGGCGAATTACCACATCTCCTGTTTCGGTTCGTTGATCTGAGGAACAGTCTCGGCCGAATATACTACCTCTCCATGAGCCGGTTACTGCTCCGATCTCTCTAGTGTCTGGCCCTCTTTCTCAATATGTTTCTCCTTAACTGGTTCCTTTTCAGAGTCAACGCCCTTGTCCGCCTGTGATTCCTCTTGCATATCAGGCAGATGATGCTGCCTAACATACTCATCCTTGTGGATAGTGTGGTCCTTAATATGTGATTTTAATATTTGATCCACGTGTCTTTTATGAATTTTTCCATTTGCATTTATCTCATAGTGCAATTTTCCTATTTTTTCCACGATGACTCCATGACTTCCATTTATTGTCATCATACGATCGTATCTGTACTGTTTCTCCCACATTGAATTGTTTATTTATTTTTATTTCTTCTCTTTTGTTGTTCATTACTGTTATGAATTCCCTTTGAACCAAATCAATCCTTGTTCTATATAATCTTTTAAACATCATTTCACTAGGACTCAATCCAGTGGAATTATTTGGCGTTTTCCTGTGCATCATTAGCATTTTTGATAGTTTGTCCTGGAGGGTACCTTCCTCATGTATCATTTATTTTTAAAAGTTTGTACATATCTTTCTGCTTGTCCATTGGTCGATGGATGGAAAGGTGCTGTGGATTTTGATTGAATTCCATTTTGTTTTAAAAATCTCTGCATTTCTTCTGATCGAAACTGTTTGCCGTTGTCCGATACTATTATTAAGGGTAATCCAAATGTAGTGAACATCTTCTTTAGAATATTAATAGTTGTTGACGATGTAATAGATGATGTAGGTATCACTTCCAGCCACTTTGTATAGGCATCTACAACTATCAAGAAATAATTATTCATGAAAGGCCCCGCATAGTCGATATGTATTCTAGTCCATGGTTCTTTTGGATATTCCCAACTGTGCACGGGTACTTTGCTAGGATTTATTTGAAGCATGCAACATGCTTTACACTCCTTTACCATCTTTTCAATGTCGGAATCAATATTTTTCCACCATACATAGCTTCGTGCCAGTGCTTTCATTTTAACAATGTATTGAGAAATAGTCCGCATTTGCATGCTCTGTTGTTTTCCTACATAAAGTACTGTAGCACCTGCTGTATTGGCTCTGGTGAGCTGAACATCATTGGGGTTCATCAGTGAGATATCCTGAATAATATTCAATTATAAAATTGGTGAATTGTTGCACTCCGAAGGCTGTATCGTGCTAACAAACTAAAATTTCTCAAAAAATTACAAAAATGTCGTACTTCAAGTACAATAGCACCCGTTGTACTGGCTCTAGTGAGCTGAATATCAATGGGGTTCATCTGTGACATGTCCTCAACAATATTCCATCATAAAATTGGTAACTTATTGCACTCCGGAGGCAGTATCGTAATAACTAGACATGTAAGGAAAAGTGGCCGACGACAACGACGACGACGACATACACACAGGATTTTTTTTCTAAAAACCGTTTTTTCGTGTTGTCGTTGATGGAAAACATAAAAATAACTCAAAAAAAATTCAAAATTCCAACTTTTTTTGGGTAAACCAATACTTTTCTCGCATATAAATCCGACGGAAAAGTAAAACCGAATAATCACTTGTAAACAAACAAATCTACGATGGCAACTATGTCAATCTTTTAATACAGCGCTCTCCAAATTCATACGAACATTATAGAGAATTTTTAAAATCTGATGATGAAATTGAATTGAACGAAGTATCTAGTTTAATAGAATTAAAAGCACAAGTAGGAAACCAAGACATAGACATAATAATTGACAGTGGTAGCGAAGCAAGCTTAATTGATAGTAATTTATTATCTAGATTTCTTAACTTCGGTAAAAATCTTATAAAAATTCCTAAAATTAATATTGTAGGTGCTAATAACAAAAAACTTTGCGAGGTAAATCAAATTTTAAATATACTTGTGCATTTCAATAATAAACAAGTACAACTTGATTTGTTAGTAACTAAAAACTTACATACTGATGTGATTATTAGTTTTGATTAGTTAGATAAATATCAAGATATTATTGATTTTAAGAAAAAAGCAATCAAAATCAAAGAAATTTGGGTAAATTTCAATTTTTGCAATCTTAATAACAGTGTTGCAAACATGACAAACATGTGTATTAATCAGATGAAGTGTGATGATGATGAATATTACAATAATTGTAATGAAAATAATGAAGTATATAGGAGGGAAGATGATGGGGAATTGAATATTGATGATATTAAATTGATTTGACCCAAAAGTAGGGAAAATACAATATTGAATTTAATAAAAAAGTATAAGGAACTTTTCAATAATAAGTCACGTATAGCTGAAAATTGTGTACACAAATTTCATGTAAGAAACACTGAAGATTATAAAAATAAAACTTACCCATTACCTCATCTTTTAAAAAATCAAATGAAGCTTGAAATTAATAAACTATTACCTTAGAAAATAATATCACATTCTGATCTGCCATATATTAATTCATTAGTTTTTATTAGAAAGAAAGGTGGAGAATTACGTATTTGTTTAGTTGCACGAGCTTTAAGTAAAATTGCAATCTCTCAATTTGAACAACCGATAAGCACACAAAATTTAATAGGTAGAATTACCAATGCAATTTTTTTTTTCAAAACTTGACCTAAAATGTAGTTTTTCGTTAATTCCTTTAAAAGAAGAATGTAGGAAATACACGGGATTTTCTGTAGATGGGTAAATCTACACATTTAATATTGTACCATTTGGGTTACAGAGCGCAGGTTCAGCATTGATTAGGGCAATGAACAATATCTTAGGTCAATGCTAAGATTTTGCCATAAATTATATTGATGACATCTTGATTTTCAGCAAACCTGAAGACGAGCACCTAAAACACATGAAATTTATGTTATTACCTTTAGATAAAGCAGGTTTAAAAATTAACTTAAATAAGTGTGAATTTTATCAAATTGAGACAATTTTTTTTAGGATATAAAATTGACAAATCCGGTATATCTATGGATCCAAATAAATTAAAAATCATTTTAGATTATATCAGACCAATAAATTTAAAAACACTGAGGGGGTTTCTGGGAATGATTAATTATTTTATACGTTTAATATCAAACATCACTGAATTAGAGTTACCTCTGTTAAATTTACTTAAAAATGAAGTTAAATGGAAATGAGAGTTGGAACATGAAAGGGCTTTTGTGGAAATTAAAAATAGATTTCTCAATAATATTAAAGTTTTCTATCCGGATTATAGTTTACCATTCATTTTGAGAACAGATGCATTTATACATCGCTTGGTAGGTACATTTGCATGCTCTGTTGTTTTCCTGAGTTTAGTTCCGTAGTCAAATCCAGCCAAGAAATTCGCGTAATGTATCAGTCTAATTGCTGTAGTAGACGGCATCAATTTTGTGGGATGTAGGATTCTTGCAAGAGGTTGGTTATCAATGATAATTATAATTCTTCGACCATAACAGTACTGAAAAAACTTTTTGAGTCCCCAAATCAGTGCTGCTGCTTCTTTGTCAAGCTGGCTATAATTTTTCTCGGCTTGGGTCAAAGGTCGTGACGCAAAATCAATGTGTCTTTCGGTTTTATCAGGCATAATATGTGACAATACTGCGCCGAATCCCGTTGGTGATACATCTGTAGCTAGCGTCACAAGTAAGTTAGGATAGAATGGGGTAAATACTTTTTCACTACATATCTCTGTTTTTAAGCTTTGGAAAACATTTTCACATTCTTTGGTCCAATCAAATTTGGTATTCTTTTGTAATAGTTTATACAGCGGATTAAGTTTTGAAGCTAGGTTCGGTATGAATTGCTGATAATAGTGGATCATTCAGAGAAATATTCGAAGTGACGAGACATCTGTTGGCCGGTAACTATTTTTTATATCATCTATTTTCTCGTCAGTTGGGTGTAGTCCCTCCTCATTAATTCTGTGACCAAGGTATGTAATTGACTTTTGAAAAAATTGACATTTCTTCCTATGTAGATGTAGTCCACACTCTTTTAATTTTCTGAATACTATTTCCAGTCGTTGTAGTAATTCTGTGTATGTACGTCCTTGTAAAGCAATGTCATCAAAGAAACATGCTGTACCTGATAGCCCTTGTAATGTCTGATCCATATATCTTTGCCATATAGTTGGAGCTATTTTTAGACCAAACATTAAGCGATTTACTTTATAAGTTCCTTTACAAGTGCTAACTGCTTGCATTTTTGCTGAGGCTTCATCAGTTTTTATGTGTAGGTATGCTTGATTAATGTCCAATGTGCAAAAGTATTTTCCTCCACTCAATTTGCTAAATATCTCTTCTATTCTTGAAATAGGATAGTTATCATTCTCTTGATTTTTATTTAATGTTGCACCGTAGTCGGCACATACGCGTATTTTCCCTGAAGGTTTTACTACAGGAACCAAAGGTGTGCCCCATTGTGAGTAAGTAACTTTTTCAAAAATCCCAACTTCTTCCAATCTATCTATCTCTTATTCGACTTGTTCCTTGAGCGCAAACGGTACTGATCTTGCCTCAAGAATATTGGTGTAGTGTTTTCCTTTAATTTGAATGATCCCTGGTAATTATTAATTTCTCCAATTTGTTCTGAAAATAAATCTTCATGTTCTTTTAGTAATTGGTGCAATTTTTCTTTAAATTCTTGTTCTGAACTTATTGCATTTACTTCAAAATTCATCTTAAGTTTCCTTATCCATTCCCTTCCGACTACGGGGTCTACTTTCCTATCAATCACGATAACTCTGCCCCAAATTACTTTGTTTTTGTATTTTATCATCATATTACAGGTACCCAGAGGTTGTATTATTTCCCCGTATATGTTCTGAGTTTAATTCTAGTGCTTTTCAGTTTCAGGTTTTTGAAATGTTTGTTATAATAATCTGCAGAGCATGTAGTTACTGCTACGCCTGTATCTAACTCCCACGTGTGATCTGAACCATTTAGTTTTAATGTAATATTGAATTTATCATTTGATGTGTTCACTGTAGGTATTGTGTATATTTAGAAAATTTCTTCATTTTCTGTATCATCTGTATTCCTTTTCAATTTCTAATTGCTTTTGTTCTCTAGCATACAGCCTCGACATGCCCTTGTTTGTGACACTTTAGACAAAAAAGTTTATCTTTAACCTTACATTCAAATGCTTTATGATCTGGTTTTCCGCATCTGTAACACATTATTTTCTTTTCCTCTCTGGTATTATAATTTTCTGTATTTTTCTTGTATGTATTTCTCTTGAAAGTATTCTTGTTATATGTACTTTTCTTGACTGTAATTTTATTTATTGGAGATTTTTCATAATTTCCCATTTCTTTGCTTTCTGATTTTGATGTTTCAATCGCCATTGCAATCTTTATAATATCATCAACTTTTGTAGTGGGAGGTTCTTGTAGTAATCTTTCTTTAGTTTCACTGCTACGTAGGCCACGAATAAATTGTTCTCTCAGATGAGTTTCAAATGTACTATTTTTGCATCCATTGCAAACAAAATTGCATTTTCCACCTAAGTATTTCTTTTAATCCCGCCACATAATTAGCTATAGGTTCATGTTCATGCTGTATTCTGAGGCAAAACTCGTGCTGTTGAGCTATCTCACCTGGTTCTGGATCGATGGATTTGTATGAGGTTTTCATATGTTTGTAATTCTGGTGCATCTTGAGAAGTAATGTTTTTAGTATCTGGTAATACTTTGGTCCAATGCAATTTAGAAAAATGTGCACTCTGGTATTGGCATTTGTCACACCCTTCAATGTAATGTAGTTTTGTAATCGTTGTAGGTAACTATCGAATGACTCGTTAATTTCGTCGTATGGTACAAGTGAAATGCCACTGACTTTAGACGTAGACGTATTTTCTTGCTTTAACATTGTTTGTTGTAATCTATTTTGCTGTTCTTGCATATTTGTCATTACATCCATCATACTTGCTAATACTTTTGCTAGTTGATCCCCCATTCTCGTCGCCAGTCTGTTGTGTATTGAATAACAATAATAATAGATTCCAGTTATATTTTATTCTTGAACAAACTTATAATATACATGAACATTAAGTAATCTCATTGACAACTATATATTTCCACTGACAGCTGACAAGGGGCGTTTTCACTAACGGTGCGTTTGCTATGTATCTCCGTAACAAGTGGTTAATGATTTTTTCTATTGTTAACCTAGGTCAACAATGGACAAATTCAAATGTTTTGAGAATTCAGGGATAATAGCTTAATAAAAACTAGTGCAACATAATTTCGTATACCCAGGAGATTGTCTTTAACATATTTACTGCTTAAAATTACCTAACAACATAAAATTATTTCTATAATATAAAACTGTAATTAGTTTAAAATTCGTGCTCAACCAAAAATTTCTGATGATATAAGGAGTGCGTTCATAATATAAAAATAAAATAAATAAATAAAATTCTTTATTTTTTGAATGACAAACAAAGTTTGTATAAAATTCGTCAAGAGTTTTCTTAGAAACTAATCTAACTACCTAACTAACTAACTAGTATAGCCTAAAAGTAAAGTGAAAATGACGCATAGTGAAAGATATAGGATAATATACACAAAGTTGTTACACATTTAAAAACTCATCGACTGAATAAAAACACATATCGACTAAAAACGATTTGAGTAAAAGTTTGAATGATTTTATTGTTTTACTTGATTTAATATATAATGGTAATTTATTAAAAAGTCGTAGTCCCATTATAGGAGGGGATTTGAAAGTAATATTACTTTTAGGAAAAGTCAAAGACAGATTATTACAGCGTCTTGTATTGATATTATGCTTCTGGTAGTTAGTTTTGAAATCACATATGTTGTTATATATGAAAATACAAACATCTAAAATATACAAACAGGGCAACGTTAATATTTTCAATTTTTTAAAGTGTTCTCTACAACCAGTTAGACGAGAGACACCAGCAATACAACGAATTATTCTTTTCTGTGACACAAATACGTCTTTACAATTGGTAGACATTCCCCAGAAAGATATGCCATACCTCAGACGGGATTCCACTTGTGCGTGATACAGCATAATCATTTGTTTTTGTGTAAGAACAGATCTCAGATTTTTAAATAAGTAATTAATGGATATAACTTCGAAATAATTGCCTCACATTGCTTACTCCAATTAAGACATTCGTCGATCAGCAAGCCCAGAAATTTGACACAAGAGACACACTTTATCGATTGATTATCAATTTTTAGATCTACAAACTGCAGTTGTTTTTGTCTATGATGAAATTGTATCACTTGCGTTTTTTCTGCATTAAGATAGAGTGAATTCATGCAAAACCAATTATAAAGACCCGCCAAGAGACTATTACAATTATCTTCAACTACTGATTGACACTTATCAGAAACCAACAACGAGGTGTCATCAGCATATAATGTAAAGTGAGTTGATAAGTTAACTGACATAATGTCATTTATATAAATTAAAAACAGAATTGGACCCATAATTGATCCTTGGGGCACTCCTACTGTTGATGATAGATAATGTGATATACAGGTTTCGATACTGTTCTTTGCTATTTTTGGTAAGCTCACGTATTGTTCACGTGCATTTAAGTAAGATGTGATCCAATTTAGTGAGTGATTCTGGATTCCTATATTATACAATTTCATAGTTAAGATGTTATGATCTACACAGTCAAATGCCCTGCTGAGATCACAAAAGATCCCAACAGGACACTCACCCGACTCCATCATGTTTGTAAGTTCTTGATAAAAAGAATGTATTGCGGTGTTAATTGATTTTGCAGTTTGAAAACCGTGTTGGTTTTGCACAATCGTATTATTTAGCTGTAGGTATGCATTAAGCCTTTTCAGATAGCTATACTCAAAAATTTTTGAAAATATAGAAGGAATAGTTATAGGACGGTAATTTCTAACCTGTTTAGAATCACCCTTCTTAAATATTGGAATTATTTTTCCAGTTTTGATCAAATCCGGAAAAGTTCCATTCGAAAAGGAAATATTGACAAGATATGTCAGTGGGGATATTATAAATGGCAATATTTTTTTAATTAAGAATGCTGGTTCTTCATCGAAACCACAAGATGCTTTATTTTTAAGTTTGGCATGTAAGAGTTCATATAATTCTTCCTGATTAAAAGGACACAAACGAAAGGTATCATTCGGTATTTTTGATTCATTAAAATTAAAATTGAGTTGTTCTCCAATCGCTCCGGTACGTGAAATTTTCGACACAATTTCCTGTGGCGCATTGTTAAAAAATGTGTTAAACATATTAGCTACGTGAGTAGGATTATCTATTATTACATTCTCGTTATTATACAATGAAATAACTTTTTTACGCTCATTATTTGCAGTAAAATCATTTATTAGTTTCCATGCACTTTTTGTTGGATTATCCGAACTTGAAATTATGGTTTGATAATGTATTTTTCTAGTTGTTTGTAAACGTTTTACATGTTCTTTTTTTTGTAAATTATAGTATGGCCGTAGTTGCGGAAATTGTCTAGACAATGTATGCAGGTTTTCTAAATTATTACTAGAACATTGTACATATTTGTCTATCCACCTTTTATTATTCTTAATTAGTTTCCTTTTCAACAGTGGAAAATGAATATTAAAATAATGCATAAAAATACTCATAAAATTATTAAAAGCTAAATTGGTATCCAAAATTCCATATACAGTATTCCAGTTCTCAAGAATAAGACTATCAACAAAATGACTCGTCGCACTCTCAGCAAAAACTCTCCTATAGCAAAAACTTGGTAATAAGGAAGGCAACCGATTCATAAACGAGTTCCACAAATACTGTACGGTGATCCGATACAGTGTTGTCAAAGACACAGGCCAAGGGAATATTCAGAAAGTTGACAAAAACATTATCAATAGTTGTACAGCTGGTATCCGACACCTTAGTCGGCCAATTGACAATATTATTGTGTATATTAAAAGGTGATAACACATTTAAAAGTTTACTGTGATTACTATGTTTTGTTCTAGTATCAATATTAAAGTCACCGCAAATAATAAAAGAAACATTAGGTTTAAAATAATGATTTAAAATATTCTCCAGATTTTCCAAAAAAATGTCAACATTACCTGATGGTGATCGGTAACAATTAATCACAAAAAATTCAGTTTTATTTTTGGCCTTAAAAGAAAAGCAACAAAACTCAGCATCTTTAGTGGTACAAAACTCAAGTAAATTAAAATTATTTTTAAAAGTTATACCTTTTCTTACCCAAATTCCAACACCACCACCCTTAAGAGTGGCATCACGACAATAACTACTAGCTAAATTAAAACCCTCAACATGAATTTGCTTCACAGAGTCACTAGTTTCCCACAACTCCGTCAAACAAACTACGTCGATGCTCTTGTATTTATTAATGTCTAATATTAAGTCACATATTTTGTTTTCGTTCAGACTTTGCATATTTAGCAGCATTAACCTCGGGTTAAAATCTATTTTGGAGGCTGTACTGGCTTCCGAAGGTATGAAAAATTATTGACACAGGCATTTTTTGGCCAGATATTTAGTTCCACAGCCTTCCTGAAGTTTTCTTGATAAATTCTTACTTTAAATGAAGAATACAGATTTGGATAACGTGATGACATGCTTTCACAGATTACTTCAGGAAAATGTGGTTTCAATAAATCTTCCATTGCAGTGACATTGGTGTCCGGATCAATTCGATAAACGTGTAAGTCCACAAATTTAGGCACTCCCTTGATGCTACCAGCGACTCCTTCTGTGTTTGCGCCCACAATTAATTGTCTTCTTTTACTATTCTTGCGCGGTACGGTTTGCCAGGAGTAATTGTTTGGTGAATTGTCTTGGTTTAAATTCACTATAGAAGACTGAATTTTGCTGAGCTTGCACCAGTTCATTAGGATCAACCTTAGATGAGGACTGATGGGGTAAATAATTTGCTGTTGATTTGCTTCTTTCAGTCGCTGAGTGAGTTTGAGATTTAGTTTTGTTATCTTTACCTTCACAATTCTGGACAGCAGTATCTGTTTCACAAGGTTTGGCGACATCTTCATTAACAAACTGTGGGTGAGGTGAGGATCGAAAACAGTCAGACGACGGAGTAAACGCCTAGGGAGAAACCAGTTTGAACGATTTGTAGATCGATACTATCAAAATTTGACATTGAAATGTGTTTTTTTTTCCGTTCATTGCCGAAAAAACGTGGATCGAGGAATGTTCTTACCTTCAACATTCTCGTGGTTCGTTTGTGAACGCTATGGTGTAGAGTGTGAAGTACATAGACAAATAATATACTACTTTCTCTATGGTGAAGTATATGTTAAATGTTTTATGAACGCTCACTTTGTACCCAAGTGTTGTGAACGCACTACCGCTGTAATTGTTCAAAGTTCAAAATAAAACATAAACCACGTTTTGTGATCGTATAATTGGTTTCGTTGATTCGTTGCACTTAATATTGGTGATTATGAACTATAGGAATAATGGTATTCTATTGCTGTGTGATTAAATTATACCTACATGATTTTTATAAGACATTTTTTTATTTTTGTCTTAGATTTGGCTAGTAGTGGAAAAAAATGTATATACACCACGGTGGTGAAGACATTTATAGGCCTCGCACCTTATTTGGTGCTCGGTCGATAATACCAGTCTTCACCACCTTGGTGTATAATATACTATTAAAGTACAATTGCTTGATATTGTCCGTGTACATAAAGACCGGTATATTAAATAAGTTGTCGATGAAATGGCGAATATCTATGGGGTAACTCTATTGTGATTACCTTCATATCACTGTGAGCTAAATTCGATAGAACTTATATGGGCTCAGATAAAAGGTGAAGTTGCCAGAAAAAACACAACATTTAAATTAAATGACGTTAAACTTTTGTTAAACGAAGCTATTAATATAACTGGAAGAAGTGTATTGGACATGTTATAAAAGAGGAGCAAAAAATGTGGGACTTGGATAATCACGTCGAAATTATGGTTGACCCTCTTATTATCACTCCTGGTTCCGAAAATAGTGATTGTGACGATTCTGAGACAAACTCCGTTGTAATCTCAGATAAGGAGTAATTAACCTAAAGGTTTGTGGTGATGTTTATTTTTCATATACCAGAGTTTAAAAATCCATAATGCACAAAAGTAACAGAATGCCTAATGTCTAGCTTCCAGTTTGAACCCCCCTTCTACCTGTGGTAGCGACTTTTAAGAGAGTAACTAAAATTGACAGCAACGTATAATTCAGTGTGTTTACGGTTTAAAAACTGAATACATCCTTCTGCTTTTAATATGTCTTTCATGTTATTAAATCTTTCGAAACTCATAGATTCCTTTTATATTTAGATAATAGAAAGTAACAAATACGAAATATAATTAAAAAATTGTCCGTTATATTTGAAACATTATACAGAAAAATACGTTTTTTACAATTCTAAAAATCCCAAATACCAATTTCCTGTCGTTAGTAAGACTAAATTATAGTCTATATAGAAAGGACAAGGAGTAATAAATCATTCATTTAAGTAGATTTCATAGACGTACCAAAATATATTTTAAGAGGGTATACCGTAAGGTACATTTTGTATTGAACGAATGAGAATATACGATTTAGGTCAGAGGTAACGGGATGTACTAATTTTAATAAAAAAAAGTGATAGAGGTAGAGGTCATTCGGAAGCAAAAAATGTAGTTCATTATAAAAAAAATCTACAACTTCCTCAGGACTAAGATACATAATACCGAAATGTACTTTTAAGTATTCGCCAATTACAGAACCTTTCTGTCTGTACTCTTGTACCAAATGAAACTCCTGAATCTTACGAAACCAAGCTTGACAGAGATGAAATTTACAACCAAAAAGAATTTGATCTCTGCCAAAATATTCATATATAGCGTTATGAATGCTTAGTTCAAAACCTACTACGACTTCTTTAGGTTGAAAATTTAAGCCTACTTCTTTACATTTTTGTCTTAAAATTAAAAACAAATTTGAATATGTTTGACTTGATTTGTCCGGCAGCAAACAAAAAAATAAGAGGTACGTAATAGCCGTTTTTAAAACCATGAATGGTAAACATTTGGTAAAAAAAAGTTGAACAGTATTTAAAAGTCCCATCCATCAAAATACAATCCGAATTACATAAAAAATTAAGGTTGGAAAAACAGGAGAACACAATAATTTTAAATACCTGGTCTGCACTGCATTGCGTTATTGCTTATCTGCTAATCCTTTAACAATGAATAAACCCTAAACGTTGCTACAACTGAAACAAATACGGGGTCGATCTACCTGTCCATATTTTAAAAAAAAATGTAAAATATTTGTATAAAATATGCTAAATATGGAAAGTTAAGTGAATGTAAACGACGAGTACTCAGTGTGTATATATTTATTAAAATGCAGCTAAGCGCTTTCGGCCATTAGGCCATTCTCAAAGCTGTCGTCACAAAAAAAGATCCTATAACAGGTGTCAAAAAACATCCAGCTAATAAAATTGAAACAATGTATGATGTTAAGTCATTGTTACAATAAAATCATTCAAAAAAAACATTAAAATACCCCTTTAAGAGGGTATACAATTATATTTCACATCATGGAAAGTCCCATTCAGAATGTTTTGTCGAACAAGATGTATATTGTTCTACTGATTTTGAGCAGACATCCGTTCCTTTATACCTCCAATCTTCGTTCGATTAGATATTGGACAAAAGGGCTTCCAATGTACTGGAATATATCCTATTACTAGAAACATATTTACTGACTTGGATTTTCTTTCATCTATGATAACGGATGTTTCGAATACTACCGAAACGATTGAAAAAGAAGACATTCCCAATCTAGCAAATCATGATACTGATGAAGCTTCTATGCAAAAGCAAAAGGTGCACACCCAGCATAACACTCAGGATCTGCGATTAACGAACAAACTACCGAAATTCACACCACATGACCAGCTAAACAAAGCGCCAATCATAGAATAGGTGATTGATACGGACATTCAGGATCTACCAGTAATAAACAAATTAAGACCATTATTGTCGAAGTTCACCCATACCATCAACATCTAGTCACCATCTCCTCTCTCTACCTCATTCTACTTCACTACAATATTGAGGCTACTAAAATTTTTTAGAATATCGCCTGTAACAAGAGGAGATTGAACAATAGAAAGAGGAAAACCGAAACGAGTGAAATGCTAACGTCTACTCCTTTCAAAAACAGACACTAGCTAAAGAAGCCGAAATCAAAAGATTAACTAAAAGAGTATAATTCGATGGGATTAAAACTAAAAATAAAACTAGAAAAATGATAAATAAAGGTACAATAGTGAAAATAATGGAAATAACAGCAATGATAGTGGAAATAGAGATTATGCCTGCTTAGTTTGCCACGAAAATTTAGAAGAAGATTGAATACAATGTGGTGGAATTTTGTTCTGGCGACCTGTGTTATTTTGGGTTCTGTGATTTTAAAAATATTATGTGGTATTTCGGCCGCATTAATTAAGTACGAGTGTTTCATATAAACCTAAATGCATTTATAACGGACTGGAAGTTTTGGTGAGTGAAAATCTGTACTAAAAATCATTTTAAAGCGGTACATTCACTCTGATACCAATTGTGTTGGTTAAGTTTTTGCGACTTTGTCCTAGCTCATTCCACCAAAATAATTATTGGGTTATTGGTAACCTGGAATTAACGATACCTGAATTTTGATCACTAAATAGTTTCGAAGTTATAACGGAAATTGTTTAATATTCCTGCAATAGAACCAAACGGAATCTTATCACCAGTGCGAAATACTAGCTAGCTGAACTGATAATGACGATAACTGGCGAAATATTATTAGAAGAGATTAAAAGCAGTAAAAAGGAATTGATTTCACTTGTAGAAGCCGTTGAGGTCAGACTGTCCTTGAAAATTGAAGAGCTGTATAGAAAATTATGCAAGGTTGAAGCTGAAAACGAATAAATTTTGAATAAAATTAAGAAGATCAAAAGAAAAACGAAAGAGAATACCATCGTCATATTCGGACTTGACAGTAAATCTGATGATATAACGCCTGCATGTATCTGCTCGAAACTGAAAAGACTAGTAAACGTCAATTTATCTGAATCCGATCTCAACAATACTTACGCATTGGACAAGAAGGATAACGCACCAGTCAAAGTTGAATTATTATCTTATTTGAAAAAATCATCGGTATTCGAAAACGTGAAAAATCTCAAATGTATTCATATAACGATTGCCAATGATTTCACACTGTCACAGAGAGAAGAGTACCGAATCCCGAAAAAACATCTGATCCTTGCAAAAGCTAACAATTGCAATACCTGCTAAATCAGAAGAAACAGACTTTTTGTGGATGGTAAGTTATATACAGCAGAAGAGTTAGAAGGAACCGAAACCACTGATAAAAACATTACAAAAGCAAACAGCGAACCTAATATCCCGACCCCCTGTAAACCAAAGGCAGAAAACAATAAAAGAATTACTGAAAAAAAGGACCTAACAACTAAATCTATTCAGTCAACCTCAGGAAACAAACAAGAACGACCTTTACTAAAGGATACTAATGACAAACCAAATATAAACACTCGTTCAGGGTCCCTATACACAGCAATAGATAAATCATTCCTTTTTCACATTTTTGCTCCGAAAATGGTAGGACGATAAAAGAGGATACCTACTACAACAAACTTAATTTTATACTTTTTGATAAACCTTACCACTCACCATTTTTCAACTGTATTATTTTTCTTTATATTTTTTTTTCAAATAGATCAATTCATACTCGAATACAACAATGAACCAATAATTACAAATGAAATCAGTAGCTTTAACTGTTTTAAACAAGTCTTCGGCACTTCTGACTGTTTCTCAATCTTCCATAATAACATACGATACTTAAATAAACATTTCGACCAGTTGCAGCTCTATCTATCTGAAGTTCTGAACTCATTTAGCCTCATAGCTCTTACAGAAACTTGGGAACTAAAAGATTCAGACTCGCGAACCTTAAGAGGATATAGAATGATATATAACAGAAATACAATTAATCAGAAGAATAATGGAGTTGTGATATACGTCCGTGAGGATTATTATGAATATCATGAATTTATCAAAATTGGTGAGGTTAATGGAGATATAGTCAATATGAAGTGTGAGCATGCTAAAATAAACGCTATTGTTTTGTACAGACCTCCTTGCACTAATATTGAGGATTTCAACTTGAATTTGAATACTTTTTTTGGGGGAAAATATTTTCCTGTCAACGATTACACTTTTTTTTGGGAGATTTAAATATAAATATATTAGAGCAAAATAATATGTGGAAGATAACCTAAATATCTTGTCATCAGGAGGATTCAGATCCCTGATAAATAACCCTACTCGAATAACTACTGTCTCGAGAGCCTGTCTGGACCACATATTTTTAAAATATAATACTGACATTATTGAAAATATGTGCCCAGCCGTAATTTTTACTAATATCAACGATCACTTCTCCATAGCTGTAAAAATAGTAAACTTGAAAAATATACATGAAATTAGAGATAGAAGCGTGACCCAAAATTATCTGAACAAAAGAAAATTGTTAGATATAATCAGCACTGAAAGCTGGATAACTGTTTATGGAGAAAGGGGAGTTAATTTTGCTACTGATAACTTCATTAAAACCCTGAATGAAATAATAAAAAATCTACTTATTCCAAAAAAATAAAACTTTCAAAAAGAAGAAACCGTGGATCACCAACAGCCTTATAACTTCCATTGGTAATAGAGACAAATTACACCAACTTTCCATAAGAGATCCTTCCAACTTAGAGAAAAAAGTTGCATATAATAATTACAAAAATAAACTTATTTCATTATTAAAAAAAACCAAACATGAATACTTAAAAAAAATATTGATGAAAACAAATCATCTACAACAAATCTGTGGAACGTCATTAAGGAGTTCTTCAAGAAACCAAATGCAAACAAGACAATAAAGAAAATTAAATCTGATAATGGTGATGATATAACTGACAAATTGCAAAACACTTCAATCAATACTTCTCTAGTATTGGTGAAAAAATGGATAATGCAATTCCTCAAAGTCCAGAGATAAAAACCAAAACTAAACATGTCTATTCTTCTATATTTCTGAAGCCAACAGACCACACCGAAATAGAGGAGCTTATTAGGGAATTGAAGAACAAAAAAGGTAGTGGCCTCTATGATATATCAAACGAAATCCTTAAAATAACAAGTAATTTTGTGTGTCAACCGATACCGTACCGTACCGTACTTAGCTTTAGATAATGAAAAAGTCCCTAATCACTTTAAAAAGGCAGTAATAAAAACAATTTACAAATCAGGAGACAGATATCTAGTAAGCAACTATAGACCTATATCTTTGATTTCTTCAGTAGCAAAATTGAAACAGCTGTAAAAACCGCTTAGTTAGTTTTATGGACGAGAATAAAATAATCTCTTCTCACCAATTCAGGTTTCAGGAGGGAAAATCTACTCAGGACGCTATCGCCATATTAACATCCATCGTTTATTCAGTTATTGATCACGAGAAAGCTTGTTTGGGAGTAATTGTTGATCTGGCAATAGCTTTTGACACGGGAAATCATAGATTATTGCTTGATAAATTAGAATGTCTTGGAATTCGCGGCATTGCATTAGATCTTTTCGAAAGTTATCTCGAAGACCGCAAACAAGTTGTAAAAATGGATGATATGTGTAGCCAAGAAGGGTCTGTTGGTAACAGTCGGAATTCCCCAAGGAACTGTCCTTGGGCCGATACTATTCGGATAGATAGATAGATAGATAGTTACATTTTATTGTGCATAAGATACATCTTTTCACAAGGGTTCGGTACATACATTACATTTATTACAATTATCCATACGGCATTTTCAGTGATTATTTACAATTATTAGAGTTAGAACATATATATTAGTTTGTAATTGCTATTATTATATTGTATATACATATTATAGTGTTACTATTTATTCTCCGCATGCGAAAGCTCTTAATTTTAAGATACTAATAACACTATGGGCCAGCATAGAGAGCTCAGAGAGATTATCATTGATGGCATTCAAATAATGTAAAAGATCATCAACATTATCCACACTATTAAAAAATCTATTTTGTCTAAGAGGGCTGTAAATGGAGCATTTGAAGAGAATATGCTCCAACGACTCTGGTGTATGCATAATACAAACGGAACAGATTTCCCCACAATCAATTGTATAGAAGTTTCCTTTAAAGGAAAATTTCAGTATCTTTTTACAGGAAGTTCTGATTTGTGCGACAATTCTCGTTATGTATATTGATGCGGGTATTCGCAAGTAATTTCTCCCGGTTTCACCAATTAATAGTTGAGAGTATATCAGAGAATAACTAGACGTAACCTTCCTATACATATCAATTTCGTAAAGTCGTTTTTCAAAATTTTCTAGAATAACCCCATCTAATTTACCTGAATATGTATATAATAGTTTGTCCATGAATGTTCACACTCTGCAAAGGTAAACCATTCTTTAACTTGAGTGGCCCAATTATATTTAGTGTTCTCCGTAGCTAATTGTAAAAGTTGCCTATAACAGATTTTATACATTCAAGAATTATCCATTATTTTAAGTTGATTTAACCAACTTAAAGCATGTTTAAAATAATTAGTGATAAATGGGGCGAATATGTCTGAAGGCGTACAATATAATCTGGAGTATTCTGAGACAAATTCAACAGTTTTCTAAAAAAATTAACCTTAAGCCGCTCAATAACATCAGTACAGCGTAGTCCCCATGTTCCAATTCCAAAAGAAAGACAATATAAAATGATAGAATTATACAATTTGATTCTGGAATCCCATTTATTAATTTTTGATGGGTCGATACTATTTCTACCGGATTATAATACTATCTCTGTAGGAAATCGTACTCTAGATCTCGTACACACAGTCAAATATCTAGGGATACATATTGACTCCTTATTGAAATAGGACGTTCATGCTCGCTCGCAACATTACCAATAAGCTTAGAGGCCTAATCTACAGATTCAAACAACTAGTAGAATTTTTATCTATCAACAACTGAAAATTATATACTCCGCTTTTGTTGAATTCATATTACTATATATGGTATCATTACTATATGGTATTGGTTGGGGAAGAGTTAGGAATGATTATCTAAGCTCGATCAATATAATCCAGAAACTCATTCTGAAAATTATTCTAAGAAAACCTCGCAGATTCTCCTGCAATCAAGTATACATTAATTCAAAGGTGATGGACATTCGGCAACTTTTTTGCTTCCAAAGTCTTTGTTTCTTGTACACAAACAGGCATTATACATATAATATACCACATACTTACGGAACGAGACAAAACACACAATCCGCTATATATGCCCCTGTTACTCATAAAGCACTTGGCCAGAGAAGCTTCTGCTTTATTGGATCAAAACTATGGAACAATTTATCCAACACCTTGAAAAAATATAATTCAACTCGTCTTTTCAAAAACAAATTAAAGGATTGGATATTTTCAAATGACAGAAAGTATTTCGCTGGTGTAATTGATCCGATTTTGATTATATAAATGTTGTTTGCTATTTTATACCCTGTGTTTAAATATGTGTATACGAGTGTATATTCTTAGTTTATAAAAATATGAACTGTCCTAAATATATGTCTTTCAACTTAATAAAAGTTGTTAGTGCCATAATTAATAATAAATGACAAATTTAAAAAAAAATATTATATTTGTAATTTTTCATGAGTCAAGGCAAATTTTAATATAATACTCGTTATTACTGTTTATGTTTTTTAAGTTTCAAGATTTTTCAAATACATTGAAGATATATTTTCTATAAATAATCAATACCCGAAGACAAGTTCTTTGTTGAACTTAGTCGGATACCCTACTACTCTTGTTTATTTAATGTACATGGCATCTGTTCATGAACACTATACCGATGACTTATTAAATTGTGTATCTATGTAATTTTATTATTCAGATTATTTTATAGTTATTATGTTATGTTAAATTAATATATGAAGATATATATTTTTATGTAAACATATATCTATGTATGTATTTATAGATAAATATACATTCATTCAATGTCAGCAGAGCGGTAAGAACGCGCACATGAAGACTGCACAGATCTCGAATTGATGTCTCCATTTTGTACATGCTACTTTTGTACAGATCAATCAAATTGAATTGGTTGTTTAAATAAAGTTATTTGACACTTTTTCCTATTTGATCACCTGTCCCATGTTACCTAACACAATTGTGTCGTAAAAAATGTGTTGCTTTTTAATGGGTTGAAAAATGAATTACAGTTATTCATTACAGTTTATTATATTTAACATATTAATTCCCTTTGTCTTGGATTGAACAAGTAATGTCAATTCTCAATTTGTCGTACCTATTTAGTTTTATAGAAAAAAAAAGAAAGGCCTTAGGTGTTCCGTACTACCCGACTTTCCCCTATACTATAAAAACGCAGCAATGGGAATTGTATAATGTTTTGCCTACATTTAGGAGCGTCGTTTATCCAATTCATCAATTTTTCTTGATTGAAATATAATTTTGTTCTTTTCAATCGTTATATGTAAATATGATTATACCAGTCATATGTATATTGACAAATTAATGTTGGAAAAAAAATGAGGAGCAATTTGATTAAACCATTAAATAGGTATTCTTATGAAAACGAATGTAACCGTACATTTTGAGAATTCTAATTTATTGGATAATAGATTACAAAATAGATAAACAAAATTTTTTGGAAGCCATTCTGAAGTACAATAACATAACAGATTTTTTTCCAAACAGAACAATAAAGTATACGTATTGAGTTATTTTTCAAATTTGTTTATTAAATAAAATCTATAACACCTCTACCTTGAATTTTGGGATCTGAATATTATTACCCGTTGGCTCGTTGGTCTAGGGGTATGATTTCCGCTTAGGGTGCGGGAGGTCCCGGGTTCAAATCCCGGACGAGCCCAATTTTTTTGAACAATATTTTTTTATGATTTATAAAAACTTAAACTAATTTGAAATATCCTTTTACTTTTCAAAACTTAGTGATGAAAATTAACTATTGATTTTCAAAATAATTTACATAATGAAATTGATCTTCCACATCTCTCCTTCCTCAAACAAATTGGTATATTTCAAAAAAGAAAAATTTTTTAGAACAAAAAAAAATACTTTTACACCAATTTTGAGAAATATCGATACATTTTTGTACCGGAAAAACAAAATAAAAACAAAAATAGATAGATTCCTATCCAAATTTTCCACGCCATATTTTCGATAGGAAGTTTAGTTTTGTTTCAATTCGTGCTTGAACATCGAAAACAGCAGTTTTCGTCCACCTACTACACTATTTCTAATCTGAGAATATTAGGTCTATTTTTCCCTTGTTAGTACTCCTGTGGTCAAAACCCTGTTAACTTTTTTTGTCATCCAAAATTGTATGACGGACATATTAAATGTCAATTTTTCATCTCTTCACTAAAAGATCCTTGTAGGATTACGATACTTTTACTAATTATGTTTTAAGCTTTTCGTTTCTATAGAGTTTAGCTGTTTCTGGAGAATTGCTGATATACCCATACAACATGGGATATTCATAGAATAATCTTTAAATACTCCAAAAAGTATAAGAATATTCCGAATCAACTAAGAATATTCTTATAATATTAATATTATTTTTGAATATTCTATTAATATTCCTTAGTGAATATTCACAGAACAAGCCTGATGAATATTCTTAAAATATTCATTTTAGAATATTATCAAATTGAATATTCTTAAAACATTCATTTAAGAATATTACCAAACTGAATATTCCTAGCATATTCTTTTAAGCATATTTACTTATGATTAAAGAAAATAATTATTAGTTTTCACATGGGACGAAAGTTGTAGTTCAAACATTTATCCGGATATTCAACCCTACGCATAGGTGTAAATAGTTAAAATAACCTTCATACAAATAATAAATATAATATATCAAATTAAACCATGTATTAAACTCATTGAAGTTCAGATTGAGATTATAAGATAAGAAAAAGTTATAAAAATATCCTGGATATGAACACTACATAAATGGTTGATACGGTGTGGATATAATGTTATTCGTCATATCGTCGTGTGATAAAAAGGGAACAAAGATATAAATGATAATTATAACATTCAGCATAAAGCCAAATCAAGACAGGTACCCAATCGCGTCAACAAAAAGCCGCCAGCCAATTAAAATGCAACTGGCGTTCTCTGTACACACGTTTATTGGTTAATTTCTAATATCATGTGTGGTGGGCTTAAGTCTGGCATGCTAAAAGTCAAGTGTCAATAGGTTCGTTTCTCTTCCGTTTTATCTAATATCAACCTATAAACTGGAGTGGATTGACATCCACCCATAGCTTAAATATATTATAAATAAAATATCCACCATTTTAATGTTTAGCCAAGAATACACCAACACAAACTGGCGAATCTTCGACTTTTAGACAGTTAATTTACTGAATGGGCAGGTGTGACGTGTGATAGACGCCATGTTTCAACTTTCAAACAAGTTATATCAGATACAACACACCATGTTTAACCAAAAAATATTCTTGTGCTTTAATCAAAGTTTATTTTGATTTTGTTTTCAACAATATCGTGACTAGTGGAACTCTCAGTGAGACATTATTGTATTTGTTATGGGATGAATAACTTGTGCAGTTCGTGGATGTCACTCAAGAACAGGAGAAGGAATAATTATGTTTGGATTTCCCAGAGACCCTGTGAGGTAAGAGTTTGTTTCTATATGCAATATATTATAGGTATATATTACTTTTTTAATATTTTACATGAATCTATGCATCGTAAGTTGTGTAATTCTCTATATTTTTGGTTTTTAACGTTGATCTGTCCCTCAGCCTTTAATAACATGAAATAATAATATGTACTACAATAAGCTTTCTGCTGACGAGCCCTGTTCAGCTAAAAATATGTTGAATAATAAATTAGTAGTTAATATAGACATGTGAATAACTACATTTATTTACTTTTTAGGGCACACTTTTGGTTGGAAGATTGTAACTGTGCAGATTTGTTTGGAAAGACTACAGATGCTTTACAATAGAATTATAGGTTGTGTGAACTTCACTGTCAGGAAAAATTTATTTCCAAAGGAGGATATCCCAAGCATTTTTTTCAGCTAGCTGTGCCTACCCTATTTCCATGGTTAAAATGCAAAGGTCACATTTTATTGAATGATCCACCAACAAAAATAGTTACTCAGTCTGGTAAATATTAAATTTAAGTAGACATTATAATCGGCTGTTTTTGATATTCATTTTTTGTCATCTAGCCGCATATAAATAAATTTGTATAAGAGAATATCCTGGTATTGAGATCATGGAAACAAAAAAAATAAAACATTTATATCGGTTTATAAAACTAAGTCAACATTCATTTAAACAAGTAAATTATCTTAAGAACTTGAGGCTGGTAAAAACTTACATGAGAAGAGCATGCAATAATTAATCACCATATGCTTTGGTATTTAAGCGACAGTACAGAATACCAGTGTCAATGTAATGTATTCTGCATAGTGACAAATTTAAGAAAATATCGATATTTTTTATACTCATATTTGTAAAATTTCTACAAACGATTACTACAATTACTTTTATAATTGCAGATACCACACCATTACAGCAACCGGCACATTCATCTCAGGTCGTCGCAATACATTCTAGTGACTGTGAGGATATAACGCAAGTTTATGAATCCATACGCTGCCAGCTTTTAACACCGCCTTACCCGAACAGGTAAATTGATATATCTGATTGCAAAACGTCAACAATAAGGATATTTTTCAGTTATACCTCAGTTATGTAGCCTTAACCGGACAGTTTTATCCATTTGGGTTTAGCTAAAAGCTCGCAGTGTGTGGGCCCTATAAATATTTATAAATTTTAAAAGATTAACTCTATATTTTTTAATAGAAACAAGTATTTGGTCAATTTTGTTTTTTCTTTATTTTTCATTCCTCACAAGAGAATGTAAGTATCTATAAATATTTAATTTTACGAAACTGATGTTCAACAAGTAGATTAATGCTTTATATATTTTGTGAAGCTCTGTCGTTTTGGTTTAAAAACGATAATTATAGTTGAATATTTTTAAATTTTAAAAGTTTATAGAGAGTTATAAAGTTTATGATTGTCTAATAAAAATTTGGACAATTTAATATTGAATTTTATTTTATTATGCTTAGGTAGTTAAAATATATTTTTTTCTTAGGTGTAACCAGAATTAAGCACTAATGTTATTGGACTCATGTTCTGAATCCAATTTGTGCCTGTGCCACTTTATTCACTTTAGAAGCCACCATCAAGTGAATGGTCGAGTAGCGACTTCCATCAGTTATGAAAATTTATTGATGTACAGAAATTTGAAAAAAGTGCATTTACATGAATCCTATGTACTAACCCTCCCCTCTCCCCCCATTAAATGTATGGTTCTGAACATTCTGAGGATATTCCTGCAATATTCTGAATATACAAAGAATATCCCCTGAATATACAATTTGAAATAATTCTACAAAATTCCAAATGAATCTACCATGAATATTCATAGTATATATTGAATATTCTGGAAACATTCATTGAAGAACATTCTTAGATAATGCTTTTCTCAATATTCTCAGAATAATCCTAGCTTATATATAATACGAAAAAGAATATTCATTTGGGAATATTCTCTGAATATTTAGGATATTCCCATTTTCACTTTCTAGGAATATTCCAAAAAGCATAAAGATATTCTAGGTATTTTTAGAGAATATTCCAATATGCCAAAATGAATATTCCACAGATATTTATAGAATATCTAATGTTGTCTGGGATAGTCAATAATACATTCGGCTAAATTATTTATTTATTGAAATAATTTATATTTTAAAGAATACAACTTATAAATGGGCTATGTGCCAATTAATATGATTGCATTTCTATTTGATGCTGACAATCTGTCTTGTTGACTTTTCTATCTCGAGAAAGTTGGCGTTCGGAAACGAAGTTTCCATGGTAATTTTATTTTAGTAAAACTTGTTACAGAGCAAACGCAACTTAGCAGCCTCCCTTGAAATCTCATAGTTTCAACAAAACAAGAAACTTAGAATGATCAAACATGTTCAAAAGAATCTTAACTAGAATATTAATTAAATTATTTATGTGGTTTGCTGACTCCATGAGTTCAACCTAATAAAGATAAAATGTCTGAATATATAGTAAACTAGAAAACATCTTAAACTAATTAATAATAACATAATTCAGTTGATATATTAGAGACAATGAATTAAAATTTGTCATAAATTGGCAACATTAATTTTAGTGATAGTACGTTTAAATATAGCGTATTTCACTTTAATTGTTACCACTCGAATATGTCCGTCTGCACCAGGATGCACCTTTATGGTTCTTCCAAGCCACAGGAGCAGTGACGTAACAAAATGCATTGACTGACCTTGAAGCTGTCATTTGCACCATTTGGGACGTTCTAGTAGGGTCTGTGAATAACTGCGACACCAACTTCTCCAAAACTGTTCAAAAAATGCTTATAATTATTTATACTGACATCTTAACGAAGAATAACGTTTAACGTCCAATCGATTTTCTGGCAATGACGTTAGTGGAGCTCCAATTATAAAATGTCCGGGTGTTCAAACTTCCAAGTCGTCTGGATCTTCACTGACTGGAGTTAAAAGAGTCTTCTGGAAAATCTGCTTTAAATGATATTTTGTGAGGCGTACGGCACTCTCCCACAATCCTCCATGATGTGATGATCATGGTGGTATGAAATGCCAAGATATTATACGATTGTCAATTAAAAATATTTGATATCAATGTTATCATAAAGACTGCTTTCCGGATTTTGTTGGCCACTGTCGCTAGATTTATTAAATTTACGAAGGCATATTTCAAGCGTTACCTTTATTGGAATTAAACTGATGGATACCAATATAGAAGCTGCGTTGCAAAAAATTTCAGAAACATTATCAATACAGCTAAATCATTTCGCATCTGAAATAAAGAATGAAAAAAAATAATTAAAATACGAATTAACTTCTAATGTCAACAAGCTCCGAACAGATTTTGATAAAAAATTTCTAGAAATCAATGATACATTTCAGCAAGTTGAAAAACACTTGCAAATAGCCAAAAAAGAAAACGATGCACTCAAACGGAAAAATAATTTAGTTATCAAAGGAATACCACAAACCGAAAAACACAATGGGGAGCTACTAGAGATTGTTATGAATTAAGGTGAACTTGAATTGCAATGAAGTGAATTGCGTAGAATAGGTAGAAAAGAGAATAAAAACCTGCCAATCTTATTAGGTTTTATATCGCTACACAAAAAATATGAAGTTATGAGAAATTGTACTAACTTTGAAGGACCCAGCAAACATGAATGAGCGGTAATTAGACGGGCCATAGCTGTTAACGGTTAGATGTCGGCAGCGGCACAGCGATGTCGGTAAATAATTGGAATGATATCAGTTTTGCCGCCTTGGCTGAACATACGCATATTTATGATGGATGTTTGTAATCTAGCCACAAATTACCCGTTGAAAATTTGCGATAGTCGCGCCAGCATGCGACCTGTAATGAAAATAAAACATTGGCATTACTGAATATCACCTTGGCACTACTGCTGATTTGCTAGCCGTTGTGTTGAACACCTGTTGAAAATCAAGCTAACCTAGTTGTGTTGTGTTGTGGAGTAATTAATAATTAATCACTGTAGCGACAATTTTATTAGATCACATACCATCATAATATATGTTTCCTCTAGAAAACCCCTGCATAATATCTCAAAGACCACTCGTCAAAAATAGCGTCTTGCGAAAAATGCTGTTAAGGATATAGTCTCCACTGTAGAGGCTGAGGTTATAATGGACGATATATCTCGTAGAAGTAATAATCTTTGTGTTGATAGTGAGCCCGGACCCAGTAGTGAGAAACAATACTATATAGTATAAATATTGTGAATAGTGAATATTGGTGAACATATTTTTTTATATTTATATATATATATATATATATATATATATATATATATATATATATATATATATATATATATATATATATATATATATATATATATAAATGAAAGAATAACGCGTGGAATATGAAACAAAAACAGAATTAGCGGGCAAATCACGCAAAAGAGGTTATAGAGAATGAGTGGTAACCGTAGACATGCATGTTTCTGGCTCATTAGCCTTCATCGGTACGGCATAACCAAGAAAAGGTGTACAACTTGCGAGCAAGGATGTCAATTGAAACATGAGAAAACACAAACAACGGATTTCAACAAGATAACCAAACGCACATTTGTGCCTTCAAATGGAAGATCCCGAGTTTTCAGGACAACAACCAACAGAGACACGGAGGCGTCTATAGCTCTCCTATCTGAACCTTCCGACCCTGGAAATAGACAAATAACCAATGAAAATATGAAAGAATAACGCGTGGAATATAAAACAAAAACATAATTAGCGGGCAAATCCGTGTCTCTGTTGGTTGTTGTCCTGAAAACTCGGGATCTTCCATTTGAAGGCACAAATGTGCGTTTGGTTATCTTGTTGAAATCCGTTGTTTTGTTTTCTCATATTTCAATTAACATCCCTGCTCCCAAGTTGTACAACTTTTCTTGGTTATGCCGTGCCGATGAAGGCTAATGAGCCAGAAACATGCATGTCTACGGTTACCACTCATTCTCTGTAACCTCTTTTGCATGATTTGCCCGCTAATTCTGTTTTTGTTATATATATATATATATATATATATATGTATATATATATATATATATATATATATATATATATATATATATATATATATATATATATTATATGGGATATTTTTTATTTTTCATTATATTTCTTTGTTTTAGTCATCATGTTTCATTGTTAAACCTATAAGTATATATATATATATATAGCCTGTAGATTTGCATAAATCATTGATTAAGCCCCAACAGTGGGATGCCGGTGGTTGATTAGTAGGATACCCGCAATCTCGCCATAATCTGTACAATGCAATATCAGTTCACCCTAACTTAGTCAATCCGCTGAAGTCCCGCTATGTAACGAAGCGGGTGGTAGTCTGGAGGCCTACTGGTGGCCATCGCGACACGGGCTAGCCGGGCCGGCGACGTATCATGATTGTGGCCCACTTATGTTGTCCGTCGGTCGTTTTTAAAGTGCCTCTAGAGGCCCACGTGTAACATGTTTGCTGGGACCTCTTTCAGCATTAATGAAGATCTCCCTAAAGAGGCCTATATTAAGAAGATGATGAACAGAAAGACTGCAATGGGCCTCAAGACACAAGGAATGGATGTACTTATTAGAAATAATCAAGTATATGTAAGCCAGCACAGTGAGCCTCAGGTCGGATGTCAATGTCAATTGATGAATCAAGAATATTCCACACAGAGCAGATACGATGAAGACTCAGCTTCGGAAACTGACGAATCCGGAAATCTAACACGTGCTTCATTGGCGTCAAAGCAAGACCAAAAAACAAGACGCTTAACGAAAAAAAAAGACACTAGTATTGTTAAAAAAGGTGGTCTAGAGTTTTTTCTCCTTAAAATATAAAGTAACAAATTCTCATGTGAATCAACTAAATATATTATTCTGGAAATGTCAAGGCATGAACAATTTGTATGATTTTGATTCCCAAGATATTAATAATTTTTGTAAATTTGCAATAATAGGTCTTGTAGAAACTTGGATCACCTCCTCTGATCCTGTGCTTCCTATCTTTTCAAATAACTTCAGCTTTTACCATAGACAAGCTTTAAAATATAAACAAAGGGGCAGAGGCAGTGGAGGTATCTTAATACTCGTGGCTAAGAATTTAAAGGAGCTAAAGTCTGTTAAAATTGTTGAAGCGTATAATATGTGGTTATTTTTGAGGATACAGATAAATCTCACATGTTTTATCTTAGGTTAGGTAGTGTATTTAAAACAAGGGCTAAATGACCATACTTGTATTGAGCTTTTGGAAGAGACTGTGAGAGGAGAGTTTCCTGCTGATCAAGTAATTATTTTCAGCGATTTTAATGCAAGAGTAGGTCTTCTCAATAACTTTGGTGATGGGGATCCACGCGATTATCCTATAAACGTTGAACTTCCCGAATCTAGAGACAGTATTGTTACACTTAGAGGTACGCTATTGGTTGAGACACTTGAGAATCTGGGCTTTATCACACTAAACGATGATTTTCAAGGTGGCTTCACATACATCGGACAATCAGGTAGTAGTGTAATTGATCTAATTTGGACTAACTTAAATAGTATTGTCAATATATCAAATTTCTATATTAATATATATTTCATTTCCGATCATGTAAGCTGTGTAACAACCTTAGCTATTGAACATTATTTAGAAAACGAAAGCAATGCTGAATCTGAGTTTGTAACTAAAAAATACAAATGGGATATTACAAAATCTCAAGCATATAAAAGTATCGTGTCACAATATAATTTAAACCCAAATCTCACTGACATTGAGGAGCTGGATAATCAATTAAATGACGCTATCATCAGATCCTGTAGATTTCTTGGCACGGAGAAAATACATACTCAAAAAAAAGCAGCTTAACTCGGCTAAAAGAAATTAAAAAAAATAATCTACACCATAACAGTGTAAAATCATATAAGACAGCTAAAACAGAATATAAAAAAATTACAAAAAATAGGAAAAGTGCTTTTAAAAAAAGCCAGTTAACAAAATTCGCAAATATAAAAGACCCAATTCAGTTTTGGAAAGAAATCAAAATGAACAAAAATAAAAATGTATTCAATTCTATAGAGATGCATCAATTTATAATATATTATCAAGATTTTTATAAGCCCATTTCACCCTTAGACTTTCAATTCACGGATGTTCTACACCCATATTTAGATACCCCCTTTTCCACGCAGGAAATCTATTTTCTGAATCTAGAAAAAAATAACAAAGCTCCAGGCGATGATAACATCTCTAACGAATTTTTGAAAAATGTACCCATACTACATGAAAAATATATTTAATAAAATTATCTCTGAAGAGATACTCCCCCCTACATGGTCAATAACTAAAATGATCCACTTTCATAAGAAAGGCCCATTAAACGAGCCAAATAATTATCGTAGCATAGCTCTGCTTAATCATAAAACGAAATTGTTTACGCAGCTGATCAATTTAAGACTCACAAATTATACTGAAAATGTTGAAATTCTCCCAGAATGCCAAGCAGGATTTCGTAAATTTCGCAACTGTGTTGACGACGTTTTTGTACTATATACGATTATTAATAATTACCTACGCTTACCCTCAAGAAAACTCTTCGCTCTGTTTGTTGATTTTAGAAAAGCCTTTGATTCCTTAGATTACAGTGTACTCTGGGAAAACCTCTATTTACGAGGGGTCAGTGGAAAAATTCTCAGAATTCTCCTAACTTCATATAACTCAGCATATCTTTATATCGAAGAAAATGGCAACACTTCAGATAAAATCAAAATTACCAAAAGAGTTATACAAGGTGATTCACTGAGTCCGCTCTTTTTTTCTCAATCTTTGTTTCAGATCTCAATAATTACTTTATAAACCATAATGCTAAAGGTGTTACACTAGACGGGAAAACTAACATCAACATGCTAATGTATGCTGATGATCTTGTCCTTTTTGCCCAATCACAAGTTGAAATGTCCCGTAATTTAAAAATTTTAGAATCTTATTGCCATGAATTTAAACTGGAAGTTTTCCCTTCATAAACGAAAATGGTCGTTTTCCGTAAAGCAGCCAACATGGGCAAACAATCCCAATTTATATATAATAACTCCGAAATAGAATTAGTTAATTCTTGTGAGTACCTAGGAGTAAAATTCTCGTTTAATGGACTTTTCTTAAATAATTTCCAATTCCGCGAACAAAAAGCAAGATTATCACAGAGAGTAGTGCAAAAAATTATAAATTCCTCGCATATAGCAGACTTAAGTTTAATTAAAACCTTACATAATAACGTAGTTATACCCACCTTCACATACGCAAGCAGTGCTTGGGCTCTTCGATACGATATTTTTGGATGATACTAGTTCGAGATGTACGGCTTCAGAAACAAAACATGAGAAATACATATCCATGCCTTTATGGATTTAGTATTTGTCAAAAAGCTATTTTTAATTAAGAACGGACCCGTGTAATCTACTCCCACTACCGAAAATATTCTAGAAGGTTGTCTGCTGGAAGATCGTCCATTTTTTGTACTTCAGAGAAAGGTGAAACTTTAAAACAAATGACGCATTTCCTTAAAATTCCTCTGTTTTTCGACCGTGCACTGGCTAATAATTCTGTCGGATAATGGATAATAAAGTTTGTGGTCCGGCATGCAAGTATTTAAAATGAAAATATCTTACAATTAGGGAAGTTAAGTGACATTTTGTAGGTTAAACAATTGGGTGATTGTTATCGAAATTCAAATCAGCATTTTTCATTCGACCTTCACTCATATCATACCTCTGTCGTCAAGAAAAACAATCGAAAACGTTGATTGTTTGAAACTTGATTGTCTCTCACTAAATCTTTAATTTCAGCTGCAAAATGTTCACGTTGAAAATATTTAATGATTATATTTTCATGGGCTTCGGTCAGAAATAAAGTCACTTGTTTATGGTGGTTTCGGTTTCGGTTTATTTGATTTAAACCATTTTCAAACATTTCAAAAAATCGGGTAACAATACATTTATGTAAATACGTCTAGTTAAAATGTATTTTTTTAAAACTTACTATTTGATTATCCCTCAGTAAAGGCTCGTCTACTACTGTACAGTAGTATTTCTTACATTAAAAAACACGATTAATATACATAACAACATAAAAACAAATAAGATAAACAATAAACTATTATGAAGATGCTTAAAAAGTATTTACAGAGTTTCCTAATTAAATTAAAATTATAATTAGAGACCTTCTTTAATAGTTAAGGTGTAGATATTCGTTTATAATAGTAATTTGGTATATATGTCACCATAAGATGGAATAATATGGAACATTTTTTATTATTAATTTTAGGAAAAACAGTTATTCTTCATAAAAAGTTCTGCATTATATAAAACCTTAAATACGGTCATCAAATATCAAATTTTTTAGTGTATACGAGATTTGTCAAAAAATATGAGTTTTACTCAAGTGTAAAGTACCTTTAAATTTGGCAATATCGAAATATGTTACTAAAAAAGTTGATCAGAATTAAAAATTAGGTTGAAATATGTAACTACATACTCGTCTCGTTCAAAAAATAAATTTGCACCGTTAATAAACTCCGACACAGAATTCCCTTCGTTGAAAGTTGCCTCCCCCTATCAATCTAATTCCGGTACGGCTCATAAAAGTAGCATTACTGAAAAACACTATTCAGCCCCGATTGTCAGTCCTCCGAAAACGAGGAGAAATGATGAGACTACGTCTAATTTTCCTCCTATTCGTAGAGAGTTCCAGACCAATTTTTGTGCGGGTCCAGTATTTCAGTTTGGATAATGTGAACCTGCAAATGAGTTTAATAAATACATAACCCAGCTCAGTGCTACATTAAAAACTTTAACAAAAGAGAGCTTTCAAAATTCCCCAAATATAGCTACTAACTTTAAAGTTAATGAAATTGAATTTGCAAATAAAGTTAAAGAAATTGTTAATAACATTTTTGCATCATTAAAATGGCCTCTAAAAGCATTAAAATTATTCAGTGGAATATTCGATCGCTAAACGCTAACAAATATTCTTTACATCAATTGTTATTGGAAGAACGTTTTTATATAGCAGTTATATCGGAAACCTGGTGCAAACCTTCAGATACTGTTTGTTTCAATAACTTTAGTGTAGTGAGCAGAAGCAGAAGTAGGGGATATGGTGGTGTTGCCATCCGTTTATCGAATAATATTAATTATGAACCTATTTCAGTTGTTCATAATTTTAATCCAAACTTGGAAGTTTGCGGTGTAAATTTAGCATTGATCAGAGAAAGTATTCGATATTGAGTGTGTACCGACCGCCAAAAGTTTAAATAACAGCGCAAGATTACATTAATATATTTTCGAAAATTAACTATGACTGTATTGTCACTGGTGATTTTAAGGCACATGCTTGTGGGGGTCAGTATCGAGTTCCCCGGAAGGCAATACATTAGTAGAAGCTCTAGATTTTTTCCTCATTTAGTTATAGCCAATAACGGATCTGCTACGAGAATTACTCCCCCCAGTCAGGCCAAGTCGATTGTGGATCTTACTATTCTATCTTCCAGCTTATGTTCATCTTTTGACTGGACCGTCCTGCCAGATACATATGGATCTGATCACTTTCCCATGCGAATTTCTATTAATGATATCATGATCCAAAATATGATGTTAATATCATCAGCTAAGTGGTCGATGTCTAATGCTAATTGGGATCAATTCAGATTCGCCATAGAACAAGCTCTCACACCTGAGCCAACTCTACATGGTACTAACGAAATGATTTTATTCTTATTAGAATCGATAACAAATGACGCGAACAAATCCTGTACAGTAATCCGACCCTCAACTAAGCATGTCAAAGCTCAACCGTGGTGGGATAACGAGTGCCTTGCTGCTTCGACTTTAAGGAAAAATGCCTTCAAAGCATACAAATCCAATTAAACTCTTTCAAATTTTAACGAGTATAAGAGACGTCAAGCCATCTGTAAACGCACTTTCCGTTCAAAAGCCAAATCTAGCTGGGCAAGATACTGCTCCACTCTTAACAGACAAACTCCTCCCTCAGGCATTTGGAGAAGAATAAATAAGATTCAGGGTCGTAAAAAGTATACCGCTAAAGATGAATCTATGGTATAACGACTTTTAAGAAAAATTGCTCCAGATTATGCACAACTACCTATAAAAATGCCGAACAACCACATTGATTCTCACTTTTTGCTAACTGCTATCATACCTGACGAGATTGAAGCAACTATCAAAACCTCAAAAAATATATATCCTGGTATTGACGGGATAAACTATCTCATGTTAGCAAATCTCACCGTAATTGCCAAACACTATCTCTGCAAAATATATAACAACATTTTACTTAAAGGGGATAGTTGTGATTCTCTCAAACAATGCCTGGTTATTCCTATACCCAAAGTAAACGACCCCACTACCTTAAGACCTATCTCTCTCATGTCTTGACTATTGAAAACATTTGAACGTGTCATGAAAACTAGACTAGAATGGTGGTGCGAAAGCAGAAATTTGTTTCCGATATCCCAGTTTGGTTTCCGGAGGAAAAAGGGAACTATCGACTGTCTTTCGCAGTTAACAACTGATATCCAGTTGACTTATCTATCTGCCCTATTTCTTGACATTTCGGGCGCTTATGACAATGTCATCCTAAATATACTTTTCAAGAAACTAACGCACGCATTCCAACTATGTGTGCATTTGTTTTGGTAAACTTATTTGTTAATAGGCAAGTATTCGTCGGGTGCAACGATATACTGATCGGCCGAAGAGTAGTTCATCAAGGCTTACCTCAAGGCTCTGTTCTTAGCCCTCTTTTGTTTAATTTATACACCATGGACCTTCATGGAATGGATATTAATCGCGATATCTTACAATATGCGATTTCTGTTTTTATACCATAAAAAAACTATTATGATCAATGTATTGATTCTATAAAACAAATTATATATATATAGTACTAGAGAATCTTTTTTTTAATCAATGACTTGATCTTACCCCGAATAAATCCGCTGTGGTATTCTTTACTCGACATCGTTTACCGATCCTATCCAGTGTAATGATAAGTAACCTATGTATACCCGTGCACAATCATTTTACCTATCTTGGTATTACACTAGATACTAACCTAACATAGAATGAACACATCAATAAATGTTTAATCAAATGTGAAAAGAGCTTGAATGTTCTGAAATCAATTAATCAATATCAATGGGGGGCTGACCCTAAAGTCAATTTAATGTTCTATCGTACATATACTAGATCCATTCTTGATAACGGTTGCTTCCTATATGGGTCTGCCACGAACACTCGATTCAAAAACTGGATCGAATTCAGTATAAAGCCCCGAGGTTGGTTTTAGGGGCACTTAAATCTACACCCACAGAAAATCTCTTAGCTGAATGTACGGAACCTTCCCTGCATTTAAGACGAATATTTTTAGCTGAGAAGTTTATCCTTAAATGTGAAGCTAACAATCAGATTAAACTATTGCAAAACATATCTGACAAATCTAATTTAGTTGATAAGTGGTGGCAGAATAAAAATTCTCCAACATTAGCCGTAGCATATCCCAATGTGTCCTCCTATTTAGAGACTTCAGCGGAAAATACATTCATCAAGCCTCTTTTGATATCTCATATTCCCGGGCCAACGTTTGCTTTCCTTCTTTTGATGGTAATAACCCCATTGCTCTTCACGAACTGCTTGGAAAGTTTGAAAAACTATGCAAGATATTCACAGATGGTTCGAAGTCAAAATTAGGAGTCGGTTGTGCTGTATTCATCCAAAACTATGAAGAATCTCTAATGTTTAAGTTGAACCAGCATTGTTCAATATATTCAGCAGCACTATTTGCAATATACCAAGCTCTATAATGGGCCGCTGAAAGACAAATCTCTCAGCAAATTCTAGTCATGTCTGATTCAAAGTCTGCATTATCTGCTATAGAAAACTCACATAGTCAGCTTCATAAGAATGGGCTCGTTGTAAGAATTTTAGAAAATCAACTAAAATTACACGGAATAAATAGTTCTGTTTGTTTCATTTGGGTAAAGGGACACATTGGTACTTTTGGTAACATTACAACGATGTTAAAAGGTACAGAAGTCAGTTGGCTAGATAGAAGTGATATAATAGCAATACGTAGACAATGTTTAAAGCAAAATTGTGATATTGAATGGTACGCCTTCTGTAATCGAAGCAATAATATTTATACGAAAATCCACCCTGCTTAACCTATTGAGGCTTTTACTGCAAGAAGTTATCCCACATGTTCGTCAGATGTATTTTTAATCATGCCACTGTAAAAGCGTATCTTCACAGATTCAAACTAAATTAATCGGAATTTTGTGATTGCGACGGCAATGTTGATGACATCAATCACTGGATGTTTGGTTGCTTATATAGTGACGATGCAGTTAAGTATTTGATGAAATCCCTTGTAAAAGAATAGAGATTCGACTCCCTCAGACTCAAGCTACAAGTTTTTATCTCTCTCGGCGAAATCCTAGGCTAAACCAAATCATATGGGAGTTTTTAAAAAGGACTATAAGAAGCATTTAGTATTCAGTGTAGATCTGTTCAGTCTTGTTCCTCGTGTCTATCACTATGTTATACATTTCACGTTCTATCCGTTGCCCGTTTTGTCTATTATAAAGTCGCTATGAAAGGCACCTTAGCGTGGAAAGTGTCCCTGTGTCATCATGTTGTAATGTATCCATTACTAAGACCCATCGTTAAGTTGATTAGGGCCGTGAGTGGAGAGTACTTGCTTTGTCAATGCAGTGTTTACAATATACTTTAACAATATACCTATATACTATGCCTATCCTCCTATGCTAACTATTGAAACAAGCTGTACAATAAATTCGTGGCTGAATGGATCAGGCTATCCAAAGACATTTAAAAAAAACTGTAACGAAAATAGTAAATAAATTTAGAATAACTGGAAGTATTAAAAATAATTTTAATGGAAAACGTCGAAAACTAGTTGCTCATGAGAATACGCAGTTTGATAAAATGCTGTCTGTTTTGTAGCAAATCCAAAATTGTCATTGCACAAAAGGAAGTCGTTGTTACAACAACATGTAAGTAGAAATACAGTGGCAAGAATTTTATAACTGAATAAATACAAACCAAAAATCGTACACCCATTAAAAGAAAGGAATTATGATATGCGCTTTGATTTTTGCTCTCTGATCCAAGGAGAGTTAGAGGAGGACCCAATTTTGTATTAAAGTCTCATGACCAATATTCGTATAAGACGAACGTGTGGTGTGGCATTTATAACAACAAATTAATAGGATCTTTTTTTTCGCGAATCTATGAATGCCGAACTTTATTTACAGTTTTTACAAACTCATATCAATGAATTCATGGACGAATTACCCTTAATAGAACGTCAATGTATTTGGTACCATGTGCCTCATGCCACAGTACAATAAATGTTACGAACTATCTTGAAAATTTGTTTCATGAAAAAGTTATTCACAGATATTCTGATCTCTTTTGGCCTGCTAGATCCCCTGACCCAACCCCCCTTGATTACTTTTTATGGGGTTACCTGAAACAAAAAGTTTACCAGAGAGCGCCGTTTCAAGATATTGACCACTTGGGAGGACAATTTTAGAAACATGTCAAGAAATTTCTCCACAAATGATAAGGAATGTATTACGTTAATTTTCTAATAGAACGATTAAGTCTATTGAACGAGAGGGTGGATATGTCGAAGCATACTTTGAAGATAATATCTTCTCTACGAGATAACGTGGGTACTTTTACTACGCTGCCACCATGTTGTGTTAGAAACACCAGAATATATTAGAATATACTTTTTATAATTCGCGTATAAAAGAGACTTCATTATAACATTGTTTACAGTGTCACAATGAAGCTCTTTGAACACTGGCTATTCAACCGACCCTACGTGAACTAAACTTAAACAACAGAAAAGACATACCGACAAACAACATTAGTTAAGGTTCTATTCATAAGGATTTATTTTGACATCTTCTGACACCTGACATTTAAGAAAATCTAGACGCTCACATTTTCAGCCAAAATACTTCTATGGTTGTATATGTGTTCCATTTGCTTTTCTCGGATAGAGAGTGTCAGTGGCGGAATAACGTAGCCACGGACCTGTGTGCGAAAATTTTACAGGGCCCCCATTATGATAAAGGGAGTTTTGATAACAATATTAATTCATGAATTTTGCGTAGGTACACACAAAAGCAATTGTTATACTGATAAGTATTTATTTTCCTTTGTCTATACCTAAGTTCAATAATAGCCGCCCTTTAAACCAAATGACGATATTGTTTACTAAAAACAATAAAAAATAAATAAATGTCGTTTTATATTACTATTTCAATTACTATCTATAACAGTATTGAGTAATGAAATTGACTGTCTCGACCCTTACTTCGTGGAATATGCTCATATTAGTGTTTTTAAATGAAACTCAAGGTCTCTAGTTAATTCCACAATATAATACAAGTTATTGAAAATTCTAAAAAATTGACAATTGTTTCGATAAATCGAAACAATTGTCAATTTTTTAGAATTTTCAATAACTCGAAACAATTGTCAATTTTTTAGAATTTTCAATAACTTGTATTATATTGTGGAATTAACTAGAGACCTTGAGTTTCATTTAAAAACACTAGTATTGAGTAATTTTATCGGTCCGTTTTCGGAGTATTGCAATTTTTTTATGAGAATGTTTTTTGTTTTGCATTTGTGCCTCGGGCCCGTGTGTTTCACACACATTGCACACTAGTAGCTCCGCCACTGGAGAGTGTTTATTAATTGTTTTGTTATTCCATTAATTACACAAATTCGGTAATTTAAATGTTCATTAAACTGAAATTATTGTTTAGAAGTCTTCGTACGGCGTTTCCAAATTTATTTCAAATAGGTAAAGTTGGGTATAGAAATTGTTTTGTACCATAATGATCTTTTATCCCGACTATATTTCACGTAATGTAAGAATCTGTATAATAAAGTAAATATTCACATTTTCTAACTTCCCACAAGGATTGTCGATAAAAAAATTGGCCCATGGGGGGATCGAACCCGCGACCTTCGCGTTATTAGCACGACGCTCTAACCAACTGAGCTAATGGGCCATGTACTTTTATCAAATAAATAGACAAGTTATGAAAGTCTGTATGAAAAATAAATTTGTCTTCGAAATCCCTAAGACTGACTTCTGAGTAGCTCACTTCTACATTACTATATTTATTAATGCGAGAGTCACCATATTTTATAACTTGTAATTGGGGTCAGTGATGCACTGAATACCTATGTATGAATGAGTAAAGCAAAATGGGATTAAAATTGTAAATGGTAACAAAACTGAAATACAACGCAAAAATTTAAATTGATGATGAACTTGTAAAAACTTTACTAGTCTAATAGCGCATCGATACATTTGAATATATAAAATATACATTGCTCCCTTATTAAAAATACAAATTTTGATTTTTCATGATATTTGTTTTGACGTATCAAAATATATTCAATGCTTTCGTTTTACATCTGTAAGGTACCTATACCTATAAATATCTAGTGTACAATGAAGCATTTTCACATTTCAACCAGTTTGAAAAATGTTAAAAGATCACTTTCAAATATATATATTTAAACACAAATTTTATTATCAAGTAAAAATAAAGAGGTGAATATTGACAAATTTGATCAACGGCTCGTTGGTCTAGGGGTATGATTTCCGCTTAGGGTGCGGGAGGTCCCGGGTTCAAATCCCGGACGAGCCCAAGATTTTTACTTTTTTTTTCACTTTGTTCGAAAGGAATTAACTTACGATTCGGTTAATAAGTGAAATACACAAGATACGGGTATGATATAAAATATTATAAGTGTTATCGGATTGTTCTTAATTGAAGATTTTTTTCTCATATAGGTACAAACATTTTTTAAACTTTAGATTAGAGACGAAACTTTCGCAATAATTTTAAACAAGAATTTGAATACGCACCTATACAGGGTGTTTCCTAATTAATCTAAAATATTGTACTCCATTTTTATATAAAAAGTTCTTATAAACATGTGTGGTGATAAGTCTTGTCGTTAATGAGATACAGGCGACGCCAGAGTTTTGTGTTAGAGAGGGTCAGATAGGGCACGAAAAATTGAGTTGCCGTCAGTCATTCATCTATAATGAATGCTTTCAGTTTCATTGTCTTGCTCATAAACATATGATGCTTTTGCAGTATCATAGCGTCGTTTGAAGGTCATCTAAATAACTGTCGAATTTTACTCGTAAACCACTATACATCGGACAAGTCAGGATGATGTGCTCCAGGGATTCAGGTGTTTGTTGATTACAGATTGAGCAAATTGATTTTGTTTTGGTTAAATACGGGTTTTTATTCACATATATGTACAAAGTTTCTGTACTAGTAGTACCCTTGTTTATATAATAACGCTATAGTTTATTTTTGTTCATTTTGATTTCTTTCCAAAACTGAATTGGGTTTTTAGTATTTGCGAATTTTATTAACTGGCTTTTTAAAAGCACTTTTCCTATTTTTTGTAATTTTTTTATATTCTTTTTTAGCTGTATTATAAGATTTTACACTGTTAGATTTTTTTTTAATTTCTTTTAGCCGAGTTGAGCTGCTTTTTTGCGAGAATACAAGTTTTATAGTGTAAAGACTTCTTTTGAGTATGTATTTTCTCTATGCCAAGAAATCTACAGGATCTGATGATAGCGTCATTTAGTTTATCCAGCTCCTCAATGTCAGTCAGATTTGGGTTTAAATTATTTTATGACATGATACTTTTATATGCTTGAGATTTTGCAATATCCCATTTGTATTTTTTAGTTGCAAACTCAGATTTAGCATTGCTTTCGTTTTCTAAATAATGTTCAATAGCTAAGGATGTTACACAGCTTACATGATCGGAAATGAACTTTGTATTAATATAGAAATTTGATATATCGACAATACTCTTTAAGTTAGTCCAAATTAGATCAATTACACTACTACCTGATTGTCCGATGTAGGTGAAGCCACCTTGAAAATCATCATATCTGCCGTTTAGTGCGATAAAGCCCAGATTCTCAAGTGTCTCAACCAATAGCGTTCCTCTAAGTGTAGACTCGCGAAGTTCAACGTTTATAGGTTAATCCCGAGGATCCCCACCACTAAAGTTATTGCGAAGACATATTCTTCCATTAAAATCGCCGAAAATAATTACTTGATCAGCAGGAAACTTACTGATAACACCTCTCACAGTCTCTTCCAAAAGCTCAATACAAGTATGGTCATTAGGCCCTGGTTTTAAATACCCTACAACTAAGATAAAACATGTGAGATTTATCTGTATCCTCAAAAACAACCACATATTACACGCTTCAACAATTTTAACAGACTTTAGCTCCTTTAAATTCTTAGCCACGAGTATTAAGATACCTCCACTGTCTCTCCCCCTTTGTTTATATTTTAAAGCTTGGCTGTGGTAAAAGCTGAAGTTATATAAAAAAGTTAGGAAGCACAGGATCAGAGGAGGTGATCCAAGTTTCTACAAGACCTACTATTGGAAATTTACAAAAATTATTAATATCTTGGGAATCAAAATCATGCAAATTGTTCATGCCTTGACTGTTCCGGAAAAATATATTTAGTTGAATCATATGAGAATTTGTTACTTTATTTTTTAAGGAGAAAAAACTCAAGACCACCTTTTTTAACAATACTAGTGTCTTTTTTCTTCGTTAAGCGTCTTCTTTTTGGACTTGCTTTGACGCCAATAAAGCACGTGTTAGATTTCCGGATTCGTCACCTTCCGAAGCTGAGTTTTCATCGTATCTGCTCTGTGTGGAATATTCTTGATTTATCAATTGACTTTGACATCCGATCTGAGGCTCACTGTGCTGGCTTACATATACTTGATTATTTCTAATAAGTACATCCATTCCTTGTGCCTTGAGGTCCTTAGCAGTCTTTTCTGTTCATCATCTTCTTAATATAGGCCTATTTAGGGAGATCTTTATTAACGCTGAAGGAGGTACCTTTTAAGTTAGTACAGTTTCTCATAACTCAATATTTTTTGTGTAGCGATACAAAACTTAATAAGATTGGCAGGTATTTATTCTCTTTTCTACCTATTCTACGCACATAATTTACTTCATTGCAATTCAAATTCAGTTTAATCTCCTTCCTGCAGAAATCCATAACAATATCTAGTAGCTCCCCATTGCGTTTTTCGGTTTGTGGAATTCCTTTCATAACTAAATTATTTTTCCGTTCGAGTGCATCGTTTTCTTTATTGGCTATTTGCAATTGTTTTTCAACTTGCCGAAATTTATCATTTATATCTAGAAATTTTTTATCAAAATCTGTTCGGAGCTTGTTGACATTAGAAGTTAATTCATCTTTTAATGCTTTTATTTAATTCTTTATTTCTGATGAGAAATTATTTAGCTGTATTGATAAAGTTTCTGAAATTTTTTTCAACGCAGCTTCTATATTGGCATCCATCAGTTTAATTCCAATAAAAGTAACGCTTGAAATATGCCTCCGTAAATTTAATAAATCTGGCAACAGTGGCCAACAAAATCCGGAAAACAGTCTTTATGATAACATTGATAGCAAATAATTCACCTGGGTCAAGGTCAAATTCCGTAGATAATATGGAAATTTTATTGAAAGTGGTATAATTAGCGCAAAGAAAGAAATTTTTAACTTACAGGTGCATATCAGAATAGTTTTATTTCGTCGATTTGCAACAGCTTTTGTTTTAAGTACACTTATTTTTGACAAGTTTCACCAAAATCATACCTGACAAAACAATATATATATATATATATATATATATATATATATATATATATATATATATATATATATATATATATATATATAGGAGATAGTCTTTGCCGACTAATTAGGTAAATGATTTAAAAAAATGTTTTCAATACTTTTAAATTATTAAGATGACATGATGACATCTATAATAATTTGAGGTTGAATTTTATATATTAAAAGAAGAATATTTGAATAACTATTAACCTATATTACAAATATAACCAATTTTCTTCTTTTGTTTTCAAAAACAATTTAGCATATAAAGAAAATGTTTACATTCATCAATCTGTCAAAATGTCAAAATGATTTATGATTGAAAAATTTTTTTTTTAAAATTCAAATATAATTATATTTACCAATTTATAACAATCTCAATTTACTTATCCTTGATAATGGAAATAAACGTTTCCGAAAGCTTGGAAGAAAAACAGTAACAAGAGTTTTATTCAATTAACTTGCCGTTACCCCAATATTCGTGGTTTATATATATATATATATATATATATATATATATATATATATATATATATTATATATATATATATATATATATTTATATATATATATATATATATATATATATTGTTGCCAAATGATCACTTCCCGTGTAGCCTCTAAGGCAGGGGTCTCCAAACTACGGCCCGTCACTGCCCGCGACAGCTTAAGACTAGTGTCATCAATCTGGCCCACGACAGCTAATGTTTTACTGTTGTTACTATTGCTATGATAAGTTGAATGGAAGAGAATGAAAACACAGAATGATAATTACTCGGTTTTATTTACTTGCAAGGTATATAGTCCAGGAGGAATCGGCGCATGAGTACCGAAAACTATTCCACCTCAATTTTTTATGCGATCCTCTTTGAATTGCCCTACTGATGATATAAATGCATGTTGCCATGGGGCAACCTAGTGCCATATTGTTTAAACCGAAATTGTTTAAACAATTGGAAGGAATTGTTATTTTTCAACCGGACAATGTTTTTTATATTCTTTATTGAAATACAAATAAAATAGGTCCAATGACTATGATAAAGTTAATATTTTTAGAGATATGAATTTTTAAAGGTTCGAAAAATCTCAAATTTGAGTACTTTTGACCCATGAAAAATATATTAAAAAAATAAAATATAATATAAATTGGTAAAGAGAGCAATGTTATTAATAATTAAATTGTCTACAATTTGTTTTTAACAAAAGTGATTTAAGTATGAATCGGAACATGTAATTAAATTTACTTTTTTGTTGTTATCATAGTAATTTATGCATTTTTATCAACAATAATAAGAAATAATGGTATTTGAAAATTTTTTGGAATCACAATTATATATAAATAATAAGCTTTTGCTCAAAACATACATTTGGATAAATGCATTGAATCCGGAATATAAAACATTAGATTTTACGAATTTCGGATACAAACTAGAGAATGATACTTTGCTAATACCTTTATTTAGAAACAAAAGCCCATTTCCAACTGATCAAAATCTAATGTTTTATATTCCGGACTCAATGCATTTTTTCAAATGTATGTTTGAGCAAAAGCTTATTATTTATATATAATTGTGATTCCAAAAATTTTTCAAATATTATATCTTATTATTGTTGATAAAAATGTATAAATCACTATGATAATAACAAAAAAGTAATTTTATTTACATGTTCCGATTCATACTTAAATTACTTTTGTCAAAAACAAATTGTAGACAATTTAATTATTAATAACATTGCTTTCTTTACCAATCTTGATAAAGTTAATGGTTTTTTAGATAAATGATTAATAATGATTCAGGACACAGAGAGACCGTATGCTGCGCATGAGTCAGAGAGAGACGGCGATACTTAAAGGTAGCGACGCATACTTGTGAGCGCGCGAAATTAACAATTAAGAAACAGGTATGAACAATGAAATTTTCTTAAATCTCTAATAAGAATATTATTAACTATTGTATAAAGAATTTAAAAAAAATATTATTTATATTTTATTATGTTTTTTTCATATATTTTTCATGGGTCAAAAGTACCCAAATTTGAGATTTTTCGAACCTTTAAAAATTCATATTTCTAAAAATATTAACTTTATCGTGAAAAGTCATGGGACCTTTTTTATTTGTATATCAATAAAGAATATAAAAAAATTGTCCGGTTGAAAAATAACAATTTCTTTCAATTGTTTAAACAATTTCGGTTTAAACAATATGGCACTAGGTTGCCTCATGACAACATGCATTTATATCATCAGTAGGGCAATTCAAAGAGGATCGCATAAAAAAATTGAGGTGGAATAGTTTTCGGTACTCATGCGCCGATTCCTCCTGGACTAATAACTATACGACAGAAATTATGACGCAGAAAACTCAACTTAAGTTTTTAAGCTTAAGTATAATTATAACTAACAAATACATAATTGAATTGAAATTGATCCCACTAATAAAACAAAAAAAAAACACTAATGAGATTTATGAAATTGTGATTTTCCATCGACAATTGTTTGTAGTTGTGAATTAATTTTACTTGTACCAATTATTAAAAGAGATTTAAGATGCTCATCGGTTAATTTAGGTCTGTAAACATTTTTTGTGTACTTCATCTTGGAAAACGTTTTCTCACACAAGTACGTAGTACCAAAAACAGAACAAAGATAAATTTTGATATTTGTTCTTAAACATATCACTGCACTGTAAATCAATAATTTCCATTTGTACTTCCGGAGCCAGGGTTTCAATGTCAGAATCAAAAGGATTTTGAAAATGCTCAATTTCATTCATAATGACATGAAAATCTGAGAAACGATTATCGAAATTTATCTTTAGAGCACTCAAAGTTTCGACTGCAAAATCGACCGTAAATTCAGTCTCTGTAATGCGGCTGAATATTTCACATGTTTTGAAATGTGTGAAATATTTTTTACGTAACTTCGATTGAAATAGAATTTTTTTCTGCCTGAACGATTTGACATTGGTGTATAAATCAGGAAAAAGCTGATTTTCTCCTTGCAGTCTCAAGTTCAGTTCGTTCATATGATTTGTCAAATCGACATAGAATGCTAATTTCCACAGCCATTCACTATTTCCTAAATCGGCACAAGGGTGATGATTCTCATTCAAAAAAATTTCGATTTCTGCTCGAAGTTCAAAAAAGCGCTTAGCACTTTTCCGGAACTAGGCCAGCGTACGGCAGTATGATATGGCAAATCACTTTCTCCGATCTCTTCAATAAACTCATGGAACTGTTGGTGATTCAGCCCTGTGGATCTGATAAAATTAACAACAGATATGACTGGTCTTAGAAATTCAGACAAATCCAAACATTTTCCGCACAAGGACTGTTGATGAATGGTACAATCTAACACCAATGGTTTTGAACCACCATCATTTTCTACAGCCTTTGACACAAGTGCGACCACTCCTTTATTTTTACCACACATATTTTTGCCTCCACGGTGGTGATAGATTTCAAGTTTTTCCATCGAAGGTTTTTTTATTAATGGCGTTTTCAACTCCCTTAAAAATATCTGCCCCAGTTGTCGTGCTGTGAATACTATCAATATATTCTTACACTTCATAGCTTTTATCGACTCCACGAATAAAAATCAACACCTGAGCAGTATCTGACACATCCGTTGACTCATCCAAGGCTAGAGAAAACCACTGAAGATGTCCATTTTTGTCAGACTGTTGAGATGATATATTTTCTGCGATGTCTTGCACCCTCCGAGCCACGATGTTTGCTGACAAACTGATACCTTTCAATAAATTTACTTTTTCGGGGAATATTTCTTCAGCTACTGCAATCAAGCACTTTTATATCATTTCTCCATCGGTGAATGGTTTTCCACGTTTTGCGATTTCACGAGCCGCACGAAAGCTGGCGCGAGTTGCAGACTCTTGCTCAGTATTTGCTTTGGTAAACTAATATTGCTGCAATTTCAGTCCGCGCTTCAAATCTTTCCGTCCGCAATATTCCTGTATATTTAGAGTATATTTGAAGATGTTTCGATTAATAGTGACATTTAATGTTATATTCTTTAAGAACAACTATGTTTTCATTACAAATTAAACATAGTGCCTTATTACTGCACTCAATCACAAAATACTGAAAGTTCCACTTATCTTGGAACGTTCTGCATTCACTGTCTATTTTTCGCTTCTTTTCCATACCAATAAATCACACATAAAAACAAGTCTAATCAAAATACTCTCATTACTTTATTTCACCATAGGCAACTTCGCTTCCTTCGCCTTTCCCGCGCAAACTGACTCGCAATGGCGCCACTCGCCTTTTTATACCTATGCAACTAATGCCATCTAGAAATGATCGGAAAACCTAGCCAGAGCCAGAACTTTCTCGAAACAATGCGGAAATTCCCAAATATGCCACCTGTTAGTGGGTAGCTGATATAGATAGTACATAGAACAGTACATAGTATAACTATTCGACACTAGATGTCATTACGTGTCACAATACACAGTCAATAGTGAATGAAATGCAATAAAAGCCTACGTTTGCTTAGGTGGGCAGAAAAACTAAAATTGTGATGGCCCTTGCAACATACCGAAAAAAATATGTTGACCCCAAGGCTTCAAAGTTTGGAGATCCCTGCTCTAAGACATTACCATTCGCTAATCCATACAAAAAGTGCATATTAGCTATTTCAGTATTAGTAAAAGCAGGCATGGCTGTTAAATTAACACAAAAAATCCGCATGTTAAAAATTTCTTATGCGTTTTCTGCGCTGGTTTTTAGGTTTGACACAGTATTTGACAATATTATTTCAAAGGCCACTTAAAATAAGCACGTTCTTTCGTATTATTTCTATAGACCAGTAGCATCACCAAGAAAAATAAATTTCACTTATAGTCAGAGCTCATTTATTACAAACAATTCAACACCCTGTATCTCATTAGTGAGAAGACTTATCACACATGTTTATAAGAAATTTTCGTCTTGAAATGGAGTGACGAAGCGCACACTACAATATTTTAGATTACTTAGGAAACACCCTCAAAAAATTTTGAGATTTTGGACACGAATTGTACATAGCACATTTTTATAAAATTTATGGTATTGATAAAAGTTGATTTGAATCATATTTTCTAGTTTAACATATTATCAATAATTTAATAAGAAACGGGTTTTCTCCACAATATTAATAGTCCAGGAAATCTGGGTATGTAAGCGTCATTTTCGAGGTAACGGCTGATACTTGGTAAAAAGTTAGTAAAAATGGTGTACAACAAAACTTAACTTATGCGACCTCTCAAATCGGACCGGAACATTGTTTATGATTCGATTTACACTCATTTTACATGCCTTTTGTAGATTTTTCAGGTATATCTTTTTTTCTCGTGCATAGTACAGACAAAAGTTAAATACTTTTTTTTTCTTCTTCTAAAGACCTACAATTCTAGACCTTACACGTAAAAAAATTGATTGGGTCAAAAGTTATTGGCAAATAAACAACTGATAACGTTATTGTTAATAAATAAAAACATAATGAGCATTTTTTACACTAACATTTCCACATCACGCTTATCTATTCTTACTCATTAAAAATGATACTCACGAAAGATGGAGTCTGTAAGTTCAATAGTTTATGAATTATGGCCTTATAAACAAATTAACTAAAAATTGACTTGCAGAGTTCTGTAAGCTATGCGACCTCGCTTTTCACTGTTAGATTTCATAATAAGACATCGATACCCATCATTGTTTTTATAAAAAAATACATTTTTGCAACAACACGAATTTTTTTTCATATTTGGCTTAGTTGCATACTTAATTTGACACACATAGGAGGGGCATGGAAAGAGCTGCCACGCAGTAGCCAGCCGAAATATCCGCCCTGCTGACTGATTTTTTTTGATTGGGTTGCAATTTACGCGACGTCTCGCTATTTCGTACAATAAAAGTACATTGATTAAAAATTTTAGGGATATTTTTTGTTTTTCGATACTCGCATAAATTGTTGACTGACAGGCCTCCGACTTCGATTGTCCGTAACTCAGTCGTTTGTCAATAAAATATAACGTTTTTCTTCAATTAAAGCTCTTTCCATGCCCCTCCTACGTGCGTACTTAATTCACGACAAAAATCGGCAGTTATAGTGTCAAATTAATTATGCAACAAAGCCAAATATGAAAAAAAATACGCGTTGTTGCAAAAATGTATTTTTTTAAAAAACAATGTTGGGTATCGATGTCTTATTATGAAATCTAACAGTGAAAAAATTGGCGCGAGGTCGCATAGCTTACAGAACTCCGCAAGTCAATTTTTAGTTAATTTGTTTATAAGGCCATAATTCATAAACTATTGAACTTACAGACTCCATCTTTCGTGAGTATCATTTTTTAATGAGTGAGAATAGATAAGCGTGATGTGGAAGTGTTAGTGTAAAAAATGCTCATTATATTTTTATTTATTAACAATAACGTTATCAGTTGTTCATTTGCCAATAACTTTTGACCCAATCAATTTTTTTTACGTGTAAGGTCTAGAATTGTAGGTCTTTAAAAGAAGAAAAAAAAGTATTTAACTTTTTGTGTGTACTATGCACGTGAAAAAAGATATACCTGAAAAATTTACGAAAGGCATGAAAAATGAGTGTAAATCGAATCATAAACAATGTTCCGGTCCGATTTGAGAGGTCGCATAAGTTAAGTTTTGTTGTACACCATTTTTACGAACTTTTTACCAAGTATCAGCCGGAACCTCGAAAATGACGCAAAATGATCATTTTAGGTCTGATTTTCCTGGACTATAACATTTTGACAATGAATTCAAATCTAATGAAAGTGCTTTCTGCATTTCTGAATGATTTAGTTTTGGTACTCCTGTATATCACAATTTTCTTGTTCTGTTTTTGTAGCCTATCGTTTCGATTCAATCTTGAAAACTTTTTGTTAATTTTCTTTTCATATTGTTGATTGACGAATGTTTACTTTTGGATATCGAAATGAAATCCATTTTTTTGTTCAAAAATGATCTTGAAAATATTTGGGTCTTCGTAAATCTCATTTCATTGAAATGTATTACAATTTTAACAGTTTCCACATATATCTACAAATCAATGGGGAATAAAACGTATGGAATTAGAGAGCAACGGTTGTGATCAATACATTTCTCAACTCCTGCTGGAATTTCGAGATCCTGGTAAATCTCCCGTTCCGCTTTTCTATCGGTTTACTCTACGCTTTTCTGCTGCTCTGATACTAACCGATTAGTAATCGAAAATATTTGATTGGAGAATGATATTGGCAGCTCTTTGATAAGGGATTTTATGGGGGATCCGACGGTACAACACACTTAACGAATGGTCCAGTAATATTTAACATGTGATTTTTTTTTTGATTTCCCTAAAACCGATATGGATCGGGAGGTGAACGACCTCGCCGCCTCCACAATCGCCCCCAGGGTTCCGGCGCTCGCTACGAGGATTAATGTTTTTTCTCTACAGGTATAATTTTTTATTTTGATGGCAGATGAGTTATTTTTAAAATGTTTTTGCCGGTTCCCTTTTTCCATTTCTGTAAAGGTATTAATAATATATTATTAATGATATCTACCTTTTCTTTATTCAGCTTTGATATGCTCAAATTAATTTTATTCGCCATGCGAAAAAAGTATATTTTTGCAACTTTAAGACACATCGTTTCATAATAATTAAATCTGAATCTCCAGCTTTTCATTTTTAATAAAAAAAGTGAAATTAATAATGAATAGTTTTAATAGAAAATCTTGTTTGGTGTTTGTCCTTCCTTATTACCGTAGTGGTCATTGCTTCTTATTATTTTCATTAAACACATTTTATATTTCTTTTTCACGGATTACAGAAATGTTTATTTTGGACTTTATTACCTTTTATTAGTACCACATCAATGCATATGAATATGAATTCTTCATTACAGTAACACAAACCCTTCTAACGTAAAAATGATTTTCTACTTTTTAGTTCGATTTGTTATTAACGTGTGTTTTTTTTTAGTTTTCTTTAAACTATAATTTATTTTCTGAATTTTCAGTCTCAAAACGACAACAAAAATATGTATAATCAAGAGCTTAATCGATTTTTGATATATTTTATATTTGACAATATGTACGAGTAGCATGATAAAAATACGATGCTTTTGTATTGTATTATAACTCACGGCGGTGGGATAATTCCGTTAAGCCACCCACTGAGTATGCAACTTTATACACATTTCTGTATAGTTGGTTGCATAAGAGAATTAACTATGTGTTTTAAAATTATTTAAGCATATCCTGGAATAATGGGATTTAAATAATTAAATGGGTGTCTAGAGTAATATTTTTATTAATATTTTTCATGTGATTTAACCAATCCAAGAGTATATTATTATTATACGTGGGGATTTTATTTGATTGTCAGTGGTAACGCTGATCGCAGATGTCAAAAGTAACGAGAAAATAAATTAGAATCACTTGTCTGATACTTTTCGAGTTGTGAAGTTGAGTGTCGAGTATGACAAGTCATGAGTATAGAAAATGGCCGGTGGCACATGGTTTATTCCATATATTTTCGGGAATATCGTGGTGGAAAGCCCTTGGTAACAAGGTAAGCTTTCGTCTTGCATATATATTTTCACGCCATAGCCCCAATTTCTTTTTAGGGGTTTTCTGTACAGCATAGTTTTTACATACATTTTTTACGCATACTTTTTGCCAAATGGATATGGTTTAAACAGTTTTTATGGGTGATGGTAATCGATGATAGGATAATCATGTCAAGATTTTAAGAAGCCTTAAATTTCGGATGTTTCCTATATGGGATATATTTTCAATACGTAGAGATATCTGGCTATAGTACTCCGTTCATGGTAGAAGAAGAGACGTGTCGTATCTCGGATGGCGTTAGCGTTACAGAGCGACAAGAGCTCGTGATGGCGTTTCACTTTAAGGGACTAAGCTGGACTCATGTTTGTTGGTGACAATTGCGGAATTCCATTATGGACAACGATTCTTAACCGGATGGCCGAATCTTGTTCCACAAGTCAGATGTGGCTTGTGAATTAAGCCGATTGACGTTTAATAGTTTGGCCATTAACCGCAAGTAACATTTAAAGTTTTATTCGTTTTCATCTGAACTTTAAGCAATTTATTCATTTTGTAATTTCATTTTTTAACGTTTAACGACACATTAACTTTTGCGTCTGGCGAAAAGAGTTTTTCAAAGCTAAGACTTGTAAAATCTTATTTGAGAACTTCGATGTGCCAGGAAAGGTTTTCAGATTTAGCTGTTATTTCAATCGAAAATAAAATATGTGAAGCCATCGATCACAATGAAATGATCAATGAGCTTGCATCTGCAAAAGCAAGACGTGTTATGTTCTAAAACTACCTTGTTATTTGATCATTAGGTACTTGGGTATTAGACAGATCTTGCACATTTTCAAGTTAACGGATTTGTTCGCGTTGAGCGCCGTTTGAGAGTTTTAACTCAATTCACTCAGTTGAGTGAATTGAGTTATATTAGATTTTTTGTTAATTTCCGATTGGACGTGTTTTATTTATGACCTATATTGTACGTTAATAGTCTATTTTATTTGATGTCGAAAATAAATTTTTTGTCATATTTTTTCGTTGTTTTATTTTATTACGCCCATTTTCATAATCAAACACTTACACTAAAGTGACTTTAGTCTATAAGGAAACTATTCAGTTTAAACCTCAAACTAAAAATGATTATTAAAATTGGCCTTATCATCAAAATTTAAGCATAGTATATAGGGGCGCACAAAATAATTCTTGCACGCAGGCGTTCGCCACCCCAGGAACGGCACTGATCTTTCAAACCGTTCTCACTAACTCACGGCCTTATGCTCTCCGGCGAAAAGCGAACCTTTGGCAATGTAACCTCAGCAAGGTAAGGTTACATAAAGTGACGACCAACGTATGAGGCCTGAATTTTTTAAATTTGCTAGTTTGTGAATTGAATAAAATTGTAGAATCGTTAAAGTTGCAAAGTTGTTCTCGGCGAAGAAACAACTAATGTGTATATTGTGCCATAGTAATTGTTGAATTTATCTGAATTATTTGCTTAAATTTTTCATATCCCACGTTTGGCGAATAGTTTCTTACTGTTTATATTGTCATTATGGAGGCAATATTTAAACCTAATCACCTACTCTTAGAAGAGCTAGATTTTGAATTAAAAATTCGTTCGGTTATTAGTAAAAAAAATCAAAACGAGAAACGAAAGATACTTTTGCTAGACTCTAAGATAAAGAACGAGGTAGAGCTGGTCTGAAAATTGATCTGTCCGGTTATAATTTTGATTTTGGTGATAAATGAGCTGCTATACAAGCTACTATTGATTCTATTCAAAGACTTTTAGTTGATTTTGAAGGTAACACTTCAGATAGTTTATTCTTGAGGTTAAAATCTAGGTCAATTCATGTTATGGGACGTATTAAACGTATGCCTATAGTCCATGCAGAAAACAATGACTTTAGCCAGCAGAAGGAGTATCAAGATGCAACTTGTCTTTTGTTCGAATCTGAACTTTATGAAAAAGCACTTTCAGCTGATAACGTAGTGGAGTCAAATACACAGTTTAACAGTACGGTAAATCAACCTATAACGGTACCCACTGTAATAACTACCTGTTCGAGGAATGAGCTCATATCAGATTGGGGTATAAAATTTTCTGGTGAGTATTCAGAATTGTTTCCATTTCTTGAGAATGTTTCGGACTTGGCTAAATCTAGGGGAGTAGATAGTCAAAAACTTTTTAATTCTGCGGTAGAACTTTTTAAGGACGATGCGTTTATTTGGTTTAGAAGTATACAAGGACGAGTTAATAATTGGGATGAGTTAATACTAAAATTGAAAACTGATTTCTTGCCGCCTAATATCGATGATCAAAGCTGGGACGAGATCCGGCGTAGAAAACAAAAGAATTAAGAAAAAGTTACAATATTCATTGCTCATCTTACAAATCTTTTCAATCGTTTAACTAGAACTATACCCGAAGTTATACAACTTAACCCTTTCACTACTGATTTCATTGCTGTGGTATAAAAAGTAAAAATACCTGTTTCTATGGTTATTGCGATAGGTGTGGGTGTAATAAATCAGATTATACGTATAAATTTATCCTTAGTCCTTGTTAAGGATATGGGAACTTTTTATCCCAACAGTAGTTTTTAGGGGGAATGAAAGTGCCCATCAGTAATAAAAACCACCACTGACTATAACAAAACTTTATTTAGTATTAGTCAACTACAACTTAAAATGTCCGTTATATTAGGAGTGGAAAGGCAAAAATCACTTTTCACATAGCGGTAAATTACAACCTAGGCACAATGTTTTGGTACGGCTCTCCTTATTTTTCTTCGAGCAGCTGTAACATCTTCTTTTAGTTGGTTCTTGTGTAGGTAGATGATCTCCTACATTCATCATCGTTTTAGGTTTTTTGCTGTGTCTGCCAACATGACCACTGATTTTTCGTTTCAGTTTAGCTTTACTTCTGCCCAAACTTATCAGTTGTTCAGCAAGAGGTACTAGATATGTTAGTAGTGGAGTTTTCTTTCTAGTGGATTGAAGTTGGGAGTAAAGTATCCATGAGTTTGTTACGGCAGCCATTAACAATTTGTAGAACACTTTTCTCCACCACTTTGTAGATTTTCGATCTAAGTCGTACGTGGATACCTTTTGATCAGCGAGGTCAACACCTCCGATATATTTATTATAAAAGATTACAGCCTCAGGACAATCAAAAGTACACTTTTCTCCGGTTTTTAGCTTCCTTTCCACTTTTCCTACAGTTGGTGCGTGGCAATTCGATAGAAGTAAAACTTCTTTGGTATCTTGCCATCTTGTCGCCATTATCCCTAAATCAGTAACGAAAAAGTCTGTATCACCGCTGGATAGCTTTTTATTTTCAAATTCTGGTACATTTTTCCTGTTTCTCATGTATGTACCAACACAAGGATATTCCAATCGAGTCATACTGTCAACGCTTGTAAAAAATCGATCAAAACAAAAACATACATCAGGTGAACGAACTGTCTCACATAATTTTTTAACAACTCGCTCACCAAGAGTTCCTTCACGTTTCGTGGTTTCTTTACCTGCATAGATATTCAAGTCGTAGATATACCCAGTCATGGAATCACATCTTTCCCACAGTTTTATTCCTCTCTTTATGGGCTTATTGGGAATGAATTGTTTCAAGGACGATCGACCTTGGAATTTTACCATTGATTCGTCTATTGACTGGTAAAAAGATTCAGTTCTTGCTGCTTGAAACCTTATTTTCAAACACTCCAAAACATCATACACGTAATATGTTTTAGATCTATTGTCAGGCCTCTTTGGGTCAGTAAAATACATTTTGGACATCAGAAAGGTGCACCGATCTCTTCCTATAGCACTTTTTATTACGCTGTTACCCATGGATTCGTTTTTAGACCAATAATTTGAAAAATACGGAACTTTGTTGTAACTCATTACTAGCGTACAACCCAGAATAATCATAATTTCATGCATATCTGTTTCTTGAATGTTGAGTTTCAGATTTTTTGTTCGTCGTAGTTGTTGAATTCGTTTGTTAGTACAATCAGCAATATGTGTAAAGAGACTCAGGGGAAATATTTTCAAAAAAACATCTAATTCAGAACATTCTCGAGTCAAATTCAACTGAACCACTCCTTCGGTTTTCTCTGGTAATTTCATTCTGGGTTTGAAACTTTTTGTAGGTTCCTTCCATAATAAAACAACGTCTTGCTCAGGAATATCCTCCTCAGCACTAACATCTTCTCCTTCGGTGCCCTCATCGTTTAGATGCTTACTTCTCAAGTTTATCGCTTCAATGTCCTCTTCTTCACTACTTTCTTCTAAGTTTTCGTTTTATAATGGCTTTGTTCGTCATTACTTTCTCCACTATCTTCACTGGGTAGATATTCTGATTCGTCTGACCCCACATATGGCTCTTCGTCTGAATTTTCTGAATCAAATACATTATTTGCTTCTTCCTCCAATTCTTTAGCACTGAGAGGTTTCTTCCAACTCCGAACTGAAACAAACCGATGGGAACTTTAGGACCCGAGTACATTTACGGATGGGAACAAAAATGCCCACCCACATAAAATTCCCAACAAAAACAAATTGTATTAGCACTTACCCATAGTCGTATTAATTACTATTTGCACGTTTCACAAAGTCCCACTAGTTTTACTACGAAGAACCACTCCAAAAATATAAAAATTGTACGTCTAAATCAATTTGGCCTTGTACGTGCCACGATGTAAATGGTACTGAGGTAAACAAACGTCTGTTCTGCTGATACAATGTTGCCGACTATTGACTATCGAGTTATAAACTACTGATATTTACGATTTGCTTGTAAAGTTGTCCACTTTTATTCCCATCAGTGTAAAAAGAGGTTTTAGTGGGAACTTTAGTTCCCCACAGTAGCGAAAGGGTTAAGTATATAAAACTTGCTCTTATTGATTTTAATTCAATTTCTCACTTACAAGATACGATTAAAAAATTAGAAGATGTTAAATTTTATAGTTGAAGGAATTCTAATCAAATTATTTCAGAATCTCAGCAAGAAGTTTCATCCAGTAATGTACATAAGTTTAATCGTTCTAATAATGGTAGGAAATTTAACAAGAAAAATTCATCGAATCAAGTTAATAAACCATCGACTAGCACTGATCAAGGGGCCAAATCATACATTTTCTTCATGTCTGTTGAAAAGAAAAGTATTCTGCTTTGAATGTGGTGAACATGGTGTTAAGACCGATGAATGTAATTGTTCAAAAAACTAGTACAGGGTGGAACTGTTATAGGCCAGTGTACTTCTACTACTGTTTCGAACAATATGGCCAATTCGTTTTCTTGTGATAATGTTAATCAGGTTACACCTATTTTTATTAGTAAAGACGTTGATAATAGGCCTTACATATTTTCTTTTAAGTTGTTTGATTTAGATGTTATAGCTTTGTTTGTTTCTGGAGCAACCTAATCAATCGTAGGTTAAGGATGGTTTAACGTTAATTGAATCGCTTAAATTATATATTTCCCCTCCTGACTTTGAAAATGTTTCTATAGCTGATGGTAGTGAACAAAAGGTTTCTGCTGTTATTTATTTGCCTGTGTGTATTGGTAATACTTGTCAGTTAGTCAGAATGTTAATTGCACCCTCTCTCGGGCATTCCTTTATTCTGGGGATGGATTTTGCTGGACAAATTGAGATTATGGTTAATTTCAAGAATAATATGTGGCATATCCAGAGGAAGGGAGAAGTAAATTTGCTCGCTGTTAATCAAGTGGATCGTGGTTCAACTGGTTTAATTTCATCGCATGAGTTAACTTCATGTCAACGTCCTGAAGCCAATGTGGTCAATAAATTCTTTGATGAGATCAGTAGTGAAGAAAATTTAGGACTGACACAGAAAATCGATACCGGAAATGAGAAACCGCTTAAGAAGAACCCTATGTCACCTTATATGTTGAAAATTTTAAATCCTGATCTTGACGAAATGCTAAAACTAGGAGTGGTACGTGAATCTAAAAGCCCATGGTGTAGTCCATTACTCTTGGTAAAGACGAATTCTGGTGAATATAGATTTTGCTTCGATGGAAGATCGCTTAATGAAGTGACGAAACGTAATTCATATCCTCTACCAAGGATTGATCGAATACTAGACATGTTACGTGATGCTAAATTTATAAGTAGTATAGATCTACGCAAAGCTTTCTGGCAGATACCACTGGATGACAGTTCTAAGAAAAAACTGCATTTTGTGTTTTTGGTCGTGGACTATTTGAATTTACAGTGATACCTTTTGGATTGTGTAACGCTGCTCAAACACAACAGAGATTAGTAGATGCATTGCTTGGTCCAAAGTATGAACCTAAAATATTCACTTATCTTGATGATATAATCGTTACTAGCTCAACTTTTGAAGAATATTTACAACTGTTGAATGAAGTTAGAGAAATTTTGAAAGATGTAAATCTTACTATTAATTTGGATACATGTGAATTCTTCAAGACATCTCTTAAATTTCTAGGCTATGTTATTAATTCGGATGGTTTACACACAGGTCCAGAGAAAATCTCTAGTATGTTGAATTACTCAAGACCAACCAATTCTACTGAAGTCAAACGTTTCATTGGACTTTACAGTTGGTATCAAAGGTATATAAAGGATTTTAGTACTTCATTATCACCGTTGAACGGCTTACTTAAGACTAAAAAGAAAAAACAACTGATTAGTTGGACACCTGAGGCTGAAGTATCATTCAATAAAATCAAAGAAGCTTTAGTTTCCGCACCAATACTTTCTCAACCTGACTTTTCTCAACCTTTTATTATAGAATGTGATGATTCTGACACTGGTATTGGTGGAATCTTCATACAGTCTATTGATGGAGAAGACAAAGTTATAGTTTACGCTAGATCTTTCTCCAGTACTGAACGTAATTATTCTGTGACAGAGAGAGAATGTTTATCGGTAATATTTTGTATGCAAAAGGTTAGACCTTATGTGGAAGGAGTCAAATTTACAGTCGTTACAGATCATTATTCCCTTTTGTGGCTGAATAATTCCACAAGACGCTTAGCTAGATGGTCGGTTCGTCTACGACAACACAACTTTAATTTAATAGATCCCCAAACAGCACTGTACGTATTAAATACGTACATATTAGGTCTTATATACGTCCTGTACGTACAGTACCTAAAATGTACGTATTTAATACGTACATTATGATTCCTAAACGGTACGTACTTTTAGGCACGTACCATGTACGTACTCAATACGTATCGGCTGTACGTATTTTCTGATACGTATAATGTACGTACTTAATACGTATCGTATGTACGTAATTTGTTATACGAAAAAATTGTGTAGGTAGACACATTTTTATAATATATATTATATAGAGGTATATTCATTTCAAAAATAACTTATCTATTTGTTGTTAGCGATGGTTTGTTCATCAATAATATTTTTAAACAGGTATACATATTGTCGCAAAATTAGCACAAAATTCGAGAGGCACGTATTTTTTACTTTATACCTACATCTATACAAAAACATTCCAAATTTTTTCTCAAGTTAAGTTCAATTTGTTGGGAAAATAAATTAGTAGTAAGTTTAGACTGTGACTGGATTTTTACACTTGTAATAGTTTTATCACATTCTAAACAATAATAATAATAATAATTTGACTTAAATTTATTGTATTACACAATAATTGATTGCTACTGTGCATATGTGGAGTTTCATTCGTTAAAATGAAAACGAAGGTAACAATTTTGTTTCTCATCATGTCATGACCGAAAGTCGAATAATTCTGTCTTCTTCTGGATGTACACAAATATTTTGAAAGTGGTAAGTAAATAGACCATCGACCCTATTGCGTTCATCTACCACACTTGCAGAAGGAAGGTTGACATGTTAGGCGGGAATTGTAAATTTTCAATATAAGACGTATTATGTAAGAAGATTGTTTTCCTGATACTAATTTTAATTTTTTGACAATGTTTTGATTTCTTATGAAATATTTTAGTCATCTCGCATCGTATATAATCGATCGAGATTCGATACAGCCGACGGATAAATAAAATTTAAAATTCGCGCGTATAAGTGTTACTCAACTTCGTGAATTGTCAGAAATGTCTTTTGTAGTTGGTATCTGCATAGAAATTATATATAAATTCTAAGGGTATCTGTGGTATTGGTGTTTTTATTTAGTTTAGAGAGTCCAATAGAGAAATATTTGGTGGTATTTATCTCAATATTCCACACAGACCGATTGTGCTTACTACTTTTGTTTTGTCCATACCCATGATTAATTGGTAAGCTATTAACTAATTTCTATAACATGAACTTTTAATTTCATTTAGTCTCTAGTATTTATTTAATTTATATTTTTTAAAGTAACAGTTAAACTAGTATAAAGTAATATTAGGTACTTTCCATAGTTGTTTTAGTTTATAGTTTGTAGTGTTGGACCTTTTGTAAGCAGTATTTTTTTTACAACCTGTCTATTTGCAGTTTATGAAGACAAGTATACCCACCTATTATTTATTATTACATTAATCTACTAGTAAGACATCTTATAAAGTTAGTAAACATTACAAAAAAGCAACACTATATTCATTTTGGATTAGATAAATGTTCGCAAAAGATACTTTAACAAAATCCCAAATTAAGAGACGATAGTGTTATTGAAATTTTAATTATTATTGATGGACTTCCACTAACAAAAAGCTCTACAAGTCAGTTCTATCCAGCTTAATGAAGTATATATCAAAACCGGGGATTTGTTGAGATTGTGGGTGTATATTATGGCCCAATGAACCTAATCTGTTTTTGTCAGATTTTGTTGAAGATGCCACTAATATTATAAATAATCGGATTCAGTGCAAAGGCTCCAATTTTATGCTGTTAAAATAGAAAGATTTGTGTGTGATACTCCAGCAAAAGCTTATATTACATATACTAAAGGTTATTTAGGTTATATGTCACGCTCTAAGTGTCATTCAGAGGGATCTTATGATAATTGAGTTTACTTTCCTGATACGTCAAACCTTCATTTACGTACTGATATTGATTTCAGAGCAAATACTCCAAAACAACACCATCCAGGTACTTACTTCAAGTCTAGATATGGTCAAATCTTTCTCTCTTGATTACATGCATCTTGGTTGTTTAGGGGTTGTGAAAAAGTTACTAGTATGTTTGTGGTTAACTGGAAAGCCTTCAGCAAAAATTCCATATAGTAAAATAGAAACATCAAAATGTTTAATTGAACAGTCTTGTAACATTCCAACAGAATTCAATCGAAAATCCCGTAGAGGCAGTGAAAGTAAAAAAGGTGGAAAGTAGCATAATTCAGGCAATTTCTGCACTATACAGGGCCAATTGTTTTAGTTAATTATTATCAAAGGAAAAATTTGAACATGTCATTGTTTTATAATATGTAATAACAATATTATCGTACCCACAGTTTTTAAAATACACTTATTATGCTAAAAAACTTTTAACATATTTTGTAGAAATGTTTATTTTAATTCATGGTGAAAATTATGGCTCAGGTAATATACATAATCTACTACATTTAGCTGAAGATGTTAGAATATTTGGACATCTTAATAGTTATAGTGCTTTTGATTTCGAAAAGTATATGTAAACAATAAAGAAGTTGCTTAGAAAACAAGACAACCCTCTACAATAATGATCAATAGAAAAACAGAACTAGATAATGCTAAACAAAGTGAACATATTGAACGTATTGAACAAAGTGAATATTCTCAAAATTTTTCGATACTCCACAAACCTCATCACAATGAACCTGTGCTAAGAAATTATCCAATAACAGATCAATTTAAACAAGTGAATTGCAAGAACTTCGATTTATTGTCTAAAGAACCTGATAGTTGTTTATCAGGTCGAAAAATAATGGCAATCAGTAATTTTATAGTGGAAGATAATGGGCCAATCCTTTTAGGATAGAATATAGAGAAAAAGAAATTTTTTACCTTATGCCATGCGAGTCATCAATATTAAATATATTTTTATTAAATTAAAAGCATGGAAAATCCAAATGTCTCATTTAAATGTCATGTCATGTTAACATTCACTAACAAATTTGTTACTCTTCCGTTGTTACATAGTTTTTGAGACAACTTGTTGGTATTTATTATAAATAATCTAACAATATATTAAGAGTTGGCTGTGTGCTGAATATATTGTAATGTTTTTCTTATTTATTAAAAGTTTTTATTACGGGTGGGAGAAATTTTAAACACACGGTATGGCTACTTACTAATTTATTTAAACACTAACTCACTAACACTTAATTTATATATACTTAACTAATCACCTAAATTTAACTTATATGCACACAAACTTGATTATATTAGCACTTTACTGTTCGGTGTATTTTCGTTTATTTCTGGAGATCACTTTATCAACTAACTCTTCCTGATCAGTCCCCTTATATATTGAAGCCATTTTTACTAGTAAATTCCGGACTGCGGCTTACATAAAAACAATGGATTCTGGCCTTTTCTAGATAACTCTGGTCACAAAAACAGTGTTTACATAAGATAGTCGTAAACTCGTAAACAGTTTTTTATAACTGCGTATCCGCCATAATTTTAACTTTTATACCTGCCTTAGACAGAGTCGGATTTAGGGTCTATACCAGTGTGCTGTTTCGTAACAATATTGAACAACTGGCTTTGAGAGATGTTCAATATATTTACCCATTTTTTAGTGATAGATTTTTGAAGTTTTAAGTCGCTGTAAATATATTGAAAATTAACTACTCTATTAAAAAAAATCATGTATATATATATTTTTGGATTCAACTTTTCAGAAAGAATGAAAATAATGATATTCGTGAGTTTTCTGAAAAGACTTGGATAAAAATGCAGTTTATCAATGACCCGTCGGTAGCAGTGGTGCCCATCCACAAGATGGATTAATGTAGACAATTGTTTGTAGCCACCAGAGAAACTTATCGCTACTATAAGGTCACATCAATTAAAATCGTGTTGGCCTTCACTTAAGGTGAATTTGCTTAGGGATGGGACTTACGGTAATATCTACAAATTATGTATAAATTGCAAAGTAAATATTCATTTCTAGATTCATATGAAACTGCTCGTCTAAAGTGCAGAAAGGCGGAGGTGGAGACCTCAATACCATATATGTGGACAAATCACATCCAAAAATAAGGGAATTTAAAACGAGGTTCCATTCTTCTTCAAAGTCCGACAGTGAGGTAGAAGAACTTGTAACGCAAAAGAAGGGGTCTAGACTGTCATCACCACTAAAAGCAGCTTGCACAACCATAATAGGTAATTGATATCATAAAAATAATGATTTTGACCTTCCCCAGTAATATTTCTTTGTTTTGTGAGTTTTTCAAATAAAACTATTATTTAATGTCCACCATTGAAAAATAGTACTTTTGTGTAAAAAATTGTAGACCAAAAATTGAGGTTCTTGATAACTGTGTTAATTTTTTAGATACTGCGGAGCCCGAAATGAGCCACGTGGAACAAGCCGAGAGGCAGTTTTGGGTACTATTGAATGTGAGCCTTCAGCTAGGTCCAGCCGTCAAATTTAGTTGTTTTTTTTTGTTGAAACTTATAAATCTGTAATTTTAAGTTATTGGAAAAGGGACTCAAGGTCCAACAATAAACCACAGACATGGGATATTTGCGGTTTTTCATTTTAAAATTTACCTAAAAAATCTTTTTAAGTGTGGAAAAAGTGTATATACCCTCTGAGGAGTTGGGTGAGTCTTGGGCGCTTACCGAAATTTCTCTGGTGCCTTATTTTGAATTCTAAATAAATATTTAAAAATCCACCCCTTCTTCGACTTGAAGCTAGTCGACTGGCGAGCACAGATTGTTCTACAGGGCAATCTGACATCTAAACGAGCACAGGAGGTAGGTATTGTGAATAGGAGGAGTCTCGTTATAATAATAAATACCTACTCTTCATTAGATTATATTTTCCTAACTAGTTAATAGTCAAAAGTAACTTTAAATAAATTTACTTTCAAGTTTTTTTTAAAGTTTAATATTTTAATATAATCTAGTGTGGGCTTTCTGACGTGCACTATAATTTATAAGACCATACAGTTGAACCCACAATTAAGTGATAAGGAACTTTATTCTAGCAACGTTCTTAACATTGTGACAGGTAAACTCAAATTAACTTCAAAATTTTAATAATAAAGCTTCTTGGAACTAAATTGTGAGCTTTCAGATCTGTAGTCTGTTTACAAAGTACGTACTATCGATACATACCAAGTACGTACAAACGATACGTACCAATTACGTACAAACGGTACGTACCAGGTACGTACAGATGCTACGTACCAAGTACGTACAGGCAGTACGTATTTGGTACGTACATTTTATTGGAAAATGTACGTATTTCATACGTACTACGTACAGAAAAGTACGTACATAATACGTACCTTACGTCTCATGAGTACGTATTAAATACGTATTATATGAGTACTCGTGCTGTATGGGTCGTAAATGTTCCGAAAATGTAATTCCAGATGCTCTATCCAGAATACCACCTTTAGATGAAGAAATCTCTTCTATAGAAATAAAGACTTGTGAAAACGATCACTGGTACTTGAAGTTAAAACAACAGATAAAGGAAAATCCGCAGAAATACTCGCAGTGGAAATTAGAGAATGAAGTCGTATACAAATTCGTTCCAAATAAATTGCCAATGAATACCAATTTAAGTGACTGGAAATTGCTGGTTCCCAAGTCTCAACGGAGACAGGTGATTGAATCATGTCATGACCCTGTAACCTGTGCTCATTATTGATTCTTTAAGACATTCGCTCGAGTAAAAGAACAGTACTATTGGTATGAGAGTAGATATTTTAAAATATGTCAAGAAATGTCGAGTTTGTGGAGCTCAAAAGGTTTCTAACTTGCCTCGTATCGGTCATATGGGTTTAGAAAGAATGTACAGTATCCATGGCAGATAATTTCAGTTGATCTAATCTAATGGGACCATTTCCCCGTTCATCAAAGAACAATACTCATCTTTTAATAGTCGCCGATTGGCTTCCTAAGTATACACTTTTGTTCCCTGTTCGAAGAGCTAAATTTACTTTTCATTTCTGTTTACGTAACTTTTCCAATTCATCTAACGCATCTCTATTACATGGAACGTTCCCTGTTAACTTCGAGCAGGGGGTAATTGCATTAAATCACCGAACAATAAAACATTAAATGAAATTAACTGTCTCGACCCTTACTTCGTGGAATCTACTTATATTAGTTAGTACAAAATTGTTAAATGTATAAACAAAAATACCTCCATTAAAGAAATCAGGAATATATAAACTCAAATGTCCAGAATGTAATGCTGCCTATTTGGGTCAGACCTATAGAAATTTTGAAATCCGATACAGTGAACACTTACGAGCATACAGATTAAAACATCCACTACGCATAACTTCTACTTGACAACAATCATTCATGGACACCTAACACAGAACTAGAAGCGCTGCATATTTGTGAAAAGAAACAAGAACTGGATTTCCTTGAAGAATTGGAAATTAGAAGACATTCAAGAAACCCACAATATGAAGTTGTCAATGAACAGATAAATCTAGGGAGTTCTCCACTAATCAACTGTCTTCTTAAGGGATAATTGTAAAGATCAGCAGATATAGTTTTCCTGGTTTTCTAAATCATTGCACAGTTATACTGAACTTAATTGGAAAAATGATATCCAGGATATCACCATAGGGCTAATAATATCTAAGCTTCCATATTTGTAATATCACATCTTCTTCTATTAGGCTTATTTCAGAATGAAATAGGGCTATTGTAGAGAGTTGGATGTCAATGCAGTTTTTCGTTTCGGGGTTCCCTGATGCCAAAATCATCCCCCGTTCCGAAGGTTATATATATGCACGATAGAGGGCGTATTTTTTGACGAATCGAAACCAAACTCGCTACAAAAGTCGGTTAGGCCCAAGTTTTGGACGAGTTCGTTAATGAGCCAAATCGGCCCAGTAAAAACAAAATGGCTGCCTGTCAAAGTTGAAAAAAAATCGTATTTCCTTTGTTTTTCATTTGACGCAAAAAAGTTATTGAGCTTTTTCATAGACCTTAACACGTTTTACAATCTTTGTACTCAACATTTTTCTCTAAATCGTATATTAAAACATTTATTTCAGAAAATTCACAAATTTACCAGAATTTTTTTTTATTTTTGATTTGATGCCAAAATGTTACTTTGGTTTTTTGTATATCTCAAAACATTCTATTACTTTTGTATCTAATTTTTATATTTTGGGTTTTATGCAAAAATGTTACTGAAATAAGCCTGTCCAATTGGCCCTGTGCCATATATTAAGTGAATCACAAGCTAGGTCACTTCTTGGTCTAGCCAAAAATAACTACTGAACATCAGGTAGGCATCAAATTAAATGTAACTTCTGTCATTCTGACGATGATATTGATTTATCGAAACAATTGCCAATTTTTTAGAATTTTCAATAACTTGTATTATATTGTGGAATTAGCTAGAAACAGTGAGTTTCATTTAAAACACTAATAAAACATTTATTCCCCCAAAAAAAGCGTTTGGATTTTAAGTGGTCGCAGACGAGAGTCAACCATGCAAATCATCTCATAAGGAACCATAGAAATTTCTTATATGAACAGAAATAATCTAGATCCACTGACTAATCGTGCTGCAACTCACATTTCACCGGCGTTCTATGGGTGATATACGCTTAACTTGCAAACTCATCTAAGTATATTTTATATTTGTATTCTAATAATCCTAGTCAGGACCTTAGCATGAAGTTATAAGATTATTGAATTGTCATCGGTCATCCTGTGCACATTTTCAAGTTAACCAGGCTTCCTGAAATTGGTGAAAATTAAGTTGAAAGATTCTGTTACATAAATACATATATAAAGCTAATAAAAGCGTGCATAAAATATTGAAATACAACTTGAAAAAACGAACGTGTCTGGTTTTTGAAAAGTTCAGTTTTGTTTAGGTGTTGACGAATTAGTGGAATTTTATCTACACTCATGGACAAAATTATCGAATATTTATAATTTTTAATAATTTCTTTCGAAAAAAATAAATTCTGATGAATCAAGTCATTTACGAGAAACTGTTTATTTTAAAATATTTCAGTGAACAATCTCAAGTTTTAATCAGAAGGAAATCGTGAAAAAAAAATAATGCAAAATGTTATGAAAATTAAGGATATTTACATATATTTAAATACCAATTGGAGGACAATTACAAGTATTTTGATTAAAATTAGAGCACAGTTAGTAACCAGTATTCCCCCCCCGAGCTCTGATTACTGCTTCCATTCTTCTCGGCATGCTGCTAAGGAGGTTCTGGATAAATTGTCGAGGAATTGCATTCCACTCTTCTTGTGCAGCAACCCGAAGTTGGTCTATTGTACTTGGAACAGGTTTTCTTCGTTGTATGCGGCGTTTAAGATAGTCCCATGTATGTTCTAATGGATTTAAGTCGGGGCTATATAGTGGCCAATCTAATCTTTAAATGTGGACCGCATCAAGGTAGTCACTATGTCAGCTGCATGCGGTCGATTATTATCGTGCATTAATAAACATGATCTTGCAGGATGTTTTCAATATACAAGTCATTTATCATTCGTCCAATCACTTCCACGAGTTCGGTGCGTCCCTCCCAAGAAATACCGCCCCAGAGCATCATACCACCACCGCCAAAACTAACGGTCTCTATGAGATTGTAGGCAGCATATCGTACTGCAGCTCTTCTGTAGACGTAGTTTCGTCCATCTGGCTTCCAGTGAATTTTCGTCTCATCCGTAAAGAGAACATTTTTCCAACTCTCGATATCCCACAGAATATGTCTTCTAGCAAATTCTAATCGTCGGGCTTTGTGATTTTGGAGAAGACGTGGAACTTTGGCGGGCCGTCTTGGCTTTAAACCTGCCTCCTTTAATCTTCGCCGAACTGTTTTTGAACTTACATTAATTAGACTAGTTTAGAATTAAGTATAAAAAATCGATCATCAATTGCTGTTGTACATCTCTTGTGCTCTTGACTTGGTCTACGTACGAAATTTCCAGTCTCTTCATAACTTTTTAAAATATAAGATACTGAGGATAGACCTGACACGTCGTGCGATACCCTTTTGTTTATATCCTTCGTTATATAGAGTTACAATTTGCACCGCTTACAATGCATACAATTTTCCAGTCACAACATCCTTCTGATTTTGATTTTAAAACACTTAAATCTTATTTGCTCCACCCTGGTGAACCATCCACAGTTTGATACCGTTTTGAAATGGTAACAATATGTGGCAATGATGAAGGGAATGTGTTTCTAACGAAACTGTATGTTCTTGGTGAATAGAAACTTAAAGTTACAGCAGAAGACCGTAACTCTGGAGAATACTTTTCTTTACTTCCTGCTTTCAGCATTCTTTTAAAAATTCCATTAGCACTGCCCGAAAAGGAAGCCTAAAAAAAGAAATTTAGAGTGTATAAATATTAACTTTTATTTTAGATTAGGAGGAAGTTTCTTTAGTGTTAATAAAAAATCATCAAACATCAAATAAGTGTGTTTGATTTAAATCAAGCAAGTTATTAAAATAAATTTTTTAATAAACTGTGTATATGAAATCTATTATTTATAATAAAATTATTGCTCAAAGAACTTACCAACAAAGTTGTTTCGGCATTTGCACTACTTAAAGATCTTTCTTTGAGAACAGAGACCAGATAATTTATAGAATTAACTGTGGATCATAGTCTGTCACATATGTTCTTCCCTGGCTTGGGAGTCTTCCTCAGGTTGTGGTATTCGACCCCAGTGAATGTATTTTTATAGCAATCACTGGGATGGGGTGAACAATCGATATTAAATTGGACGCCACCAGCTTTTTAAGCGATACTTAAATTAAACAAAAAACTAAAAAGGTTAAAAACTGGAAAACCTTATATTTACTTTAACTTAACAAAACGAAATACTGAAAATGGTTTAACGCGATGGTCCAAGTTAATATAAATTGCTGAAAATCAAATATCAAATGTTCAGCAAATTATATTTATTTATAACTCAATAGATAATTCACATTAACTGCATATCCAAAATACAAGACGAATACGAACACCGTTATACAATAAACATCTCCAATTCTAGATTTACATGAATTGAGTATAAGACAAAGAACTTATCTTGGAGAGGTTCTGGAATTATTCAGCTCTCAGCTAGGTCCTAGTGGATGGAGTTATGGTCCTTAATCCATCCCGGCCAGTTTTGTGTTGTCTCCATGGCGGTGCTCAGTCCTAGGGCTGCAGAGCTGAGGAAAGAAAAAAAGAGTAAAAATCAAGGAATAATTCTGGGAAGGAAGGAATAGATAGAACAGATAGGAAGCTTATGCTTCAACACATAAAAAACTGAATCTAATTTTTAAAATGAAACTAACAGAAGTCTGTTCTATCATATTCGCTTTGCTCCCTAAATAAACTGAATAAGCGGAATTATGAAGCTAAAAAAGAATGAGAAGAAATTATAAAAAATTTGCTTCAAAAGAATATAAAATGTTTCTTTCTTACAATAAAAAAGAATTGAACATACAAAATTCATCAAACGCCTGCCCATATTATAATTTGAAATAAAACTGAATACACATGGAGAAAAAATATTCCAAAAATCTAACTCACCAGCAAATATGTGCAAACACTACGATGTAAGGTACTAACTAATAAATTTTACTGATAGGAAGAGACTTTTCCTATGTTTAAATACACGAAATTTGGAAGAGAAACAAGTTTTTTAATTTCGAAACAGCCGATCGGCTTGTTACCAGTCGTCGAACAGATTGATCGAGTTACTTGATCTTTTTTCTCTGAAAAGCCACTGTATTTTCGAGAATACTAAAATTTTTTTTGGCCTTCCTCGGTGTATCAAAATCAGAACTGTTAAGATTTCTCACAAATTTTCTTATCCTGTATTGAAAAAATATTTAGATAATAACTACCATATAAACTCCAGCCTCCCCCAATTAAAATTTTCAAATTCAGAACTTTGCACCATTAATCGCTTATAATACACCATAGTGCATCAAAAAAATACTTTGCACCCCTCTCCTCATGACAATTTCCGAATAAAAATATGGCAGCGGTATCCGCTTCTTATGCACTATTATGCTCCGCCAATAAAAACAAAATATTCCGTCCCCCAAATAGAAAATAGTATATTATACACCAAGGTGGTGAAGACTATTATTATCAACCGAGCACCAAAATTATTTCGCGAGGGGCTTTGCCCCGAGCGGAATAAGGTGCGAGGTTTATAAATGTCTTCACCACCGTGGTGTATATACATTTTTTTCCACTACTAGCCAAATTTAAGACACAAATCAAAAATGTCATAAAAATCATGTAGGTATAATTTAATCACACAGCAATAGAATACCATTATTCCTATAGTTCATAATCACCAATATTAAGTGCAACGAATTAACGAAACCAATTATACGATCACATCCAAAAATTTCACAAAACGTGGTTTATGTTTTACTTTGAACTTTGAACAATTACAGCGGTAGTGCGTTCACAACACTTGGGGTACAAAGTGAGCGTTCATAAAACATTTAACATATGCTTCACCATAGAGAAAGTAATATATTATTTGTCTATGTAGTTCAAGGTTAGCTACCAGTTTCTATCAACAGAAGATTTTCTAATTCTACTGGTGATAATGTTGAAAGTAACAACATTCCTCGATCCTCGTTTTTCTAAAATTAACGGGAAATAGCGTTCACTTCGTTGTCTGACTGACACTGACACTGTTTTCACTCCTCACCTCAACCATATATTATCAACGCACTCCTTATGTCATCAGAAATTTTTGGTTGAGCGCGAATTTTAAACTAATGACAGTTTTATTATTTTATCTTGTTAGGTAATTTCAAGCAGTAAATATGTTAAACACAATCTCCTGGGTATACAAAATTATGTTGCACTAGTTTTTGTTAAGTTATTATCCCTGAATTCTCAAAACATTTGAATTTGTCCATTATTGACCTAGGTTAACAATGGAAAAAATTATTAACCACTACTAGAGAAATTCAACTTCTCAGTTGGCTAGATGACACAATAATTGTCAACTTCACAGCTAGTAGTGGAAAAAATATATTCCTATGAGCAGTATGTATATTGTATAATGATGTACAGAAACAGATGTAGGATATTCAGTCTAATGTGGAGTACGTACATTGCACTACTCATAATTTAAATTTGGTAGTTAATGATGCGGTTAGCAGTTGTATCGAACTACAATTTTTTTTCGCAATGTTACAAGATTTGTATAATTTTTTTTGGAAATAGCATGAAACGTTAGGATTGTCCAGTAGAGTCAATACAATTTCTCCAATAAAACTTCCTTTTTTCGATATCATTAAAGCATTTTCACAAATAGTTCACAAGAATTCCAGTAAAGACGAGCGAAAAATAGAAATTATGTCAACAAAATTGTTTAATTTTGAATTCACGTTTCTATGCGATTTTATGCACCGCATACTGAATGACATCAATTATACATTTAAAGCGTTACAAAAATGCGATATCAATTTGGATGACGTATGTAGAGAATGCAAAGATGAAAATTTATAGAATTGACTTGAATCCTTTCAAGTGCAAAACTAGTGGAACTGCAATAAAATGTGGTAAAAATTCCCATTTTGTAGAAAAAGACTGCGACATTTATCTCTAATATCATTAGAAAACAAAGCTGCATCAAAAACTATATTTGGCTGAAGTCATTGATTCTTGCGCAGAAAATAAGGTTAGAAAGATGTTGTAAACAAACTGGATCTTTTTTTAATACATAAGTTAACCTTTGTACATGAGTAATATACTCGGTAATATATATATATATATATATATATATATATATATATATATATAAAGAAAAAGTCTTTTATTATAATTTTTTTCTTTGTCAAGTACTTTAACATTATCAAACATCATACTATGTTTATCAACTATAACATGCTCTGCCAAAGCACAAGACAGCTCTGTAGTATTGCAATCACTTTTATGTGAGGTCAATCTCCCAGATAAACATCTAGAGGTCTGGCCTATATATATTTTATTGCATTCACTACAAGGAATGCTATAAATAAGGTTCGAAACCTCGCCCTTGCCCAACCTTGACTTGATTTTAGTGTAAAGGTTGTTGATTGTAAGTATATTATAGGTTGCAACCTTAACAGTAATGGTACCCTTGAAAACTTTAAGGAGGTCTGGTGTTAAACCTGGTACGTACGGTAATGAACCATCCCCAGATCTGCACTATGGGCTGAATCCGATACAATATCTTCAAATTTCCTGAAAATTATCGGAGTGTTGTTTAAAAACTTGTTCACCATACCTCTAGGATATGATTTCTGAATCAGAATCTCCTTCAATAAAATTAGGTCATTGTTAAGAAAATCTGGATGAGATAACTTTCTCACCCTATCCTTAAGGGCGAGAATTAAATTGGTTTCCATTTTTGGTGGATGACATGACCAATAACTAATAAACCTATTACTACATATCGATTTTCTGTACCAAGAAGTTCTTATAATATTGTCCTCACCTCTATGCAACTTCATGTCTAGAAAAGGTAACACACCATCTTCTTCCTTCTCAACTGTAAACTGTATGTGTTCGTTATAAGAGTTGAACAAATTCAATGTGAACTGCACCCTATCATTAGGAAGAGCGAGAACCAGATCATCCACATATCTCTTGATACAAGGAATTGGAAAGCTCAAAGAATCAATAGAATGCTTAATGAGGTCTTCCAAAACAAAATTTACCAAAATTGGCGATACAGTAGATCCCATTGGGGTGCCAAAAATCTGTTTATAAAATTTATCATTGAAAACAAAAATTGAAGTGCCTCTTTAAAAGCTGACAAAGTCAATGTACAATGAGGTTGAATATCATTCCAATGTGCTGAAATGCTATCCAAAACGACACTTAAAGGTAAATTTGTGAATAGTGAGACCACATCAAAGCTAACAAGAACGAAGCCATCTGGAATAGAGATATTGTTTATAAAACTACTGAACACAAAAGAATCTTTGATGTTATAATCATTTTCAAAATTATAAGATTTAGTCAAAATGTCAGTTAAATATTGTGCAATATGTCCGTTAGGAGAATCCATTGAAGATATTATAGGTCTCAAAGCTAAATTGTGCTTATGAATCTTAGGCAATGCATAAAATCTAGGAATTATTGAATTGTAAAATCTAAGTTTTTGAGCCAACTCCTTAGGTATCAATTTTGATTTCTCAAATGAGGTAATTAACTTGTTTGCCTTCTGCTGCAATGTACAAACTGGATTCCTAGGAATGTTTTTATAATATTTGGTGTCCGATAAAAGTTGTTCAGACCGAGCTACGTAATCCTCTCTATACATGGCAACAGTGACATTACCTTTATCACTTTTAACAATATATAAATTTGGATGATTTCTAAGGAACTCTCTACACTCAAAAAAATACTTCTTCATGAAATGCCTGTTATTCTTGTGTTTGTATGAAAAATTAGTAAGAATATTAGTGAATCGAGACCTCGCCAAATCTTTACTATTATCATCCAAATTTTTAATGATATTTTCCAAATCAGCCAAAATTTTTGATACTTTGAAATCACTCATTGAAGGCTCCACGCAAAACCTAGGACCCAACGAAACAAACTTTTTTATATTGTATGGAAACTCAATATCTGTCAAATTTTTAGACCATTTTTCGTCATATTTAATGTTAATAAATAGATCAGTCTTAATTCTATCAAACTTTGATGTCTGACTTCCCCTAATCTTCACAAAAATATTGTTATATCTCTTCAATTGTCTATTTTCAAATTCCAATAAAATATCATTAGGTAATACATTGTGCAATTCTGTCATAATAGATCTCAGATACCTTTCTATCTCAAGCAAATCAGAACATGTAACACTTATCTCTAAATTAATCAAATTTTTCTTTAACCTAAAATTGAAATTGTTTATCTTAGATCCTAGATGTCCAGATCTTGTTCCCAATAATCCATCTATGCTCCTTATTCCTTCAGTTATATGTCTAGGGAAACATCCGTTCTGTCTACATTTTAAAAGGAAAATCTTTCTGTTCCTGAGTGATGCTAACCTGGTGTTAAGTTTTGCCCATTTTTTTAATAGGAAGACAGAATGTTGACCATATTGTCTACCCATTTCCTCGAAAAAACCCATATCTGTGAAAACGTACGTGCCAGGTAGTGACCGTTATGTAAACAAACTGTAAACAAAGTAGTTGGGATGCGGTCAATATAGGGCTAATTAAACAACTATTTTTTGACTAGTTAAGCTTTCGGAAATAATTTATTTCCTTCATCAGAACATCTACAAATGGACAAAATTTGAAGTAATAAAACTGAAAAACTGCTTAGAATACAAAATTACTCACCAAAATAAGTTTAACATGTATGCATCAAGTACATCAAGATTTACAGGAGCAAGAAAATTCATTGAACGAATAACCGAAATATCACGTTGAAAGTCAAAAACATTTAAAAACATTAAAACTGCAATATCAAGCAGAAAAGTAACAATTATTAACAAACACAACAATCCAAACACAATTAAAATGAATGTTCAATACATTACCCAAGGAGAAAGGCATCTATTTCAAGTCCATATCGGTTTTTTATCAAGAAACAAAAAGAAGACCCCATCATCTAATGAATTTAACAGCAAGTGGAGTATCAATTATATTTATATTTATACAGTAAGGATATAAATTGGTATTATAAAAGAATATGAGAGTGATGTAAAAACATCAATGCGAAAAATGAAAAACGATTAAAGAGACTCAGCCATTCTACAAAGACAACAGATAGGTGTAAATTTTACTAAGTCCATCAAGATCAGACTTTTTGTTCAAACAGTTATCCAAATTTTTGTGTATATGTATGTATATATATATATATATATATATATATATATATATATTTATTGAACTAGTCCTCTAGGTCTTGAAACATTTTTAAATAAATAAACACAAAAAAAGTATCTATTATTAAGGAAGGTGTAGCAGTAGACACAACCACTTTATAAAAATCACTGACAATTCAGGTATAAAATTAGTAGAAAGAGTGAAATATGCATAAATATAATATCAGATATTGATATAATTGATTAATAAAAGGACTATGAGTAGAAATTCTAAACACAACACAACAATGAAATCTAGTAATTTTATTACCAACTAAAATTTATTGATTATTTATTTTATATAGAACAATAATAACAAAATCAAAAATAATCAATAGTTTATGTAAGACAAAAACAATAAAAATTCAAGAATTTAAAAATAATCAATTACATAGATATGAAACAGTAATCTAGGTTGTATATTTTGTAAAAATAAATATAAATAAGAAAACCGTAAAAACTGAATAATGATTAAAATTGCTAATGTATTCTAGGAAAAAGACTTTATATAGAATCCTGAATACCAAATAAATATTTGTGAATAAGTGTGTTAATCCTCCAGGACTTAAAAATCAAACAATTTCAATTTATAACTAAAAGACATAGGAATTGACAATTTGGGTTATTAAAATAAAGATAAGCAAGCTTTGCATTTGCCAAGCCAAAAAGTTGTTGATTTAAAAAACAAGTGAGTGGGTTTTGGTATGATGGAGAGGTGAGCGTCTATATAAATCTCCTCTAAATAAAATTATAAAAAATTATGATTAAAAGTTAACAAGTGCTCTCAAAAAGGTAATGGAAATCTATTACTATCTTCTTTTCTATTCACACACAGTATTTCAGAATTTTTATATATATATGTAATTGCTTATTTAAATTTATACAACGTATTGAAATTTTCACTACTATATACACGCAGGCAGAGCATAAACTGTTTCTACACCGCATTGACGGTGAAGAGCGTCTTCGTGTTATGGGAAGTTATATAAGCGCATGCGTTGAACTTATGCGCCGACGCAATACAATGAATTATTGTGTATTAAGAACTGCATAGGATGTAGGGGTTATAAAGTAATTTTAAATGTTCAAATTAATACAAATTTTTTCTTATTAACTGCTTATTAAATCAATTTTCATTGAAGTGTTGTTATTTTTATTCTTTTCATGTCCTCAATAAAATTATTAGAATTAACATATTTCAATCTTTCTATATGAGAGTATTCAGAAGCCCAATTTCATTGATAAATTAAATTAAAAATTCTAAATAAAATTAAATAATAAAATTGACGCCAAGAACTCAAAGGGAGGAGTCATCATGCATCCGACTGATATTTAAACTGTAAATAAAATTGATAAAAGATATTTTACGAGCTAGCCGAAGGTAAGTCGTGTTTATATATAGATAAAACAAACGACTATTATATAACGACTATATAATAAAAATATAAAACAAATTATAAATAATTAATTAAAAACCTAGTTTAATATATATATATATATATATATATTTATATATATATATATATATATATATATATATATATATATTAAAGTGAAATATATCTATCAGACAAATTAAATCAAATCAGCATCATACAAATAGTGTGAATCTTAGTAGTTCATTAGTAAACATCCAATAAAAAAAGAAATAATCCGTAAAGACATGAGTTGAACGTGTCAAGAAATTTTTAACTATCACATACAATTGATAAATTAATTTAAGAGATTGCTATTTAATTTAGTATCTATTTTCTTTTAAAGTATATTGCAAAATAAATAACACCAACAAGTAAATTACGTCGAACGTAATATTATACATAATTGTGGTGATCCCTGTATATATCATCACATAAATTTTCAAACAAAATTCGATTATTACAATTTTATATTTTATAGACACTTTCGGAAACCCCGTATATCGCATAAACTTTTATAATTATTAGCAAACGTCAAGGTCAAAAGATCAACGCTAGAAGCAATGTTATGTTAGTAATTCGTACGGTGTAGTTCGGTGTGTTTTTCGAAATGCATAAAAACAAAGTGATTTCGTCTATACTAACGCAAGGATAGATATATTGATTCAGGAAAACAATGTTTGTTTATCAACAAATGAACTGGAAAAACAAAATTAAAAACAATAAAAGGTTGTTGATTTTGAGCTTAAGGAGACGCCGTAAAAATGAATTAGAGGGTGGACGTGTAAAATTTTATCTCCTCAAATTTCTATTAAAATTTGAAATAACTTAAATAAATTATCAGAAATATTAATCAAAAGTGTTCAGACGACGTTTTAAAATAAATAAATTAAAATACATTCCGTATAATTAAAAATAAGTGAACTTTAGTGAAATCATCTAGATTTGGTAAGAACTATAACTATAATTACCTTATTACAATTATTCTGGTGGTTATCCAAGGTATCTTATAATAGAGATACTCTGCTGACGATATTAACCACATATATCATCATTCCTACATCTTGGACTTCGTTTTTTGTTTGATCACAGCTGATCATTTTTTCCTCCAAGAACAGCACATTCAATGCTATGCTCTATAACTAACGATGAACATTTTCCACGTGTATATTGAACTTTTTCTATAAAAACATTTCACTTATATATTTTTGTATGTAGGTTAATTGTCTGTGGTAGCAATTTATTGGTTAAACGTTAGTATTAACTGTTCAATCTCCACTAATAACGGACACAAACACTAAATTCATATTGAATAAGTATTCACTAGATTTTTGCATAATAATAATAAAGATTCTTAGACACATCACTTTGCCTTCCATTTTGTAAACTAAACAAGACATTTAACAGAACAGCACACTACACGTTTTCGCACTTAAAGATCTATGGTTGAGATTGAAAGTTTTTTTTTGGATGTACATTCAAACATAGAATAAGAATAACGATTTTCAATAATATTTATAGTAATGAAAGCGTTTATATGGTTGTTGCGTAATAATGATACAATAATGAATTTAAACGTATAATATTGGTTTATTAATTGATTATAAAAATTTCTTATCTTTTCTCATTAATTAAATTATGTTCAATTGTTCAGGTTCGTCTTATTTTTCTCTGATATCTACCTATAGTTTCTTGTTGCTAGTAAACGTCAAGTGCCGAATCTCATCCCTGAGATACAGTATTTAAAAGGTAAAGTAAAATTGATAATAATTTTGAATTGGGTATAGCGGTAAGCGGAACCAATTCTGGCGCCCATAAATAATAATAAAACATATATTAAATTAAAATAAAAAAAATATACATAATAAAAACAGCAGCCCAACTGAGGTAAATTAAAAATTATAATATAAAATAGCACTACAACATAAGGGCGTAAGTAAAATTATTTAAAAATATATAATAAAATGGCAAGCCCAACGTATGGCGTTTGTTAGACGACTTAAGTAACGCTCGTTCAACAAATTAGCAACAGGAACAGGTTACAATTTTATTTTTGAGATATCTAGGGAAAATCTTATAAAATAATAATGGCTGACAAATCAATGAATATCGACGAACTGACAGTGGATGAGCTGAGGGAATATCTGAAATCCAGGAATATGGACACAAAGGGAAACAAACAAGTACTAAGGGAACGTTTGACGATGGCTATCCAAGCTGAAGAAGCAGCGGAACTGGAGAAAGAAGACAGTATGGTGGAAGAAGTTCATCACTATACAAAACCTAAACCAAATGAAAATGAAGAGTTAATAAATATGATGAAAATAATGATGGCTGATATTAGAAACACCAGAGAAGATATAATAAAAAACACAAAAGAAGAGATAAAAGGTACACAGATAGAAATTAACAGAAGGTTAGACAAACAAGAAGAAACATTTTCAGAACGTATGGTGGAAATGAAAAAACAGTTCGAAGAACACAAGAAGAGAAAATGAATAAACTATATGGACATTTAATGCGAGAAGGCACCATCCGGAAACAAGAGATAGAAGACATGGGAAATAAACTACGAGAAGAAGGAAAGGAACAGATAGGCAGAATGGAGAGAAACATCATGAAAACCAATGCCAGGATAGATGATGTAGAGCAAGGCATCCAGTTGAATTTATCGATTGCGGAGGAGATGAATTTAAAAACTCAGAAAGAACTAATATGGGAAATGGACAAGAAGTTAAAACAAATCAAGGAAGATAGGAATGTACAAGATTTTACAAAATTGGAGAGGGAAATTGAAGAAGACTTTAAGAAGAAAATGATGGAATTGGAAAAAGAATTTGAAACCATAAAAAACAAGACGAATCCAAACATCAATACTCAAGGGGTAAATTACATCTATAACCATGGGGAAAGTAATCTTAAATTTGACGGGGATACGAGAAAAATGCATCCAAAAATTTTCTTGAGATATCTTAAAAATAAATTAAAAGGTATCAGAGAGATAGAAGATTTGAAAGAGACAATTAGATCTCATTTGCAGGGTCAAACATTACTTTGGTTCACATGTAATGATGTAAATATAAATAATTTCAACGATTTTGAAAGTAACTTTTTGAAACAATACTGGGGGGAAACAGAACAAGGCTATGTTAGGGAAAAGTTATATTTTGGAAAATTTGATAGTAGAAGAAGCAACAACATGAGTAGTTATGCTTTGTCTTTATTTTCCCAGGCACAATATTTAGAGCCAGTAATTTCTGAGCAAGAAATTATAATATTCTTATCTAGACATTTTAATGACAATATTATTCAAGGTATAGCAATACAAAATATTACAAATTTCCAATCTTTACTAGACTATTTGAACCGAGTACAGAGAACGGTGCACAACAACAATAGATGTGACTATGATGACTATTACAGAAACGTCAACGATAGACGAGACTTTAATAGAAGTAACAATCATAGACAAAATAATAATCACTATTACAACAACACAAATAACAATAATAACAATGATAGACGATATGACAGAAATAACGATAGGACTAATAATAACAATAACAGGTACACAAATTATCCAGATAGGAGACAGCATAATAATTATAATAGAAGAGAAAGAAGAAACTCTGACGGAGACATAAGAAGGACGAATAATATAAGACGTGCCACAAGAACTAACAGGACGAACAGCCTAGAAAGAAACACAACTAATCGTAACACAAACTTTAATCGAACTAATACAAATAACAATAATCATAATAATGATAATGTTGTGGTTCCCGTGTCATCTTCTGGTACGGAACAACAGTTTTTCCACTAGAGGGTGAATATGGTAAGTTAAGTTGGTGCAGCTATGTTCACCCACGCGAATTTCTAAAGGTACAGGACCAGCTAGAACAAAACAATGAAACATTAATTTATATATACGGAACGATAGAAGGCACTAGCATAAAAATATTAATCGATACCGGGTCAGAAATATCTTTAATAAATAATAAATTTGTAAATGATTTGACAATATCAAAAGAAAATTTCGTCAAGGTGCCAAAAATAAATTTAATCGGCATAAATCAAAGAAAACTAACAATTTCAAATACTACGATAACTGTAGCATTAAGATTAAAGGAACGAGAAACTATGGTACAACTGTTAGTAGTGGAAAATATGGAATGCGAACTATTGTTAGGATCGGATATCTTATATGAAAACAAAGCAATTATTAATTATGAAGAAATGTACATAATCTTTAATAAAGAGAAAGTTGATTTTAATTATGAAAAGAAAAATGATAATTCGAGGAAGAATGAAGAGTTAGTAGAAGAAGTAGATAAATGTATTAATTATAATAAGAAATTTGGAGATGATATGGAGAAGAGATATGATTATAGGCAGGAAGGAAAAATGAGTGGAGATATGATGTTGGATGGCAATGGAGAAATAAATAATAATAATAATAATATGCCGGAATGGAAATTGGATATAGATGGGAAAATAGAATGGAAAAATGAAGTAAAAGGAATACTGAGAGTACATAGGAATTTAATTAATGAGGAATCTCGAATTGCAAGAAATTATGTACATAAAATTGAAATGAAAGAAAATCAACAATTCCAACAGCGAAGTTATCCGATACCCTACAAATATCAAGAAGATGTAAAGAAAACTGTAAATAAATTATTAGAAGATAGAATTATAGAACATAGTACCACCTCGTATATCAATCCAGTTGTTATAGTAAAGAAGAAGGATGGAGATTTAAGGATTTGCCTTGATGCACGAAATTTAAATAAATGTACAATGCCCGAGTATGAATCGCCTTTAACTATCGAATCGATATTAGGAAAGATAAGTAAAGTTAAAGTTTTTTCTAAGCTAGATTTGAAGCACAGCTTCTGGCTGATACCACTACATCCGGAAAGCAGGAAGTATGTAGGATTCAAGATTAATGGGGAAGTATATCAATTCCGAGTAACGCCATTTGGCATACAAAGCGCTACATCAGCACTATTAAAAGCGCTAAATAAAATTCTAAACAAATATGACCAATTTACAATACACTATGTGGACGACATACTTATTTTTTCAAACAGTATAGAAGAACATTTAGAACACCTCAGAACAATCATAGCGGAACTTGACGAAAACGGACTAAAACTGAACATACAAAAATGCCAATTTTTAAAGAAAGAAGTAATATATTTGGGTTACAAAATCACAGAGACAGGAATCGAGATGGATCCAGAGAGAGTAAGAACCATTAGAGAGTACATAAGACCGAAAAATTTGAAAACTCTTCGAGGCTTCCTTGGGATGCTAAACTATTTCAAACGGATGCTGGGAAATCTAACCGATTTAGAATTACCTTTAAAAGAATTACTGAGAAAGGGAGTGAAATGGAATTGGACCAGTAAACAGGAAGATGCTTTCAATGAAATCAAAAATCAGTTCATCAGAAACATAAAATTATATCATCCGAACTATGAGAATACTTTCATTTTAAGGACAGATGCATCTAAAAACAGACTAGCTGGAGTTTTAATGCAAGAATATGATGACATGTACGTACCCATATCATTTGTCTCTAGGATAACAAAAAGAGCAGAGAAAAACTATGGAGTAAGTGAATTAGAACTTGCTAGCATCATATCCTGTGTAAATAAACTCAGATATTTTCTATTGGGAGGAAAATTCATAATTGAAACTGATAATCAGGCTCTGCTAACGATACTAACCAACAAGATGAACAATGCCAGAATACATCGATGGGCATTACTCCTACAGGAATATGACTTCGTGATTAAATATATTCCAGGGATTCAAAATGTAGTACCAGACTCGATCAGTAGAATGGATGGAGAGAAAAGAAAAGATGCAAACGAAGCTAGAGTGGGAATTAATATCATGAAACAAAGTAGTGGTATGTTCTCGCTAGAACAAATAAAACAGGAACAACTATTATTAGATGAGAAATACAAAAGAAGATGCTCTGAAAAGGATGGAGTAATATATAAATTAGTACATGACAAGGAATTATATGTGATATCTGAAAATTTAACAAAATTAATTGTAAAAAGAATACATTTAGATTTTAATCATTTAGGAATTAGGAAAACTCACATGATATTTCGGGAGAATTATATATCGAAAAATGACATTACGATCATAAAGGATATTATTAAACAGTGCGAACTATGTCAACTATCCAAGGAAAAGAACATTCATTATGAAAATGTACCGAAATCCATTATAGCGGAAAATCCATTAGATATAATAGCGATAGACTTCATATCAAACCTTATACCAAGTTATAATGGTAACAAACACATTATGGTAATCGTAGACATTTTTTCTAAATTTATTAGCACATATCCATGCAGTAAAACAAATAAAAATTCCATTAAAGAATCGCTAGGAAAATACTTCGAGAAATATGGGAAACCAAAGAAATGCATAATGGACAATGCAACATACTTCAGGAACAAAAAAATAGAAAAATGGTTGAAAGACCTGGAAATACAACAAGTTTTCACAAGTATAAGACATCCTAGTAGTAATCCTGCAGAACGAGGAATCAAGGAAGTGATCAAGCATCTGAGGATACTTACATACTACGAAAACCGTATGTGGGAAGAACGATTAAAGGAGACCACAGATTTTATAAACAATATACCAAATATCGTTACGGAAATAGCGCCTATTTCTTTATTCACAAGAATAGAACCAGACGGACCATGGTCCAGTGAAATTGACTACAACAAACTGATTAAAGTAGCCAGAGAAAGACAATCAAGACAAGCTGACAAATACATTAAACGGAAACTAGCTAGACTTAGAAATAGGAAAACATTTAAAAAGGGTGACTTGGTAATAATGAAAGCATTAAGAGTACCTAATCATAAAAAAAGGAATATGTTCTAAGTTACAGTTACCTTATGAAGGTCCTTATTTAGTAGAAGCCAGTCATGGTATAAATAGCTATAAGTTGATACATCCTGACACTCATCGAGAACGTGGAATTTTTCATATAAACCAGCTGCATCAATTTAACGCCAATCAGCCATAACTAAAATTTAAGAAACACTAGAATTAGAAAATATTTAAGTAATCAAGTATGAATTAATTTATTCCAATCAATCTTAATAAGAGTTAGGAATAGTGTAATAAGAAATTTATTGATAAACTAAGTATAAGTTAATTGCGACGATTTAATAACTTCTTCATGAAATTGACATAGGATTAAATTGGGAATTAATTAAACAAGTAATATATATGATAATTAAATTATGAGAAGAAAATCAAGGTAAACTTCTATAGAACATTCTTGTCAAATCAAGAATAATTCCATAGAATTTTAGGGAATGTTAAAGTGAAATATATCTATCAGACAAATTAAATCAAATCAGCATCATACAAATAGTGTGAATCTTAGTAGTTCATTAGTAAACATCCAATAAAAAAAGAAATAATCCGTAAAGACATGAGTTGAACGTGTCAAGAAATTTTTAACTATCACATACAATTGATAAATTAATTTAAGAGATTGCTATTTAATTTAGTATCTATTTTCTTTTAAAGTATATTGCAAAATAAATAACACCAACAAGTAAATTACGTCGAACGTAATATTATACATAATTGTGGTGATCCATGTATATATCATCACATAAATTTTCAAACAAAATTCGATTATTACAATTTTATATTTTATAGACACTTTCGGAAACCCCGTATATCGCATAAACTTTTATAATTATTAGCAAACGTCAAGGTCAAAAGATCAACGCTAGAAGCAATGTTATGTTAGTAATTCGTACGGTGTAGTTCGGTGTGTTTTTCGAAATGCATAAAAACAAACTGATTTCGTCTATACTAACGCAAAGATAGATATATTGATTCAGGAAAACAATGTTTGTTTATCAACAAATGAACTGGAAAAACAAAATTAAAAACAATAAAAGGTTGTTGATTTTGAGCTTAAGAAGACGCCGTAAAAATGAATTAGAGGGTGGACGTGTAAAATTTTATCTCCTCAAATTTCTATTAAAATTTGAAATAACTTAAATAAATTATCAGAAATATTAATCAAAAGTGTTCAGACGACGTTTTAAAGTAAATAAATTAAAATACATTCCGTATAAAATAAAATAAGTGAACTTTAGTGAAATCATCTAGATTTGGTAAGAACTATAACTATAATTACTTTATTACAATTATTCTGGTGGTTATCCAAGGTATCTTATAATAGAGATACTCTGCTGACGATATTAACCACATATATCATCATTCCTACATCTTGGACTTCGTTTTTTGTTTGATCACAGCTGATCATTTTTTCCTCCAAGAACAGCACATTCAATGCTATGCTCTATAACTAACGATGAACATTTTCCACGTGTATATTGAACTTTTTCTATAAAAACATTTCACTTATATATTTTTGTATGTAGGTTAATTGTCTGTGGTAGCAATTTATTGGTTAAACGTTAGTATTAACTGTTCAATCTCCACTAATAACGGACACAAACACTAAATTCATATTAAATAAGTATTCACTAGATTTTTGCATAATAATAATAAAGATTCTTAGACACATCACTTTGCCTTCCATTTTGTAAACTAAACAAGACATTTAACAGAACAGCACACTACACGTTTTCGCACTTAAAGATCTATGGTTGAGATTGAAAGTTTTTTTTGGATGTACATTCAAACATAGAATAAGAATAATGATACACGAAATTTATTTGTTGAGTTTCAATAATATTTATAGTAATGAAAGCGTTTATATGGTTGTTGCGTAATAATGATACAATAATGAATTAAAACGTATAATATTGGTTTATTAATTGATTATAAAAATTTCTTATCTTTTCTCATTAATTAAATTATGTTCAATTGTTCAGCTTCGTCTTATTTTTCTCTGATATCTACCTATAGTTTCTTGTTGCTAGCAAATGTCAAGTGCCGAATCTCATCCCTGAGATACAGTATTTAAAAGGTAAAGTAAAATTGATAATAATTTTGAATTGGGTATAGCGGTAAGCGGAACCAATTCTGGCGCCCATAAATAATAATAAAACATATATTAAATTAAAATAAAAAAAAATATACATAATAAAAACAGCAGCCCAACTGAGGTAAATTAAAAATTATAATATAAAATAGCACTACAACATAAGGGCGTAAGTAAAATTATTTAAAAATATATAATAATATATATATATGTATATATATATATATATATATATATATATATATATATATATATATATATATATATAACAAAAACAGAATTTAACGGGCATATCACGCAAGAGAGGTTACAGAGAATGAGTTGTAACTGTAGACATGCATGTTTCTGGCTCATTAGCCGTCATCAGCACGGTATAACCAAGAAAGGGTGTACGACTTGGGAGCGAGGATGTTAATTGAAACATGAGAAAACACAAACAACGGATTTCAACAAGATAACCAAACGCAAATTTGTGCCTGCGTGATATGCCCGTTACATTCTGTTTTTGTTTTACACTCCACGCGTTATTCGTTCATCTTATGTACGCTGATTTTCCTCCCATCACCCGCTCTGCGCCATTAGGTAGGTTATATAGCCACGCTTGTTGCTTGTTCACACCCTTGAAAATAGTGTAGGAAGGTAGAAAAGTTCCTTCGGCGTTGCAACAAGCTACTACTGTTATGGTTTCCCCTTGCTCTACTGATTGTCGAGATTGAATAGATTTGCTTCCTTTGGCAGCTATAACCTGTTGTGGTGGCTTGTTTAGTTGAACACCCGATTCGTCTACGTTGTAAATATTAGCAGGTTTATTGAATAAGCTGTATTCTGAAAGAGTACTTTCTAAAAGGGCAAAATAATCTGCGACCTCCTGTTTGTTCATTCCGTCTGCTCGGGCCTTGGACACCCCTTGGGCTTTCCTTATCGTAAGAGTAGAGTTCCGATTAAGAAAAGCTTGAAGTCACCCCTAGTCTGCAGTACTATTTTCTTCACAGAAATGTGGGAATGGGAGTTTTCCCAGTCTCTCTGCCAAATTATACGCCATATTGCGCAGAGCAGTTTTTTTGGGGCATATCCAGCCGTTTGCAATCTCTTCACGTGTACAACGATTTTTTTATCTGCATCCCAGCCAAGGACTGGCGGTTGTCCTAGCTTTATCTTGACGAGATTATTTGATTTTAAACGATAGCGCAGAGTTTTTTCAGGTAATCTATTCGCTTTTGCTGCTCCTCTAATGGATAATCCATCAGCAACCGCTTGGCCAGAAGCAAGAAGATTTTCTTCCGACCAAGTCCCTCTCAGCCCCTTTGCTTTGTAGTTAGAAAAAGTAAAAAAAAATAGATACTTAAGTTCTTAAGACTCGGGGATATGACGCGCGTCATATCACTGGATCACAATGTGCGTCATATCACTAGCTAGCCACCATTTTATTTATAAAAAAAAATTCATAACAAAGACCCACATGACTAAATTAACTATATATTATTAATTTTAGAATGCATACAATGCGATAGAATTCATAAAACCAATTAAAAATCTAGAAGGAAACGTAAAACAGAGCTTTTAAAATGGTGTTAAAAAACTTTTACGTGTGCTCACCTGATTCAGACGAGGAAAATGCGTGCTGTCTTATTGACGGTTGACTTAACACTGAATCCTTAGGTCCGTCAAGCTGCCCCCCTTCCCGGTTAGATTTTTTTTACCAAAATGCTAGCACACTTAAAGGGCACCTAGCACAATCTAGCACAACAATTTTTATAGCTAGCACACCAACAGCTCACAATAAAAATGCATTTGAATTCGGGTGGGGCCAGGGTAACGCTACCCCCCACGGTTGGAATTTTTTCGCCAATATGCTAGCACAGATAATGGACACCTAGCACAACCTAGCACACCATTTTTTATAGCTAGCACACCAACAGCTTACAATAAATATGCTTTTGAATTCGGGTGCGGCCAGGTTAACGCTAGCCCCCTCCGGTAGGAATTTTTTCGCTAAAATGCTAGCACAAATGAAAGACACCTAGCACAATCTAGCACACCATTTTTTATAGCTAGCCCACCAACTACAGTTTTGATTCTGGGGAGTGGGACGGAGGTCAGTGAAATAACGCTATACTTACACGATGAATAAATGAATGGATAAATGAATAGGTTGAATATATATGTAAATCGGCTGGTTTAATTGTTTTTTACTGTAGTTACGAAAAATTTTCGGAACATTCCACGCATATGGTAAAAATTCCAAATGAAACAGGATCTTTTCGGAGATAACTCTCCGGCAGGGCCGATAATTTCCCTTTTAAGTCCGTATCTAAGTAACGTCTAGGTACCAATAGTTGTTATTATCATAATTTTAATTTAAAATATCATAAAAATGTCACGGTTTGAAAACGGTTCTTCAAGTTTAATCCAAAAATAAGTGACTGAAAATGAACCAAAAAGGGTGATTAAATACCATGTAATGTAATTGACTGTCTCGACCCTTACTTCGTGGAATATGCTCATATTAGTGTTTTTAAATGAAACTGACGGTCTCTAGTTAATTCCACAATATAATACAGAATTCTGACGATGATATTGATTTATCGAAACAATTGTCAATTTTTTAGAATTTTCAATAACTTGTATTATATTGTGGAATTAACTAGAGACCGTGAGTTTCATTTAAAAACACTACCATGTAATGTTGTTAAAATAATATAAATTTCGCATTAATACAGTTTTATGTCGTCTAATCGAGAAATATTGTACCGAATTACACTCGTGAAAATAGTTAGATCATTAGTTTTACTTATATGGTCCATGTCGCTTGTAATATTATTAGAAAGAATACATATTATTAAAACCATCAGCCCCTCGGAGAAACCCTTTCTTAACCCAAACATCTCTGAATCGGCCGGTTTGGATGTACCTACAAGAATTTTATTTACTCTTAAGACCCATAAAAACGGCATTATAAAAATGATTCAAATTTTAATGATAGAATTGATTTAACGACCCTTTCAAAAAGTCCGATGAGAACTTCAGATGGATTATACCTAGTTTTTAGAAAAATAAAAATACCTATGTCATCAATTTTGCTGCCTTCCATTCCATACCCATATTGTAGGAAGCATGAAAAAATTAGTCCACTTGCTTTAGTCCGCCAACTTTGGTGACCTGTCATGTTGAATTTAGAATGACGTCACATACCTAATCATGGATTGGCATGCAAACTACAAGTATATACAGAATTTCAGCTCAATCGGTTGAAGATAACTGCTTCAAAACTGAGTTGCAAGGTTGCAACCGAACAAACATACATTGCCAGTTACATACTAAAAACTTTGATATGCCACAGAAATATTTGAAGCTCTGATTAACCGGCTCTAAGAATTAAAAACTGCAGGTAAACTTGGGAATTTAAAAAAAATCTGATAGTGAAATGCAATATTTATGTTATCAATACGATGGTTAATTAACCATCAACTTCGGCAATAAATATTCTGGCAAATTTAAATATAAAGTTTGAGTGTTTCTTTTAAATAAAGACTACAGTGAACCACGATCAGTCTAAAACATGTATTCTCAATATATTGGAACATTTTTAGGGATCTCAGCCACCCCTTCCCAGATTGCACAACGGCTTCTCTTTTTTGGACATTTATTTATCCAACATGTCTGTACGCAAACGTTTGTCGTTGCCTTTTTTATAGTGTGACGTAATTTGCAACTTATTTGTGCACGGATTGTTTCTGATTCCGTGACTAAATGGTTCAATTTAATTATTTTGTTTTATTAAAATTAGTATGATTTAAACGAAGTTATTTTTAAAAGTGAAGGTTTTTTGTAATTTTTTCGTTTTTTAGCATTAATTGAAAATAAATAGATAATGATTAATTAAATAATAGTTAATTATTAATTAATCAAATACCCTGCTAGATGAGAAAATATAGATATCACGCACAATCCCGCAACAGCTGACAACAATAATGCTGTTTAGGGGCCATTTTTTATAGGAAAATGATGTTTAGGGACAAATACATCCAACATTTTCATCCATCCGTGTAACCATAGCGTTATTTTGCAGACACCCTCCAACCCCTGAATTCTAAAGCTTTGTTGATGTACTAGCTATAAAAAAATTTGTGCTAGGTTGTGCTAGGTGTCTTTTATTTGTGTTTGCATTTTGGCGAAAAAATTCCAACCGGAGGGGGCTAGCGTTAACCTGGCCCCACCCAAATTCCAAAGCATTTTTATTGTAAGCTGTTGGTGTGCTAGCTATAAAAAATGGTGTGCTAGGTGTCCTTGATATGTGCTAGCATTTTGGCGAAAAAGTTCCATTAGGGGGGGGGGGGCTAGCGTTAACCTGGCTCCACCCGAATTCAAAAGCATTTTTATTGTAATCTGTTGGTGTGCTAGCTATAAAAAATGGCGTGCTAGATAGTGCTAGGTGTCCTTTATCTGTGCTAGCATTTTTGGGAAAAAATTCCATCCGGAGAGGGGGGTGCTAGCGTTAACCTGTCCCCACCCGAATTCAAAAGCATTTTTATTGTGAGCTGTTGGTGTGCTAGCTATAAAAATTGTTGTGCTAGGTTGTGCTGGGTGCCCTTTATGTGTGCTAGCATTTTGGTAAAAAAAATCTAACCAGGGGGGGGCAGCTTGACGGACCTGAGCTCCTTGCTGTCTAAGTGGTTACAGGCAATGGAAATAAAGGATGATACGATCATAAAGACCGTAGATAACTACATAACGGAGATGGTACAGTCACGTCATATTCCCCACCGCGTCATATCCCCGATGCTACCTTGAATGAAAAATATGTTTGAAGAAGGTTTTGAGAGACCTTTTAGAAGACGTATCAGTTGATGGCTTAGTGTCAGAAAAAAGCAATACTTATCCTTTTAAAAATTCACTGGTTCCGCCCTTTTGTTTATTGCTATTGATTTTTGATGCATCGAAGCAGCATTTTTCCAATTGGCAGTATAAAAATGTATTATCAAATACATTTCTCTTTCAAACCTTGTACCCATTCAAAAATTTCGGTGAAATGGAACGTTCATTGAACTACATTTTTTACGTTAATTGAGAAAACACATTGGTTTGACCTTAATTTTATCAGCTCATACTATACTAAAAAAAAACATATAATGATATCAGTCACTTCCATTTGTAATGACTATTAGTCCGGTCAATGTAGAACTAAAAATGAGAGCGAAGGTACATAAATCCCCATCAAGCTGAAAATCAGTAAGATTGTTAAAAATATGATTAAAAATAAAATTTGAAAGTTCCCCATCTTTCCCCTGTATGGAAATTTTTTTTATTCAAGGTCAAAGGTCAGAAAAATGAGTTTTTCACGATTTTCAGCGAAACGGTAAGTTTTATCATAAAAATATTTCAGACAAAAATTGTAGATCATAAAATAGTTTACAAAAAATATATCAATACTTTTTTTCCTATGAGCCACTGTTTTTGAGATAAAGTTATTCGAATTGTTATCGTCATAATACGCATGAGTGCGCCACATATATACAGCTCTTATCTAGAGTTGTTATATATGTTGAAATATTTTTCTATCGGTGATTGTAATTTATACTTAAAATATACATAAGTTATAACTATAAGAATATCAGGTCAAATGAAACCCAGTCCCTTACTTCATACGCCAGTGTAACTTCGAGACAACATCTGTCTCTTGTTCTATTGTGTGCGTGGCTAGGGTCTTATACTTGCTATAATAAATGAAATACCGTTGTGCGACACTCTGTAGTGAAATCATGTGTTTATACTAACCTATATCGTGCTGTTTCGACTTTTATAACAAAAATGTCTGAATATTGTTTTATTTGTGCTAAACATTTAAGTGTAAGTAAAATTGTTACTGTTGAACGTGGTATGGAGTCATTAATTAATGCAAGTATCGAAAGAGCAGATTAATTTTCGGAATTTCTCAAAAATCAGAAATCGGTGATAATACATGAAAATTGTCGTAAAAATTATACTCGAAAGTCTTCTATTGCTGCAGCTAATAAAAGACTACGCGAAGAACAAGGAGCCAGTACATCCACAGTAAGTCCTCCTCGTACTAGATCATGTGTCAGTGAATCAGCTTTTTGTTTTCAAGAACTATTCTTATTTTGTGGCCAGAAATTGGATGAAGAGTATGAAAGAAGATTTTCACCGATTTTCGCCGTCGAATTAGCCGAGTAATTACATTTCAGTTTAAAGATTCAATTCTGGAAGTAGTTCGGACTCGTGACGATGCTATAGCAAAAGCTGTTCTTGCTCGAGTCGAATTTGAATATGATTTAGTTGCTGCTGAAGCTAAGTATCATCGTGATTGGTATATTTCTCTCCGAAAACCTTCCACTGGAGCTAAAGTTGGTCGTCCTAAAGACGAAGCTACGAATCTGGCAATGGAGGAAATATTCACTTACATTGAAAATAGCGATGACTGTCAGTTCACTTTGAATGAATTATCAAATGTTTGCAAAACTACGACATTAGATTATAGAACGATTAAGCTACGACTAAAACTAAAGTATGGTAATAAAAATAGGTAAAAAACTTTTTAAGTTAAACGGTTTTATGTTAAACATACATTGCAATGTTTAAGATAAATGTACTAAAAACCAAAAAATAATAAAATAGATACAGTCGTGGGAATTATAAACATATGCATAGACTAGACTAAAATAAAACCGTGGGGCACGTCAATTGTCTACAATCGTTGATTAAAATTTTTGTTTTGTAATGTTACACTATAATTAGGCAGTTGTTCAACCGACAACGATGGACGTGTGATAAGTAGGGCTAGAATGTGGAAACAAGCTAGCAAGCTCGATTATAAGCGAGTTTTAGGGTTTCATAGTGGTGAGCGAGTAGTACTTTTATCATATGTTTTGTCGATTAAAGACAAACTACGAGCAGTGAAACGATTCCTCGCCAGCCAACAGTGTGAATGTCCAACGATAAACTAGTTGAAACATCTCTTTTATTTACATGGAGTGTATAACTATTGGAATTTCCATGAGCAAGAAAATAGTAAGTAATTTCCTCACCGTCTGCGGGTCAACTGCCTAACGACGAATTAAACGATTCTTCTATCGCACATTAAGTCGATAATTTGTAGACAATTGACGTGCCCCACGGTTTTATTTTAGTCTAGTCTATGCATATGTTTATAATTCCCACGACTGTATCTATTTTATTATTTTTTGGTTTTTAGTACATTTATCTTAAACATTGCAATGTATGTTTAACATAAGACCGTTTAACTTAAAAAGTTTTTTTACCTATTTTTATTTTACGTATTTTTATTTATATTTTTTTTACCATTTTGTTCCCAAGAGTAATGGACATTTAAACGGTCGACCCCCCCAGAGGTCCAATAAAGGGGCACGGCTATGTACAACAAGATGCGCCTGAGTCTTGAGGGGAAAACGCTAACGACATATCATTTTTATCCACCCTAATGCCATACAGTTCTCGGCGCGTTTTAACCTTTCACCTTAACTTGGGTGGTGTACCGCTAACGACGTATCATTTTTAGCCACCCTAACGCCACACAGTCCTCAACACGATACAAAATCTTGACTTGGGTGGTGGATTCAGACTGGATTAATCAGATACCTAAATTACAGATTCAATTTCTAAATTTAAATCTCAATATTATACGCCATTTAGTGGCTGCGCCCATCTTAAATATTGAGGTTGTATAGTGCACTGTATTCTTCTTGTCAAGCCCTTTTATTTGTTGATACCCATATTGGTGGGATTGATAAAAAATTGTTATCAGCCATTTGGTAACGGCGGCCATCTTAGATTTCAATTTTGCATAGTAAATTGTATTCTACTTGTTGAGACCTTTCATTTGATACCCATGTTGATGGGATTGATAAAACCTACGTTATCCGCCATTTTGTAGAGGCCGCCATCTTGGATTAAATTTTTTTATAGTATATTGTATTCTGCTTGTTGAGCCCTTTCATTTGATATCCATGTTGATGGGATTGATAAAACCTACGTTATCCGCCATTTTGTAGCGGCCGCCATCTTGGATTTCAATTTTTTATAGTATATTATATTCTGCTTGTTGAGCCCTTTCATTTGATACCCATATTGATGGGATTAATAAAACATGAATTATCCGCCATTTTGTAGCGGCGGCCATCTTGAATTTATAATGATAATGAATAAACATAATTGTATTGTCACCAAAATCCAAAGTGTATACAAAATTTCAGATTAATCGGTTGACAGGAAGAGGGTGAAATTTGAATTACTAAATTTGACCCAAGAATAAATAAAACAAACGGGGTGAGCTAAATAAAACCGTTTAAAAAACTTATTATCATTGAGAAATCGGGAGCATTAACATTCATATGCTTGCAACTGCAAAAGAGGATGCAGTGCTAAATGTGGTTGCAAAAAAGTCGGACTGTTTTGTTCTCTGGCATGTACAAACTGTCAAGGCCGGTCGTGCTCCAATGTTGAATCACTAACAGAGGAGGATTCGTTTCATTCCGACGAGGATACATTGCTATTGACGCAAGTTACTTGCACTCAGAATGAATAAGAACAAGAAGAACGAGAAGAGTTTTACGGTTACAATTCAGACGAATAAAATTCACCACTTTTTTTTAATTTACATCGCTTTTTATCTTTTCCAATATTTATAAATTTCCGTAATTTTGCAATAGTTTCAAACTAAACAGGATCACAACTGACCGGTGGAGTAGGCTTACGGGGGAAACCACGTTAAAAAAACGCGCTAGGTACACTACCTCATAGGTGGCGTATTATGACGATTGCAACTTGCACAACTTTTTGAATCGTTATATCTCAAAAACGGTGGCTCGTAGGTAAAAAAGTATCCATACATTTTTTGTAGACTATTTTATGATCTACAATTTTTGTCAAAATATTTTTATGCTAAAACTGACCGTTTCGCTGAAAATCGTAAAAAACTCATTTTTTTGACCTTTGACCTTGAATAAAAATTTTTCCATACAGGGGAAAGATGGAGAACTTTCAAATTTTATTTTTAATCATATTTTTAACAACCTTACTGATTTTCAGCTTGATGGGAATTTATATAGCTTCGAATGTTTAAATTGACCGGACTATATATTCTCGGGGTTGTCAACGTATTCAACAAACCGTCGTCTGCCAACCCTCAACACCATATTATCAAATAAATTTTCAATTTGTGGAGCGAATGATGTAGATTCAATTGTGCACTTATTGTTATTCATAAGAATTGCATGAGAAAACATTACATCAACATCAGTTTAGTTTACAGCATACCTGACCTACTTTCTAATAAAATTACGTTTTTATAATTCGCGTATAAAAGAGACTCCATTATACCATTGTTTACAGTGTCACAATGAAGCTCTTTGAACACTGTAATAGTAATTTTTAGAGTACAGTTGGTTATTGTATTTAGTTATATTTTTATTTGACATTTGACTTTAACCTTGACACAGATTATAAATAAAATGGTCTAGCGTTGTTCTAGCTAGCAAATTATTATACTAAAGGTAAATTAGAATGATTGATATATTAAAAATAATAACGAATAAAGTACGCTAACGTTTATTTATCAATGATTTGTCAATTGTTTATTTTTATATTGTATAGGATCAATATATAGGTATATAAAACGTACGATTTTTGGGATAAATTACCAGATATCTATGTGAAGATGTATTACAGAAATAATTCTGTTCATGATATAATATAAATAGATCGCAAGAGCATATACGAAGAAGCTCTTTTTTAAACAAATAATCATCCTATTTTTACTTAAATGAAAGTTTGTTTACAATTTACACAATAATTCGGTTATAATATGTCAAAAGTCAGAAGTGCTGATTAAAACCATCTGTGATCTGGCCAATTAGGAATCTACAGAATTGCCAACTTAAATTCAAACCCCTCCTCCTAGTTTAAAAATAGGGATTATATGAAATTCTATTTTATTCAAATAATTAAATAAACCCGAATTATAAAAAATATTGTGTAAAACTTGAGCCACAATGACTTTCTGTAGTACTTGTGATTTGCACAACTTACCGCTTCGCGGTTCGTTGTGCGAACTTCACTCTTACTACAAAACGAGTCATTGTGACACTTGTTTTACAAATAACTATTAAGCAATTTGTTTTAATTTTTTAACAGATATTTTATGGAAACATAGCTTAATCTCTATGTTCGTGGTTCAAATATTTGTCTTGTTTACTAGAGAATGGATCTAGCGAATGAAGTTTGGTTGATTTGCACAGAAACTATTCAATAAAGGGAATCATTACAACGTGGGCGATATATGAGAGACGGAGTAGTGTCGTATAGCTTTCGGCCCGCATGAAGTCCGCTGTGCCGTTTATTATGACCCGCGAAAGCTTATCAGGCAAAAATACAAAGAAATCTCTTTGAATGTCATCCTTGTACAAAATGTTCTATATTCCAATGAAGAAAAGTTTATAAAACATATTTTTACATTTTAATAAAAGCTTGAGCAACAAACTGGTATTGTTTGTACCATATTACATTCTCAAACACAATCGTATTGTGCACATTTTGCCGTGTCTCTGGAGCTGACAGAAGCGGTAAAACCTTTTACTGATGGCGGTTTAATTAAAAAGTGTACTATTGAACCGTCAAAAGCTTTTGATGATTCTAAATTACCAGAGAGAAATTCGAATATATCCTCATAACATACAACGAAGGATTTGCAACCTAAAAGTCCCCGGCTGGAAACTCCTCCTCAGGGAGTGGTATTGGGTCTCATTTAAAGTATTCCTATAGCTAATACTAGGATGAGGTGAACAATTGATATTAAATTGTACGCCCCCAGCTCTTTAACGGAACGAAATCCACAAAGCAAGGAAATGGTGGAAATCTGAAAACACCGTATAAAGAGTAAACGCTAAATTGAGTTGTAATAAATTATCCCCGAATACAATCATCCAATTTTTCTACTACAAATTGCTGAAATCAATAAAAAGAGCGTCAACAATAATACTTTTATAGAAACATACAACAATTCGCATTAATGCCTTATTTAAAATACATAACTCATATAAAGCTGTTATATTGAGAAAACACCAACTCTGCACCAAATCCGTGATCCTAGAGTGATCCTAGCGGTGAACCAAACGTGGGCGATATCCTGGCGTGAGCGGTAACTCCATGAGCGTTATCCTAGTAGTGACCTAGCTGATACAGAGCTACGGTAAGATAATGAACAAAGAGGAAATAAGGAATAAGAATGAATAAGGAAGGAACGAGTAGATAGAAGAGATCTGGGTAAAAAGGAGTTTATACATATATAAAAATTGAATCTTTATTTCTTACAATGTAATCAGACAGAAATTTGTTCTATTCTATGCACTCTGTTCCCTAAATAAACACAAACTGAATTTTTTTATGAAAGCGAGATAAATAAGTTAAGTGAATTTTACCTATACCATGGTGGTTGACATAAAATAGCTATTAGGTTGGTTTTATAAGCATTACACATGAAACGCAAATACAAGGTGCACTATTAGTGTGACAAAGTTCGATATATCCGTTATTATAGAAGATATGGAATGAACTTACATACGAAAATTGTAGACATCTGTACTTCACACTTCAAAATTATTTTCATTTGTACTGGGTGTACCCTATCACCAGGGTGAAACAAACATACCTTGTTTTAAATGAGACACTCTATATATTATTTCAGATTCAAGTGGGCTCACCTCCCCCATAATTACAATGTAGGGTTTCATATAGGGGAGAAGCGGGAAACCATACGCAGCGGGCAATCATACGCATCTATCTATACGTCCAGGCGATCGTTAAATATCGCTGCTAATCGGATAGACATAATATAAGAAGAGACGCAAGTGTAACATTTAAGTTTCTTTAAATTTCCGACTAAAAATAAAAACATTCTCAATGAGTGGAAAAAAAGTTGTGGCAATATAACTATTTGGAATTTGGAAAAGGACGAGTTAGCAAATAAAGTTTTATGTGAAAAACATTTTAGTTCTGACTTTATTATTGTACCACAAAAACGAAAGATTCTAAGGAAAAATGCTGTAGCAAAAAGTTATTGTAAAGGTAGGTATGTCTTTTTATAATTTCAAGGTTTATTCGAATATAGTACATATCTTATGACTGATATTAATGTCCATACTTTGTAATGTGCACCATTATTTTCATTTATGGAAAACATTTAAAACAAATAGATTATATACATGGTTGATAAGTTTTTTATGTATGTAGTTTTAAAGTATTTTATTGTGCAATATAAAAATATCAGATCAGCATAAATCAGAAATTACAATCAGGCATCTAATTACAAGAAAATAAATATTAAATAAATGTTAACTATATTGTAGAAAGCCATATCAAAAATATAGATAAAGCTTCAACAAGTGGTGTTTGCTCGCAAAAGACGTTTTTCAGACTTAGATGGTGAGCTCATTAAATTACACTTTGATATTTTTAACATACCTACACCTCTTTTTTATAGAAAACAACGCTAGACTATTGAAAACTAGTATGTTACAAAATGAAAAGAAATATAAATCTGGGAAATATCTTGAAACTGAGGACATATTATCTGGTTGGTATAGACTTTTTGGAGATTTCGACATATTCGAACTAATTCATTTTTTTATTGTACTTCAGATACATCTTCCAAAGAATTGGTAGTTCTACCTTCTACGAAAACATACGAAAAAAATCTCAAAACAAGCTATCCATCCTCTCCTGTTAAATTAGGAAGTTCTCCATTAACAGTAAGTTCTCCTGCATCGAGTCTTAGCGAGAGAGCTATCAACATGCCTTCTCCAACTAGGGTTTTTTTACAGCAGACAATTATGTCTCTATCATATAAAGTAGATGTTTTAAATACAAAATTGAGGACTAAAACTTATCGTGTAAACCGGATTGAAAATAAATCCAAATTAGCGTCCCTCAACATTTTAGAGAATCTTTTGAAACACAAAAATTCTGCTGTAAGAACTTTTATTTTTATGCAAATTTATCATAAAACCAGGTCAAAATGGACAAAAGCGGAGAAACAGTTGGTGTTATCACTAAATTATAAATCCCCTTCTGTTGCTCATAAAATGCTGAAGCTTTCGGAGTGTTCTAGTTGTCGCAAATATTTAATTCAAGAATATGATTTGAATGACCAATATTATTTATTCATAATTAACAAGGACTTTTTTAAATCGGAATTAGCCAAGTTTCTAAAAAACCTTCTATTCCGTATCGTGTTTAGTTTATTGTTGAAACAATGTTGGAGTTGAAAAGGATTCAAAAAAAAATATATATGTTTGCATTTGAATCCATATTTAAATTATTCTCAGATTTGTACAGAACATAAAAAAATTTTTTGGACATTTTTATGAAAATGATGATTTACAGATCCTTCAGACGAGAATCTCAAAAATTTCAAAAGACAAAAACAAATAAAGACAGAAAAGTTAGGATATTGGAAAACTAATAAGAGGTATCGTTTGTTTTTACCAAGTTTTATTTAACCAAATTAATTGTGTCAACCCTTACTACCTGGAATCTTTCCATAATTATTAAATAAAATCAATAAATAACAAATTCCACAAGAAAAATATAACATACCATAATTTTTATATTAATATTCAACACTTGAAAAGAAATTAGTCTGTGTGACGTTCTCTCTTTCAATTTTCATGTATACTTCATTGCAACATATGTTGTTTTAACCTTAATCCGATAATAATGCCTGATCAAATAATTATAGTACATCTGGAATGTTTGACATGTAAAACATTATTTAGTTTTAGTATCCAAATTTTACCGACTACGGATCTGTTACTGTTCACTGTACAAAAAGGGACTTATAAAATATTATAATAAAATCCTTAATACCAGATACCTAGTCAAGGCAATATTGTGAAATACACTTCATGTTCATTGATAAAATTAAATATTTTTATGTATGCGTGTACTTATATTTTCCCGTTCCTAGCTTTGTTTTATATTTCTTTCTATCGAACGATAAATAAATTTGTGAATATTTTATGTATTGAACGAAAAAAACTGCCCGCTTCTAAATGAAATAAACTTTGAAATAAATTTCACAAACCAACAGTAGAGCCGTCCGAATGTCCGAAACAACCGATTCAGGTGAATTCGAGGTGAGGTGGGGACAAGAGCAGTGAATAGTTTGATGTCTATACACGGCGTCGCCTAAATACAGTACCAATTTCAATGAATAGTGGGGGGTACGCGGGAATCTCCATAAGGAACAAAATTTCACATTGCGTTGCGTCTCTTATATTTTTCACTCAACGGATAGACCCATGACATTAAGGCTTGTATCACACATGCACGGTGACCGTCCAAACGGCGGCGTTTACACGGCCAGCGGATGCAGAGTATAATGAATGCTTTCACACGCACCGTAGCCGTGGATACGGCAAATCTTTACCGTGATGTCGCCGTGGCTTCCCACTGGATTTCACGGCTACCGTTACCGTTTGAACGGCGCGACCTGTTCAGTCTTGTACTGAATAGCTTGGAAGCTTTCACACTTGCCGTATTTTACAGCAGGTTTGTTAACGTTTCTTGCTCTTTTACATTGGTGTACAGTTTTATTTTGTGAGTGTCTGTACACATTAGTGTTAAAAATGGAAAATACGGATGTGGACATGGATAATCTTATATCGTTAGTGGAACAAAGGCCGTAATCTGGGACAAAACCAGAGATACGTATAAAGACCGAAACGAAACAAGAAATGCCTGGAAGGAAATATTTTTAGAATTGAGACCGGATTTTGAAGAGTTGGAGACCACGGAAAAAAACAGCTTTGGTAAGTACAAAATTTAATAACATAGATTTTATCAAATTTTAGAAAGTTGCCATTTTACGGAACCTGTATCAGTTAAAAAGTAATCAGCTACAATATTTCAAAACATTGTTGGCTGATAATCCCCCTCGTACTGTTCCTCCTCCAGACAGACCAAGGAGTCCCGTTATTGTTAATGTATCTTCTACTTCAAAGCCATCCCTGTCCCTAACAAAGTTGTGTAAAACAACACAAGCTTTGACTATGTCTACGGCAAAGTCAGGATCCAAGTTTATAGGACGGTGAAAAATTCTCCATTTATTACTTAGTATTCCAAACGTGCATTCTATATATCTTCGAGCTCTCGATAGACGGTAATTGAAAACCCTTTTTTTGACTGTCAAATTATGTCCACCATAAGGTCGAAGTAGGTGTTTGTGCAAAGCAAATGCTTCATCCCCCACGAGAAAATAGGGAACTTTAGGATTTGTTGCTCCTCGAAGACATTTTTCTTAGGACAATTGTATGTGTCCCTTTATGATTCATGTCCATAAAGAGGATTCCTTGAAAATGTTAGAATCGCAATCTTTTCCATATGATCCAATGTCAACATAGGTAAATCGGTAATCTGAGTCTGCAACTGCCATCAAAACAATAGAAGAATATCCTTTGTAATTGAAATACATTGAGCCAAGCGGGTTGATTATTCGAATGTGTTTTCCGTCGACTGCTCCTATGCAGTGCGGAAAATTCGCCCTATTTTCAAATTTCGAAGCAATCATCTCCCAGTTCTCTTTAGTAGGTTTAGATATACATTCCACTTGCAAAACAGACCAAATACATCTACATACTCTTCTCACAATATTACTAATTGTAGATATTCCGAGTCGATAGCTATAATGTATATCTGTGAAAGTACATCCGCTTGCTAAATATCTGAAAATAAAAAAATAGTAATAATAATTGTTATAAGTTTGATATAGTTCAGATATATTTAAGTATATTCAATACTTAAACTACCTTTATAATTTTATAATAAATGAATCATTAATGTCTTTCACTTTTTTACAGGTCGAAAGGTCATGAAGAAATGGACTAACGTCAGGGATGCTTTCAAAAAATCCATGAAAAAACAAAAGAGCGCTTCAAGATCAGGGGCTGGGGCGTCAACTATAAAAACATACATTTATAATGAGCAGTTGAAATTTTTAAATAAAGTGTTGAGTGAGCGTGAAACAGAAAATAGTTTGGCAGCAAATACTGCTCAGCCAGATACATCAGATGAAGAGGAACAAACAGTGGAAAATCTTCAAGAAACTATTATAGCTGAAGATAATGTTGTAAACACCAAGGTTACTAAAAAAGTAGCACCTAAAAAGCGCAAGATGGACCATGTTGAATTAGAAATGATCAAAGCTCTGAAAGAAACAAATAAAAAACCTGATCGTCATTTGTTCTTTTTAAAAGGCATCATTCCTTCATTAAACTCTTTCGACGAGGAAGATATATTGGAATTTCAGACCACTGTATTGCAAACAATAACATCTATCAAACAACGAAAGAAGATGATTCCCTAAAGTAAACACATTGCTCAGACTCAAGTTAATTTCATTCAACAGCCAATAACTACAACTAGAAGTAAACTTTATCTGAACATGGATAATTCCTATTCGAATATAACTCATTCCTATCCAACTACGAGTTCAGCACTGCTGAAGAGCCAGCAAACATTTAGCTCTATGCCGAACAATCCAGTTGATACATTGCAACCCGTTCGATCAACTTCAAATGAACATCCAATTCGTCAATATTACGAAGCCGTGGGTGAAGATGTTTCACCATTTTCTGTGGAGTCATTCTTCTCAAGAGTCAATTGATTTTTCTTATGAAAATATGTTTATGTCAAATAATAAAAATGTTCCAAGTATATAAATGAAAAATTTGTGAAATATGACTATAAAATAAATATTTGACAAAATTAAAAGTTCTTGTTTTACTTACCTAATTGTAACAACTAGCATTTCGATAGGTTGTATGCACTCTCGCATAAAAGTCTCTTTTCTTTGAAGAGATTCCTTCAGTCGTTGATGTAGTTCGTCAAAACTGGACATTGACATCCTGAAATAGTTGAAAAACTTTCTTGCGTCTTCTCTAAGCTGCCCAAAAAGTATATAAAACGCTCCAAACTTTTTCTTCCCATATTTATAGGATGAACCCACATAATTCTGTTCCTTTTTTTCCTTTTCATGCGTCTCTATAATATTATCATAGCTATAACACGTCTACGATCCATACTCACTATAAACTAATATTCCAAAGTGTCTAAATAATATTATCGATGCTCAAGACTGAAAAGTTCAAACTAACAAGAAAACAAAACCGGTAATGTGTGAAAAGTTATCACAATGGAACGGCACCGTTTAAACAGCGCCGTTTGTACGGTCACCGTGCATGTGTGAAACGAGCCTAAGTATTTCCACTATCTCCGTTGCGGTTCTGTTCAGTTCCACACTTGTGTTTGTTAGACACAGACATTATCAACTTTTCGGCACTTTTATTATAATATTTGTGTGTGACTAAAATAGAGGTGAGATATTTATACCTATTTATAAGTCATCCTAGTTTTTGTGTGTGGAAGGACAAGCCTTTTCAAAAGTAAATTATGTCAATAAATAGTGGCAATATTGACTATATTTCTTGAAATAACTTAAAAGAATAATGGCGAAAATCGGGTAATGATACGCGGATGCGTACCATTACCCGCGTAGTGTCCGAAAGTGATTTAAAACTTGTGTTTTGATTCTTTGTAATTAAAATGTTTTTCAGATGCCCAACAAGTACAAGAGAAAAGCGAATATCGCTGGTTGGACCGAAGAGACTCTAAAGAATGCTCTGGATGCAATAGCTTCTGGCAGGAAAATACGAGAAGTTCCCAGGTCATTTAACATTCACAAGGCAACACTAAGAGCTCGTAAGAAACAACAGATCTGCTCCAAGATTGGGAACACCTGCTACATTCTCATCTGAGATTGAAACTCAAATGGCAAATCACGTTCTTAAGCTTGCTAAATTGTTTCATGTATTGACTCCTGCGGAATTACGAAAAATCGCTTTTCAATATGCGGAGGCCAATGGAATACGACATGATTTTAATAACATTCGTTAGGGAGCTGGAAAGGATTGGTTGTAGTTATTTCTTAAGAGAAACCCCCAAATCAGCTTAAGAAAACCTGAAGGAACTAGTGTGAAATAGAATAACGGTTTTTTTTCAAACCTAGCAATCCTAATGGAGAAATATAAATTTGGACCAAGCAGAATGTTTAATGTTGACGAGACAGGAATCTCAACTGTTCAGAAACCTACTAAGCAGCTGGGACCAGAAGGTGTTAAGCAGTTTGGATCGAAAATATCTTGGGAACGTGGAAAGAACGTCACTGCTATATGCGCAATGATTGCTTCTGGGAGCTTTATTCCACCGCTCATGATCTTTCCTCGGAAACGATTGTCTCCCATGTTGACGAAAAATGGGCCAGTCGAAGGAATTTATGCAGTTACCAATAATGGTTGGAGCGACGAAAAATGTTTCCTTCAGTGGTTGCAGCATTTTAAATTGTATGTAAATTCAAGTCCAGCAAACACTGTTCTGCTGCTACTTGACAACCATTATAGCCATATATCTCTTATTATTTATAACTATTGCAAAGATAATGGAATAGTTATGTTGACGATACCACCACATACGTTCCACCGTTTACAGCCACTGAATACTTCATTTTTTGGACCATTTAAATGCGCTTTCAATAAGGAGTGCGATATTTTTTAAAAAACTAGCCAGCAAGTGAAAATAACTTTTCCAGATTTGGCAGAAATATTGAACAATGCCTATGTTAAAATTGCGACTATGGAAAAGGCTATTTCAGGGTTTAGTGCATCTGGAATCTACTCCTTTAATCCAGATAAATTTTCAAAAGAAGATTTTGAAGCCGGCAGCCAATATATGCCTACTGTATCTGATGATTTGGGCTCTACAAATGATTTTGATCCCGGTCCGTCAACTTCACATGATGCAGTCAGACCTCAAATGTGTCCAAAAGAAAAATCAAAGGCAACAAATGGTTTAACAGGAGAAAAAGTTGGCATTACCGAACTGTCGCCATTGCCGTCATATTCTGGAAAAGGTAAAACTAAAAAGGTACCAAAGGAAAGTCAGATATATTAACATCTACACCTATGAAATCAATTCTCGAAGAAAAACATAAAAGCGAAAATATAAATATTTCTGCTCGAGAAGTTAAGAATAAAAATATTGAAGCGAATGTGGAAATACGTAAAAAACCAAAAAACAAAAGAAATATGGAATTAGACACTGATACTTCCGAGGACGATGAAATTGGCGAAAAAGATCTTATTAAATGGATTTGGTTTCTAACAAGAACGACCATTGTTTGTTGTGCGAAGAGCTAGGAAAAGATGAAGAAATGTGGTAGAGATGTGTTCGTTGCGGGGGGTGGGTGCATGCCGAATGCAGTAAGCAAGACTCTGCCACTAAGTAAGAATGCGACCTTTGTCGCAAAAAATCTTGTGCGAAAAGGGACCTTGTTGCGAACTTTCAACTTGTGAAATGTGTTATATGTTCTTGTTTTTGATATATTTCAAATAATTATAAGTTTTCTGTTCAGAAGTTTGAATATTTTGTACTGTTTTTTCAATAAATAAGATTGATAGAAACAGTTTTATTTGCGTATCATTACCTGACACAACGCGTATCATTATCCGCCATGGCGGATAATAGTACGCAAAGCACAAAACTTGGCTTTAGCCTCAGATTAACAAATAAAATAGATATGTTTGTTTTGATCTTTTCTTGTCCCAAACATTGAGTCACATTCTAAGCTCACTTGCGAACACTTCCACTGCTTTGCCATATTTACAAAGTCTCTTTAGTTGCAGGAAAAATTAAATTAGAAGTTTAATTGAAAATGTGTTGAAAAGTTATGCAAATAAAAAAAAGTCATACTAATTTATGCATTTGAGTCGCTATTTTCAAAATTAATTAATAATACTTGAATTTTATTTTATAAAATTTAAACAAGTATTTGTTGTATAATTAGATACCTTTATGGTTATAACTAAAAGTGGTAACATTGCTCAAAATTTCAGTACCTGTTTAATGTGTCAATAGTAATCTATTTAGTAGTTTTGTCTTTGTTTATTTACCATATAAAGAGAAATGCAAATATAGTCAGACTGTGATCATTTCGAATAGGTCGTAGTATTGTAGAAAATAATGTCAAACGTGGTTTGTTTATACGAGCGCCATGTATCTACAATACCATCCCCACTTTTTGTAATTCATTCATTATTTCACTACTGGCGTTTAGAATTGTTGGCCGTAAAAATAAACGTGTTCATAAATGAATAGCCCTCTCTATGTCTAGTATTACTCTAAGGTATAATTGGAGACCACGTAATTGGACCACATTTTTTCGATGGAAATGTGAATGGTCTAGTTTATTTAGACTTTCTAGAAAATCATTTACCATTTTTGTTGGAAAATGTTCAGCTCAACATTCGGCAAATAATGTCGATTTTACACGATGGAGATCCGGTACATCACACTGCTTCAATTCACAATCATCTGAATACCCATTTTCCTGACAGATGGGTAGGAAGAGGAGAACCCATTGCATGGCCACCTCGATCACCAGACTAAAATTGACTTTTTCATATGGGGTTTTGTAAAAAACCATGTTTACCAAATACCGCCAACCACACAGAACTATACGAAGGAAAGAATATGAGAAGTATTTCAGAGTATTAATATAGAAATATAGATCGACTACAATGTTGTATTGACGTTTTGTGTGGTAATTTCGAAAATTTGTTATAGAATCAATTATCAAATTACAGTTCACATTTCACTGATGTTTTGTTATATTTTTGTAAAATAATTTGTCTTACCGTCATTTTTCTATATCTTACTTCTTTCCATAAACTATTTTTCCAACTCTTTGTTATTAAATTGAAAATATCTCAGAAATTAACGATTTTAGCTATAGAGAATGCCTGATAAAAATTAAAGTTTATTAGGTGTATTTTCACTTTTCGAAATGAAATACAGGGTGATTCATTTAAAAAAATAGAGAAAATCACGTGTTCGACTCTTGGCTCGCCCTGTATTCAGATGTTGTAATATCAAAAAAATGGCACTGTGTCATGAAACTAGACCAATATCAAAATGTTATGGCAGCAAAATATTGATGTCAAATTGTTTCGTTTGCACTATACAAGGCGTTGAACACACAATGATTTTTACGTTTATTTGTGTATAACTTCTTAAATACCCTATATGAAACCCTACTTTGCAAGTATGGGGTAGGTGAGCCCAATCTGAATCTGAAACATTATATTGGGTGTCTCATTTAAAACAAGGTGTTAGGTTTGTTTCGCCTTGGTGATAGGGAACACCCAGTACAAATGAAAATAATATTGAAATGTGAAGTTTACAGATGTCTACAATTTTCGTATAAAATTTTATTCCATACCTTCTATAATAATGGATATATGGAACTTTGTCACACTAATGGCGCACCCTGTATGTAAGGTACATTTAAAAAACTTAACTTACCATCGAATATAAAGAAATATGACCACAGTGGAGTTTTTAAAATTTTAATAATAGTTGTTCCCTTCTTAGGAGGTAGAACTGAAAGAATTTTCTAATGAACTTTAGCTATCAAGAAAATACTCGGAATACTGAGCGCGTATTCTGTATCGTCATAGAGAGGAAATTTCTTTCTATAAATTCTCTATACCACTTTACCTTATTCTGTAAGCAACATCGGCAGTGGTCGTGCTTCACGAACGCTTCGTTCGGTAGAAAGGTATAGAAAGCCATTTTAGGTCTTTCTATGATACCTGTCTCTTTTTAACACACAATCATTTAGATTTATCTTTGTTGGCATGTTTACATTTTTCAAAGGAAAGGTGCATATCGTTATGTTATGATTATGGTGTTTTGTGGTTTATATATACAAGTTTATATATGCTGGGAAAATAATTTTTGGATAATTACGTATTATTAATATTATTGCAATTTAATATGTAAACAACTGCAAAGGGTACCTAAATAATACGTATTTATGGCCATTTACGGTGTTACCTGTAAATGTGAAATATTTCTGTGTTAAACATTGTGTAAAATTAAATACTAAACTGTTACGGTTTTAAAAAAAAACATTGGTACAAAATTTATTGGGAATGTAATCATGCACTTATATACAAATGTTTGACATAATAATTTCTTTCAAAAATATATTGAAACTCACCTTTTCAATGATTAGAGTAAAATCAATAACTTCAACATTCAACATTAACCAAAAATCAATGGTTTATTTACATTTACAACAGAGCTTTATTTAACTAAATCATAATAAGATATCGTATCCTTTATCATTATAAGTTGAAAACTCTAATTTACCTGGTTATAAAAATATAATTAAAACTCGAAGCACTTTTGTTTACTCCAATTTATTGTTTTAATCTCTTCTTTCCAAATTAAATTGTCATTTTTTATTTTGATATTTGATATCTAGCATATGCATGGAAAACAATCTATTCTTCTTTTTTTACTATTTCATACCAATCCAACTTACTATTTCGCTGAATGTTCTGTGTTCTTAATTTTAAGGATTAATAAATTCTTCTCTCTAAACGTAATTGGTTTTGTCGTACGTACTTCATCTTCTACTTGTAGCAAATGAATTGTTTCCAAACTTTATAATGTACTCGCAATAAAGATTAAAAAACGAAAACTAACAACAGATAATATGCTATGCTATAGTTTATAATATTTACACCACACACTATAATAGCAGTTATAATAATAATTGACTCCCACAATGAAATATGAAATAATTCTCGTAACTATTATTATCCTCCTGAAAAATAAACAAACAAATGTTGCTATTGTTGCCGACTTAATCAAGAGATATCCCAAATTCCCCTAAAAACAGGTCAATGTTTTTACATCCAATAATTATCAGTTCTCTATAGCCGAGCATTACCGAATAGATATAGAAAGAATCGTACAGAATAGGTTCACGAAATAGAAAGAAATTTCCTTTCTATACACATAGAAAGAAATTTCTTTCTACGAGACGATACAGAATACGCGCCCTGGAATGTTTCAGTTTGTTGACGTGGATTAGCAAGTGGAAAAATGGTTACCTAGCGCGGTTGAAGAAATAAAACAATTTTTAACTACTTTATCTGGATGTCATTGAGAAAACAGATGGTAGCAGTTCTTATTATTTTCACTTACCTACTTTTGAAGATTATTTACTAAAGAGGAACTATTTGATGTTTGCTTTCCTTTGGGAATAACAAAAGGAAAAGACATTTATGAGGCCCTAAACAAAACAGTTGATAGCTTTGGTGGCTTCCATTAATGTCCAGTCATTGTAACAGACATATTGCCAAAAATATATTATCCATCATGTTTAGTAGATATAGGGACGGTTGAGCCTGGGAACTTTTTGTGACGTCACATGACCACACCCTTTGACCTTGACCTATTTTTGGGGGTTTGGCCCGGGCCAATTGCCAAATTTTTGGGGGTTCGGGGTGACGTCACATGACCACGCCCTTTGACCTTTGACCTTTTGGGGGTTTGGCCCGGGCCGCCAAAATTTTTGGGTTAATGACGGTAGCGTCTACGGGGGTTATGCAAAAAGTTTTTTGGGGGTTTGGCCCGGGCCAAAATTTTTGTGGGTCGCTCTTATCAGTTTGCGGCTACGGGGGTTATGCAAAAAGTAAATAAGTGTGTATGTTGTTACGTGTATAAGGTAGAGGGTGGTTTAGAAGAAGCGAAGGGGTTTTTAAGGGTAGCGTCTACGGGGATTACGCAAGTAAGGGTGTATACAAGAACGAGGGTTATGCAAAATCTATCATCGTCGTCATTAACCTACATTATCCAATAGGTGTCGGTAATACAGTTACCTTGCCATCTTAGTCATTGCCATAAAGGCGCTAACAACTATTTGTTATTCACCAGAGTGCCAAAACGGCCGTGGGTAGCTGGGGTAGCAAAGCTACTTTTCCCGTATAATGCGCATGTTTTCCGTTACAAATAGGTCTAAAAAGACACATTTCGACGATCTGCGCACATGCTAAAAGGCCTTTCTTCATATCTCTGTTATTATTTATCGGATTGGAGTCTAATAAACGCCACGAAGAGGGTTTTAAGGGTAGCGTCTACGGGGGAGGGTAGCGTCTACGGGGATTACGCAAGTAAGGGTGTATACAAGAAGAAGCGAAGAGGGTTTTAAGGGTAGCGTCTACGGGGATTACGAAGGGTGTATACAAGAACGGGGGTTATGCAAAATTTAACCTACATTATCCAGGTGTCGGTAACCTTGCCGTCATTGCCATAACGGCGCTAACAACTATTTGTTATTCACCAGAGTGCCAAAACGGCCGTGGGTAGCTGGCTACTTTTCCCGTATACTGCGCATGTTTTCCGTTACATATAGGTCTAAAAAGACACATTTCGACGATCTGTGCACATGCTAAAAGGCCTTTCTTCATATCTCTGTTATTATTTATCGGATTGGAGTCTAATAAACGCCACGAAGAGGGTTTTAAGGGTAGCGTCTACGGGGGAGGGTAGCGTCTACGGGGATTACGCAAGTAAGGGTGTATACAAGAAGAAGCGAAGAGGGTTTTAAGGGTAGCGTCTACGGGGATTACGAAGGGTGTATACAAGAACGGGGGTTATGCAAAATTTAACCTACATTATCCAGGTGTCGGTAACCTTGCCGTCATTGCCATAACGGCGCTAACAACTATTTGTTATTCACCAGAGTGCCAAAACGGCCGTGGGTAGCTGGCTACTTTTCCCGTATACTGCGCATGTTTTCCGTTACATATAGGTCTAAAAAGACACATTTCGACGATCTGCGCACATGCTAAAAGGCCTTTCTTCATATCTCTGTTATTATTTGTCGGATTGGAGTCTAATAAACGCCAATATGATTGTTCGAATATTATCGTATACAGGATGTACAAAGATGCCATTAGGGCACTAGCACATATCTCTGCTATTATTGGTCAGATTGAAGTCAAATAAACGATATTATATTTGTTAGAATATTATCGTATACAGGATGTGCAAAGATGCCAATAGGGCACTAGCATATATTTCTGATTGGTCGGGTCGAATAAACGCCATTATGATCATTATCGTATACAGGATGTACAAGGATGCCATTAGGGCACTAACGTATATTTCTGATTGGTCGAATAAACACCATTATGATTATTTTCGTATACAGGATGTGCAAAGATGCCATTAGGGCACTAACGTATATTTCTGATTGGTCGAATAAACGCCATTATGATTATTATCGTATACAGGATGTGCAAAGATGCCATTAGGGCACTAACGTATATTTCTGATTGGTCGAATAAACACCATTATGATTGTTATCGTATACAGGATGTGCATTAGGGCACTAACGTATATTTCTGATTGGTCGAATAAACACCATTATGATTATTTTCGTATACAGGATGTACAAAGATGCCATTAGGGCACTAACGTATATTTCTGATTGGTCGAATAAACGCCATTATGATTATTATCGTATACAGGATGTGCAAAGATGCCATTAGGGCACTAACGTATATTTCTGATTGGTCGAATAAACACCATTATGATTGTTATCGTATACAGGATGTGCATTAGGGCACTAACGCGTCTGGTCGGGTCGAACAAACGCTATTGTGATAGTATTTTTTTTATGAGTCATCTGTCAAATGTGTCAACAGTTATGTATGCCATATATCATTGACATGTGACGTTACACGCGACGTTAGACGTTACACGTGGTGTTAGACATGTGACACGTTAAACGTGACGTTTGACAGTTCACTACAACGTTCCATATACATGGTATCGACATAATGATGCCATGAGGGATTTACAATGTATATCTACCATTATTGCGATTTTTGACACGTGACACGCGACGTTAGACTTGGCGTTAGACACGTGACATCTGACGTTAAACGTGACGTTTGACATTACACGTGACGAGGTCTCTATTACGAAAATCTAAGGCGACGTTTCGATAATCATCATCATAACGAGGCTCTTCTTATAGGGTGTATAAAGATGCTATTATTGTGTTTGTTAATAATGATTTGAATCATTAGCGGTATGGTTTTTGTCGAGTATAGAGGTCAAATTGAGGAATTTATGATGAAAATTGATCGATTCCTTGTATAAGTTTTCATTGTCACAAAGTCACTGTTATTACACAAAAAAGTTTTTCAATTGAATAACGTATCATTTTTCGCAACATTTTGTAGCCATACTATATAAATACCCCGCTGGATCATCACCGTTACAGTATGACAATGCTATATGAAATAAACTTTAAGAAAAAAATTTCAGTTAATATTTCTGGGGCCCCATCCTTCCTACCACTGATATAGATAAATTTTATTCAACTATTACTATCCTACCTATAGTTATCAGTTATATAATTTTAAATATTCATTTAGAATTTATACCACATGTTCAATTGTTCTCATTTCATCACCTTGTATAATTTCCTTATAATTATATCAACACATTCATGAAGATAAATTGAATATTAATCATCCACTCCTTTCAATACAGGGGTTATAAACAGATTTTTTAAAAAAAAGTCAATATAAAATTTCAAATCTTTTTATTTTTCTCTGTAAATAACATTATATAAAAAATGAAAATAACAACAGCATATCTTCATCCACACCTCTAGGGGCCGGCATCCCTGAAGTAAACACTCGTCTGGTGAACCATTCCGCATAGTTATATTCATCTGGGGCAGTGCCTTCCCCCATACACGAAATAGGTTCGTCTTAGCTGTGAAAAATACAACAAAACTTTTACTGAAATGTAAATATTACAAAAGTTGAAAAAATACAGCAATTAAAATTGAAATGTGATGTTGAAGCAAATTCTCATGAACACGTAGAATTTCTACAACTTCTTCTTCATCGAGGAAAACTGTTACATCATCTTTCTGAATTTTCACAAATTTTTGATTATCATAAATAACTTTAGTTATTTGACAAAAATCTTGGTACAACATGATGGGATTAGAATCTACAACATCATCATCTGGAGAATTGAAGAATAACTCGTTACTTTTATGCAGCACTTCTATGATCTCATTCCACTCTAAAGTATTGAATGACATTTTTGAAGGTTCCACGATAAACGATGATAAAATGATGGCAGGTGGAAAAGTTCTGACAGGACTCAGGCAACATCCAACTTCAAATCGACGACCAACATTGAAAACTGTACGCAATAAATAATGTCTTTCTTTTCTTATTGAAATTTCATAATTAAGTACAATTTGATCTAAATCACGATCATAATTTGGTTCTTCATCATAACTACTATTATCACTACATGACATTGTAACACTATAATACCCAGAATCGTGACTACTCATTATGATGACTTCTAAACTAATGTCGATCAATTTATATGTTTATCTCTGTCCTCCACTCAATTAAAGTTGATTGGTTGCTGGCGATCTATACTACTACGCCATCAGTGTTAATCCAACTGTTATGTTTTTCATCTAATCCTAACCATTTAACGTACATTTTGTTACGTTTCCTCTTCAACACCTTTTCAACGAGATAAATGTGGGGATTTTTGGTTTTTTGTAATTCTTCTTCATAGAAACAACCTCTAATAGCCGATCCAGTCATATCTTCTATCAAATACGTTACAGGATTCGTTATTTTGACTTTCGTTATTTTGAATAGTTCAGTTGTAAAATTGGGAGTGTAACCTTTTTCAAAAGCATGTTTCGCTTTACTTATTCGCACAATATCTCCCACATTTAATTTTCTGGGTCCGGCGATTTTCAAATAACTGAATTTCTTATTTAAAATCAATTTTTCGTTACTTCGATTCACCTCTGATGGTTTGTATCCAGTTTTACTATGTTTTGTGTCGTTGTATTCCTTTGTGATTTGAGGTAAAATATCGATCCATTGGTATTTCCCAATTAAGCTGAAATGTTTATAGAGTTTCGTTTTGAGCGTTCTAATAACTCTTTCTGCAATTGCAGCTTTCTTCGTACTAAATGTACTATAATGATTGATATTATGTTTTTTCATTAGGGATTTGAATTTACTATTGTAAAATTCCGTTCCCTGATCTGATTGTAGATTTTTTGGCGTTCGACTCCTGATAATACTCGAAAATGCTCGTGTTATTTCTTCGGCTGTTTTCGTCTTGAGTGGACGAGTCCACATGAATTTCGAGAAACAATCGATAACCACCAAAATCATTTTAAATCCTTTGTTATGCTCTGCATAAGGTCTCATTTCGGCTAAATCCATTTGCCATAAGTCATCAAGACCTTTGATTATTGTTCGTCGACGTGGATAATTTCGTCGAATCGGTTTATGCAATTCTTTAACAAGTTGAATCCTGTCTGCAGACATGATGTATAGTGAACAAAGAAGGTTATTTTGTTATAATTATATATATATATATATATATATATATATATATTCTAAAGGTCAATTATTGTTCTTCTTCTAAATTACACTGTACGAGAAGATCCATACAAAAATAATCTCTACTACCCAATTTGAATTCTATTTTATCGTTCTTCTTTATGCTAAGGCCGTTTAACTGTTGATACTGATATTCCATATTATTCTTCAATAAAACGCTGCCATCAGAAGCATAATGTTTACAATTTTCAATTTTACAATCAAAAGGGAATACAAAAGCCGTACCTTCCGTATCCAAAACGTAAAAGTTCTTGTTGAATTTCTTCGTGCCCCTAAAGCTGATTAGACACTTTGTGTGATACTTTTCTGCGAATTGGTGTATCTGTCTGCTGATATTTGTCGATGAAACGAGATTATCGACATATTTTTTTATCGGAATGTTTGTATTGAGAGTAGCAATCCTTGAATCATAGTTTCTATGTATTTCATCCAATGTATCTTTCATTTTTTTGTCAAGTATGTTTACTATAAATTTTCTATTTGATTCTATTGCATTATCTACATACTTTTGAGTTGATCCATTATTTATCAAGGATTTTATTTTATCATTTATTTGCTGAATACTTGTGTTCAACGACAATTGAGCTATTTCGATTTTTTTAAATCGTGCTTCGAGATTTGTATCATACTTCTTTTTATATGCGTCAGAATGTCGACCAAACTTGTCGAGACTCATTTTGAAAATGAACATAAATCAATCGATGGTTAATATATATAATCGGCTTCACGAAGTTCATGTATAATGGCAACAATCTCATTATCATTGGAAGTGTTACCTGCATCCTTGGAAGCTATTAACTCTCTAAGTCTCAACAATCTCGTTTACATCGTCCCAGTAAACGTCCTCTATATCTTTATCATTATAGGTCATGATGTGATCAGGTAATCCTTTACCTACGATGTTAGTGGTAGTGTTTCGTCTTATAATAAATTGCTTTTTAATAATATTAATATACTTCCACCGCTGAGAACCTTTTAGTGTTCTATCTTTTTTTAAATGAACCCCCGTTCGTTCCAATAATATTTTGTATGTAGTTAAATCATCTTCGGTATATTTGGGATGTTGGTAGAAAAGTAATTGGTAAAGACCTGGAGTAGCAGGTATTCTATCCCATCCTTTATCTCCTTCTACGAATATATCTCCGTTTTTTGCGTCAAAGTTTATGCGTTTATTCCCCAGAGTCCACTGATCGTTTTCAGCATTATACTTTGGACCGTACAAATCATCGATTTGTGAGTCTTCGTTAAAGAAATCGATGACACATTGTCGACCCATTGTAGGATATTGTTCGATGTACTCGTTGACTGTTCGTGGTGAGAAATGTTCACTAGTATTCACTTGAGGTTCACCATCATCATCATCATCATCATCATCATCCGTAAATACTGATTCATTTTTCGGATCATAACTGTATAATTCTTCATCACTGATAAAATTGGGAACATGTTCTTTTTTCTCTTTAGATGATGTGGGCTGTGGTGGTGGTGGTGGTGGTGGTGGTGGTGGTGTTGGAGGTAGGGTTGCTGTAATCTGCTTGTTTGCCTTAGATGTATTCATAATATTTACGATATCTTTGAGTGGATTAGATATAGGTTTGAAAATTCTACTTAGTGTCTCATCATGCTCAGTTTTGTTCAGTTTAAAAGATAAATACTTTTTTCTAATAATTCGTTTCAGATCTGCAATTTTTCGTTTTCGCACAGCGTCTGCATCAGATGACATCATAATGAAAAATGAATGGTTAAATAATTATTATATTTTTATATACATATCGAATCCTTTACGATATCTACCATCTTGTAAATCGAAGTCTTTAACAATAACCAAAGCGCCATATTTATCATTCCAGCATTCATAGCACATTTTCTTGAATTCTTCAAATGACATGTCGGGGGAAACGTGTTCGTTGAAGGCATGTTTAAGGTTAATTTCATCCTGTTTAAACATTACAATCATATTGCAGTTATCACGTATTAGCTGCTTTGGTATTTTCGAATAAGTCTGACATAGGTAGAAGACATCAATACTTCTGTGTCTACACATGGAAAAATATTGTTGAATTGTTTGTTGTTTGTCGCATGACACATCGTCAAAAATGAAAATCGAATTGGGTTTGGATTGTGTAGGACTTACAATTTCATCGTTTTCTTTAAACGGATAATATCCCACACCTTTTACACCAGTCAATACTTCTTCGAGCAGTTGGTATTTTGGTTGATATAGAGATTTAGAATAAACGTAGACATTTTTAAATTTTACACCATTTGGATTGAACAGCAATGATAGCACAATATTTGTTTTCCCTCATCCGCTGGGGCCACAAATAATAGCACGAAACGAATCAGGTAATAAAAGTCCATGTTTTCGACTACGTCTATCTTCCAAAACGCTATCGAAATTTTCAATCGGTAACGACTGCTCTTGTTTAACAATCTCCATCTTATGATACTTTTTCAAACAGTGCAGCTATAATTATAGGTTCCATCGTGAGCAAATAGTCAGTCTTCATGTTGATTCACGAAGGTGAAGGTGTGCTAAATTCACTCATAAACAATTTTCCTTTTGAGCTTCATTTTCCTGGCTACCAATACTGTGGACGTAAGTTTTACTGTTTTTATTTTTTCACAATATTAAATCCTCTATTTATATAGCTGGAACGCATCTGAAAAAACGGCTACTACGAGGAGATACAGGTGTCAACGCTCTCGACGCAGCTTGCAAAAATAACGATATCGCATACGCATCTAACAAGTCACTCACAGATCGTCATAAAGCTGATTTGGTACTAGAAAACGCCGCTTGGGAGCGAGTAAAGTCAAAAGACGCTAAATTAGGTGAAAAGTCAGCCGCCTGGTTCGTAACCAACGGAATGAAGGTTAAACGCAAGTTGAGAATGGGTATGAAGAAGCGTCGATCTTTTCATCGTGATGTGGTTATGAAGGTGAAGAAATCCATGAAAAAGGGATCTTCGCTGTCAGATACAGCGATGTTTGCATTGCGAGCAGCAAAATCTCTTATTCAAAAATTTGGAGGCCGAAAACATGTTCCAATACCTAGAATAATACCTGTAGCTAAATCTGGAGGATTTTCACCTCTAATACCTCTTTTCGCTGGACTTTCAGCTTTGGGAGCATTATCAGGCGGTGCTGCGGGAATTGCGAAAACTGTGATCGATACAAAAAATGCTCAGAAGAAATTGGAAGAAGATCATCGTCATAATAAAGCTATGGAGCCTATAGGTAAAGGATTGTATTTGCGAAAGAACGCTAAAGGTGGATATGGATTATTCTTGAAAAAAAACTACCATTGAAGCTACCCAATAAAGCATTATTCGACTATGAATTAATCAAGTTTGCCAAATTATTGAAAATAAAATATTTTCGAGATGTGTACATGCGCGATTCTCTACCGAAAAACGGACCTCGACGATGTGAATCAGCAATACTAAATTTGGATGTGTCTAAAAACTCAGGCACGCATTGGGTAGCATATAGGAAGATGAATGACTGCGTCGAATATTTCGATTCATTTGGTAATCTGAAGCCTCCGAGAGAACTTGTCACTTATCTTACTGGCAGTAAAATATTTTACAATTACGAGCAATACCAAAATTACAATCAGATCAACTGTGGACATTTGTGTTTGCAATTCCTCTATAATGTCTGAAGCATGGTTGGTTGGCGAAACACAATTGTTGTCGTCTTTTACAAGTGCCGAATTGAAAACTATTCCTCTAAAGTATTTGGTAGAGCGAGTTAAACCTTGGGATTTATTAGACAATTGGCATAAATTACCAAAAGAATATCAATCGAATTTCAACTTGCAAATTTGCTAGCCTTGTTTTGTGCATTACATTCGACCGGATCAACGTACTCATGTCGATGGTCCGGTTAGCTCACAACGCAACTGTCATGCATGTAATTATTATTTGAAAAAATAAAATTGTTTTTTCTAATCTAGTAATATTATTTAAATACACCACTCCCATAAACATCACAGTCATGTCTCAACTGTTGAACTTAACGTCCACATCGAATGAATTCTCCTTCACTCCTCCCACACCGATAATATTGAAACCTGAAAAATAATACTTTATTGGTGTGTTAGGGTTTTATTGGTGAGAAATTTTATTTCTACAATAAAAATGATCGTAAGAAAGGACTCATCACCATTAACTTCCCGTCAGGATGTTACGAAATCACAGATATTGAAGCTTATCTCATCGATCAATTCAAATTGAAGACGGATACAACTGTGGCCGATATATCTTTGAAGCCCAACAACAACACTCTTCAGTGTGAAATTTACAGTCGACAGCACGCCATCGATTTTGAATACTCTGATAGTTTGAGTAAAATACTAGGATTTTCTCCAAAGATACTAGATCCTGGTAAAGTCCACCGTTCCGATCTACCTGTTAACATTTGTAAAATATCAACTTTACTATTTGATTGCAATATTGCTAAAGGATAGTTTGACGGAGATAAGCCTGCTCATACAATATTCAGTTTCCCAATTACAGTGGGCCCTGGTTATGCAATCAACGAACGACCGAACAATCCGATTTACTTAGCTGTGAGCAGCACAAACGAAATCACCAACATTACCGTAAGAGTGTTGAATCAAGATCTCGAACCAGTAAATTTTCGAGGAGAAAAAAGCACGTTACTTTTACATCTATTGGAACGTTAATGGGTCTACTTATCAACAACGACTATTATAAAAGTCCCTCATCATCTACAACAAAATTAGTCTCTTGCAGATCGTTCAAAAGAACGAAGCTTCATCTAACTCCTGCAAATCGGGCGTTTCTCAAATCAATCGGATTAAAGTTGAAGAAGAATGACACTAAAAAGAAAGTACGTGCGTTCTGATAGGACACCACCATCAACGAAAATATCTTCGATATTTGACCTTTACCGAGATCCACAATATGAAGAGTCGATAAGAAAAGAAGATTTTCACACCTTTGTTCCTTATGTGAAATCATTCAATAACAGCGATTCTCTGGAATTTGACATCCAACAAACTGACGCATTTTTTCTCATGTACGAAACTCAACTTGAAATTAAGGGAAAATTAGAAGTTAGTGGCGGAGGAGGACATGTTAATCTAACGCCAAATTGCGGTGCATTCCTCTTCGATTCTTGTTCCTACATTCAAAGTGGAAAGGAAATAGAAATAGTACGAGATCCCGGTATAGTAAGTACCGCAAGAAGTTTGTTGTGTTATAATCCACAATCGAAAGAAATGGCTTCAGCTGGCTGGAATTATCCCAATAAACCGCTATTGAATGATGTTGATAAATCGTTTAGTTTGTTGATTCCTCTAAAACACATTTTCAATGTATTCAATGACTATACTAAAATCACATATGGAAAACAAACTTTTCGATTCATACGTGCTCGTCATGATAACGATGCTGTAATAGTAAATGAAGTAACAACAGGTACTACGACATCTAACACTACAATAAAGTTTGTTATAGATAGCATGGCATTGAAAGTTAAACACGTCTATCCTAACGATGAAATAAAATTACGTATGATGGAGCAAATAAAAAGTGATCGACCAATATTCATTCCGTTTAGAAAATGGAAACTTTGTGTATTGCCTACGTTAACGAAAGACGCTAAAAATGAGATTTGGTCAGTTAAAACGAGCTCGTCTGTCGAGAGACCTCGATATGTTATCGTATGCTTTCAAATAGATAGACGCAACAAGAAGACAAACGATCCTTCGCAATTCGATCACTTGAACACCAACAATGTAAGATTGGCTTTGAACGGAGATTTTTGGCCCACCGAACGATTAAAGATGGATTTCGGAAAAAACGACTATACTCTTGCCTATCATAATTACGCCTCATTCTATAGAAGCTATACCAATTCCAGCATAGTACATCCAACATTGGACTATGAAGCATTCAAAGATCGTGCTCTCTTTGTCATAGACTGTTCCAAACAGGCGGAGGGTATAAGGGCATCAACAGTTGATATAAAAGTGGAAATTGAAGTAGGTGTAGGATTTCCTGCAAATACTAGAGCATATTGTATAATTATACATGACTGTTTATTGGAGTATTACCCCCTAACGGAAATTATCAAAACGATCATAAAATACCAGTGTTGAAATACACAGCGAGACAGTTACAAATAAACCACGATGAGAATAGCATTCATTGACATTCAAGGCTTCATTACCGAGGGTACATTCCATCCTAAGGAATTGTCCATCGAAATCGGATATAAACATAGACACTACATATTTAAGCCGCCACAACCCTTTCATTTGCTAAACAATCAAGATAAAAAACAAACAACTTTTTGGAACACCATATCCATGGAATCAAGTATTCTTCTGGCGATGTTGATTATTCAAAATTGGACGAGATTTTGAAAAGTATAATGTCTAGTGTCGATTGTATTTACGTTCGCGGTAATCAGAAATATGAATTTTTACAAAAGAAATGTGAAGAATATGGAATTTCTACGACAACTGTTGTTGATGTCTGCAAGTTTGATGGAACATCCTCAGCCATGGAAAGTTTAAAAAAACATTCGAATGCTTGTCATGCCGATGGGACTTTCAATTGTACACAAATTAATGTAGAACGATTACGATATTGGTTTTTAAATGTAATACCATTGTAATTTTACTTAAATAAATAGAAAACATTGATGAGTTGTTTTATTGAAACACATTGTATACTCATTTATGTCTATATTACATGAAGACTTAAACTTTCGTTTTACAATATTCAATATAATTTTCAATATTAGAATAAATACTGATGTTAAAATTATACATGTCATTGCAAAAACATTATTAATTTCATCCTTGATGGCAACCTGTTGTTCCCGAATTGTATTATTCATCATATTGTAGTCGGTTTAATTCTGTGGATATTTTTTGTAGGCGGCGATTTTTGAAGACGTGATCCTCCAAGCACATTCGCTCCAATTGCTTTATCAGTTTAATCTTATTTTCATAAATTGAAATATCTTGACTCAATTCTCGAACGCTTTTAGAAAATTCCTCCAATTTGCGTCTATACTCTTCCGATAACATTGTGATACAAACACTCAATTCTCTCATTCATTTACTATAAAAGAAATCATGCGCATGCTTTCAAGACTTTCAAAATACCCCGTATAAGAAAAATGCATCAGTTAAATATGATTTTAAAAAAACTGCAACATAAAATCTATTTTTATTAATTTGATAGAAAACTAAATTCTGCTGTTTCATGAATAAACTCAGTTAAGATTTTATCGTAAATGACTAATACAATATCATGTAGATATCATATATTTTTTAAAAGATACTAAAGTAATATACCGTTATATAAAGTAACTAACAATTATAAACCAGAAATCATGACATTGCAATTTAATCATATTTGAAACAAGTTCACTATTGTCTGAATAAATGATTTGGCCTGCACGTGCTTCCTAACTATAGAAATACCGCATAAATATTACCTACTAAGCGAATTTAATATAATGTGAGATTTCATTCATTACAATATAAACAAAACCTTCTATAAAATGATATGATTTTTTAGTGAAAGTGGTCTTTATATCGTAACTAGTATTTGTTACGTCAAGAGGTCAAAAAATATTACGTTTTAACAGTATATATATATTTGAAAAAAGTTATTCGATAAACACTTTTAAAAATTTAGCTTTTAAGAATTGTTTTAGCGTACGTCAGAAAATTGCAAAGGTTTCAATTAATATATATATATATATATTTAGCGTAGATTGAAATACATGCAAAAAACTTTTCGTTTGATAAGTTAAAAACGATGATAATACTCATACTTAGTTATGTCTACAGCCTTATCTGAAGAACACCTGCAAAAGTGCAACTTCAACACTTCTATAAAAGTTATATATACTGTCTGTAAATAATTTGAATTACTCTTCAGTTACTCTTCAGTTAATTTTCATTTACCATTGTTAAACTCTGATGTATGTTTTGTACAGTTCGAAATAAACTAAAAATTATATTTTGTCTTTTTAAAAAAGAAATTTTCTAATAAGAAAATAAAAGTGGCGCAGTGAGTAGGATCCAGTACGAGTTGTGATTAAAAGAAACTGTCCAGTTCAAGTGAGACTTTTTCGTGAATTTTCATAACTTTTAATGTTTTAACGTTTTAAGTGCGGATCGAACCTTAGTTTTGAGAACATTTGTTACATCGTACCCAACAGAGTTCCAGAGTGCCCGAAGAGTCAGAGGAAGAGGACAAGACACAGTTTATTCAGAAAAACGTAAGTGCCAAATAATTCCTTTTCTTGCCTTTCACGCCAGTTGTAGGTCTTGAAAGATATGTTAAGTAAAAGTAAATAAAACTATTTATGAGTGATTCTGAAATCGATAATATTTTAATAACCTTGAAGAATATTAACTTAAGTGATACAAATAACAGAAACAATATGCCGAATGCAATTAATTGGGACCTCTTAAAACAAAAAGTCAACAATATTAAACCTTTCAATGGTGATTGCGATTATTTAAATAAGTTTATTTTAAAATGTGAAAATTTAATAACTACTTATAGTGCTTATAATGATCCTGAACTAAAAGCACATATTTTTGAATGTGTACAAGAAAAATTAGAAGGACGAGCGGAAGTTATGGTAGGAAATAGAATTGAAATAAATAATTGGGATAAATTGAAACAAGCTTTAATCCAATGTTTTGCCGATAGACGCAATTTAGACTGCTTAGTACAAGAATTGACGCGAAGTAGACCTCTTAAAGGAGAACATTTAATAGATTTTGGAAGTAGGTTACAATTAATTAGAAGTAGAGTATTACAAAGGGTTAGTAATGATATAAATATGAATCAATTAGAAAAAGAATGTCAAATAAATCACTATAATAAAGTTGCTTTAAACACGTTCATAGCGGGATGTAGCGGTATATTAAAAAATAATATGCATTTGAAAAAACCAGAAAGTTTAGAAGACGCAATGGGTTATGTCACAGAATTCGAAAACTTTGAAAAAATGTACGGAAATCTCAACGACAGATTTCATCAGCCAAATAGAACAAATGTTAATATGCAAACATACAATCCTAGAAATAATATCCCCAACAATTCTCAAAATGCTCAGTCTTCAAACAACAATTCATTAAATCGAAATTTTAATAATGGGTCATATTCCAATAATAATTATCGCCCACCTCAATCTAATTTCAACAATAGGTCATATTCTAATAATTATCGTCCACCTCAATCCTTTCAACAAAATAACAATAATGGCACACAATTCCCCAGCCAACCAATTGATATTCAACCAATTCCACAAAACCGAAAATTCTTAACGAATCGTCAAGTATTTGGTCCACCTAAAAATGTCTTCAGACCAAACCAAATTCCAGAAAACCAATTGCCAAATCCAGTACCAATGTCTACAATGTCAAGAAACCCTTCATTGCAAACGAGAAATCGTTTCCAAAATAATTATTTTAGAAATAATACGAATCAAAGACCGAATTTTATATCCGAAGAGTTACACTCTAACCAATATAATGATCCCAATTCACAAAACGAATATTACGAAGCAATAGAACCCGATAATAATCACGAAGTAGAAAACGAAAATTTTTGTATACCAGGCCCATCCAACGAGAGCAAGTAACAGAAATTAACATTGTTTCCAATAACGCCTTGCCATATATAGAAATTAAAAATCGAAAATTAAAATTACTTATAGATACTGGCAGTACTAGATCTATAATAAAACCGTCAATAATTGAACAATTCTATCCAGAAACGATTTATCAAAGTGATATTACTTTATCAACCACTTTAGGAAGTAAAAATATAAGATACCAAGCACTAGTACCAGCATTTAATGAGCTTAAATGTAATAATTATTTTATAGATTTTATCCTATATGATTTTCACGATTTTTACGATGGAATCATCGGATTACAAGATTTAATTAATATGAATTTGAATATAGATCTTATTAATAAAAAATTAGTAAATCAATACGTAGAGATACCTTTTAAATATAGAAAATTTGACGACGTTCAATTTTCCTTTTCCGTAAACGCAAATGAAAGAACTATTAAGAGACTTCCAGTTACTATTGATAACGGTGAAATTTTGATAGATGGCCAAATTATAGATAATGTTGAAATCCCCCAAACACTATCAGTAGCAAAAAATGGATTTGCTCCTGTAGAAGTCCAAAATTACACTGATAAATGTATTTCTATTACTTTAACAAAACCAATAAAAGCCAACCTATTCAACCTAAGTCAATATGAAACGGTTGAGTTCGAGAGCTTCAATAACAATTTTGAAGAAAATAAAATAATTAATTCAAAAAACGACATTTCCAAATTAATTCGCACTAGTCATATGAATAGCGAAGAAAAACAAAAGATCATCAATCTGTGCAAAGAATTCTCTGATTTATTTCTCAAACCCGGAGATAGACTAACCTTTACATCTAAAATTAACCATATAATTCGAACTAAAGACGAAATACCAGTCCATTCAAAATCCTATCGATACCCTTATGTGCATAGAAACGAAGTAAGACGACAAGTCCAAGAAATGTTGGACAAAGGAATAATTAGATCATCATGTTCACCATGGAGTTCGCCAATCTGGATCGTAGATAAAAAATTAGACGCCTCTAACACACGAAAATGGAGACTAGTCGTTGATTATAGAAAATTAAATGAAAAAACTATTGACGATAGATACCCGTTACCGAATATCTCTGACATTTTAGATAAATTAGGCCGTGCACAATACTTTAGCACTTTAGATTTAGCGAGCGGCTTTCACCAGATTCAAATGAGTGAATGCTCTATAGAAAAAACTGCGTTTAACGTCGATGGCGGTCATTATGAGTTTCTCAGAATGCCGTTTGGACTAAAAAATGCCCCGTCTACCTTTCAAAGAGTAGTTAATGAAGTCCTAAAAGATTTACAAAATAAAATCTGTATGGTTTATATGGATGATATAATCATTTTCAGCACAAGTCTACAAGAACACATACAAAATTTAAAATTAGTCTTTATTAAACTACGCGAAGCACGATTTAAGATACAATTAGATAAATGCGAATTTCTTCGCAAAGAAGTAGAATATTTAGGTCACGTTGTAACACCTCAAGGTATAAAACCCAACCCGAATAAAATCAAAGCAATACAAAATTTTCCTATCCCTAAAACAACAAAAAATATCAAATCTTTCCTAGGTCTTCTCGGTTATTACCGAAAATTTATAAAAAACTTTGCAAAATTAACAAAACCACTAACGATGTGTTTGAAGAAAGATATGAAAGTTGAACATACGAACGAATTTCTTAAATGTGTTGACACTTGTAAAAATATTCTAATATCAGAACCAGTCTTAGCATACCCAGATTTAGAAAAACCATTTGAACTAACAACAGACGCATCAAACTATGCAATAGGTGCCGTCTTGTCTCAAAATAATCATCCGATTTGTTATGCCTCTAGAACCTTGAATTCTTCTGAAATTAACTTTTCTACAATTGAGAAAGAATTGCTAGCCATAGTATGGGCATGCAAATACTTCCGACCCTATCTTTTTGGTAAACGTTTTACAATATTTACTGACCACAAGCCATTACAATGGTTATTTTCTTTCAAAGAACCGAATTCCAGATTAGTACGCTGGCGATTAAGACTTGAAGAATTTAATTATGAGATAAAGTATGTAAAAGGAAAAAATAATCAAGTAGCAGATGCCCTTTCGCGAAATGTTCAAAATCTAAACGCATTCGAAACCGAATCCATAGCTGTAAATTATGATGAGAACGATTTAAATGATATTGACGAAGTTTTGCAAATTAATGATATTCTTCCGAATTTAGATGATATAGATCTAACAGACGAATTACAAATTTTTGACAAAAATCAACAAAACAAAAAAATAAATATCATTTCTGACATAACAATACCTAGAGAACAAACCAACCAAACTATAGATACAATTCATACAGCTTTAGAAAATCCAATACTAAATATTCCCATTTCAGAGAAACCTTTAAATATGTATAAAAATCAAATTTACCTCACGCTAGGAGAAACAATGAATTCTCAAATTACGCGAGAGAAAATTTTTGAAAATTTTAGATTATACGTAACGATACCAAAATTCAACACGGAACAAAATATAATCAAACTTATTAAAGAGTACATTGATCCCAAACAAAACTACGCTTTATATTTCCAAAACGAATTCTTAATGAAAATATTCGTAGTTACTGCACAAAATACATTCAAAAATTCATCACTTAAATTTATTCATTGTCCGAAAGTCTTAAAAGACGTAGAAACCACTGAAGAGCAAAAAGTAAAAATTGAATACAGTCACATTTATAAATCAGGACACAGAGGAATCAATGAAGTAAAAAAATCACTTAGTTCGCTATATTATTGGCCAAAAATGAACGACGATATCGAAAAATATATTAATAATTGCGAAACCTGTTTGAAAAATAAATACGATAGAAACCCACCAGTAATCAAATTTAATTTAACACCCACATCATCAAAACCTTTTGAACATATACATTTAGATGTATTTTATATAGCAAACAAATCATATCTAACAATTATAGACTCATTTTCACGTTACGGTCAAGCTTATCTATTATATAGTATAATAGGAATATTGGTAGTCGATAAACTACTTGAATTCATTTCACACCACGGTTTACCCAATAGAATCACAACAGATCAAGGCACAGAATTTAAAAATTTCGACCTCCAAGATTTTTGTAAATTACATCATATTCATTTACATTTTACAACTGCAAAAAACAGTAATTCTAACTCTCCAGTTGAGAGATTTCATTCGACTCTAATTGAACATTATAGATGCCTACAAGAGGAAAACAAAAATATGAAACCCGATCAGTTAATTAAAAACGCAATATTTTGTTATAATAATTCCATCCATTCAGTTACAAAATACACCCCTTTTGAAATTATTAAAGGTCATATTAACAACCCCGATCCTTTCGATTTAGATGATAATTTAATAATATCGTCATATGTACAAGACCACAAAGAAAATAGCAAAAGATTATATGAGAAAGTCAAGCAAAATAATGAAAGTACAAAGGAGAAAATAATTCAAAAATTAAATGAAGAACGTGAAGATCCCCCAAGTTTCTCAACTCAAAAAACGTGTTATATTAAAACAAAACAAAGAAATAAAAAATTACCTAAATTCAAAAAAACAAAAGTTCTTGGTCAAAAAGGTGTTATCATTAAAACCAGTAAGGGTACATATCATAAAAATTTAACCAGAAAACCAAGATCAGTAACTAAAAAATTATTACAGGAATCAAACGATGAACCTCCTGATATTGACAACGACATGCATCCTGATACTTCAGACACACTGTGTTGAAGAAGATGTATCGACTACGAGAATTGAAAACCTAATCCTTCCTATCCAATTAGGAAATTCTCGAGTCATATATAATAAGCATACATTCTTACATTACATAGATTTAAACAAGTTAATAATTTAGTCAAACATTTTTATATTATGAAAGATAGCATTAGACTATTTAATAGCAGTAATCCTATATCATACCATAGCTTAGCGCAAAGTATTTTAATAAGAACAGAGTCTCTAATTAATTCCTTAAAAGAAAAATTAAATAATCTATATCCCCATGTTAGGAGTAAAAGAGGACTTATAAATGTAGTCGGAAAAATCGACAAATGGCTTTTTGGCACGTTAGATTCCGATGACGAAGAACGATATAATAAAGCAATCGACACATTACAGGAAAACCAGAAAAATATCATTCAAGAAGTAAATTTACAAATTTCTCTAAATACAAAATTCATTGAACATTATAATAAATCCATTAGTATTCTAAATAATAATCAAGAAATATTAAAAAATAACTTAGAGAAAATACAAGCATCATTTTACGATAAAATAGAAACTCTCGAAAGTTACTTAAGCTTTCAAGGAGTTATTTCACAAATAAATTCAATTTGTCAAACTACAGTTACCTTATTAGATAATTTAGAAAACGCCATAGTATTTTCCAAACTAAACTCTTTACATAATTCTATAATTTCCAGTTCCGACATATTCGAAATGATTAAATATTTACATAATATATACGATTCTAACCAAATTCCCCAATTTAAGAATCTACTGACTTATTACCAATTCTTAGGAACCCAAGTATCGATATCAGACTCTAAATTAAATTTTGCAATTCATGTACCTATTCTTATAGACAAGACTTATGAATTTTATCATATTTTCCCCATTATCCAAAACCACAAAATGTATACTCCTTTATTCCCTTATTTGGCACACAAAAACGATGACAACCAATTCGAAAAAGAAGAATGTCCTTTCTTAGAAGAAACATACTACTGCAGACAAAATCTAATATCCCAAGACAACTGTACTATACAATTACTCCGAGGAGAAGCTCCGAAATGTTGCCACATCATGGAAGTAAACGTTCAACAAATAATCATAGAACAAGTTACAGAAAACGAAATTCTAATAATACCAGAAAAGCCCCATCAAATATTTTCCAAATGCCGAAGTAACCAATATATTCCAGTGACGACTCCAGTACTGATCAAAATTCCAGATTCGTGCGAAATATGGACCAATAATCAAAAATATATTAACAAAATTCCGATAAGCAGAGGAAAACCATTTATATTACCTAAAATTGAAACAGAATCATTGATCGCTTCCAGAAACTACCAGATACCGAACATAACAGAAATTGACTTTGAAGAACTTAAGGAAATCAGCCGAATTTCAAAACAATTAAAACCGATCACGGAAATCGAAAACAACCCGTATAAAGCAAACACAATAGGAACAATCATAGGAATTACAATCGTATGTGTTTTAATCTGCATTTTAGTTAAATATAGAAAGCAAATATTCAAAATCTTCAAGAAGTCAGAAGAAAATCCCATGGAAGAAAATGAAATTTCGAAAATCCACTCCGTGTTTCTCGAGACCTAAAGACGGGAGGAGTTATGTCTACAGCCTTATCTGAAGAACACCTGCAAAAGTGCAACTTCAACACTTCTATAAAAGTTATATATACTGTCTGTAAATAATTTGAATTACTCTTCAGTTACTCTTCAGTTAATTTTCATTTACCATTGTTAAACTCTGATGTATGTTTTGTACAGTTCGAAATAAACTAAAAATTATATTTTGTCTTTTTAAAAAAGAAATTTTCTAATAAGAAAATAAAAGTACTTCCTTCTTTTTCAAAGTTGATATAATTATAAGGAAATTATACACGGTGATGAAACGAGAACAATTGAATATGTGGTATAAATTCTAAATAGTTATTTATAATTATATAACTGATAACTATAGGTAGGATAGTAATAGTTGAATAAAATTTATCTATATCAGTGGTAGGAAGGATGGGGCCCCTGAAATATTAACTGAAATTTTTTTCTTAAAGTTTATTTCATATAGCATTGTCATACTGTAACGGTGATGATCCAGCGGGGTGATTTATATAGTATGGCTATGAGGAAAATACCAAGTTAGGTTAGTTTTTTGCCATTTTGTCTTTACACGATATGGTCATTTTCTCCTACAGTACATCGAGGACGTTCTATTAGTTGAATAGTAGCAGGATTTAGAGTGCCATCTACAGGTAAATTGAATTTCTCTTGAAATTCTTTTAAAATCGATGCCATATCTGTGATATCATGTTCTGACTTGTTAACATATCCAAATCTTTCAATATATTCCACAGCATAATTCAGATCAATTTTCTCAGGTGCAACTAAAGGTAGAATTAGTAAGAGAATCATCCTTCACTTTCGACGTTAGCTTTAATACTGATTCTTCATCAGAAAGTTGTTATGATAATATACAATCCATCGATTAGGTATTTAAATGAAACAGAGAATATTTTCAAAATTTTATAATGTTAAATCATTGATTACATTGATTTTGTAATAATACAGATACTCTCTAAGTGCTTTCCCTACTAAACTGTTTTCATAACAAATATCACAAACTGCATACATTAAATCTATACAATTAGAAAAGCCACACATTGGATTAGGTTTAAATGACTTCAATAAATTAATAATATTATAATAAAAATCACAAAAGTTTACATTTTTTAAAATTGAAATGTGGTGTTGAAGCAAATTCTCATGAAGGCGTAGAATTTCTACAACTTCTTCTTCATCGAGGAAAAATGTAACATCATGTTGACGAACTTCCACAAATTTCTGATTATCATAAGTGACTTTAGTTATTTGACAAAAATCTTGATAAAACATGATGGGGCTGACGACAGGACTTTTCTCACCATCTGGAGGATTGAAATACTCGTTACTTTTACGAAGCCCCTCTATGATCTCATCCCATTCTATAGTATTGAAGGACATTTTGGTAGGTTCCATAGTTTCGATAAATGATGATAAAATGATGGCAGGTGCAAAAGTTCTGGCAGGGCTCAGGATACATCCAACTTCAATTCGACCAACATTGAAAACTGTATGCAATAAATAATGTTTTTCTTTTTTTATTGCAATTTCATAATTTCATACAATTTGATCTAAATCACGATCATAATCTTCATCACTACCACTACATGCCATTGTAACACTAGCTTCACTATAATACCCAGAATCTTGACTCATGATGACTACTGACTTCTGAATTAATGTTGAACAATTTATATGTTCAACTCTCTCCCCACCAAAGTTCGCATTGGTTGCTGAAAATGTATTCATAAAAAAGATTTCGATCTATACTACATCATAGGCGTATATCCAACTGTTATATTTTTTGTCTAAGCCTAACCATTCAACGTATATTTTGTTACGTTTCCTCTTCAATACTTTTTCAACGAGATAAATGTTGGGACATAAAACCCAAATGTGAGATTTCAATACAATATAAATCATTACTAAAATGCCAAGGTCATTGGATTTTAAATATCTCTTAAAAGAAGATTCTTTCGCAATATAAATAATTTTAATATCTTGCACTTTCAGCACATGCGCATGTCCTTTCGCAACCAGCCAAAATTCTGCAGGCAACTTGTTTGCATTCAGTAAAAATACCGGAGATTATTATACCCAGATTTGACTATATTGGAAATAAACAAAGTACCCGTCCCAACTAACTCAAAAGTTGATGTTATTTTCCAAACAAATAGTGGTCTATGTATTTTATGATAAAGCAACACAATACATTGAATTCAATGATGGATTTAAGAAAATTTTGAATAGTTCGTCGTTTATTCCACGTAGCTGAATTGGTTAAATTGCAATAAAAACGCTCCTGGTGGGGCATCCTGTATATACGGTATCTTACTACACCCTGTATCCAAACTGATGCGTCGTTTTCACAGTGCCGATGCTCTAACGACTGCGCATCATCTGTTCATTTCCTCGACCCCAAAACTGTGCAAAATGGTATATTTTATTACTACACCCTGTATATAAGAAACCACCCTTTTTGGTACATTCTGGTATAATTATTACTACACTCTGTATCTTTTTTTGTACATAAAAAGGTATCTTTACACCCTGTTCGAGTTACATCCTGTATATACGGTATCATTCTACATCCTGTTGCATATCTTCTATGAGGTCACTTCTTTAATCTCTACACCACCAGAAGCTTCGTCACAAAGTCTCCAGTCGGTGGCGACCAGAGTGCCCTTATAGCAAAAACATACACACTTATTTACTTTTTGCATAACCCCCCGTTCTTGTATACACCCTTATTTACATAATCCCCGTAGACGCTCCCCTCCCTCGTAGACGCTACCCTTAAAACCCTCTTCGCTTCTTCTAAATCACCCCCTAGATACCTTATACACGTAAAAACATACACACTTATTTACTTTTTGCATAACCCCCCGTTCTTGTATACACCCTTATTTACATAATCCCCGTAGACGCTCCCCTCCCCCGTAGACGCTACCCTTAAAACCCTCTTCGCTTCTTCTAAACCACCCTCTACCTTATACACGTAAAAACATACACACTTATTTACTTTTTGCATAACCCCCGTTCTTGTATACACCCTTACTTTTTGCGTAATCCCCGTAGACGCTACCCTTAAAAACCCCTTCGCTTCTTCTAAACCACCCTCTAGATACCTTATACACGTAACAACATACACACTTATTTACTTTTTGCATAACCCCCGTTCTTGTATACACCCTTACTTTTTGCGTAATCCCCGTAGACGCTACCCTTAAAAACCCCTTCGCTTCTTCTAAACCACCCTCTAGATACCTTATACACGTAACAACATACACACTTATTTACTTTTTGCATAACCCCCGTAGACGCTACCGTCATTACTTGCTAACCATCTAGAGACTTCTTTTACTTCTTGTAAACCCTCTGGAAACTTCTTCCTATCGGTAACCACCCATAGGCCATCCGCCTGTTTATCCGATAAAGTGTCACAGAACATACATGTATTTACTAGAGATATGTGCTAGTGCCCTAATGGCATCTTTGTACATCCTGTATACGATAATATTCGAACAATCATATTGGCGTTTATTAGACTCCAATCCGACAAATAATAACAGAGATATGAAGAAAGGCCTTTTAGCATGTGCGCAGATCGTCGAAATGTGTCTTTTTAGACCTATATGTAACGGAAAACATGCGCAGTATACGGGAAAAGTAGCTTCGCTACCCCTGCTACCCACGGCCGTTTTGGCACTCTGGTGAATAACAAATAGTTGTTAGCGCCGTTATGGCAATGGCGGCAAGGTTACCGACACCTGGATAATGTAGGTTAAATTTTGCATAACCCCCGTTCTTGTATACACCCTTCGTAATCCCCGTAGACGCTACCCTTAAAACCCTCTTCGCTTCTTCTTGTATACACCCTTACTTGTGTAATCCCCGTAGACGCTACCCTCCCCCGTAGACGCTACCCTTAAAACCCTCTTCGTGGCGTTTATTAGACTCCAATCCGACAAATAATAACAGAGATATGAAGAAAGGCCTTTTAGCATGTGCGCAGATCGTCGAAATGTGCCTTTTTAGACCTATATGTAACGGAAAACATGCGCAGTATAAGGGAAAAGTAGCTTTGCTACCCCAGCTACCCACGGCCGTTTTGGCACTCTGGTGAATAATAAATAGTTGTTAGCGCCGTTATGGCAATGACGGCAAGGTTACCGACACCTGGATAATGTAGGTTAAATTTTGCATAACCCCCGTTCTTGTATACACCCTTCGTAATCCCCGTAGACGCTACCCTTAAAACCCTCTTCGCTTCTTCTTGTATACACCCTTACTTGCGTAATCCCCGTAGACGCTACCCTCCCCCGTAGACGCTACCCTTAAAACCCTCTTCGCTTCTTCTAAATCACCCCCCCTACAACATACACACTTACTTTTTGCATAACCCCCGTAGACGCAAAGATAGACCCCAAAAAATTTTGGCGGCCCGGGCCAAACCCCCATCCCCCGTAGCCGCGACCCCCAAAATTGGCCCGGGCCAAACCCCCAAAAATAGGTCAAGGTCAAAGGGTGTGGTCATGTGACGTCACAAAAAGTTCCCATGCTCAACCAGCCCATACTCTACTATGTTTATATCGAAAAGCAGTTGAGAAAAATCCAGTTTTCAATTCTATTATGGAGTCGTGTTACTGAACTACCTTGTAGTTGATTACAGAAAAGTGCATGAAACGATTTTGTGTCATAAGGAAGGAAATTTCTGAAATTATTAATGAAAAGGAAGTGAAGTTTGAAGATCCAGAATTTTCAAGTGCGTTAGCTTTTTCACAAATTTGACTAATCATCTTAATAATTTGAATTGAAGGCTCCAAGAAAAAAATGAGCTGGTTTCATATTTGATTGAATAATGAATGTATTGCGAAATAAACTGAAATTGTTCAAACATTAAATTGAGATACACTCCTATAACTGTCTGCAACTATAAGAAGAATTTGAATATAAGGTTATTGACTTTTCAAACTGCAGTTGAGAATAAGTGATTCATGAATTCAATTGAAAAAATTTAAAGCTTCAACAGTTACTTTACAATATGTCGCTTGGGGTTACCATTGATAATAAACCACCTAACTTACAACTTGTATTGTGTGATATTTATTAGCTAGACAAGAGAAATAATGTGATTTTTTCAAACTGCTTTTTAAGGAGAGATTATCAAATTGCGAGATTTTGGAATAAAAGTGACATCAACGCCATCAACGTACTATGTCAAAGTGTATTTTTCTCCAAAACATCCATGAATAAAAATAGGGGAAAAAACTTTTTAAGTTAAACGGTTTTATGTTAAACATACATTGCAATGTTTAAGATAAATGTACTAAAAACCAAAAAATAATAAAATAGATACAGTCGTGGGAATTATAAACATATGCATAGACTAGACTAAAATAAAACCGTGGGGCACGTCAATTGTCTACAATCGTTGATTAAAATTTTTGTTTTGTAATGTTACACTATAATTAGGCAGTTGTTCAACCGACAACGATGGACGTGTGATAAGTAGGGCTAGAATGTGGAAACAAGCTAGCAAGCTCGATTATAAGCGAGTTTTAGGGTTTCATAGTGGTGAGCGAGTAGTACTTTTATCATATGTTTTGTCGATTAAAGACAAACTACGAGCAGTGAAACGATTCCTCGCCAGCCAGCAGTGTGAATGTCCAACGATAAACTAGTTGAAACATCTCTTTTATTTACATGGAGTGTATAACTATTGGAATTTCCATGAGCAAGAAAGTAGTAAGTAATTTCCTCACCGTCTGCGGGCCAACTGCCTAACGACGAATTAAACGATTCTTCTATCGCACATTAAGTCGATAATTTGTAGATAATTGACGTGCCCCACGGTTTTATTTTAGTCTAGTCTATGCATATGTTTATAATTCCCACGACTGTATCTATTTTATTATTTTTTGGTTTTTAGTACATTTATCTTAAACATTGCAATGTATGTTTAACATAAAACCGTTTAACCGTTTTTATTTCGCATTCTGTTTAATTCATTTAGTGCTTCATTATTGCAAGGTTTCTTGCCCGTTATTATATTTTTTTTTACCATTTTGTTCCCACGAGTGATGGACATTTAAACGGTCGACCCCCCCAGAGGTCCAATAAAGGGGCAAGGCTATGTACAACAAGATGCGCCTGAGTCTTGAGGGGAAAACGCTAACGACATATCATTTTTATCCACCCTAATGCCATACAGTTCTCGGCGCGTTTTAACCTTTCACCTTAACTTGGGTGGTGTACCGCTAACGACGTATCATTTTTAGCCACCCTAACGCCACACAGTCCTCAACACGATACAAAATCTTGACTTGGGTGGTGGATTCAAGCTGGATTAATCAGATACCTAAATTACAGATTCAATTTCTAAATTTAAATCTTATTATTATACGCCATTTAGTGGCTGCGCCCATATTAAATATTGAGGTTGTATAGTGCACTGTATTCTTCTTGTCAAGCCCTTTTATTTGTTGATAACCATATTGGTGGGATTGATAAAAAATTGTTATCAGCCATTTGGTAGCGGCGGCCATCTTAGACTTCAATTTTGCATAGTAAATTGTATTCTACTTGTTGAGACCTTTCATTTGATACCCATGTTGATGGGATTGATAAAACCTACGTTATCCGCCATTTTGTAGCGGCCGCCATCTTGGATTTCAATTTTTTATAGTATATTGTATTCTGCTTGTTGAGCCCTTTCTTTTGATACCCATGTTGATGGGATTGATAAAACCTACGTTATCCGCCATTTTGTAGCGGCCGCCATCTTGAATTTCAATTTTTTATAGTATATTGTATTCTGCTTGTTGAGCCCTTCCATTTGATACCCATGTTGATGGGATTGATAAAACCTACGTTATCCGCCATTTTGTAGCGGCCGCCATCTTGGATTTCAATTTTTTATAGTATATTGTATTCTGCTTGTTGAGCCCTTTCATTTGATACCCATATTGATGGGATTAATAAAACATAAATTATCCGCCATTTTGTAGCGGCGGCCATCTTGAATTTATAATGATAATGAATAAACATAATTGTAGTGTCACCAAAATCCAAAGTGTATACAAAATTTCAGATTATTCGGTTGACAGGAAGAGGGTGAAATTTGAATTACTAAATTTGACCCAAGAATAAATAATAAATAAAACAAACGGGGTGAGCTAAATAAAACCGTTTAAAAAACCCAACAGAAGCAATCTGGGGAGTGGTTACCCTTCGTACACTTTTTAGATTCCATTTTTTTACTTTATGAATAATTGTCGAAATTATCTAGTTTATGTGTAACAAATATATTGTAGTTTGTTACAAAAAAGTCCGATACTAGTACCCCACGTACGGGGTACATTCGTACAGTAGGTGGGGTACTTTCGTACGCCATGTGGTAGATTCATACAGGGTAATTAAAAAGCAAATTAAAGTCGTTACATTTTTATTATTGTTATTATAAAAATATTTATTTATCAAAGAACTAACTTAATAGTGTGTGACTTAGCTCATAGTCGATAAATCTGTCTTTAGAAAAATAACGAAACATAAAATCTTTCATCCGCAGTTTACTTATTGATAATTCTGAGCTTACAATCAGTCTGAATGAGATGTTTAATACCATTTTGTATGACATCGTTATACAGTCTTTGACAATTTGAACTTAAAGTAGGTAATTATACATTTGGTTGTTATTTTGAACTTATTGCACATTATAATCATTTAAATTAACTGCGAAAGTAAAAAGTCTAGCCATTCTAGCTGTACAGGTTCGTGGTTGAGGATCAGGGAGGATCATAATGACATCGCTGATATACAGAGTGTGTATGTCTTCTATATCAGGGAAAAAGAATGACCATGATAATCCTGGTTTCTTCCGAAGATAAGATATTTGCATCTCTGTATCCGAATAAAGACAGAGAACTTTTCCGACGTAATAAACAACAGAAGTTTCTTTTTCAAACTTTACCAAAACATAACAATTTTCCTTGATTTTCTCTGGTGTCACATTTAAATTATTATTGATACTGCTATCATCAGTCTCTTCGTCCAATTTCTGAATCTACTGGAGATGTTGAACTCTCCCGCAAGCTGAATTGCGATCCTTTCCTGTTCTATTTTTTCAATTCTTTCTGTCTATGTCTCTCTTCTAGTTCAGTTTTTTCAGGTGTATCTGTGAGGATTTACCCGGTTTTCTTCCTTTATTGGTTTTTCTGGTTCAAACAGCTGTAGGATAAGGTCTTATGACTTCTGGTGTTATGGGAAGATAAGAACTCAGTTCAGATTGTGCCTCAGCCGCAGAAGTGGAAGGTTCAGGTTCGCCAGTTCCGGTAAGAATGTCTTGCGGATTTTGGAGCAAAGGAGGCGATTGCTCACGAATATCTGACTCATTCATATCAATCGATGGCACGCTGGTGGAAGGTTGTGGTTCTTGAGCGACAGTAGTAGTTTCCGGATTAGATGGCACATTTACCGAATTATTTGAAGCATACACGTCAATGGGAGCGAAATCTGCATCGCTAAAGGCCATTTCATTGAATGGCCATATACCTGGCTTTTAAAATCCACTTGTAATATTTTTGGCGGTAAAAGATTCGAAATATGCAAGTTTTACCAATTTAGGAATAAAATGCCTCGATTCGACATATGCCAATTATTGAACGCTATTTTCAACTTTGCCTTGAATGGGCCGAATACTCCAACGTCTAAGGGTTGCAATCGATAACTAGTGTGCGGCGGAAAAGACACAACAATAATGCCATTGTCTCGAGCAAATGTTATATCCTCTAAGCGGATGTGGCTTTCGTGATTATCATATAGCAGTAAAATCGGATGCTCCTTAGAGCTCAGTGTGCGTGCCTGAATGTGTTTTAATACTGAAACAAATATGTCCGCATCTATCCACCCACTTCTATTAGCAGCTCCAAGGCTTCCTTCAGGCGCACCTTCAAGAAAATGATCTTTGTAGTGCACCCGTGGAAATACAAAAAGCGGAGGGATAGTATTTCCACTTGCAGCAATAATACTACCAAATGTTATCAATTCGCCTCTTTTCGCTGACACGATTTGTCCCACATGTTTCTGTGATTTAGGAGCCAAAACTTTAGGAGTTTCTAAAACAGAAGACACGCCGGACTCGTCAAAGTTAAATATCCTGTCGGCAGCAAAATTATATCGCTGTAATACATCAGCCAAGTTTTTATAGAACTCTTGGACTGCATTCTTATTAAACGCGAATGATCGAGCAGCGCTAGTGTTTTCTGGCTTTCGCAGACTGAGGTTGGCGTTTCGTTCCCTGTATCTACGCATCCACTCTAAGCCAGCTATTTGATTTTCGTCCCACTTCGCTGGATATTTTAAATTCAACGCTTTCGCGTATTCGTAGGCAAGTTTCCGAATTTATACTATCGTTAGCCCATAATGAATTTTGCAGCAATTAGTAATATAGTCATTTAAGCGTGCCTCTTCTTCCATGGAGAAGACTTGTAGACTCGTGAATTTTGATTGGAAAGTTCGTAAGGGTACATCGGCGTTAGAGCCATCTTTAAATTTCTTGACTCTGCTTTCCAACGTTGATGTTTTGATGTTGTAATTTAACGCGGCTTTCCTATACGACAACCTTCCTTGTATTATATCATCAATTGCTAACTTCATAGACTCTTCATCCACTTCTTGCGTACGCGTACCCTTTTTTTATATTTTCGCACCATGATTCTGCAATAAAATATTAATTATAAGTATAAGGTTGACTTAATAAAAATATTTCATTCTGTTAGAAGTAGAATATAAGAAAAAATATGTAAGTATGCTGTCTGTACGATAATTTTAAAAGATACTAGGTATATTTTATTTCTTAAAAATTGAATTTTGATATACTGGTGGTTGATAAAATCTAACGGGGAGCATTCGTACAAGTACGAATGTGACCCCTGCCTGGGTGTCCGAATGCACCCCATGCCTTTGCACAAAATAAAATACAACTTTATTCAAATTCTAATTTAGTTTAAGAAATATAACAATTAGAGCTCAAAATAAACAATGTTCACATTAATTAATCATCACCATTTTGTCAAAAACATGTCAATTCTGCTTACAATCACGAACTAAATTTAGGTAAAAAATTTACTCACCGACGTTACGTCTTGTCAGCTGATACACCGTAGTGCGTCTGGCGCGACACTCCGCTAGCAACATGGCGGCCGGTATGTCTATGCTCACAAGCAAAGGCGTGCTCGTGCGCCGTTTGGATTTTTTTAACCAACTGTACGAATGTGCCCCGCGTACGAATGGTGACCACTTTCCCCTACTGATTCATCACATGCGGTTGGCTACAACTGAACCAGAAGTGATCACCTCCGCTTTTTCGTTAATCAATGCAACCGAGATACCACAATGTTCACATTGACTTCCTCATTACTTTTCCGCCCAACCTATCTAATATGCGAGCAAAGTATTGATTTACCTACAAAAAAGTTTAAAGTTTGAAAACAAATTTTGAGTTCTTCTTACGTTTTTCATCAAGAACAACACGAAAAAATGGGTTTTAGAGAAAAAATCCTGTGTGTATGACGTCGTCGTTGTCGTCGGCCACTTTTCGTGTACATGTTTTGTTAGCACGACACAGCCTCCGGAGTACAACAAATCACCAATTTTATGATTGAATATTGTTCAGGACATCTCACATTGATTTTCAGCTCACAATAGCCAGTACAGCGGATGCTATGGTACTTGAAGTACGACATTTTTGTCATTTTTTGAGAAATTTCAGTTTGTTAGCACGATACAGCCTTCGAAGTGCAAAAAGTCACCAATTTTATCATTGAATATTATTCAGAACATCTTACAGATGAACCCTATTGATTTTCAGCTCACCACAGCCAGTACAACAGGTGCTATAGTACTTTAAGTACGCCATTTTTGTCATTTTTGGAGAAATTTCAGTTTCGTAGCACGATACAGCCTCAGGAGTATGTAAAAGTGACCAATTTTATAATTTATTATTATTCTAGGCGTTTCAAAGATGAACTCCATTGAGATTCAGCTCACCTAAACTCGTACAACGAGTGCTATGGTACTTGAGGTACCAAGTTTTTGTCCTTTCTGGAGAATTTCCAGTTTATTAGCACGATACAGCCTCCAGCGTGTATACACGTGACCCATTTTATGATTGAATATTTATAACGAACTATTGTTTAAATTGGAAGTTTCGGTTGTCCCAGATGTCAACCAATGTGGCTCCGGTTCACTCAAGTGGAGACGGGAGTGGGTAAAAGTCTCAAATCTGGGATATTAAATTCAAAAAAATATTGTTAGGCGCCAGTCAAATTTATTTGAGCCGTAAAGAAATTTTTCCCAACTTAAATCTGACAAATATGAGGGGAAAACTAAAAGAACAACCTAACTTACATTCCCTTTATTAGGAGTTTCCAAAATACTTAATACTCAAAACATTTGTATTATGTTGTAACAATTTAGACCACAATAATATATGTATTTACATTAAAATCCACAAATTAATTGAAAATATTCCCCTGTCCCCTGAAAACTTCACATATTCAGAATATTTGTATTATAGTGTAACAATATAGACCACAATAATAAAATGTATTGACAGTAAAAGTCAAAAATATAGCTGAAATATTATCACATAAATTTGAGAACCTTGTGTTACATGTTCGTACCTTGCGTTGGATGCAAAGCGAAAGTCAACGGTATAAAAATATGAAATTTCACAGTATACTGATAAAGTAGTTGTTTAGTTTTTAGGATATATTTTAATGTAAATATATATATATATATATATATATATATTTCTCTTTTTTTTTAATATAAGTTTTCCATGGTTCTAAATTGACCGATGGTCATAATGTCAAATGGTTATTATCTTGCCTTATTCGAGGACACCCGGTATACCACACTGTTCTTCGAATCAGGCGAAAATAGTTAACTACGATCAGTCACTTCGATATACGGGTTCGAAGAGAATACATATCTCTATTGTTCGCGAGTGCCGATCGTCAGTATTTCACGATACCAACCCTAAGATACAGTCCATTTATTAGAAGGGGAAGGTTGCAACCTTTTGGAAGAAGTCGGGAGAAAAAAGGTAAGAAGTAATCCTTTGACTATTAATTCCCAATCGGTCAACTTTTCTACCCAAATTAAACATCTTTTTTGGTCCTTCGGGCCGGATTTAATGTTTTTCTCATTTCAAATTTCATAAGTTAAAATATTAATAGTTCTATGATTTTAAAATAAATAATAATTTTCGTAATTTTTAAACACGTAAATTTATTATACTGAAGGTCAATTGGCATTGGCACTCTTAATTTTTTGCTCTGAAACAATTAACTTTTTGCTAATTACAGTAAATTTATCGATTAGTTTGGAACTTAAAGGCAATCTTTATTTATTCTGAACAACGGTAACACTGTATACAGTTTCTCTCACACTTATTTAATTTAATAATATTTAAAAATAAAAAGGGATATTGTTAATGGTGTATTAGTAACGTATTGAAATAACGTTGCGCTCTTTAATGTGACATATTTCTCGTTTATAGTGGATATTTCATGCCAATATTATTTGTTTTATTTAATAAAACATCTCTTGATAATTCAACTCCTCCTTTAACGTTCTTGTTTTACTAACTGACGCTTAACTCTCGATGTAATAAATGTTGATTGAATACAAAAAGGATTATTTCACCGAAATTTTAGTTGAATTTTTATTCAAGGATTATTTTGTGATTTAATTTGAACTCTTCCAATACATATATCGTTATCAGTAAGAATAAACATTTCTAAAAGGTTACTTTGGGATTGTTTATCAGAAATAGAGCAATTTTTCTTCTTTTGTTCAATTGTTCACTTAGCTTTGCATTCAGTCTCCTTCACAAATAAATAAAAAAATGGCTGCTAGGTTGCGTCAAGCAAAAACACTAAGGGAATCTGCGGTGGATAGAATTTCAATTCTTTATAATCTGGCAGAACAAGCTAAAATTGACAAAGGTGTCCATAGTCATTTTAAAGCTCGATCATCAGAATTAAAGTCTTTTTACAGTGAATTCAATATTCAACACACTGCTATTATTACAATGTTGTCTGCAAGTGAAGACGCCGACGTAGGTGCGGAAACACTTCTGCGTCAACAAGTGGATGACCAATATTATAATATATTAACGATTCATTCTGAATTATTTGATACTGCTTCTACTCCTGATAACAAGAACCAAACCTCCACAGTCAAGTTACCTAAACTCAATATTCCGGTATTTTCTGGAGACATGAAATTGTGGCCTACCTTCTTTGATTTATATAAATCTCTAATTCATAATAATACATCTCTCTCTAGCGTCGAAAAATTTGGATATTTAATTTCATCACTCTCTGGTGAAGCTCTCATTCTCGTTAAAAAAATCAATCTTACGGAAGACAATTATGAGGTAGCATACAAAAAATTAGTAAAACACTTCCAAAATATTCGTGCATTAGCTACGTTCTACTGGGAACAAATTTATAATACTCAGAAAATAAATTTAGAATTTCCAAAAGCGCTGAGGCAAGTGTTGGCACTATTTTTCGATAATTTAGAAGCTCTTAAAAATTTGGGATTGCCGGCGAACGAATGGGATTTAATACTTTTTCACATGTTAGGCAAAAAAATTGACTCTGAAACGCTTCATCGTTTCGAACCAGAAAATCCCTGTCCATCCTCAGATATTCCAAAATACCATGATTTGTATAAGTTTCTTGAGAAACAGTGTGATGCATATGACTTGGTGGTATTGGTACACGCCCCAAAGAAAAGTATTTCTTCAAGTAATAAATCTGCATTCATAAAAACTGCAAAACCGCAAAGTTCTACCTTTCTTACTAATACAGAACAAACTAAATGTGCTCTATGTAAGTCGGATCACTCAATATATAAGTGCTCTACTTTCTCTTCTAAAACGCCTAAAGAGAAATTTGAGTTATCTAAACAGTATAAATGGTGTAATTGCTTAGGTAGTAAACATTCTACCAACAATCGTAGTTCCAGTAGTGGATGCAAAATCTGTCAGAAAAGGCATCATACCCTGTTATATTTTGATGAGCTAGGTGCTAAACCTGTCGGTGTTGTAGGCACTACCTTTCCCTCAATTTTCACTAAAGAATCCAGTTGCCGTGACTCAATACCGGGTAGTTCTGCTACTGTCTTACATACCTCAGTTTCTTCTTGTAATTTGTTGCCTACTGCTCAGGTGGAGGTGCTTGATTCTCGTGGACATTTTCAAAAGGTTAAAGTATTAATTGATGGGTGCAGTCAAGTGTCTCTTATTACTGAAAAATGTGCTAAAAGATTAGGTTTACCTCGATTTGATACTCCTATGCAAATTGGTGGAGTAGACGATAGTGAAACCTTTTTCCGCAAGTCCATCCATTGTACCTTAAAACCCCTTGGAAAGACAGTCCCATCCTTTAATATAGATGCTCAAATATTATTCAAAATTTGCAATAATATGCCAGTTCATTCCTTTTCTACTGATTCATTCTCTCACACTGCTAATTTAGATCTGGCCGATAAAACGTTCAACATCTCGTCTTCTATAGACATGTTGCTCGAAGTTGACGTATTCTCAAAAATATTAAAACCTGATAAAATTCAAGGAGCAGTAGGTGAACTGACTGCTGTAAATACGAGTTTTGGATGGATTTTAATGGGTAAAATGAATGTTCCTCACAAAATACTCGTTCATTCCTTTCTATCGTCATGCCTCACTTCTCTAGATTCAACTCTACAAAAATTCTGGGAACTCGAGGGCATCCCTCCATCTTATCAAATATCGGACGAAGATAAGAAATGTGAAACTATATTCCAAGAGTCTTACATAAGGTTAGCTACTGGTCGTTTCGGTGTTTCTCTTCCCTTCAAAAGTCCTGATCCATTTTTTGGGGATACTAGAACACCTGCTCTTAAGAGATTAAAAGCCATGGAACTGCGTCTTCTAAAAGATTCTCAGCTGTATTCTGAATATAATAACTTTATGAAAGACTACTTGTCTACAGGCCATATGGTCCGGGTAGAGCCTCCCTCGTCATTTGAAAGGGTTTACTATATTCCTCATCATTGTGTAAAAAATCCCAATAGTAATACAACTAGACTCAAGGTTGTTTTTGATGCTTCTTTTAAATCTCCTATGGGGATATCTCTAAATGATTCTCTTCTTGTCGGTCAAAAGTTGCAAAAGGATATCGTAGGAATTTTACTACGATTCAGATTGCATCCCTTTGTTTTTATCGCCGATATCAAACAAATGTACAGGCAAATCTTAATAGCGGAAGAGGATCAGAATTATCAAAGGATTCTCTGGCGATTTTCTCCTCAAGATCCTGTTCAAGATTTCAAGCTTACCACTGTAACTTAAGGTGTATCATCGGCTCCTTTTCTTGCTCCTCGCACTATTAATCATTTAGCTCACGAAGAAAGAAAATATTTTCCTCGAGCTGCAACCTCACTTTCCTCAGATATTTATATTGATGATGTCATAACCGGTGCTTCTACTATAGAAGAAGCGAAGCTTTTGCAGTCTGAATTAATTTCCATGTTAGCAAAAGGGGGTTTTGTCTTAAGAAAATGGGCATGTAATCATCCCGACTTAATGCAAAATTTACCTCTTGACGATTGTCAACACTCTCTTTCCTCTTTTGACTCTCATGATTTTGTAATTAAAGTCTTAGGTCTAAGGTGGAATAATTCTTTAGATACGTTCTCCTATGAAGTTCAGCCTCTCTCTAGGTCTTGTTCTAAACGTATAATTCTCTCGGAAGTGGCTAGGATGTACGACCCAGTTGGTTTCCTAGCTCCACTTTCCTTTTTTGCTAAGTATATGCTCCAATACCTCTGGAGTTTAGGCTTGGATTGGGACGAAATTCCTCCCCAAGATCTAATTGATAAATGGGCGCAGTACAAGTCTGAGCTTCCGCTCCTCTCACAGATCAGTATACCTCGTTGTTTACCCACGAAGTTTATTTCGTGCGAATTGCATGGCTTTTCTGATAGTTCAGAAAAGGGCTACTCTGCGGTGACCTATTTTAGGTTTACTGGTACAGATAACACCTCTCAGATTTACTTAATTAGTGCCAAAACTAGAGTTGCTCCACTTAAAGTCCTTTCAATACCGCGGTTAGAACTGTGTGCAGCAGTTTTGTTAGCTGATTTAATAGACTTTATACTTGGTTCTTTCCAGGGTAAAATCAAAATTGATGAAGTTTTTGCATGGTCTGATTCCATGGTAACCTTATCATGGATTAAATCACCCGCATGGCGTTGGAAAACCTTTGTAAGCCACCGTGTGGCTCACATACAAGAAAGGGTTGCTGCGGATCGTTGGCATTTTGTTCAGACGACTTGTAATCCAGCAGATTGTGCCTCCCGAGGCCTACTGCCGGGACAAATTATCAATCATTCTTTGTGGTTTTTTGGCCCTCCATGGTTGATCAACCCAAGGAAGCAGTGGCCAGAATCTTCAATTTCTGTTGTATCTTGTCCCGAAGAAAAACCATTAGTTCTTACTACTTTTGTGTCACTAGATACACTCGACTATCTCCTAAACAAATTCTCGTCACTAAATAAAAGCGTGTTATTGGTCATGCCTTTCGTTTCATTCATAATATAAAATATTCTACCAATAAAATATTTGGCCCCTTAACTGATTCCGAACTTCAAAGTGCTCTTTTGATCTGAGATTGAAAATTTGATAGCCACGGCTTTATCCAAACCTTTCAGGAAACTAAATCCCTTTATCGATAAGGGTGGAATTCTGAGGGTGGGGGGACGTTTACAGTTTTCAGGATTAGCATATGATCAAAAATATCCGGCTATTTTACCTCGTCAGCACCGGTTGACTGATTTAATCATAGAAAGTATTCACAAGGAACACTGTCATCCGGGGCTTCAGCATGTACACTTTCTCATTTCTCAAAATTTTTGGATTCTCTCCGCTGAACGAGCAATTCGTCGAGTTTTGAACCAATGTCATCGATGTTTCCGACTAAAACCAGTGTCATATACCCCTTTTATGGGAAATTTACCTCCTCGTCGTATCAACCAAATTAAACCCTTTGCTTGTGTTGGGGTGGATTATGGTGGGCCTTTTTTGGTTACACCTCTTAAGGGACGCAGTATCAAGTCTCAAAAGGCATATATCTGCCTTTTTGTATGTTTTGCAACAAAGGTACTTCATCTAGAGTTAGGCTCCAGTCTCTCTTCTGATGCATTCGTAGCAGCATTACGTCGCTTTGTAGCACGGCGTGGTAGGTGCTCACAGATTTTTTGCGACAATGGTACTAATTTTATTGGGGCTTCTCGAATGCTCAATGAATATATGCAATTGGCTTCGGAGTCAGAGGGAATTAAGTTTTCATTTTCTCCTCCTTCCGGTCCACATTTTAATGGACTGAGTGAAGCTGGCATAAAGTCTGTGAAATCTCATATTTTCCGTGTCGTAGGATCACAAGTTTTGACTTTTGAGGAGTTTTACACACTCCTAACTCAAATAGAAGCCATACTGAACTCTAGGCCTTTATATCCCCTAAGTTCGGGTCCAAATGATCTTTCGGTACTTACTCCGGGTCATTTTCTCATGTTAGAACCACCCACTGCGGTGCCTGATCCCGATCTCACACATCTAAAATTGAATCAACTGGATCGTTGGCAACTTTTGCAAAGGCTGCAACAAGATGTGTGGAAAAGGTGGCACACAGAATACTTAAATACTCTCCAGCAAAGAAATAAATGGTTAAATAATGAAAATCCACTGAAACCCGACGATTTAGTCATCATTAAAGAGGATAATTCTCCATCCTTACATTGGAAGTTGGGTAGAATTGTGAAAGTGTTTCCCGGTTCAGATGGTATCGCCAGAGTGGCCAATGTTAAGACCGCTCAAGGTCTCCTTCAGAGACCTATGGTAAAGTTATGCCCTTTACCATCTTTTTCAGTTCAATTTAGTTAAAATACTATGCATTTTGGTGGGGGGTATGTTTAGTTTTTAGGATATATTTTAATGTAAATATATATATATATATTTTTCTCTTTTTTTTTAATATAAGTTTTCCATGCTTCTAAATTGACAGATGTTCATAATGTCAAATGGTTATTATCTTGCCTTATTCGAGGACACCCGGTATACCACACTGTTCTTCGAATCGGGCGAAAATAGTTAACTACGATCAGTCACTTCGATATACGGGTTCGAAGAGAATACATATCTCCATTGTGCGCGAGTGCCGATCGTGAGTATTTCACGATACCAACCCTAAAACAACAAGATACAGTCCATTTATTAGAAGGGAAAGGTTGCAACCTTTTGGAAGAAGTCGGGAGAAAAAAGGTAAGAAGTAATCCTTTGACTATTAATTCCCAATCGGTCAACTTTTCTACCCAAATTAAACAGTAGTTCTATTAGTAAAATCCCGAAAACCTCATATCTGATGCACCTTGGTCTTTTTAGGGTTCTTCTTCTGCTTTTCAGTTTGGGGAGATTGTCTTACCTTGATTAAAATACACCATATGGAACTTGACTCTGGTTCTGGGAGGCTGTAGTAAGAGGCTGCCAGAAGTTTGCCTTATATTCACACCTGGATTGGTGGCGTACTTCATTCTCTCTGGGAATCCGATACAGGCAACAGTAGGCTTGTATGAAGAGGATGTACATATTGATAAGTGTCATTAATTACCTTATAAATTCTGTATAAGTTGCGTTATAGTTTCAAAGGGAGGCATTATTTAACTAATGTTTTCGGGATTTTACTAATAGAACTACTTTATTAGTATACTGTGAAATTTCATATTTGTATACCGTTGACTTTCGCTTTGGATCCAACGCAAGGTACGCACATGTAACACAAGGTTCTCAAATTTATGTGATAATATTTCAGCTATATTTTTGACTTTTACTGTCAATACATTTTATTATTGTGGTCTATATTGTTACACTATAATACAAATATTCTGAACATGTGAAGTTTTCAGGGGACAGGGGAATATTTTCAAATAATTTGTGGATTTGTAACGTTATATATTTTTTTAATGAAATTTCATATAATTTTTATATTATAATTTTTGTTACCAGCAAGCGAACCCGCCACTGGCAAAGTTTTCGAATTTTGATGTTGAGAGAATTAAAAATTCGCTAGATAATTATTTATTTACGATTCCAATCAAAATATCGGAATATTCAATCACTACTTCTCTTGTTTTATCATTAGGTATTAAATATGATTGAAGGGAGAGGACAAATTTATTTTTCGACGTTGAACATCGGTTGTTGAGTTGTTTCTAGGACAGAAATTTTGAGTTCGTCGAGGAGGAAAGAACGGCAAGTGTGACCGACCTATTGTGTGCCGGCTGTGTGGAGTTTGAAATTGTGGAAAAAGTCTTTAGTACTGCCTAGCTTAGGGTTCGTATTCAGCTCCATACATTTTAAATCACGAAATAAGGCCTATGAAGTTGATATTTTGGGTGTCTGCCTTTCGTGTCTCGTTAAGCGAGGATAGGAAATTTTGAGGTCGAGTGAACCGCCATTATTGCAGTTTTTTGAGAAGTTTAGCGTTCTCTTTTGAAATTTTATATTCCTGTCTGCATTGGATATTCCCGAGGAACTGAAGTCAATTCAGAAACCGAACACTTGGATGTATTCCCGATAATTAGGAGATAGTATATATTAGGAACTGAAATAAAAAAAGAAACCCTCGGCGTTAATTAGGAGGTAATTAAGTTATTATAATCTTTTCATTTGTCGCCAGTTTGTGAAATATAATACTTATTATTTAAATACATAATTATTTTGTTTCAAAGTGAATTTCTTTCACCTAAGCCATACGGCAAGTTTTTATTGTTAGTTGTTTTTTTGGTACCACCTTGCTAAAGAAAGCAGGTTTTTAATTATATTTTCAATGTTAGGATAAATTTGTATCATTAATAATCATTTATTCTGGGAATAGGCGTACGTTTCAATTTAGATTTGAGGCTTTGCTATCTTTGTATTCGTAATTAAGTATTAGTATTTCACGTTAAACAATTGAAATTGTCTTTAGGACATCTTATAAATTAATAATGTATTCACACCGTGCTATTTTTTTCCTTTTTTTGTATTAGTTAATAGATTGATGTGATAATATCTATTTTAAAATGGGTAAAAGTAACATAATGATCGGACAATTGGTCATGCTTGTTTTCTCTCAATTGTTCATAATTGTATAACTACACACATATAGGGTTTTTCAATAGTAAATATAATTCTACATTTATACTTTTCGTATAGATAGTCAATTTGGTTAGTTCAGGTTTTATGTACATTGATAGTTGTATTAGTTAGTTAGTTAGTTTTCTGGGGTGGTGTTTAATAGAAGTATGGTCTGGGTACTTATACCTTTTTTTTAGGGTTTTTAATTTTGGTCTTGGAGACCACTTGCTTCTGGCCCATAGGAGGCTTACACCTACTCTGGCGTTGAACCTGGGATATATGGAAATGGGATGCTGGGATCACTAGAAGACTACTGAAGGGATGGCATGGAAGGACGTAGGAAAAAGGGTTACATTATTATTGCTACAAATTAATTTGTTTCTTTTTAATTAACTACATATTTACATATTTATTTTTTTTGTAACCGTAACATATTTTCCAACTTTGGTTTATCAATTCTTAATTGAGTGATGGTTAAATATTGTTATGTTCTAACTTTTTATTGAATACACTGACTAAAGCATAGCGCTTAGGATCCTAAGAGTTACACTTCCCATTTGAACCTTGTGTAATAAGTGTAATAATCATCACTGTACTCATGATAATTCTGAGTTAATACGAATTCTCGTATACCTTCTGGTCTTCTTATTTTAAATCTAGGTAATATATATTATGTTTTTATCTGATTTCGCTTTGTACGATTCAGGTAATATGAGTATGCGAAACTTTGCTATTCTTTTATATTTCTTATAACCAATTAAGTTAAGTTACATTTTTGTGAACATTTCCTATTATTAATCGAAGAAGTCACCTGACCTATATGTTTTAGGCATTGAAGTGATTTTTTTTATGCGCAGGAACCTGATTTTGCTCTTTTATATTCTTTTTTTTTATAAAAAAATTATTGTTAGGTTATCAATTTGTAAATTAGGTAAATTTCCGATAGTTAGCAATAAATTTTAGTAACGGAGTCAACTCGTCTTTGTTTTTCAGTCCTTTCTTAGTAAATCTTCAGGAACTGAAACTGAATTCTTTGGACAGAAGTATTTACTTGGCGCCCGCACTAACATCTTTTTTTGTAACTGCTATTTTTACTAGTTTAATTTATTCTCGAATCCCCCCCGTCTCCACTGGAGTACTAGTCTGCTGGCACGGGATACCTTCAACTGACAGTTATATTCTAGAGGCTAAAATAGTTGCATTAAATTTTATGGTTTTGGTATTTGTTGAATTAACGCGAAATTCATTCGTCTTGGAATTAGGAAGTTGTAGGATCTCTTCATATTTATATATAGATTTTATTTTAGTATATTATAGATTTTAATGTAAATACATATATTATTGTGGTCTAAATTGTTACAACATAATACAAATGTTTTGAGTATTAAGTATTTTGGAAACTCCTAATAAAGGGAATGTAAGTTAGGTTGTTCTTTTAGTTTTCCCCTCATATTTGTCAGATTTAAGTTGGGAAAAATTTCTTTACGGCTCAAATAAATTTGACTGGCGCCTAACAATATTTTTTTGAATTTAATATCCCAGATTCGAGACTTTTACCCACTCCCGTCTCCACTTGAGTGAACCGGAGCCACATTGGTTGACATCTGGGACAACCGAAACTTCCAATATAAACAATAGTTCATTATATTTTTGACATAATTGACCTTTCCATCAGTACTAGAAATATCATTCTTATATTCCTTACCAGATAATTTCATGTGTCGTCCGAAGTTCATAAAGTAAGGTGTATACTGAGTTGTCTCATGTACTGCAGTTCTTAACGCACACGCGATTTTAAACAAGTTTACGTCCCATGTTCGATGATTTTCTGCCGCATATATCGCTAACATGGTTTTAGTTGTGCGGTTTACTCGTTCCGTGGGGTTTGCTTGTGGATGGTAATTTGCATTATACCGCATCTTGACGTGATAGCTTCCCATCAACTGCCGAAATAGTTTAGAAGTATATTGTGGACCATTGTCACACAATAATATTCTCGGTACTCCATACACCAAAAAGATTTCGTATTCTAACAGTTTTACCAATTTCACCGCTGTTGCATCCCTCAATGGAAACATCAGGCTATACTTAGTAAAATAATCTGTAACTATCATGATATATTGATTTCCTTTCAAAGTCTTAGTAAGAGGTCTAATTAAATCGGTGGATATCATCTCGAAAGGTTGACTAACTATAGGCTGTGGTACTGTAAGTCCAGCAGGCTTCTGTAAATAAGTTTTATAAGTAATACACGCTCTACAACTTTAGACAAACCTCGATACATCATTCTTCATTTTAGGCCAATAATATTGCTCTGCTAGCCGTATATATGTTTTATAAATACCTAAATGTCCTGACGTGGGATTCAGATGACCCTCTTCCAAAATCTTCTTTCGTTGATTTTCGGAACTACCATCTTCCAACTATCTCCAGCGCATCCAAGTCCTTTAAATTCAGGCTGAGTATACTTATAAAGTTGTCCCTGATGGAGTCGAAAATTTGCAAATTTCAACGGATGTTTCTCTACCTTGCTAAGCAATTTTCCATACCATCTATCTGAATGTCGAACATCTACATTATGAACTATACAAGAATCTATCATGGGTACAGCTCTTGACAAAACATCGGGTACGACATGATCTTTACCTTTCCTATGTTTTACTGTAAAATCATATTGTTGCAGTTTTAACGCCCATCGAGCCAATCTACCAGTAACGTCCTTAAGGTTGTGTAACCAAACCAAACTCCAATGATCCGTATAAACTTCAAAACGCACCCCTTCTAAATAAGGCCTCAACTTTTCAATGGCCCAAAGGACTGCTAAGCATTCGCGTTCTGTTGTAGTGTAGTTCCTCTCTAACTTATTGAGAGACCTACGCATGTAGCATATAACTCGATCTTCACCATCCTTCTTTTGTATCAAAACAGTGCCCAATCCATAAGCTGAAGCATCTGTGTGGACTTCAAAAGGTAGGTCATAATCTGGGCAGTTTAAGACTGGTGCAGTCACTCAATATTCCTTTATCTTTTGGAAAGCTTCATCACATTCAGTGGTCCAAACAAACTTATGTCCCACGTTGGGCGCCAAAAATATAACGAACTATTGTTTATATTGGAAGTTTCGGTTGTCCCAGATGTCAACCAATGTGGCTCCGGTTCACTCAAGTGGAGACGGGAGTGGGTAAAAGTCTCGAATCTGGGATATTAAATTCAAAAAATATTGTTAGGCGCCAGTCAAATTCATTTGAGCCGTAAAGAAATTTTTCCCAACTTAAATCTGACAAATATGAGGGAAAAACTAAAAGAACAACCTAACTTACATTCCCTCTATTAGGAGTTTCCAAAATACTTAATACTCAAAACATTTGTATTATGTTGTAACAATTTAGACCACAATAATATATGTATTTACATTAAAATCCACAAATTAATTGAAAATATTCCCCTGTCCCCTGAAAACTTCACATATTCAGAATATTTGCATTATAGTGTAACAATATAGACCACAATAATAAAATGTATTGATAGCTGAATAAAGCTGAAATATTATCACATAAATTTGAGAAACTTGTGTTACATGTTCGTACCTTGCGTTGGATCCAAAGCGAAAGTCAACGGTATACAAATATGAAATTTCACAGTATACTGATAAAGTAGTTCTATTAGTAAAATCCCGAAAACCTTAGTTAAATAATGCCCCCCTTTGAAACTATAACGCAACTTATACAGAATTTATTAGGTAATTAATGACACTTATCAATATGTACATCCTCTTCATACAAGCCTACTGTTGCCTGTATCGGATTTCCAGAGAGAATGAAGTACGCCACCAATCCAGGTGTGAATATAAGGCAAACTTCTGGCAGCCTCTTACTACAGCCTCCCAGAACCAGAGTCAAGTTCCATATGGTGTATTTTAATCAAGGTAAGACAATCTCCCCTAACTGGGATGGTTTCGAATACCATATATAAAATTAGATACCGTTTCACTGACTGGCAATCATCTAGACATCTTCAAAAACCGAATTGAAATGTGTCGTTAACATTCTTCCTGTCCCTAAAGTTCATTTCACAACGCAGACTCGAGTAAGTTTCCAACCAATAGAAATCCAGCAGACATGAATTTGTCTTAACCGCAGACCATAGAACAACAATCCACATAAGACATCGAACAAGAGTAGAATAAACCCAAAAATGTAACTAGTAAATATCCACATATCATCTACGAGCACATCAGAGAGGAAATCTATCTGTAAATATAATTGTCTATGACTCGTAAACTCATAGAGCAAATCTCACAGAGATCTTGACTGCTCCCAGTGCGAAACGAAAAACAGACACTCTTATTGAAGGTATATCATTGAGCAATTGTCAATTTCAATTTACACAACATAAAGTGCTTACATATTAGAAATTATTTAAATGGATTTAAATAATCATAGTACCATAGCAACCCCGCAAATGTTAATGTACAAAGCCAAAATGCCCGGAATTACCGTTCAAATCAGATGGAATCTAACCAGTTAACGTATTATGGGTAAATGTTTACCATACCGAACGACATCCATGTCCTAACATGAAGTTATCTAATATGGAAATATTTACTGAAGCCCAGGTGGTAAACAAATGAAGATTAAACATACCCTTATCTGAATGAGAAGTATGTGTAAGTTCAACTAATTTATCCTAACCTAATACTAGTAATCTGTTTTAGACTGCAAGTCAAGGAGTCGGTTATATCCGAACCCTAATAAGTTATAGTATTTATCAGCTAAAGCGAGCAGTTTTTCGGACTACTGTGGCTAACACCCCAAGATGATGTAACCAGAACAAAAATCAATAGTTCCACGGTTATTTATATCTACAGTAAAAACCAAAAGAGAGAGAAAGACCCCTTAATACCCCGAGAATGTAAGTTAAAGAAAATAAGTATGACTAAAACTACTCTATTTACAACGGCGCTCGTTTTTGTATCAGAGGATACAACTTACCAACTTACCCAGCAATCAATAGTGATTGATAATATAAAATTACTATCAAGATGTTATGATATGTCGGCTACAGCCTGCACCATTTCACCAGGAAGATGATGGCAGAGTAATCACTAAAACTCTGGGCTGACAGAAACAGATAACAACAACAATACTTTTGGAAGACTTCTGTTAAAATCCACACATCAAAAACGTTAGAAAAAATCAACATAGTTTCACAACCTGCAAATACTTATAGAAGCATATGTAAAGTGTTACAAAAAAAATGCCAAATAGGTAAATTTTTATATTATATTATTGATAGTTAAGTTATCCAATAAAGAATCTAATGATCGTTTACTATTTAAAAAAAATGGAGTTGGCCGTCTTAGTGTCAAAACAAACCCGTTACATATTGTTCAGGGAGTCTTATGGATGAACCTTATTGATTTTTAGCTCACCAGAGCTAGTACAACGGGTGCTATGGTACCTGAAGTGCCATATTTTCGTACTTTTTGGAAAAATTTCGGGTTTAGTACGATACAGCCTTCGGAGTGTATACAAGTGGCCAATTTTATAATTGGATATGTTTCAAGGTGGCTCACAGATGTACCCTATTGATTTTCAGCTGACTATAGCGTGAATATGCATCCAGATATCCTGCATTTTTGGTTACTTTTGAAGAAATTTCGGATTGTTAACACGATACATACAAGTGACAATTTTATGATAGAATATTAATCAGGGCATCTCACACATGCGGAAAAGTTAGTTTCAATCTCTAAAACCGTTTATTTTTATTGTAATATTTGGCTTCATTTTTAAAATTGTTTTGTCTATGTAATTTTTACACGTGTAAACATATCTGTGCAATAGGAAGGAACAATTTTGTTTTCTGTTTATATTATGATTTAATATTTACCTTATTATATAGACCGTATCAAAGATTTGGTCCTTAAGACATTGGACAGCATTGGACAAGATTGTGCAAGCCGCCCAGAATGACGAAAACCTGCCACAACTATCAAGAACTAGAGTATGGAGAATTCTTCATGGAATGATCTTTCGGTGGGAAAAACAGAACAGAAAATATTTTCTTATTGATAGGCTGGATATCGTCTGCTGGAGACGAGAATACTTAAGGTCAATCCGAAAATATCGCAACGAATGTACGAATATTTTCTATTTGGATGAAATCTGGCCAAATGAAGGACACACCGTATCGAAAGTCTGGCAAGATAAAAATATTCTGAATTCCCGAAAATCTGTCATGGAGGATTGGTCAACGGAATTGAGACTTCCGTCTGGAAAGGGACGGAGGCTTATTATAACCCATATAGGCAGTCAAAACGGATTTTTGGATTAAGGATTATTGGAATTTCAATCTAACTCTACCAAAGACTACCATGAAAAAATGACGGCTGACGTTTTTGAGAAATATTTCCAACAAATGATCGAATACCTTCACCAGAATTCAGTTATTGTAATGGATAACGCCAGCTATCATTCTCGATTAATAGAGAACTTTCCCACGAGTTCATGGAACAAAGCGGCGATAATTGAGTGGTTGCAGTGCAAAGCCTTAAATTTCTATGATACAATGGTGAAAAAAGAGCTTTTGCAATTTGTTAGACAGCGTAAGGCAGAGTTTAAAAAAATTTGTAAACGATGAGATGGCAAAAAGTAGAGGTATTGTTGTACATCGCTTACACCCTTACCATTGTGAGCTTATATGGGCACAAGTCAAAGGTTATGTTGCCAGGAACAACAAAACTTTTAAACTTAAATATGTACGGCAACTTTTGATGGATTCATTGGCGAATGTGACTGCCGCAAAGCGCCATAAAACATGTTACAGCTGATGAGGGGAAAATGTGGGATCTTGACGACTTAATCGACGAAACTACAGAGATAGAACCGTTAATTATTAACTAAGGACAAGACGATTATTCAGATTTTTTTGATGAAGAATTTAGTTAATTATGCTGTATATAGTATAGTTAAAGTAATGTTCACCTGCAATTATTTGTTATATTTTTTAATTTTTTACAAGAATAAGTGTGTATATAAATCTTGCACAATTATTGTGTATTTTCATCATAATATGAACTCTAATAAACGTTAAGCAAAAATCATAAATAACCCTGTTCTACGGCTATGGATCGTTTGCTTACCTGCGTATGCATTCATTTGCATTGTATTACCTATTGTTATTTTACCGATTACCGGGTGGTCTGGTCACAATTCCTTTCTTCTTAGTCTAGATACATTGTAAAAATAAATAAGAGATAATTTTTTGAGACACCCGACCTCCGTTTTCCGTTTATGATAGGCGATTTGTGCTATCAACTACTTTGAAACGAAGTATAAGTAAGTAAATCAATAGCTTTTTATAATAAGGATAATAGACTTATAACTATGTTTATATCTAGTAAAAATTATATGTATTTTATATTTAGTTTGTTATGCTTACCATGTACAAACTGATTTTATTCAGTTCCTATGGCATTTCCTGCTTATTCACTAATCTTTGTATGTATTTGTATTTTATTTGGACTTTAAACATTTGAATAAACATTGTTATAATGAAAATTGATGTAAAAGTTGAATGATGTGGTATTCGGTGATTAGGAAATTTTTGTTCATAAAAGAAATTATTTATTTTCATGTAATATACTATAATTTCAATAGATAAATAAATTATGATAAAAATGTATTGCAGCTTCCCTGTTAAAGCCAAATATTTCGAAAACTATTGATTTCAGCATAATGAAAGTTAATAAATTTTTGTAACATAATTAAACGGAGATTTAAATGAAATTGAAAAAAATATTTAGTCAATGTCGTAATTAATAGGGGAGTCAAAGGTAACGCTCCCAGTTGCAGTACGCCACTGGATACAGTATTTAAATACTAACTTTTGGTAAACTTTTCCATCTTTAATAAGAAGCTATGTACAAAAATAGAAATAAAAATTTCGAACTGCTTACGCGAGTGCTTACGAGATATCACGAGAATATTGTTTTCTTTTTCCAACTTTAACACGTTGTATATCATTAAATAAGCATTTGAAGGGTCTATGGTTCTACCCCAATTTTCGTCATTTGTCAAAGGCTATCTGTAAGGCGTTGTCGGTCGAATATAGGAATATTAGAAATTATAGTTATGTGTTAAAAAATTGGAGGACATTTTTTATGTGTTTGTTTTACTGACAGCTATATCTTGAGGTTTGTTTACAAGTTATGTGACTTCATGACAAAGCACATCATGGCCGACAGTTCTATTGACTGCTCATGAAAAGTTTCATTTAAAATTGTATATTTTTAGTTGTTCAAGCATCAAAAACAAAAAATATTTTTGTATAGTTTATTAGGGTAATTACTGAAAATCTAGGACCTCTATGAAAAACTTGAAATTTGAAAAGTTAGTAAAAACATCGTTTTTGCAATTTTATTACGTCTGGTACTGAGAATGTAACTTTTTATGTCCAGTTTTATAAATAGCTATTTAATTACACTCACAGTTTTACGATGTTCCGCTCTCCTCTGATTACCCTCGCAATTTTACACAATACCTCACTTTCCTGTTTTCCCCCAAATCTCTAAACATATAAATCAATTGGAAGGGAATGTTTCTGATCAACGAATATCAGGAGAACAGGAATCGTTCGGGATAGTCGATACTATTCACGTTTACATCGGTTTTCTAAATTGTGCGGGAAACTCCAGACTTAATACGGCAAGTGACATAACGAGGGATAATTTTATTACCTCTTGCAAAAGTGGTTTCCTCTAAACTTAAATCGTTTCATACGAACGGGGTTCACATCAATGACTTTTTTTCTGATCTAATAAAAGATTATTTAATAATAGTACATCATGTACGAAGTTTTGTGAATGTTAAACACTACTTTTTCTCAATTTCATATTTAAGCTTTGAACTTGATTTTTTATTAGGTATAACGATGGTTTTTTTAAAAATATTCTTCATTTACATATTTTAAATCCCTTATACAACATTATGAAAAATACATATATATGTGGGTACCGATGTTTTGGTCATTACTCGTCCTGTTGTGTACGTCTGCTAGTGTAATCATGGCTCCTTACTTATCCATTTGTTTTCGCTATTTACAACAACTTTGTCTCTTGGAAAGTTTGTGATTCCTAGAATATTTCGGCCGAGTTTTCCCTGAAAAGTAGCTAAAAAATAGGGTTTCAAAAATGATACGGGAGTAGTTCATAGGAAGGCAACATGACTGACGTTGATTTATTTTTTTACTTATTTGTTTGTGAGGATTGATTTACATATTTTGTGATGTTATAGGTTTGGAGTTAATCAAGCTTGTTATGTAATTAACGAGACATGCAAAGCCTACACCCGCTATCTAGGATGTCTCCTGCGCGATTTACGTCTATGAGATTCTTACGAAGATACTTTGACAGACAATAATTATAAAAATGTGTTGAACTTTTTGTTATGAAGTCTTTAATAGTTGGTATATCGGCTTTGTCATGTAACCAAGTATTTCTGACGGTGGACTCGACTCGAGGTCCACCGCTATTGACCGATTACCACCAGCAATGGCCTATTCCCTTTCGCAGTACCAATTTGAACTCCGAATCTTTATTAGAGTTTAAACCGAGTCCTCTAGCACTCATCACTGTTCAACCCGATCCCTCATTTGAAGAATTCTCTCTACGATTCTCTTCCTTTACACGTATGCAACGAGTTTTTGCTTGGATGCGACGTTTCGTTTTCAATTGTAGATCCCGTAATTATTCTAAACCTCCCTCTGCAGGTTCTTTGAGCGTTATTGAATTACAAGATGCATTACGTACAATCATCTTGCGTACGCAGTCACAACATTTTGCTGATGTTCTGCAGGAACTACGAGTCACTAGAACAGTTAAGTCTCTTTGCAAATTGACCCCCTTTCTTGATGACCATGGGGTCTTCAGGGTGGGCGGTAGACTCAAAAACTCTCACCTAAATTACAATGCACAACATCCAATATTATTGCCCCGATCAGCTCACCTCTCTATGCTCATATGCAAGCACTATCCTTTAACCGCCTTGCACGTTGGACCCACCACGTGTCAAGCTTTAATCCGCGTTCAGTATTGGATTCTTCCATCACGTCAACTTATACGTAAAGTGATTCACCAATGCCTCACTTGTCATCGCTTTCGAGCTTCCACTATTCAGCCAATCATGGCCGATTTACTCCCTTGTCGAGTTCAGCCAGATAGAACCTTTCTCAACACAGGTGTTGATTATGCCGGACCATTTCAAGTTCGTGCTAGTTAAATGTTTTTATACACAAAGGTATTTTTTAAAAACTTTTATTTTACAAAAATACAAAACTTTACTAACTTTGATTGAATATGTTTATAATAAAAGTAACAGGATTAGAATGACAAAAACCGATGCGAACCATACCCAGTAAACTCACTGCTGACAACAGCAATCCTTATTCACGTCAACAGGACGGCTTCAAATTACTCTTACACATACAGGATGTCTTCATATAACTCCTCCCTCCTTAGGCGAAAACAATACCGATGGGGGGTTGTTTTCGGGTTTCTGGTCCTCTTGTAGTGGCTGGCTAACATCTTCTTAGCCTCTTCTTCTATACCAAATATAGATAATAATCAAACCTACAAATAGCAATGCTAGACTAGGCATATTCCAAATTGCGGGGTGCACTTTTTGTTTCTCTAAAATTTCATATGAATCTGCTTCCTTTCGAATGTCTTTTATGGATTTGAGATCTACTGATTCTAGTTGTAAAGGTGGATGTCGATTTGTGGTTACTTCAAATTCGGGAGTTAAACTTAATTTTGGTAATAAAAGAGGGTTCCCATTCGTCTTTTCTTCTGTATTTTCATATAAAGACTTCCCAATTTTTACACTACATCCTTGTACTAATTTAATGAGAGTGTTACTCTTGATTATAGCTATTCTATTCTTATCGCAGTTAATTTCGGCTTTCATAGGATTTTCAGTTGGCAATAATAACAAAAATTTGCTATTGATTTGTTCGACTACAGGGTGTTTCAAAGCTGCTGCTTCAAATCTGCAGGTTGGTGTTTCGGCTCGGATCAATGGAATTACGCAAGTATCGTTGATGGCTTCTTCATGTTGTCGGCAAAAGAAGATACTTTCAATAGATGGACACAATTTTTCTTCATATTGATGTGAGTTTGTACCAAGCACAAGGAGGGGGTTGCGTGGAACAATTATTGAATTTTTATATGGTAAAGGGATAATGTGATAGGTTAGAAAATCACTATCTATTAGAATGGGTATATGGATAGCAATTATTATTCTAGAATCTTGAACTTTGACTTGAACTCCGGCCAATTGGTAATAATTGTATGGATTTTTAAATTTGACGATTTTCGATTCACCATAAATTATTGAAACACGATTGATCAATTCAGATAAATGGTTCAGAGAAATAATGGAGGTATGTAAACTTCCTAAATGAGCAAATATAATTGAATTTTCTAAGTTATCTATGAAATTTATCAAATTTTGGCAATTCAGAATTATTTGATTCAGAGCATTGGGCAATCTAAAATATACAAATACCTGACGGGCTATGTCTTGAGATTTGTTGTAGATTTCATTGACTTGAGACTGGAGTAATAATTGATTTTTATATAAACTAGTGATTGTCTTGTTGTAGTGATCAATAAGACGAGTATTGAGGGAGGACTGTAGTTTCAACTCGTGCGAAATCGAGTTTTGGTTTTGAATTAATTGCTTTATTTCAGAATTATATTTGATTTCGTCATCATGATCTAAAGTTCCAAAAAGCCATTTACTTATAGTTCCAATACCATTAAACAATTCCCGTTTACTTCTGTTATTTATTTCTTTAACATCCTTATATACAAGGTTACTTAATTTTATTCTAGTTGCATTTAGTAAATATTTCGTATGTTCGAACAGACTTTGTATAAGATCTATATCTTTGAGTGATGAAGAGTTTAAATAACTTTCTAATCTACTATGTAAATTTTCAACATTTTTCAACTGCTCAACTAATAAATCTATTTCAATAAAATGTAAAAAGGTATGCTTTGTTTCAATTAATTTTGTTTTGCCTAATTCTAAAGGTAATAAAGGAGTGTCAAGCACTTGTATTTCGACATCATTACTTTGAGCTATAGACACTAGGGTTGTGATCAGGGTTAGGAAGATTGTCCCCCGTGTTTTCGTCATTCTGTAAAGAAAGTCGAATGTTAGTAAGTGGATTTTTAACTTTTGATTTATGGATTGTACGGTTTTTTGTTGTTATTATTTTCTTGTTCATATCTAGTTTTACCGTTCTCTTCAAAAATTTTGGTTTTGATTTATTTCTTAAAGCTTCCCTATTTCTTATAAATATTTCCTGACCTTCAACATATTGCTTAGGGTCTTCTCGGGTTAAGTTACGTTTACTGATTATCTTTTCTTTTTGTTTCACGGTATTATCATATATATTTTTATAAAGAGTTTCTAACCTAAGTTTTCTATCATTAACATAATCATTAACAATGCGTTCGTCCGTAAGATCTAAAGGATCTAATGCTTTTGTGTCCCCTAAGATAACATCATATGGTCTGTTTTTGGTTACAGAGTGAATAGATGAATTGTAGCCAATAACGGCGAATTGCATAATTTGTTTTATATTCATTCTGGGATGTTTTAACTTTAAAACTCTACAATTTTCTAAAATAGATGAATGGAACCTTTCTACCGGACTGTTACTATTTGAGTTTTGAGGTGTCGTAAAATCTAATTTTGTGTAATTTACAGAATTCCTTAACTAATTCACTTCTAAATTCTGTTCCACTATCACTAACTATAGAATACGGTATACCAAAGTGCGATATGAACATACATAAACATTCTATAACGCTAACAGAATTTAAGCTTGATTCTATTATATAAGCTTGTCCGTATTTTGAAAAAGAGTCCAAAATTGTTAAAAATTTCGTGCTTAAAATTTGAAATATATCCACGTGGATTGTTTCGAATGGTTTTGTTGGAGTGACTGTCAATGAAAATTTCACTTGTGGAGGATGCCGATCATATTTCGCTTGATTACATATCTCACAAAGATTTATATACTTAATTACATCAGCGTTCATGTCGGGCCAGTAGTATTTATTTCTTAAAGCGTTTTGAGTTTCATTAATACCTCTGTGACATGTTTTATATTCATGCTGATATTTGATATTCATTTCACGATCTTCTACGTTTTCAACATCTGTCACAAACGTTCTAGATATAACTAAATTATAACTTTGATTTTTGAACGTATTTTGTAATGTAGTTATAATAAGAGATACTAAATCTGTTATTGTTGAACTTTTTACATGAATACAGTATAATTTTTTCGGTTCTACGTAAGTCTTAAAAAGATTAATAATTTGATTTTTAAGATCACCTACATTATCAGTTAGATAGGCCGTTATACGAGATTTATTAATGAAATGTTTGCTATTTTTAATGAAAAAATGTTTACTTTTACCTTGTACTATTATTATTTGCCTATTGTATGAATTTGTCACATTTTCTGTAAATGGGATTTCCAAGGTCGGATTTTCGGCGGCTGTATGGACGGTCTCATCGTCTTCTTCTTGTTGAGGAACTTGTGGTTCATCTGTAGTGCCTATAATTTCTAGTATTTCTTCTTGATTTATATCGTTAACATTAGTTGTATTGATTATGTTGTCCAGTTGATTTTCTAAGGTGTCTTCAGCGGGTTCAATGAGATTCTGAAGAAAGTCTTCGGTTATCTGGTTGATATCACTTGGTTCACCAATTAGGGAGTCAATTTCGTCATACAGTTGTTGATGATCCTCATCTTCAGTTATTGCGTTAATTTCTACTCTACTTAGAGCATCTGCGTTTTTATTCAATGTACCTGGCTTATAATGAATTTCGTAATCGAATTCAGAAATTAATAAACGCCATCTTACAAATTTGGAGTTTGGCTCTTTCATATTAAATAGATATTTGAGAGGTTTGTGATCAGATATTATATTAATTTTCCTCCCAAATAAATAACATCTAAATGTTTTTAATGCAAATATAATAGCCAGTAATTCTTTTTCAATAGTACTATAGTTTATTTCAGCAGCGTTAAGGGTTCTAGAAGCATAGGCAATGGGCAAATCATTGCCTATTTTACCTTGACTTAATACGGCTCCTATTGCGAAGTTAGAGGCGTCCGTTGTTACATTGAACGGCCTCGAAAAATCTGGGTATTGCAATATAGGGGAATTAGTCAATACATTCTTACACATTTCAAAGGCGTTCAAGAATTCGGGTGTATGTTCGATTTTAACACCCTTTTTCAAACATCTTGTCAGAGGTTTTGTTAATTTCGCAAAATCTTTAATAAATTTTCGATAATAACCGACTAATCCTAAAAATGATTTGATTTCCTTGGGAGACTTCGGAAGTGGAAATTCCTTAATAGCTTGAATCTTCTTCGGATTCGGTTTTACGCCGTCAGGGGTCACTACATGCCCCAAGAACTCTACCTCTTTTCGAAAAAATTCACTTTTGTCTAATTGTATTTTCAATTTCATGTCCCGTAAACGTTTAAAAACTACTTTTAGATTTTGAATGTGTTGCTCTAAAGAGGAGCTAAAGATAATTATGTCGTCCATGTACACAAGACAAATTTTACCTTGAATATTTTTCAAAACATTATCCATAACTCTTTGAAACGTTGCCGGTGCATTTTTCAATCCCATTGGCATACGAGTATATTCATAATGACCGTGTTCGACTGAAAATGCTGTCTTTGGTATTGACTTAGGGTCCATTTCGATTTGATGGAATCCTGACGCCAGATCCAAAGTAGTGAAATATTGGCACTTTCCCAGTGCGTCCAAAATAGTATTTATGTTAGGTATAGGGTAGCGATCTTGTATAGTCTTCTCATTCACCTTTCTAGAGTCTATAACTATTCTAAACTTTTTCTTCCCACTGGAATCTTCCTTCTTTGGAATAACCCATATTGGACTACTCCACGGACTTTGGCTATGTCGAATAATGCCATCATCTAGCATCTTGTAAATTTGCCTTTGGACTTCATCCTTGTATACGTAGGGGTACCTGTATGATTTAGTATAAACCGGGATCTCGTCAGTTGTTTTTATCTCATGTTTCACTTGATTAGTAAAACTCAATTTTTCATTATCTCTGTAAAATATGTCGCTGAACTCTTCACATAATTTATAAACAGCCGTTTTTTCTTCTGAATTTAAATGTTCTACTCTAAGTAAATTATGAATATCATCACCTAAATTTATATTACTACTATCTGGGATAATATTTTCTAAATGATAAAATTCAAAATTATTTTTGTGCCACTCTGTAAAAGGAATAACCTCGATCGGCTGTGTTAATGTAATCGTAACCCTTTTATCTGTATTGTTAACTATTTCTGTTTTTGCAAAACCGTCTTTTGAGACTGTCAACGTTTCTGGAAAATATAAATCCTCATATTTCCTTTCGGGTACAATTACCTCGCCATCTGAATGACTAACCGGTACTTGTAATCCGACTACTTCGTTTGCATCGACAGAGATAGTGAACTGTTTCCTATCTACTTTATATAAAAGTGGAATTTCTATATTTTTATTTCTTAATACATTTTTACTAAAATCTACTGAAAATTGCAAAGCACGTAGCTCATTTAACCCTAATAAACCATCAAAATGATTATGAAATTTATATACTATAAAATTATGTTTAATTTTAGAATTAAATTCGGCGAAGGCTGGGATATTTGCTTTAAATTCGGTTTTTGTTTTACCTACTGCTGAAATTATTAAAGTGGGGTCTTTATACATAGAATTTGGGAAATATTTTTCCACAATATCCGGACTCAACATACTAGACATGCTTCCTGTATCTATTAATAATTTAATCGGTGGATTTTTTATAGTTATATACGGTAAATCTGTAGAATATGAATTAGAAAATATTTCGTTTATATCGGAGGACCTAAGAGGCTCTCTGTCCAAAAATTTCCATCATTATTGTTTGTACGATTTGAGTTACTAGGTAACGGATTTATTTCCTCGTTAATATTAGTTTGCGCGATGGTTTCTTCGAAATAATTGTCGGAAGGGTTTTCTAAGGTTATGTTATCTACTTGAAATAGTTCTTCAGCTATATAATTGGGTTGATTTTGTCTTGGTTTAAAGGTATTTTGGGGAATAGTTGACATTTGCTGTCGAAACTGATTATTTTGTATAGGTGCGAAAGTATTTCTCGTATTAATTGACATTGGTTCTGGGGTTCCAGAGGGATTTCGACCCGTGGGAGCAAAAACGTTTTTGGGTGGTCCAAAAACTTGACGATTAGACGGATAGTGTCTATTGACAGGACGTGATTGTATGGGAATTGGTTGACTTGGGAATGAATTTCCTTGAGAATTTTGATTAGATGAATTGAAATTTCTCGGTGTGGAAGTACTGGGAGTATTTCCGTGATTTGGGAAAGAAGGTTGAATATGCTGTGCATTAGAATTATTTCGATAAGAAGGATTATTGAAATAAGTTATTTGAGATTTAGGTTTATTAAAAGTATTAGATTTATTATCAAAATATTTAAAATTATTTTGAGAATACGAGAAATTTTCTTCCTCTATTATATACGCGAGAGCTTCTTCAATATTTCTAGGATTTTTAAGTCTAATTATTGTCTGTAAACTACCCGATAAATTTCTTAAAAGAGTTCTTAACGTCATTTGGTCATATTGTCTACGGTACAGATCTTTAGTCTGTAAAGGCATTTCAATATCAGAAAAATTATTTATTCTACTAACGAGATGACTTCTTAAAACTTGTAAACGTTTGGCAAAATCAATTGGATGTTCATTTCTTAATGGACGAGCCATTATAAGGTCTTGTTCAAGACATTCTAATGATCGTCTATCTCCGAAACATTGTTGCAATGCAGCTTTTAACAAGGGCCAAGTATTTAATTCGGTTCTTGAGCCGACCAAAATATTAGCCTTATCAACTAGTTTTAATTGAATAACCTTAATTATATAATTCTGAATCGTTTGGTCATTAACACCTACATATGCGTTTACTACAAAATCACAACTACTTATAAACTTAACTAAATTACTCTCATCTCCATTATATGGAGGAATCATATCAATATATAATTTCAACATTGAAACATTTATTGGGTTTGCATTACCTTCCATTTCTCTCACAGTTATTATTCTATTAAAATCAGAAATCAAACTATCTATATCAAATTGAGCTTCACTCATAGAAAAATCAAAATATCAATTCTGAAAATAATATTTGCTTCGATATTCCCTTTGCTAATTTCAACTTAGTGAATAAAGAAAAGAGGAATTATGATAAAAGGAGTACTTGGTACTTACCCAAAGTTTTTCTCCAGTGATTCCAATTCTGCTACACTTGGAAATGGTAGGTTCCAACGCCAAAGAGTTGACACTCACGTGAAATTCGGAAAATCGGTCTCGATGCCGTGGCTTTTCACGAAAATACTGCGATGAATCCTACTGACTGCGCCAGTTAAATGTTTTTATACACAAAGGTATTTTTTAAAAACTTTTATTTTACAAAAATACAAAACTTTACTAACTTTGATTGAATATGTTTATAATAAAAGTAACAGGATTAGAATGACAAAAACCGATGCGAACCATACCAAGTAAACTCACTGCTGACAACAGCAATCCTTATTCACGTCAACAGGACGGCTTCAAATTACTCTTACACATACAGGATGTCTTCATATAACTTGCTTCTCGTCTCCGTAAAGCCATCGTTACCAAAGGCTACCTATGTGTTTTTGTTTGTACCGCGACTAAGGCTGTACATTTGGAGTTTGCTTCCGAACTTTCTACTGACGTCTTCTTAGCAGCGCTCGATAGGTTTATCGCTCGTAGAGGTCTTCCTCATTCCTTCTTATCCGATCAAGGTCGGAACTTTATTGGTGCCAACAGGTACATTCAGGAAGTTTATCATTTCCTCCAAACTCATCATGACGAGATCTTCAGTACTTTATCGCAGTGCGAAATTAAGTGGTTTTTTAATCCTCCATCTGCCCCAACTTTGGCGGGCTGTGGGAAGCAGCCGTCAAATTTGTCAAGAATTTGTTATATCGCTTGTGTGCTGAAATTACCTTTACTACGGAGGAGTATGCCACTCTTTTGCACGAATCTAAGCTATTCTCAATAGTCGACCTCTATGCTCATTATCCTCAGACCCCAATGAAGCATCCATGTATCTCAGTCCAGGTCATTTTCTTATTGGTGTCCCTCTCTTATCAAGACCTGAAATTCCTCTCTCGGAAGACATTTCCTCAACCTCCCGTTGGAAGATTATTTCACAAATTTCACAATCATTTTGGCGTCGTTGTTCGCGGGAATACCTTAACTCAACGTACTAAGTGAACTTCATCGGCTCATCCGCTCAAAACGGGCGACGTTGTAATACTCAAGGGAATTAACACTTTTCCCTTATCTTGGCCCTTGGCTCGCATTGCTGAACTGAGGTATGGCCAAGACGGTGTTTCACGTGTTGTCGTCCTTCAAACTCCCACTGGCGTTCTTACACGTCCCGTTAATAAGCTCATTACCCTTCCGGAATGATTTTATCTTTATTTTATTGTTTTGTTTGTTTTATTTTTTGTATCTTGTTTGCTACCACACAGGGTAACCTTTATTAGTTCCTCCATTTTCTAAAAGTTTCACTTATCTCCCTAGTGCTAAAATTGGACAACCATTCCAATTTTGGTGGGCGGTATGTTCGCGCCACCCTCTCAGTTTCCATAAAAATTCGGTGTGCCGTTCATGGATTATTTTCATTAAATTTCAAAACTGAGTTCTTGTACATTTTGGTAAAGGACTAGTTTTTAATTCTGGTCATTATCGTTAACGCTGTCGCTGAGGAAGAGTTCGATTCAATTTTACTAAAATCAATCTATCATTATAAAACCGCAAATTTGTTAAAACTGTTACATGTGTCAAGTTCTTTTATTTTGTTGTAATTTTATTCGCAAATATAGACATTGGAATAAACTTTAGTTAGTGTCACAAAGGCCAGGTTTTTCACTATAATCCACTATAATTCTGTAATGAATGTCGACCTTGGGTCACCAATTCTTTGTCGCCCCGACACTGTCTGTCTCTCTGACTGCTCTGTACTTGGTTTTTACTGTACCTCCGAATGAGGTTTGGGTTTTTTTTGTTGAATTGCAAAAATCCATTTTTTGTTTTGAAGCGGCCTCGATTTTTCGTTATTAGCTAGTTGTATACAAAACAATTATTTAATTTTGACCTAGTAAAATGTTTTATTTGTTTCAAAGCTGTTATGGTTTTGTATCATTTTTCTAAACAAAAAGTGGGTCGCATTCCACTTTTTAATTATATTTGAAATAAAATATGTTTTACCGTGTGTTCTGAAAGTTACTAATTTAAATTTTTCTATTTGGTATTCGCATTTATTACAATTCAAACGATCGATTGTGAAACTCATAGGGTGTGGTTCTTTGGTAAGTACATCAAATTGGAGTTTATTGTATATGTTGTTGATTCGCTAATTGCATAATTAAACAAATCTACAGTCCATTGTTCTTTGAGCTAGCACTGGGTACTTAGCAATTGTGTTTAATCGCCATCCGTAGACACTTGTTTTCAACCATCTGTAGGGAGTGAAAATTATGCTTAGTTCCGTTGTAGTAGACTGCGTGAGTATCCATCTAATTATGTATGTATATGTGAGAGTTTTGTGTTGGCTTGTTAAGTTACTGTGTGTACAAATGAGTGGATAAATTTTGCTCATTGCAATCTTAGCTTTGTGTACCTGTTGCATGGTATTCGCTTGTATAGTATACCCCAAGTATTTTAGGGTATAATTGGGTTAATAATATGTCCATTTACAGAAAGCTGAGATTGTAGTGAAGTGTTTTTTTAGCTTTTCTCCTGAGTAATGAATAATCTGTTTTGGATGCGTTGATAACTAACTTGCGTTCGTGTAAATATGGTATTAGTTTTGTGTTGATGTGTGTTTGTACTGTTTCAAGTGCGTGGTGAGGATTCTGTGCAATGGCTACAAAACAAGTATCATCGGCATACATTGCGGTTAATAGGTGTGGGGATGTTGGGAGATCGTGGATGAATAGGGAGTATAGCAAAGTGATAACACCGAGCCTTGATGTACTCCCGCTTGAATTGAGTATGGTCCGGCAGTATGGTTATTGATTTTAGAAAAAAATTCTATTTGTTAAAAAAGAAAATAATATTTTTATTAAATAATCAGGTATTTCTAATTTAATGAGTTTGTGCACTAATCTCTCGAGCTATACGGAGTCGAAGGCCTTCTGTATGTCTATCGTTACCATGACTGATTTATTTTTATTTTGAAACCCTCCCTTATATAATTAACAACTCTGATTATTTGAGATACAGTACTATGGCCGCTTTTGAATCCGTATGGCTCGGAGGGAATAATGTGATGTTTCTCAACAAACTGTTGTAGTCTGAGTCAGATTATTTTGTCACTCACCTTCGCTATATTGTTTAGGAGGAATATTGATCTATAGCTATCTACATAACACGGTTGCTTATTTGTTTTGATGATGGGGATGACGTTGGCTATTTTGAGCATATCGGGATATTGCCCCGTTTTGATAATAAAATTAGTTATGTAAGTTGGTAAGTTTTTGAGTAAAATGTTATGTATTGTGTCTGAACCGAGTGCTGTTTTGTTTTTGAGTTGTTAGATTCTTTGTGTTTGAGGTGTTAAGTCAGTTTATGTATTAGTGAACTGCGTGTGTGATGTCAAGATGATATTGTATGTGTTGAGAGTGATTTACAAAGTTGCTTTGGAAATTGTCTCCGAACTTCTCTGCGATTTTGGGATTGTTAATATATGTTTGACCATTACTGATAATTTTAGTAATGTCGCTAAATTTATTGCTGAAATGCAGGGCGATTTTCCAAAGGGAATTATCTTCCAGCTTCAGAGTGCTTATTAGAAATTCAGCCCACTTCTTGTTTTTGTGTTCGTTAACTCAGTTATCAATTGTTAGTTGGTGCTGCCTTAACAATTGATGGTCATTTATGTTCCTAGTTCTTTGCCATCTTTTTCTTGATTTATTTTTGTCTTGTGTTGATTGTATGATGTTATCTGGTAGTTTGATACGTGTTGGTGTTAATGATTTAATTGGAGTCGATTGATCTCTGGCATTTATTATTATATTTTGTAAGTTTTTTATTGTATTAGTTAATTGTTGTGATTTTTCGATTTTATCTGTTATTTTTTTAAGTTGCCATTTTTGTATTTTCTAAATTTCAGTCAATTAGTGTTTTTGTAATTGAATATTTTGGGATAGTTTGGTTTGCGGATATTGTGGGAAAGTTTGAGGTGGATAAGGACGGGATCATGGTCAGAGTTGAGTTCGGTGAGTTTTTATTTTAGTTATGTTATTAATGTTTTTACCTATTGCCAGATCTAGTATGCTCGGGGTATGATTTGTTGCATATGGAAAATAAGTTGGTTCATCTATGTGAAATATATTACACTCCGGATTATCGCAGAACTTCTTGAGAGTATTTCCATTAGCATTGGGGTAGTTGGTGTATTGATCCCACTGCGGGTGTTTGCAGCTAAGATCACAAACTACCAATACTTTGTTGTGTGTTTTGAAGATGTTGTGTAAGTCAGTGTGTTTAATTTTGTTGCCGGGCAGGTTGTATGCTCCGACTATTTCAGTTTTATTATCAAAAATGATCGCGATATGTTCAATTGATACGTCATTTTGTTGCAGTATTTTGAAATTTATGTCTAGTTTTATTAATAGTGCGATATCGCTACCGTCAACATCACCGGGGCGGTCTTGGTTGTATGACGGTATTCTGGGTTACTGAAGTTGTTGTTTTAAATGATTGGAGAAACGTCTCGATTAAAAAGAAAATATATGGTTTATGGATGTCGAGAAAATGTCTGATTATGGGGAGTTTATTTTCCACTCCGCGTACATCGCAAGAAATTATTCTGAGATTATATCGTTTTTGAAATTCTGTTTTTTCACATACCTGCCTATATGTCATAGTTGTCAATTCCAGCCACAAAATTGTTGTAGATGGTGAATTTATCCATTTTGGTAGTTGCTTTTTTCATTTCGCGTAGTAGGTCGCCAACTACCCTTTCAAGTTCGTCAAGGTTTACCAGAGAATGAAGTTCTTGGAACATGTCATTAATTTCTGTAAATTTATTAATGTCAGAATTTTTAATTTGGTTTTTGGATTGTACAGAGGGTTTGTATGATTGGGATTGGAGGTTGTTGAGGGGTGAGATTTTGAGGGAAGGCTGGGAAAATCAGTGTTGTTGTTGTTCTTCGTCCAAGGGTTGTCTTTTGGAAGGGGTGCGGGGATGAATTTTTGAGGGGTGGGTTTGGTTTTTTGATTGAATTATTTTTTTTCTTCTAACCATATTCTTCTTTTTATAAATTCCGGGCATATCTCATCATTTGCCGGATGATCTCCATTACAATTCGCACATTTTGCTGGGGTTGTCCTTTCTTTAGTACATTCGGGTGTAAGGTGGGATCCAGCACACTTAAGACATCTGGGAGTTCTGCCGCAGTTTGAGGTTGCGTGTCCCCATAGTTAAGAGATATGACACTGGATGATGGGTTTATTTTACCTTCTGAACTTCCAGAGCAGTCTCGTGTGCTCGATGACTCGCACATTTTTATTTAAATAGTCAAGGGTAATTTTCGAGTCTGTGACTACTAGGTAAAGGGGACGACTTTTCGTCGTCATCCTGAATATGTCTTTTATTTGTATTTTATGAATTTTTTCCATTTCTTCTTCGCTATCAATTCCCTCAGTCCCTCAGCCAGTCCTCGGAGTACGAAGGCGTGAGATTTATCCTCACGCCTTGCGTATGTGCAGAACTGTACCTCTTCATTTTTCAATATATTTTTTTAAGTTTTTCAAAATCGTCTACGTCTGTCTGTTGTGAACACGATGGACGAATTATTTGTGTATTTGATTTCGAATGGTTTTTTAATCTCGTTTTTTAGTTTATTTACTATTTCTCGATGGTGGGAAACGTTGCCATCTATGACAATCGGGGGCAGTTTGTTGTCGTTTTTTTTGCAGCTGGGGGGAGGATGTTTTTGTTCTTTCAGTATCTTGGTGTGTTACAGTTTCGTCATCGTCCGTGGATACTCCCGAAACGTTGAATTTTCGGAAGCGAGTTTTTGTCCTTTTTTTATGTTGTTATTGTTTTTACTGTGTTGTCATCTGACATGTCGGATAGGGACTCATAGTTATTACGAGTTAGTATAGGTACTTATTTTTGCATCGTTTGACTAAGTATGTTCTTGAATGTTGCTATTTTTTTCGGGAATTCGTATCTGGGAAGGATAGTTTCTCTAGTATCTATGATTGATTTGCTGATTTGTGCACTAATGCTTGTACCGTTGAAGTTTGTATACTTCTTTTTGAATATTTTCGGGTATCTTCCTCATCATCCTTGGTATTGCGACTACTTTTCGGCTCTATAGTGCCTTCTTCCATGTTGCGTTGATTTTCAATATTACTGTTGGAATGAACTGGTGTGGATGTGCTATTCGTATCGTTTCCACGACAAACAGGAAATGATATCTCCGTATTGTACGATTGATTGTTTTCTCTAGTATTTTCTGAGGTTCCTATACACTTTTTTTCGTTTCCTATACACTTTTTTCCAATTTCTTTTTCTTTACTCTTTTAGTTTGAGTTAATTTCTAGACACTTCTTTTCTTGCGATATGACCGTATCGTTCTGACTTTTTCCAGACACTTTTTTGAATTTTCTGTACACTTTTTATTCTGATTTAAGGAATTTAACACTTCTGTTACAATCTTCACATCTATCTCGTCCAAACACTTTTTAGGAATGCTTATAGATGGGGAAATGTTATTGTCTCAGCTAACTTGGTTTAGTGACTCGTCGTCGATGTAGACTAATTTTAAATAGTTTTTATTTTTAAGTTGCAGAGTTTTGTTTTTAATATGCGTAATTTCGTCACTGTATTTGGAAGAGTATATGTTATCTGTGATAATGGCTGATGGCCCTTGTGTACCGCTTGTAACTGCCTTCGCAGGGTATTTAGAAGATAGCTTGAGTAAGAAAATTTCCATTGGATGAAAAATTCAAGTTGGAGACGTTTCTGTAAACACTGTCTCAGTACGAAAGAGACCGTCGAACCAAATAAGAATGTTGCTGGCCAATATTCAGCGAAAAAGACCATCGAACTAAATAAGAATGTTCCTGTCCAAGATTCAGCGGATATGTCTATCATGTTGAACAAGAATGATGCAATTATATTGATCAATTTGAAAAACTGTCAAAACATTCATGCCAATTTTCATAGATATATATTATGTGTTGTTGTGATCTTATGCTTAACGCCTTTTGTCTACTGGTTTTCACCATGTTTCGATATCGAGGAAATCGGGAGCACCATTGTCTTGGTATCAATGCTTTGTTATCTCATTTTTTAAAGCTTCCTTTTATGGGCATCTGAAAGTATACCATGTGCTTTCTGATCCACAGGGTTCGCTGTCGTGTCTCCCTGTGGTGTTATTTTTAGTATTTCGGAGGTACTTGGTTAAGCTGGAGACTCTGTAGTCTCCATTGCCTCCGTATCCTCCAAATCCCTTTACTAAGAGTCTCTATAGTCTCCTTAGATTAGACTAGATTTTAACGGGTTACAATGCACTGGAACCTAAGGTTTATTGTGCCCCCACTATCAAAGCTGTTCTCACTACTACTACAGTTCGCCTTCCAGTTCCAGGGTTCTAATGAACTCTAGTATTTGGGACGGCTTCAACGAGGTTAGATCCTCACTCTTACAAGTTTCACGTCCGAAGCATATCTTGCGTTGGCTTGAAATGGCGAGGCATTCTAGAACTAGGTGATCCGGAGTTTCATCCTCCCCATAGAATCTACACTCGTCAATTTCTTCTAGACCTATTCTCATTAGGTCCTTCCTAAGGCGGCAGTGTCCTGTGAGAAAGCCCGTGAGGAGATGTAGCTTATTTTTACAGAGGTCCAAATATTTCATGGATCTAGCAGTGTCAAAGTTCCGGAGGAACTTTTTGGAATGTTCCAGCCCGGGAAGGCACCGCCAGAGTGCTTCTCTATCGGTTTCCTCTTTGTTCCGAAACTATTTCTTATCAGAGCATTTTTCTACACCACAGAACGGCTCCGGGCCAATAAAGGCGTTTGTACTCCTTCCCTGGCAAGTGTATTGGCCTCCTCTTTTCCTGTGATTCCCGAGTGGCCAGGAACCCAGACTAAAGAGACCCTGTTATTCTTACCTAATTCATCAAGTTTTCTTCGGCATTCCCATGCCAACTTTGAGTCAATGACGTGGGAGCTCAACGCTTTAATAGCTGCTTGACTATCAGAATGAATCGATATGTCACATTTCTGATAGTTTCTCTCTAGGTTCATTTCCACGCATCTTTCAATCGCAAGTATTTCTGCCTGAAAGACGCTCGGGAAGCAGCCTAACGAGAATGAGTATCTAGTGTCAGGATCAAATACTCCAGCCCCTGCTCCAGTGGTGGTTTTTGAACCATCCGTATACCATCTAATGGTGTTTTCTTTGAGAGTTTGGGTGGTGTATTCCCTTTCCCAGTCTCTCCTCGTATTTAGCATCTTAGTGAAATTCTTTTCGATACTTACTTTCTTCATCATTTCGTCACTGGGAACATTCGCTGATAAGATGTATTTTGTTAGATATTCTAAGAATTGCCTCTTGGGCAGATCTTTCTATCACCAGATGTGGAGGTGTGAGATCTGTAATGATTTCAAGTGCCCTTGTTGGACACGTTCTCATAGCTCCAGTGATACACACACAGACCAGCCTTTGAACTTTGCCAAGAGTCTTCCTCGTGCTGTGCTGACTTGCTTTTGTATGCCAAACTATTGCCCCATACGTGATTGCTGGTCTCACAATCACGGCATACATCCATCGCAGTACTTTTGGGTTACAGCCCCACCTCTCACCAGCTAAATTTCTGCACGCCATCAAAGCTCTTATTACTACTTATTATTTTAACATGTTCATTCCACAGAAGCTTACTGTCTAGGGTTATCCCTAGATATTTAACCTCTGATTTACATTCTATGATTTCCCCGTTTAAGGATATGGGTTTCATGGCTGGTTGTGTTCTTTTCCGGGTAAATGGAATTACTATGGTCTTGTTTGGGTTAATGTTTAGCCCCACTGACAAGCACCATTGCTCAATGATTCTGAGGCCCTCTTGTAATAAATCACACAAGGTGCTCTCGAACTTGCCTCTGACTATTAGAACTATGTCATCAGAATAGCCCATACATTCGAAGCCAAGCTCCGTTAGCCTGTAGAGCAACTCATCTACTACTAGGCTCCATAGAAGGGGAGATATCAATCCCCATTGAGGTGTCCCCCGAGTGGCTTTAACTGAGGTGGTTTGATTACCCAACTGTGTCTCAGCTATCCTCGTCGTCAACAACTCATGCATCCATTTAACAATGGTTTGATTTACTTCTCGCCTTTGTAGTGCTTCTTTGACAGACACATGAGTTGTGTTGTCAACGGCTCCAGATATATCCAAGAATGCGCACATCGCGATTTCTTTGTTGTTCAGAGTTCTCTGGATGACTTCGGTCAGCTGATACAGAGCCGTCTCAGTTGATCGACCCGCTCTGTAAGCATGCTGACATTCATGAAGTGGTGTATTCTCCAGGTTCTCTATACTTATGTAGTTATCCACTACTTTCTCCATCGTTTTGAGTAGAAACGATGTTAGACAGATGGGTCTAAAAGATAGGGGATCAGTCTCATCTTTTTTCCATATTTTTTCTATGAAGGTTACCCTTGCCCTTCTCTATCCCTTGCTGCAGGAGTGCTGGAAATATTCCATCCATTCCTGGTGATTTACATGGTTGAAAGGTACTTATTGTCCATTCCAACCGTTGTCTGGTAAATATTTTCTTAGCAATGT